>CM045763.1:67166546-68535335 GCA_025200525.1 Camellia lanceoleosa
TCCTCCTTAGTCGTGCTGTGAACTCTGGGCCGCCAATGGATTTCAAATTTTTGGTGCGCCGCTTCAAAGACGCGAGTCATCTTGACTTTTCTTCATTCACCGTGTCAAAACAAGTTCCTTCCTCGAACGCGTCGACAATTCCTTCGGACACACGCCTTTGGTGCCCAGGCGCCCCTCCGAGACTCTTTCATTGATCGCCCCTGCGCGATACACCTCTTCACCTTTTATCACGCCGAGGAACCGCTAAAATTATTTTCGCTTCCTTTTTGGGCATCATTTCAATGGAACGGTGTCCTTTAACGAAACTATGGGTTACATTGACGTTGTTTCTACATCATAAAGTTAACAATCGATTGTAGGTCTACCGTAACTTGTTTGCCATGGCCCTTCATCTTATTCATCCCTCCTCGTGCATCTATCTTTCCATACCTAGATGTCGCTTTCAAGTATAGTACTTGTCTTCGACCTCCACTTTTCTTTCTACAAGGTTTTTTGGCCGACGCCCTTCTCTAGATTATGATCCCGCGGGTTCTTCATTAGGGTTTTTCTCCTCCATGTTAGGATCTGGCATGTTTACCACTCCCACTAGGATGTCAGCCCCCACCTTCTTCTCTTTCTTCGTCTGCTAGGGTTGAAGCCATCTATTCTCCTTACGCTCACACACTCTGCACCAAATCATGGGTGTTGATTTTTGACCACACAACCAAACAGAAAACTCAGCCATGGAGAGCACCGCAAGAAATAGATTAAACCCAAACAACCCTGTCACACAAAAATATAAGAATCCCATGGTAGTCTGCTCACTCCTGAGGCACTCCGACGATCAAGTCAAGAATTATCTCTCAAAGATAGCCAATTTGTGGTTTAACTCAAAAGAAAGCAATCCTATTGTCACATAAGATATCACACATACCTTAGACCCACGAGGTGCCCTTGCTTTATAGCTTCGCTTTTGACTCGATCCCTATAGAGGCCTAACTTCAATGGACTCAAGCTCAATGTTCATCTTGGACTCTCACGCAGATAGGGATAAACTCCCTAAGAACTTTATCTTTATCTGCATCGAGATCATTCTCTCGTTTCTAGAACTCTTGTCCCTATCCGCTATCCCATATTCGATAGTCTTCGCAGATATCCCTACTAGCTAAGATAACCTTAGCTGTATCCAGGCCACGCCGGCACCTCTGGCTGACACTCCTACATTCTCGCCATATATTGCCCCTTACAAAAATACGCCCCAGCTACATTCATATTATAAAATAAGAAATAATGGAACTAATTTAATAGAAATTACAAATTGATTAATGTAAATATAGAACAAATATATTCTGATTATCATAACAAACATAAATAAAAACGATGAAGTAAATCAAAGCCTATGTAAATCACAGCTTCCTTAAACAGATTCGGCCGTCTCAATTCACGGGTGGAAGGTATGTCGATGTTTGTCTCTCAAAATACAATGGTTGGAACCATCAAGGTAAGCACCTTTTTGTAAAGTTTTGGCAAACTTCGATTAACCAATTGCGATTTCAACACTTGGAAGAAGAATTTAGCGGACTTATAGTATAGTAAGGAAGAAAAAAAGAAATTGCGGTACCAAATCAAACAAGAGTGGTCTTTATTTATAGACAATGAGAGAGACGGTGAGCTCTTCCAAATTTCAAGCAACTAATGCAAAAATGAATTCTACAAGATTAGGTTGATGGGCCACAAACTTGGCCCAACCCAAGATGTCTCAAGCCCAAGCCCAAAATCCAAGATCCAAAAAACCAAGGGACCTAGACCCAATCCACAAAGCAAGGCCAAGATATGGCACTTTTTGCAAAACTAATTTGGACCATAGTCTTAGCCTAAGTCTATCTTTAAAGCATCCATAACTTTTCTTCATTCAAAAATTTGGATGCCCCAAATAGCTTACACACTTATCAAAAACTTGATTTAAATGCCCATCAATATTTTCTTCTACAATTAATGTGTGATAAGTAGTTACACACCTTTCTTAATACTTTATTTATGAAGCCAATTTTATGAGACAATTTTTTCATTCAATTCTCAATATTTTTTGTCATTTTTTTGTAGTGTAAAGATCTTATTGCAAAGAATCTAGACTTATTTGAACTTACCTCAACCCAAGTTGGGACTTACTTTAATTTTACATTAAAATCACTATAAAACTATTTTTTCCAACATCTTATATCTCCAATTTAATATTGTCACATTAATAATATTATCATTCAAATTTTACTGTACTTATAATCCCACTCAATTTAATCCGGTAATTAAACATAGTTGAAATATACACAATATATATATATATTAAAAATTATAAAACCAAATTAATATAAAAATAATTTATAAGGACACATGTGTAATTTTTCCTATACATCTATAATAATAAGGGGAGCCTCTATTTGCACACACCACTCCCCCTCTCCTCACACACTTAATGATATTTTTTTTATTACATTTTTATCCTAAAATAAAATTATCAAAATATCCCTTTCTTCTCCAACCAAAACCCTAACTCTAACCTTAATACCCAACACAGTGCCTCCCCCTTCGGTCATCTCCTTCATCCCTCCGTCGCCTCCCCCAGCCTCCCTCTTCTCGAATTGAAGCTCCACCCCACCCTATCGTTCGTCGCTCACTCACCCTCCCCACCACCTCAGAATCCTTAGTTCGGGACACAACACCACTGCCGCAGCTTCCACCCTTCATGACCCTCAATTATGCATGAGAGAGAGGGAACCTAGATCTCGAAAGAATCAACATCCGGAATCGCCATTTTCTTACCATTCGACTACCAAAGGTCGAAGGAATCGCTTTTGTTCGAAAAATCAACCATCGAACCAATGAATTTAGTTCGACTATCACCATCCGAACAAAACACATTATTTCACCATCAATATTCAACCCCCTCTCGCCCGCGAAGTCGCTGCCGCTTTTGTCCGCAAGTCGCCGCCGCCTTTTTCGCGAATCGAGAGAGAGAGAGAGGGTCGTTGTACGCCGCTTCGGCCGTGTCGCCACGGCAAGGCGTGGTTGTCAAGGTTAGGGTTAGGGTTTGATTGTTGCTTGTTGGTGTGGAAGAAGGTGTGTGGATTGGAAGTGTGTGTATGAGGATATAATTGGAATAAAATTGTCTGTGATGAGTTTTTTTTTTTTTTTTTTGGGTGTATGAATTAAGAAGGGTGTGTAAAAAGAAGAATGTGTGTGTAAATAGCCAGCCCCAATAAGAAGTCGAAGTGTACAAATTCAAAACACAGAATAAAATACAGGTATCTCTAAATCTGTGTTTTGAACATGCATTCTTGGCACTATACATTTATAGTACCCCAAAGAAAATGTTTACAAAATCATGATTGAAGGCATTAAATTGTTGTCGAAATGGACGAATCATGTGCAATCAATGGAGATTCAACAACTTGTACCACACTTTTAGGCTGCGAATTTACTTTGAGCCCTATTGGTAGATTTCTTTACTCCAATTGGTGGGGAGGTACCTGAGGATTTAAAATGGACCGATCTGGTTGATTTAATGTATTAAATTCATGTTCATACTTTTATTTTTTGAGTTTAGTTAGGAATTTTAAATGAATTATTAAATATTTTAATAAATCTTTTTATATGAGTGTAGATCTAATAAATAAAGATTATTTATATAAAAAAATAGTTTAAATAGACAATTATAAATATAAAAAAAAATTACATTTTATTTTGTAAAATGAATAACAAATGTCATTGTAAATTTAAACTATCAATTTTATAAAATAAAATTACATTTAATCTTGTATTTCTAGTTATCCGATAGAATTAATTTTTTACATCGATAACCTTTATGCGAGGTCCACTACGTAAACGATTTGGATCAATAGGACGGGCGAAATTGAAACCACAAGAGAGATATGAAGAGGTACGGAGAAGGACCTATCCCTATATAGGCTACAAATTTAGCTCGAGCCTTAATTGTAGATGTTTTGACTGATCCAATTGCTGGGGAGGTATTTAATGGACCTATGTGGTTGATCATATATAAATAATTAGTGTAGTACACTGGCTTCCGTTAATGTGTAGAAAAAATATAATAAGTCTTATAATTTTTATATTGAATTTTTTTTAATAAATAAAATTAAATAGATCAAATTAATGTAAATATTATAAAAATATAAAAAATAAACAACGTAAAATATATTTTTGTATAAAGATATGATATCATCATTTGTTTTATTTATATAATGCACAAATTATTGATGAAAAGTGATTTCAAAGGTTATATAAATTAAAATCACAAAAGAGGTCAAGATAATTAAATCAAAATTGTAGAATTTATTATATATATATATTTTAAATTTCAGAGAAGTCAACAGAATTTACCCCTAATAATTGCATAGTTAGATTATATCTAATAATATTTCCAATAAGCCCTAATAATATTTCCTAATTTGAGAAACTCAACCCTCAACTTTCATCCTCCATTTGGTTTGTCCTTTTCTTAATTTCAATAATCAATCAATATACATATTTTTTAAATCGAACCTGTTTTTCCATTTCTAGCCAAATTTACAGAATTTCTAAAAAAATTATAAATATTTTCATGAATTCCATTTGTAGATTGAATGCAACAAGCAAAAAATAAAATACAACCGAACCAAAATTAACTTACAACACATGCTAATATCTTTTCGTAGTCTCAATTTAAAATTTTATACTAGCATCTAAGTGTCCTGAATTATCTTGTTGCAAAATTCACCTACAATTCAATTGAATTTGGGCAACAAATGCAAAATTAATCTATGCATATCACAGCTCACATCTTGCATGGAAAAATTCATTGTGAACACTTATTATATCAATGATAACATATATATTAATATGGGTTTGATTAAAAAACAACCAAACAAACATAAGGATTGGGAAATCACAATCCAATCCCATAAGATTAGATTATTGAAAAATTATTATACTTTTATTTTATAAAAATAACAAAAGGTGCTTTCTATATAATGAGAACTTTTTATATAATTTCATAAATTTAATCTAACTAACAACTAATTATGTTGTGTTTGGTTAGGAGATTTTGAGAGAGATTTGACATGAAAATGAAAAGGTAAGTGAAATGTGAATAAAACATGCCTATATTTCACATAATTTCACACACCTTTCCCCTTCCCCTTCTCAAATCCCCCCCGAAATTTCCAAACCAAACACAACATTAATGTACAGATGAAAGCAATTTATCTGACTTTTCCAATTAGATACCACTAGACTACTAATTTTATCACTCAATTACATAACATTCACAAGTTCACTCAACCTAATTCAACAATTAAACATTGTCAAAAAAATTTATTTGTACAAAAAGGAAAAAATTGAGTTGAAGAAGAACAAAAATTGCAAATGATTTATAACGGGTTGGGTTTGATGATGTCTACCATAGTAGAGGACATGCAAACTCTTCCATTTCCTCAATCTCATAATTTAGATGTAATGCAAACAAAATAGAGTCGTGCACTTTGGATTGCATATAAAATGCTTTCAATTTCCCTCAAAGAAAGTGTTCACAAAACCATGGTTTTATTTTTTTTTTTTTTTTTGAAGGATTCCAAATATAATACGTGTCTACCTATTTTTAAGAGGATTAGAGAGGACAACATTTAAGTGATAAAAGCAGGTGAAATTACGACGGATAATAGTAGATTTTTGGGAAACTAGTTAAAAGTTAACTTTTAATTTTTAATCCATTTTGAATCACATGACATCTCACATTTTTTATACATAAAAAGATTAAAAATAAAAAATAATCAAAAGATCAATTTTTAACAAATTTCCCAAATCACCTCGAAGTGGAGGGAAATAACTTAAAACACTTTCGCCCAATCTTATCTCTACGTTTGGGGACTAACTGTTTTAGTCAATTAGTCAAAAAATTACTAAATTAGCCAAAAAGCCAACAACCCATACCAAAAAGTCAAAGATTACGGCTTCTCTCTACTTTTTGCACAGCTTTTTGTAATTAGCCAAAAAATCATCCCAAACATACAAGTTTTTTTTAACTACCTTTTTAGTCAAATAGTCAAAAAGTTACTAAATTAATCTGTTCCCAAACGAGGTGACATTGGAAAATTGCTATTGAACTACAATACCATTGGCCAAAACCATGATTGAAGACATTGATTTTGAATTGTCAATGAACATGGATCAAAATTATGTGAAATCAATAGATCCAACAACCTGTACTAGACATGTTTAGAACATAATTTTAATACGAAGCCGATTTTTGACTTTTTGCTTTTTTTAAACTATTCTAACTTCGGGTTAAAAAGTCTGCTTGGAATAGGTTTTTCGCTTTTTTATTTATACTTTTGTGAAAGAAAAATTAAATGATTATGGTTGATGTGACATTTTATCTTATTAATTTTTAGTTTATTTTGCCCTTTTTGTGACTATTTTAACCCAAAACCAAGATGTCAAACAAAGCCCATGGGCTTATCTTGGCTAGTAGTTAAGAAGTAAATTATTCATACAAAAACTAAATTAATAAGATATCAATAGTTATATGATCAGAATATAATTATCTTATCTATGTTAAAAAATTAGGTACAATTACCCCAAAAAATTTAGGGTTTGACCCTTTTAATAAAATAAATTTTAACTTTTCATTTTTAATCTTATTCTTTTAATTTATTTTAAATCTAAACCATATGCTCATTTTGTTAACTAAAATCAACAAAAAAAAATATATATATATATATTTTTTAGTCATTAAACTCAATATATCTATACATAAAATGCCTAAAATATCTATTTTTATAGAGTTTAATGATTAAAATATCAATTTTTTCATCTATTTTAGTTAACGGACATAGGCAAATAGTTTAGATTGAAAAAAATAAAAAATTTGAAGTTTAAATTGATAAAATTAAAAATTCAAGATTTATTTTGTCACAATGGTTAAACTCTAGGGGTTTTTTTTATGTAATTTTTCCAAAAAATTAAGTTGATTAGATTATATTTCTCTTATAAAATGATGAAAAATATGATTTTAAGAATGTATCATCAATTTTTTTTAAGATAAATATAATTTGATCATGTCACTATTGATATTTGTTTAATATAATTTTTTATAAAAATGATTTGCTCAGTTGACTATCAAATAAATGATTCGCATAAGTAATGGGAGAAGTAAGCACACCAAATTCTAACTGTACTTATTTATTTATTATGCGTGTGAACATTCTCATGAATCCCATTTTAATCCCATTTTAAGATTCAAGTAACTTGTTGCAAAATTCACTTATGCAAAATCCAAATGAGTTATGGTTTGGCAATGGCTTTTCGAGTTGACTTTTTTGAGTTGAGACTTTTTTTAATTTAGAATTAAAAAGTTTGTTTGGATTGGTTTTAATTTTTTTGACTTTTGTGAGAGAAAAAGTGAGATGATTAAATGTAACATTTTATTTTATTCTATTTTATTTTTGTGTTTTTTAAATATAAAAAGTCAATACCAAGTGAAACCTCAAAATTAATCTATGCATCACACAACTCAACTTACATGGAAAAAATTAATATTGTGGACACTTATTATATCCATGATAACATATATTAATATGAATTTGATTTAATAATAATAATAATAAATAAATAAAAACATAAGGATCAGGGGACCATAAACACCCATGCCTTCAATTTCCAATTTATAAAAATAAAGAGATCTCATGTTCACATGGTGGCATGCATGTGATGGGAATGGGATGGTTTTTATTTTTTTTTCTTTCATATATATATTTTTTTCTTTTTTTCTTTTTTCTTATTGGTGTTTAGTTTGTATTGTTTTCTTTTGTTTTGTATTTTTGTGTTTATTTTGTTTTTTTTCATGACCCATCTGACGTAGGCGTAACAACCCCACTGCGCACTTCACACCTAAAGCAGGCATTATCTGGGTAAAATGCGCCTTGTGTGAGTGAAGTGAAGTGGAGTAGTGAGCGATAATTATCCGCAGGTCCTACCAATCGAACTTATTTACTCCTAAGTTTTGAGAAATTTTTTTTTATTTTTTTATTTATACATATTTTCTTATCATTTTAATATTCAATTTTTTTTTTTTAGATTTTTAAAATTTATGTTTTGTATTTATAGAATGATCATGGGCTAAGTTTCCTTCATATCTTATCTTTTTATATCTTTCCATACTCCTTTTATGAGTTTTAATTGAATTTACACTAATGATCCAAACTGCCTACCTAAGAGCCTCGATAAAAGCTCATTCATATAAAAAATTAGTTTCATCGGACAACTAAACATAGGAACAAATCATATTTTATTTTATAAAATAGATGGTTCAAATTTAATTGTATTTGCCATTCATTTTATAAAATAAAATGTGATTTATTTTTATATTTACAATTTTCTGATCAAATTGATTTTTTGCATGAATGACTGTTATTGTGGAGCTTACGAAATAGACGGTTCAGATTATCGATGCGAGTTTACATTGAAACCTACAAGAAGAGTATGAAGAGGTATGAAAAGATGAGATATGGGGGGAAGCTTATCCTAATAATCATTCGGTATTGGTAAATTAGAAAATTTTATCAAATTGACAAATAATTGAAATATTTTAATTTTTATTTGTGAGTTTTGATTTATTTTTTATTTGTATTGAGATATGATGTGAAAAGTGTAGAGAGATGAATTAAATTTTTTTAAATAGTTTATAGTAATAACGGTTGGGAAATAACTTATTAATAAAAAGTTTAATCCTTGAAACCGGCTTGTAATTGCTCTAACATCTTATGGGGACTCATAAAATTTACAGAAACCTACTGGTCAGTGGGAACAAAACTAAAAATATAAATAAATAAAAATACTACAAACTTATAGTAAAATTTATGATTTTATTTATTGGTAATTAATTTTTTCTGACACTACTATAATGTAATTTTTCTTAAATTTATCTAGAAAAATTAATATTCGAGAGCACTAAAAGTGAGCACTAGGAGAGCACTAGTGAAGTGGCCTTCTGGATGTGATGGTTGTCTTTCTTTCTTTCTTTCTTTCTTTTTATATTTTCCAATTTATTAGAGCTGTTAATGGTGTGTTTTTTAGTAGTCAATCACTTCTGATCCAGAAAAAGTATAGTGATTGAAACTAATCTGGCATTTGGCTCCCATCAAATAGAATAAGAGTTGAATTTAAACTACATATTCCTTTTTAGGTAAGTTTCGAGTAACTTTTTTAAGTCATTATTGTTTTTTTTGTGATCAAAGGAAAAATTATTAGGTTAAGAATATTACCAAATACTTAGAAAAATTATTCAATCCAAAAAAGTACATTATATAGAATGGCATTCATTTTGAGAGTGTCTCACATTGCACAAATTTTAAATTTACACCATATATTTCACTCTTGGGATATTTTGAAATTTAAATTCATGACAGATAGAATTTTGTTTATTAGGTAGATCCAAACTATCATGTGATATTTGACAAATGATCAAATCATAAAGTACACGTTATTCCTTATTAACTACTTAAGCGAACATTGTTGGAAGCAACATGTAGCTAATGTCAGTTTTTTGTGAACTTAATAATTATCAATTTGTAAGAAAATTATTAAATACTCTCAAATACCATGTGTTATTACCTATGTGATATATGTTGATAAAAAATAAAAAAATAAAAAAATTTGCCTAGGTTATATACTGGCTAAATAAGATAACACAAAACACACCAACCAGTTCATTTTTCACTTCTCAACTATTTAACATAAGTGAGTTGACATATTTTATATGTAAAAATTTTACTGTGATTGGTTTGGAAAACTATGTAAGCAATCCCACGAGATGTTCTAATTGATTAAGAACACCATGTGACAATACTGCACGGTACTCTCAAACTGCTGAATAATTACTCTCTCCCTACCCCCACCTTTGCCTTCTATAAAGCTGGCGCAAAGCTTATATATGCTAATGTGGACCATGAGATAACTTGTATGGGCATGGTTCATATCTCTCTCTCTCTCTCTCTCTCCCCAGTGCAAGGCATGAAGAGAGAGAGGGTATGAGATGAGATCTGAGGGGATAATTAAGAGAATTCTGTGCAAGTCCTGCCATGCTTTTCCACAGCTTTCTTGAACTTCCATATCTATTGTTCTTAATTTTGTTTTCTAGAAATAGATCAACTGTGGAAGCTCAAGAAAGCTGTGGGAAGACATGGCAGTTCAGGACTTCTTTGCCGCCACTGTGATTCCTGCATTTCTGTTGCCCTAAAGATCTTGCTGGTGAATCTGCATGAAATCATGGTATTTCTCATTACTGTTAAACATAATTCTAGCCCATTTGATCAAAATGTTTTGGAATGTTTTAGGACCTTGAATTTCGCACAATTCACCTGAATTCTTGGAGTTTCTTTTAGAAAAAAATTGAGTTGGATGTTCAATTGTGATGTGGGTTTCATGCTTCTATGAATTTTATGTTGAATTCTACAAGCTTTGGTGCCAAAATTGCCGGAAATATATATATGAGTCTCTCTTTTTTGGTTGGTGAATTCACTGCTCTACACACATTTGAAACATGCATTTTAGAAAGAAAAAAGGGTGAATACTGACATTAAAAAAAGAGGGGATAAATTACACTTTTCTTAAAAATTTTATTCACATTCCATTTTAGACCCTCTTTTACAATGTCAACTGTGTTTTTAATTTCTTTATCTATCCAAATTATAGACGATTTTTTTGTAGTTTTAACATGCAGTTTTGATGCCTCAGTAAAAAATAAAAATAAAAAAAGGTAAATTATACTCTAGGGTCCTGTAATTTAATTCCGTGATTAATTTGTTTCTTATAATTTTAATTGTATAAAATTTGTGCTTTAATTTTTCACAACATTCGTTAAGAAATTAGATAGAAATTAGAATGCATCACATTAAAATCAAGAATGAGTTAAAAAATGAATGGACCATTTCAAATTAGAAAAAAACTCATCTATCATTTTGAACAGAGTAAATAATAGACTATTTTGTCCCTTGATTTTAGTCTAATTACTAAAAAGATGTTATCAACTACTATGCTAGATTGATACAATACAAAAAATTCAAAGGTAAAATTGGTACAATTAGAATTAGAATGATCAAATTGATACAAAAGGTAAACTATCTAAGGATTACAAACGTAATTTAGCACCCAAAAAAAAAATTACAATTTGGATAGAATGACAAATTAAATTTGACATAAAGTGTTAATATTATTAAATTTTAAAAAAATAAGAATTTGTGAAATTTAGATCAAATTACAAGAGAAAAATATATAATTTATCTAAAAGTTACTCCTCCATTCCAAATTATTTGCTTAGCCCAAAAAATAAGAGCTTAAAAATAATTTTTTTTATTCCAAAATTTTCATTTTTTTTCACAAATCAAAAATACTTAATGAGATATTTTAATTGATTAAAAAAAATTTAAAAATTATACAAGAATACTTATATTTAAGCTTTTTTTTTTGGTACTTACGTAAATCCTAATAAATGAACTTATTGTTTAATATGTCTTATGGAACAAAATTTGTTATAAAAAAACGACACTAGTTGTAAGTTTTAGCGACAATTTATAAAAATCATGACAAAAAAGTCACTAATTGTCAATTTTCAGCGATATATAAAAATTGTTATAAAAAAACTATTTTTAGTAACAATTTTATCAAGATTTATTTTCAATAGAATTTTATGAGAATTAAGTACAACTATTAGGACCTATTGGTAATTTATCATTTTTTTTGTTTTGTTTTGTTTTGTTTTGTTTTGTTTTGTGTGCTGGACAAATAATTTGAGACACAATGAGGGATATTTTAACTCAGCTGATATATGTTTGATTGCATATTTTCTTGATTTTTCATAAATGTTTTGAAATTTTTATTATTGTTGTTGTTTTTTTGAAAATATTTGGACATCTGAATTAAAGTAGTGAAAAGTGAAGCAGTGTAGCAGAGAAGATTCCCCAGCTTTCCTCTTCATCAACAATAATTGATAGTTCATCTTGTCTGCCTTTTTTTTTTTTGGATAATATTATACAAATAAAAAAATTCATATATAATTTTTATACATAAGTATATAATTTATTGTGGAGCTTTAATTTCAAAATAAAATACTATTGAAGATGAAATATAGTAATAGTAATGTCACAGTATTCTTATCAATTTTTTTAAATAAATTTTATATATGAATGGAATTTTTATTGTTTTTTACTTCTGTACATTGTGATCTCCTTCATTTATGTGAAAAAATTGTTTTAACTGTCACTATGTTTAAATTTTTTTTTCTCTCTCATACAATCATTAACAAACTTTTATATTTGGACGAAACCAGAATTTCATTATCGGAGGGGCCAAAAGAAAATAATTTTTTTTACCATATACACAAAACATACATGTATGTATAATATGATATATATATATATATATAAATTATATATACATAAAAAAAATTTGAATACCATAGAAACAATTTCTAATAAGACGAAGAAGTTTTTTTGGTGTAAAATAAAAAAAGAATTTAAGATAGAAGAAGAATGACATATATATTTTTTATACTACGCCATTTTACGTATAAAATGATATATATTTTTTCAAAATTCAATGGCAAACAATAATTTTGAGAAAACAGGCGCCATACTCATACTTTCTCCTAATTCCGTCCCTGCATTTGTCCCTACAAATTATAAATAATTAATTTTTAAAATTATTGACATTAATTTATTTTATCCTAAATTGTAAATGAGATTAATATTTTTGACAAAATAACACGTGATTCACTGAGCCTGCATTTGGATGAAAATTTAGAAAGAAAAAATAAAAAATTAAAATAATGTGAATAAAATATAAAAAAAATTTCTCTATTTTTCTCGCTTTTTCTTTTCCTTTTCCAAATCTATAATCCAAAAATAGCCTACTTAGCTTTGCTCTCCAAAAGAAAGACAAATATACAGATATTAATATAACAAAACACAACAAATTATTATGAAAATATTCAACAAAATACAAAATACAACTAATTGTAATAAATTATTGCATTTGTGTACAACCAAATTATGCTATGCACAGGGTACAAAATGCTATAAAAATATATTAAAATATGTACGTATAGTTGTGATATTTCATAAAAAATATTATTAACAGTTCGGAGTAAAGTGAATTAATGTCAATAATTTATATAAATAATTGTTTAAATTAACAGTTCAAGAAATAAAGTGGCAAAATTATAATAATTTAAAGCGGCAAAGTGAATTTATTTCCTATCATTTTGGAGTGCTTGAATAGATAGAGAATTAATGTTTACTGCTTTGAAATTCTTTTTTTATTATATAACTTTAAATTTATTTTTCCTAGTATAAGTTCTGTACACATGAAATATTTAAGAACTGTAATTAATTGGGATTAATTTAGTTGGTTAGGATTCTTGCATCTCGTTAAAAAATTAAGCATTTAAGTCTATTAATTCACAATCTACTGCTCTCGCTAGTCTAGGCTTCGGCTCCCTATACTTAAAAAAAAAATAATAATGAATTCAAATTACCAATCAATTATAGTAATGTCTGAATGGAAGTGTTTTCGGTCCGCCTAAGCCCTTCTTGTCTATCTTTCCTATAAAGATGATGCTTAGAGAGAGCTGTTACTCGCTGATTACTTTCTGTTACCCTTTTAAAATATTTAACTAAATAAATTTTGTTAAATGAAACTCGCACATAAAAAAAAAATTATCCTAAAAGCAAAGGAATCTATACAAGAAGAATATGGAGTTAAAGACAAAAAAAAAAGAAAAGAATAATGATATATAAAATGGCCGTAACAGTACTGCATCAGCTATGTAATGGTTGTTACAATCTTTACGTAACGATTGCAACTATTACAATTGTAAATTTCTATTATACTATTATAGCAATTGTATGTAGTATGTGATAATAATTACCACAACCGCTACGTAATAACGTTATGTAACAATAACGGTTACTTTTTAAAATCTCAATTGTGAGGTAAAGAACAACATTCCATAATTTAGAAAATAACTTGGCTTAGCATTTTGTGGTTTGTAAGTTAAAAATGCTAAATATTTGTTTTAAAAAACAAGAAAAGTAATTTTGGTAAGGCTTGACTTTTTCTGACATGCATGTATGTCCATTTGTGCTTCTGTGATGTGTTTCAGTGTGGATGCTGATTGGCTGATTGCCACATGGTGATATCTCTATTGATTACGCTAAAGACTTGTTTTTGACAAGTGATTTTTTTTTTAAGTAAAAAAGTCATTAAAAAAATTAAAAAATTAATAATTTATATTAAAAAATTAAAAAAAATTTATTTTTTTATTTTTTGCATATCTTTTCGTAAAAAATTAAAAAATTATTCCAAACATATTAATTTTTTTTTTACATTATATTTTAACAAAAAAATCAAAAAGTTACTAATTTTTTTTTTTTCCAAACGAGACCTAAATACAAATAAAATTTCTATAAAAGAATAATAAAAAAAGAAAAATTATTTAGCAATGGGAAAGAGAAAAAACTTACAAAAATATTAGAAATGCAAGTGAAAAGTTGTACGAGTGCAAGTGAGACTTACACCCATATTTGTGTAACTTTTTTTTTTCTTCTATACAACTTTTAAGTAATTCTCCCAATAAAAAAATGTGATTGATTTCACTAAATAAGTAACTTTTTATAAAAGAATAATATTTTCCTAAAAAATCTATGCAAATTTGTGTAACCACGACATTACATTCACTATTTTGAGAAATTCCAGTGTCCAAATTTTTTTTTTAGCCTCCTCACGCTTGCATCTAATTCTAAAAAAATCTTGCTACCTAATTTCACTTCCTAGGGAGGGTTCAACCGTCACTTTTTTTTTTTTAGAACTAAACTCTTAAAAGAGTCACGTGCCAACTAAACTTGACATAGATGGTTTTGGAAGTGAGTTTTTATGTAGATTTTATTAAATGTAGGTTTTATGAGATAAAAAATTTTGGTGTTTGAAAAGATAGTTGAGTTTTTATATGGTTGGATGTGATGTTTATGAGAGAAAAAGTGAAATGATTATGTGATTGGATGTGATATTTTGTTTGGATGTTTTTTTTTGGTTTTGCAAAAATTTTGTCTTTTAGTAGAAAAAATAAGAAAAAAATTTGAGAACTTACTTCCCAAACACCACCTATGGTTCCATAGTGTCCATTTTGTTATGTTAAAAAAAAGACTAACATGGCTTCACCATAACAAAAATAAAAAAATTTAACAATTGCTAAACGCATCATTTTTTTAAACTAAGAAAACTTTCACTCTAACAAAAAAAATAATAAAAAAATTGCCTAACACATCCAAAAAATTATTAAAAGTATCTCCAATTGGCTCTTTAAAAAAGGCATGTTGATTATTATAGCTAGCATCATTTACTTTCTCCAACAGGCTAGCTACTACACTAGCCATTTTAACCACAAAAAAAAAAAAAAAAAAATCAAGTTAGCTACATTTGGAGAGTTTTGATAAGCTCTTTAAATAATTTGTGTAGATAAACAAGTAAAATATAGAGTATTATTCAAGTACACAGATAAAAAATTAATTAGGTAAAATAAAAAGCAATCATTTTTTTTTTTTAAACTTTAACTAAAAAATAAAGAGTAGTGTTGTAGTTGCTTTAAGAATATACCTAGGATGAGAATCAATATTGGTCAATGTGAAGGATATATATTGAGAATAGAGTGAAATGATCATGAATTTTTTTAATGTAAACGGCTTCAGTTGGTGACACAATTGAAGGTATACTATTGAGTTCATTGGGTCCATTGTAGCATCCATCAAGAAAATAATATATATAGAAATTCAGATTAATCGACATCGAAAAATAAATCATATTTGCTTTATAAAATTAGATGATAAATATAATTTTGAAAATAGACTCTCTATTATTTTTAAGATAAATGTAATCGATCATTTGACAAACAATAGTTTAAACAATGTAATTTTTTACAATCAAATCATTCGAGTCACTTATTAATATTTCTAAAATTTATAACGTTATAAAAAAATGACAAATACATTTGGATGCAAGTTCTCAATAAATAAATGGGGACATTTTAATCCTGTGTATATTTAAAAAAAATAATTACAAATCAATGAAATTTTTTATAAATATTAATAATTAAAATTTTATATTTTTTCATTAACTTATAATAATTTTGTAAAAGTGGCATTGGGTGATAATTTCTCCTAAATATATCCATGTATGTGTACTTTTTATTTTTATTTTTTATTTATGTGTGCATGTGTACTTGACTACGGACATGGAGATGAAGTTGACCCTTGGTAAAAGTAAATCTTCCTTGAAGTTGCTTCCATTCCATAAAATTTATCTAAAAAATTAATTAAAAAAATAAATTAATGGATTGCATATTATGATATGTGTCATGTATCATTAATTTTAAAGCTATCCCATATATTCATTTTTTGGAGTAAAATTTAGAGATAATTTCATTTCAGTATAATTTTTAAAAAATATTTATATATTAATGATGAATTTTACAATATTCAAAAATAATTTTACAAACTTTATCATGTATCTAAAATTATTTTTTGAATTTATCACTTAACTCTTATTTCTCCTAAAATTTAGAGTAGATTTTCACAATCCATAGCATTTTTCAATCTGTTTGCATTTCTGAAATGCAAATATTTTCTTATTTTCAAAAGCAAATGTTGCTTAAATTTGCTTTAAAGTTTCTACTACAAATTACATTTACAATTGGTATAGTTTGTCTCTTGCATTTGATTCTTATAGTTTTATTTTTTATTTTTTATTTTTCACATTGTACCAACTTAATCCAATTCATGACATTTTTTTTAAGAAATTAAACCAAAATCAATGAGAAATATAATTCATTCACTCTTTTCAAAGTAATGACATGTTGGCATCCAATTTGAAAGGATCCGTTGTCTTTTAAATGAACCATTTTGGCTTAATATTCCAGCCCAATTTTTTAACAGATTTTATTAATTGGATTAAATTAATAATATAAAATTTTAGAAGATAAAATTATTGCAATTGAAACTATATAGATCAAATTGACAAAATAATCAAATTACATGGTGTAATTTACAACACACACACACACACACACACACACACACAAAAAAAATCTTCAAGATAACAAACCAAATACTAGATACCCTTACAAATTAAAAGAAAGTCTAAACCCAATGATGTGTTAATCTATTAAAATATCTAAGGTAATTTTTTATATATTTTCTATAATTATTTATCAATCAATCATCTCACTTACATATTATCAAATTTAGAAAATGAGTCTAAAAGTTGGGTTTGTGTAACAACTTCCTAAAAGAGAACCAAGCCTGTAGTTTACAAAATTTAGGCCTCTACACAACTTTTGAAGTATATCATTTGGAATCCAGTTAAAGTCAAATTTATTTTTAACATTTTTATTTTTAATATTTTAAAAAAAATTGTGTGAATTTTTTTTTTCCCAGCCCGTCTAGTGTAGAAAAATTTAAAACATAAAAAAATTAAAAAATAAAATAAAAATTTTGAAAAATTCAAAAGAAGTTTACTTAAAGACAAAAGGAAAAGCCAACAAAAATCAATTGTTTTAACTTTTTCATCTTTCGTGGATTTTTAAAAAAAAAAAAAGTTTGCTTTTTTTGTTCATCTAGTCATGTAGAACTTAAAAAACTGGGTTTTTTTATTTTTTATTTTTTAATAAAATTCACTCAAGACGGAAGAAAAATAATAAAAAAAATCACTACAAAAATAAATTTCAAACACCGTATAAAAATATTTGGTGTACAAAATATCTAGAGATAAATATATCCTCTGTAATGCCATGGACAATTGATCCAAATTCTGTTTCACAATATTAGGCCAGGGGCCATATGTTGTCCAATATATACGTTAGGTAGGAAAAATTTTGGTAGGTGCACCTTTATTGCTAAGAGTGACTAATAATGAATGCAAAGTATTGGAGCTTGAAGTGTAGCAAGAATGGCTGCAATTAATAATGGCATCTCTCACTTATTATTATTATTTTTTACTCATTTAAAAAGTCAGAGAGAGTGATCAATCGTAACAATTCTCATTAAATGTGATCAAGGTAGTCCTTACCCGCGGAAGAGTCGAATAGATAGGCTTAGCAAGGAGGAACACCACACACAGAGGAATCTCATATGCTCCCTCAAAGCGATAGATTGACTCCAATCCTATCAGATTGTTAGGAATTAATACACTTAATTAGAATTGGTAAGATATGAAGAAGAAGAAAAAAAAAGTCAAATAGGAATCTAAATCAAACAAATGAATACAAAAATTTGTATGATTCACCTCAAAATAAGATTATGTCCACAATTGCTACAATTCCATGGTCTCAAATTCAATTAATGAAAGAATTTTGTGGTTGACAGTTACCCCCAATTTAAATGTTTGGAGGAATATTTCATGAGCAAATTGGCAGAGCTTCACAAAGAGTCTAATGCTCCATTTGTTTGAAGCAAAATATATTTTTCAATGAAACAAATTTTTTTGAATAAAAAATTCACTTAAAAATTTATACTTATAGTCCAAAAATATATGGTATGTGTCATTAATGTGGAAATTCACTTAAACTTTATACTTTTGGTTCCCAAATTATATGATATGTGTTATTTTGATTTTCAAAATTACACATTTAGTCTTAATTTTAATAGCATCTATTATCGGAATTTGGTTGGGATCAAATTAAAACACTTCATACACATTGCGAAATCAATAAGACCCATATTTTGGGAATCAAAAATATAACAACATAAAAAAATAAATATATTTTTTATCTTTCAAAAACAAAATGAGAAATAAAAACACAATGATAAAAGACATGAATACCATAATGGCGACCCAATATGTTGGAGGAAAATAAAGAGTCATGTTGTTATATATCGACATCTATCTCTATCCAACAATGCTAGGTACACATAATTTATATATATATAAATATTTTTTAAAAAAATTATTGTGTGGGTCAAATTCATATTAAATGTGACATTTACTATATATACAATAATTTTTTGAATATTTTCTGTACAAATATCTATTCCCTGTAGATAATGTACATTGCTTCACTGTTGGATCCAAACATCATATAGAAATTGCACAATGATGGCCTTCGGTGGTGTGTGTGACAGTGACCCAACAACGAGAAAATGGGTGTTTTGTCTACCATGAAATGGACTTTTTAGAAAATATATATATATATTTTTAAATTATCTTTTTTTTCTTTTTCTTTCACATACTCACACTATAAAAACATAGTAATCACAATAAAAAATGAAACAAAATTATTGAAATTCATGGAGGTTGGGTCATGTTTGATTATTGGATTAAGTTGGGTATGAATATGAGTACAGATAGGTTTATTTTTGTTTTTGGTGATTTTGATTCACATATTTGACATTAAAATGAAACTCAATGAATTACAATTATAATAATGAAAATACAACACATATCATTAATATAAATAATGAAACAAGAGTTATATTGATGGGGTGTTTGATAATGTGATTCAAATTTAAAACTAAAATGTATTAAGTGATAATCAATTAAGTCAGTTTGATAAGCACAATTGATATTATTTAAAAATTTAAATACCTCTTAAAGTATAAATTAAAACTTAATAAAATTTTGAATCATATGAATCTTATTTAATTCTGATTGTATTTATGAATATAAACATAAGTATCAATATTTATTATTTTAACCTCACTACTACCACCACTACCATCGCTACCACTTTCATCTCCGCCACAACCACCACCATCATGCCACCACCTTTATTATCATTATCATTGTTACCATAAGTACCACTATCATTTTACTACCACTACCATCACTACTGCCACCACAACCATCGCATTCATTACCACCACTATCACAATGTAAAAATTGAAACATACAATTTGAAAATAATAAATTTCAACTTTGATCTTATATATATCAAATAATTTATTTTTAATTCAGCATTTAAATATTTATCAAACAATTTTTCAACTTAAAAAATTCAAAGATTCACTTCAATTCTTTATTTTCAATTTTTAATTTTCAGCTTTTACCAAACACTACTTGAGTAATGGGATTAATGGTGTAATGATATTATGTTAGAGATATGAAATAAATTGAGTTTGATTAAACACTTGTATCGTTTATATTAGTTGCTTGAAATTACATCGGTAAAATTATACAAAAATCTTTATTCTTAGGTAAAAGTGATTCTATTCTTTTATAAAGTGGGGTAATAATGCGTTTTTATATCCATTCCCATGAGATTGGATTGTGAATCCTGTCTTCCATAGGATTGTTAATTTCATTTTTTTTTTACCAACCAAACAAGATTTTGAATGGGATTCACAGTGTTGTTTATGAGTGTTATTATTAGCACTCCATCAATTATTTTAAACTTTTATTTTTAATTTTTATTACAATAATAACCTCTAGTGAAATTACTAAAAAGCACGACAATAATTTTGGAACATCCCATCTCACAATTAAGCCACATACCTACTACATCATGAGTTAGGGTTTATGAAAACATTCACCTCCATCACTACCCATCTATCATTCTCAAATCCCACTTTCAAAACTTGCACACCCTCAAAATTTTGAAAACCCCTTAGCGATAATATTCTCATGCAAGGTAGCAAGCATTAGATTACATACACTAATCTGACAATGGCCCTGTTTAGTAGAACTGTGAGAAAGTGCTTATGGCTTATACCTTAACAGCTTATAACTTATAACTATGAATATTAGCTGATTTCTGACTTATAAATTAAGTTTCTCTTGCCCCACTCAAAGAATAGGTTGATTTCTGATTTACAAAAAGCTATAAGCTGTATTGTTAAGCTAAACCAAACACATCAAAATAGCTTAAATTAAGCTAAAATAAGCTGAAATTAAGCTGTACCAAACAGGGCTAATGATAATGAATGGAAGTTTTTCAGCAACCACAGCTCCATGAAACAAGAGGAGTACAACAATAAAAGTTTAGAAGATGTTCATAGCTTTGATAGTGTTCTTACCTCAGAGGATATTAGCCTTGTAAAAGTAAGTTTCTTGAAAAAAAAAGAAGAAAAATAAATAAAAATTGTTCGTCATTTTTTCGAAATTAAACTCCTGAATATATGACCGAAATTCAAGAACACAGCCCGAATATTATTTATTTGTTTAGGAATAAGTAACCGAACATTTCTTATTTGTTTGAAAACAGATAACCAAAACAACAGCAGAAGTAGGCAAACAAATGATGTCGGACCATTCTTGGGTGGTCGACCGGCCGATCGACTGAGGGGTGAAATCCTACCCAGTTTTGCTCACACAAAGATCATACAAGTACAAGAAGACCATAGATGAATGACAAAAAAACTAATCAGAGAAGTATGAAAGTGGATTGTGTTGTGTGTGTGAAAAGAAGTAATAGAAAAAAAAATCAAATAGATTGACAAATCTCGTAATGAAATAAAGAAAAAAATTCTTAATCACCACAAATTTTTTGAACTAGTTTTGGGAGGTTCTACTTTCGAGGGTTTTGGAAGAGTGACTTTTTAAGGTGTAGGGATGTGCATTTGAATATGTAAAATATTTTTGCAATGATAATTTTGATATTATTTGAAAGGAGAAAAGAAATTTTAAAGATTTTACAATTTATACATGAGGATCCAAAGAAATTGAGGGTCCAAAATAATTGATGAGGTGCTAATAGTAACACTCTTGTTAATTCCATATATATATATTGAGTATTGCTATTTAAAATTAAAAATTAGATCCAATTTTCAAGCTCAGTGATATGGCAATTAATTAGGATATTAAATGTAACACTCTCGCTATATCTTCTCTAATAATCAATCAATAATTTCACTTACACATTAGATCTATAAAATGAGTTTAAAAAGTGAGTTTATATATTATTTTTCATATATATTTTGTTAAGGTTTTGAACTAATCATAAGATTGGATGAAGTTTTCATTAAAAAAAAAAGAATAAACAAAAAGAATTTATATACAAAAATTTCAAATAAAAAAGGCATCACTATGAAGTATAATTGCAAAAAATGGTACTTCCTGTATAAAAATTTGGTGTGTTTAGTTTTTTCTCATAATGTAAATAGAGGAAATCAATTGTCACCGTGATTAGTGCAGTTCATGGAGCGGATTATAGCTCTTTTTCTTTTTTAAAATTTGTGGAAGTGTGTTCTAATACATAGTTTTCTACAACTTATAAGATAAAAATAATTTAAATAAATTAAGTAACAATAATTATTGAGAAACAAGGAAACTGATTTTGATTTTGAATTTTCCACTTGCTGTTAAAACAGTTACCAGTAAGAACTTGCTCTCAAAAGTACATAGTTTTCTACATTCAACCTGAATCGTCTTCTTCTTCATTTTCTTGTTTTAAATTAAACTAAGTCTCGTTTGGCAATAGACTAATTTAGTAACTTTTTGGCTATTTGGCTAAAATATGAGTTAAAAGAATTAGTATATTTGGGATGACTTGTTGGCTTTTTACGAGAAGATGTGCAAAAAGTAGAGAGAAAAGAGAATCTTTGACTTTTTGATATGAGTTGTTGGCTTTTTGACTAATTTAATAACTTTTTGACTTTTTGACTAAAAAGGAAGGTTTCCAAACGAGGCCTGAGTCCATAAATTCAATATAATTATATTGAATTCCTTTACGATTCAACAAGTTTAACATAATTATATTGAATTCTTTTAAAATTTTACAAAGTTTTAATTCACATAATACTAAACTCCATTTTCATTAATAATTTATTAGTCATAGATGAAAACATGATGTATCATATATTTTACATTGAAATGTATATTTTATCTTATTTATTCACGTGTCTACATATCATTTATTTGAGTTTCAACCACTTTAGTCTTACTAAAATTAAGGTCGGTATAATTTAACTTAAACTTATGGGGGTTATTATATTTTTCTAAATTCTTAGAGTTTGTCAATGTAGTTTGTTCTTCTTTTTGTGTAGAAATTTTATATGTATTAAAATTAATCACATAATCAAATACAACTCTATCATATAAAGAGACACTGAAATTTTGTGAGTTTCAATTCATATGAAAAAAGGTAATGTTCAAGAGAGAGGATAAATATGAGAAGTTTTCCATGATATACAAACATAATAATTTTATAATTTTTTTATATAAAATTATGTTATTGTCCGTGACCCTTTTTAATTTCAAACCAGAACACCTACCATTATAGATCAAAATTTAAAAAATGTCAGTGTCATATGAGTTTTTTGTACAGCAATTATATTTGTGAATCATTTTTCTTTCGGAGTAAATCAATGGCAATCCTCACTCTCAACAACACTACATATTTTGAAAAATTAAAATACACATCTATGGACCACAATATATGAGCACCTTTAAATCCATACCATACACATCACTTTTGCATCAATTTCCGAGATATAAATTCATGATAAATAACATTTTCCTCACATGCATAATTTCATGAACAATGTATTTGGCCAAGTCCAAACAAAAAAAAAAAAAACAACTACAACAAAAACAAAAAAAAAACAAAACAAAAAAAACAAAACAAAACAAAACAAATGTGATGAACAAAACGACATTGATAGTACTGAGACAACAAAATCAAGAAGAAAGATTGTGTTTGATCCATTAAGCTTTTTTATTTTTTTCCTCTATTGATTTTCACTTTCACCCCCCCATCTGTCTTTCTACCAATATTAACAAGCTCAAAGGTGTCTAGTCCTCCGCTTTAATTTTCTACTTTTATATCCTAAAAGTAAACTATCAGACAAACAAACCCTAACTTTTTGACTTGGATGAGTGGTAGGTGATATATATAAAAAATAAAAAATAAAAACTTTAGTTTAATTTAATCACTTAATTATCTCATATGTTTAGCTTTAAACCTACCATGCCACTGCAAATCAAAATGCTTGACCCTTGAAAGTAAAGCATATAAAAAGTAAAACTTCTAAATTATCCTACATGATCATAGAGGATATACTAATAATAATAAACATTTCATAAGAAAATCCTTTACTTTACAATCATTTCAATATTTTTCTTCCAAGAGAGAAAGATCCTGAAAATTTTGTCAATGAATGACTAACTCCATTAGATTTACGATTAATGTGAAAAACATACTCAACAATGTCACAAAAAAAATTTTAAAAAAAATTTACTGAAAGCAAAAGCAAAAAAAATTCAAAAGAAAATGTAATGGTAGTTTCTGAACAATGCCTACAACACAAATATGTGCGATATTTTTTAAATAATAACATAGGCAACTCATCTTGGGTAGTTCAGGAGAGCTAGCTCTATAAATCTAGCTAACGTTACCCATACGAATAAGTTTAAGAACACAAAATTAGACACATAATTTTAAGAAGTGCGCCTTACCAACAAATACCGTAAAATCTTGTAGATCCGTACGTATTCTTCCTTTATTTCTGTGATTAATTTCTATGTTTGTAGTAGAACTATATACATAGGAACCCGAATTTCTAGTAACTATACAAAATTGTGTAAGATGAATTCTTGTAATGAGACAATGAAACTGTGTACGGAAAATCAGTTTTGGCACACTATAACTTAGTTCTTGGACAGAGGGGTCATGGGTACATAATTTGGACCGTGCAATATTTACAAATTCATCATAAAAGTTTTGTTCCTTGTACCACCACCAAGAGTAGGTAACAAGAACACATTGGGATCTCTCTCATCTTAATGCTTTCAAAACCATAACAAGACAAAACAAACTGTTGCCTTGCAGTTGATCTAGTTCAACTTTTCATTCCACATCAATTCTCTTTACCTTTGTAGGGTAAAACCCCTTATTTTCTTATACTAGTCTTCTTTTTCAACCTTTTTTGAAGTATATGATTCATATTCAAATCCAATATGGTATTGCTGAGATGAATCTGGATCATGCATTTCATTTTCTGTGCATATTTTGTGTTCTTAGAATTAACCCATCTTCTTTGCCAAGGTGAAAACAACAATGTAATGCATTATTTACCTAAAGAAGAGCTCTGGGCCCATTATTATACAAAATGATTGCGACTTACTTTGATCCTTTAATTTTCAATTAAAACCACCACTATCGTTTTTATAATTTCAAAAACCTCATTCTGAATATATTTTCTATATGATCTTTTGTAGCGAATCATTCTCATTTCATAAAAATAAATAAATAAATAAAGCTTTACCTTTTCTTTTTTATTTTTCTTTGAACGGGCAAAAGAAAACTTTACCTAACCTCCTAGTTTTCATATTAATGGCTTTAAAAACTTGAAAACCCTAAGTTGGTAAGGATTCCAAATGCCTGCCCGAGTGGTCCATCAAACATTCAATTATAGGGAATTGTTCATCCCATTTTGTGCCAACATAAAAAACAAGTACACCTCCAAAGAATATTTAGAACCTCCATTAGTGTTCATGGGGTATTATATGATGCTTTTTCTTCTAATATATGTTGAACAAGCTTACCTAATGGGAATAGATCATCACTGGAGATGTTGCAATCTCTATTTATATGCCAGTTCATACTTTGTCTGCAATGGAAACCTACAAAATGGTGTGTATCAAAAATACCCAATTATAAAATACTAGAACAATGAACCAAGAAAATAAAAACCTAAAAATAAGGCCTTGTTTGATTGTACTTTCATTTTCCTCGTTTTTGTTTTTTAGAAACAAAAACAATGAAAACTTCGAGAACAACATTGTTTTCATTTTTGTGTGAAAATCATTTTAAAAAATTTGAAAACTTTTTGTTCTTAAGAGTGAATTGTTAGAAAAATTTTCTTTTGCAAAATAGTTGGTCAAAATAGCTCTTCAAATAAGTTTTTTTTTTTTCGGGAAAATGAGAACAAAAAATATGAAAACAAAAATGCAACCAAATAGTCCTTAATATTCCCTCTATCAACCATAGGTATTCTCAATGATTTTCTGATCCATTCATACATGGACCAATGTTCAATCATGAGTTCACATACTGACGAAGACAAGAAATGAACTATGAGTTGAATGTTTGTGTGTATGAGAGAGAGAAGCCAAATTAGAAATTAGATGGCTTTCCTGAAGAGAAGCTAAGGTATGATAATCACAAAAACTATCTCAAAAACAGGTTTTAAATATAAGTTGATGCCTTTTGGGATAACGATATTCATCCATATACCAATCAATATTTTCTGATATATGAGTCTATCACCGATTCGAATACATATCCGATACTTTTATTTAAAAGTAAAATTAAAAAAATCAACACTAACACAATATTAACTTCTATTGAATCACAAGATTCAAAAGTGAAAGGAATGGTGGCTAAAAAAGGACAAAATAACTTATCAGTAGTGAAACTAAACTAAGAAAATAAACTACAATTAGAAAGAAATATCCACAGAAATATGAAACTGATCAGTGATCATATCACACACATACAACATAAACATAAAAATCAGAAACTCAAATTCATAAACCATTAGGGTTGAGAGGTAACGTATGAGTAATAGATTCATGGACTTTTCATGAATTCTACAAAGATCTACTATTAATGGTACAATTCTTGAAAGAATTAAAATAATTCAAGTGACATATAAAGGGGAGAGATCAAATTACCATGCAAAACAGCAGTAAATGAATCTGAACCCATATCCGATCGAATATTTTTGACCCTCTCTGTATCTTCCCACAGCTTTATTGAACTGCAACGATTGAATGGCCTTTTGATACCTAAATTTGCAAGAGTGAGGATGATGCGATCGGATGCAGTTCAAGAAAGCTGTGGAAGAATACAAAGAGGATCATCTGTAGACACCTGACAAACAGACTAGCTAAAAGCTTCCATATGATTTTATACCTCTATCCTTCCAACCCTAAGAAAGATTTTGAGAGAGAGTGATACGGAGAGAGGGAAAATGTAGACTGCAAGAGATGTAGGTGTAGGTGTAAGGAGGGGAGATGAGGAGTTTTTATAGTAAAATTAAAGACTTTTTGAAATTCAAATTTCTCTATTATGATTTTTTTATAATAATTTGTATGCGTTTTTTATCCTAATAAGACACGTTATCAAAGTATATAATTCAACTGTTAAAATTAAAAATGATATTAAATAATATTAAAATCATATTTTAATACAACATAATTTTATTTTATCTTTAAATATAAATTATTAAATTATCAAAATAAAACCATTATAAATAGATTATAGAATTCTAATTCGATAATTACAAATCAAGATAATTGACCGAATATTCTTTTCTATATAAAAATAATAATAAAAATTACATTTTAATTTTATTTATTTATTTATAAATATTTGTCACACTCATGGATCATTTTTCTAAATTATAATCCTCTTTTTACCACCAATCCCAAGAAGAATATTGGGCCTTCTTTTACCCATATTAAAAAGCTGAGTAGTGTGTACGTTTGATCTCATTAACCTAAGAAAGTATAAGAATGACATATACTGTCTAAAATCATCAATGTGGTTGTTTGCGACTTACTATTTTAATAGTTTATTTAAATTTTTAATTATTTTATAAGTTAAAAAAAGTTTATTTGTAAAAATAATTAAATTTTTTTATAATTTGATACGATATTTGTGAGAAAAAAAAATTTTATTATATATTTAATTTGATAGTAACATTTTAATTTATTAATTATTTTAATATATAATATCGTTTTGTAAACTTTAACCTAAGCTAAAATTTTATTTCCCAAACAACCCAATATATGCGGCTGAGATGCAACCTCCCGGATCAAACGGTGACGGTACACCCTAGTGGGGTACATAAATGGGTCCCACCTTAGATCAGTTCAAATGACGAGGTTGAAATTCCATCGCAACACGCCCCAACCCGCGTGTCATGTTTCATTTGTATATTAGTATCTAGGTATGTAAAACCACGCGAAATTAGGTTTTTTTTTTTTTTTTTTTTTTTTGCTTTTTAACTAAACACATCATTAATATCTTCAAAAAAATTAATTTATTGATTTCTTGTCTTATTTAAGTTATAGAATTTTTTATTTTTTATATATTTTTATAATAAATAAAAATATTATTTTATAGGTCATATTAAAAATAACTCTTAAAATTAGTATTTTTTTATTGTTTTTGTAATACCAAAAAAAATAACTACAGAGTAGTTGGCTTAATAAATGACGACTAGGACCTGAAGGTTTGCTCTCTCTCAAGTCTTCGATTCAAATCTCCTAACCTGCAAACGCATGCCTTGGAGCCTAAAGGTTTGCTCTCTCCCAAATCTCAAGTTCGAATCCCCTAATTAGCAAACGCATACATTGGGGCCACGGACCGCAGGGCTTGTTCGGACTGCAGGGACTTAGCCTAGTACGCATAAACTGGCCCAGGATACCCTACATTACCAAAAAAATAAAAAATAAAAATAAAAATTGAAAATTTTCATTGTTTTCATAAGATTTTCAATTTTGTGCCAAAATAAATTTTTAAAACAAGTATATTACATTTTGCCCCTTTAATATTTGGCCACTTCTCCATTTTGTCCCTTAAAGGTTTTTTTTTTTTTCTACTTTGACCATTTATGTTTCAAGTTTTCCCAGTTTACTCCTTAAACAAATTTCTGATTCAAAATTAGATGGAAAATGTCATAACAACTGTAACATAATATAAAAATATATTATTATATTTATGGCATTATATTTATGGCAGATATATGAGTTATATATAATAAAATATTATTATTTCATGACTGGCAATATGATATTTTCAATCTAATTTTTAACAGAAATTAGTTTTAGAAGTAAACTAGGAAAAACTTGAAATATGAAAAGTCAAAGTGAGAAAAAATAAATTGTAAGGATTAAAGTGGAAAAGTGACCAAACATAAAAGGGACAAAGTGTAATTTACCCTTTAAAAACTTAGAAAACAATTTAAAATCCCAAAATGGGCATTTTTAGAAAAAAAAAATTAAAAATAATTGTTTAGTTGGGGTTTCAAAATCTTTATATGATTTTTTTTTTAAATTACTAATTTTTGACCAAAAAATAAATACAAAAATTTGATTCTTGGATTTTCTAAAAATATTTTCTTCTTAAACAATGATAAATATGAAAATAATGAGTTTTTTTTTTTTTTCACCAAACTAGTTTTTGAAATTGTTTCTAAAAACTTAACCAAACTCGGAAGTTATTCGCATCAATTTTTTTAAAAAAAATTTTGGAACAAAATTAAAAATAATACCAAATGCACTGATCTTGCCTAACACATTCTAGGGTAAGAAGCTTGAATTTTCTCACGTATCAATTGGTGATAACATAAAAAGGATTAAAATTCATTATTTTATTTTATTTTTTTACTCAATTGATAAGAATATTTGCAATGTAGTACAATAAAAAAATTAAAATTTATACACAATTTTTTTTCTAAATAATGAAGCTTGATTCTTCTTTCATCTTGAATGAGATGGTGGTAGTCACAAGGTATCGATGAATTACAGACACTATATGAGAGATTTATTTAAATCTAGGTAGGAAATCAAATCATGTAATTAATCGTTTAGGCATGAGGGGAGGGAAAAAACATACGCCAAGATTACATAATTAATTGCTAAAATCTTTCTTTATCAAAATCAAATTTTCATTTTAATACTAATTATATGTTGTACTAAATTATTTGGGTTAGCTTAGTTGACGACTTTTGTACACTTCTACTCAGGCGATTAGGAAATCAATTATTATCAAAGGTAAAAATTAATTATTTCTCGTCTTATAAGTTGGTTGTTTCTTTTTATTATGAGCATTATTATGAGGGTTAACTCTTAATTAATCAAAGAATAAAATAAGAAATATCAAAATTAATTACAAAATCAAAACCGAAATACATAAATTGGTAAAACAAAATTCAGAGTTTCAACAGATTTTATAAAATTTTGTTCATTGCATAAACTAAAAATCATGATAAATAGCATTTAAAACAAATTTCTGTTGAAAATAGTTATAAAATTCTAGTTAAAACCAGAATTTTTTTCTAAATTTGGTTTAATTTTTAAGTCGGCCCCGTGCATCGATTTACACGGGTCAAAGTGGTAACGCGTTCTATGCCGCGTTATGATTCACGTGATATATTTGATTGCTCAAAACCATTACCGAGTGAATGGAAAATTGAAGCCAAAGTATGCTCCATGGAAATAGAGTTTTGGTGGAAATTTCTTAAAGGTTTGAATAAGGCTTGTCCCACATTGATTTGGTGGGAGGTTTTGAGAGGGTTTATAGGGCATGGGTTTGGTACTTGGGGTGTACCCCAAGGGGTACCCAAGTGTTTTAGAGGGAGAGGTTATGGGTAAAATGGGCTAGACCCATTGAACCCAAAAATCACCACACACGCGTGCCGCCGTCCGTCCGCCCAGGCAGGCTGGGTGCGTGGTATGAGGTTGGGTTGGGCTTGTTCGGCCCAATACTAATTTTTTTGGGCCAAAAACATTTGAATTTAATTTTATTTTTGTATAAAATAAAATCCATAATTTAAATTAAACCGGAAATAAACTGGTTTGGATTTACTGTTCATCCAAACAAGGCCCTTCCCGTTTTTAAACAGAATTAAACTGATTTGGATTTAATAGTCATCCAAACAGGGCCCTTCCCGTTTTTTATCTGTTTGAATAGTTAAACCAACAGATTCAAATCTGTTTAAATTCATACCCAATGTGTTTCATAATTCAATTCAAAACCATGAGCCACCTTTACATCTATAAACTAAGCCTCCCATTTGGATTTTTAACTCCAATTTTCGTATTTCATCCTCTGCTTTAAATCTCTACATTTTGCTGCATTTTATTTCTGAAAGAAAGAGTGTAAACACGTAGTGTGTTTGACGAACGATTAAATTGTAGTGCTGTTTTTATTCGTTGAGAAGATCATTTTATCCTGGGAGATAGACGTCCAAATTCTGAAAGCACCGTGGAGAGGACGAATATGTCTTAAGGATACAGTGTTAAACACTGGACTTGATCAGAAAAGTTATTCAAAGAAATTAACCAAGTAAGTTGTTTAATTTTATTCTATTTTTATTTGTTTATTTAAGCAGATTTTAATTTTATTTTTGTAACAAAATAAAATCTGTTATTTATTTATTTATTATTTCGAGTTTGATTTTTGTAATCAAACAAATTCTCTCCTTTTCTTTATTTCTTTAAAGGGTAATGCTATAGTGTGCAACTTACACCTTACACCTTTTTGTGTTCACTTACACCTTACACTTACACTTTTTTTACCTTGCACTTACACCTTTTTGTGTAAGTGGCACATGGTGTGCAACTTATACATTTCATTTATACCTTCCACTTACACTTACACCTTTTGTGTTAGTGGCACATGGTGTGCAACCCACTTACACCTTTTGTGGGTTGCACACCTAAGAAAACTCCTTCTTTAAATTCTAATTGTTGTTTTGTACACAATAAAATTAAATCTTTTAAATACAGTGAAGATTGTTCCAACAGTTTCTAGTGGATTTCTTTCTTTGTTTTTCTTTTCTTTGTTTTTTTTTTTGTTTTGTTGTAAAGAAGAGTCAAATATGTTAATATGGTAAATAAATTTTTTTCCCTCTAAAATATTAGAATTTGATGTGAAGTAAAATTAGCACCTCGTCTGCAACATGTATGATGGCATGACACGTGGAAGGGAGAATTCCAAAATTGTCTATTTTTTTCTCATTTTTATAGTGAATTTTTTTAATAATTTACACAATTTTTTTTATTTTTTAAATATACACAATTTAGATACACTTAGAAAACATAATATTTGCAAATTTTTTTTCAAAAAATTCATCAAATATAAAAAAAATTACAAAAATTTAGTACAAATTTTATACTTTTTAAATATATCAGAATAGATTTAAAAAGTAAAAAAGAATGATAAAAATATCTACAAAATCACTAAAAATACATAAATACAAATTAAAAAAATCATAGAACTGTTTTGAAAATTCCAAACCAAACACAAATGTTGGATTTTCTCAATTCCACTTTAATATAAATTAAGTTATTCAAACTTGATTTTTATTTGACTTATCAAAAATTTATTCAAAATCGATTTGATATATCAAAAATCAAATTTAAACACATTTTAAAGTTTCTTAAATTGTCAAGTCTATATTTAATTATATTATTACTCGACTCAAGTCAAATATATGTCCTATAAAAATCAAATTACTTGAGTTCAGTACGTTATCTGTTTGATTGACACTAGTTTGATGCTTGTTAAGTTTTTTAATTAAATTTGACCAAGTTACTGCTCAAGTTAACTTATTTACATCTTTATTGTTATAAATCTTAGAGGTGCCTCTGCAATTATATAATAAAAATTTTGAAAATGGTCTGATAAAGATAAAATAGTCAAAAAAACAGTTATTCACTTTTTTTTGTTTTTGTTTATAGTGAAATTTTTTTTTTTTTTGGATTTTTTTAATTTTTTTTTTTTACTTTTTAAATTCTTCTATACTAAAACCTTGATGTGTTAATTTTAATTATATTCACAAATGCACCAATGTACAATAGTAAAATTTAAAGAATGCGAAGTCGAATCTATAGGACTTGTGATTTTTTTAAAAACCAATTAATTCAAATTTAAATAAACACTAACTTAATTAACAAATTTTTAGTTTGATTAAAATTAACTCTAATAATGTAGTAAATAAACAGAGAAATAATTGAATTGAATAATAAACTAATCCGATAAATAAAAGGAAAATTTACCTATGAGTCCCATTTTAAAGAGTGGTGATCCAATTAATCTCAAGAATTTTCTTATAAACCAATTAGTCCTATTGATTTTAGAAAGGTAGATTTAATATATTATTTGAAAATTGAATTTACGGTTATACCCTTATTTTTATTATATTTCATTCTCTTTTTTTCTTTTGTGTTAGAAAGATAAGAAACATAATCTATGATAATCAAATTTGAGATAATTTTTTTGTATGAGAATCTTTTTTATTTGGAAAATATTTCAAAAGAAGTACAAAAATAATTTGAAATATGAAATTTTTCAAACATTCTAAAATGATATGAGATTCTTCAAACATGTCAAAAGAAGTACAAAAACTCCTTAGTAAACTTTGGACAAATATATAATTTTAAATTCTAACACTCCAATGTAATACTCAAAGGTAACACTCCAGTATAACACTAAAAAAAAACTCCTTAGTGAACACTCTAACGTAACACATAAAAAAAAAAAAAAACTCTTTAATGTACTTTTCTCAAATGCAACACTCCAATATAACGTTCTAAAAAAATTAATTAGTATAACACTTTAATGTAACATACAAAAAAACTCTTTAGTATAACACTCTAATGTAACACACAAAAACTCATTAGTATACTTTTTTAAACATAACACTCTAATATAATATTTTTAAAAAAATCTTTAGTGTAACACTTTAATGTAATACACAAAAAGATTTCTTAGTATATTTTCTCAAACGTAACACTTCAATGTAACACTCCAAATAAAAAAGGATGTGAGATTTTTCAAACCATTCTAAAAGGAGTACAAAAATTTTTAGTAAGTTTTGGACAAATGTATAATTTCAAATTGTGAGTGTTACGCTAGAAAAAAGTATCTTGTGTATTTTTAGTATTTTTCTCGGTGTTATATTTGAATGTTACGCTTTGGGATTAATTGATTGAGTGTTACGTTTGGAAAAAATATATTAAGAAATTTTTTGTGTTACATTTGATAAAAATACACTAAAAAGTTTTTTTTAGTGTTACGTTGTTATGCTTAGGAAAAGTACACTAAAGAATTTTTAAATGTGTTATATTGTAGTGTTACATTATTGGAGAGTTACATTAAAATGTTACGTTTTTGTTTGTAATGTGTGATTTGTTTCAGAATGATGAAAAATTCGAAACTTCTATAATGCGGATTGTCCAAATATGTAATTTTATATTTGGAGAAATCCACTTTTATCTTTAAAAAATTAAACCCAAGCATGTAAGTAACTACCCTTTTGTATAATTTTTACTTTAATAGGACCTTTGGGTTTATAAGAAAAAAATGAGAACTAAACAGTTTATAAAATTACATTTTGAGACTTATTCGTACTTCACCCTAAATAAAACTAATTCACTTTGCTTATTTTTGGTTTTCCAAAAACAATTTTCAGAAAATTCTACTTTTTTATTTTTTGTGTTTTTTGTTTTTACTGAATTTTTTTAATATTTTAAGCAATTTTTAAAATTTTTAGACACACCTCACACATAAAAAGTATAATTTTTGTGAAAAAAACTTTTAAAAATTCACTAACTACTAAAAATACAAAAAAAAAAAATACGAGAATTCAGTGTATTTTTCGTATTTTTATGTATTTATCAATTTTTACAAATATTTTTCACAAATTTTTTACCTTTTAGATACATCTAAGTAAGGTGTATCTAAAAACTAAAAAAAAAATACTTAAAATTTTAAAAATATTCACTAAAAATAAAAAAAGATTAATCATTCAGGCCTCGAATTTGAGGCTCGAATTTGCCTCAAAATCTTCTTCTTTTTTTTTTTTTTTTTTTTCAAAGCTGTGCTATTTTCGCTTTTTTTTTTCTCTCTTTTCTTTATAGGGGTGATTATGTATAGATAGGGGTGTGCTAAAAAATTAGACATTTTGTAAGTGAGTTGGGTTGGACTGATTGGATAATAAAATTGACTGATCAAATTTTTTTTAAATTTAATTTAATTTTATTTGTTAGGCTGTGTTGGTTTTTTTTTTTATTTTTTTTTTAAAAGTGCTTATGTGTAGGGATTTGCCAAAAAATTAGACATTTTGTACTAACTTATCGTACAAGATTATATGAAATTAATGAATTTTAACCAAGAGTCTAACTGATCAGTCAATTAAGTTGGACTGATTAAATGATAAAATTGACTGATCAGTTAAACTATTGATTAAATTTTATTAATTTCATATAATTTTATATGATGAGTTGATGCGAAATGTATAATATTTTATATTAGATTTAAAAAAAAAAAAAAACTAAACTAAACTAACTAACATAGCAGCCCCCCCCAAAAAAAAAAAACTCATTCGAACCAAATTCGACTATCACGACTGATAAAAAAATATGAAAAATAAAAAATTTAATTTTCAAAAAATTTAATTCAAAAAATTCAAACTAAATACAGAATAATTCAGAAACCACACTTAAGTATCGGAAAAATTAAAAAATTTGACACAATTTAAAGAAAAAAAATCTTATAGACAACAGCTCGAAAAAAAAATACGACTTGGTCATGAAGCCTAAAAAATGTAACTGAATGTCAAATGAGGCCTAATCTTAAAATAAGTGCTCGTTTGGTTTTTATATTTTTATCTTTTTTGGATTGGGAAATGCGCAAAAGCTCGAATCCGTGAGAGCTCAAATGTCCCGAATGCCAAACGACGTCGTTTTGGCAATTTTTTTTTCTCGTTTATATCTGAACAGAGAGGGAGGGCAAAAGAGAGAAAGAGAAAGAGAGATGAGGAGAGGAGAGAGGGAAACAGAGAGAGAGAGAGGCGACGGCGACGGCGATGGCGATGGCGGGGCAGGGCGACGGTGATGGAGGGTGCGACGGTGACCTTACACCCTTGCGATTTCTGTTTTCTCTCTCTCTCTTTTTTTTTTTTTTTTGTGGCTCTGAAGATGAATATGATGTGTTGATGATGGTGATGCTGATGAAGATGTTGTTATTGTTGATTTTTTTTTATTTATTTTTTTCTATTAGATCCAAATCTGAAGGAGGGAAAAAAATGTTGGATGATGATGTGAAGAAGAAGATGTTGTTGATGATGATGATGATGTTCACCAGCAATCTTCTTCTTCTTCTTCTTCTTCTTCTTCTTTTTCAGACAAATGAGAAGGAAAAAAGAAAAAAAAAATCCCATTGGGCCATTCAGGGGCTTCCAATTCGAGCTACGTTAGTACGATTGTTTTGGATTATTTTATTTTTCTATTTTTTTTGTACATTTTCCTGTAAAAGGTCAGTAGATCGTCCCAAATAAACTCTATGGGCTATTACGGAAAAATAGTTAAAAGTCATCTTTCAATTTTTAATCAATTTTAATTCACATCATTTCTCATATTTTTTATAAATTTTAAAAAAATCAAAAATTTAATTTTTAATCATCTTTCTAAAATAACCATAAATATAATAGAGAGGTGTTGTACACACATCACAGATGAGAGTGGGGTGATGAAAAAACTTGGTTATGAGGCCTAAAATGAAATTAAAGTGAAATTAAGGCAGAAAATGAAAGGGAAATGAGGGGAATTTGGGTGTGGTGTCACATGGAGGCATGTGAAAGGGGGGAAGTGGACCCCACCGTCGTAACGTGTGTAAAAATGACATGCACCCCGTCTTTCCGGGACTCAGGTCTCCTTGTCGGATATGTTTGCCTTTCTTTTTTTATAATAATAATTTAGCTGTAATAATTCAACAATTTAAATTTAAATTTAAAGTTAAAGTTAAAATAAAACAATTTTATTTTAGCATAGAATAATAATAAAAAATAAAAAGAGTATTTTAATATCATTTGACTGTAACTTTTTTTTTATTAGATTATTTTACTTTAACTTCAATTTTGAAATTTTTGAAATATATCACATCTTACATGATAAAAGTTAGGAAAATGATTTGGAGCCCTAATTTCCCTCTCCCTAATTCCCTAATTTCCTGTTTTGGCAACTGTTTCCTTTTTTTTTTTTTTTCTTACTTGATATGGAAATTAAGGAGATTAGGGGGAGAGAAATTAGGGGGATGTAGCAAGACCCTAAAAGTTATAATCATTGAAGATAAAGAATGGCAAAGGATTAAAGTCCAATAACATATTTTGAAAAGTGAGTTAAAAGTTATTTTTTAGTTTTTAATTTATTTTTTTCATAAAAAAGAAAAGTTAAAATGTCAAAAAAAAATTCAAAAAAATCAATTTTTAATTATCTTCTCAAAACACCTAACCCACTTTTCCTTTCACATAAAAAAGGAAAAAAGTCAAAAAAACAAAAACATCAATTTTTAACCGTCTTCCCTGAGGTGTTTTGGAAAGATAGTTAAAAATTGACTTTTTGACCCTTTTTTTTTTTTGGTAATAAAAAAAGTGGGTTAAAAGCTGTAAAGTGACTTTTATGAAAGGTTGTCATTGATTTCGGTTTTTGTAAAAAAATGTATAAAAACAATTGAAATGGAATTTTAATCACTTTGTTTGGTTTTAGTTTTTAAAAAATAATTTTTAGGAAATTTTACTTTTTATTTTTTGTATTTGAATGTTTTCAATGAATTTTTTTAATAGTTGAAGCAATTTTTTCAATTATTTTTAGACACACCTAACATAAATACACTTAAAAAGTATAATATTTGTGAAAAAGTCTATAAAAATACATTAAATACGAAAATATATATAAAAATACGAAAATTCAGTACATTTTTGTATTTTTGTGTATTTATTAAAATTTTAAAATATTTTTTCACAAATATTTTAGTATTTAAATATATCTAAGTAAGGTGCATCTAAAAAAGTAAAAAAAAAATACTTAAAATTTTAAAAATATTCACTAAAAACAAAAAAAAAAATATGAAAAATAAAAAAACTCAATTTTAAAAAAATTAAATTCAAAAAATTAAAACCAAACACATTAAATATAATTTCAACTTACAGTTATTAAATAAATAAATTGAAAATAATTAATTATCAAAAAAATTAGCGGAGTGCATTTGACTTGTGCTTCCTTATTATAAGTTTTTAGGTTATAAGTTGCACCCAACATGCCCAACAAGTTGTTTTTTCTTCTTCTTGTGTGGAGGTTTATTTTTTGGTCTGGATTTTTCTCATGTTGAAATATTAGTATGAGAGAATTTGAGGGCCTTATTAGGCCCACTACGAGTCTCGTTTCAATATCCAAACCGTTTATTTTATAGGATCTTCAATATATATTATTCATGAAAAAAAAAATTAGTTTGATCTAACAATCGTGACTTTTTAATTTTATTACATTTATTTCCGAAAAAATGGACGACAAATATATTTTTAAAATAGAACATTCATCTTTTTAGAGACAAGTACGATAAAACGAAAATGTTACAATTGTCGGATTGATCTAAATTTTTTCATGAATGATATATATTAAGAGTTCTACTGTTGGCTACATATTTTGTAAAAGCCAATTACAATTCGACACGTGGCAAAGCAAGGGTAGTATGGGGAGACTACTCAAGTCTTCGATCCTGATCGTACACGTGGTAGTAAAAATTGGTTCTCACTTGATCTGAGTAGCACAGGATCAGTAAAGAGATACAAGATGACGTGGCTTCAACGGTTGCTCATATTCAAATTCAAATACAAGAAGGAAGTTCAACTGCAAGAAAAGGTGTAGTGGAACTACTTCTAAGGCAACATGATCAGCAATCATGGAGGAGCAGTTCGACGGTTTGAAGTGCAATTCGATGGTCATCCTTGAGGAGTATAAATAGCAAGGAAGTCTCCAGAAAAACCCCCAGACTCAGATCATACAAACCAGTCTTACTCTACATATTTTATTTTCCAATTTTTTACATTTCCAGTCTTTACCTTTCTTGCACTTTAAATACATGTTCTGCACTTCGATTCATAGGAGTAGTTTCAAGTAGATCGTCACTGTAAACCTCCTCGAGACTGAATTTGGATCATTGTAAGTGTTCATTTTAATGAAATACTTCCATTGTTTTTCATATTAACTATTATTTCTCTTAATTTCTCCTAAGTCAAGCCACCAGTAAAAGTCCTCTTCATTGAGGCTGAAAGAACCAAAACACAATCGTCTGATAATTGGTTGGCAATTATAATTTCTGTAAGGACTGATTGATCCTTGCTGGCACGCTCGCATTTACAAAAACATCCTTCGAACAGCCAAAAAGCCAACATATATTTTTGGCACACCCGGTGGGACTAATTAAAATGGCTAGACGAAGACGACAGGGAGAAAATGAATGCTTGGAAGAAGGCATAGAAGGAGAGGTAGAAATACCTAATCCAGAGGATAATGTGGTAACGCATCCTGTGAAAACTCCCATGTTATCCGAACCTATGGTCGAACAGACCAGTACTTCGGAACAAGAACCATATGTTCATAATATTGGACGAAGCCAAGGAATTGGACCATCCACTATTCCATCTATTCAGCCAACCAATCCATGGGATGGCTTAGTAGATGCTATGGGACAACAATTAATGAACACAATGGAAAGGTATGCAACATCCTTTTTGGATCGAATGAATAACCACCAACCAACAAACACAAGACACACAGAGGAAGTTTTAAATGTCCTCAAAGAAAGATTGGATAGAGACAAACAGCCTATGCAAGTTAATGGACATTCTAATGGTCAAACTAGTAACCAAAACTATGAAAGACCATCACCTCAGTCTTTGTACGAACCCATTTCGAGGCCTATAGTAGGCCAAAATGCCTTGGTACTTAACAATGAAACCATACAAGTTGGTAGATCTGGCCAAGTACAAGAAACTGGCGTAAGAATGGCTACAAATCCCATGTTCGAAGCCATACCTGGCACTAGGGGGTATAATAATCCCTTATTCGAATTTATACCCGGGGGGTTGGAAGGTTGGCCTGCAAATGGAAAGGACACAACACCTGTCCCAGCACCTTTCGCAAGTTCTTTCGCAGGACAGGCTCAAAGGGGTTACCCACACCCCCAACAGCAACCTGCACCACAGGGGCAACCAGTCCCAAATGTACCACCTTATGGACCAAGAGGACCACAAGCACAAGTTTGTCCACCAAATCCTGTGTTTATCCCTCCAATAGTGGTTCAACAAGCACAAAACATGGTCCATAGGGACCAAATTGCTGATATTGTTAGGGAGATGTGTGGACCGATGGCTCGGGGGGTCCAGACTCATGTATATAGAAAACTATACCCAGAATGGGTGGATAGGGTACATGAATACCCAAGGGGGTTCAGGATACCAGATTTTACCCTTTTCTATGGGACTGGAAATCAGTCAACAATAGAGCATATTGCTAGGTTTACTGCTCAATGCGATGAATTTACTAATCATGACTTTATGAAACTAAGATTATTTCCAAATTCTCTAACTGGAGGAGCGTTTGTATGGTACATCAACCTTACACCTGGCTCCATTCAAAATTGGCAACAAATGGAAGAGGCATTTCATGCCCAATTCTTCTAATCGGAGCTAGAGGTTTCTATGGCAGACTTGGCTAGATTGAGTCAAAGGCCTGAAAAAAATGCTACTCAGTTTGTCGCTAGATTTAAAAGGGCTCGAAATAAATGTAGAGTCATCCTGCCAGAATCAGAATTTGTAAGATTGGCTTAAAACGGCCTAGAGTTTAGGCTTTGAAAGAAGTTTGACTCAACTGAATTCAGAGATTTGGTGGAACTGACCTGTAAGGTGTCTAGATACAAAGCATTACTAGAGGAGGAACAAGATCGAAATAATGCGTCGTACAAGACATATTATAGAGATCCTAATTATGAGATCGTGCAGCGGAGATTGTGGGCAAAGAACCTGTAATCTGTGAAGCATTAATTCATAAGGATACAACAATTGACCAGCAGTTTAAAAAGAAAGACTTTCATAGAAAATACTCTTTCGATTTAACAAAAGCAGATGACATCTTTGATCATTTGCTTGCGGCCAACTTCCTTAAGTTACCTAAAGAAGTAAAACTGCCATCTCCAGATGAACTTAAGGGGAAAGTATATTGTAAATGGCATAACTCTTGGTCTCACTCGACTAAAAACTGCATTGTTTTTCGAGACAGGATCCAAGAGCAAATTCGGAAAGGGAGTTTGAAATTTTCAGCCAAAACAGAAAAGGTCATGGGAATTGACAGCAACCCGTTTCCAGAAGTTGGAGAGAGCACAGCTAATGTGGTTGTACCAAACTTCCAGAATCTATCTCTACAAGAGTTGGAAGAGGTCAATGTGCAGATGCATATTGCCAACCAGACAACTACCAAGAAGGACACTGGAAACCCACCAGCCATTGGACAAGGTTTCTCACGCCAGAAGGAACACTCTAATGAAGAAGCACTGGATGATGATTCCTTGAAAGCAGCTGTAATGCAAAGGATGTGTCCCAGGTGTAGACTAAGTTATAAATGGTTAAAGGGGCTTCCAATTGATGGGAAGCAATACTACAGGGATGTTCAGAGACGTCCTAAATCAACCAACGCTTACAACAAAATGCCATATCCGGCTAGTGATAGACAACGACCACCAATGGTTGAGCCTGCAATGGACAGAATGCATGCTAAAGGCAAGAGACCCTTACATGAATCTAGGCCACCTAACTATTACAGAATGGAGAGCCGTCATTCTGAAAGAAGATTGGAGAGAGGCTCATGTCATGGGATCAAAGCCAGGGATTGGCCCTCTAGACCCACCTCACATAGGACAGAAAGTGGCTATCTGCATCGAAGGTCTGAATCAGGCTCAAAACATGAGGTCAGAGCCAAACACTTACCTTCACAGCCAGCTTCGAAGATGGCTTCGAAAGTTGAAACATCTGAGTCAATAAGTTCATAGGTACCTGGGGTCCCAGATTGGTTTGTAATGCAAAACAAGCCTAGGGAAGTGCCTGCCCAAAGGGATGTTGGAAACCAAGGCAGGATGGTCAAGCCTCCATTGGTGGCTCCGAACAATTGGGTATTGCTTAAACATCCAAAGAGAAAGGAACCAGATATGGTCCTAGTTATTTCAAGGTCACAGAGGAGGAAAATTCAGCGTAGGTACACCTAGTACCAGCAAGATCTGAAAGAAAGTGGAGCGAGTTCTTTACTAGTAAAGACAGAAGAAAAGAAGAATCCAAAGCCAAATCATGCCCCAAAGCCAAATCCACAGAACAAACTGGTTGCTAGCAGAGAACAGTTGGCCAAGGTTCATTCTGAACTAAAGGCCAAGGAGAGGGCTAGCTTAGCAGGGTTGGAGAAGGCTCTGATGGAAAGTGATAGCGAGACGGAAGAAGAGATTGGCATAAGCCAAAAGAAAGAAATGGCAAAGGAAGAAATGTTCGAAGCCTTCATGGCTGAGCAAACATTTCTGGCTGAAGGACCAGTTGAGAAAGATCCTTCAAAAGAATCAGGTAGCAACGAAGTGCCAGAGTGCAGCATGGAGGATACTGCTGAAGTTACTAATCACGGTAGCCAGAAAAGGAGACAGGCACAGCCAGCCATCCAGTTTGGCTCATTTCCTCCGGTACCAGTCAATATGGTACACATACTGTAGCATCAGCTTTGTGCTACATCAACGAGGACGTTGATGGTTGAAGTGGAGGAGAGTGTCACGGGTTGCCTTGCAAGGCCAACTCCGTGACGTTTTGCTCGCGGTGGTGTGGCCATTGGAGTGCTCAAGAATGGCCGTTGGAAGTGCCGCAACGTGGCCTAACATTGGCCCCAAGTAGCCCAAGGCATGTAGCCATCAAACGGCAAGACAACTTTGGCGCCATGTTTCGGCAGTCAAACGAAGGAGTTTCGAGTTGAAATTTTAATGGTGAAGAGCTCTTGGGGGAAGTGTTATCCCGACCAAGTTTCATGATTTTTCTCAATTTGTGGAATTAATGAAAAATCATTATGACTCCTCGGACATGTATGATGTTTCCTCCTGCCAGATGAAAAAGGGCTTAACAAGCTACTATAAGGGGGTATGGTGTGCTACCTACCAACCTCCCCGCCCAAACTGGGCTTGAAGTGAGCAACCTTGGGGCAACTCAAGGGCGGGCTTTAGTCATCCAGAGGGGTGTCTAGAGTCTCCATGTGGGTTTGGGAGCCCCGTGGACGGGGTGAAGATGTAGGCACTGCGCGACCCTCCCGGGTGAGAGGTCCACTACGTTGTTTCCACTATGCCACGCAATATGGTATCTTTGGGACTCGTTTTGGACCGAATGGGCTATCGAGGCACCACTAAAGGCCTCGTGTGCCAACTCAAGTGCTTGGTTTGGGTTCAACCTTGCACGAGGGGATCCCGTGGCTTAAGCTAAGCGGTCGGAAGGCAACACCGCATATGTGGGCTATCGAATGAAGGCATCAAGCTACATATTGACTACGTCCATTGAGAGACTACATTATGCTACGAGCAAGCTACGGATTGAGACGTTGCCTTACTCATGCTACACGTTGGTGTAACGCTAAGGTGCGCAATGGCCTTAGGCGGAATCTAGCACACCTGTTGGCACGAGGATTGCGCCGCGGGCAAGAGATTGACCCTCGGTGGCTTGTGGGCTTCGCATGACCAAGTGGCCATCCAATATGCATCTATTGAGGCATGCTAGACCCTACGACACTTCGAGATGCTATAGAAGACCCAACATGCAACGTTGGCTTGTCAGCTAAGTCGAGGACCTTTGCTAGCACATTGTTGTGTGGCTAGGCACCTTGATGACATAAACCTAAGTTGGACGGGCACCTTGGTTGTGGTGAGCTTGGTGCTATGAAGCGACTTATGCCGTGCTTGGTGCACTTGAGGCGTCAGGCCTACTTGTGGCATCCGGGTGAAGACGGAGCTTCCTTGGGAAGTTGTTTTGCTAGACAAAGATGACCAAGACATGGATCCTATTCCAGTCTCTAGTGAGGAGTCGCAAGTGAGTATGGTACAGGATGAGTCTGAAATGGCTATTCCGATGGAAACTGAATGCGAGGGCCAAGAAGAGGTGAGCATCAACCTCTCATATCCTTTTGAATATCCTTCGAATTTTATGACACAACATGTCAAGCCTTTATATATCAAGACTTTCTTTGATGGGATACAATTGAATCGAGTCCTGATAGATAATAGGACAGCCGTGAACTTACTACCGAAATCTTCTTTGAAGAAACTAGAGAAAAAGAATCCCAGGTTGATCCCAACCAGCACAACCATCGCTGGCTTTGCTGGAGACAAACAAATGGCTCAGGGGACTTTACCCATTAACTTGAACTGGAGACCAGGGACTGCATGACAGCATTCTTCGTAATCGACAGTAATGCTAAATACAATGCCCTACTTGGGAGAGATTGGATCCACACTAACAAATGTGTGCCTTCCTCTTTACATCAGAAAATCATGATGGCTTTGGGCAATGGAGAGATGGAGGAGATCGATGCAGATCCTCAACCCTTCATAGCCTGTGCAGATTTTGCAGAGGCCAAGCTGTATATTGAGGGCGTGACACCACTCAGTATACTGAGGAAAGCTGATGGCTCAGCCGAAGTGACGACTGATGAGGAAGTAACACATTTGAAGCACTTAGTCCAAGAGAGTGCTGATGAAGAGATTGTCGTTAAAGATAACAATGATGCCTGGTTGTAAGCAAAGAGATGAAGAACAAGAAGCCAAGTCTTTGGCTCTGATTAAATTCTCAACATTGGATGTAAAACCTATAGTCCAGAAAGTACAGGAGCAAGAAAGAGAAGCCATGATAATTGGCTGTAAACAGGAGCAGCAGCAGGTCAGAATTTTGACCCTTGGGAAATACTGTGCATTGGACATTGAGACAAAAGTCCAGGAGATATAGGAGGAGGATGCCTTATGGACAGATTTTGTTTATGAGAAGGAGGGCAAAGATGTTGAACTAAGGAACCTAGGAGCAAAACAAAGCAAGAAGGTTGTTTCGAAGGTCAAAGAAACCAAGGAAGAAACTGTAATAAGTTCTCAGACACAAGACCCCTTAGAAGAAGTAAATTTAGGGCAAGGTTCTATACAACAGCCCACCTATATAAGTACTTGCTTGAATATTCTGGATAGAGACCAGTTGTTGGTTATTTTGAAGAAATACAAAGATTTCTTTGCATGATCCTATAATGAACTACCAGGATTGGACAGGTCATTAGTGGAACATAGGCTCCCTATGAAGCCTGATTTCAAGCTATACAAGCAGAAACCAAGAAGAATGAGTCCAGAAGTAATTCAGAAGGTCAAAGAAGAAATTCTTAGACTACTCAAGGCAGGTTTTATTAGGACAGCCAGGTACGTTGAATGGCTATCTAATATTGTGCCTGTAGTTAAGAAGAATGGCAAAATGAGGGTATGCATCGATTTTAGAAACTTAAATCTAGCAACTCCCAAAGATGAATACCCTATGCCTATAGTGGATCTGCTGGTAAACAGTTCGGCAAGACATCAGATTCTATCAATGATGGATGGGCACTCTGGTTACAACCAAATCTGCTTTGCAGAGAAGGATATCCACAAGACAGCATTCAGATGTCTTGGGAATATTGGCACCTTTAAATGGGTTAAAATGCCATTTGGTCTGAAGAATGCTGGGGCTACATATCAGAGGGCTATGAATACTATCTTTCATGATCTCATTGGAGGGTATCTAGAGTGTTATATTGATGACATTGTAGTAAAATCCCAGTCCATGGAGGAGCATCTGTTTCACTTAGAAGCAGTTTTTGAAAGAATAAGGAAGTTCAAGTTGAAACTTAATCCTTTTAAGTGTGCTTTTGGTGTATTATCTGGAAACTTCTTGGGTTATGTAGTGCACAAGAAAGGAATACAGATTGATCAGAATAAAGCTAAAACCATCATTGAAGCCAGGCCTCCATCAAGTAAGAAAGAATTACAAAGGTTCCTTGGGCAGGTTAACTTTCTTCGAAGGTTCATTTCTAACACTGTAGGGAAAACTAAAGTATTTTCTTCCTTGTTAAGGTTGAAAGATGAAGAGGAATTTATGTGGACAGCAGAGCATCAAATTGCTTTCGAAGGTATTAAAACTTACTTGGCCAACCCTCCAATGCTGATGCCACCAAAGGGGAACAAGCCCTTGAAGTTGTACATAGCCGCAGCAGAAGATTCATTGGGAGCTTTTTTGGCCCAAGACAATGAAGAAAGCAAGAAGCAAGCTATTTATTACCTTAGTAGGTTTTTAAATTCTTGTGAATGTAAATATTCAGCGGTTGAAAAGCTATGTCTTGCTTTGTATTTTGCTGCAATGAAATTAAGATATTATCTTTTACCTACAACTGTCCTGGTAATTGCAACCACAGATTTGGTTAAATACATGTTATCTAGGCCTATATTGAGGGGGAGAATTGGCAAGTGGATACTAGCCTTATCAGAATTTCATCTAGAGTATGTCCCCCAAAAGGCAGTAAAAGGACAGGTTTTAGCCAATTTTCTGATAGACCATCCATCTCAAACAAAGAGCCAAGAGATAATGGAACTTGGTATGGTTAGTGTTGAGCCATGGCAGATGTGGTTCAATGGGTCGAAAGCCAATGGCTTAATTGGAATTGGTGTTGCGATTAAATCTCCATAAGAGGTAGAAACTACACATGGTTTTAGAGTGGATGAAGCCACCTGTTCTAATAACTAGGCTGAATATGAAGCCTTAATAGTGGGACTAGAAATTCTTATTGGATTACAAGTACATGCAGTTGACATATTTGGAGACTCTCAATTGGTGGTTAACCAAGTAAAAGGGATTTTCAAGTGTCAAAGCATAAGTATTTTGCCATACTATGTTGTTGCATTACATTTGCTTTCCCAGTTTCAAATAGCAAATGTAACTCATGTTCCAAGATTCTTGAACAATAGAGCTAATGACGTAACTCAGAAAGCTTCGAACTTCAAGAGAAGGGATAATACCCAAAGGGACATAAGCCAAACAACATATCAAAGATTAATACAACCTTTGAATAAAAGGAATGTGGTCTTGGAAGTCAATCATAATGACTTACAATAACAAGATTGGAGGCATCCAATAATGCAATACTTAGCTGGTCCATCTTCGAAAACCAGCAGAAAAATCAAATTACAGTCTATGCAATATATGATATATGGCAATGCTCTCTACAAAAGGGAGGGAGATGGCTTATTGCTGGAATGTTTAGGCCCAAAAGAAGCATTAACAGCTATGACTGAGGTTCATGAAGGCATCTGTGGTGCTCATCAGCCTGGTGTAAAGATGAGATAGATGCTTCGAAGGCATTCCTACTATTGGCCAACTATCCTTAAAGACTGCATAGAATATGCAAAGGGTTGCCAGGCATGCCAAAAGCATGGCACAATAAGGCATGTGCCCATAACTGACCTACATGCAGTAGTGAAGCCTTGGCCATTCAGAGGATGGGCCATGGATATGATGGGAAAAATACACCAACCCTCTTCGAAGCATCATTGTTTCATTCTAGTGGCTACTGACTACTTCACTAAGTGGGTCGAAGCCAAGCCATACAAGGTTGTAGACTAAACAGAGGTCATTGGGTTCATTAAAGATTTGATCCATAGATTTGGCATCCCACAAACCATAACTGTGGATAATGGCACTGTGTTCGATGGGAAAATGGTGAAGTCTTTTGTGGCAAAGTTTGGAATTAGCCTTGTTAATTCCACACCTTATTATGCATAAGCCAATGGTCAAGCTGAATCATCTAACAAGTCGTTGAAAAAAGGGATACAAAAGGTTGTGGAAGATAACCCCAGGGATTGGCATAACCTTTTGTTGGATGTTTTATGGGCATACAGAACTTTCCCAAGATCAAGCACAGGAGTCACACCTTATGCTTTAGTATATGGGCATGATACAGTTTTACCTGTGGAAATTAATGTTAAATCTTTGAGGGTAAGATGCCAAGATCAGTTAGATCCTGAGCAATACCATCAAAGTATGTGCTTAGAGTTAAAAGGCATAGATGAAGCCAGAATTTTGGCATTAAATAGCATTCTTTTCCAAAAGAAGAAAGAAGCCAAGAATTATAACAAGAAAGTCAAACACATTGGCTTTGATGAAGGTGGTTTGGTATGGAAAACAATACTCCCAATAGGAATTAAAAGCCATAAGTTTGGCAAATGGTCACCTAACTGGGAAGGACCATATCAAATTCATAGAGTTCTGCCTTTTGGAGCATACCATTTGAGAAATCTGAATGGATATGTACATCCCAAAAAGATTAACGGCAGATATTTGAAACCTTATTTTCCAACCATTTGGGAAACACAAGGAATAAAATAAACATTAAAGACAAAAACACAAGACTGCTCAGATGATAGACAAAATTCGCTCTTTCATAAAGAATTAAGTACATTGTGCCACAAATTGGCCCAAAATTCATTACAATGTCTTAATTGTTTTTGTACAATAGATTTCCTATTGCTAAGTGAGGGAACTAGCTGAATAGCTGTAGCCATGTCTTCTTTGGGATCGGCCAGTTCTTGGTTAGTGATTTACAATTTAGTGTCAGTTCAAACCAAGGCCTGGTTTATTGCAGCTAACTCCTCCTCAAGTTGGGTTTTCTTCTCCAGCAGCTGGGCTCAAAAGTGGGAAGCAGAGGAATGTTGTTCTTTCAGAGTTGATACTTCGGTATGTACTTGGGAGACGAAACTCTAATCTCTGACCAGTTTCTCATCCGTAGCCTTGGCAGCCTGGCAAATGCTGATGTAAAAATTGATAGTAGTTGCTGCCTGAGATAAATGGCTTGAAACATCCATGCCTGACTGCTTAGCAAGTCTACAGCACTAGAGGAATCCATTTCCGATTATAGGCCTCTGTAGAGCCTCGAAGGGAATCCTCGAAAATGAAACCAGCAGTTCCAGACATGTATCCAGGACTATTGAAAGTGCAGAAGGCTTACTGCTGGAAGAAGAAAAACTCTCGAGAATTTCCAACAAAGAATCAGCCAAGACTAGTGGCTCAGTTTCAACATTGAATGTTGGAGAGATAGAAGGTATGTCAAAAAGACTGGCTAGTCTTGCTTCGAAGACATTTACCTCATCCATAGACATGAGGGGTGCAGAGAGAGTTGTGGTGAAAGGCGTAAAGGACTGCATGGGGATAGGAGAAATGTATGAAGCATCTTTTGCAGCCTCTATGGTCTTAGCCACCAGTGAATCAAGCGAAAAGGGGCTGGAAGTAGGCAAAGGTGATGAACTATGAGTTGGAAAACTACCAGCATCCTCTGAAGGAGAGTCAACTGTCATTAGAGATGGAGTAGCAGTTGGAATTTCTGTGAAAGAAGGAGGAGCGAGGCTTGAATGAGAATTGGACTGAAGTAGGTCAAAGGTCAAGAAAGGGAGGTATGGGTCTAAGCCAAGGAAGAGAGATGCAGGGATGTTAGGGCTCACAGGGGGTATATGAAATATGGGCCTAGGAAGTGGAAGTGTTATCTGAATGGCTTTCACATTATGCATTTGATCAACTTCGATTGAAATTGAGGGAGTCCCCATTAGAAGTATAGCTTCAGTGTTTGCTACTGCGAAAAGAAAAAGATGTAAAGTCAAGATCTAGCGTCAAAATTTGATAAGGCAAAACAGTGGAAACATGAAAGAAATTACCTGTTCTAGAAGCGGCATCGATGGGAGAGTCACAAGAGAGTAATGTTCAAGTCTGCTGCCTTCTTACCATTTCTCTTTGTAACGCATTGGCGGCAGCCTTCCTCTCTTAAAATTTGTTGTCGCCTCTCTTTCAAATTTCTTTCAAGACAATTATGGCCTTGGAATGTTCTTGGTCTACTACTTGGCAAATGCCTCATGAAGGGGATCTTCAACCAAGACAAGAGTTGAAGCGATACTTTCTTTCTCTTTTCTATTGCTTGGGAGATTGTCTCTAATCGAGTCCTCAAGAAAGTCGGAAGGAGAGACAAGAATCTTTCTTCTCCTCTTTCTTTGAATTGGCATTGTCTGTTCTCGATTTTCTCAACTTCGCAAACCGAGATTCGATTTCCTAAAATAAATTCCTTCTACCTCCCTAGCGGTTGTCTCCTCTTGAAACAAATCAATCACTTTTTCCTTTTTGTCAATGGTGACTCGTGGCTGGTCCGCTTCTCTTTCTTCTTCTTTTTTCCTTCCGCACCTCGGTTGTTTTTCAGAATCAAGCGTCTTCTTCTTTTGTCACGATCACCTTCACAAAAGAAATATATATAAATAGAAACAAAATAAGAATAACACAATCAGCATCGTATAGAAAGTCGAAGGAGAGAAAACAAAAGCATATACCTTTCTTTGAAACAGCCCGAGCGGCTTCCGGAATAGTTGAGGTAGCAAGAATGGACTGGGTTGTAGGAGGCACAGTGGAGGAAGGGACAGTTTCAGCTCCCTTGGGCTTGGGCACATCTAACACCTCCAGTAGGTTTTGAAGTGAAATGGCTAAATAAATTTCCATATTACTTACCCACAAATTTTGGTATCTCTTCAATACGGTACCTTCAGGAATGAAAGGGGTGTACTCAAAATTGGCCAAGTCATCTATGAATTTGAAGGTTGCCTCCTCCAGCCTTGACTTCCTAGCCTTCAGATCTCTCTTGGTAAGGCTCAGATTGGTGTTGCTACAGAGAGGTATTGGGACCCCTTGTGTGAAGCCAAATTGTCTAGCAAATTGAGAAGAACAATAAGGCTCAGCTATACATTTATAAGCTCTGGGGTTCGTGGTCCCGATAAACAGCTCCCTAGGAAGTAGAAGGGAAGCCCATATATCCTTGTGAGTAGGCGAAGCACAGAGCCTGTCACTTAAGAAGTGACTCAACCAAGTTGGACCTATGTTGGTTTCGAAGGGACGGAAACGGTGAATAGGAAGGGCAGCTGGTAGTTGATGGAAGAAAGAGAAATAAAAGGCAAAAGTAGAAGGATAGAGGGAAGCATTGGCCAGTCTTATGCAATGGATAAGAGAGTATAACCCAGAAAATTTAAGGCATTTTGATTGTAATTCAGTAAAATAGGCGAAAAGCCAAAGCTGAAGGATCCAGAATGGCCCCCCTTGATTAGCATCTAAGGGCTTCTCACAAAAGAGGGAACAAACTCTGTATACATGGCCTAGAATATATGGGGCTAAGGCTACCTTTTTTTGCAAAACAAAGGCTTTAGCAAGAGGAGCAAATTCAGGCATGATTCTTTGAGAGGAGATGCGGAAGAGGAATTTGCAAAGCCAATATAACAAGAAGGAAAAGAATTCCCTATCAGTTACTAGGCCCTCTTTTTTATTCTCAGCTTTAACAAAATCACTGTAAGATAAGTTAAGAAAGGGGAGGGAGAAAGAGACTGCTAAGTCAGGGAAATCTAGTGTAATGAGGGTATCAATAGGGGATACTCCTAGTAGATGACAAATGTCAAGAACAGTAGGAGCCATCATCCCACATCTAAATTGAAAGAAATTGAAGATAGGGTTCCAAAAACATAAAGCAGCAAGGATTAAGAAAGAGTCCTCCGAGATAGTTACCCTAGATAGTCAGAGAGCATCGAGAAGGCAGAGCTCTTGAAGGTCCAGTGTCCTCGCAGGGATGACCCGGTCGTACCATTCTTGCCACTCCGGTCTCAATGTGGGCCAATATCGGTGAGAGCGATTGATTCTCCAGTTCCTCCAATCGAGACCACCTTCATAAAGGAGACATTGGTTCTCCAGACGAGGATATAGAGCTAGGAGCTCAGTAGGGATCTCCTTGAATATTGGCCCGAGCACGTAGTTTTGCTGCTCATGACGACGAAGGACAAAGATACGCCCGTCAATGGCGCTTTTCCTCCCAGCCTTGTACTTCTCACATTCTACGTCAATGAGCCTTTTCAAGGCTACAGATGAGCTCACACGCTCTATGATTGGCACTTCTGGTGAAGAAGAAGCCATTGATAGTGCGTTTTTTCAGAAAGAAAAGGAGGGAGTGAAGCGAAGTGAAAGATTGATGAGGGTTTGTGCGTTAAAAGAGCAAGTGATTTCAGAACATGAAGCAAGAGGGTTTTAAAAGCTTTTGTGTCTGAAAAATATATTGCATAAGTCGTTAAGTACTAAAAGTACGAATACGAGGTGTCTCTTCCAATATTGATAGTTTTGGAGGGAAAAAGCACATTCCGGATGTTGACGCCAGCTTCAAAGCAAGATATCTGGCTTCGAAACAAGATTTTGGTGCCAAAAAATAAACAACAATGGCTTCGAAATACATAAGTCGGCTTCGAAGCATACTACATGTTTAAAGATGCTAGAATGCTTAAGGATCAGTCTACTTAAAAGGGTTTAAAGACCTATTTGAGGGTTATTAATGAAAATAACGACCTTCAAAGCAAAAAAAAAAATTTGGAATTCTTTAAGGAAAATTGCTATTCAAAACATCAAAACCAATCGTTGGTTTTAATAAAAGGAGATTATCTTTTAAACTAAATTAGCATGAACTGCTCTTCGAAGTAAAAGTGGTCAATTTAAAATTGGTTAACTATATCAACCATGACCATATATTGGTTATAGTTAGTTTTGAAGGGTAAGATTGTTAAATTTGAAGCACTAATTTTAGGTGATATCAACCAGAATTGTCAACTCTACTCCATAAATTGGAAAAAGACATGATTAGTTCCTTTTAGTGTTTCATTTTGAGTCCATATTAGAAGAATGAGTTTGTTCAATTCGAAGCCCTAAATTGGCTCTTAAAGGTAAATGGAAACAAGGTCAAATAATGCCAAATGGAGGATTCTATTTATATTTGAAGACAAAGCAATCACATCAGATGATCCTATCTGGGTATGAATTCAAGCTCATAAAAATAAGGAATAGAATAAATGACAAGATCATGAAATTTGATCCAACAGTGATCAATAAATTTCTGCTCTGTCTTTATTATATCTTCTATTTCTTCTAATGTTGGCTGCATAAGTTGGTGTGCTCTCACTTCATAGTAGAGCTCTTCAGTCTTTATTTCGAATGCTTCCTCTCTCAATCGTTGTTCCACTTCATCTAGGACCAAATCATCCTAATACACAGAATCTTTATTCTTGAAATCATCGAAGTCTTCGATAAAGTTCTCTGCTTCGTATTGGGCTTGAATTCGGAGAGACGAAAGTTGGTCCAAAGATTGTGTAGTAACCTTGGAATTTTGATACCAGTAGAGGAGCACTGGGAGTTGGTCAAGGAACATATGAAGTTCTGCTTGGGCAATGGGGTTAAGAATATGGCCCCTAGTCAATATATCACAAGCCCATCGAAAGTTCTTGAAATGGACGTCGTCCTCAAGAACATTAAAGGGCAAGTGAGAGAAAGCTGCAAGCAGAAGTTGAGCTTCTTTTCGCTCAGCTGGAGTAGGGATTGATGGAGGTTTGTAAGGTGGAATGACTTCATTCATGGGGAGGGCAAGCCTCAGTTTTTCTGTCCAGGAAAGAGTTGATGAAGAAGAAGGAGCAGATGGTTCTGCTTCAGAAGATGAAGAAGAAGGAGCAGATGTTTCTGTTTCAGAGGGTGGAGAAGAAGGTGTGGATGCTTCAATTATGGAAGATGGCACAGGACCGGAAGTAACAAAGGCATTAATATAGTCAAGCCAGTCATAAGAGCAAATCTTCGCCTTCTTGGCTAAGAAGGATGGGTGGTACCCTTGAGCTTCTTCTGAATGTTGGGCAACAAGCACTGTCTTGGTAGGCATGGAGGATGTGTACCATGCCACAAGAAGATTTTCCTCCAAACTACGTCGAAGGTCAATGGGTACGTAAAGGTAGACCACTGAACTTCGAGCATAGGGAGGAAACTTCAAAGGGTCAGTAAACTCTACAAAATGATGGTTGATTCGTTCCCTCAAATCATAAGTCTCAGGTGTTGACCAGCTTGTCCAGCCAGAACCCCCAGAAGACGAAGAAGTTATAATTTCATCCCATGCAGAATTTTGTGAAGAAGAGTTTCCTAAGTCCATATTTGCAACTTGCCAAATCAAAGGTTTGAGAGCAGTTCGTTCAAGGCACAAAGGGGAGTCCGAGGAAAAACTTATTGTATTTGTGTCTGTAACTTATTGAATCGAAGGATTAGGGACAATGTGTTCGTAGTCCAAAGGTTGGTAATTTGCAAAGGCTTCCATGACCTGAATATAGAAAGGTGGGTAAAGGTGGCTAATGAATGCATGGAGGTTCTTTCGAGGGGAAGCAGCATTACTCAATGGCTCTTCGTGTGCTTGATCAATAGAAAGAGAAATTGATTTAGCCATAGTCTATTCGAATGCTAAGGTATTGGGACGTTCAACAAATTGAAAAGAGTTAATGCAAATTATCACCAAAGAGATGACGGTTGTGTTTCCAGAAGATATATTCTATGCACGTTCCAAAAGCGCGGGAAAAGCTGTGATCCACTAATATCACCAAGTATTGGGTATATTAGTGCGGGGGGTAATGTTGGCTACATATTTTGTAAAAGCCAATTACAGTTCGACACGTGGCAAAGCAAGGGTAGTATGGGGAGACTACTCAAATCTTCGATCCTAATCGTACACGTGGCAGTAAAAATTGGTTCTCACTTGATCTGAGTAGCACAGGATCAGTAAAGAGATACAAGATGACGTGGCTTCAACGGTTGCTCATATTCAAATTCAAATACAAGAAAGAAGTTCAACTGCAAGAAAAGGCGTAGTGGAACTACTTATAAGGCAAAGATGATCAAGAATCATGGAGGAAGCGATTCGGTTTGAAGTGCAATTCGATGGTCATCCTTGAGGAGTATAAATAGCAAGGAAGTCCCCAGAAAAACCCCCAGACTCAGATCATACAAACCAGTCTTACTCTAAATATTTTATTTTCCAATTTTTTACATTTCCAGTCTTTACCTTTCTTGCACTTTAAATACCTGTTCTGCACTTCGATTCATAGGAGTAATTTCAAGTAGATCGTCACTGTAAACCTCTTCGAGGCTGAATTTGGATCATTGTAAGTGTTCATTTTAATGAAATACTTCCATTGTTCTTCATGTTAACTGTTATTTCTCTTAATTTCTCCTAAGTCAAGCCACCAGTAAAAGTCCTCTTCATTGAGGCTAAAAGAACCAAAACACAATCGTCTGATAATTGGTTGGCAATTATAATTTCTGTAAGGACTGATTGATCCTTGCTGGCACGCTCGCATTTACAAAAATATCCTTCGAACAGCCAAAAAGCCAACATCTACAAAATGAACAGTTGAGATTATCAAAATAATACTCATAGAAAGTCCTATGGGCCCCTCAAGTTCTCTCACATTAAGATCTTAACATGAGAGAAGTCCTACCCTTATTTTTTCTCCCTATATGTCTTATATTTTCCATTGTTGGACTATTTTAATATCTTTTATTTATTTATTTTTATTTTTTAATATGACTTTTTGTCTTGTTTATGAATCTTATCTTGTCTTGTTCATGAAACTCATTTTGTTTGGTGAATGGAGATTCATTTGTTTTTGTGACCTTTTGTTTGCTCATGAATAGAGATTAATTGGAAGGTCAAGGAATTGGTGGTGAGTTAACAGTCATTAGTTTTTTTTTTTTTTTTTTGTGTAATTTGTAAGGTCCTAGTGGTTTATAATTTGTTCCTCTCTTCTACACTAACTATTTTTTTATACTTGAAGGATTACTAACCAAAAAATGGATTTTTTCTTAGTGGAGCTTTGGGTTCATCATCTTGTGCAGAGTTGGCCTGAACCATACGATAAGTAGTCGGGCTGTTATGTCCTAATGGGGACAAGTCATAGTTTAGTAACTGTTGCATCGGTATTTGGGTTCTTCCTACCGCAGTAGGTTTGATCTCCTTAAAGAAAACGAAATATTCGTGCATCAGCTTGATCTAGTTGTATCTCATTTTCTTGCATTATTTATCAATAAAAGATAATTATTCTGGTATTTTCACCAACAATTTTAAGGAGATCTTGATTTCTTTGATACTTTTTATCCGGTTACTAGAGTTACATCCATTAGACTGTTAATAGCAATGACTGCAATTCATGATTTAAAAATTCATCAAATGCATGGGAAAATAGCTTTTTAAATGGAGATCTAGATGAGGAGATTTACATAGACCAACCTGAGGGCTTTGTGGAGCTTGGCCAAGAAAGCTAGGTGTGTAAGCTAACTAAATCCCTTTATGGTTTAAAACAAGCTTCTAAATAGTGGTATGAGAAATTTGATTCCTACATGCTTGACAATGGCTATAAGACTAATGAATGTGATAAGTGCATATATTACAAAACTTATGAGAATGCACATGTGATTATTAGTCTATATGTGGATGATTTACTTATCTTTGGCTCTAATTTGCACATTATAAATGAGACTAAAAATATGCTTAATAGTCACTTTGATATGAAATGAGAATGCACATGTGATTATTAGTCTATATGTGGATGATCTACTTATCTTTGGCTCTAATTTGCATATTATAAATGAGACCAAAAAATATGCTTAATACACTACGACAAAATTGGGCTTTAGCGGCGGTTTTTTTACCACCGTTAAAGGATGTAAAACTGTTGTTAAAGCCTTTAATGGCGGTAATTTAGGACCGCCGTTTATACTCGTGTCGGAAAAGGTACAACCGTCGTAAAAGGGTAAATTACCGTTGTTAAAAGTTGACCAAAAACGGCAGTAATATATGTCACGACCCAAACCCGGCCCTATGGGTTTAGCACCGTAACTGGCCAGTAATCCGAGATTACCGAAGGCCTGCCAATCAGTAATACAATAAATACAGAGTTCAGGGCCTGGCGGAAGCCAAAACAGTAAAAACTAGTGTCCATAGAGCTGTGTTAATCTGTATGCCAAAAACATTTTTCATACATTTATGCATTCACTACCAGTACAGTATACACAATCATTACAGACATTCAAGACGGGACTTAATCCTCGAACAAGACAAGAAAAACAAAGAACGGTCTATACAAAACAAAGACAAAACAAGAAGGAGACCTATGGGGACACAAAACACCCCAAGCCATGGCATGGCGTCTCGAACCTCACAAAGGAGGCACAAAGGTCGGCCGACAAAACTGGGGACCAATCCCACGCCCTAGCTCCTGGCCTGTGGCCGAGCACCTACATATATATATAAACAAAGGAGCTAAAGCCCAAGATGAATAACATACAAGGTAAAGAGGTTATGAATGAATGTCCTACAAGAATGAAATCAATTCATTATACAAGATTTCAATCTTTCAAGATTTCGGTCAATCAAGATTTCAATCAATCACCATATGTGGTACATCCATTAGCCTATAAACAAGAGGGTCCAAAAGGATCGGCCTTAACAGACCCAACAATAATGATGGCCATCAATCAAGATGGTTCCACAAGGAAACCGACAGAGCTCAGAATACCAATAAGAGGTGCTAAGGATGCCACAATACGAAATGCAGACATACATTCATTCAATAAGTAATATCGTTCAATAAACAGCTTCGAAGATTCAAAATATAACCATTTGAACATATCTTTACACAACTGCTACTCACAAGGATTGGGCTATCAAGAGCTAGAGCGCCCCCGAGAGTCAACCCTAAACAAATAATCAAATAGAACACACACTAAGTTTACATTGGAAAGGATGATAATTAAATCCCTAAATTCCTCGGTGGTTCTATGTCTACATCCTCATTAAGATGTTTCTAAACTAGGCCTAAGAATGCCTAGGATGCGATGAGGATGCAAAAATGCACTTAGAAAACAATTTCAGAATTTTCAGTGAACAGGGCCTCCGCTCGAGCGCAGGTTTCCCCGAGCGGACAAGCACACAAAGGCCCACGCCGAAGGTGACATTCCGCCGCCGAGCGATCGATGAAAGGTGCAAAATCTTTGGATGCGCGATTTTCCGCCGAAGCGTTAAAATCCGCCGAGCGGATCAGAAACAATGCAAGAAAATTATCGGGAGATACATTCCCGCCGAAGCAGACTTCGCCGAGCGGACGTCCAAAATCTGGAAAATCCATATTCGACCTCTGAGTTTCAAACCAAGTTTTGATGCTCCAAATCCGATCCTCTTGGGCCCATTTTCTGGAAAACTCTTTCAAACACATAGAATAACAAGTTCTAAAACTCAATTTAAGGAATCAAGGCCCAAGGGTGTTTCAATTAAACTCAATTTCAAACCATTTTCAAGAACACTTTCAAAACATGACATGCATGATCTTTAAACCAATTTTAAGCTTCTAATCATGCTCAAATGAGCTCAATTCTTTCAAAAGCCAGTTGAAAACATGGACTATGATAATATCATGAACATGCATGTGACAAATTGCCATGAACCCAACTTCAAACTCACCAATATAAACATGCATGCATGAATTTGACTTCAATCCAACATATATGAACAATATCATGTCTTAGCTCTACAATGATGCATGAATCATGCAAAACTTAGCTCAAGGACAACAATAAGAAGATGATTCCTTACCTAGAGTTCCAATTACAAGTTTTGGAGGCTTAAGTTGACAATTTCTAGCAACCACTTCAATTCTCCAAGCAATTCTAACAATTTGAGCTTAATTCTTCAAGATGAACTCTCTCTAAGCTCTCTTGTTTGGTCGGCTAGGAGCTCAAATGAGCTGATGAAATGTTTGATCACAATGAAAACAAGTCTCTAAGTGTGTGTGTGATGTAGTGGCCACTTAGTGGCAATTCGGTAATTAAGACAAACTCTTTAATTGACTTAATTTAATCTAATTTAATCATTCCTAACCAATTTTCAGATAAAAATATCATTAAATCACAAATATTATGCTGATTACAGAACACCAAACGGTTCCTAAATCGGCCGCCGATAAGGCCTTCAATTTACAGTTTAAACATATGAATCAAACAGATAATCACATAAGTCAACAGATGCAATATGTAATTAAATAGACAAACTCATTCAGTTTCAGTTTCAGTTTCATTCAGTTTGTTCAGTAGTTCATCCAGTTCACTTATCAGTCATTAGCAGTTCAGTTTAGCAATGATCAGTAGGTAATTCAGTGGTTTAACTATGTAATCGACGAGGGTTGTTACGCCTCCTCCTTATAAGGAGTTTAGTCCTCTAAACTCGAAGTTACCTTCACCGAAGAAAACAGATTCAATGAACAAATCCGGATATCGCCTAGCCATGTCATCTTCCTTTCCCAAGTGGCATACACACCACCATGGTTCTCGCCAATAACTTTCACTAGCGGAATCTCTTTGTTTCTCGGTTCTTGATCCGCTTTACAATCAGATAGGCCTCGTAAGTGTAGTCATCACTCAACACGATACGTAGGCTCAATCACATGAAACGGATCTCAAGATAGTCTCTCAACATCGAAATGTGGAAGACGTTATGCATATGCTCTATTTCAGAGGGAGCGAACTTGATACGCCACCGGATTGATTTTCTCAATAACTGACACGGTCCGACATATCTCGGTGCTAACTTGCCTTTGACTCCAAAGCGAGTCCGCCTTTCATTGGTGTCACTTTCACAAACACGTGATCACCCGGTTCATATTCTCTATCCCGCCTTCTCGACATCCGTGATAACTCTTCTCTTTACTCAGGCGCTTTCGGTCTCAGATCAATTTCACTTTCTCGGCCGTTTCATATACAATCTCGCCCAAGAACGGCCCATCTCCAACTTCGCCCACAGATTGAGATCTACACTTTCGCCATACAATGCCTCGAAGGCGCCATACCGATACTCGAATGGTAGGCTGTTGTTGTAGGCGAATTCACCAATGGCAAATGACTTTCCCAATTTCCTGAAAGTCAAGACACACATTCTCGAGAAGTCCTCTAGAGTCCGGATGGTCCTTTCGATTGTCCATCCGTTCGAGGATAGGCCACTCACCGCAATTCAAGACTCCAATGCAATCAGAGGCTCGCTGTAACCTCGATGTAAACTTCAATCCTGTCAGAAACAATAGATACAGGCACTCCATGCAATCTCACAATCTCATCAATATAGATAACAGCCAATCTATCTGCATTATAAATCGTCTTGACAGGTAGGAAGTGTGCAGATTTAGTCAGTCTATCAACAATAACCCAAATAGAGTCCATACCTTTCCTGGAGCGAGGTAATCCAACGATAAAATCCATCGTGATATGCTCCCATTTCCACTCTGGTATGGGCAGGGGTTGCAGTAATCCGGCAGGTCGTTGATGTTCAGCTTTGACCTGTTGGCAATGAAGACGTTTAGACACAAAGTCGGCAATTTCCTTCTTCATTCCTGGCCACCAGAAATTCTGTTTCAAATCTTGGTACATTTTTGTATTCCCCGGGTGAATCGAAAACTTCGAACTGTGGCCTTCTTGCAGAACTCTTCCTTTCAATTCAGTGTCACTCGGTACACACAGTCTATCTTGAAATTTCAGTACATTGTTCTCAAATTTGAACCCCGGTCTCGGTTTTAAATCTCTTTCTTCAATAATTTTCTTCAAGTAATCATCCAGTTGTTGTTTCTCTTTAATTTCCTCAATCAATGCTGGTTGAGCAGAAATAGCAGCTAAGGTTCCACCTTGTTCTTTCAAAACAATTTCAATTTCAGACTTTTCCAGATCAAGAAGCAACTCTTTCTGTCTCCAACAAACAAAGCTAAGTTGGCAATCGATTTTCTACTCAAGGCATCTAAGAATCGGTGTTGGCTTTTCCTGATGGTACAAAATCAGAGGTCATAGTCTTTATCGCTCAAGCCATCTCCGCTGTCTCATATTTAGTTCTTTCTGAGTGAAAAAGTACTTCAGGCTCTTGTGGTCAGTATACACTTCACAGGTTGCTCCATACAAATAGTGACGCCAAATTTTCAGTGCAAAAACTACTGCAGCAAGTTCTAAGTCATGGGTCGGGTAGTTCTTTTCGTGCGGTCTCAACTGTCGGGAAGCATAAGCAATAACTCTCCCATTCTGCATTAAAACACACCCCAAACCCTTATGAGAAGCATCACTAAAAACAGTATAACCATCCGCATCAAGGTAGAGTCAAAATCGGTCAATCACAAGTCGGGTTTTCAGTTCTGAAATGCCGATTCTCCGATCACCCAACAAATGATATCCCTTTCGGTCAATCGAGTCAAGGTAGGGCAATTTTAGAGAAATCTTTGACAAACCTTCAGAATATCCAAATCCCCAAAAGCTTCGACTTGATCACATTTGTTGGTCTAGGCCAGTTCACTACAGCTTCAATTTTCTGCGGGTCAACAGAAATTCCATCTTTGCTAACAACATGTCCCAAAAACATTATATGATCAAGCCAAAATTCACATTTAGACAGTTTAGCATATAATTTTTGTTCTCTTAAAGTCTGCAGGGCAAGTCTCAGATGCTGTTCATGTTCTTCTACAGTCTTAGAATAGATCAATATGTCATCAATAAATACCACAATAAAATCGTCAAGGTATGGTTTAAAAATTTCGCTCATGAGGCCCATAAATGCAAAGAGGGCATTCAGAATCTCGAACGGCATAACTAAAAATTCAAAGTGGCCATACCTCGCTCAAAGCGCTTTATCAATGTCTTCCGGTTTGACTTTCAATTGGTGATACCCGATCTAAGATCAATCTTGAAAACACTTGTGCACCTCAGAATCGTCAAATAAATCATCAATACGCGGTAGTGGATATTTATTCTTTACAGTTACCTTGTTCAATTCACGGTAATCAATGCACAGTCTCAATGAGCCGTCTTTCTTCTTTACAAACAAAACAGGTGCACCCCATGACGTACTGGGTCTGATAAACTTCTTGTCTAACAGCCTCGCAATTGTACCTTCAGTTCTTTTTCGGTTGGAGCCATTCTATAGGGGCTTTAGATGTCATTGGGTACCGAACCACATCCACAATAAATTCAATTTCGCCAATCAAATCCTCGCAATTCATCCGAAATACATCCGAATTCTCTCGACTATAGGAATACAATTCACATCGCTTCTAACATTATCATTAGCGTGCATACCAATACGTAACACAGATATCCTTTACACCCCTTTCTAATCAATTTGACAGCCTTTACAGAAGAAATCAGATATGGAGGAGGTACTACTCCATTCCCATTAAACACAAATTCGGGCAAACCCGGTGGACGGAAAACTACTTGTTTTGTTACACAGTCTATAGTGGCATGATATTTTTGTAGCCAATCCATCCCCAATATTACATCAAAATGGTCTATGTTCAATGGCAGTAAATCAATAAATAGGTGCATATCCCCAACAATAATCTCACAAGGTGATACATATATGCACATGTCATGAATCCCCAACAGTGATGATACAAATAACAAATAGTTCATGGGTTCTAAGGGTCTATTCAATTTACGCTAAAAGCATGCAACACATAAGAATGTGTAGACCGAATCAATCAATACATAAGCATTCTCGAGCACAGATAGAGGATACCGACACAACGGTCAAGAGTTTTGCACGCCTCCCAAGATTAGGGCAAACACTCTACCGCCTCATAGGCTCTTTCCCAGAGCTTTGGGGTTCGGTTTGGTGCTACATTTGATGTTTCTTTGCTGTGCAAACTTTACCACTTGGGCAAGGTAGAGGCGCTTTTGATTCTGTGGCCCACCTTGCCACACCTGAAACAAGCTCCAGAAACCTGGTAACAAACCCCTTTGTGCTTGTTGCCACATATGGAACAGGGTGGAGTAAATCCACTCCCTTGGCTGGGGCTAGTAGTCGACCCCGTATTCTGTTTCTTGTTTGCTGGGTTATGCTTACCCTTCTTAAATTTAAAACCCTGTCTTTTCCCTTGCCACTCACTTGTCGGTGTTTCAGATTGTTTCACTGCTGCAATATTTGTCTCGGCCATCAATGCCCGGTCGAGAACACCTACATAAGTTGGCATTTTCAAAACATTTATCTGGTCCTGGATAGCAACACTAAGGCCGCCTTCAAACCTCCTGGCCTTCTTATAATCGGTATCCACCATATGTGGTGCATACCTAGCAAGTTCGGTAAAGTTCTTCTCATACTCGGCAACAGATGTTTTGCCCTGTCTCAGCTGTTCAAACTCAGTCACTTTTCTGTCCCTGATGCACTGGGGGAAATACTTTTCAAAGAAGGACTCCTTGAACTGAGCCCAAGTCAAAATGGTATTTGCATCACGGGTCAACATCCACCATCTTCTGGCTTCTTCCTGAAGGGTGAAGGTTGCTAACAAAACTTTGTTTGCTTCAGAGCACGGAAAAACCTCAAACAACTTCTCGGTCTCAAGGACCCAAGCTTCAGCCTTTAACGGTTCTAAGCCTCCTTGAAAGGACGGTGGTTTCATTTTGCTGAATTTCTGAGTCAGTGCAATAATGTCCACCTCATTAGCATTCACATTTTGTAATGCTGTTTCCGTTGCACCGGAGGAGGAGGAGGTGGGGGTCATGGTTCTTGTTGTTCTAGTCTTTCCATTATCGCCCATCATTTGTTCAAGTCCGCCATTCTGCCTCAGAGGATGATGCTTCAGCCATTTGCATTATCCATTTCACTATAGCGATTATACCAGTTATCATTATAAACAGTTGTACAATTAAACAGTTTAACACTTTAACATATAATCAGTCAGTCATAAGCACACACTTTTCAAATCCATGAGATGCCCTAATTGCTTTTCTAGGACACCCTATAGCTCATTTGGACACGTGTGTGCGGTATAACTCGTGGTTAAGTATCGCTCTGATACCACTGTCACGACCCAAACCCGCCCTATGGGTTTAGCATCAGAATCGCCAAGAATCCGAGATTACCAAGGCCCCGCCAATCAAGAATACAAGAATACAGAGTTCAGGCTGGCGGAAGCCAAAACAAGAAAACTAGTGTCCATAGAGTGTTAATCAGATGCCAAAAACATTTTTCATACATTTATGCATTCACTACAAGATAAAGATACACAATCATTACAGACATTCAAGACGGACTTAATCCCTCGAATAAAGATAAAGAAAAGAACGGTCTATACAAAACAAGACAAAACAAGAAGGAGACCTATGGGGACACAAAACACCCCAAGCCATGGCATGGCGTCTCGAACCTCACAAAGGAGGCACAAAGGTGGCCGACAAAACTGGGACCAATCCCACGCCCTAGCTCGGCCCGTGGCCGAGCACCTACATATATATATAAACAAAGGAGCTAAAGCCCATGAATAACATACAAAGGTAAAGAGGTTATGAATGAATGTCCTTACAAGAATGAAATCAATTCATTATACAAGATTTCAATCTTTCAAGATTTCGGTCAATCAAGATTTCAATCAATCACCATATGTGGTACATCCATTAGCCTATAAACAAGAGGGTCCAAAAGGACGGCCTTAATGCATCTAACAATAATGATGGCCATCAATCAAGATGGTTCCACAAGGAAACCGACAGAGCTCAGAATACCAATAACAAGAGGTGCTAAGGATGCCACAATACGCTCAAATGCAGACATACATTCATTCAATAAGTAATATCAGTTCAATAAACAGTGCTTCAAGATTCAAAATATAACCATTTGAACATATCTTTACACAACTGCTACTCACAAAGTGATTGGGCTATCAAGAGCTAGAGCGCCCCCGAGAGTCAACCCTAAACAAATAATCAAATAGAACACACACTAAGTTTACAGCTGGAAAGGATGATAATTAAATCCCTAAATTCCTCGGGTGGTTCTATGTCTACATCCTCATTAAGATGCTCTAAACTAGGCCTAAGAATGCCTAGGATGCGATGAGGATGCAAAATGCACTTAGAAAACAATTTTCAATTTTCATGAACAGGCCTCCGCCGAAAGAAGTTTTCGCCGAGCGGACAAGCACACAAAGGCCCACGCCGAAGCGACATTCCGCCGCCGAGCGATCGATGAAAGGTGCAAAGATGCCGATGCGCGATTTTCCGCCGAAGTTAAAATCTCGCCGAGCGATCAGAAACAATGCAAGAAAATTACTGGGAGCATGCATTCCCCGCCGAAGCGGACTTCGCCGAAGCGGACGTCCAAAATCTGAAAATCCATATTCGACTTCGAAGTTTCAAACCAAGTTTTGATGCTCCCAATGCGATCCTCTTGGGCCCATTTTCTGGAAAACTCTTTCAAACACATAGAATAACAAGTTCTAAAACTCAATTTAAGGAATCAAGGCCCAAGGGTGTTTCAATTAAACTCAATTTCAAACCATTTTCAAGAACACTTTCAAAACATGACATGCATGATCTTTAAACCAATTTTAAGCTTCTAATCATGCTCAAATGAGCTCAATTCTTTCAAAAGCCAGTTGAAAACATGGACTATGATAATATCATGAACATGCATGTGACAAATTGCCATGAACCCAACTTCAAACTCACCAATATAAACATGCATGCATGAATTTGACTTCAATCCAACATATATGAACAATATCATGTCTTAGCTCTACAATGATGCATGAATCATGCAAAACTTAGCTCAAGGACAACAATAAGAAGATGATTCCTTACCTAGAGTTCCAATTACAAGTTTTGGAGGCTTAAGTTGACAATTTCCTAGCAACCACTTCAATTCTCCAAGCAATTCTAACAATTTGAGCTTAATTCTTCAAGATGAACTCTCTCTAAGCTCTCTTGTTTGGTCGGCTAGGAGCTCAAATGAGCTGATGAAATGTTTGATCACAATGAAAACAAGTCTCTAAGTGTGTGTGTGATGTAGTGGCCACTTAGTGGCAATTCGGTAATTAAGACAAACTCTTTAATTGACTTAATTTAATCTAATTTAATCATTCCTAACCAATTTTCAGATAAAAATATCATTAAATCACAAATATTATGCTGATTACAGAACACCAAACGGTTCCTAAATCGGCCGCCGATAAGGCCTTCAATTTACAGTTTAAACATATGAATCAAACAGATAATCACATAAGTCAACAGATGCAATATGTAATTAAATAGACAAACTCATTCGCCAGCCAGCTTTCATTCAGTTTGTTCAAGAGTTCATCCAGTTCACTTATCACTATTAGCGCTCGGTTTAGCAATGATCAAGAGGTAATTCGATGGTTTAACTAGAATCAAGACGAGGTTGTTACAGCCTCCTCCTTATAAGGAGTTTAGTCCTCTAAACTCGAAGTTACCTTCACCGAAGAAAACAGATTCAATGAACAAATCCGGATATCGCCTAGCCATGTCATCTTCCTTTCCCAAGTGGCATACACACCACCATGGTTCGCCAAATAACTTTCACTAGCGGAATCTCTTTGTTTTCGGTTCTTGATCCGCTTGCCATAATCAGATAGGCCGCTCGTAAGTGTAGTCATCACTCAACACGATACGTAGGCTCAATCACATGAAACGGATCTCAAGATAGTCTCTCAACATCGAAATGTGGAAGACGTTATGCATATGCTCTATTTCAGAGGAGCGCAACTTGATACGCCACCGGATTGATTTTCTCAATAACTGATACGGTCCGACATATCTCTGCTAACTTGCCTTTGACTCCAAAGCGAGTCCGCCTTTCATTGGTGTCACTTTCACAAACACGTGATCACCCGCTTCATATTCTCTATCCCGCCTTCTCGACATCTGTGATAACTCTTCTACTCTGTGCGGTTCTACCTTTGATCAATTTCACTTTCTCGGCCGTTTATATACAATCTCGCCCAAGAACGGCCCATCTCCAACTTCCCAGCCAGATTGAGATCTACACTTTCGCCATACAATGCCTCGAAGGCGCCATACCGATACTCGAATGGTAGTCATTGTTGTAGGCGATTCACCAATGGCAAATGACTTTCCCAATTTCGAAAGTCAAAGACACACATTCTCAAGAAGTCCTCTAGAGTCTGGATGGTCCTTTCTCGATTGTCCATCCGTCTCGAGGATGGTAGGCACTACTCACCGCAATTCAAGACTCTAATGCAAGTCAGAGGCTCGCCAGAACCTCGATAAACTTCAATCCCCGAAACAATAGATACAGCACTCCATGCAATCTCACAATCTCATCAATATAGATAATGACCAATCTATCTGCATTATAAATCGTCTTGACAGTAGGAAGTGTGCAGATTTAGTCACCTATCAACAATAACCCAAATAGAGTCCATACCTTTCTGGAGCGAGGTAATCCAACGATAAAATCCATCGTGATATGCTCCCATTTCCACTGTATGGGCAGGGTTGCGAGAATCCGCAGTCGTTGATGTTCACTTTGACCTTGCTGGCAATGAAGACGTTTAGACACAAAGTCGGCAATTTCTTCTTCATTCTCGCCACCAAAAATTTCGCTTCAAATCTTGGTACATTTTGTATTCCCCGGTGAATCGAAAACTTGAATCGTAGCCCTCTTGCAGTACTCTTCTTTTCAGTTCAGTGTCACTCGGTACACACAGTCTTTTTTGAAATTTCAATACATTGTTCTCAAATTTGAACCCCGGTCTCGGTTTTGAATCTCTTTCTTCAATAATTTTCTTCAAGTAATCATCCAGTTGCTGTTTTTCTTTAATTTCTTCAATCAATGCTGGTTGAGCAGAAATAGCAGCTAAGGTTCCACCTTGTTCTTTCAAAACAATTTCAATTTCAGACTTTTCCAGATCAAGAAGCAACTCTTCGTCTTCAACAAGAACAAAGCTAAGTTGGCAATCGATTTTCGGCTCAAGCATCGGCAACGGTGTTGGCTTTTTCCTGATGGTACAAAATCAGAGGTCATAGTCTTTATCGCTCAAGCCATCTCCGCTGTCTCATATTTAGTTCTTTCTCGAGTGAAAAAAGTACTTCAGCTCTTGTGGTCGATATACACTTCACAAAGTTGCTCCATACAAATAGTGACGCCAAATTTTCAAAGGCAAAAACTATCGCAAAGAAGTTCTAAGTCATGGGTCGGTAGTTCTTTTCATGCGGTCTCAACTGTCGGGAAGCATAAGCAATAACTCTCCCATTCTCGCATTAAAACACACCCCAAACCCTTATGAGAAGCATCACTAAAAACAAGATAACCATCCGCATCAAGGTAGAGTCAAAATCGGTGCAATACAAGTCCGGGTTTTCGGTTCTGAAATGCCGATTCCTCCGATCACCCAACAAATGATATCCTTTCTGCGTCAATCGAGTCAAGGTAGGGCAATTTTAGAGAAATCTTTGACAAACCTTCAGAATATCCAAATCCCAAAAGCTTGGACTTCAATACATTTGTTGGTCTAGGCCATTCCTGACTTCAATTTTCATGTCAACAGAAATTCCATCTTTGCTAACAACATGTCCCAAAAACATTATATGATCAAGCCAAAATTCACATTTAGACAGTTTAGCATATAATTTTTGTTCTCTTAAAGTCTGCAGGGCAAGTCTCAGATGCTGTTCATGTTCTTCTACAGTCTTAGAATAGATCAATATGTCATCAATAAATACCACAATAAAATCGTCAAGGTATGGTTTAAAAATTCTGTTCATGAGGCCCATAAATGCAGGGGCATTCAGAACTCGAACGGCATAACTAAAAATTCAAAGTGGCCATACCTCGCTCAAAGCGCTTATCAATGTCTTCCGGTTTGACTTACAATTGGTGATACCCCGATCTAAGATCAATCTTGGAAAACACTTGTGCACCCTGTAACTGGTCAAATAAATCATCAATACGCGGTAGTGGATATTTATTCTTACGCTACCTTGTTCAATTCACGGTAATCAATGCACGCCTCAATGAGCCGTTTCTTCTTTACAAACAAAACAGTGCACCCCACGGTGACGCATCGGGTCCGATAAACTTCTTGTCTACAGTTCTCGCAATTGTACCTTCGATTCTTTCGCCGATTGGAGCCATTCTGTAGGGCTTTAGATGTCGGCCGGGTACCGAACCACATCCACAATAAATTCAATTTCGCCAATCAAATCCTCGCAATTCATCCGAAATACATCCGGGAATTCTCGACTATAGGAATACAATTCACATCGCTTCTAACATTATCATTAGCAGTGTACAAATAATACGTAACACGATATCCTTACACCCCTTTCTAATCAATTTGACCTTTACAGAAGAAATCGATATGGAGGAGGTACTACTCCATTCCCATTAAACACAAATTCGGCAAACCCGGACGGAAAACTACTTGTTTTGTTACACGCCTATAGTGGCATGATATTTTTGTAGCCAATCCATCCCCAATATTACATCAAAATGGTCTATGTTCAATGGCAAGAATCAATAAATAGGTGCATATCCCCAACAATAATCTCACAAGCAGATACATATATGCACATGTCATGAATCCCAACAGTGATGATACTGACTAACAAATAGTTCATGGGTTCTAAGGGTCTATTCAATTTACGCTAAAAGCATGCAACACATAAGAATGTGTAGACCTTAATCAATCAATACATAAGCATTCGAGCACGATAGAGAGGATACCGACACAACAGTCTCAAGAGTTTTGCACGCCTCCCAGATTAGGGCAAACACTTACCGCCTCATAGGCTCTTTCCTAGCTTTGGGGTTCGGTTTTGGTGCTACATTTGATGCCGCTGCCAGTGCTTTTACCACCGTCAGGCAAGGTAGGGCGCTTTTTGATTCTCAGGCCCACCTTGCCACACCTCAAACAAGCTCGAAACCCGTAACAAACCCCTTTGTGCTTGTTGCCACATATGGAACAGGTGGAGTAAATCCACTCCCTTGGTCAGGCTAGTAGTCGACCCCAGATTCGCTTCTTTTGTTTGGGTTATGCTTACCCTTCTTAAATTTAAAACCCTGTTTTTCCTTGCCACTCACTTGTTTGTTTCAGATTGTTTCATCGCCGCAATATTTGTCTCGCCATCAATGCCCTGGCCGAGAACACCTACATAAGTTGGCATTTTCAAAACATTTATCCGTCCTCGATAGCAACACTAAGGCCGCCTTCAAACCTCCCTGCCTTCTTATAATCGGTATCCACCATATGTGGTGCATACCTAGCAAGTTCGAAAGTTCTTCTCATACTCTCGCAACAGATGTTTTGCCTGTCTCATTGCTCAAACTCGACCACTTTTCTCGTCTCGATGCAATCGGGGAAATACTTTTCAAAGAAGGACTCCTTGAACTGAGCCCAAGTCAAAATGGTATTTGCATCACGGGTCAACATCCACCATCTTCTGGCTTCTTCCTGAAGGGTGAAGGTTGCTAACAAAACTTTGTTTGCTTCAGAGCACGGAAAAACCTCAAACAACTTCTCGGTCTCAAGGACCCAAGCTTCAGCCTTTAACGGTTCTAAGCCTCCTTGAAAGGACGGTGGTTTCATTTTGCTGAATTTCTGAGTCAGTGCAATAATGTCCACCTCATTAGCATTCACATTTTGTACGTTCTGCTCGTTGCCAACCGAGGAGGAGGAGGTGGGGGTCATTGGTTGGTTGTTGTTCTAGTCTTTCCATTATCGGTTCCATCATTTGTTCAAGTCCGCCATTCGCCTCGAGGATGATGCTTCAGCCATTTGCATTATCCATTTCACTATAGCAATTATACCGATTATCATTATAAACAGGTTGTACAATTAAACAGCTTTAACACTTTAACATATAATCATACCATAAGCACACACTTTTCAAATCCATGAGATGCCCTAATTGCTTTTCTAGGACACCCTATAGCTCATTTGGACACGTGTGCGGTATAACTCGTGGTTAAGTATCGCTCGATACCACTGTCATTTACCCAAACCCGCCCTATGGGTTTAGCATCAGAATCGCCAAGAATCCGAGATTACCAAGGCCCGCCAATCAAGAATACAAGAAATACAGAGTTCGTGGCTGGCGGAAGCCAAAACAAGAAAAACTAGTGTCCATAGAGTCGTGTTAATCAGATGCCAAAAACATTTTTCATACATTTATGCATTCACTACCAAGACAAGATACACAATCATTACAGACATTCAAGACGGACTTAATCCTCAGAACAAGATAAGAAAACAAGAACGGTCTATACAAAACAAGACAAAACAAGAAGGAGACCTGGGGACACAAAACACCCCAAGCCATGGCATGGCGTCTGAACCTCACAAAGGAGGCACAAAGGTGGCCGACAAACGGGGACCAATCCCACGCCCTAGCTCCTGGTGGCCGAGCACCTACATATATATATAAACAAAGGAGCTAAAGCCCTGAATAACATACAGTGTAAAGAGGTTATGAATGAATGTCCTTACAGTAATGAAATCAATTCATTATACAGTATTTCAATCTTTCATTATTTCAGTCAATCAGTATTTCAATCAATCAGTCATATGTGGTACATCCATTAGCCTATAAACAAGAGGGTCCAAAGGACTGGCCTTAATGCATCCAACAATAATGATGGCCATCAATCAGTATGGTTCCACAAGGAAACCGACAGAGCTCACAGTCAATAACAGTAGGTGCTAAGGATGCCACAATACAGTTCGAAATGCAGGACATACATTCATTCAATAAGTAATATCAGTTCAATAAAATGATTCAAGATTCAAAATATAACCATTTGAACATATCTTTACACAACTGTTACTCACAAAGGATTGGGCTATCAAGAGCTAGAGCGCGCCCCTCGAGAGTCAACCCTAAACAAATAATCAAATAGAACACACACTAAGTTTACAGTTGGAAAGGATGATAATTAAATCCCTAAATTCCTCGGGGTTCTATGTCTACATCCTCATTAAGATGCTCTAAACTAGGCCTAAGAATGCCTAGGATGCGATGAGGATGCAAAATGCACTTAGAAAACAATTTCAGAATTTTCGGAACAGGCCTCCGCCGAAGCGAGTTTCGCTTTCGGCGGACAAGCACACAAAGGCCCACGCCGAAGGTACATTCCGCCGCCGAGCGGATCGATGAAAGGTGCAAAGATGCCGATGCGCGATTTTCCGCCGAAGGTTAAAATCCGCCGAGCGGATCAGAAACAATGCAAGAAAATTATCGGGAGCATGATTCCCGCCGAAGCGCACTTCGCTTCGAGCGAACGTCCAAAATCTGGAAAATCCATATTCGACCTCTGAGTTTCAAACCAAGTTTTGATGCTCCAAATCCGATCCTCTTGGGCCCATTTTCTGGAAAACTCTTTCAAACACATAGAATAACAAGTTCTAAAACTCAATTTAAGGAATCAAGGCCCAAGGGTGTTTCAATTAAACTCAATTTCAAACCATTTTCAAGAACACTTTCAAAACATGACATGCATGATCTTTAAACCAATTTTAAGCTTCCAACCATGCTCAAATGAGCTCAATTCTTTCAAAAGCCAGTTGAAAACATGGACTATGATAATATCATGAACATGCATGTGACAAATTGCCATGAACTCAACTTCAAACTCACCAATATAAACATGCATGCATGAATTTGACTTCAATCCAACATATATGAACAATATCATGTCTTAGCTCTACAATGATGCATGAATCATGCAAAACTTAGCTCAAGGACAACAATAAGAAGATGATTCCTTACCTAGAGTTCCAATTACAAGTTTTGGAGGCTTAAGTTGACAATTTCCTAGCAACCACTTCAATTCTCCAAGCAATTCTAACAATTTGAGCTTAATTCTTCAAGATGAACTCTCTCTCTCTAAGCTCTCTTGTTTGGTCGGCTAGGAGCTCAAATGAGCTGATGAAATGTTTGATCACAATGAAAACAAGTCTCTAAGTGTGTGTGTGATGTAGTGGCCACTTAGTGGCAATTCGGTAATTAAGACAAACTCTTTAATTGACTTAATTTAATCTAATTTAATCATTCCTAACCAATTTTCAGATAAAAATATCATTAAATCACAAATATTATGCGATTCTGAACACCAAAGCGGTTCTAAATCGTCACGATAAGGCCTTCAATTTAGATTTAAACATAAGAATCAAACAGATAATCACATAAGTCAACAGATGCAATATGTAATTAAATAGACAAACTCATTCGGTTTGAGCCATTCATTCAGTTTGTTCAGTAGTTCATCCAGTTCACTTATCAGTCATTAGCAGTTCAGTTTAGCAATAATCAGTAGGTAATTCAGTGGTTTAACGGTAATCAGTACGAGGGTTGTTACAATATAGGACCAAAAACGGCGGTTCTTTACCGCCGTAAATAGGTTCAAATTTTCAAAAAACTAATTCTCTCTTCTTGCACCTCCCAAGTCTCGAACCCTTGACCTCTAATTCACGCACGCCAACCACTCCACCACAACCACTCTATATGAAATATATTCCCTAAATAAATATTTAAACATTACTTTTTTTTATTGTAGATGGTCGTGTTCAACCTCTGACGTCACAGGGTCACAAATTGAGTTCCGCCAGAGTTCACGCAAGAAGACCGTCATTAACGGCGGTAATGAGAGGGCTTTAGCAGCGGTTTCGTTACCGTCGTTAAAAGAGGGCTTTAGTGGCAGTTTTTTTAACGACGGTTTCGTTACCGCCATTAAAGATACTTTAGCGGCGATTTTTTTAACAGCGGTAACGAAACCGTCGTTAAAGATACAGTAACGAAAACCACCGTTAAAAAAACCGTCGTTAATGCCCTATTTTGACGTAGTGATAGTCACTTTGATATAAAAAATCTTGCTAAAGTCTTTTATTTTGAGAATTAAAATTACCAAAACTAATGATGGCATTTTTCTTGATCAATCGTATTATGTTGAGAAAATTTTAAAGAAATATAACTTTCTAAACTTTAAATATGTTGCTACTCCTTTTGGTGCAAGCATACATTTATCTGTTATAACAAATGAAAAAGAAGTGACTAATCAAAAGGAATATGCTAGCATGATTGATAGTTTGAGATGTGCTATTGATTGTACTAGACTTGACAATGCATATACTGTTGGAATACTTAGCAGGTTTACTTAGTAAGCCAAGTCGAGATTATTGGCTAGCCATGTGAAGAATTATAAGATATTTATCTAGTACCAAAAATTATGGTTTATTTTATTACAAGTATCCTGCGGTACTTGAGCGATATAGTGACACTGATTGGAACACTTTGTCATGTGATTCTCTCTCCACTTCGGGTTTTATTTTTACCTAGGGTAGTGGTGCTATATGTTGGAAGTCTAAAAAACAGACTATTATTGCTAATTCTACTATGGAAACTGAGCTTATAGCGTTAACTTCAATATGTGAGGAAGCGAATTGGTTAAGAAATTTGTTACATGAAATCCCTTTTTGGGATAAACCAATTTCTCTTGTGTTAATTCGTTGTGATAGCACTGCTGGTATTGGTAGAGTGAACAACCATTTTTATAATGGTAAATCTAGACCTATTCGAAGGAAACACAGTAATGTGAGATCCTATTTGAGTAATGGCATCATAACTGTGAATTATGTAAAATCTTATAATAATCTTGTAGATCCATTAACCAAGGCCTTTGCGAAAGATAGGGTCTGGAATACATCAAGGGGGATGGGTTTGGAGCCTATAAAATCATAAATTATGTATGAGGATACCCAACTTGGGGATCAGAGATCCTATAACTAGGTTCAATGGGAAAAATGAATCATACAGTGGTTGTAAAAAATACACTCCTTAATATTTTGTTATCCATCCCTATAATGTAAGTGCATTTGTCCTGTAATATTGGAGGGTTGAGTTTTTATACTATTGATGACATTTTGTAACTCTTGTTGAATGGGGTGTATAAATTACAAGAACATCTTTAACAAATTTCACCTATGTAAGAATGAAAATTGGGCCGCTTTCTATGGGAATAAGGCTTATTCTCAAATATGCTCATGAAAACTGGGATAGACACAAGGTCGTAATGTGCTGACTATTAAAGCTCATGTCAACACCTGAATTATTATGTGTGAACAGTAATCTTTATTTCCCCCAAATAGTCATAGTTCAAGTCTGAGACCACTATTGACTCTGGAGTAGAGGTTGTTGTTTTACTAATGAAGGTTCAATGCAGAACATACCTTCATGATGCATACTAATCTATCTTTGTTTGGTAATCTCTATTGTCCTTGTTGATATTAAAATGAGTGAGGGATTGTTGGACTATTTTAATATCTTTTATTAATTTATTTTTATTTTTTAATATGACCTTTTGTCTTACTGATGAATTTCATTTTGTTTGGTGAATGGAGATTCATTTATTTTTGTGACCTTTTGTTTGTTCATGAATGGAGATTAATTGGAAGGTCATGGGGTTGGTGATGAGTTAATGCTCATAATTATTATTTATTTTTTTTGTGTAATTTGTAAGGTCTTAGTGGCTTATAATTTGTTCCTCTCTTTTACTCTTTTCTACATCAACTATTTTTTATACTTGAGAGATTACTAATCAAAGAAGAGTGTTTTTTTCTTAGTAGAGCTTTGGGTTCATCATCTGGTACAGAGTTGGCCTGAACCATATGACAAGTAGTCGGACTGTTGTATCTTGGAAGGAATAAGTCATAATTTAGTGACTACTGCATCAATATTTGGGTTCTTTCTACCACAGTGGGCTTGATCTCCTTGAATAAAATAAGATATTTGTGTCTCAGCTTGATCTAGTTGTATCTCATCTTCTTATATTATTTATCAATAAAATATAACTATTCTGGTATTTTCACCAACAACTATGAGTGAAGGTTCCCTTTATTCATTATAGGGTTTATTTTATACTTTGATATATTTTATATTAATGACTTATTGTTTGATATGCAATATATTAATTCTCATGTTTTTTCACCAAAGAGTTTTGATTGGGAGCCCAAATCTGGGTTTCCCCGAATGCCCCGAATTCCTTTTTTTTTTTTTTTTTCAGCAGAAGGAAGAAGAAGACGGAGGGGGAGGGGGAGGGGGAGGGAGGAGGAGGAGAAAGGAGGAGAAGGACTGGAGGGGGCCCAATTATTAGGGCTGAAGGCGGAGGCGGGGGACAGGGGCAGGGGGCCGGAGGCACGATCGGGTGGGCGGAGGCGACGAGCTGCGACGGCGGGCAGAGACGACGAACGAGCTGTGAGCTGCGACGAGGACGGCGGGCGGAGGTGGCAGAGGCGACGAAGGCGACAGAGCTGCGAGCCCTCTCTTCTCTTTCTCTCCCTCTCCCTTCCCCTCTTCCTCTGCAACTCAGGTTGAAAATGGCGGAAAAAAAAAAAAAGGTTAATGCCCAAAACGACGTCGTTTTGGGCATTAGGGGCATTCGGGGGAAACAAATTCGGATACCAAATCATTTTTCTTTCACCAAAATAAAAATAATAATAAAATGTTCAAACTTGACTTATGACTGTTTGATGCAGTTTACCTGAGATATTTATAATTATTATTATTTTTTTTATTTTGGAAGTTCATACCATATTATTTGATACAGTTTGTGTTTATGACTTCTTAACTAGAACTAACTTAAAAATCTAAATTCTAAAAATTAGATAAGAAGTGCTTTTGATTTTTGTTTTTAAATTATCAATTTTTAGTTTACAATAAACTATACTAAACAACACTTCTTTTTTCTTTTTTTTTCTTTTTCTGTCGTTTGATCCAAATTCTAATAGTTTTATTTTATTAAGGGTAAATTACACTGACACTTACTAAGTTTTGGTCCAATTACATCTTATACCCTAACATTATAGAAATTATATTTACACCTCTATAGTTACTAATCTCATTTCATAAACCCTTGTTTATATAAAATACAACAACTCCTAATAGAAAAACTGATAAAGGTTCTTATATTTTTAATTGACTTAATTTTGACCATTAATTTTAAATTTTGTTTCAATTTGATCTAATTAATAATATTGTTGTGTTTTTTAAGAAAAATTATTACTAAATTGATCGAGTTTAATTAATTGAGTTGAATAGTTTATAAGTTTTTCTTAAAAATATGACCCATGATATTTATGTGTATTTTCTATACAAAAATGTTAAGAATTTTAATTAATTGGACTAAATTAACATATTTTGGATCACATTATCTCTCTACTTTTTACACATTTTTTTTTCAAAAAAAAAAAAAGAAAAAAAGCGAAAGGCCATGTTTGTTTAGCGGAGTAGGGTGCCAGATTGGATTAGTATGGGTGTGGGTCTCACCTAGACCTTGTTTGGTAATGATTTGGGAGGGAGGATTAATAGCGTGAGGGACTTAGTAATCCCTCTCAGGAAAAGGATTAATTTAGCTGGATTTTTTATAGGATTAGAAAAATAGTGAGTGGATTGAATCTATTTTATATTTAAAAAAATCTTTTTTTAATTTTATTTTATTTTATCAAGTACACTTGTTTATTTTAATGTTTGTTTTAATTTTTTTAATATAGAAATAATTTTTATTTATTTATTTTATATAAAAATAATTTAATAATTCTATCACTAACCATCTCTCACGCTATCATCAAAATAAACACATTTTTACTTAATCCCCTCATTAACAATCTCCATATTAAAAATCTTTTCACTAACCATCTCATCCAACCTAATCTGCCAAATAAACGTGGTCAAAAAATCAGTTCTTAACCAACTTTCCAAGACAATCTAAATTCAGGATTAAAATTGAGTCAATTGAAAATACAGAAACTAAAATAACATAAGAGGTAAAGTAATTATATTTTATTGATAAATAATGCAAGAAGGTTTCCAGGCTTTTTTGGCTATTTTAACCACAAAAAACAAAATAAGTTATTTTAGTCACAACAAACAAAATATCACATCCAACCTATAATAATTACACTCTTCTCTCACAAAAAAAGTCAAAAAAGCTAAAAAGTCAAAAAGTCCTTCCCAAACCAAGTTTTTTAGCCCAGGCTAAAATAGTCAAAAAAGTCAAAAAGTCAAAAAGCCAAAAAACCAACTCACTTTCCAAACGGAGGCTAAATGGATTACCGTCATACCTTTTCCTATAGAAAAATGATTGGGAGCTCTAATACAGAAGCTCTAATAAACTCTAATAGGAGCGGATTCCACTGTAATGTGATATTTTGGTTTTAATTTTATTTTTTTTATTCTCTGCCACATCATTAGAGCTCAATTAGAGTTCTAAAATTAAGGGGATGTATCATTGCTATTTCCTATAATAAAGGTAGTATTAAAATAATAGAACATTTAAATTTATTAAGTGGAGTTCAAATTATTAACATATGTTTAACTTGAATTAATTGATTAGTTTTGCGGTCTTTAGACCATCTCCATCGCTTCACCAAACCTGTTATCAAATTTGAAATTTGGTGAAAAAAGCACTGTTTGGAGCTCCAACGGTTTCACCAAATTGATATCAAATCGAAAATTCACCAAACGTTTCACCAAAGTGAAGACAGACTCCGCATTTCACCAAAACACTATGCATGACCGTTGGGGGAGACGAACCGGTCGACCGGCCGGTTGACCAATTGGTCGACCACCAAAAGGTTCAAACAGTTCCAAAAAAAAGTTTAAACGGTTAATTAAAAATATATATATATATTTCCTTACCGGTTGACCACCATAGGGTTCAAACAGTTCAAAAAAATTGATTTAAACAGTTCAAAAAAAAAAAAATTTCTCTTACCGGTTGACCGACCGATTGACCAATCGGTTGTCTCCAGAGCAAATTTGATAAAAAATGAAGCGTTGGAGTCAGTGGTATCAAATTGAGGAAAGCATCATTTTTTTCATTAAATTTGATGATAAAAAAAGTTCAATGTTGAATATGCTCTTATTTTTGTGAAATGTGAAAGAGATTAGGAATGTATATATCAATAAATTCAAAGTTTTATTTTTATTTTTTTATTTTAATATATTTTCCTTATCATTACGTGTATGAGATTTAGATATATATTTTCCTTATTATTTTCCTTATAGGGGAACTAGCCTATCACCCGTGCTTTGCACGGGATAATTATAGATATTTATATTTGTTTCATTTTTTTTAATATATAAATTAAATATATAAATTAAATACATGGGGTTTGACCGAGGAGTTTGAAAGAATTTAATAAGTGTTTATTTATTTATTTAAGAGGCATTTACACAATAATTACATAATATATAAATTAAATAAATGGGGTTTGACCGAGGAGTTTGAAAGAATTTAATAAGTGTTTATTTATTTATTTAAGAGGCATTTACACAATAATTACATGGGTCTCTTGGGATGCAAAAAATAAGGAAATTAGGATTTCATTTATTGCGTTATTCATTTAATAAGTGTAATTATTATAAATTAAGTGTTTATTGTAATCAATAGTGTAATTATTACAATCTTTGAATTTATTGTAATCAATAGGGTAATTATTACAATCTTTGAAGATATTTATATTTGTTTTCATTTTTTTTTAATATATAAATTAAATACATGGGGTTTGACCAAGGAGTTTGAAAGAATTTAATAAGTGTTTATTTATTTATTTAAGAGACATTTACACAATAATTACATAATATATAAATTAAATACATGAGGTTTGACCGAGGAGTTTGAAAGAATTTAATAAATATTTATTTATTTATTTAAGAGGCATTTACACAATAATTACATGGGTCTCTTGGGGATGCAAAAAATAAGGAAATTAGGATTTCATTTATTGCGTTATTCATTTAATAAGTGTAATTATTATAAATTAAGTGTTTATTGTAATCAATAGTGTAATTATTACAATCCTTGAATTTATTGTAATCAATAGGGTAATTATTGCAATCTTTTCACCAATCACCAATCACCAAGTCAATTTTTTTAAAAAAAAATATTAAAAAATCAAGAAATTAGGATTGGTATCTTGGAGGTTCCACAAGCCTTGAGTTTTAAAAGACCATTTTCCTTAATATATAGATATCAAAAAAAATATTGATTTAGAGATATAAATGTATCTAGTGGGGTTTAAAGCTAATGCTTTAAAACAAAATATTTTCCTTTAGTTTTTTTTTTTTTTTGGAACGTATATTGATGTATTAGTTCCAGTGCGCAAGTTAATGCTCGTGAAAGTTAGTGGGGTTTAAAGCTAGCTGGCAATCAATCACCAATGTAGGGCAAGTCTTTTCCATCAGCCTAAGCATCATTATTATTGTTTTGATTTGATTTGATATGAAATTATTTTGTTTTTTTTGTTTTTTTATTTATCCCATTTTTATATCATAATATTTATTTATTCCGTCTCAAAATAATGACTTCTTTTAAAAAAAATTAATTTTTTTTAATAATACAATTATTACATTTTTAAAAAATTAATGTTTCAAAATAGTATATTTTTTAAGAAATATTAATGTCATAATTGTACTTTTATATTATTAATAGTAAAATAAAAAAAATTATATTATTTTTGTATTTAATTTTTGAAAAGAGACTAATATTTTAAAATAATGAAAAATAAAATAAGGAATTAATATTTTGAGACGAAAAAAGTATCATTTTTATTTGTCAACATAAGAGTTGTGTTAATTATGAGCCCTTGTTTGGCATATCACAAAATGGGACTTTTTAGCTGAAATAGTCATAAAAAGATAAAATAAATTTTTTACTCCAATAAGATAAAATGCTACATCAAAACTATAATCATTTTATTTTTACCTTTTACAAAAGTCAAAAAAATCTATCCCAAATAAAATTTTTTAACTCCAAATTAAAATAATTAAAAAATCAACCTATATCCCAAACGAACCCAGAATCTCATTACTTGTGTGTAAATTTTTAATGTAATGTTGACAATTAAATCGGCACACATGACCTACGGGAGAGTCGGAGGATTTTTCTATAACCAAAAAAATAAATAAATAAATAAATCGGCACACATCAAAAATAAAAATAGACGGTTACTTATTCATGATTCACGTCTCTTTTAACAATTCAAAAAAAGTTACATTTTTATTTTTTTGAATTTTTTTGTTTTTAGTGATTTTTTTTTTCAAAATTATGTTAAATTTTTTAGTTTTTCGATCTGTCTTGTTGAGATGAATTTAAAAAATATATTTTTTTTAGAAAAATTTCAAAAAAAGATAGAAAAATCCAAAATAAGCAAAAACAAGATTACTTATTTTTGTCTTTTTTGAATTTTTTTTGAATTTTTTTAAATTATAATTTTACAGTCTGTCTTGTCGAATTGAATTTAAAAACCTAATTTAAAAAAAAAATTACTAAAAACGAAAATAAGCACAAAAAAAAAAAATCAATAAATAAGCAAACCCCAAAAGAAGCATCAATAGAGAAAGAATAAAAGTCCCATAATGTGGCCTCGTTTGAGAATATGTTATTTTAATAATTTTTATAATTATTATCAAAAAATATGTAGAATAGTAGAGAGAATGATGTGATAACTTATAATAATTTTTTGAGTTTTTAACTAAAATATATAATTGACAAACGAAACCTACTATTGTAAAATCCACAATAAAATCATCACATAGCATTGCTCTTTCCATTTAAAAACAAAATACATTAATTATCATGTGTGAAAATATATGGGTTTGTTTTATTTAATTTTTTAAAAGAGTTTTGAGTTTTGAGTTGTATTTTGAAAAATAAGTTGTTAAAAATTAAAAATTTATTTGGTTATGAGTTTTGAAAATAATTTTGAAGATGATTTGTAATTTTTTTTTTTTTTTTTAGTTGAATAGATAGGTGTGAAAGAAAATTTGATTGATTGATGTGTAGAATGTAAGAAAATAAGAGAAAAAATTATTCATTGCCCCAGGAGAAAATCTAAGTAGGGGTGCAAACTAGCCGAGCCGAACCGAGTTTTCATATATTTGGACTTGTTTATTAAAATTTTAACGAACTCGAGTTCTAACTCTATAAAAATTTAACGAATCGAACTTGAGCCGAGTTGACTTCGGCTTGACTTGAGCTCAAGTTTGTTCACGAGCCTTAACAAGTTAAAAAAATTATAAATTAATATTTGTACATGAGACTAAAGTTACAATGAAAACTTTAGTTATACAATTGTATATACAATATATATAGACATTCTAAAAAAAAAAATCAATATTTTACTAAAATAATAATATTTACTATCACTATTATATAAATGTACTATCTATGATTTACTGTTATTTACAATTATGTTTTTTAAATATATAAATAACATATTTATCTTATTTTTATACATATTTTTTACATTATTTAATATATAACTAATAAATATTATATGAGCTAACTAACAAGCTGAACTTACGAGCCGAGTTTTAGAGTGTTTGGACTCATTTATTAAAAATTTAATAAGCTCGAACTCAAGCTCGAACGCAAAAAAAAATTAATGAACTGAGTTCGAACAAGCTTTTACCGCGTCGAGCTCAAGCCTATTCACGAATGACTCTATTCATTTATAGTTCTAAATCTAAGTGGTGCCTCAACCTAAGTATTATTAGTTGAAACGACTGTGCTAGGGAGCTCGAAAACGAGCTCCCCCGAATCCCCTTAATGTCTTTTCTTTTTTTTTTCTTTTAGCAGAAGGAAGAAGAAGATGGAGGGGGAGGAGGAAGAGGAGGAGGAGGAGGAGGAGGAGGGCCTAAAAAATGGGCTGGAGGCGGAGGCGTGGGCGATGGCGATGAGGCGACAGCGGAGGCATGGCGATCGGCGACGGGCGGACGATCGTGACGGATCGGAGATGATGATGTGAGATCGAGGCGCCACGGCGACCTCTTTCTCTCCTCCTCTCCTCTTTCTCTCTCCTCTCCTCCCCTTAGATCGTAGCTAAAATGGCAAAAAAAAAGAAAAAAGCCTAATGCCCAAAACGACGTCGTTTTGGGCATTAAGGGGATTACGGGGGGCCAAATTCAAGCTACCAAGCTTTATTCTAGTTGAAATAGTAGTTCCCAGTACTTGTTTATTTTCTTTGGAGAGACAACTGAACAATTATCCAAGCAGGAATGGTGTGGAGCAATGTTGTTGGGATAATGAATAATTTCTCGAGAGAGAGGAAAAATGAGAAAAAAAGTGATTGATTGATCTATTATTAAAAAAAAAAGAGAAGGAGAGATGAGAGAAAAAAAATAATTTTGAAAAGAATTTTAAAAATTGATAAATCAAACATTTTTTTTATTTTTTTTTGATCTAAATGTTAATTTAAAAACTAAATCAAACGGTATCATAGTAATTTAATTTATTTTTTAGTACATATGAATTCATTAAAACCAGATCAGAAAATTAATAAATTTTAAAATAGATTTAAAATTTATTTATTCACATTATGATTTTTTTTCCAACCAATTTTTTTGTGTGAATTGAGCTCTTAATTGATTTTACTGCTTTAGATAAAACTAATTTGAAATGTGTGTTCATTGAAATTTCAATTTAAATTGTGCACCCCTATCTAAAAAAACAAAAATTAAACTGTGCACGTTAAGTTAATGGCCATGGAAGTTAGCGGGGTTTCTTGGCTTAAGTTAGCTGGCAATCACTAATTGAGGACAAGTCTTTTTCATCATCCTAAAAGCATCAGGTGGCAAGCTTTGTGGTAGGGTTGTCGTTCACCGGGCCGGGTTCAAATTTGGGTTGGATTGATACTATTTGATAAGAGATTTTGAATTTATTTAAATTTTTTTGATTCAAATATCAGGTTTGTATAATCAATCTAAGTCCAGTTTTAAATAAATTATAATTCTTAAGTTCGTCCATCAAGTCATATACATAAGCTATAAAATATATAAATAAATATCATAGAATTTGTTATTTTTTCATAAATAGACAAAAGCCTAAAGCGACTAACCATTAAAGATTTAATACTATATTAATTAAAACATTACAATTTTTTTTTAAACTAAAAACACTCATAATTTCAAAATTTCAAATTTTTTTAAACCAAACTGTTGGTAATGCATCAAACTAAAAAAAATATATCCATAATTTAAATTTCAAATTTCTTCAAACATTTCTTGTGTGAATATTTTCAATAAAACAATGACCACTTAAACGTCTTACAAATCACATGATCGATAGTAAAAGGGTATATATATTTTAAATATATTATATAAATTAATTAATTAAATTAAATATGTATTGGCCGGGCAAAAAATATAATTCTCAAACCTAACCCATTAATCAATTGTGTTGAAAATATCAACCTAACCCAGCTCTATCGACTAAAATAACATTTTTAAACTTAAAAAAAATATGACTAGACTGGGCTGAGTTGGATGGCCAGTGGATTAATATCCACTCCTAATTTGTGGGGGTATAACTTTGGGAAAATAACTATTTTGTGGTAATCTACAAAAATTATTACACATTAATAAAAAAAATATTATGATGTTAATTATTAATTGAAAGACAATGTTTAGAAGGCTTTACATATATGTCCTAATAGGTGAATTTATTGTCTAATAGGTCTTATGAAAGTTAATGATATTTTTTATCAAACACTATTAAAAAACGTCACTAATTGTTAAATTTTAGTGATAATTTAAAAATTTTGTTACAAAAAAATGTCACTAATAATAAGTTTTCGTGATAGTTTTAAAAAATCGTCACAATAAAAATCATTAATTTTTAACTTTCAGTGACAGTTTAAAAAATTCGTTACAAAAAAATGACACTAATTGTAAATTTTAGCAACAACTTATAAAAATCATGACAAAAAAAGTCATTCATTGTTAACTTTTAGTGATACATGTAAAAAATTATCACAAAAAATTATTTTTAGCAATAATTTTTCTAGAACCTATTTTCAATAAGACTTGATGAATTAAATTTAACTATTAAGACCAATTAATAATTCACCCTAATATTTATTATTTTTTTGTAATTAGTTTTTCTAAGATCCACTGGCAGATTATTTCTCATATAACTTTTACCATATATATTTTTTTTAATGCAGAAAAGACTTCAACCCATGTATGTATTTTTGGCTTGTTTTGGAAAGTAGGTTTAAAAATTAGTTTTTTAATTTTTTTAATTCTTTTTTAGAAAAATGTGTAAAAAAAAGTAAAGGGATAATGTGACTCAAAAAAACAAAAGAGTCAAAAAAAAATTGGTTTTTGGCTGAGTTCCCAAATCAAATGATTTGATTTGTAATTTTTCAAAATTATTCTGGCCCTCCATCATATTTATAAAAAAATTAGAGAATTACAAATCAAGGGTGAGTTTGCAAAATATTTACAAATTTATAGTAAAGTTTATAACTTAATTATTAAAATTTATTAAGTTTACTACTGATATGATTTTAATTTTGAGTTTGATTTTGATTTTTATGTTTTGGCGCAACACACACTGTAGTAGAGAGGGACACTGACAAGTTACAAGAAGGTTGCTTTGCTTTGCTTTTATTCATTTATATATTTATTTTTAAATTTTGGTTATCTATGTGTTGGTTACATATTTTGTAAAAGTCAAATCACAGTTTGACACGTGACAGAATAAGGGTATTATGGGAAGATAATTCAAGTCTTCGATGCTGATCTAACACGTGGCAATGAACATTGGTTCTCACGTGATCTGAGTAACACTAGATCAGTAAAGAGATACAAAGTGACGTGGCTTCAACGGTTACTCATATTCAAATTCAAATATAGGAGGGAAGCTCAACTGCAAGAGATGGCGTAGTGAGACTATTTCTAAGGCAGCATGATCAGCGATCATGGAGGAGTAGTTCGACGGTTTGAAGTACAGTTCGAAAGTCATCTTTGACAAGTATAAATAGCAGGGAAGCCCTCAGAAAAGACCCCCAGACTCAGATCATACAAATCAGTCTTTACTTCATATTTTCCTTTCCAGTTTTACATTTCCTGTACTTTAAATTCCTGCACTTTAAATACCTGCACTTTAAATACCTGTTCTTTAAATACCCGCACTGCACTTCAATTCATAGGAGTAGTTTCAAGTAGATTCAAGTAGACTGTTGCTGTAAACCTCTTCGAGGCTGAGTTTGGATTGTTCTTCATATTAACTGTTATTTCTCTTAATTTCACCTAAGTCAAGCCACCAGTAAAAGTCCTCTTCATTGAGGCTGAAAGAACTAAAACACAATCGTATGATAATTGGTTGGCAATTATAATTTCTGTAAGGACTGATTGATCCTTGCTGGCACGCTCGCATTTACAAAAATACCCTTCGAAAAGCCAAAAAGCCAACATATATTTTTGGCACGCCCGGTGGGACTTGTTAAAATGGCTAGACGAAGACGACAAGGAGAAAATGAACGCTTGGAAGAAGGCGTAGAAGGAGAGGTAGAGATACCTAATCCAGAGGAGAATGTGGTAACACATCCTGTGGAGACTCCTATGCTATCAGAACTTTTGGTCGAACAGACCAGTACTTCTGGTCAAGAACCATATGTTCATAATATTGGACGAAACCAAGGAATTGGACCATCCAATCGTTCCATCTACTCGACCAACAAATGCATGGGATGGCAGGGTAGATGCTATGGGAGAAGAATTAATGAACACAATGGAAAGGTGGGCAACATCCTTTTTGGATCGAATGAATAACCACCAACCAACAAATACAAGACACACGAAGAAATTTTAAATGTCCTCAAAGAAAGATTGGCTAGAGAAAAACAGCCTATGCAAGTTAACGGACAATCTAATGGTCAGACTAGTACTCAGAACTACGAAAGACCATCGCTTCAGTCTTGGTACGAACCCATTTCGAGGCCTGTAGTAGGCCAAAATGCCTCAGTACTCAACAATGAAGCCACACAAGTTGGTGGATCTGGCCAAGTACAAGAAACTGGCATAAGAATGGTGGCAAATCCCATGTTCGAAGCCATACCTGGCACTAGGGGGTATAATAATCCCTTATTCGAATTTTTACCCGGGGGGTTGGAAGGTTTTCCCACAAATGGAAGGGACACAATACCTGTTCCAGTACCTTTCACAGGTCCTTTCGCGGGACAAGCTCAAAGGGGTTACCCATACCCCCAACAACAACCTGCACCACAGGGGCAACCAGTCCCAAATGTACCACCTTATGGGCCAAGAGGACCACAGGCGCAAGTTTGTCCACCAAACCCTGTGTTTGTCCCTCCAGTAGTAGTTCAGCAAGTACAAAATATGGTCCCTAGGGACCAAATTGCTGATATTGTTAGGGAGATGTGTGGACCGATGGCTCGGAGGGTCCAGACTCCTGTATACAGAAAACCATACCCAGAATGGGTAGATAGGGTACATGAATACCCAAAAGGATTCAGAATACCAGATTTTACCCTATTCTATGGAACTGGAAATCAATCAACAGTAGAGCACATTGCTAGATTCGCTGCTCAATGTGGTGAATTCACTAATCATGACTACATAAAACTGAGATTATTTCCAAATTCTTTAACTGGGGGAGCATTTGTATGGTATATCAACCTTACACCTGGCACCATTCAAACTTGGCAACAAATGGAAGAGGCATTTCATGCCCAATTCTTCCAATCGGAGCCAAAGGTGTCCATGGCAGACTTGGCAAGATTGAGTCAAAGGCTTGAAGAAAAGGCTACTTAATTTATTGCCAGATTTAAATGGGCTCAAAATAAATGTAGAGTCATCCTTCCAGAGCCAAAATTTGTAAGATTGGCTCAAAACAGTTTAGAGTTCAGGCTTCGAAAGAAGTTTGACTCAATTGAATTCAGGGATTTGGTCGAATTAACCTATAAGGTGTATCGATATGAAGCATTACTAGAGGAGGAACAAGATCGAAATAATGCTTCGTATAAGACATATTATAGAGATCCCAATTATGAGATCGATGCAGCAGAGATTGTGGACAAAGAACCTGTAATCTGTGAAGCATTAATTCATAAGGATACAACCATCGACCAGCAGTTTAAAAAGAAAGACTTTCACAGAAAGTACTCTTTCGATTTAACAAAAGCAGATGACATTTTTGATCATTTGCTTGCGTACAATTTCCTTAAGTTACCAAAAGGAGTAAAAGCGCCATCTCGGATGAACTTAAAGGAAAAGTATACTGTAAATGGCATAATTCTTGGTCTCACTCGACTAAAAACTGCATTGTTTTTCGAGACAGGATCCAAGAGCAAATTCGGAAAGGAAGTTTGAAGTTTCCAACGAAGACAGAAAAAGCCATGGGAATTGACAGTAACCCGTTTCCAGAAGTTGGAGAAAGCGCAGCTAATGTGGTTGTACCAAACTTTCAGAATCTATCTCTGCAGGAATTGGAAGAGGTCAATGTGCAAATGCATATTGCCAACCAGACAACTGCCAAAAAGAAGACTAGAAACCCACCAGTTATTGGACAAGGTTTCTCACATCAAAAGGAACACTCTGATGAAGAAGCACTGGATGACGATTCCTTGGAAGCAGCTGTAATGCAAAGGATGTGTCCCAGATGCAGACTAAGCTACAAATGGTTGAAGGGGCTTCCGATTGATGGGAAGCAATACTATAGGGATGTTCAAAGACGTCCTAAATCAACCAACGCTTACAACAAAAGGCCGTATCTGGCTAGTGATAGGCAACGACCATTAGTGGTTGAGCCTGTAATTGACAGAATACATGCTAAAAGCAAGAGGCCCTTGTGTGAGTCTAGGCCACCTAACTACTACAGAATGGAGAGCAAACATTCTGAAAGAAGATTGGAGAGGAGTTCAGGTTATGGGACTCAAGCCAGAGATTGGCCCCCTAGACCAACTTCACACAGAACAGAAAATGGCCACCTCCATCAAAGGCCAGAATCAGGCTCGAAATATGAGACCAGAACCAAGCACTTACCTCCACGGCCAGTTTCGAAGATGGCTTCGAAGGTAGAAAAAGGTGATTCAACATCTGAGTCAGTAAGCTCTTGGGTACCTGGAGTTCCAGATTGGTTTGTAATGCAAAACAAACCTAGGAAAGTGTCTGCCAGAAGAGATGTTGGAATCCCAGGCAGGATGGTCAAGCCTCCTTTGGTGGCTCCGAACAACTGGGTATTGCTGAAACACCCAAAGACAAAGGAACCAAATATGGTTCCAGTTATTTCCAGATCACAGAGGAGGAAGATTTAGCGCAGGTACACCCAGTACCAGCAAGATCTGAAAGAAAGTGGAGAGAGTTCTTCACAGGTCAAGACAGAAGGAAAGAAAACTTCGAAGTCAGACCATACTCCAAAATCGACTCTACAAAGTAAAGTGGTTTGTAGCAGAGAACAATTGGCCCAAGTTCATTCTGAACTAAAGGCCAGGGAGAAGTCTAGTTTGGCAGGGCTGGAGAAGGCTCTGATGGAAAGTGATAGCGAAACGGATGAAGAGATTGGCATGAGCCAAAAGAAGGAAATGGCAGAAGAAGAAATGTTCGAAGCCTTCATGGTTGAACAAACATTTCTAACTGAAGAACCAGTTGAGAAGGATCCTTCGAAGGGATCAGTTATCAATGAAGTACCAGAGTGCAGTATGGAGGATGCTGCTGAAGACACTGAGCAAGGTAGCCAAGAGGGGAAGAAGGTACTGACCATCCGGTTTGGCTCATTTCCCCTATGTCGATCAATATGGTACACATACTACCTCATGAATTCCAGGCTGGAAATGAGGACCAGGGTGACCAAGACATGGATCCAATTCCTGTCTCCAGTGAAGAGTCACAAGTGAGTATGGTACATGATGCTCCTGAAATGGCTACTCCAATGGAAACTGAGTGTGAAAGCGAGGAAGAGTTGAGCATCAACCTCTCATATCCTTTTGAATATCCCTCGAATTCCATGACCCAACATGTCAAGCCTTTGTACATCAAGGCTTTCTTCGATGGGATACAGCTAAACCGAGTCCTAATAGACAATGGGGCAGCGGTAAACTTATTACCGAAATCTTTTTTGAAGAAACTAGGGAAAAAGAATCCCAGGTTGATCCCAACCAGCACAACCATCGCTGGCTTTGCTGGAGATAAACAAATGGCTCAAGGGATTCTGCCTATTAACTTGAGTGTGGGAACCAGGATCGCATGACAAAGATTCTTCATAATCGATAAAGAATGCTAAATATAATGCTTTACTTGGGAGAGATTGGATCCACACTAACAAATGTGTGCCTTCCTCTTTGCATCAAAAAATCATGATGGCTCTGGACAATAGAGAGACAGAGGAGGTTGATGCAGATCCTCAATCCTTTATAGCCTGTGCAGACTTTGCAGAGGCTAAGTTGTATATTGAGGGAGTGACACCACTCAGTATACTGAGGAAAGCTGATGGCTCAGCCGAAGTGACGGCTGATAAGGAAGTAACACACCTGAAGCACTTAGTCCAAGAAAGTGCTGATGAAGAGGTTGTCGTGAAAGATGACAATGATGCCTGGTTATAGGCAAAGAAGTGAAGAACGAGAAACCAAGTCCTTGGCTTTGATTAAATTCTCATCATTGGACGTAAAAGCAATAGTCTAGAAAGTACAGAAGCAAGATAGAGAGGCCATAATAATTAGTCAGAACAAGAGCGAAAGAATGTCGAAGTTTGACCCTTGGGAAATACTGTGCATTGGACATTGAAACAAAAGTCCAGGAGATACAGGAAGAAGACGCCTTATGGACAGATTTTGTCTATGAGGAAGAGGGCAGAGATGTCGAATTAAAGAACCTAGGAGCAGAACAAGGCGAAAAGGTTGCTTCGAAGGTTGAAGAAACCAAAAAAGAAGCTTCAATGAGTTCTCAGACACAAGACCCCTTAGAAGAAGTGAATTTAGGGGAAGGTTCTGTGCAACAGCCCACCTATATAAGTACTTGCTTGAATGTTCTGGACAGAGACCAGTTATTGGTTGTTTTAAAGAAATACAAAGATTGCTTTGCATGGTCTTATAATGAACTACCAGGATTGGATAGATCATTGGTGGAACACAGGCTCCCTATGAAGCTTAATTTTAAGCCATACAAGCAGAAACCAAGAAGGATGAGTCTAGAAGTAATTCAGAAGGTCAAGGAAGAAATTCTTAGACTACTCAAGGCAGACTTCATTAGGACAGCCAGGTATGTTGAATGGTTATCTAATATTGTGCCTGTAGTTAAGAATAATGGCAAAATGAGGGTATGCATCGATTTCAAAAACTTAAATCTAGCAACTCCTAAAGATGAGTACCTATGCCTATAGTGGATCTGCTGGTAGACAGTTCAGCAGGGCATCAAGTTTTATCAATGATGGATGGCCACTCTGGTTATAACCAAATATACATTGCAGAGGAAGATATCCACAAGACAGCATTCAGATGTCTTGGAAATATTGACACATTCGAATGGGTTAAAATGCCATTTGGTCTGAAGAATGCTGGGGCTACATATCAGAGGGCTATGAACACTATCTTTCATGATCTCATTAGAGGGTATCTAGAATGTTATATTGATGACATTGTGGTGAAATCCCAGTCCATGGAGGAGCATTTGTTTCATTTAGAAGCAGCTTTCGAAAGAATGAGGAAGTTCAAGTTGAAACTTAATCCTCTTAAGTGTGCTTTTGGTGTGTCATCTGGAAACTTCTTGAGTTATGTAGTGCACAAAAAAGGAATACAGATTGATCAGAATAAAGCTAAAGCCATCATTGAAGCTAGGCCTCCATCAAGTAAGAAAGAATTACAAAGGTTCCTGGGGCAGGTTAATTTTCTTTGAAGGTTCATTTCTAACACTGCAGGGAAAACTAAAGTATTTTCTTCCTTGTTAAGGTTGAAAGATGAAGAGGAATTTGTGTGGACAGCAGAGCATCAAAGTGCTTTCGAAGGTATCAAAGCCTACTTGGCCAACCCTCCAGTGCTGATGCCACCAAAGGGGAACAAGCCTTTGAAGTTATACATAGCTGCAGCAGAAGATTCATTGGGAGCTTTCTTAGCCCAAGACAACGAAGAAGGCAAAGACCGAGCTATTTATTACCTTAGTAGGTTTTTAAATCCTTTTGAATGTAAATATTCAGCTGTTGAAAAGCTGTGTCTTGCTTTGTATTTTGCTGCAATGAAATTAAGATATTATCTTTTACCTACAACTATCTTGGTAATTGCAACCACAGATTTGATAAATACATGTTATCTAGGCCTATGTTGAGGGGAAGAATTGGCAAGTGGATGCTAGCCTTATCGGAATTTCATTTAGAATATGTCCCTCAAAGAGCAGTAAAAGGGCAAGTTTTAGCCAATTTTCTGGCAGATCATCCATCTCAAACAGAAAGCCAAGAGATAATGGAGCTTGGTATGGCTAATGTTGAGCCATGGCAGATGTGGTTTGATGGATTGAAAGCCAATGGCTTAATTGGAATTGGTGTTATGATTAAATCTCCACAAGGGGTAGAAACCACACATGGTTTCAGAGTGGATGAAGCCACTTGTTCCAATAACCAGGGCGAATATGAAGCCTTAATAGTAGGACTAGAAATCCTCATTGGATTACAAGTACATGCAGTTGACATATTTGGGGACTCTCAATTGGTGGTTAACCAAGTGAAAGGGATTTTCAAGTGTCAAAGCATAAGCATCCTACCATATTATGTTGTTGCATTACATCTGCTTTCTCAGTTTCAAATAGCAAATGTAACCCATGTTCCAAGATTCTTGAATAATAGAGCTAATGATGTGGCTCAAAAAGTTTCGAACTTCAAAAGAATGGATAATACTCAAAGGGACATAAGCCAAACAACATATCAGAGATTAATACAACCTTTGAATAAAAGGAATGTGATCTTGGAAGTCAATCATAATGACTTACAAGAACAAGATTGGAGACATCCAATAATGCAGTATTTGGCTGGTCCATCTTCGAAGGCCAGCAGAAGGGTCAAATTGCAATCCATGCAATATATGGTATATGGTAATGCTCTCTATAAAATGGGGGGGGGAGATGGCTTATTGCTGGAATGTTTAGGCCCAAAAGAAGCATTAACAGCTATGGCTGAGGTTCATGAAGGCATTTGTGGTGCTCATCAACCTGGTGTGAAGATGAGATGGTTGCTTCGAAGGCATTCTTACTATTGGCCAACTATCCTTAAAGACTGCATAGAATATGCAAAGGGTTGCTAGGCATGTCAAAAACATGGTACAATAAGGCATGTGCCCATAACTGACCTACATGCAGTGGTGAAACCTTGGCCATTCAGAGGGTGGGCCATGGATATGATGGGAAAAATACACTCACCTTCTTCGAAGCATCATTGTTTCATTCTAGTGGCTACTGACTACTTCACTAAGTGGGTTGAAGCCAAACCATATAAGGCTGTAGACCAAACAGAGGTCATTGGGTTCATTAAAGACTTGATCCATAGATTTGGCATCCCACAAACCATTACTGTAGATAATGGGACTGTGTTCGATGGGAGAATGGTAAAGTCCTTTGTGGCAGAATTTGGAATTAGCCTTGTTAATTCCACACCCTATTATGCACAAGCCAATGGTCAAGCTGAATCATCCAATAAATCCTTGAAAAAAGGTATACAAAAGGTTGTGGAGGATAATCCTAGGGATTGGCATAACCTTTTGTTGGATGTTTTGGGCTTCTGAGAACCTCCCAAGGTCAAGCACAGGAGTTACTCCTTATGCCTTAGTATATGGGCATGATGCAGTTCTACTTGTGGAAATTAATGTTAAATCTTTTAGGGTAAGATGCCAAGATCAGTTAGATCCTGAGCAATACCATCAAAGTATGTGCTTGGAGTTAGAAGGCATAGATGAAGCCAGGATATTGGCATTAAATAGCATTCTTTTCCAAAAGAAGAAAGCAGCTAAGAATTACAACAAGAAGGTCAAACACATTGGCTTTGATGAAGGTGATTTGGTATGGAAGACAATACTCCCACTAGGAATTAAAAGCCATAAGTTTGGCAAATGGTCACCTAACTGGGAAGGACCATATCAAATTCATAGAGTTCTGCCTTTTGGAGCATACCATTTGAGAAATTTGAATGGATATGTACATCCCAAAAAGATTAATGGCAGATATTTAAAGCCTTATTTTCCAACCATTTGGGAAACACAAGGAGTAAAATAAACATTAAGCACAAAACATAAGACTGCTCAAATGATAGACAAAATTTGTTCTTTTATAAAGAATTAAATACATTGTGGCACAGATTGGCCCAGAAATCATTACAATGTCTTAATTGTTTTTGTATAGTGGATTTCCTATTACTAAGTGATGGAAACAATTGAATAGCTGTAGCCATGTCTTCTTTTCGATCAGCCAGCTCTTGGTTGGTGATGTGCAATTTGGTATCAGTTCTAACCAAGGCTTGGTTTACTACGGCCAGCTCCTCTTCAAGCTGAGCTTTCTTCTCCAACAGTTGGACTCGAAATTGAGAGGCAGAAGAGTGTTGTTCCTCAAGCGTTGATACCTCAGTGTGCACTTGGGAAACAAAACTCTGGTCCCTAGCTAGTCTCTCATCCGCAGTCTTAGCAACATGACAAATGTTGAGATAGAAATCAATAGTAGCTGCAGCCTGTGATAGATGATTTGAGACATTTAAGCGGTGCTTTCGGCAATGTTCTGACATTGAAGGAACCCATTCCTGATGATAGGCCTTTGTAGAGCCTCGAAGGGGATCCTCGAAAAAGAAGTCAGCAGTTCCAGGCATACGTCCAGATCTATTGAAGGTGTAGAAGGCTTGCTGCTGGAGGAAGGAAAACTCTCAAAGATTTCCAGTAAGGAGTCAGCCAAAACTAATGGCTCAGCTTCAGCACTAAATGTTGGAGAGGTAGAAGGTATGTCGAAGAGACTAGCTAGTCTTCCTTCGAAGATGTCTACCTCATCCCTGGACATGAAGGGCATAGAGAGTATTGTGGTGGAGGACACAGAGGACTGCATAGGGATGAGAGAAATGAATGGAGCATCTTTGGCAGCCTCTATGGTCTTAGCCACCAACGAATCAAGTGAAGAGGGGCTGGAAGTAGGCACAGGTGATGAACCATGAATTGGAGAACTACCAGCAACCTCTGTGGAAGAATCAACTACCATTGGGAATGGAGTAGCAGTTGGAATTTCTGAGAAGGAATGAGGAAGAGCAAGGCTCGAAGAAGAAGTAAACTGAGGCAGATCAAAAGTCAAAAAAGGGAGATATGGCTCTAAGCCAAGGAAAATAGATGCAGGGATGTTTGGACTCAATGAAGATACATCGAATATAGGCTTGGAGAGTGGGAGCATGATTTGGATGGTTTTCACATGTGGCATCTGGTCAACTTCAACTGAAATCGATGGAGGCCTCCTTTGGAAAGATGAATCACGATGGTATTCTTTGCAAGAGGAAGAAATACAAAGGACTGTCAAAATTCAGTATTAAAAGTTCACAAAGGAAAGACAACGGAAGTGTGAAAGAAATTACTTGATCCAGTGGTATTAGTACTGATGAGAGAGCTGCGAAGGGAGTAATGTTCGGTAGTTTGTTGCCTTCTTGCAATTTCCCTTTGAAGTGCATCAGCAGTAGCAGATTCATCTCTCAAAATTTATTGCTGCCGTCTTTTCTAGGCCCTCTCAAAGACAATTATTGCCTTGGGATGTTCCTGCTCTACTGCCTTGGTAGCTACTTCGTGAATGGGATCTTCAACCAAGACAGTAGTTGAAACAGTCACCTTCCTTCTCTTTTCAACTGCTTGGGCAATTGTCTCAGAATCAGAGTCCTCAGTAAAGTCAGAAGGAGAGACAATAATCTTTCTTCTCCTCTTTCTTTGAACTGACATTGTCTGTTCCTCAGATTTTTTCTCAACTTCCTCAAACTGAGATTCGGAAATAAATTCCTTCTCTACCTCCCTAATGGTTGTCTCCTCTTGAAACAAGTCAGTCACTTTTTTCCTTTTGGTCATGGGTGACTTGTGTTCTGGGTCTATTTCTCTTTCTTCTTCTTCTTTTCCTTCTGGCACCTCGGTTGTTTTCTTTTCAGAATCAAGCAGTCTTCTCTTCTTTTGCTGCTGATCACCTTCACAAAAAAATATAGAAACAAAATAAGAATAACATAATCAGCATTGTATAGAAAGTCGAAAAAGAGAAAACAAAGGCATATACCTTTCTTTGAAGCAGCCCGAGTGGCTTTCGAAGAAGTTGAGGTAGCAGGAATGGACTGAGTTGTAGGAGGCACAGTAGATGAAGGGACAGTTTCAGCTCCTTTGGGCTTGGACACATCTAATACCTCCAGTAGGTTTTGAGGTGAAATGGCTAAATAGAGTTCCATATTATTTTCCCACCAGTTTTGGTATCTCTTCAGTACAGTACCTTCAGGAATGAAAGGAGTGTACTCAAAACTAGCCAAGTCAGCCATGAATTTGAAGGTTGCTTCCTCCAGCCTTGATTTCCTAACCTTCAGATCTCTCCTGGTAAGGCTCAGATTGGTGTTGCTGCAGAGAGGTATTGGGACCCCTTGTGTGAGACCAAATTGTCTAGCAAATTGAGCAGGACAATAAGGTTCAGCTATACATTTATAAGCTCTGGGGTTCGTGGTCCCAATAAACAGTTCCCTAGGAAGCAGAAGGGAGGCCCATATATCTTTGTGAATAGGCGAAGCACAGAGCCTGTCACTTAAGAAGTGACTCAACCAAGCTGGACCTATGTTGGTCTCGAAGGGACGGAAGGGGTGAATAGGAAGGGCGGCTGGTAGTTGATGGAAGAAGGAGAAATAAAAGGCAAAGGTAGAAGGATAGAGGGAAGCATTGGCTAGTCTTATGCCATGGGTAAGAGAGTGTAACCCAGAAAATTTAAGGCATTTGGATTGCAATTCAGTAAAATAGGCGAAAAGCCAAAACTAAAGGATCCAGAATGGCCCCCCTTGATTAGCATCTAAGGGCTTCTCACAAAAAAGGGAACAAACTCTGTATACATGACCTAGAATATATGGGGCTAAGGCTACCATTTTTTGCAAAACAAAGGCTTTGGCAAGATGAGCAAATTCAGGCATAATTCTTTGAGAGGAGGTGCAGAAGAGGAATTTGCAAAGCCAGTATAACAAGAAGGAAAAGAATTCCCTATCAGTTACTGGGCCCTCTTTTTTATTTTCAACTTTAACAAAATCGCTGTAAGATAAGTTAAGAAAGGGGAGGGAGAAATAGACTGTTAAATCAGGGAAATCTGGTGTAATAAGGGTACCAATAAGGGATACTCCTAGTAGATGGCAAATATCAAGAACAGTAGGAGCCATCATCCCACATCTAAATTGAAAGAAATTGAAGATAGGGTTCCAAAAACATAAAGTAGCAAGGACTAAGAAAGGGTCCTCTAAGATAGTTACCCTAGATAGTCAGAGAGCATCGAGAAGGCAGAGCTCTTGAAGGTCCAGTGTCCTCGCAGGGATGACCCGATCATACCACTCTTGCCATTCCGGTCTCATTGTGGGCTAACATCGGTGGGGGCGATTGACTCTCCAGTTCCTCCCATCGAGACCACCTTCATAAAGGAGACATTGGTTTTCCAGACGAGGATATAGAGCTGGGAGCTCAATAGGGATCTCCTTGAAGATTGGCCCAAGCACGTAGTCTTGTCGCTCATGACGACGAGGGACAAAGATACGCCCGTCAATGGCGCTTTTTCCCCCAGCCTTGTACTTCTCACACTCCTCGTCAATGAGCCTTTTCAAGGCTACGGATGAGCTCACACGTTCTATGATTGGCACTTCTGGTGAAGAAGAAGCCATTGATGGTACGATTTTCGAAAAGGAATCGGGGAAGTAAAGAGAAGTGAAGATATGAGGGTTTGAACGTTAAAAGAGCAAGTGATTTCAGAAACACGAAGCAAGAGGGTTTTAAAGAAAAGCTTTTTGTGTCTGGAAATATATTGCATAAGTCGTTAAGTACTAAAAGTACGAATACGAGGAGTCTCTTCCAATATTGATAGTTTTGAAGGGAAAAGTACATTCCGGATGTTGACGCCAGCTTCGAAGCAAGATATTTGGCTTCGAAATGAGATATTGGCGCCAAAAAATCAAATAACAACGGCTTCGAAATACATAAGTCGGCTTCGAAGCGTACTACATGCTTAAAAATGCTAGAATGCTCGAATATTGGTCCACTTCAAAGGGTTTAAAGACCTGTTTGAGGGTTATTAATCAAAGTAACGACCTTCGAAGCAAATCCTCAGATCCTTTAAGGATGAGGAGCACTGTTCAAAGCATTGAAACCAATCGTTGGTTTTTATATATATAAGAAGGAATTGCTTTTTGAACCAAAACAGTGTGGATTACTCTTCGAAGCAAAATAGTCAATTTGAAATTGATTGGCTATATTAACCATGACCATATATTGGTTATAGTTAGTTTTGAGGGGTAATATTGTTAAAATTCAAAGCATTAATTCCAGATGATATCAGCCAGAATTGTCAACTATACTCCATAAATTGGAAAAAAGACATGTTGGTTCTTTTAGCGTTTCATTAAACAATTGAGTCTAGATTCGAAGGATGAGATTGTTCAATTCGAAGCTATGAGTTGGCTTTTAAAGACAAAAGGAAACCGAGTCAAAAAATGTCAAATACAGAAGGACTTTGTTTGTATTGAAGCCAAGACAATTACATTAAGTAACCCTATTTGGGTACAAATTCAAGCTCATAAAAATAAGGAATAGAATAAATAACAAGATCATGGAACTTTGTCCAACAATGATCAATGAATGTTTGTTCTTTCTTTATTATATCTTCTATCTCCTCTAATGTTGGCTGCATAAGTTGGTGTGCTCTCATTTCATAGTAGAGCTTCTCAGCCTTTATTTCGAAAGCCTCTTCTCTCAATTTTTGTTCCAACTCATCTATAACCAAATCATCCCAATACGCAGAATCTTTATTTTTGAAGTCATCGAAATCTTCGATGAAGTTCTCTGCTTCGTACTGGGCATGAATTCGGAGAGATGAAAGTTGATCCAAAGATTAGATGGTGACCTTGGAATTCCGATGCCAGTGGAGGAGTACCGGAAGTTGGTCCAAGAACATGTGAAGTTCTGCTTGGGCAATGGGATTAAGGACATGGCCCCTAGTCAGAATATCACAAGCCCATCGAAAGTTCTTGAGAGGGATGTCATCCTCAAGAACATTGAAGGGCAAGTGAGAGAAAGCCGCAAGCAGAAGTTGAGCTTGTTTCCGCTCAGCTGGAGTTGGGGATGATGGAGGTTTGTAAGGTGGAAAGATTTTGTCCATGGGAAGGGCAAGCCTTAATTTCTCTGTCCAGGAAAGAGTGGGAGGAGGAGAATGAGTAGATAGTTCTGCTTCAGAAGATGGAGAAGGTGTGGATGCTTCTATTCCAGAAGGTGGAGAAGAAGGTGTGGATGCTTCAATTTCAGAAGATGGAGAAGAAGAAGTGGATGCTTCTGTTATGGAAGATGGCACGGGAGTGGAAGGAACAAAGGCATTAATGTAGTCAAGCTAGTCAAAAGAGCAAATCTTCGCCTTCTTGGCTAAAAATGAAGGGTTGTACCCTTGTGATTCTCCCAGACGCCAGGCAGTATGAATTATCTTTGTGGGCATAGAGGATGTGTACCAGGCCACAAGCAGATTCTCCTCTAAACTACGTCGAAGGTCAATGGGCACATAAGGATAGACCATCGAGCTTCAAGTGTAAGAAGGAAAATCTAAAGGGTCAGTGAACTCAACAAAATGGTGATTGATTCGTTCCCTCAAGTCCCAGGACTCAGGAGCTGACCAGTTTGTCCATCCGGAAACCCCAGAAGATGAAGAAGTGATAGCTTCATCCCAAGCAGAGGTTTGTGAAGAAGAACTTCCCAAGTCCATATTTGCAACTTGTTGAAGCAGAGGCTTGAGAATAGTTCGTTCAAAGTACAAGGGGAGTTTAGAGAAAGAACTTCTTGTATCTGTAAATTTGTAAACCAAAGGATTAAGGGCAATGTGTTCGTAGTCCAAAGGTTGATAATCTGCAAAAGTCTCCATGACCTGAAGATAGAAGGGCGGGTAAAGGTGGCTAATGAATGCGTGGAGATTCTTTCGAGGGGAAACAGCATTACTCAATGGCTCTTCATATGCTTGATCAATGGAGTGAGAAGTTGATTGAGCCATAGTCCATTCGAATGCTAAAGGCATTGGAATGTTCAACAAATTGAGAGTTAATGCAAATGATCACCAAATAGGTGACGGTTGTGTTTCCTGAAGATGGATTCCATGCACGTTTCAAAAGTGCGGGAAAAGCTTTTGATCCACTAATATCTCCAAGTATTGGGTATATTAGTGCGGGGGGTAATGTTGGCTACATATTTTGTAAAAGCCAAATCACAGTTTGACATGTGGCAGAATAAGGGTATTATGGAAAGATAATTTAAGTCTTTGATCCTGATCGAACACGTGGCAATGAACATTGGTTCTCACGTAATCTGAGTAGCACTAGATCAGTAAAGAGATACAAAGTGACGTGGCTTCAACGGTTACTCATATTCAAATTCAAATATAGGAGGGAAGCTCAACTGCAAGAGATGGCGTAGTAGGACTATTTCTAAGGCAGCATGATCAGCGATCATGGAGGAGTAGTTCGACGGTTTGAAGTACATTTCGAAAGTCATCTTTGACAAGTATAAATAGTAGGGAAGTCCTCAGAAAAGACCCCCAGGCTCAAATCATACAAACCAGTCTTTACTTCATATTTTCCTTTCCAGTTTTACATTTCCTGTACTTTAAATTCCTGCACTTTAAATACCTGCACTTTAAATACCTGTTCTTTAAATACCTGCACTGCACTTCGATTCATAGGAGTAGTTTCAAGTAGATTCAAGTAGACTGTTGTTGTAAACCTCTTCGAGGCTGAGTTTGGACTATTGTAAGTGTTCATTTTAATGAAATACTTCGATTGTTCTTCATATTAACTGTTATTTCCCTTAATTTCTCCTAAGTCAAGCTATCAGTAAAAGTCCTCTTCATTGAGGCTGAAAGAACTAAAACACAATCGTCTGATAATTGGTTGGCAATTATAATTTCTGTAAGGACTAATTGATCCTTGCTGGCACGCTCGCATTTACAAAAATACCCTTCGAAAAGCCAAAAAGCCAACACTATGGTCCAATATTGGGCATTGGTCAACAATGTGAATTTTTGGTTGCTTTTTATTTTTAGGAAAATTGGTCTAACATCCGTCTCTAACTTTTAGTAATGGAAGAGATCCATAATAATTTTTTTGTAGCCTAAAGTCCCTCACTCACACTCATAAATAACACTCACTCTCTCATTCTCTCTCCTCTCTCTTTTCGCACCAAATCTCTTGCTCTCCTAAAACTCGATCAGAAAATTCATCTCCCTTCATTGAAAACTCTGTATAAATCCTCCAAATTTGAATCATGAATTAAATATTCATCGAATTATCTTACAAACCCACCAAGAACAAAATATATATATACACAAACAAAGTAGCAACAACTAAATCTACAATAGTTGTTGGGTTTCAAAAGCACTAAACTCAACAAATTTGACAGCAAATTGAGGTTGGAAGAAGAAGAAGAAGAAGAAAGAATAGTAGCAGAAGCAACAACGGTGAAAGGGCGCCACTGTCAATGTGTCAGACTGCGTGAGACGGTGGTTTCAGGAGGCCAAAGGCGGTGACTTCTCTGGTGAGTTTGTTGGAGGAATTGCCGACGCCATCGTTATGGGATGTAGAGATGTGGCCCGGGTGGACAACGCCGATTCCATCAACATCGCAGCTCAGGAAGTCAAAACTAGAGCCGAGGTTAGCAACAATTGTGGGTGTGAATGACTTGCGGAGGTGATTATAGGCTTGGGTTCAGTAAGAATGGTTGTAAAAAAAGAAGAAGAATAGATAGAAGAGAGGCTCTTGCATCTCAAGATTAAGGTTTGGATTGATGAGAGCATATGGCCATTACTGTGGCGACAATGCTTAGGTAATAACACTAGTCTACATATATCAGTAGACTAGTTCAATTTTCTCTGGTTACATATATCAATAAGCTAGTTCAATTTTCTCTGGGTTTTAATTTTCACTAGTTACATATATCATTTGACTAGTTCAATTTTCTCTAAGTTTTAATTTTTTCTGGATTGGTCAAAACACAGAGAAAATTGTAAGTAAACTAGAGAAAATTAGTCAAAATACAGAAAAATTTATGAGCAAATTAGAGAAATTTTAACCTAGAGAAATTTCAAAACATAGAAAAAAAAATCAAAGAAATTGAGCAAACCAAGTTTGAATTTTCTCCCTAAATTGAAATTTCTTTGGAAAAATATTAAGAGATCCCAGCCACTATGAAAATATTTCTCTAGTTTGAAATTTCTCCCTGAATCGAAATTTCTCTGAAAAAATGTTAAGGGATCCTAGCCACCATGAAAATATTGATGTCATTTGTCCTATAAAATTTTAATACCAGAGACTTGAAAATAAAATTCCCCTTTGTTTTTTTTATAATAAAAAACAATGAAAATTTTTGTTTGGTTTAATTTTAAAAAAAATTATGTTTAGATGAGTTTCGTTTGTTTTTACTGAATTTTTTTATTTATATTTTAGTCTTTTTTATTTTTTGATATATCAACATTAGATACATCTAAGAAGTAAAAAAATATATATTTAACTAAAAAATGAAAAAAAAAATCACTAAAAACAAGCAAAAATCCGAACAAAAATATACGCAAATTTTTTTTTTCAAATTTTCATTTATTTTAGTAATTTTTTAATATTTCAGTAATTTTTTTTTTTTACTTTTTAGATGCGTCTTGGTTATCTAAAAAAATATTATATTGATTAAAATATCCACACAAAAAAAATCACTAAAAATAAAACGACAACTCAACTAAAAATAGTTTTTGAAAAATCAAACCGAACAGACAAAACACATCGTTTTTATTTTTGTATAAAATTAGTTTTCAAATATTTAAAACAAGCATTTGGTAGTTTGTGGAAAGTGAGTTTTTTTTTTTTTTTAATTCCAAAAATAATTTTCCAAAACAAGCGTTTTGATTTTAAAAAAATAAAAACAAAAAAAAATGAAAAATGAAAACACAACCAATTTACTTCAAAAATACTTGATTTCATGTCTTAGGTCTCAATTGTGACAGCTTTTCCAATTTTTTTAATCAATTTTTTTTTATTAGCACAAATATATATATATATATATATATATATAAATATATGTATATATTTTAGTTTTAACTTTTGTTGAGAAAAAAAAAAAAGACATGATACAAAACCTTAAAAAGTTTTTAAAAAAAATTATAAATTGAATATTTTGATAATATATAAGATATGAAATTGTTAAAAATCTATTGATGTATTTCAATATTAAATTGATTAAGTAATTTACAGAAGTAAATATATGAAGGGGAAATTACACATCAGTAAGATTTAACAAAAATATTACAAATTAATAAAAAAATTATAAATTTAATTATTGATTTATAAATTTTATCATTAATTTAAAAATATTTTTGAACAATTACACTGAGTGTAATTGTGACTAATAAAATGAGGGATCATGTAACCATATATGTTGTAGGTAAATTTATGGATAATTTTTTAGGGCACTTAAGTTATATATATATATATATATTAAGTTTAGTGTAACTTCTTTTTAGTAAAAAAATTGATAATTAAAAGTAAAAGTTGAAAGCACCACTCTTTTAATTTTAAGATTTTCTTTTAAACTTATTTAAGTTATTATGAGAGTAAATTACACTATATTCCTTTTAAGTTCGATTATTTTTTCACTTTGATTTTTTCCTTTTAAGTTATATATTAAGTTTGATTTTTTGTCACTTTGGCATTTTATGTTGTAAGTTTTTCTGAAATTATTCCAGGAGCTAACTTATATCCAAAATAAGATAGAAAATGATATATTAACAGTTACGTGACATAAAAATATTTTATTATATATAATTTACACATCTGACACAAACCCAAACACTAATATAATAATATATTTTTTATATTATGTGGCAGTTAACGTCAAAAATTTTGTCTAATTTTGAACAAAAATTAACTCTAAGAGTAAATTAGAAAAAAATTTGAAAAAAATGTCAAAGTGAAAAAATAAATAAATTTAAAAGACCAAAATTAATAAATATCCTTACTATTATTATTATTTGAGAATGGTCCTTATTATGTTGTATAAACTATAAATAAAAGTTACATTAAATACTTCAATATAGATTTTCAAAATAAATAATGTACTGGTATTTTTTTGGTTTTTTAGATCACATCTCCGGTCTACTTTTTTACATATTTAAAAAAAAAAATCAAAAAATTAATTTTTAACTTACTTTCTAAAATAAGCCTGAATAAATAACTTGGTAAGATGCACATGGAAGGGGCAGGCATAATGTACTTTTATTTTGAAAAGTCAACTAAGAGCATTTCAGTAGTTTACTTAAATTTTATTTTAAAATATTATTAAAAAAATTATTTTCTATTTTAGGAATTACTTTTTAATTTATTTTTCTCATCAAATTCTCTATTCTTTTTCTATTCTATTAAAATAATTTTTTCAATTGTTTTTAAATTTGAATATTTTTTTAATAATAAAATAATGAAGGAGAAAGTGTTGGTTTACACACACAACATTTATGTATACAATATACCATAAAATTGAGTAGAGGAAGAAGAAAAGAAATCCATAATCACACACAAACTTGTATATACACAACTTTTATGTATACAATATACATAGACAAAAAATTGAGCAAAGGAAGAAGAATTGAAATTACTTTTCTTTGTATGTAAATGCATCAGAAGTTGTCTGAACTTGAGATCAGAAAACAAACCAGTCTCCTCTCTTCTAATTTCAACTCAATCCACCAAAAACACTTCCAAATTCAAACCCAAAACCATTCAACAATCCAATCCAAACCAACCCATCAAAATTCCAAGCAAACCCAATTTGTGAATGAACCCAATTCCAACAACAACCCATCAACAAGCAAAACCCCTTTCTCTGCAACACCCCACAAAAGACCCATAATGCTACACTCCCCAACCCTCTTCTCTCACCACCACCACCACCACAACACCACTATGTTCAATTCAGAACCTTCTTAACCCTCCCTAGCCTTCCTTCAGTTTGATCCCTTATTCCTTCAATTCAATTCTTAAGTCTTCTGCCCTTATTGTTCATGTCCAGTCCTTACTATGGGCTATAGATTTCACTGGAACAAAGGCTCTCTCTTAAACAGAGGTGAGGTCATCCGCCCAGACCTCCGACCGGTTATCCGGTTGAACGTTCGGCCGGTCAACCCCCTGGACATTCGGCCCCTTGTAGCAACCCTAAATTTAAGAGATTATATAAGGGATCCGATGAGGTTGGATTTTTAAAGAATCAACCCCTTCTAATAGCAAAAAGATATTTTAAGGCATTTGTTGGGGATGTTCTAAGAATAATTTTTTTTTTTTAAATGTTTGATATCATCAAAATTTAGGCATGTTCAAGGCCTTTAATTAAGATTAGGACTCCAAAAAATTTGAAAGAAAAAAAAAAAGAGAATAGAAGGATTATTGAATTTTTGGAGCAATATTTCATTTCATTTATTGACCAATACTTTATATATTGGTATTGTTTGGTATAGGTTATAGAGTTGTTTATAACTTCTTTTTTTTTAATTTGATAATTTGTGTCAGCTTGTTTAATATAGTTTCTACTTATAATTTATGAAATAGAAATGATTTAAATGATCTTAAAAACAGTTAATTCTCCAAAAATTGGGTTTAGTTTATACTTTTTTAATTATCAATTTTTATTTTGTGAAAAGAGGTACCAACCTAGCCCATTATCTTCTAAAATTGCAATACAAACATGACACATTTTATAACTTATATCAATAACTATTAATTACAAGTATTAGCTATATTTTTACTCAAAGAATATTGAATAATTTATCAGTGGTAAAGAGTATGAAGAATCAGGAGGGTTGAGAAAGGACTCATATGAGGCCAAGAAGAGAATAGGAAGGAGTTTTGGAGGTGTAGAGAAAACTAAACGAAGGGGAAACAAGTACATCGGAATTCATGCACTCATTTGTCGGTATATCACTGGAATTACTAACCCAACCAACACACACATGCCCCCGACACTTTTGGAGTGGGGTTTGTCCAAATTTGATTTAACCCACAACTTTGTCCTGCTCCTTTCCCAATTACTCCTTCTCTCCTCTCCTCGCTTCTTCAATTTACATTAATAAATATTTTTTATAATCCAGTATGAATTCGTACCACCAATCTCACAATCCAGTATGAACTGGTACCACCAATCTCATTGTTTATATAACGGAAGCTCTAATTAAAATCCGAGTAAAGTCTTTTACGTACTAACTTTAAAAAATTATTTGTATTTTTAGAGATTTTGAATCTGAAACTTTAGAAAAAGTATATCCCATGTCCTAGATTTTGGAGGGATATATATGCATTTGTTTCAATTCATGCTCTGCTGATCAAACATATTATCATTTCTGAACTTCTAGAATCTGATTTCATTTTGATTTAATTCTTTAATATATAAGTCATATAGTTTTGCATTATGCCTCTATTAGGGTTGCTTTTCTTAGAAATTTAGAGATATACATCCAACCTAAAATCCTTCACTTGGAGATGATTGTTAAGGTATATGAGCTAATATATTTGAGTGGCTTAGAAATGATGTGGTATAAGTCTTTAACACCATTTACATATGTGATTTGGTAGCATATAAAGTTGGTAGAGAGATAAGAGAGACGACAAAAATATATCTAGATGGAAGTTTAGCTCACGAGAAACCATTCAAGACTCAACTTTAATATCATATTAGAATTTTAAGTAATTCTACAATAATCATCACTACTGCAGGGCTAGGGGGGTCACGTGTCCCCCCTCAGTTTTGAATTTTTATTTATTTTTTTGATTGCATTGTTCACACACAATATGTAGTTTATTTAGTACTCTTGGAGTGTCATGTGGTGTTATTTATGTGGTAGTCTAAATCAATAATATAATGTCAAATTTTATGAATGTAACATATAGTTACTCATTATTCTTAGGTAATTGGAAGATAATAGGTAAATCACTTAGTGTGAGTTATGATTTCTTATATCTAAAGTACCACGTCATCAATACCACATAATATTATGGGACTATCTAATAATTTATATTCAAAACACATTTTTATAATCAATACTATCTCTCTAATATTTTTCTATCAAATAAAAATTATAAAAATTTTATAATGATTTGTGCTATAAATGATTTGCTTCTATTTTCTAAAATTAAGAATTTTAATTTGTAATTTCTTGTGCTAAAATTGCATACTTACATTACTATTGTGTCCAAGTTATTCCACATTATTATAGAATTTTGATTAGTTGCTTTTAATAATAAATAATTAAATTTTTATGCTTAAATTTAGCTCATAAAATTATTTATTATTTGATTGTTGATCACCAAAAAAAAATTAAATTATAAAGTGCCCCCTCTACCTTAATTTTTTGGCTCTGCCACTGTTTGTATGTATTCTATATTTAGTTTATTGTATCATATTATCACTATATTAGCAATAAATATGAGTGGCGAAATTTATTTAGTCAATGCAATTATTACAAATGAGATAATAAACCTAACAATAATGCTAGATATCATGAAAGAATTATCATGAAAAGTCTTCATAAAATTCTTCATGAAAATTCTCTACCTTTGGATTAGTTATTCTAGATTTTTTGAAAGCTTTTCCAACCCAAAGTTAATTTGCATTGGGTGGAAGGGCTTTCTAGACTATATGGACCAAACTTGGTTCATTTAAAATTTTAAATGAGTTTCAAAAATGTGTTTAAATTTTATTCGCTTACATAATAAATTGATCTTAAACAAATTTTTAACGAATTACATACAAATCGAACTTGTAAAATGTTTACAGCTTTTTATCGAGAGGAGGATAATAACAAAAGAGCTCGTATTTATAGTGGCAAGACTTCCTAATTCATTAACATTATATTTGAAACATGAATTTAGATTGGGATTTGAAAAAAGAAATAGAAACGGGAAAGAGAAAAAAATTAATTTATATTTTATTAACATCTTTCTCACAAATTATCTTTTTTTCTTTAACTTCCTACTTAAATTTATGATCCAAATACCGTCTAAAAATCTCACTTTCTCTTTCTCTTGAGTTATTATTATGATTTAGCCACCCAAAATATAATGTTTGTCATTAGACCAGCCCCAAGCAAGCTCTTAATGGGTCATAAGACTGTACTGCTTTAAATCTTTGCAAGAGTTATCATATGGTAGGTCACAAAGGAGTTATAGTGTTTTCTTTGTCAAATAAATATCATTGAGTGTTGCACATGTGACACCGCCTAATAGTTCTAAGTCTAGATTTTTTGAGTTATTTTTTTAAAAAAATTTATGTAATTGAAATTTAATTTTATCAAAATTATGGGTACACTAGTCATTCACTTTTTAACTCCCAATCATACAAAAAAATTACTATAATCCTAAGGTTATATTTGAATCATAAATTTAAATAGAAATTCAGAAAGAAAAAAAAAAAGTAATTGAAATATAACTATATTTCATTTATTTTTCTTTCCTTTCAAAATTTATAATCTGAATACAATCTAAAATCACTTTAGAAAAAATACTCAAGAGGTCATAATCTTGAATTCATGGGAGAGTATACATTCCACACCATGGGCCTTGGGAGCCCAAATGGTGCAGCTACTCATCTATATGAATTGTTGCAAAATGTTCACAAGTCTTTCCAAAGTTATTTTGCTAAATCACTTTCTATATGTGGGTATATTCTTTGCTTGTTTGGTATTTTTTTTATTTCTATTAATTTGACACATAATATGTTTGCCTTAATACAAGTAACTTAAAATATAAATAAAATTACTTAAAAATACCCTTGAAAAATCATTCACATCCATATGATAGTCAATCCCAAAAGCTATATGCGTTTTTTTTCTTCTTCTCATTATTCAATCCAAAGATTGAAATTACACACACCATTGGGCTATGATTGTGCATAGTGTTATCAAATGAATCACCTAGTGGGCCCACAAACTCTAAAAAGTCTAAAAAACCCTAGATGTGGGCTTGTGGTCATGACATTCTATATATATAAATAACTTGTATACACATGCAAGTATGTGATCACACAACAACAACAACAACGCAAAAAAAAAAAATTAAAAAAAAAATTTGGACCTCAAGGTCCAATCCAATTCTATTTAATTTTTTTTCTCTCTCTCACCCAAAAATCTTGTCTCATCAAAAGTCCCCAATAACATCAAACCAAACCCCAATACCCAAATGGTCCAATTACGCTTCTCGGGTTCAAGCCCAATTCTCTCTCTCTCTCTCTCTCTCCCCCCTCTCTTTCTCTCTCCTGTGAAACCCTAGATCTCACGCAGTTGCAGAGGAGCTGAACGTCGTTGGTGCACAAAAAGATCGAATCTGCGTCTGGGTTTCTCTCAGAATCGCCGATTGTGCAAGTAAGAACCCAAATTTTGGGTAAATTTCGAGTCCTTGGTTTTTATTTTTTATTTTAAATAGTCATAAATTATTACAGAATTGAAGCGTAACATGTGATTGTTTTGTGATTTAGGGTTTGAATTTGCAGTTGATCGTTGTGATTTAGGGTTTTGGTTTGTTCTGGGTTTGTCTCTGTAGATTTGTTTGGAGCCCAAAGTAGATGAAACCCTAGATCTGTGCTTCTGTTTGCAAATGTTTTTAGCCCATTGATGGTTGAAATACCTGTTTTACCCCTAACCCATGTCCTTGCTTTAATGGGCTTTTGTTGCTGGGCCATACACAAACTGGTTTATTTCTATATGCAGTTGAGGCTTGGAAATGGAAATATTTCTTAAATATTTCGGAAACATATTTTTAAAAAAAAGTAATATTTATTTTTGTGAAAACAAAAATTAAATCTATACAAATGTTTGCACTACTTCAATAATTCACATCTTCTTACAGAACGGGTACTAGTGTATAATTTGGAATCAGGTATCATCAAATTAATGTCAACCCTAAAAATTCTTGGAGCCACCACTTAATTAGATGAGCAATTTTTTAGTACTGTAGGGTATTATCATAATTTAACTCTTGCTTTCTTTGCCCATATACCCTTTGAATGATTCAATTTAATTTATTGTCACACTCTCTTTAGACCCAACTATGGCCCTCTAGTATCTTACTTGAATTTGATTGGTTTATACGGTAAGATTTGCCATATTTGTGTCAAGTGTTGTTTAAGAATGTGTGTGGGAATGTTAGCGGCAAAAGTAATTTTTTTTAGTACATAAGAATAATTAGTTTATAGTAGAATAATTAGTTTGTATAACATCTTTATGGTAGCTTGTATTTGCAGACCGCAAAAATTCTGAGTTCACACCATTTTCTAAATTTTTTTATTTACCATTTTGTCCCTCAAGCATATTGCCATTAAGGACAAAAGTATGCATCCTTCTTCCCCACCCACCATCATCTACTGCCACCTCCTCCCAACCACACCACTGTGACCCACCCTCCCTAGCCCCCCACCACCGTGGAACCCCCTGATCTAGGAGGAAGAGAAGGGTGGTTAGATCTGAAGGAGGTCGGGTGAGGTGTGTTGAAGAGGGAACAAGAGGAAGGGGGTGGTGGAGGAAAGGGGGTGACTGGAGGGGAGGGGAGGGGATGGGAGAGCAAAGCAAAGGGGAAGGGGTGGCGGAGAGGCGAGGGCGACAGGAAGGGGAGGGGGAGGGGCTAGGCTGGAAAAAGGGTGGCGGGGAGGAGGTGGCTAGGAAGATGGGATTAGGCTTTGAAAATCAATAGTGAGGGAATTACGGGAATAAAGTGGTGTGAACTAGTAAAATGAAAAATCAGAATTTTGTGTGAATTGAAAGAAGTGGTGTGCAAATAGAAGCTCCCCATACCTCTAATTTCGTCTATTTTATTTTAATTGTTGTTATGATAAAGTACTTTTTCTTTCTTCAAATTAACGAAAATGCCCTTCCTGTACCAAAAGGATGAGAGAGAGAACCCTAGTTTGATGTGAGAGTGAAAGATGAAAGCTTCAGAGGTTTCGATCAATAAAACCAACAATGGCGCAAATGATGCAAATAGAGAGCATAAACCCCACTTCCGACCAGCTAAAGATGACACCAAACCACTTCTCCAAGACCCAGTAATCTCTCTCTCTCCCTCTCGTCCCTTCTCTCTCTTCATAATATCTATCTAGTTGTACACACATAAATTTATGGTTGCATGTATGTGTTTATTAACTCTAGACTCATAGTTATTGCTGTTAATTGTCAGTTCTCTAAATTGGTGCGACTTGGATAGATCACATTCAATCATATTTTGCTTCAATTTTTGCTACATTAGCAATGTTGATGTGATTAACTAGTAAGATATAGTGGTTTTGATTGTCTTCATTCAAATTTCTAATAATTGTTCTTGTTTTGGTAGATACTGAGATCAGACCCAATAGAGACCGAGGAAGCTGTGCTTCGATTGCCTCCTGTTTCCTTCCTCAAATCAAAATCTCTATCCAAGTGACAGTTTGTATGATTTTTCTTTGGACTTATTTTATTTGAATTTTTATAATATATATTCGTGTTATCATATGATTAATTAGTCCCATGATTGCCTTGAACTTCTTAATGTTGATTTTTAAGCTTTGATTAATTAGTCCCATGACCATGTGATTGCGTGACCATATTCCTGTCGCAATTTTGTTGTTGAATTTTTAAGCTTTGATTTAGATAACAGTTTTCTTAATCCTGAGCGAGAATTTTATTTTGAATTAAAATTGTCATGAAATTGATGATTTAATGTAGAGCTTGTTAGGTTTAGAACTTTAAATATCCTGATTAGAGAGACTTTTTTATTGTGATATGGGTTTTTCTCAAATCAAGCTCATCTACCGGTGAGGGAAAGTTTTTTTAATTTGAATTTGGTTATCTGTCACACAGAGCTTATGTTGTTTTATTGAATTTCATCAATGTGTGTATAATTGAAGAGTCTTGCCATTTGGCCTTTAAATGATTGATCGAAAGTGTTTTATTAAGACTAAGGGTTTCGTGTCTCTGTGAAGAAAAATAAAATCGAAAAAGATCATGGTGAACAATGCATTACTTAGTGCAAAGTACTAATAAAAAATAGTAGCTTATTAGACGCGAACAATGATGTGCAGACTAGATTTATTGAGAGGTGTTGAGGGAGAGGGTAAATCAATTGTTTCAATTTCATTGTGAATTGAAAATGTTGTGTTTGAGTCTTGGATTTGTGGAGTGAGAAGAAAAGAGAAAGGAAATGTGAAATAATAATAATAATAATAAATAGCTTCTAATTCATTCATTTTTCCCTCGACAAATTCAAGATCCAAACACAGCTTTAAGTGTCTTTGCAAAAGAAAATATAACCTACGACAAGTGTCACTCAATGATAGAGAATGCCTAACATCTGGGAACTACTTAGGTGGCCACACTCTGCTAGTTCATGGTTTTGCATGCCACTTGTTGGTAGCTTCGATGAATAATTCATTGTTTACTATTTAGATTTTATTTTATTTGTTTATTTGTTTTATGCTAGTTATAATAGAATAGCATGCCTTGCAGATGGCAGATTCCTCTCTTCTTATTTGTATTTGCTGCAACTTTCACTTCAGTGCTCATTGGCATGCCATGAATTGTTATGTCGTAGAATCTGATCTTCTGAAGTAAACTATGAACTTCCAAGACAATATGGTAGCTTAAATTTGATTGGAGTTTAAAATGTAAAGTTGAAGTTGAATGATTTTAGTTTGGAAAACTGTAAGGTACTATTTTGAGCACTCTTCAACCTGGTCCAGGATCTATCTAGGCATTGTAATTAATACCAAGTCAACAATAGTTGTTTCCCATTTGACTTTTACTCATCAACCGAAGCACCAAAGAACTTTTTATTGCATAGCTTGAAATTTTTTGGGTTATGTGGTTGGAACGGAATGCTAGGGTTTTCGAGGATAAGTTATGGGATAGAGTGTGCCATTTGGCATCTCTTTGGGCTTTCATTTCTTCTCCGTTTTAAGGGATTCCATTTTTATTTTTATTTTGGATTTCTAGAGATTGGAGGGTTGCGTGCAATTCGTAGTTTGAGACTTTGATTTCTTTTGGGGGACTCCTTGTGTTCTTCTTGTACTCTTTTTCTCTTTTGGGCGAACTTCACTTTGCCCTCCCTCCCCGGTTTGGGTCATGTGCAGTTTACCCCCTTAACATTTGAAAATGACCGCATAACCCCCTTGTGGTTTGTCGACTAAAGTGCACCGTTAGGCCCGTTAACGATTTAATAAAAAAGACTAAAATACCCTTATATTTTTGTCATTTGTTTGGAAGACAAAGTGCACTTTAACCCCCTGTGCTTTTTTCCATGTGCAATTTACCCTCCTTGAAATTTGAAAATGAGCATTAACCCTTTTATATTTGCCACGTGTTTCAGACTTACTGTTAAATTGGATGGAATGTTAACGGTGCATTTCAGTCCACAAACCACGTGGGGGTTAAATGTGGTCATTTTCAATCGTTAGGGAGTAAACTGCACATGGCCCAAACCAAGGGGTAAAGTGAAGTTTGCCCTTCTCGTTTTTATATTCTGGATTTTTTGGAAAGTGGGATGGTTACACATCCCTATTTCTCTATTACCATAGCATGCTATCAATTGTCGTACAACTATTTTTATTGCATGAAAGCTTGTTTGATAATTTTAGATTATCACAAGAAAAGCCGTAAAAAAAATAAAAAATAAAAATTCCGTTTGAAATTCCATTTTAGTAGTTTGCATTTCAGTTTTTTCCCTTGTAAGCTGCACTTGTCAGTATCTGTGGATGGTTTTTTGTGTGAACCACTTGGTTTGAAGTTCCTACTCACTTTTCTCAGTCTTTATTTGTATAGTTATATATATATATATATGATGCCATCATTATTAGTCAGAGATGTAATGCTTATTCGTGTTTTGGTTTTCTTGGCTTCTCTAGATACACTGCTACTTTTTTTTGTGGATTCATCTTGAGTACATGCTTGTCATGGTTAATGAATCTCTTTTTAGCCTTTGTGTGCCCTTTCTTCTCTTTTGTCAGATCAATCCGGTTATTACAGAGTATCAAAATATATCAATTTTTTTTTTTACAGGAATTAAATCTAAATTTCCTTCTGGAATTGGCTTTGCTGCCTGTAGCAAGACTTCACTTCTCATCATCAGATGGAAACCACCCCTACTGAAAATAACGCACTGGCCAACATAGAAACACCGACCAACATGGAAACACATCCTAACAAGCGGAGGAAAAAGAAGTCCGTTGTTTGGGAACACTTCTATATTGAAACTGTCGGTGCTGGATGTCGAAGGGCATGTTGTAAGCAATGTAAGCAATCATTTGCATACAGTAACGGTTCAAAAGTAGCGGGTACAAGCCACCTCAAACGCCACATTGCCAAGGGCTCGTGCCCAGTAGTCCTCCGAAACCAAGAGAAGAATCAATTAACTCCGTACAGTGCACCGTCAAAGATGGGCGGAAACAGGAATGGTGTTGATACTCCAAAACGACGCTACCGAACTGCGGGCTCCACTTACTTTGGATTTGATTCAGACCGTTGCCGCCACGAGATTGCTAGGATGATGATCATGCACGATTACCCGCTTCACATGGTTGAACATCCAGGCTTTGTCACTTTTGTCCAAAACCTTCAGCCCCGGTTTGACATGGTGAGTTTCAACACCGTCCAAGGGGATTGTGTGGCAACTTTCCTGAGGGAAAAGCAAAGCCTTCAGAGGGTAATTGAGGGAATCCCTGGACGGATCTGCCTTACACTTGACATGTGGAATTCAAATCAATACGTGGGCTATGTGTTTCTAACTGGACACTTCATTGATCATGATTGGAAGTTGCACCGGAAAACTCTCAATGTCGTGATGGAACCATATCCCGATTCAGATTCTGCTTTGAGCCACGCTGTCACTGCTTGCCTTTCTGATTGGAATATGGAGGGTCGATTATTTTCGGTTACTATCAATCAACCGTTAAGTGAAGCCGGAATTGATAATCTACGAGCTTTACTCGCCATCAAGAACCCATTAATGCTCAATGGCCAGTTGTTAGTTGGGAATTGCCTTGCTCGTACTATAAGTACCATAGCCCAAGAAGTGTTAATGGCGGGGCAAGAAACTGTCAAAAAAATCCGGGATAGCGTGAAGTATGTGAAGACATTAGAATCCCATGAAGAAAAATTTGTTGAGTTGAAGAAACAACTTCAAGTTCCGAGCACGAAGAGCCTTTCTCTTGATGACCCAACTCGATGGAACACAACGTATGAAATGTTGGTGGCTGCTTCGGAGTTGAAGGAAGTGTTTTCTTGCCTGGATACCTCTGATCCCGATTACAAGGAAGCCCCATCTATGGAAGTCTGGAAACAGGTAGAGACTCTCTGCACTTACTTGAAACTCATCTTTGACACAACCACCATTTTAACCACTCCGGTCATCCAAACAACAAACACGTTTTTCCATGAGGCATGGAAACTTCAATTGGAGCTAGCACGTGCAGTCGTCAGCGAGGATCCCGTAATCGAAATCCTGACAAAACCGATGCAAGAGAAGTTTGATAAATATTGGAAAGATTGCTGCCTAGTTTTGGCTATTGCAGTGGTTATGGATCCAAGGTTCAAGATGAAGCTTGTTGAATTTAGTTTCACAAAAATCTACGGTGACGATGCTGCCATGTATGTCAAAATTGTTGATGAGGGAATCCACGAGCTCTTTCTTGAATATGTGGCACTTCCTCTACCTCTAACCCCGACTTATATGGAAGAAGCAAACGGAGGAAACATCAGGCACGAGGAGGCCCATGGAGGCCCACATTTTTCACATGATGCGCTTGGACTCACGGATTTTGATATGTACATCATGGAGACGACGAGCCAACAGTCGAGGTCAGAGTTGGATCAGTATCTGGAGGAGTCTTTGTTGCCACGTGTCCATGAGTTTGATGTTTTGGGATGGTGGAAGATAAACAAAACGAAGTACCCAACACTCTCGAAGATGGCTCGAGATATTTTGACGATTCCGGTATGCACTCTTTCTCCGGACTCGATATTCGATACGGTGAGGAAAGAGATGGACAGCTACCGGTGTTCTTTACGACCGGAGACATTAGAGGCCCTTATATGTGCTAAGGATTGGCTCAGGTGTGAACCAGTGGAAACTTCGAATGCGCTTGTGAAAATGGAATTTCCAATTTAGGGTTTTTTTTTAGTAGTTCTCATCAGGTTGTGACATTGCTATGATGGTAGGTTGTGACGTTTTAGTCATTCCCAGACTTGTAATTTATCCTCTGTTTCTTCATTCTGCTTTATATTTAGATGTTTTGTGGGTTTAGGGAAAACTTACATATTGTACCATTCTATGGAAATTATTCATGGGTTATAGGTTGTTCCTGGTTTAAATTCATTATATGTGGATTGAAAAGGTTGGACAGTTCTCAAATTCTGTTGTTTTGTTTAGTTGTGTTTTTTTTTTTTTTTTTTTTTTATCACCAAAACAAACTTTATTGGTGAGAAGATTCGAACAAAGAAAAAGTTCAACCAAAACATCAAGGAAGAGGTGAGTGCACAAAGAGTTAAAGAGTATGCAAATTCATCCCAACTAGATTGGCATCAATTTGCATACCTGGTGAGAAACCAACCAAAAGAAGAGCAAGACAGAGAGAAATACAAGCAGCTAAAAAACAATACAAACGGCCGAACAGCAAACAACAGCAAACAACGAGAAATACAAGCAACCAAAGCACAAAATCTACCAGTCCTTGCATTCTCAAGCTACTACCAGTTCATACTTCTATTTCCCATCTCTAACAACACATAATGCCAATTAGCCACACTAGCAGCAACAACAACAATTAGCAGCAACTAGCAGCAGCAGCAAGCAGAATTAATTGAGCACTACCGAGGGAAAATAAAATGTAACAGTACCTACCAGCAGCAGCAGCAACTAGATTCACTTCATTCCTGGAGCAGCAGCGAGGTTAACACCCTGCTACACACAATAGCATACCTGCTCCAAATTAGAGACTAAATCATGAAATGAGTATTTCAACTCTTTCAAATTTGATTTTGCCACATAGCTGTTAAGATCAAACATACCCAAAAAATAATCTCACACGCACAGAGCATACAATATTTACGTGGTTCGGCCTAATGCCTACATCTACGGACAGAAAAAAGAATTTTCACTAAAATGGAGCAAAATACAAAACAAAGAAGGAGGAGTATCTCACTCTCTCTACTCAATTCAAAGCTCTCATACACTTCTCACAACTCTCTCTTTTTTGACACAAATCACCCTCTGCCTCCCGTCTCTATTTATACATAGAGAGATTGAGGGAGAGGAGACAAACTCACCACCATGTTCTACCTTCTTTAATGATGAGAGTCAACAATGGCTACAACGGAAAAAGAAAGGAGAAGTGCCCAACTTAAACCTTCACTTCACTTGTGGTGGAAGTCCTTGCACACCATCCTTCCTTGACTCTCTCCTTTGCTTACATGGAGTTGGAACAATAAATGGCCTGCAACGTGAGAATCACTCCTTTCACATGGGGTGACCTCCAACAATAACAACTCTAGCCTTTCCCAACTCAATCAACTCTGTTAAATTTGGCTTTGCCTCTTTAAACAAACACTTATTCCTAAGATTTCACACAGACCACATCAAAGCTAATGGGACTACCTTTCACATTTTCTTCACCTGAAACTTACATTTTGTACCTGACCACCAATGCAAAATTGCCTCCATAGAGCCAGGGATGACCCAATTCAAATTCCACCATTTGACAATATCATACCAAACTCTCCAAATCATATGACAATGTAGCATCATGGACTCCACTTCAGATTTTTGAAAACTCAATTTTAATTAATTTGTTGTAAAATTTTTACACGTGTGTTTTGAACAAAGTTTAGATTAAAAGGTGAGAGGGTAATTTATATGGTTAAATTGGGCCGAGCTGGGTAATGGGCCGTTAATGGGCCAAAATAGGAACAGCAGAATAAAAGGAGCCCAAAACCCAGAAGTTAGTCCGGTCTGAACGAGGCTTGAAGATTATTCCGGACTAAAGACACTTTGTGCTTAGACCGGTCTAAGGTTACTTTGAAGTTAGTTTGGTCGCCAAAGTTAGACCGGTCGCTGGCATAGCACGGATAGCTCGGTAGGACCTAGCTATTTCTTAGCACGGTTCAAACAACATAGTTAGCACGGTTTGAGCAGGAAGAGCCGAGGCAGAGCAGTGAAGGAGGGGACCAAACTATCGATAGTTCGGTCTACTCTGTGGCTCGGCATGGCCATGCTTACTTCGGTCGTGATAGTTCGGCCATGGTAAAATCATCTCACTTGGTTTAAGCAGTGAGGGGGGTGTTGAAGGATAAGCATTATCCTTCAGGAGTATGAATCCTAGGAGGACTCTACATGCAGGAGTAAAAGTCCTACCAGGATTGTGCTACACGAAACCTATAAAAGTTCACAAACATCACTTATGGAGAGGTAACGCAACTTTGATTTCCGAATACGCAGAGCTTTTGTCTATTTGTCTAGTTTGCTGACTTAAGTATCGAAGAGGTTTCCGGCACACACCCGCTGGCTAGCTCACGTTTGTGTTTTCAGGTGATAAAACGACACGTACGGAGGAGCGCAGACTTGATCGACAAGATTATACGAGAAGGTTTATTTATTTTTCCGTACAAAAGGTGTGTATCTTAAACACTTTTACTTCAAAATAAGTTCGAAACAAGTTGTCATTTAACATGTGTGGTTGTTGCCCATTGATCATTTCAAATCTGAACAAAAAAGCATCTGAAATGATATGAAATGTAGTGAACTCATTAACTTGTCTGAAACAGGTTCAATTGAGCGAAATCCAACTCATTAAGGATTACTTTCACTTAAATTTAAGGCAAGTTTGTAAATTTTAAAATAGTTAAAAAGTCAACTCTTCTTCATATTTTTTTACACATATTTTCATAAAAAATCATAAAATCAACCAAAATAGTAGTTTCTAAAACAAAGCTAAATTTGAGCTTGAGGAGTTTGTAGAGTTTATTACGAGTTTCGTTTTGATAATTCAAATATATTTTATAAAATAAACTATTTATTTTTGTAAAGATAAAGGTGATAAAATGAAAATTTTATATTATAGGATCGAATTTGTTTTTATGTATAAAAAACGGAGAATTTTATAAAATGAATGGTTTAGATTATTAAAATTAGACAAAATGAAATTGGATTTAAAGTTTACAATAGAAAATACAATTCACCTTTTTTTAAAAAAATTACGAAAACGGAAAATGAAAAAAAAATATATATATATAAAGAAAAAATCCCCCCGTGAAAAGACTAATGCCTCTATTGTCATCAGTCAAATTCCTCGTTTTCGGCCTTACTTAGGTTAGGCCGTGTTGGGTAATAGGTTAATATCATTAAAAAAAATAAAAAAATCATATAATATAAAGTTCAAGATTTATTTTTATTCTTTTTTTTAAGACTCTTTTTATTTAATAAAAAGTTAAAAAATTATTCTCAAATATTTTAAATTTTTCATCTCATATTTTAGTCAAAAAATTAAAAAAATTTAAAAAACCAGAAATTTTTATGATGAGTTTGTATCTTAGGAACTCATGTGTTGGATAGCTATAATCTATTTGGTACAATTTATTATAAATTAAAAATTAGTAACTAAAAAGCAAAAATTAAAAAGATTATTAGTTGCCTTTTGGCAATTGACTTTTTTTAGTTGATTTTTTAATATTTTAGCTAATGTAACTTCCACTAAAAAGTTCATTTGGATTAATTTTTTTTTACTTTTGTAAGAGAAAAAGTAAAATAATTATGGTTTAGATGAGATATTTTATCTTATTGACTTTTTAGTTTATTTTGTCTTTTTATGACTAATTTAACCAAAATACCCATTAAGAAATGAACTTTAGGGACAATTAGAGTTTGAGTCTTAAAACGAAATAAATTATGAATTTTTAATTTGATAATTTAAACTCTAAATTTTGAAAAAAATTTCAATCTAAATTACTTGTCTATTTCCATCAAGTAAAAATTGATAAAAAAAATGATATTTTAGTTATTAAACTCAAGAAAAAATATATTTTAGACATTTTATATATAAATATATTAGTTTAATAACTAAAATACTCTTCTTCTTTTTTTGTGTGTCTTTTTTACTTAATTAAAATTGTCGAATAATTTAAATTAAAAAAAATTAAAAATTTAAATTTAAATTGATAAAATTAAAAATCCAAATATTATTTTGTTAAAAATACTCAAATCTTGATTTTTTTATTATTTTTTTTATTTTTGTTGTTGTTGTTGTTGTAATTGTCCCAAAGATTTAGGGTAAACTACCAATAAGTCGTAATAGTTAGGCTTAATTCTCATCAAGTCCTATTGAAAATAAATCTTAGTAAAATTGTTGTTAAAAATAATTTTTTTGTGACAGTTTTTTATATATGTTGCTAGAAATTAAAAATTAGTGACTTTTTTTATCATAATTTTTATTAATTGTCGCTAAAACTTATAATTAGTGATTTTTTTTATGATAAATTTTTTTCATAGGACCTATTAAATAATAATTCAATTTATTAGAATCTACACGTGCTTATGTCCTCCTTTGTCAACTATATATTTTAATTAAAAAATTAAGAAATTATTATAAGTTATCACATCTAGGGGTGCAACTCAGGCGGGTTCAAGGGTGGGTGGCCCCCCAAATGCAATCTTCTGTGAGCAAGGCTCAAGCCCCCAGCCACCCGACACAACATGAAAGCCTTGCCGCCGAGCCCCGAGCCTTTTTATTTTTTTGTTTTCTACTTGTGTTGCCGATGAAACTGTGATAGAGATGATTTTTTTTGAATGAAAATTAATGAAGATTTTTTAATTTTTTTAAACATTATTAAAGAAAAAAAAAAAAAAAAAAAAAAAAAAAAAAAAAAAAATTTATTAATAATTTATTTTTATATATATTAAATTATATATAATTATATATTATATAATTTATTAAATTTAATTCTGATTCTTGTTGGTTTGTTTATTATTGATTCGCCCAGCCAAAAACAATTCACAATCAAAAATCAAAAATCCCATCCAAGCAGATATAAGATATATATAGTTTCAAAAAAAAAAAAAAAATGAAAATCGTCGAGTTTGCTCGGTCTGAGCAGTTCAGCCCCTAATCACATCACCCTTTTTACTTTTCTAAACATTTTTTTCGTAAAAATCCAACCAAAAAAAAAAAATACTAAAATAACTTATTCGAACAAAGCCTAATTTTCAATAATCAACTTATTTACACGTAAAACCAGTACAAAACAGTAAAATCCGCTAAGCCGTTTATGGAGCTGAGCAGAAGGGTAAAAGCGTTTCTGACATATATGTATGTATTGACTCCTAATCATCTTTTTGTTCTGAATCTCTCTAGGGTTTGCACAAACTCTCATTTTTGATTCAGTATATTTGATTTCTCTCATTATTCCTTCACTCTGTTTGGCTGTTTCTTGATTTCCCCTTGTATTTTTTACTCTAATCTTGTTCACACACTCAAATCCACACTTTTTGATTGGTGAAAAATGATTAGGTTTACACATTTAGGTGTGATCAATACACTTTTTGTATATGGATAAATATGCATTGTTCACCCAATGTACAAGTGTGTGAACAAATTCATTTTCTGTATCCTTTGCTGTTGGTTATGTAAGAATTGGGATTTATATGCAATTTATGGTTATGGAAATATTTTAAGACCCGTAAATATTAGAGGGTTTGATGAGAAAAGAAAGAAATGGAGAGAAAGAAATTTCTCATTGTTTGTTTGGGTGATTGAAGTTGTGAGACATGTTGAAAAATGATAAGAAATTGTAAGAATGAGAAGTATTTAAACTGTTTTTGTTTCTCATGAATATTGGTTGAAATTTGGTGAGTAACCAAAATTGATGATTATAAAAATTTTATAAATAAAAAAAAATTATAATACCTAAATTACCTTCTAAATATAAGGTAAATAAAATAAATTGATTCATGTGTCCTCTTTTATTTATTATTCATCAAAACAAGATGGTGAGATGACAGATCACAATCATTTCTTTTCATTTCTCACCTTGCGATTCAAACGGAGCCTTATAGTGGAGCAGTTACGTAGTTTAGCAATTCTAATCGCTATTCTTAATAGTAGAATCGAAATCGGAGTTTGAATTGGGGCATAGAATTCTCGTTTCACCACCACAATGCTACAGACTTTGGGTAGAACTCACTCTTCAAAACTGGCTTGCAAGGAAGGCTACGAAAGCTTATAGTCACGTGGTCAAGTATGCTTAACCGATGTGAGACACATAGGATCAAAACACAATCACTCGATGCCTACAAATTTCCATTTGAAAAATAAATAAATAAATTGGGTGTTTTCTTGATATTGCCTATTTTCTAATACATCCTCGGTGTCATCTATTACATATTGTTTGGCTAACCCATAATTATTTTTTCCTTATCTTATATTTTTTCAGTTTGTAATTAGGTAGCACAATCTCTCCAATGCAATGGATCTCAAACCATTCAAATTGGACATTGATGAACTCATATATGAGTTTGCTGAGGTATCATTTCACGTAGTTGATAGTTCCATTTGCATATTGTTCTTCATTGTTCTCTCTCTTCATTTTTGTTTAATTCCTTTTTCCCCATTCATAGTTTAATTCTTGTGGAGTTTTTGGTATCTTGCAGAATAAATTGACAACTTTGGTTGATATGAAGGGAGTATGGCTTTCAAGGAAGTTCTCATTCATATTTGAGGCGAGCCCTACAAAATTGGCTGTCTTTATGCAGGCACTATATGCACATTCAATCAGTATGTACTTGCATAGTTCAATTGATTGGATATTTGCATATAATCAAGCTTTTTAAAATTTTATCTGGCTCAGTATGTTTAAATAGTATAGTTAGATGGGTAAAGTAAATCAATATCCTCTGAACAGATGCATGATAAGAGGAGCTGAGAATATCTTTGTGATATTGTTTTATGTCAGTGTGGATTTTTGTCACCAATGTTCTGCACAAAAATGTATGCATTTTAGTCCCTAGTGCACTTTTCTTTTTTTATTACGTTTTTTCACTTTTTTGCATCATAATGTCTTCTATGTTTGTGAAATACTTATGCCAATTGTTGCCATCAATATGATACATACAACTAAAATGTATCCCAAGTTGAACAAGTTTTATGATACATTTATGGTACACAATACAGTACACATGTTGCATCCAGCTTCATTTGTAGCATTTTCTTGAGGAAAATTTATTGTAAGCATATGTTATTGGCATTTATCATCCCGTCATCCAAATGTACTTTGGAATTCAAAGAAAACACGTACTTTTGCTTTGTTTTTCCTTTTTTATAGTAAAACCTGCCACCCATCATTTAGAATTTGTCATCATTATAATTTCCTATGACTTCTTCTTCTTCTTCTTCTTCTTCTTCTTTGTTTTTTTGTTTTTTGGTTGTTGTTGTTGTTGATTAATTCCCTTCATAGGGAGCTTTATCATTTTTACCTTTTTCTCTCAAAATTTTAAAAGTCTTATTGGAATTTTCATTTATAGGCAAAACATTGTAAAAAAAAAATTGTAAGACAAAACTTAAAACCTATGCCTTGTTACATGGACTCTTATGAATTTGTGAAGTACCCATGTCAAGAATTTGACACTTGGGTTAGGTTATGGGATGTGTCCTACAGGTCAAGTTAGACATAGTTAGACATATAACAAACAATTATGTTTTAATGGTAGAGTGTATTATGAAACTATGAATATAACTACCATATCTAAATAAATGGAAGAAAAATATGATATTTAGCCATGTTTTGTTGTCCGCCGGGATGAGAATTAGATTAATTTGACACTAGACACATACATGCACCTGAAACTTGAACTTGAATCCATGTAACCGACATGCATCTAAGCAAAGTTGTGAAAACCTCAAAAGTGACATGTAGCACAATTTGGAAAATATGTTGCAAAGATTATTGCGACATATATATTGTTTTTTGTTGGAAACACTCTTTACTGTATCATATGTGTTTGTCTACATTTGAAAAATCAATGTAGTGAAAAGGAATTTCATATCCAATACATAGATTAATATAAATGTTCATAACAATGTTGGACCTCAAGAGATGTAATTGAAGATAACATCTTTTGATTTTATTGTTGCTCCAACCCCATGCATGCATGTAGAGAGTTATGCAAAGATGGCGTATAAGGACCTCCACCTCAAGTGAAAGTCTGAGTTGGGCATCTGCAAGACTCTCCCTTCTCTTCACGTTGTTGCCTTTGTTGATTCTCACCATTAACCATTAAAGAAGGTAGAAATTTTTGGTGGGTTGGTATCTCTCTTTCTCTTTGTGTATAAATAGAGACGGGAGGGAGAGGATGAATTGTATCAAAAATTTGAGAGAGAGAGAGCTATGAGTTGAGTGAGAAGAGTTGTTCTCCTCTTCTGTTTTGTTTTGCTCTGGTTTAGTGAAACTCTCATTTCTACTCCGTGGACGTAGGCATTGGGCCGAACCACGTAAATATTGTGTTCTCTGTGTGTGTGAGATTATTTTCTGGGTCTGTTTGATCTTAACAAAGTGGTATTAGAGCCGGTTTGTGCGTCTTCGGAAAAACATAGTGTGATTCTCAAAAATTGCCCAGAAATCAAAGTGGTCGAAATCCACTTGTCATCACACCAGGTTGAAGTACTCGACAAGACGAGCACAGAGGTGAAAACAGCGTTGAAAAAGAAGCTCGAACAAAGCCTTCCGTGCCACCTGACGCCGTTCTCACGTGCGCCAACGCGCCTCCAGAGGAAGAAGACGCGTGATCTCATGCGCAAGCACGCGCCATACGCACGCACACCAGACGATCTGATGTCATCCACTGACGCCATCTGAGCCGCTAACCGAGCTGCTGACCAATCCGAGCCGTCACCAAGCCGAGCCGCTGATGCCACGTTGACGTCAGCCAATCCGGAAGAATTATTCGGTGCTTCTTCGCCGCATCAGATTTTGCCGATCTGAACCGTTCAACCTGTTGTGGCTTGATCTGAGCCATTCTGAGTCCGTTTTTTATGATCCAGTAGTGCTTTCCAACTATTTGGAATATTCCAGACACATCCGTACGGTCATATTTTTCAAATCAGAATTCAAAAATTTGTAATCTTTATTTTGGAAATCCGAAGTGTTTTTTCGACTAATTTGACCAATCCGAACTCAACAACGAAGCCTGATTTTTAGACAGAGATCATTTTCTGTAAAGACAAAGTGTTGATAGAGGAATCAATGTCGACTTCGGGATCCATGATAAAGTTGACTGCTTCTAACTATGCAATTTGGAAGCCTAGAATGGAGGATGTCTTGTATTGCTGAGATTTGTTTGACTTTATTGAGCTTAATGGAGTTAAACTAGTAACAAAAAGTGATGAAGACTGGAAGCAGAAGAATCGAAAAACCATTGGCTAGATTAGACAATCGATCGATCATAGTGTCTTCCACCATATCGCCTAAGAAACTGATGCCTATGCTCTCTGGACGAAGTTAGAAGGCATGTACCAGTCGAAGATTGCTTGGAACAAAGCCCTCCTGATGAGAAGACTTGTGAATTTGAAGCTGAAAGGCGGTATCTCTGTTGCTGAACACACCAGTGAGCAAGGTTTTAAAAAGCGGCCAGAATTCGTTAGGTAATCTGCCAGGTAGTTACCGCCACCACGTTCTGCCACATTTGCCGTGTGATTGAGATTCACAGTATGATGACCATAGGTCGTGAACGGTATCAGAATAATCGTAACGGCGTGTTACGCACTGTTACGTAGCGGTTCCGAACTCTTCTTTCAAAAAAACACACACACAAAAAAAAAAGCTGAAAATAGGGAAAGAGGGATAAAGAGAGAAGAGGGAAGATGGAGCAACAAGAGATAGAGAGATAAAAGAGGGAAGATGTAGAACATGTTATTAATTTGTTGAATATGTAAGACCTATGCTATTCTATTCAGCTGCTATTACTTAACCATTTTGTTTGTGTGTGTCTATCTATATATTGTTTGATGATGATAATAATAATAAGTGTGGTCATTATGTATTTGGCTTGATTAAATATGTATATATATATATATATTTAGGCTCTTATTTATTCTCTTACTTTTGTCATTGTTTATCTTATATATAATAGTTAGTGATTGATTTTTTTGTATAATATAAAGTCATTAATTATTAAAATACAATGTAAAAAACTCAATTTATAGTGATTTAAAAATATGAAATATATTGGATCATACTTAAAAATTTACAAAAATTTATTCATATTTATTTTAAAATCCAATAAATATGATCATGGAAAAAAAATATGCGTATCGGTAGGGTTTTTTTTCAAATTATGCGAAAAATAAAAAAATTCACGGTTCTAATTACCGCAATCGTTATGCTACGACCTTTACGCCCCGTAACCGCAACCGCACCACCACCACTGTTACGGTGACCGCAACCGCTTTTCAGAACCTTGCCAGTGAGTTTCAAAATCTGGTGAACCAACTGGCAACTGTCAAAATGGAGTTAGATGATGAGATGCAAGTCCTTTTGCTGCTTAGTTCTTTACCAGCCAGTTAGGAGACATTGGTGGTGTCCCTCAACAACTCTGCACCAGAAGGAAGACTGACCACGAACATGGTCACTGATGCTTTATTCAATGAAGAGGCAAGAAAGAAGGACATGGGTGGAGATCAGTCCCATGCCCTCGTTACAGAAAATAAAGGTAGAGGCAGAGGTAGAGGAAGAAGCAAAAGTAGGGGACGCAGCAGAGGAAGATCTCAAGACAAAGAGAAATCCAGAGAAGGTATGAGTCGGCCAAGGTTCAAGTGTTACCATTGTGGCTAGGAGGGTCACATAAAGAAATATTGCTATGCCTTGAAGGGAGAACAAAAACAAGGCAATAGACAGCCAAAGACCGAAGATGGGAACACTGCAGTTACTGTCTCAGAGGATATTGCATTACTTTCTGTTGAAGAAGAAGAATGTCTCCATATGTCAGACAACGACACCGAGTGGATGGTAGATATAGCAACTTCCTACCACGCTACATCCCGGAAGGAGTTTTTCAGTACGTACCAAGCTGGAGATTTTGGTACAGTAAAGATGGGTAACTCTAGTTTTTCGAAGATTGTTGAGATTGGTGATGTTCGCATCCAAACCAAAGTTGGGTGCACGATGGTGTTAAAAGATGTCAGGCATGTTCGTGATTTACGCTTGAATCTTATCTTGGGGATAGCCTTAGATCGACGAGGCTATGAGAACTACTTCGGCAAAGGCATATGAAAGTTGAAAAAGGGATCTCTAGTGGTAGCCAGAGGACAGGTAATTGGCACGCTATACAAGACTCATGTGGAGGTGAATTCAGATAGCCTCGACGCAGCAGAAGATGAGGCGTCACCAAATTTGTGGCACAAAAGGTTAGGTCACATGAGTGAAAAAGGGTTACAGATTTTGGCAAAGAAGTCTCTTATTCCCTTTGCCAAATATGCGAAATTGGATTCTTGTGACAACTGCTTATTTAGGAAGCATCATAGAGTCGCTTTCCACTCATCATTCAGAAGACGATCAGAGTTTATTCTGATGTATGCGGTTCCATAGAAGTGGAATCTTTGGGTGGTAGAAAATATTTCTTGACGTTTATTGATGACGCATCACGGAAGGTATGGGTTTATGTCCTAAAGACCAAAGCTGAGGTGTTCCAGCATTTTCAGACATTCTATGCTATGGTGGAAAGGGAGACCGGAAAGAAGCTGAAGTGTCTTCGAACAGACAATGGAAGCAAGTACACGTCAAAGAAGTTTGAAGCCTACTATGCTACTCGTGGCATCCGACATGAGAAGACTATTCCCGGAACTCCACAACACAATGGTGTAGCCGAGAGAATGAATTGGACCATTGTGGAGAAAGTCAGATGTATGCTCAAAATGGCAAAGCTGCCAAAGCCATTTTGGGGAGAAGTTGTTCATGTTGCTTGCTATTTGATCAACAAATTGCCATCCGTTCCACTGAATTTTCAGATTCCAAAAGAAGTATGGTCTGGAAGGGAGATTTCTTACTCTCACTTGAGAGTGTTTGGGTGCAAAGCATTTGCACATGTATCCAAGGAGCACAGACAGAAGCTGGATGGTAAAGCTATTCCATGCATCTTTATTGGCTATAGAGATGAAGAATTTGGATACAGATTGTGGGATCTGAAAAACAAGAAGGTTATTCGAAGCCAAGATGTGGTGTTTCAAGAAGGCCAGACCTTAGAAGTAGGGGTGAGCATGGTCCGGATTGGACCGGATTGGAATAAAACCAGGACCAATCCGTTGTCTATGGTTTCTAAAAAATTAGAACTAATCCAATCCGTTTAAATCATGGAACCAATCCGAACCAATCCTTTTAAACATGGATTGGATCGGTTTAGGACCACGAATTCACATAATTAAATAACAAAAAAATATATATAGAACACTTTAATTTCATAAAAATATAAACATAGCGTTATATTTGTTCCACAATAGCAACATGTCTTTCTATAATAGCGACGTATTGTTTTAGAATTTAAACAACCATAAGAAAACTGATTTCACCATAATTATTTAGACAATTACAAATTAAAACTAAAAACTAGCAAACAAAAGTAATAAAAGAAGATATTATGCGGGTTTAGGTTTGAGTTTAGGTTTTATATAGAATAAGAGAAGATACTATGGAGGAGGATGTATAATAAAAATATAGACTATTTGTATACGGTCCGGATCGATTCCAATCCGGAACCGTGGGGTTTAATCCGGAACCAATCCGTGGACTAAGGATTTTTAATTCTTCAATCCTGAACCGAACCACGGATTCAAAAAACTAATCCAAACTTACCGGATTGGACTGGACTGGATCAAATTACGGATTTCACGGATTCCTTGCTCAGCCCTACTTAGAAGACTTTGGGCAACCAGCCAAACCCGAAGTTGATGATGTTTCAGAAATTATTCCTAATCCTACACCATCACAGCATGCCACTGATGAAGAAGAGCTACCGCAACATGCAGTCAATGATGTAGAGTTGCAGGATGGATTTCCAGAAGAAGAGAGTGTTGAGTAAGGGGAGCCACAACCCCCTCCGCCAGAGACTGTTGGTCCACAATTACGAAGATCAACAAGAGAGCCTAAGCCGTCGTCAAAATACCCTACTTCTGAGTATATGTTGCTTACTGATGAGGGGGAGCCAGAAAGTTTCCAAGAAGCTCAGAATCATAAAGAGAAGAGTAACTGTCAGCAAGCTATGCAAGAAGAGATGCAGTCCTTGCGGAAAAACCAGACTTATGATTTGGTAAAACTTCCCCAGGGTCTAAAAGCATTGCAGAACAAATGGGTGTTCAAGTTGAAGAAAGATGGCAGAGGGAAGCTAGTCAAGTATAAGGCTCGATTGGTTGTCAAAGGTTTTGGGCAGAAGAAAGGTATTGATTTTGATGAAATTTTCTCACCAGTTGTGAAAATGACATTCATTCGAGTAGTTTTGGGACTATAGTTTGAATTTGGAACTTGAACAGATGGATGTGAAGACTGCATTTTTCCATGGTGATCTGAAGGAAGAAATTTACGTGGAGCAGCCAGAAGGTTTTGAAGTCAAAGGGAAAGAAAACTTGGTCTGCAGATTGAAGAAGAGTCTTTACGGCCTCAAACAAGCGCCGAGACAGTGGTACAAGAAGTTTGACTCATTCATGACGGGTTATGAGTACAAGAGAGCTGCTGTAGACCAGTGTGTTTATGTTAGGAAATTTCCTGGTGGAAAGTTTATCATACTTCTGCTCTATGTTGATGGCATGCTGATCGTTGGACAGGATGCCATAGCAATCAGATCACTGAAGAAGGAGTTATCACAGTTTTTTGACATGAAGGACCTAGGCCCTGCACAGCAAATTTTGGGCATGAAAATTGTGCGTGGCAGGAAAACCAGGAAGTTGTGGCTGTCATAGGAGAAGTACGTTAAACGGGTAATTGAGAAGTTCAACATAAAAGATGCCAAGCCAGTCAGTACTCCGTTGGCTAATCATTTCAAGTTGAGCAAGAGTTCTTGTCCCTCTTCTACAAAAGAAAGAGAAGAGATGGAAGCTATTCCTTACTCATCCGCCGTAGGGAGCTTGATGTATGCAATGGTGTCCACCCGACCAGATATTACTCATGCTGTTGGAGTAGTAAGCAGATTTCTGTCCAATCTAGGGAAAGAGCATTGGGAAGCAGTCAAGTGGATTCTGAGTTACCTCAAGGGTACGGCAAAAATGTGTTTGTGCTTTAGAGATGCTAAACCAATCTTGAAAGACTATACGGATTCAGATATGGCGGAAGATCTTGATGGTAGAAAATCTACGTTAGGATTTCTGTTCACTTTCACAGGGGGAGTTGTGTCTTGGCAGTCCAAGCTGCAGAAGTGTGTTGCTTTATCCACAACCGAGGTAGAATATATTGCCTCAGTAGAAGCTAGGAAAGAAATGTTGTGGTTAAAGAGGTTTCTCCAAGAGTTGGGACTAAAGCAAGAAAAGTTCACGGTATATTGTGATAGCCAGAGTGCCATAGACCTAAGCAAGAATTCTATGTACCATTCTCGCACAAAGCACATTGATGTTTGGTATCATTGGATACGCGAAGTGATAGAAAAGCAGTTATTGGAACTGATCAAAATCCACACAGATAAGAATCCAACTAACATGTTTACAAAGGTGGTCTCAAGAGACGAGCTCGAAATCTGCAGAGACATTGCAGGGATGGGCTTCAAGTGAGAAGTCAGTCATGCATGTGGGTATGGAGGGGGAGAATTGTTGCTCCAACCCCATGTATGCATGCAAAGATGGCGTATAAGGACCTCCACCTCAAGTGAAAGTCTGAGCTGGGCATCTGCAAGACTCTTCCTTCTCTTCACGTTGTTGCCTTTGTTGATTCTCACCATTAACCATTAAAGAAGGTAGAAATTTTTGGTGGGTTGGTATCTCTCTCTCTCTCTCCCTCTTTGTGTATAAATAGAGACGAGAGGGAGAGGATGAATTGTATCAGAAATTTGGGAGAGAGAGCTGTGAGTTGAGTGAGAAGAGTTGTTCTCCTCCTTTGTTTTGTTTTGCTCTGGTTTAGTGAAACTCTCATTTCTGCTCCCTGGATGTAGGCATTGGGCCGAACCCCGTAAATATTGTGTTCTCTGTGTGTGTGAGATTATTTTCCGGGTGTGTTTGATCCTAACATTTTTGTCTTTTTTTTTTTTATTTGGTATGTAAGATAAAATCTTTTGACTTATATATTTCTTTTCTCACTTATCAGTTTTTCTTTTTTCTTTTTTTTTTTTGGTTGGAATTATTGTTTATTTTTAAATTGATTTCATGCATTGTGATGTTTCTTATAATTCACAATAAATATGAGGCACAATATGAAAAATATAGAATCATCGGTACACAAATTGACAGCTATGGTTATCCTAATATTGTTGTTTTTGGTTTGTGTTTGTTAGGTTTATACAATTCAGTTAGATATTGCTTTATGCCATAAATACGACCTGGAATTTCTTGCCATCTCCCCATTGACTATTGGCTGCATTTTTTGCAATTTACTTTTTGCATTTCTTAATTAAGTTTCTTTCATGAAGTGGTAGGTGTAGTTGCACATATATATAGCCTTTAATCTCTGAAAAACTTGTTAGCTTGCTGAGTGAGCTACAAGTCTTAAAGGATTAGGGTCGAATAGAGGTAACCTTTCCATTACCTGATTTGAAGGTACTAAAACTATATATTATAAACCAAACCAAACCAAGACTTAAGTTCCATCAAATGGGGTTGGCTACCTAAATCCTTCTTATCCACTCTACCTAAATCCTATATATTATAACTATAAGAATTATTAATGAGTTTTTCTTCTGTATTAAAGATTGAAAGTTTCTTGATCATAGTTAATATACTCATTTCCAGGTTACATGGTCTCGACTGCTACTTTATCACATAGACTGGGTGGTCTCTATTGCCTTTACTGCCTCTATGATGTTCAACCATTCAAACCCCCATTCAAAATTTATCTCTCTATTGGTATATTTGCAATTCTTTTCCTCAAAATATTATTCAATTATTATTTGCCTCATCATTCTTCACAAGATTATGAAGCAATTTCTTCTGATCTGCAAACAAGTTATTCATTGTATGGCTTTCAAATATACTTTAGGATGTTTTTGCCTACTATGCTGGTACTAAATTATATATTCATGGGCTTCAAATTGACATCTTTATTTTCTACTGGTACAGATATAGAGATTTCTTATCATTTATTCAACAGAAATCAACTACATCCCAAATCATATGTATCAATGTTTCCCTCATTGCCTCAATTGTGACCTTTCTGTCTTTCATGTTTCATATTAGTAACTTATATTTGAGACCTATTTCTTCCGATTGTTGAGAGATATGGATCTTACAACACATGACAAAATCAGCACAAAGCTTGAACATGATATGATAACTAGTGCATCTGCTGTGTAAGATTTCTGAATAGCTTTCTGTATCTCATATATTCAATGTGTATCAATTACAATCAGACCTTAGAATATATATAGCCCTAACTCCTAAACCAAAAAAGAAATACAAATACAATACGATCATGACTCTAATAGGACTCTAATACAATCATGCCTCTAATAGGACTGTTAATTTGTAAGACTCAATATATTTCACAATATATTCTCACACCCCCGCTCAAACTCAAGGTGTTTTAGCAGAAAACACGGAGAGTTTGCTAAAAAGAAACTGAAACCGAGTAGTAGTGTGAGTCTTGGTGAAGAAGTCCGCAAGTTGCAAAGCTGAAGGGATGAAAGGAAGCGAGATAGAGGCAGATTGCAGTTGTTGGCGAACAAAGTGACAATCAATCTCAATGTGTTTTGTCCGCTCATAGAAGACAGTATTGTGGGCAATCTGAACAGCAATGCGGTTGTCACAATAGAGAGAGGTCGGAGAAGACTAAGAGACATCCAAATCAGACAAAAGACAACAAAGCCAAACAATCTCAGCAGTGGCATGAGCCATAGCACGATACTTAGCTTCGGCAGTAGAGCGAGCAACGACTGATTGTTTCTTACTTTTCCAAGAGATCAAGGAATCACTAAGAAACATACAGAAACCAGACGTAGACTTGCGATCAGTAACATCACCAGCCCAATGAGAGTCAGCATAGGCCACCAAGTCCAAAAAGGAAGTAGAGGACAACAGTAAGCCTTGAAATATGTTACCCCTGAGATAGCGAAGAATGCGAACTAAAGCAGCCCAATGGGTAAAGCAAGGAGCAAAAACGAACTGACTAACCACATGAACAGCATAAGCAAGATTAGGGCGAGTAACAGTCAGATAAACTAAACAACCCACAAGCTCGCGATATAAAGTAGGATCATCCAGAGGGATACCATCAGTAGAATTAAGCTTCACATTAAGCTCAATAGGTGTATCAGAAACCTTAGTATCGGTAAGACCAGCACGGTGAATGATTTCATTAGCATACTTAGCCTGAGACAGAAAATAGCCCTTTAGAGAAAAAGCAACCTCAATACCAAGAAAATACCGTAATTGATCCAGATCTTTCATTTCGAAGGTGCCGAAGAGATGCTGCTTGACCTCAGAGATAACGGAAGAGTCAGAGCCAGTGATGATCATATCATCCACATAGAGTAAGAAAGCAACAAAACCAGTCGATGTATGTCTCAGAAATAAAGCAGAGTCGGAAGCAGAAGAATGAAACCCAAGCTCGGTAACAGCAGTTTGAAAACGATCATACCAAGCACGAGGAGACTGCTTCAGACCATACAGATCACGCCGAAGACGACAAACTTGGCCAGAGGAATGGGGAAGACCAGGAAGAGGACGTATGTAAACCTCCTCAGTGAGATGGCCATTAAGAAAAGCATTCTTAACATCCATTTGATAAAGAGACCAAGAACGAATAGCAGCGACAAAGATCAAAGTACGGACAGTAGTCATCTTGGCAACAGGAGCAAATGTTTCCTCATAATGAATACAATACTCCTGAGAGAAACCTTTGGCAACCAGACGAGCTTTGTAACGCTCAAGAGACCCATCTGAATGATTCTTGACTTTATATACCCATTTGCAACCAACCAAGTTCTTACCAGCAGGCAAAGGAACCAGCTCTCAAGTACTAGTTTTTTATAGAGCAGACAACTCATCTTCCATAGCGTGAACCCAATGAGGGTCTTGACATGCTTCTTTGTAAGATTGAGGTTCTGAAAAAGAGTGAATAGCAGACAAAAAAGTACGATAGGAAGCAGAAAAATATGTATTAGACCAACCTAACCTGTTTGGAGGATGACGCGCTCGAGTACGATATCGGTGTGTAGCAGGATCAGAGTCGGCAGCAGCAGGAGGATCAGCAGTAAAGGTAGAGACAACCGGTGGAGGAGGAGCCTTGCGACGAGAATAAACTAACAACGGAGAAGGAGAACAAACTGAAGGAGGAGAAGCAGCCAAAGGTGAAGCAGGAGGAGAAGATGAAACAAGTTCAGGAGGAACTGTGGAGATGTACTCATCAGACGATACCTCAGAAGGAAACGGGTCAATGTGAATCAAATCCTCTTTGGAAACTGGAGCAGTGACAAGAGGAAGCTGAAAGTAAGGCAGACGTTCGAGAAAAGAAACATGACGGGAGACATAAAGACGACGAGAAACAGGGTCGTAACACCGATAGCATTTCTGAGTAGGACTATAACCTAAAAAGACACAGAGCACAAACTGGACACTAAGTTTGGTCCTATCTTTGCGGGGAAGAAGGACAAAACAGGCAGACCCAAACATACGAAGGAGGGAGTAGTTAGGAAGTTGGGAGAACAAAGCCTCACAAGGAGACCGACTGGAAAGAATGGAAGTAAGCATGCGATTGAGAAGAAAAACAGCAGTAAGAACTGCCTCCCTCCAGAATGGAGGCGAAACTGAGGCAGACAGAAGAAAGAAGAAGAGACCTAGCTGTCTCAAGGAGATAACGGTGTTTACGCTCAACGCGACCATTTTAGGCAAGTGTATCTGTACAGGAACTTTGGTGAATGGTACCCAAAGTGACCAAATACTCACAAAACTCAGTTTTAAAATATTCCCCACCCAAGTCAGACCGTAACACTTTAATGGTAGACCCAAACTGTGTAGTAATCATAGACTGAAAGGTACGATATATCTGATAGAAATCGGACTTATGAGTCATAAGATAAACCCAAGTGTAACGGGTGCAGTCATCAACAAATGACACATAGTATGCAGAACCCCTTTTGGTGAGAACAGGAGAAAGACCCCAAACATCAGTATGAACTAAAGAAAATGGTGTATCAGATATAGAAGTGCTTTTACGAAAAAGTAAGGTTATCATCTTGGCGAGTTTACACCCCTGACATTCAGAAAGTTCACTAGGAGAAACTTTTCCCAAGATACCTGATTGAGCCAAAGACCGTAAGCGGTCAGCAAACAAATGCCCTAATCTAGAATGCCACAAGTAGAAAGGACTGGACAGAGAATCTAACTGAAAAGAGGAAAAGGCAGTCAGAGAGGTTGTCAAAGGCAGATGCAAGCTCTCTACCACATAGAGATCCCCAACTCTACGACCAGTCTCAATCTGCTGTTTAGACATCCGATCCTGCACAGAACAGATAGAAGAGGAAAAGATAACATCAAAACTAGAGGCGTCAAGCTGACTAATAGATAATAAACTAACAGATAATTGAGGAACATAAAGAACAGATGGAATAGAGACAACAGACATAGCAGACGGTAGGACAGATCAAACAGATATACCAGACCTATTAGCAGCATTGACAGTAATAAGAAAAGGAGGAGGAGTGCAATTTTGAAGTAAGGAGAGATGGGGAGTCATATGATGAGAGGCAACAGAGTCAAAAAGCCAGACAGATGAAGAAATACCTGAAGAAGACCCAAGCAAACCTGAATGAAGAGGGGAAACAATGGAGGCAGACAGAGATGGCTGGGAGGTACACAATGTATGTTGAAACTGACTAATCTGAGCAATCAAGGAAGCTAAGTCAGGATCAGGAGCCGGAGCAGATACAGTAGAATCAGTGGGAGACCGAACGGTACTCAGAGGAGGAGCGCAGAACTTAATCGGCAATTGCTAAGAAGACGAGGCAAACACAGACAAAGCAGACAAACATCCCTTCTTAGGACAATGATACTTCCAATGACCCCTCTGATGGCAGAAGACGCACTCATTTGGAGCGAGTGGTCTTTTCTTGGGATTTGTTAAAGATTGAAGCTTATGGGTATCTGACATCAAAGTGAACCAAAGTAATAGAATTTTGGGGTCAAATTATAACCACTATCTCAGTACTTAGAACACACAGGGGAGTGAGCCAGTCCAAGTGTAATAGTCAATGAAATTTTGGGGTCAAAGTGTAAATACCAACAAATCAGTTATATGTATCACAGGGGACCAATTGCGAACCAAAGAAGATTCAAAAGACAGGACGGAGTCGCGATGGCTAAAGACGATCGCAAGGTGAGTCGCGATGGCTGTGGACGTCTACGAAAGACGATCGCGACCTGAATCAGAAGCGCGGCGATAACGTTTGCGAACCAGAGGGACTAAGTTCGCAAACCAAAAGGACCAGAACTGAGTCACGACGAAGCACGGGGTTGAAGCTGATCGCGAGTTGCTGAAGATGACTAAAGACGCGACCCACGAACCCTAAGTCGCGACTGTGAAGAAGACCAAAGAACAGAGACGACTTCGAACAATAGGCAACAACTTCGAACAACAAGCATGGACGCCGGCTAGACTTAGGGTCTCGAACAAGGCTCTGATACCATGTAAGATTTCTGAATAGCTTTTTGTATCTCATATATTCAATGTGTATCAATTACAATCAGACCTTAGAATATATATAGCCCTAACTCCTAAACCAAAAAAGGAAATACAAATACAATACGATCATGACTCTAATAGGACTCTAATACAATCATGCCTCTAATAGGACTCTAAGTTAATTTGTAAGACTCACAATATATTCTCACAGTTTCTGTCTTCCTGTTTTCTCTTCTTTCTTTGTTTTTTTTCTTTTTTTTTCATAAATTTTTCTTTCAACCATGCTTTTGATTTCCATTTGACAGGGGAGCTGAAGAGGCTCAAAATCCTTCTTGTTGATGCAAAAGGAAATGACATAAAAGTAGTATCTGCATTGGTCAAAAGGATGTTGGAAAGGAATGTGTTCCTTTTTGGGTTTTTGGACATAAATGAAGGCTCTGTAACAGAGAGAATAAATGAACTCACAGATATACAGAATGCCCGCGTTCAAGTTTCCCATAAAAAGTATATTTCAGCTCTCGATTCTTTTTATTATTAGTATTTTTTAAATCTCCAGCTTTGTAGTTCCTCACTGCCTTTCTTTCCATTCAACAGGTTATTTTCAAATACACAGATTGAGCAGTTCATCAACATGGACCTGGTAAGTTCTATGGCAATCTATGATATGTTAAAAACAGAAATCAATGACTAATTTTGGATTCAAACATGGCATGGAGTGGAAAATAGTTGGAATGTTGAGTTTAGTATTAATATCTTTGATTTATCAGAATTTCAAGGCAAGAATTCAATAGAAGTGGTAAAAACAAAATCTTTGAAGAATTATTGCAGTAAACTTGTTTTTAATAGTATATTTGCTACTATTTCAAAGAATTTAGTGCAGAGCTTTTGTCAAATTGTTTGATGAAAATATAAGGAGCTTTTGTGATACTTGTAATGGTTTTTCTAGTACTAGCTGTGTAGAGTATTATTATGCATAAAGTGGCTACAGTTTATGATCAATTTTCAATAAAATTGACAATAAATTGTTGAGGTTGATTTTAGCTAGTAAAGTGGTGATTTGGTGGTAATCAACTGACCTAAACTAAGTTTTAATTAATGATTTGATTTGATAAAGTAGTGATTTTGTGGTAATCGTCTTGTCTTAGCAGATCATGTTTTTACCTTTTGCTCTAGCCATGGATTTCCTCCAAAATGTCTCTTCTTATTTTGCTTTTACTTCTTTAATCTTTAATCTTCATCTGATTTGATATTTGTCTTCATCTTCAATCCTAAGGCACTAAATCCAAGTCCCACATATTCTAGGGTATGGAACTCGAAGTCAATGCGCTGAAGAAAATGTCAACAGAGTATGCACTGGCCAAGGAAATAGCCATCAGAGGTACCTTGATACAACTACTCTCTTCTAATTTATCGAATGGTTAAATAGAATAATGTTTCTTGTGGATTTCTGAATGGTTCACCCTTCACGCGCCATGAGGTGCTCATGCACATCAGTCTGATAGGTGGGCCCAAGCAGACTTCAAGCAAACGTAATCTCCTCTTCACATCCTGAATGCCATTTGCTTTTGTGATCTTGTTAGTTGATTTCAGTTTGTTGACTTGTGACATGAGTAATTAACTCAATATGGGCAACTGGGACTAGCTCAGTGTTTTTTTTTTCTGATGATCGGGAATCAAGTCCTAGGCATTGACCAACTATCAGGGGGGCCGGCAATAGCAGAACTTGGGTTGGGCATGTGGGGAGCAACCCGATGACCAACTAGACTATCTTCTCAGGGGCTTAGGAGGTCAAGGTTTCAATTTGAGGCCTCTTCCCCCAGACTACGATATGTACCAAAAGAAATAAAATAAAAATAACTAGTCTAGGCATTGTGACAAAAATCCTTTTACTCCAATACCAAAGATAAGGAAGGGAAGCTCAAAATTGAATCCAAATGTTTTCAACTAAATAAAATACTTTGTTTGCATATATATATATATATTTCATGAATGAGTTAATAACATCCAAATTATTCATTATTATATTTTTGGCTCAATTTCATTATGCTTTTTTGTTTGATTACCCAAAATCTGTTACATTGTTAACCTCTATCTACCATAAATATTTTTAAAAGTTCAAGTAAATTAGTTTTGAAACTAAAACTTAAAATTATTTCCAAGATAGTTTCAAGCATGTTATTTCCATCTGGCCTACTTGGACTTTTTTATTTTGTTTAGTTGAATGTCTCTTCATCAATTGTGTTCATTAATAGTCTCTTTCAACTTGTTTTTCCTGTTGAAGATGCTAGTGAGGTCATGGATGTCCAAAACATAAATCACATTACAGAAACTAAGAGACTGATCGGAGATGTGGTGGAGAAGACTGCGCAAGACTGGAATGTCCAGAAAGAATTGTTTTGTCAGCAAACGGGGCTGGACCACCGTGATGACCAAGGACCTCAACAACCACAAGGCAACAAAAACTTTGGACAACAGAAAGATGATGTGAACTTTGAACAGGAAGGCGATGAACATTTTGAACAGCAGGATGATGATGAAAACTTTGAACTGAAAGATGATGAAAAGTTTGCTGAGGAGCTGGAACAATGGATGCTGTCTGTTGAGGAACTGTAACAAGAGATAAATTGTCTGGTGAAGAACTTGAACAATAGGTACTGTTTTGTGAAGAGCTGTAACGAGTCCGTGTTCAAGGGACAATCAAACTATGGACCATGGACGTTAAGCAGGAATATAATCTCATGGTTTGCGGAACAGAGAATTTTTTTTGACACGGTTGAGGAAGGTGTTCATCTGAAAGGACTGAGGACAGTTGCTGAGTGAATTTTTATCAGACTGCGTTTGTTATTTCATTTGGTTCTTGAATGTGTAATCTGATACTAGTTTATGATGGTTGGAGCTTGGGTATGTAAATCTGAAATTGTTGCTTATTTGAAGAAGCAAGTATTAGATTTCTATGTATATACATCTTGAACCCATTTTGTATTTATTAAAGGGTTGTGACAATGAATGAAATTAGTTTTGAAGTTTTGCTAGTTCAAATTTTCAAGTGAATTTGTTTATGATGACAGTTACGATAAGGCTTAGTTTGGATGACAGGAATTTGAGGGGGAATGAGAATATGATTCTAGCATTAGAAACAAAACAGAATAGAAAAGTGAGTGTCATTTTTTAAAGGAATCACATTTTTAACAACTGTTTGCCATTGGCTAATAAAGTTGGCCCTGGGAAATAAGTCGAAAAGCAAAAAAATGTTTGGCTTGAGGTAAATTTTATTTATTTATTTTAAAAATCAACTTTTCTACTAACAAAAAGTTTTTTTTTTTTTTTTTTTTTTTTAACAATTATTGAGAGTATCGATTTTTGTAAAAAGCAAAAAATAGCAATTGTTAAACTCCACCTAAGTGGGAATCTAATTTCCCTACTCCTCACGACAATCTCAAAAATAATAATTAGATTCATAACATTTAAAATTTTATTATTTTGTCATAAAAAATTCTTGAATAAACTAAACGCTTGAATAGAATTGACATATGAATCTTATTACGAGATTCCCAAAATCGCTTCAAGATTTACATCCAAACATAGCCTAATTATGATTAGCTAAATAAACTCAATTATGAACACTCTCTTTATTTTGAAATTCAATTTTTCCTTTGAGCATTTGTGATTAAATTTGCTTGCAATGAACATTGGAATTCAATTCTAGATTATGTTCGGATTACAAGAATTGAAGAGTCAAAAAAAAAAAATTAGAATGTTTGGTATGTATCTAAAAAAATTGACTTCTACCAATATAGAAAGACTAACATATTCTTACATTAATTTTTTCTATACAACTAAACCAAGGATAAAATGGACATTTCAAACAAAAAGTCGTAAGATTACATCAATTTTTCACATTTTTATATACAACTAAAAAAGTCCAAAAAAAATATATATATTCCAAACACCTTTAACTTTTTTCATACATTAAATTTGTTTTTATTTTCTTAGCCTTTTTAATCTAAAATAAAAAAATCTTTTAAAATATAACTCTAAAACGATCTCATTCTCATTTCTCTGTTGAACTCATTGCTATTTATCCAATCTTATCTCTTTTGGATTGTGTTGATGATTGACATAATCTCCATTGCTAATTTATATTAGGAAAAATTGGCCTAAGGTAGCTCTTTTACTTTTGATAGGAGGAGAGGTCCAAAATAATATGTTTTGATGGCTAAGATCCCTCGAGTTTATTTTAGGTTACAAAGTACCTAAATTACCCTTCTTTTATAACATAATTTTGTTTGAATATTATATTGTTGACTTCACGGTGAGATTTTGGAAACCGAATTCGCAGTGGAGATTTTGTTAGAGATTGCAGTGGAGTTGACGAGAAATTTGTTTGACTTTACGGTGGAGATTTTGGAAACTGACTTCGCGGTGGAGATTTCGTCGGAGATTTTAGTGGAGTTGACGAGAAAGTTTGCTACGATCGTGTAGGTGTTACAGTGTGTTGATCGCGTAGATTTTCAATGGAGTTGAATCAAGTTTGTTTTCGATGGAGATTGCACATGCATTTTGATTTTTGTTTTGAATTTTTGCTTAGAGAGAGACCAGCTTGATAGAGTTGATTTTTATTTTTGGAATTAATTTTTGATTCTCTATTTTTTGATCAATTTGAAAGAGTATTGACAGTGTGTTGAACACATAGGTTTTTCAGTGGAGTTGAATCAGGTTTGTTTTCGATTTAGACTCGACATGGATTTTGATTTTTGTTTTGAATTTTTGTTTAGAGAGAGGCCAGCTTGATAGAGTTGATTTTGATGTTTAGAATTCATTTTTTGTGCTCTGTTTTTCATCAACATGCTGATCAATGATAAGTTTTGTTTTATGTTTTTTCAAACCAGAGAAATTTTTTTAAACTAGAGAAATTTTATTTTCTGTACTTTTGTTGGTATAGTCCAGAGAAAATTATAAGTTTGTTATTATAATCGAATGAAAATCACAGAGAAAATTATAAATTCACATGGACATATTATTAGAAGTTTCTAATGCAGATAAAATCTGAGAAAGTGAATGTAAGTTCATAATTTTCTCTTGACTTTTATTTGTAGTTCAGAGAAAATTAGAAGTTTGTTACTCACTTTCAGTTTGTAGTTCAGAGAAAATTATATGTTTGTAGAAGATGAATATAAGTTTTTGTTTCTCTAAGCAAAAATTATTTTTTGTGTTTTTTCTTTTAGTTTAGATGGACCATGCAGTGTTTTTTGTTATCTTGAAGGTGTATATAAGTTTGTAAATTTCTCTGCATTTTTCTATGAGTGCAATATTGCAGAATGACGCATAGAAAATTGTTAGCTTGTAGTTAGGTGAAAATCACAAAGAAGCCTATAATTTCATAACAGATATTCTGTGTGATTTTTTTGTATGATTGTGTTTAATAGTTAGCAGTAAATTTCTCTGTGATTCTCTCTGGATTCATTAAGTTTTTGTGATTTTATTTTTTGTTATTTTGAAGGTGAATATAAGTTTGTAGGTGTCTTTGGACTTTTATTTGAGTCCAGAGAAAATTATAGTTTTTACAAATTTCTCTGGACTTTTATGTTGTTCTTGTGAAGTGTTTTTATGTTAAACAAATTATTTTTCTTGTTTTTTCTTTCAGTTTTAATAGACAGTGCAGTGTTGTTGCTGTGCAAATATGGGAATGATACTATTGTTATTAATGCTTCATGCGAATTGAATTTTGAGGAATTGGTTGGCATTTTGTGTAAAACATGGGAGAATTTGAAACCTGAGACTATGTATATTTCATATTCTATTTTGGGCTATTCAAATTGTATGGTTCGAAATAATATTGATTTTCTAAATATGTTGAGAGTTGTTTGTGCACGCAGTGTTGATATAGTTGATGTTTCAGTTACTAGATGTAGTACTTCTAATGAAAAGGATGAAGTGGGGTCTAATTGGGTAGATGTTGTGGATGGTGAGTGTGATAGGCTGGTAGATATTGAAAGGAATTCACTCATTAAGTTTTGTTCTCACCAAGAAAATGTGTTATTGTCAGCTGATTGGCGAAATAATATTACGAGTGTTGGACAAAAGTTTGAGGGTGATGTGATTGAGTTCTGTACTTTTTTATGCAAGTATGCTATTGAGGTTGGTTTTCAGTTTATGTATGTTAAAAATAACAAGCTGAGGGTTACAACAGAATGTGCATATAAGGAATCAAAGAGATGTATGTGGCGTGTACATGCTTCAGTTGAAAAAACAAATGGGTTCTTCTACATAAGGACTTTGAACAATGAACATACGTGTGGTGTGGCGGTTTGTACGAGTAAACATGCTAGGATGACTTCCAGCTTAGTTTCTAGACTGATACTTGAAGAGGTAAGTGCAAAACTTTTGACTCGTCTAGTGGATGCTGTTAAAGAAATGAAAGACAAGCATGGGGTCTCAATCAGTTATAACTGTGGTTGGTTGGGTGTTGAAAAAGCAAAATGTAGTACATATAGGGATTCTTGTTTGTCATTTGATCAATTACAGTGGTATTTTGATGAGGCATTGAAGAACAAGCCATGTAGTCGTTTTGAGTTAGATTTTGAAGATAACAAGCGTTGCAAAAGAGTGTTTGTGGCTTTTCATGCATGCATTGTTGGTTTCAAATATTATCGGTCATTGCTTTTTCTTGATGGAATATTTTTGAAAGGACGATACAAAGGAGTTATGTTTGCTGCAACGGGGAAAGATAGGAATGAAAGTAATTGTAAATATATATAATTTTATCTAAATATGTGAATTTTCTATACATGTAGGAATTAAGTGAATGTGATTTTTCTTTGACACTTTGAATTTTCTCTGGTTTTGGCCACTATGTGGATTTTCTATGGTTGTGGCCACTGTGAGAATTTTCACTGGATTTTGGTTAGTGTGTAAATTTTCTTTGGATGTTGTCATTGTGTGAATTGTATCTGTAGGTGATCACTAAGTGAATTTTCTCTGGATATTATGATTGTGTAAATTTTCTTTGTAGTTGGTCACTAAGTCAATTTTCTCTAGATGTTGCCAATGTGTGAATTTTCTCTAAAGTTTGGCACTAAGTGAATTTTCTCTGAATGTTGGCAGTGTCAAATTTCTCTGGTTGTTTATTGTTCTAATTTTCCCTGCATGTGTATATCTTATATGCTTGTTCCTATTTATTTTGTAGGTTTTTTTCCTGTAACTTTTGCTGTTGTTGATGCTGAGAATAAAGACAATTAGTGTTGGTTTCTTGAACATTTATGTGGAGTATTGGGATCAGAAAGGGTGATAAGTTTCATATCAGATCGACATTGTGGTATTGTGGAGGGAATTGCTAGGTTTTTCCCTAACTGCTTTCATGGATTTTGTCTTGAACATCTAAAGAGAAATTTGAGAGATAAGTTGTCATGTGGAAACACAAATTTGGTTAGGGAGACGATTGTGTCCAAGTTTTCAGAATGTGCATATGCTCCAACAAAGGCATCATTTCATTTCAAGTTAAATGAATTAAAAAGTAAGGGAGGAGACATTGTGAGTGTTTTCTTGAGAAGTTTACCATATGAAAATTAGAGTGATACATATTTTGCGGGGAAACGTTATGGTGAGATGTATTCAAATGTTGTTGAGTCATTCAATTCATGGATACGAGAAGCTTGACACTTGCCAATAACAAATTTGGTGGACATGATACGATTGCAAATCATGAATATAAGGTCTGATAGGAGGCTGCTCTCTAGTAAATGGAATAAAGTTGTGTCCTCGTATGGATAGTGTATTGGAGAAGTCTTTTTTGGATGGGAAGACATAGAATGTGAGTTTATCATCTGATAATGCCTTTGAAGTGCATTGTTTTCCTTCAGTTATGGTTGATCTTGGGTTGAGAACTCGTTCATGTCGAAAATGGGAAATAAATGGGTATCCATGTCAACATGCTGTTGCTGCAATTTTTAGGAGTGGAAAGAATTTTAATTCATTTGTTGAACCATTTTTTCATGCTGATATGTATCGTCAAGCATACTCGTTTTCGATTGGCTTAGTTCCAACTGTTGAAAAACCTCTGTGTAGCATTGAAGATGCTATGATTTTACCTCCATTGAGCAAGAGACCAACTGAGAGTTGCTTCTACTGGAGAGTTTAAAAGGGTGATTAAGTGTAGTCGTTGTGAGAGTATTGGTCACCATAATAAGACGACATGCAACGAACCTTTGTTAAATAATTGGGGATTATACATTTTATTGATTGAATAATACATTTGATGATTACTTTGTGTATTTTGTTTTGTGAAATATATTTTTTAAACAGTGTATATAATAATATCAATCAAATTCATCCAGAGAAATTTTCCAATATCAGTTAAAGTATGCATTGTGTTTGTTGATATATACTATAGGCAATGGGTTTGTAATACTTATCAAATTTATCCAGAGAAATTTTCCTATGGCAGAGAAAATTCTCTGCGTATTGTGTTTTGAAGCTTCAAATTCATTCACATAAATTTGACAATGGCAGAGAAAAGTACTGTGTGGATTGTGTTTTTTGAATTTGATAATTGTTTTGTACTAACACGGTGCATTAGAGATTGCATGATCATATAGGCATCTTCTTTGGCACGATATAAGTTAAATTTCTCTGTGAATTTCTGGTAACTTCATATCAGTCGTTTTAAGAAATGTGCACACCAGACAGAGCATACACAAAATTATTGCACTGAGTACAACCAAGAAACAAAATTAAGCTCTTTTGAAATTTCTCTAAGTTGAGAATTTCTCTAGACCAGGGAAGAATTTCTCTAGACTCACTTCAACTCATAAATTTTTTGAAAGCCAGAGAAATTTTCCTCACCAACCTAAAGAAATTCCTCCTCTCCAAATCACTCAACCTAGAGAAATTCACAACTTAGAAATTCCATTTTCTGTCACCATTCGAATCCGTCAATTTCATCCGGATAAATTTTCCACTATCAGAGAAAACTATCTGGGCATTGTGTTTTGAAATTTGAAATTCATCCAGTGAAATTTTTCAGTGGCAGATAAAATTACTGTGCGCTTTGTGTTTTGTTGAGTTTGATGATTGTTTTGTACCAACACAAAGCATTACAAATTACATGATCATATAGGCATCCCCTTGGGACGATACAAGTTAAATTTCTCTGTGAATTTTTGATAATATCATACTAGAGAAATTTCTGCAGATAATTTTCTCTGTGTGGATTGTGTCGACAATCACAATAAAAAATATATATATTTAACCATCAATAGGTATGAAATTTACATTAGTCGAAATAAAAAAAAATGAAATTTACATTAGTCAAGAAAGGATATATACATATATGTCAAGCATCATCATTCCTTCAATGTATCAACAAAAAACTGAATGGTTAATATTGTATGGATATATACATATATGTGAGACAATTTTCTCTGTATAGATATGTACATTGTCTTCCTTTCACTAGTTTCACTATCACATTTTTGGTTATTCTTCTGGAGGTATTTCAATTGGTTCAGTCCATGACCGGCCAACTTCGGTCACAAATCTCTCTATGAGTTCTGCCTTCATCAACCTTATCTCTTGTGTGGACAATTTGGAGCTGATAGGTTCATGCTTGCTATATTGTTTCATTATATAGCAAACAAAGAGGCCACAATCCAGACTACATACAAATTATAGGTATGGTTAGTTTTAAGAAACATGTAAATCAGATTATCTTATTTATAGATGTATAAAACTTACGAATCACTTTCTTGTTGTGGAGCATTGTTGACATACTCAAAGTCGTAACTTGTATTTTGTGAGTTTATCAATTTGAAAGAAGGTTGTGATCGAGCCTCTCTTTCAAGGCAAGCTTTCAAAAAATTCTCCACATAATCTTGTTGTAAAAAAATAATTTTTAAATAAGAGAGAAATTTACCGACAAATCAATGGGATTCTATGAAAATTATCATCACATAAAGATTATGATAGATCAAAGAAATTTGCACTCGTTACCAATTGTTTTGCATCTTTGACATATTTGTCTTTTGTATTATCCCTCCTTGGCCTCAGTGAGTTGTAAAACCTCCATAAATTGTCTTGTTTGTCCATGACAAGCAAGGTCCAGTGATTTCCATGTGTGGACTTCTCATTACTTCCAGTATTTATTGGGAAATGGAGGAACCTTGTCACGACCCAAACCTGCCCCTGTAGGTTTAGCACCGTAACCGTCCAGTAATCCGTGAATTACCAATGGCCTCAGAACAGATTATCAAGTAATAAGGGGCTGCGGAAGCAATAATACAAAATAGACAAGGTCCAATGAGCTGTGACAACGTATATGGGACATAAGATTTTAAAACTTATATATATATACTTAAACATGCTAGTCTAGGACACCAATGTTTACAACATAATTACAGAAGTGCACTTCCCAAGATCCGACTATACAGTGTATGCACTAAGACTAGCATGAAGTACAAAAACAGCCATGGCATTGAACCCTCGGAACCTCCTGACAAAAACGAAGGCCATCAACTCGGCCGACTCACCTATATATATAATATAAACTGTGAGCGAAAGCCCAGTAAATAATAACAGAGTAAAGGGGTTATATGAATGATATCCAGCACAAGTTAAAATCCAGCATTTAAATCAGAGCATAATCAGACTTCAATTCATATACATTTTCATATCCAGATTTTGTGTACGATCATACGTGGTACACCCATTAGCTATTCGATCAGATTGGTCCAAAGACCCACATACATAGTTGGTACCAAAGGTTCATATCTTGCACATGGTATTATTACCCCAAGTAAGATATTGTTACCCGGGCGAGGCCACGTGAACTAAGGGTGCCACAATTACTTTTCAGAAAATTGGACATTCATTCATAATTCATAAAATAGCATTTGAAAAAAGATCATACAATACCATTGAAAATACTTAAGTTGAACATAACAGTTACTACGGGCTTGGAGAGCAGATAGAAGCGCCCCCGATCGATCTGCGTGACCTATCGACACATATGACACACTTGAAACACACGTTCTATTTATACAAAACTTAATTCGTTGGCTCATAGTGTGTTTCTAATCTCTTATTCTCCTTAAGGGGTCTTAAACATGGCCTAAGAATGCCTAGGATGGAATGAGGATGCAATAATGCATTTGGAAAACATTTCATAAAAGTTGCTGAAATAAGGTCCACGCTCGAGCGGGGACATGCTAATAAAGGAGCTCATTTCGGCGTGAAATTCAGACAAAAGTCTTTGGATGCATGATTTTCACGCTCGACGGGCGCTCGATCCCCGCTCAAGTGTGAGACACAAGTACTCGGCGTCATCCAAGAAAGTCTGAACACGCATTTCACGCTCGAGTGTCACTTCCCCCTCTCGAGCGTGAGTCCAAAATCTGAAATTTCTAGATTGAACCTCAAGCTCAAACCTTAACTTTTAATGCATCAAATTCGATCATTTTGGGCTAATTTTCTGGAAAACACTTCAAAACTCATAGTATAACATGTTTCTAAGATCAATTTGCAAAATCAAAGCCCAAAGGTAGTTCAATTAAACACAATTTTCAAAGAAACTTCTAGAACATGTTGGATATGTAACATGCATGAATTTAATCAACTTCAAGGCTTCCAATTCATGCTCCTAAGAGCCAATTCTTTCAAAAACAAGATGAAATCATGGACTTCAACCAAAATGTAAACATGCATGCAAGAATTTCCATGAAAACAACTTTAAACTTCAAGATATGCACATGCATGCGTGATTTAGCTCTAAATTCAACATTTTAAGCCACAACTAGACTTCTATCACTAATATCACCATGGACCATGCTAGAACAACTCAAATACATAAATGAGAGGATGAGTCTTCTACCTTAAGTCTTGAATTATAGGTGAGGAAGCTCAATTTTGCAAATCTTCTACCAATTCCTCAAGTCTCCAAGCCAATTCCCAATGGAAGGTAAGTTTTCTCTTCTCTTACTCTTTCCTACGTTTTTGGTCTCAAAAATGGCTGAGGAAATGTTATGAAGTGTATGCAATTGAGTTCCAAACAATGGTACCTAAGTGGCCTACTAATGGCAATGTCGTAAATAATTGAACTAATGTAATTTAACGTTATTTAGGCCAAGTTTGGCTAAACAAAATAAGTGCACTTATTTTATCTTTTTATCTTTTTTGGGTCACATCAATCAACATCTCCTCTTTACTTTTTCTACACATAATACAATAAAAGTCAAAAAGTACACTTATTTAGTCTTTCCAAACTTGGCCTTAATCTAATTTAATCATACCAAATCAAATTTTAATTAAACCTACCATAAAATTCTATGAATCCTAATTAGCACATAACACAAGTCAATTTCTGATTCAAACGCCGATAAGGCTTTCAATTTGCAGTTTAAAGTCAAAGACATGAACAGATCATTTTATGGCAAACAGATAGAAACACGTAAATGAAGCAATACACATGCAAATAAATCCCAAATCCATCATAATCTTCTACAAGGCATAATTAAGTGTGAATTAACAATAATTAGAGGTCGGGGTCATTATAAACTTGTAGTTCCTCCATGTTGTTTCAATATACTTGTCAAATAAGGACATTCGAAAAGCTTGACTTTCTATCATCTTGATGAAATTCTGTGGTCAGAGAAAATCAAAAAATGGTTATGTTATGAGAAAGTTGCAATAACGGGAATTTAAGAAATATACATAGAGAAATTTTAAATGCACACAACTAGCCAGAGAAAATTAGACTAGTGACACAATTGGCTTCAAGAAGTATCTTAAGAAGAGAAAGTAGCAAGTAAATTCCAGAAAAAATCAAATAAAATAGTAGTAACATACTAAGCTCATGGATGTGGAAAAAAATGAAGTTGGTTGTTGTCTTTCTCTCATTTGGTCAGCCAAAAAGATCTCTCCATAGCCATTAATGACTTGAAAAATATGATTTATAATTGTAATATTGGTTTATAAAGGTTGATGGAACATTGCAGAGAAATTTTGATGAAAGACTTACATTGTTGGCAATTTCTTTTTGCTTTATTAGATTTCCAATGTCTTCAAAGGTAATGAGATTCAACTCACTTGTCTAAATTAAAGCCCTACAAGATGACAAAGAAAGGATTTAATTGTTGTTAATGCAATATAAGTTTGTAATTTGTTGTTTGTTATCTTCTATTTTGTTTGTTGTACTTACTCAAGTCCAGACACATTTGATATGTATTGCAAGATGTCTTTTACGTGATCTTTTATCAATCTTGAAATCAAAAGAGTTTGTGGACAGACCTAAGATTTTCTGATGTTTATAGGTTGAGGCAATACGTACGCATCAGCATCAAGCACTTCTTTGTCCTTCGTACTTTGCGCAGTTTGCTTTGTAGCTTGTTTTGAAGCTATAGTCACTTTCGCAACTTTGGGATATTGAAATTCTAGATCGTGCTGCTTTTTCTTCTTTTCTTTTGCCTTTAAATTTTTTATCGTTGACGTCGGATCTTTTTTGACTGTAGACAGTGAAAATATTAGTAAAAGTGAAACTTCTTTGAAGTAACAGATGATATTTCAATATATAAATTTATTTGATTCAATATTTTCCAGTTACCATAGACTTTTGTCTTTTGTTTCGGTTGTTCTTTGGGTGCCATTTGTTCTTGTTGGGTTGTTGGTTGTTGTTCCACTTGCATTCCAACTATGCACAGTGAAAATCAAACAAGCCCCAAAAATCGAATAAGCAAATAGACAGAGAAAATGAAATGAGTAGTAGAAATCAATAGAAATAAGCGGGAGAAACTAATGTGTTCAGAGAAATATAACTTCAAGAGAAAATTATCAATGATAGAAAATTATAATAATAGAAATTTCTCTGAGTTATGTTGACACAAGGACATAACTTTTTGTGGCTCAAGATTTTCACTGACCTTGTGGTTGAAGTTGTGGTGTTGGTGTTCGGTATGGTTGTGTTGCTAGTTGGACGGATAGTTCTTGAACTTGTTTATGCAATTTAGCATTTTCAGTTTCAAACTCCGAATTTGAATACCTCAACTATTGAATTGTTTTTGTATCGTCTTCTTTTTGAACCTCCAACATCCTTAGTTTCATTTGAATTTTGCTGTCTTTTTCTTGAAGTTCTGAGTTCAGTGATGTCAAGGTTCTTATTGCAATATCCTTTTTAGCAAGTAATTCAATCTAATTTCTCTTTTCTTCTTTTTTAGATTGAAAAAGTGCCTTCAGTCTTTGACGTAGATCAGCAATTTGGTCATTTTTTGATTTATCAGATTCTTGAGGCTGATGCATTGTTGAGCCACAAATGCTATCATGTTGTTGGTCCATTGGCTTATTATGTTCTTCTTCATCACTTTCCTCCTTATTTTCTTCTTACTGTTCATCTTCTTCTTCACTGTCTTCTTCTTTCTGTTCATTTTGTTCTTTGTCTTTTGCTTCTATTTCTTCACTTTCTTTTCTGGCTTCTTCTTCTCCACTGCTTGCTTGATCTTCTTGTCTATTGCTGGTTTCGTATTCTTTTTATGTTGCCTTCTGCTTCTTTATTCCCTCCTTCTTCAGATGGATCCTGTAATGTCTCCTTGAATTTGACAATTTCCTTTTTTGATTCTTTCTTCGTCTTTTTACCAAGACAGAACTCCTTTGATGGATTTTTGACTAGCTGCTTGTTATCTATCTGTAACAGGAGACTGTTTTATCAGAGAAATATTACAAAATTCACTGAGAGAAAAAATTCAAATAAGGAAAATAAAATTCATCTAAATGATACTAATGGGAAACAAACATCAGAGAAAATTATATGGGCCAGAGAAAATTAGAGACAATGAGTTAATTTTATGAGGCAGAGAAAATTATGAAACAAGCAACATAATTTAGATATCAGAGAAAATCAATCAAGGCATATAAGTTAATGTTTGACTATAATTGTGTCAGAGAAATTTGGATTACAGAGAAAATTCATTAGAAGGGTAGAAATAAACAGTGTTTATGAAAGATGCAAAGCACATAAGTTATGGGCCAGAGAAAATTACACATAAGGAGAAACAATTTTATGGGCCTAATAAAATTATGAAACAACCAACATAATTTAGATATTAGAGAAAATCAATCAGGGCATATAAGTTAATGTGTTACAATTGTGGTCAGAGAAATTTGGATTGCAGAGAAAATTGATTACAATGGCAGAAATAAACCAGTTGGTACCAAAGAAGAAAACATAAATTGATAGTTCAGAGAAAATTGATCTTAATCAATCAATGCACAAGGAGGGAAACAAAGCAGTGGTCAGAGAAATTTTGAAATTTCACTGAGATTTCAGTAGCGATAGAAATCTAACCTGTCGAGGTGCAAAAGAGTGGACTGGTGTCTTCTGCAGTTGTTTCATCAAGGTTTGCAGGTTCCACTTGGCACATCTTGGGAAGTCAGTTGTATTCTTGTCTTAGAGTCAATGATAGTTGCATGTTCACATATGTGATGAAAATTAAAGTAAATAAAATTTTCTAAACGCACAAATTTGTAAGTATGATAACTGCAAATTTGAATGGATATTATACTTACCAGCAATGCAATGACACACCCCGTAACTTTTTCTGGAGTTTTGTGCAATGCCATGATAGAATCAATCAATGTTTATGTGATTGCTTCTGGCCAATCATACTGTTTCATTGATTCAAGAGGTTCCACATACTTTATAAAAATCCACCCTATTGAATTCCCACTTGTTGCAAAAAATAGGGTGAGACACAATGTAACAATGACTGCTACATCTTTGAAGTCAGTTGGTTGCTTGCCTTTTATTGCTTTGACCAAGGCATTTTTAAGAACAAGACCAGTGAGCCTTGTGTTCTTTTGGAATCTTCTCCTTAGGAATGCAGATTTTGGCTTTTTAGAGTATCTTAATGACATGGCTCCTTTACCTTCTTCCAAACCAAAAATCAAGGTCATGTCATTTGTTGTAAAGGTCAGGTTCTTCTTACCAACTGTGAATGCTTTTGTTTTTTCATTGTAACATTGGATTATGGCAACTACATCATCATCAGATTTCCTAGATTTCTTTGGATCCATTCTTCCAGTGGTTAGAGCTTGGATCAAATACTAGAATGGGTTCTTTTGAAGCTCTACAAGTTGTTTTGAATTGAATTTAAGTGTTTGAAAAATGAGACAACAAATGAGAGGTTGGATCGGAATTGAATGCTGTAGTGAGCTCTCTTTCTGTGGAGTTTAACAGGTTTTTCCCCCCTTGAGCTTGAATCTTTTGAAGTTGGGGTACTAATTTGGATGCTAGTTGCTTCATCACCTTGGACTTGTGTGTTTTGACGAGGAGTTTGTGGTGTTTTGCTGCTGGTTTTTGATCTTAGATCATAAGAAGACTGAGAGAGCTGTTCTTTCTTGCTTGGTGTTTCCAGTGTTTTGCTGCTGATTTTTAATCTTAGCCCATAAGAAGACTGAGAGAGTTTCTGTTTTTTGCTTGGTGTTTCCGGTGTTTCGCTATTTTTACGTTTTGCCATTTCTAGACAATGATTAAAACATAAAGATGTTAACATTAAATCCCAAAAAAAATTGAACATGCTAGAGAAAATTGGACATGTAAGAGAAAATTATAGATAAGGGAGAAAATTACAGATAAGAGAAAATCGGAGATGTTAGAGAAAATTACAGATAAGGAAAAATTATAGAAAATTAGACATGCCAGAGAAAATTGGACATTAAAAATTAAATGTCAGAGAAAATCAACAAAGCATCATAAACATGGGAGAGAAATTTTCAATAATTGTTAAAATTACATATAGAAGTAAACATACCAAAGAAAATGAATGACAGAGAAAAGTAAACATGGCAAGCCAAAGAAAATTTTCATTCCACAATAAGCAAGATAAAATAAACAAAGTAATATAAACATGCCACTGAAAATCACACCACATTGAAACCAAGAATTGAATAAAATAAACATATTAGAGAAAAATACACATTCCAGAGAAAATTACATATTCTTGAGGAAATTTCCATTCCAGAGAAAATTTCAATTCATAATATTAAAATGCCAGAGAAATTTACAGACACAACCAGAGAAAATTAACCATGATAGAGACACACAAGGGAGGAAAGTGGTGTGATGTGGTCAGAGAAAATTATAAATACCAGAGAAACTTAGACAGGCAAGAGAGTAATAGACATTTCAGAAAAAAATACATATTCCAGAGAAATTTACAAAGCAGAGAAATTCATAGGCAAAATCACAGAAACATGTTCAAGAATAAAATCAAAATACAGAGAAATAACTTTTTCTCAAAATACACATGTCAGAGAAAATTCAAAGAAGAAACATTCATTCCAGTTAATAATAGTAAAATACCAGAGAATATTAAACATGATAGAGATACACAAGGGAGGAAAGTGATGTGATGTGATCAAAGAAAATTATAAATACCAGAGAAACTTAGACAGAAGTAAGAGAGTAATAGACATTTCAGAGAAAGATAGACATTCCAATTAAAAAATATATTACAGAGAAATTTACAGAGTAGAGAAATTTATAGACAAAATTAGAGAAACATGTTCAAGAATAAGATAAAAATACATAAAATTATTTTTTTCAAAATAAACATGCTAGAGAAAATTGAAAGAAGAAACATACATCAAGAAAAAATCAGAGAAATTCAAATGCTTGAGAAATTTACAGATAAAATCACACAAACATGTTCAAGAATGAGTTCAAAACAAACATAAATAACTTTTTCCAAATTCAGGTAGCTTTTTATTACAAAATTGGAACCCTAATTTATGGAAGGTTAATATAAAATATTATTAACTGTGTTTCCCGAGAAAATCTAGTTGTATTATAGAAAAACTAACCAGAGTTATGATGAAACTTGAATGACGAGCTGATATGGTCTGAGATGAAGATGTGACGTGACGAAGATAGACTGAGATGACGATGAGCAATGAAAACAAAGCTCTAACGAAGGTCAGAGAAATTTGTGAGGAAGGAATGGGAATGATTTTTGCAGAAGATAACGAAACTCTAATGTCGATGGTGAAGATGATGTTGAAATCCTAATTTTGCTATTCTCCTGTTCGTGAAGATGCTGGATGCTTGGAATGGAACTCAGACGTCGGAATGAGTTTCGTTTCTGTATTGATTTTGGCAAGGGTATTTTGGTTCACAAAATAATTAAAAACGCGCGCCAAATTATTCAGGGACCTGATGCATCACTATTTTTTTGAATGTCCTTTATCCTCTAAATTATTGTTATTAGGGACCTTAAAAAAAATTCCCCTTTGTATTAACTTTGGAAATTCAATTTCAATATTGACCCTTACTCCATAAAATTTTATTATAAATTATTTACAATTTTTTCCTTTTATTTCTATTTAATCAACTTCTGTTTATTCACAATTTCATTAATAATAATAATAATAAAAAAAACATTATGAAGTTTCAAATTTTGAATGGGGATCAAAAAAAGGTAAAAGACCACTATGCAACACCAGTCAGGCGAAAGTGTTCGAACCATCATGAAAATGGGTCCAACCCAAATTACTCAAAATTCGATGACTCTCACTGTTGCTCTACTCCTCTCGCGTACCACCCCAACCAATAGATCACCGTTCAATTAATCAAACTCAACATAGTCCACACAGCCAACGGCTGATCTCATAAAACACATAGCTCACTCATACTCCACGCAACACAACAACACTCAAGACTCATACTCAAAGAAGTGTCCAAAAAGAGAGAGAGATATCCTAAATTTCTCTCTCTAAAATCAACGCATCGCAATCTATACATACATATATCTATATACATATATATATATATATGCAAGTGTTGTTGTTCTTCAATCTATCTGAATTCGAGTGTGTAATGAGAGATAGAGACTTGGGGCATAATAGTGTTGGAGCAAAGTTAGGGTTTTTGGATTTTGATAGTGCGTTTGAGTTTGGTGATACTCGTGTTGTTCGATTGGTCGATCTGTGAATGGATTCGAAGGATTCTTCGTCGAATTCAATCGTTGCGGCGTCGTCGGCGGCGGCAGAAGACGATGGAGTTTTGTCAGCCACCGCGGGGCTCGCGAAGGACGCCAGTGTAGCCTTTCATTCGGGCAAGTTCTTGGAATGTGTCGATTTGTTGAATCAGCTCTTGCAGATAAAAGATGACGATCCAAAGGTAACTTCTTCTTCTTTTTTTCTTTTTTATAACCTTTTTCGTTTTAAGTATCTGAACTGTTTGATGTGTTGATTGTATTTTTTAATTGTCCAATGAAATGAAGAAATGAATGTATAATGCTGTTCGGTTGATTCGTATTTTAGTAATTCTTAGATACTCAATATAAAACTTTGAGGTTTGGATGAGTTAGAATAGCTTGCAATTCCTTTGCAAAATTGTTTCTTTATTTACTTGGAATTTTTAAAAGGTTGGAGATGAGCATGATTGTAGGATATTGTGTTGATATTGTAAATTCTGTTGTTGTTAGGGTTCACAACACAATGCTTAGATAATATTTGTAATTTTAAGACTGTTTAGACTAGGCAGAACTTTGACAGGTGATGAGATTGGGAAAGCTTATTGAAACTGTTTAGACTTGCAGACCAAGGGTAAGTCATGGCATTGGTGGGTGATATATTTGCTAAGTTTGAGTCTGTGTGACTCTGAAATTGGCGATATTGACTTCTCTGGAGTGAGTTAGCAGGAAGATATCTGCATGACATAATTCACAGCACTACGTTCTTTGAACTCATTACAAATCTAGTTTTGCCAAATTTTTTATAGCATAAACTTATAATAACTGCAAGTTGGTTAGGCTAGATCAGTCCAGTACAATTATGGTGTTGCCATTTTGTTCAGTTAGAGATTGGGGGCTGTTTTTGGAAGTTAGAGAATAGGATCTGTATTGTCAAATTTTCAGTTAGAGAATAGGGTCTGTGTGTGCCTAGCACACTTTAATATTTTATTCTCATTCTTTTTATTTTTTGAATGAATAGGGTCTGTGCGTGCCTAGCACTCTTAATATTTTAAGATCATTTTCTGATATAATAAAAAATATTGATTTTATTGTAGAGATCTTGATTTAAAATCCTGTTTGAAAGTATAACGCCTTTTGATCTGAAGCACATTAGAAGTCCCTTTACTGCATTACAAATTTGAAAAGTTATGCAACTTTTATTTTACTCAAATGGCAAAAAAGTTTGTTCCTTTTAGTCTTGTATATTATTTGATGTTCCGAATTGTGTGATGTATTTTCAGATTCTTCACAATATTGCTATTGCAAGGTACTTTCAACATGGTTGTTCAGATCCCAAGAAGTTACTTGAAGTTCTTAATAATGTCAAGGTATGTGTTAAAATGCTGGCTAATGCTTCATGGTAGTGGAATATATTGGGTAGCGTTTGGTAGAGTTTTCTAAATATGATTTGAGAATAGGAGTTTTATTTTGAGTTTGTGAATTTTGGAATTATGGTTTGAGTGTGAAAAATTTGTTTGGTTATGAGTTTTGAAAAAAGTTTTGAATTGAGTTTGAAATGAATGATGTGATATATGATATTTAATTAAAAAACTTACAACTCATAACCAAACACACAACTCAAAATGTTATTCAAAGCTCATAAAAAATTTTAAAAAAATTCTGGAAATATTTTTTATTTAAAATATAAAAATAACAATTGTAAAAAAAAAAAAAAATTACACTACTCAGGTCAACCGGGGAGATGACCGGATTAGCCAAATTTTCCCGCCTGGAAAGGAGTTTTCAAAAGTGGGTGTGGAATTAATTTTTAAAAACTACAATCAAACACCACGTGCAAATCGACAAGTGGAATTACAATTCCAAAACTCTTCCAAACAGAGCCTTGATTTCTCTATCATGTCCTCCAGTAGTCTATCATTTATATCCTTGAAAGTTTTGGAAGGAGATAAGTTGGAGAAGAATCATGGGAAATCATTAAAATAGGATATAAAATTGATGTACGGCCAAAACATTTACAAAATTGGGGTAGGGAAGGGGGATAGTCATAGGTAGAATAGTAAGGAAGATGTGTAAGTTAAAAAAAGGAAGGGAGATAAAATGATATTAATGCAATTAGATATAGGAGAAGCACAATTAATACAGAAAGTGTATATGTGATGCTGACACACGATTATATTTGAGCCATCAGTCTATCGTTACTTTTCTGGTGCTAGTTATAAGCCCATCTGCTAAAGCATCTAGCATTCAACTAGACTATTGGGAGTTTTATAAAGTTTTAGACAAGGAAACCCTAGCAAAAGATATTCCTATGCATCACAACACAGGACAGGTGGAGCAGAAAAAAAAAATTTACATTATGTGGTGGGGTGTAAGTCAAAAGTTGTGGGGAGTGCAACTCATGTATTTCCCCCCCAACCTTCACTGAACAGTGATTTCCCCTACTTAGTTGGTGTTTGGAAAGTGGCTATTTTTTAGGCTTTTTGGCTATTTTAATTGGCTGTTTTAGTTTTTGTGTTTGAGAAAATGGGATGAATTTTTTTTGTTATTGTTGTATTAAAAAATGTGTTTGAAATGATTGTGTAATGCAAAATGACCAAAGTGTCCCTACAAAAAAATTTTAAAAAAAGGATATAGTCAATGCTGTGGCAGTTAGTACACTGCCACCGCCCAGTTTGTTTCTAATAAATGAAAAAAAGTACATGTTAGGTTCAAAAAAAAGTGCAGGTTGGTCTGAGGTTGGGATGAAGCGGATGTGTAACCCAAGGGTAAAATAGTCTTTTTACCCGTTAGTGGCATCCAGCTGGATAGCCTCACTGTAGCTCAGTAAGGCTACTTTGCTTTTGTTGACAAACGGGCTAAAACAGCCTACCCCACAGCTTCCCAAACACTGCCTTAATTTGTTCTGTTGGGAAAAAAAGTTAGTATTTTATCATTAATAGACTCACGTAACAAGATGACCAAAAAATTTGTAATAGAAAATGATGATAATTCAAAGTTGAACCAACTATTATGGAATTAAATTAAACTTATGCAGTCATTGGTTCAAGTAATTTGAGCAAAGTTTAAATTGAATCAATGCTATTACAATAGTGTTTTAAAAGGCTCTAGGCGCACCAAGACGATAAGGTCTTCTATAACCTAAGCGCAGGGCAAGGCAAGGGTTGCGCCTCTCCAAAGCAAGGCGCAAGTAGTAGAAGAAAAGAAAAATTATAAATAGGCAAACTTTTCAACGTAACAAATTTATATCGAATTCCAAAAATCATAAAGCAAGTTTCAGAAGCATAACATAAAAGAAAAAACAGAAAGATAACCCGGCGAAGAAGCATGAGAAGAAAAGAAGAAGAGAAGTATAAAATAAGAAAAGAAGAAGAGAAGAAAAACAAAGAAAGGAAAAAAAAAGGCAGGCCCGTGAAAAGATCCTATCGAAGAAGAGAAGAAAAAAATAAGAAAAGAAGAAGAGAAGAAAATAAGAAAAGAAGAAGAAAAAACAGAGGCAGAGAAATAACCCACCAAGAGAACTTATCAAAGAAGAAGAGAAGAAGTGAAGAAGATAAAAACCTAAAGAAGAAGCCAAAGCCGTGTCGTCTTCTCACTTTCTGATCGTTTTTTTAATCTTCTTCACCTGATTTTTTTTTTTTTTAATCACTTTCTACTCTCTTTTGATCGCGTTTGGTCATTTTATATTGAAGAGTTTTGATTCCCAATGGGTATGCCCACAAAAAAAGCACTTAATCAACAGTTGGAGTAGAAAAATATGTAAAGCTCATGAAGACCGCGCCTCGCAGCTTGAAAAAAAGCCCTCGCCTTAGCGCCTAAGCTGCGCCTTGTGTATTGCGCTGCGCCTCGCCTCGACCTGTTTGAAGCCCAAAGTTGCACTTCGTTGCGCCTCGCGCGCACGCCTTTTAAAACAATGTATTAGAGAATCCAAATGTATTTTTGCTTGATATTTTAACTGGGGAAGCTATAAGGTGATTGATGCAAATTTCTTTATAAAAAAATAAAAAAATGAAGAAGGAAGAAGAATCCATATGGTATTTAGGAACTCAATATTTTTTAATAATAAAAAGAACCATAAAGGGGGAACCTCCTTTGTATGTAGTATGTAATTGCAGAGGAAAGGATATTAACTAGATATATTGATGCTTATATAAAAAAAAGATATGATCAACACGGACATGGACACGCGACACAAGGAGCTAATTACTCCCTACGAAATTTTGTAGCTTTTTGCACTGACAATCATGATAAGATTCTTGATATTTGGTATTTATTTATGAGCTATAATATGCATGCCATTTACCTTTTGGCTCTGTGTTAAATTCTTTGGTGCTGGAATATAAGGTTTATTTTTAATTTGGTTTCCTTTGTTCTCACATTTTGTTTTATATTCTTTAATTTGATATAGAAACGAAGTGATGAGCTTGCTGATGCATCCAGCGAAAATGCAGATGCTGTTGGCAATTTGGGCAACAAAACTGCATTGGGATCTAAAGGAACCAATAGTGTGGCACATCAATTTTCCAGTGCAAATAGTTCACATGTTTATGGCGATGAATTTGACACTTCTGTGACAATGTTAAATATAGTATGTTCAATTGATACTGTGTTTAGTTAATTTATTTGTGGCTTGTTGTAATGGTTTTGATTTTTTATTCCTTTTTTTTCCCCCTTTTTTCTTTTTTTTCTGACACTTAATTTGGATTGATGTTTGTTTCAAAATGGCTCTACACAGGCAGTTATCTGGTTTCATCTTCATGAATATGCGAAGGCCTATTCCATTCTTGATTCTTTATATCAAAAGATTGAACCAATAGATGAGGTATGATGGAATAACCTGCAAGGGTTATGCTATGGTGCCTTATAACCCTCCACCCAAGAAAAAAGAAACAGTGATGAGACAATGTTATTCAAATTCCTGTGTGTAATGTCTTTGTAATTATGTATTTGCAGGCAACAGCTCTTCATATTTGCCTTTTGTTCCTGGATGCTGCATTAGCTTCCCATGATCCGTGGAAATTTGTTGTAAGTTCAATTTCTAGGAGCTTGACTAATTGTCTTCATTCAAAGTTTTACTTGAGATTTATTATTTTAAATGATGTGTCTTGAGTCTTCAGCCTGACATTTTGTGCTATATTCGTTCTCTTGCCTTTTCTACCATTGGCACAGCTCCATTATTAGGAGACTTCTGATTTAGAGAGTGGATGAGGTTTATTGTTCTGTGCTTTTGGACAAGGAATCATTGCTCTTCAGTCTAATTGAAATGTTGCAAACTTTTGTTTCAGGATTTGAATTTTTAGTCATCCAATTTATTACTCTCTCTCTCTCATAAGGTAGTTGGGTAGAGCATGAAATTATGTTTCTGGAACATCTGATAGAATGATGTGGAAAGATAAGCATTGAGCTTTTTTTTTTTTGTGGATAAACAATAAAACTTTATTAGAAAGCATCAAGACAATGCAAAGAATACAAGCAAGCCACCCACAAACGGACTAAGCAAAACTAACCAATCAAATCCTCTACAAAGTCAACAAAGACCAAGACAGTGCGACCGACTGTACCCGTAACCCAACTATGCAGCACCAACAACAACCTATTTTCTAACCATAAAACGGAATGACATTCATCTTGAAACACTCGCCTATTCCATTCTAACCAAATCAACCAAAGCAAACAATGGGAAGCAAGCACCCAAGCCTTTCGGCGCCTCTTCCCCACCCCAACTCTGTAACACTCCCAGTAAAGACTCCGATTGCACCCACACTAAGCCAAACAAAGCAACAAGGAAATTTCAAAGTCTGGACACAATCGGGCAATGAAGAAGCAAATGATCCACCGTTTCCGCATCCTTGCAACACATGCAACACCAATTCACCAACACATGCCGCCGCTAGATGAGATTATCAATAGTAAGGATACGTCCCAAAGTTGCGGTCCAAACAAAGAAAGCGACCTTAAAAGGAGAACCCGTGGCCCAAATACATTTCCAAGGAAACACACCACCAACACTCCCTACAAGCACCCCATAAAATAAAGACACGGAGACAACACCTTTAGAGCTCTGGACATCCCAAAGTAAAGAATCCAACCCATCCCCTCCATTCCGCAAGCCATACAGAAAGCCTAGAAGATCCACCAATTGGTCTTACCTCCCAATACTGTATATCATGACGAAGACGAACATTCCAGGCAATTGAGTCCTCGTGTGTCGTCCTAACCGAAGCAACCAACTCTTCCCCATCAGCAGCAATAGCATAAATCAAAGGAAACAAGGCGGCCAAAGTCAAACCATCACACCACCGATTTCGCTAGAAATGAACCCGATCACCAACCCCCACTTTAAACCGAACCCTCCCAAAGCCCCGCCCTCCCCAACCAAATCCCCTTCCACAAACTACAACCATAAAGTTGAGCCACTCTTTGCGAACACCAACCCCCCCCCTCCCCTCCTCTCCATACTTGGCTACCACCAGCCTCCTCCGTAACCTGTCCTGTTCCCCTACAAAACGCTACAACCATTTACCTAATAAAGCCCAATTAAACACCACCAATTTTCGCACACCCAAACCCCCCTCCTTCAAAGTACAAATCCTCTCCCAAGCTACCAAATGATAATGAAAACCCTCCCCACCCCCACTTCACAAAACCTCCCGCTGCAACTTCTCCAACCTCTTTGCCACCCCTATAGGGACCACATGCACAGATATAAAGTATGTCGGAATGCTGGAAAGAACATTCTTGATCAAAGTAATCCGCCCCTCTTTGGACAAGTATTGTTGCTTCCACCCTGCTAATTGCCGCTGCACTTTGTCCACTACCCTATCCCATACTCGAGTCTCCTTAAAAGAAACCCCCAAGGGAAGTCCCAAATAAGAAATTGGCAACCTGGCCACTTTATAGTCCAAAACGGTTGCCAACATCGGTAAACTAGCCACTTGACCCACAGGGATCAATTCTAATTTGGACAAATTAACCCACGGCTCGAACACTGCCTTAAAACATAACAAAATACATCCCAAGCGACCAATCTGAGTAGCCTCCGCATCACAAAAAATCAACGCAGCATCAGCATAGAATAGATGAGAGACCACCAAAGAGTGATCTCTCCCCCACCACAAAACCTGATAATAAATTCCCTTGGACCGCCTTAGAAATCAAACGACTCAATGCCTCCATAACCAAAATAAACAACAACAGGAACAGTGGGTCTCCCTGCTTAAACCTCTCCAAGCAGGGAAAAAACTCGCTGATGTCTCATTAACCAGGACTGACATCCGAACAGTGGAAATACAAAAATGTATCCATTGCCTCCACCGGGCCCCAAAATCCAACCTCTCCAACATGTATAACAGAAAGTTCCAATTGACATTATCATAAGCCTTCTCAATATCCAACTTACATACAATTTCCCCTTTCCCTTGCCGAAACCGTGAAGCCACGCACTCATTAGCCACCAAAACAACATCCAAAATTTATCGCCCACCCATAAAAGCATTCTGAGATTCTGAGACCACTCCCTCCAACACCCTCCGAAGCTTATTAGCCAAAACCTTGGCCAGTAAATTGTAAATGCTGCCCAAAAGACTAATAGGCCGAAAGTCTCGGATATCCTCCGTCCCCCCTTCTTGGGAATCAAAGCAATAAAAGTTGCATTCAGACTCCTCTCAAACTGCCCAGTTTGATGAAATTGCTCAAACACATCCAACACCTCCCATTTGACCACCCCCCAACAATGCTAAAGAAAAGCAACTGAAAAACCATTCGGCCCCAGGGCCTTGTCCCCAGGCACACTTCTTAACGCACCCAAGACCTGTCCTACAGTTCCCAACAAAGCCCTATTCAACAAACCAAACCACCTCTCCTCCGCCACGCCTTGAACCAACTGGCCATTGTCTCCAATGGGAGCCAAACCTCCGTCCCGCATCGAAATAGCCTTGTGCACCACTGATGCCCCGTTCATAGTGCCAGTCTTCGAAACCCTACCCTCCCTCCTGGCAAAACCCTCGATGACTAGAGCCACACCCTCCCACCTATCCCCAAACTTCGAAGCAGGGATAAAAGTCTAGAACCGCTTACCATCCAATGTGACCACAATCTGAAACGAAGCCCCACCGTCCTCCTCGTCACGAATCCAAACTGCCACACTCCAACGATTCCCATCCAAACGACCTAGAAACGATTGGGTTCCAATGAGACTTGAAGCCTCCCGTAACTTCTTCACAATCCAAACTACTTCAAACCGACTAATAACACTTCTCCCCGTAAACCTAATCCACGTTCCACAATCCCTAGCTATCGATGGCCTCGGGAGTCTAGTGATGCCTCCAGAAACTCAAAGGATTGACCCCCAAGGAAAAGAATCCGTTGTCGCGGCCCGTCCTCCACGCTTGCCGGAAACATTCAAGGTAACTCTCTCAAACCATTGGAAATTGCGTCTAATTATGGAAATCACTCACTCCGTGAAAATTGCTCCTGGATGTATGATTTGTTGGTTCTCTAGGTTTCCATCACCAGATTTTTGGACATAGCATAGGCAAAATTGTGTCAAGATCTATTTACCTTTACCCTTTCAAGAGGACTAGGCGGATATATTTCCTTGGAAGCTGATATATACAATCCTCCTCCTTTTAAGATCTCAATAGATGGTCTCCAGCTTATATAATTGACTAAGCATTGAACTTTACTAGATACATGTTATTTGTTTCTTAAAAATTGGCTCTCTTTCATCCCCTCTTCTTATTAGCTTTCATATAGTGATGTATGTTGAACCTGCTTGTCTAGTTTCCATATCTTTTTAAAATTTTCAAAATAAATTGGGAAAACCTGTGAAACTTGTACCTTTACAATAGTAGTACAAAAAATCTTCGTTCCATATGTTTAATTGCTGCATGCTTGCTCCCCTTTGGATCTAGTTTATTAAATTATGATTTGAGTGATATAAATGAGGCTAATCTCCATCAGGAAACTTTCTGGTAACTTGTGCACTATGTTCTGTTCCTATTTTATGTACTATAGATATCCATGTTTTATGTAAATGTACCTTTACCATATCTGATTTATTTATTTGAAAATAATTGAACCTTGAATCAAATCTATTTTGACATCTGGATCGTGTATCCTTTTAAATCATATTAAATTTTAGATTTCGGTACAATTAGAGGCCAAGTTGGAAAGGTATTACATTTCCTGATTTGTGGGGTAATTGTGTTTGTTTGTTCTCTTCAATAGAGATTGGTAGATATGATATACTGCATGTATTTTCTAGTCTAAATGTTCTATAGGTGTTTTTCTGTTGTAGGGATTATTAAATTTTTTTTTTTTTTTTGATAAATAAAAATTTATAGAAAACTAAGCATCAAGGAGATGTAAAAAATACAAATTTGCAGGATTATTATTTTATTTTTATGATTTTCCATCTAATAGGTAAGAATATCATTACAAATGCCAAATGAGGTCCCTCACATGCGAGAAAGTGTATTCGACTAAACAAAAGCTATACCCTTTCTGGAATGTATAAAAAAAAAATGGTGCTATACCCCTTCTAGAAAGTATAAGACAGTACAAATTGCGTACAGTCTGCTAAGGATAATGAGAATAAGGAAACCTTGTTAGTGTATAGAGTAATTTTTGTTCTTAGATAGTTGATTCTATGATACAAGGCTAGGAAGCACGGGTTGCAGGTACGGATACGGGTATGGGTATGATATGGGTATGTCGATATGGCAAATTCTTTAAAAAGTAGAGTACAGGTACGATTGGGCTATGCCAATTATTTATTTATTATAATTTATAGTTAAACATCCAACATACAAATCAAAATTTAATATCATAATTGAAAAGAGAAATTACAAAACCAAAATAATTTGTGAATTCGTTCACTTCATTCGAGTATATAATTTTTCAAATATTCAAATAATAAATTAAAACCATCAATATTATGAAAGTAATTACAATGAAATAAATACATCAGAATCAGTTTATGAATCCAACTTTTTTTTTGGGGATAAATTATGAACCCTAAATTTAAATGTTCCTTTCTTTTGTCTTCTTAGATTTTAAATTTTTCTATCTTTTATTTTATATAATTCTAATTGTGTTTACTACAGAACTATATCAGAAAAAAAAAAAAAAATGTTGGGAAGATCAGAAAAAACGATAATCAAAGAAGAGTAGATTGGCTATTTCTCAAAAAAAGAAAAAAAGAAAAAAGAAGAAGAAGAGTAGATTGGCTACAAGAGGAGGTAAGAAAACTCACCAGAAACAAGAAGAATCAGATGTTGGACAGATCTGCTTATTTGCTGCGAAAATAGAGAGAGAATCTAGAAAAAAAAAAATTCAAAGAAAGAGGAAGAAGAGGAGGAATTGAAGCAGAAGAACTAAGAGAAACTCACTGGAATATTGAGTTTTGCCATCGACTAGCACCGTCATCTTCGAAGAAGAGTTCAATTGCTGACTGTGTTCTTTCTTTGAACTCGTTGATTGTGCTCTTCGCCAGAGAGAATTGAATCAAAACAATAAACCTAATTTCAATTTGTGTTATGTTTTTATTATTACAAAAGAACTCTAAAGTTATTTAATTTTTTAAAGTTAACAAGAAAAAATTGCTCAGGTACCCTTATAATTGTTGAAAATCTTGTTTTTTACCCCGCATACCCAAAAATGAACCCATGGAGTACCCATGGCGTACTAGGCATCTACAAATCGTATAAAATGTACCCGGTGTGTTTTTGCCACCGGTGCAGCCGTACTGGTACGTGTACGCGTACCCAGTAAGTATCCAGTACTTGTACGGCAACATTTTTGGAGTACATGTGCTTCATAGCTTGATATCTATACTAATATGTAAAGCGAGCACCTTTTCTATTTGGCTGGAACCACAAAACGATACCAATTTTCTTCAACACAACTGTTTGGTTTTCTCTAGCTTTGAGGGCAAAAATTGGAACCATGTTTTTTGTGTTAACCCCACATCCAATCAGTTAGAATGTAAAATGAGGAAATTTAGGTTTAGGAAGAAGAAGAGAGAAGAGAAGAGGAAGGAATTTTTTATATATCTTATAATGTTGTGCCCAACCCTACATCAGTAAATTAGCAAAATATATATACAAATCCTAATATTGCAATATGACCATCGTACCCTCAACTTAAGTAAATATTAACAATAGAACAGAAATAACTATTCTAACACAATCCAATTCAAAAGCTGCTTGAGTAGGAAATGTTTTTCTTGATAAGGCAACACAGTGAGGAAAAAAAAAAATTTATGGATAAAATTATGAATTGTTTGGGTTATGTTTTGGTCACTCTTGCTTTACACTTGTATTGCTTTGGAGTCTGGTTTCAAGAAGCTAGACAGTGTTTTGGTGATTCCAAACTCTGGATAGTGTTATTGGTCTCTCCTTGATTGAAGGTTGATTTTTTTTTTTGGCATTTGGTCATTGGTTGTAGTCATCATTACTAATTATTAGTTTGTTTCTTTTGAGAATTTAAGAGTGCGAGTCCGACAAACATTGTGAAAGAAAAGTTGCATGTACAATGGAAATGTAGAAGATGAATTGTCTTTTGTAGAAAAATTTATTAATGAAGGCAATGAAGAAGTATAGACAAGAAGGATGAGCTATACCTTTCACCGATGAAAAAGAAAGGTGCAATGCTACAATATTGAAGTTAGCTACCACCCGATGGCTTCTCCACACACCCATCCATGCACATATGCATGCTTATTGCCCTAGAAACAGAATATAAATAAACACTAAAAAACAATGAGAAAGAAGCTAGGGTAAATATGGACCCTTACAAAACTAATTAAGAAAACCTTGCTAGTGTCTCATTGGTCGAATCTTTCTAATTGTCCTTTTAGGTGTCTAGACGCCTTCCCCCAATTCTAGGATGCTTAGTAGCTCTAGTAAGTCCATAGCTGGTATTTGCATCCGTGTTACTTGGAACATGGATCGTTATAGTGACGGGAATGAGAACAAGAACTTGGTATGCCATATGCTTTAAAATGTGCTATGATATTAGGGGTAGTAGGCTTGTACTAATTACACAGTTAGAATTTGGCTACTTGTTAATGTGTTGAGTAAATTGATCATGTAAAACATAATTCTGGAAGCTTTATGTCCTTCCAAAACTCCACTCTATGGAGACTTAGTTCATTATATTTGATGTTTTCCTCCTATTAGATTTTTAAGAGAATAGGAATAAATTTTGGAATCTCTTTGGATGGCTGAATTCAGCATTTTATGGAACAGAAGTGTATCATGTTTCAGAAAGTGTGTTCCAAAACGTAAATTGGTAGGACATTGGCGTTGTCTGGTAATACTAATATGCATTAAAGAAGATGACGAAGCTAAAATCCATCTGAGTAGGTGCCATACTATAAAGCGGTTGATGAATGGATATCTAACCCATCCCATTTCCATATCAAATCTTCCTTAATGAAACAATGCCTCAGGTTTCAAGGTGCCGTCATTCCTTTTAAGAGGGTTTGGATCCGAGAGACTCCATCGTAGAGGTAGTGCCTTTTTCAAATCTGTCGTCTTTTCCAAGTTTAATGATAAACTGCATCTCAAAGATATTTCTTGCGCTATTTAGTGTTGTGTAGTAAAAGTGTAAGTGTATTGTAACACAATGGGTAGGTTGACAACTATGCGACTAGGGAAAATCATTGTATTTCTAAAGTTCGTTAGGCATGCTCAAATGAGCATGTTATTTGAAGCGGTGAGATTTATTTTTTATTTTATTTTATTTATTTTGGGAGGAGAATCCTTTGCTTAATCTGTTGTGCTGTCAGTCAGTGTTACAGTACTTGACATGTGCATTTCTCCAATTTCTTTCCTTTCTTGGAATTTTGGTTAGAACCTTTCCTCTCTTCTCAATCTTGTTGCACGTCTCTCTCTCTCTCTCTCTCTCTCTCTCTATATATATATATATGTATATTTATAGTGCATTAACACTAGATGCTACTCCATGGTGAATTCACTTGCAAAGCCTTTTGCCAATCCAATATCTTTTGAGAAGCACTGTGTGATTTAACCAAAATTAGGGTTATGAAATCATTAGAGAGAGAGTCCCAAATTGGGATACGAAGTGCTAAAGCTCTAATCACAATATGAAAATTTCTTTAAAACTAATTACTGAAGGACCTAACTACCTATTTATAAGCCAAAAGAAAAGATTGTATGTATATAACAAGTGAAAAGATTTATAAAATATATTTGTTGTATATGATATGTATAAAAATATATATTCATTTGCTGTACCCTGCTTTGTTGTATCTGGGATTTTTGGAAATTGTTGTGCTTGCAATCCATATTGTGTTATATCTGTGTCGTGTTTCTGTTTTCATGCTTGTGTCCGTGCTTCTTAGACTTCATAGTAATCCTCTTCTTTTACTATTAACGTTTGTTGTATCGGCCTTGTTGTATTTGAGATTTTTGGAAATCGACGTGTTGGCAGGTCTGTATTGTGTTATATCTGTGTCCTGTTTGTGTTTTCGAGCTCGTCCATGCTTCTTAGACTATCCTCAATTCTTAGTAATCCTCTTCTTTCACTGCAAAGTTTATTTGATAATCTGATTATCCCACTGAGGAGAAATGCTTGGATTCTAGCTCATGGAAGGTGCAGCCTCCTCAGGAACTGCTCTCCATTTTGTGTTTTCAAAAGGGATGAAGATTTTACCTATTCTTTTGCATTATCTGTTGACTTGTACATTGTTGCAAATGATGTTTGGCTTTGTGAAGGTTAGTTGGTTGCCTGAATATGGATCCTTTCCAATGTTCTTTTTCATCTTTGGCAAAGTAAAATTGGAAAGTTCTGTCACAATGTGTCATTGTTTTAGCCATTATATGGTTACATGTGGGTGGGAAGGATTGGAAGAAATTTTTAGGAGTAGCAATGAAGAATTGCTGTTTCATCTTCTTTGGTTTTGAGTGCTGTTTGGATGTAGCTGATTGCTAAAGCTTAGAGACCTGGTGGTCAATTTTGTGAAATGGGTGAGTGGTGGGTAATTGTGTGGTTATATATATATATGTATATATATTCATGACAGGTAGTTGATGGTAACTAAATTCTTTTTTCAGAAAATGTATATTGTGAGTATGTAGGGATGTAGGGAGGTTGTATTGATATGGAAATCTCCAAAATAAAGCCTTCTGCATGAAATGTTTTAACGCTATGCTGGATCAGGTAGTAGTTGTGAAGTTCCACTATTGGTCTGTTTAGAGGACTTCTGTTTCTTTGATTCTGGACTTTCTTTTTAGCTAAATATTAGTTATTTTTCATTTAGTAAGCTGAGGATTGTTCTTCCAATTGAAATGCATGTTCAAAAGAGAGAGATTGGGCTTGTGACTTGTCTTTCATTTAAATTCTTTTTAAGTAGAGATGCATTATAGCTTTACTTTACTCTTTTTTTTTTTTTTTTTTGTACTTTTCTAGTTGTTCTCCTTTAGCTTGGTTGTTTGGAAGGCTGAAGTGGTTATTTTTAGTTATTTTATGGGATGCCCAGTTTTGTGCATGACTGGGGATTGTTGTAAATTGTGGATTATGGTGCCAAAAGCTCAAATAACCATTTGTGGGTTATTTACTTATTGTGCTTTGAGTAAAGCTATTTTCCCTGGCAATTGTAACCATTTTGTAGACTTAGTGCCTAGTGTGTTTGGAATGAAGGAATTTGGTGGAACTATAGTTGAAAATGGAATTTGATATGCTCGGAATGGATGGAACTTAAAATGGGTTTTGGATTTGGTGGGATTTGAAAGGGGGAAAAAGAAAAAAAAAAACCATCTTGAAATCCCATTCTTCTGTCTTTCTCTACTAACTAATGTCTCTCCTAGGGGCATCATTGCCTTCAATTTTGTTTCCTTTCCAATTCCTCATCAAACCAAGCAGAAAATGGAATTTTTTCCTTTTAATTCCAATCAGTAAAGGGATGTCCTTAGAACTCCGTTATTTTCCTTTCCCATTTTGAAATTTCATTTCTAATAAAAGGGTTTGGTTCCAAACACTGTAGGGTTTACCCATTTTATTTTTCTGAATTCATTTCTTATTGTTACTTTGCTTGAATTAGGTCTGAAAGCCCACTAGTATTTTGTGCATTTTTTGGTCATGTATGAGATTCAATAATCATGTTATACAATGGTCAATGCATCATAGTGTTATTATTTTTATTTTTTAAAATATTTTTGGAATTTCTATGCAGTGTTTTAGTCTTCACATTTATTGACAGCATGATTGAAATTTTACATATTCTTTTTTTCTGTTTGTATGTTTTAAATTTATGCTTAGGTACCGGAATAATTTTGTCATGGTTTTTTTTTATCCAGGATGTAATTAATTATGTGGAGAAAGCTTATTGTTTCAGTAATTTGATCAGTCAAAATGACAATGGAAGCTCCACGACACAACAATCTTCTAACCTGGTGGTGAAATCTTCTTCGCTTCCAAGCAATTCAAACGCCACAGATGTTTCTAATTCTGATTCAGTTGCTAATTCAAATTCCTCAGAAAGTCCTTTATCTAGAACTTTATCAGAGGAAAATCTCGAAAGCCTAATTTCAAGTATCGACATGAGTGGACAGAACCTAGCAAGACCATCAGGCGTATCGACCAATGATCTTTCAAGAACTCCAGCTGATCATTCAATTTCAACCAGTGATCTGAGATTGAAGTTGCAACTTTACAAGGTTCGGCTTTTGCTTCTCACGAGGAACCTCAAGGCAGCAAAGCGTGAAGTTAAGATGGCTATGGCTATGAACGTAGCACGGGGGAAAGATTCTTCCATGGCTCTCCTCTTGAAGTCCCAGCTCGAGTATGCACGTGGAAATTACCGTAAAGCCATCAAGCTCTTGATGGCATCAAGTAATCGGACAGAAATGGGGATTTCAAGCATATACAACAACAATTTGGGGTGTATCTATTATCGACTCGGAAAATATCATACGTCAACGATCTTCTTTTCCAAGGCTTTGAGTAATAGTTCATCTCTTCGGAAGGAAAAACCATTAAAGCTCTCGACTTTCTCACAGGACAAATCACTCCAAATTATATACAACTGTGGTGTTCAGTACTTGGCTTGTGGGAAACCAATACTTGCCGCTCGTTGTTTCCACAAGGCGAGTTTAATTTTCTACAACCGGCCTCTCTTGTGGTTCCGAATCGCTGAATGTTGTCTAATGGCACTAGAGAAGGGACTTTTGAAATCCGGTCCTGCCCAATTGAATGGATCTGATGTTAAAGTTCATGTGGTCGGAATGGGAAAATGGAGACAACTTGCTGTGGAAGATGGGGTTTCACGTAATGGGAAGGTGGATTTTGTTGGAACAGACGATTGCTTTTTGGGTGATGATAAACAGCCTAATCTCTCGCTGTCACTTGCCCGGCAGTGTCTGTTCAATGCCCTGTACTTGTTGAACCGTTCTGAGTCGAAGTGTTCAAATTCTGATTCCCCTCATGGTTCCACCTTGGAGGAAAACGAATCAGGAGAGGTCACATCATCGAATAATACTAATTACAGAAGTGGGTCTGGTGGTGATCCCAAGGCATCTAATCTGATGGTCGGCACGGGTCAAATCAATGGAACAGGGGATGCTAAAGAACAGAAGGGTGGAAATGGAAACAGTCCAAATGCCGCCTTACAGAGCTCGATATCGGATTATGAAGAGATTTGTGAAAGAGAGAATCTGATGATCAAGCAAGCTCTTCTTGCTGACTTGGCATATGTTGAGTTGGAATTAGGAAATCCTTTGAAGGCACTGTCAACGGCACGATGTCTCTTAGAACTTCCAGAATGTTCTAGAATATACATTTTTCTAGGCAACGTGTATGCAGCCGAGTCTCTCTGCTTGCTAAACCGGCCAAAGGAAGCCGCTGAGCAATTGTTGATCTATTTGTCCGGTGACAACAACGTTGAATTACCGTACAGCAAAGAGGACTGCGAACAATGGCAAGTAATTAAAAACTTGGATTGTGAGGAGTCGAATGGTGGGTTTTCAAAGAACTCTTCGCTTGATGAATCACAAGATGTCATGTTTCTCAACCCCGTAGAGGCACGTGGAACTCTTTATGCAAACCAAGCTGCAATTTTTGCTTTGCAGGGAGAGCTCGAGCAGGCTCATCGGTCTGTGTTTCAAGCTTTATTGTCAATACCCGATAGCCCAGAAGCAATTGTTACTGCCATTTACGTGGATCTCATGATTGGGAAGACACAAGAAGCGCTCGCCAAGTTGAAACAGTGTAGTCGCGTTAGGTTTCTCTTGGGAAGTTCAATGCTAAAAAACGCTTGTTGATCGGTGTTGTGTCTGTGGATTTTAGCGCTGTTGAGTTTTAGTAGGTAGGTTAAAAAATCCTTTTTTGATGAGGATTTTGTAACATATATATAGTTTCAACCCAGGGAATAAGATTTTTTTTCTTTTTTTTTTTTTTGTTACAATTTTATGTTTTAATATTTTTCATTTTGTTGTAGGGTTCAGGGGATTGGTGGTGGGTAAAATTGTTTTGGTTGGTCATGAAATGCCCCTACCCTATATGATTTGAGATGTAGTTCTGATTCAGAATATTTTTTTTGTTGTTTTAGTGGCTAAATCAGGTTGGTATTCAAAGATTATAGAGGTCATGCTATTTTCTCGAGAAAATGAACTCTGAAATTCATTCCTTCCAGATGATAATGCAGGTTTAATCTTTTATTTTTATTTTGTCAATGCCCTATCCTATAGATATAGTATAATGTGGCATGCGGAGCTCTATTGTGATTTTGATAAAAAAAAAAGGGGAAAAAAAGAAAGAGAAGAGTGTGAAATTGTTATATTCAGGGGTGGTTTGAGATGATGTAAATAAGTGTATTTTTTTACTTTTTATGAAATATGGATTGGGTATGGATTGTGTTTGAAGTGATGTGTTAGAGAGCTGATGTGACTTAAATATGATAGTGACTTTTTGATTTTTTTAGATCATGCCAAACAAGGCCTCAGTGTGTTTGGTTTCAGCTTTCTAAATTTAGAATTCTGAAAATTGAATTTTTTTGTTTTTATATTTTTATATTTTTAGTGAATATTTTTTAAATTTTAAGTAATTTTTTTACTTTTTTAGATGTATTTTACTTAGATGTATTTAAACAGTAAATTATATATGAAAAAATATTTTAAAAAATTAATAAATGCACAAAAATATGAAAATTATATTGAATTTCGTATTTTTTTTGTATTTTTGGTATTTAGTGAATTTTTTAAATATTTTTTTTACAAATATTATATTTTCTAAGTGTATTTATGTTAGATGTGTCTAAAAATTAAATTACTTAAAATATTAAAAAAATTCAGTGAAAACAAAAAAAATATGACAAACGAAAAAGTAGAATTTTAAAAAAAATAAATTTTAAAAACTGAAAACAAATAGAGTGATTGTATTTATATTTTACTAACTTTTTTTTTCTTTTTAAATTTTTACCTAAATTCATAATCTAAACACAGTTTAAGAGTTTTTATTCGAGCTTGACTTGATAAAATTTTGTTTTAGATGTATTGATTATGTAAATAAATTAAATTTGAATCTATTTTAAAATTTGCAAATCTTTAATTTATAAAAATCTTTGAGTTAAGTTTGGTTGAAATTTATTTGAGATTGTCTAGAAAAATTGAATGAATAATCATTTTCTATTCTTAAAATTTGATTTACCACCACCAAAAACAAAAGGGTTTTTTTATTGATCAATCTAATTTAGAGGTGTTCTATCCCAATAAGCTCACAAAGAAAAGTTATAACTTAGTTATGTGTTTATACTTTTATTTCATAAGGTCTTTTTTTCTTAATTTATATTTTTTGTTAGACTATTATACCTTTTATCTATTATTGATATATATTATATACAAGAATGATATACATATTTCCCTCTGTTTTTGTTGTGGTAGGGTTTCGTTCCTATAGAAGAGAAGACGACGACACAGAGTTTATGATAGTGTTTCGTTGCGGTAGAGTTTCATTCATGTAGGAGAGAAGATGACGACTCAGAGTCTCTGCTTTGTTTTTGTTTTTGTGTTTTTTTGTCATAGTTATGATTTCAGCCAGAAATCAAAGAAAAAGAGGAGGATTTGAATCAAAGGAACAGATGAGATGGCTTACAAATTTGTTTAATCGATTGATTGAAACCCACATTCGACTGGATAAATCAAAGGGAAAGAGGAGTTTGTGCTCTGTTTCTAGTTTTTCTGTTAATTAGTGTAAATGTTCACATTTCATATTGTTTTTCTTTCGGGTGATGTTTTTCTTTTTCACAATTGTTAAAATTATTGCCCACCAAGTGTTTGATTATATGTTCAAATGAGAAATTCAGTAGAAAAAGTTGTTCACATTGGAAACTTTGTGGCTAATAGTTGCTATTCCCTTGTTTGTGCAATGATTTTGGGTTTCTTTCCAAGTATTACAAAGGAAATTTGTTCAGACTTATATATATATATATTTTTTCCATCCTTGTGCTCACGTGTGTTTAAGAAAATGTTCAAACGAAATTGGAACATGCTCATGTCTTGTCTTGGACCAAGAACACAACAGATATAGTGAAGTATAGGATAGCTCCATTGACTTTAGTCTATTTTTGATTGAGTGAAAAATGTTTTTACATGGAATAAGATATTACAATGAATAGATTATCACAATTAGTGTGAATATTCACATTTCATATTGTTTAGAAGTTTGAGAAATGGGTTTTAGAATTGTGAAGAGTAAGGTCTCTGATACAATAATGGGGCTTTCTTTGTAAAGAGATGAGGTAGGTTTGGTTTGATTTGGATTGTTGTAATGGTAGAATTGTAGGAGGTGTTAATAATAGTGATAATAATGAAGATGAAGACGAAAATTATGAAGACACAGATGAGGATGTGTGTGATGGTCTTTTATTTTTTATTTTTTGAGAGATTGAGATTTTCAAATTTATGATTCTGTTATTGTCATTGATTTTGATTTTTTGTAATTGGATTTCAATGTAGCAATGATTTTTTGAGATTGGTAATGTGTCTGATATAAAAATGATGTTAATGTTCATATTATTAATCAATATTAATATTCACATTAATTTGAATTGAAAATTTGTCATTGTGTTGTCAATTGGTGTTAATATTAGTCACACACCCATATAATATTGAATGATGAATATATTTTCATTGTATTCATTACCACTATGACAAGGTGATGTTAAAGTTCACATCAGCATTACATCAAATTACACAACTATAGGCCTCAACTTTCATTTTGAATACAAATATAATGTAAATATTCACACTAAAACATACGAATGTGAAGGTTCACATGAATTCTGGAATATAGATAAAGACATTATGGTTTCAAAGTAATAATTACTAATATGGAATGATGATATTGAAATTCACATCAAAATTGTATTGCCCACATATCACATTAAGTTAATGATTATGTATACACAATTATAAAGCAGCTGACAACAATGTAAATGTTCACATCGATTTTTTAATTTCTAAAAATAACAAAATCATGTTCACTAACCCAAGCAAATATTACTGCATATTGACACTGTAACAACCCTCGTTTTGATTACCGATTAACCACTGAATTACGTACTGATTACTGCTAAACCGAACTGATAATGACTGATAATTGAATTAACTGAAGTACTGAATGGACTGATTGAAATCGAAACTGAAATTGAATAAGTTTATCCATTGAATTGTATATTGTATCTGTTTGATTGATTGATTGTCTGTTTGAATTCATATGGTGGCCGAATTAGGAACTGATTGATGTTTTATAATCCTCATGATTTATGTGAATTTATGGTATAGTTATCTAAAATGTGAGTAGGTATGATTAAATTAGATTAAATATTGATTTAATTGGCAAGTTTGACTTATTTATACTTAGACCACTTAGTGGCCCACAACTCCTCATATTTGAGCCATATACAAAACACTTAATCAACATTTGATCAGCCATTTCTCTTTGTTTGCCGACCAAGAAGAGAGTTAGAGAGAGAGGGACTTGTTCTTGTTGATTTGCTTGAAGACTTGAAGTAAATTGAAGTGTATTTGCATAATTGAGCTTCTAGGCTTAAATTACAAGACTTAGGTAAGGAAATCATCATCTTCTTGTTGTCTTTAAGCTTCATCTTGCATGGTTCATGCTCCATTGTAGGATTAAACCATGATTTAGTGCTAAGAGGTTGAATTAGGCTTGAATTCATGCATGCATGGCCATCTTGGTGCATTTTGAGGTTGAATTCATGGTGGATTGTACATGCATGCTCATGTTTCTAACAAAGTCCATGTTTTCATTTTGTTTTCCAACTATTGAGCTCATTAGAGCAAGATTTGAACCTTGAATTTGGTTAAAAACTCATGCATTGCATGTTTGGTACTTGTTCTTGAAAATGGGTTTGAATATTGGATTTAATTGACTCACCTTTGGGGCTTGAATTCATAAATTGGCTTTTGAAACTTGTTATACATTGTTTTGGGATGTATTTTCCAGAATTGGGGCCCAAGAGGTCGAGAATTGAGTTGAGAATGCTTGGTTTGAGCTTGGAAGGCAATCTGGAAATTCCAGATTTGGCTTCTTCGCTCGAGCGAAGGATTCCTCGCTCGAGCGACCAACGTTTCCTCTGAGCCACGCTCGAGCGAAGGATTGGTGGCTCGAGCGTAAAAATCGAGCATCCAGTACTTTTACTGTTTCATCAGACCGCTCGAGCGAAGGATTGTTCGCTCGAGCGAAGCCTTTGATTTTGCAACCTCGCTCGAGCGAAGGAAGGCTCGCTCGAGCGAGAGCCCTGCTTCGAGAACTTTTGAAAAATGCCTTCCAATCAGTATTTTTGCATCCTCATCCCATCCTAGGCATTCTTAGGCCTAGTTTAAGGCATCTTAATGAGGATTTAGACATAGAACCACACCGAGGAAATTTAGGGATTTAATTATCATCCTTCCCGACTGTGAAACTTAGTGTGTGTTCTATTTGTTAACTGTTTAGGGTTGGCTCTCGGGGACGCGCTCTAGCTGCTAATAGCCCAATCTCTGTGAGTAACGATTGTGTAAAGATATGTTCAAAATGGTTATCTTTTGAATACTGAACTGAACTGTTTATTGAACTAATATTGTTTACTGAATGAATGTATGTCCTGTATTACGAATCTTTGTGGCATCCTTAGCACTTATCTTTATCTTACAGAGCTCTGTCGGTTCCTTGTGGAACCATACTATTCTTGATTGATGGCCATCATTATCAAGTCTGTTAAGACCCGGTCCTTTGGACCCTCTTGTTTATAGGCTAATGGGTGTACCACATATGGTGATTGATCAAATCTTGAAGATTGAAATACTGTTTAATGAACTGGTTTCATTACTGTAAGGACATTCATTCATAACCTCTTTACGCATTATGTTATTCACTGGGCTTTAGCTCACTGTTTATATATATATGTAGGTTCTCAGCAGCCAGACCGGAGCTAAGAGCGTGGGTTGGTCTCCAATTTTGTCAAGCTAGCCTGTGTGCCTCACTGCGAGGTTCCGAATTGCCATGCTATGGCTTGGGGTGTTTTTGTGTCCCCCATCGGTCTCCTTACTGTTGTGTACTACTGTATAGACTGTCCACTGTTTTACCGTACTGTTATCGAGGGATTAGGTCCCCGTACTGAATGTTTGTATATGATTGTATAGACTGTATGTAGACTGTACTATATGAATGCATGAATAATGTTTTTGGCATACAGATTTTCACAGCTCAATGGACACTAGTTACTTACTGTATTGGCTTCCGCCAGCCTCAGACTCTGTTTAAGCGCATTCTTGTTGGCGGGCCTTGATAATCTCGGATTCTTGGCGATTCTGATGCTAAACCCATAGGGCCGGTTTTGGGTCGTGACAGACACTATGCAAGCCAACTTGATTTTGACATAATGGTCTTGTCTTGCTATAATTGTGACTCATTTAGAGTTTTATGAAATTATGACATTATTCATAGTATGACTCATGTAAATATTAGTGTGAACATTCACATTATACTTATTGCTAAAATAATGGTCATATGGGTTTGGTCAATGTGGTTATGTGAATATCGATGCTGAGATAATATGCAAATATTTCCTTTATGTTGTGAAATTTTGTTCCTGTCAATATGAGAAATCAACATATGTTGGTACTGTCTCAGTGGCCTATGTGAACATTCACACTTTGATTAATTCTACTATTACTTTTGTTTTCATATCCACATTCATGAAAATATTCATATCTCTAGTCAGTGGTGTAGCTACGAATTCAATGAAAAGGGGACATAAATTAATGACAATATTAATTTTTTTTTTTTCATAATAAACAACAATGAGATATTACTAAACTTAAATGTTAAGGGTATGTTTGGTAACCATTATATTTTCAGTTTACAGTTTATATTTACAAAAATTTAAAAAACTGTGTTAAAAACCTGTTTGATAAAAAAATGGGTTTATAAATCGACTAAACAGTTTATAAATTCTACTGAAAAAACGGAAACACGGAAAACCTGTTTTGGCTGGTTTATTAAGCAGAATCTTTATGGCGGAATTCTTGTGGCGACTGAGAACTTAATTGTTGGCAACTTTCACCGTGGTTCGAATCTCCGCAGCGAATTGATTATGTCCAACGGTAATATCTCATCTTCCTTCACCTCAATCATTGACTTCAACTTCACAGATCAGGTTAGTCTCTCCTCTCTCTCTCTGTCTCCCCTCTCTTCTGTCTCTGTCTCCCCTCTCTTCTTTGTGTTCACCGACCTTGATCTTTGTCCGAGCTTCGATTTTTGTTTTCCTTTCGATTTGTAGATCTGTCAACAAATCGTTTCTAAAACATTGTTTCAACTTCACAGATTGTTGCAGATCATTGTAGATCGTTGTAAATCTGTCAAAAATGCACTGATCTGAGGTCTGTTTCTTCTCTCTCTCTCTTGCTATGGTTTGTAGGTTAATAGATCTGTCATGAAATCGATTAATGATGAGACAAAGGGATGAAATCGATTAACAAACAGGGATTTCGGCTGCCATCAAATTGATGACAGCTTTGGGATTTCATGGCAGCTGAGATCAATTTGATGGCAGACAGATCCAAATTGTTTGTTAGTCCTGACATGGTTAGGGTAGACAGATTGTTTTTACAGAAGAATCTAGGCATTAAAATTGTTAACAAACCTGGTGTATATCTCGGCTCTTCTCTAAATTTTGTAGGGAAAAGGTACATATTTTTCAAAACATTCTTCACAAATTTTCTACTAAGTTGCAAAGCTAGAAAAGGGGTTTGTTTTCCTTTTGGGGTCGTAGCGAAGCATTCCCTTCTGGGATATTTGGGTGTAGACAGAAGGGAAGGTGAAGACCTTTGTTAGTGCAGGAGTGGATAATTAACTGGTTCAAATGGTTTATGGTCAGATCACAGTAGCTATTAAATAATCCATAGGATATCAATTTTCACTTTTTTTATGGGGTTTAATAAGGGAGAAACTCTCATTTTTTAAAGAGTGACAATTTTTTTAAATGAATTAAAGAGTGACAATCTTAATATGTCCATATGAACCCCACAAGAGGTTCTCAACTCATAATGGGAACTTGAATATATTGTCTGCTAATTATATCCTAGATATTTTTTTATTCATCCTAAAACAGTGTGAGGCTTGTTTTTGTTTATGCATGTTCCATGTGATAATTTAAATTATGGGCATTTGTTAAGAACATTATTTTGCTAGCATTGAAATTTTTGATGTGATTGCTTGAATGTAGAGGACTATTTCTACCTTGAGGTTGTTGTTTATGATCTTCTTCTTTTTTAAAGTTTTACTCTTTAGTAGATTCAAAGTTCTTATGACTGTGCTTGATGCCTTTGTGATATGATTATGAGGAAAAAATGCTTGGCTTGCTTCTTTGATTCAAATTTTTACAAATTGAAGTTATACATGATCCTGTTTCTGATGAGGCAGTTTTTGGGTCTTTCAAAATTTGTTAACAGATGTGAATGGAAGGAGGCTTGCTTTCATAATATTGTTATTCAATCTACATATACTTTTCTAGGTGTATCATTTGGTACTGCTGTGAGAGATTAGAAATTGGTTTCATGCCTTTTTTTTCCCCCTCGTTATATGGACTATTGTTGGAATACTCTTGATTGGACTGCACAGTCAGTTCCAGCAGGGCTAATCTTATATTTGTGCGTGTGTTTTTAAATGAATTATAGCTTACCAAAATAAATAGTAATAATAATAGTAACCTTAAAATGATTCAATGCTGTTTGAATGAGGAGATTACCATACTGGTCCTGTATTATTTGATCCAATAGGGAGTTATCTATGAATTCTGAATGATATCACTTAATAGTTTTGTTCTTTATGGACATTTTGTTACAAGAAGCTTCTATATCTTTAAAGGATGGGAAAATCTGTTAGACATGGAAGAAGATGGTTATTTTATAATAATTTTATGGAGCTTCAGCCCCATTACTCTTTATTCAATGCATAGAATAGACAAGGTTTGTAGAGATGCTGCTGTTAAGAATTTGTAGCACCTAATCAAGAGGACTAGTGAGATATAAAATTTAAAGACAATTCAATATAAAATTTAAACACTATTTTAGTCTTCACAATTTTAAACACTACTAAAAATGTCCTTATGAGAGGGCAAGAGGATACAAGACATTGATATTGTTTGTTTGCTTGAAATGTTACTCTCTGGCCTATGTCAGTCCCCAACTTCAACAAAAAAAAATTGAAGTAGTTGTGTGCTTGAAAGTTGAATGAATGTCTCTCTCTCTGGGCCCAACCTAGTACATAGTTAGATCTCAAAAGCAAAGGGATCTAATTAATATTTGCTAATAATATATTTGTGCATTTAGTTCAAGTGTACCTATCTTTAGCATTTCTAGTTAATTTCATAAGAGACAACTCAATTATTTATTTCATATTAGCAATTAGAACTATGACAAAGAAGTTGTGATACTGACTCTCATGTTAAACATCATTGTGGCATGATTGACATACACAACATGCCTATGTCAGTTTGTTGGGTATTCCTTTCACCTACCTTGTTTATCACCATCAAGGTGCATTTAACATTGGATCACGCAAATTGTATAATTAGTTTCTACTAATTTAGGTAATGGCATCAACAATACACATTGATCTCCCCATTGACGATGATGATGTTGTTGAAGTTGGTAGAGAAGCAAGGTGAAAGCAGGGTCCATGGCCTCACCGAAATGAGTCTCTTTTCATTACCCTCATGGATGAGGAGGTGAAAACCAAGAATAGTAAAATAACTGGAACATTCACTAAACAAGCTTGGAATAGGTTGAGAGATCAAATGAACGAAAAAACCCAATACCGGTATAACGCACACCAGCTTCGGAACAAATACAATCAGCTCCGTATTATGTTCAACAAATTTACATCATTACTGAAGCATACTGGTGTTGGTTGGGATAGCCAGCGACTTACTATCACTGCACCGGATGACGTTTGGGAAGCCCTTTACAAGGTTTAATTAACTTTTTACATTTTAGTTACTACATTTAATTGGAGAATTCTTCATGTTAACTTGAAATACATTGGTTTGTAGGTTAATACCCAAGCAAAGAGGTTTAGGAAGAAAGGGATGGTTTACTACCATGAGTTGTCTCGTATCTTAGGAGACACATCCGCAACTGGTAAACTAGCTTTTCCTTCCACCAAATCACCTTCTGAAAGTAGTGCCAGTTCTGATCCTGAATTTAAGGTAAAGAATGAGGAGTTAGATGCATTGCAAATTGACAGTGACAATGACAATGGAGATGGCCAAGGCAAGGGCAAGGGCAAGGGCAAGGGCAAGAGCAAGAGCAAAATGGGAGGTAAAAAGAGTAAGAAGAGGAGCTCTTTTCAAGCTAATATTTCTGAAGCACTCAAAGAAATGAGTGAAAATAGCAAGAGGAAGGTGGACCTAATGGAAAAGCGTTTCACAAGTGCTTCAGTTACTACTGTTGGCGATGATAGTGGTTCCTTTGAAGGTGGCTCTACTCCATCACGTTCATTACTTAAAGAGTACATGGCACTATTGCATGGGATGGAGGAAATTCCTGCTGCTGCTTACACTAAAGCTGTGAACAAGCTTGCATCGGATCCCATAATAAGGGAGGTATTTGTTGATATGCCTGCTAGTAGGATGAGGGATTGGGTCCTTAATCTTTGAAAGAGTGATGCAAATTTAGTGTGGTATGTGTTTGTGTTGTTTAATTTATTTGGTATTTTATTGTGGAAACAGACTTATTATGGAAGTTGATATGTAATCTTTATGGTTGTATTGGGTCCTTAATATTTGGTGTTGTAACAGACTTATTGTACTTTTTATTTTAACTGTTGTATTGTAGTTTTTATTTGGTGCTGTAATATTTGGTCCTTAATATTTGGTGATGTAATATTTGGTCCATAATATTTGGTGCTGTAATATTTGGTGTTGTAACAGACTAATTTGGTGCTATAATATTGGGTCCTTAATATTTGGTGTATCCAACATGATTTTAATATTGTATTGCTATGAAATTAAAGGTGGTATGCAGGCTTTCCAATACTAGTCAATGTGTGTACAGGCTTTCCAGTACTGAAATTGAAAGTACATGGGTAGATATGAAATTGAAGGTGGTATACAGGGCTTCCAGTAGATGGGTAGATATAATATTGTACTGGTATGCAGGCTATTTTTATTATGGTAGATGATGGTTAGTTGAAATATTAATGATGTTCTCCTATATAATGTTTGTTAGTAGTATGCTATTTTTACTCCATTCTCAACATTGCAGTAAAAAGCATTGCAAGGTATGTTCTGTTATGTTCTAGTCAATGTGTCTGTCTAGATTATTGATACAATGTCTATATAATGTCTGTATAGGTTTTTGTTGTAGTTGCCATCACAACCAAAAAAAAAAGAAAAAAGGAGGAAGTTCTTATATTCTTTTGTATATTTCATTGCCAGGTTGGTTAAAAGGTTTACATCTACTATGTTGCTTTGGTTCCTTGAGATGTTTCAGATATGATTTAACTGATATGATTTTAACTGATATGAATAAATCCATATGATTTTAACTGATTTTAACTGATATGAATAAATCCATATGGTTCCTTCAATAAATCCAAATGAATAAATATTTTAACTGATATGATTTTCTCTTAAAATATAAATTTGTTTAAAATATCACTAAAGAATGGGGCAGGTCAATTGTTCCCCGTTTCTTGTTGGGCATATATTCATGTAATCCACTGCTATCATTTTATCAACGCACCTTCGTTTCTCTGTTTGACTAAACTAAATCTCATAGGCAAGAATATAAATTTGGTAGCATCAACCATTTAAGTTGGATTGCTGTAGGATTCCAAAATTATAACCTAAAACTACTCTCTTATTTTCTCCATTTTCTTAGATCAAATGAAGCATTCCTACTGTTTTTAAAGCTATCATTTTCATTATGGAGGGTTATTATCTTGAGTCTCTTGACCATTAAATGAAAAGAAAATAATTGAAGGCAACTTTTCATCTAACGTGGAATGTTTCCCACTGGTTTAATAAGAGCATTATTTCTTAAGGATTATGCTAAGGTCACCTTTTAGTTTATGACGTTTCTCTCTTTCTTTGTGAGAATTCGGGCTATTTATGTTTGTCAATTTTGGTCCTGTTACTGTTTTCCCAAGAAATGATTTCAAATGCATTGGCATTGTTGTTCTTGTTCATTTATGGCCTTCTTTTACCAGCTTGAAACCGGCTCAAGATGGCCTTCCCATTTTATAGGATTTTGTTTACTCCATTTTATATGGTTAGTGATTCAAACAAATGAGTGGTGGGAGAGAGGTGGATCTGTGAAACGGGGAACGGGGAATAGGGTGATTAAAATATAAATTTCTTTAAAATATAACTGATATGATTTTCTCTTAAAATATTTTAATCCAAATTTCAACCCCCATTGAATTCTTAATTGTGCCCACAACCCTAAAGAATGGGGCAGGTCAATTGTGTCCACAACCCCCTGCTTCGCCTAATTCGTCCAGTTTAATTTCATTTTTCAAGGCTTAAAGTATTTTGATCAATAAGACTAGGTTGGATTAATACTTTAAGCTCGTTTGATAAATGGGTTAAGTTCGAAATTTATGTATGCAATCCGGCGTGACTTGTCTGGAATTAATATATTTAAATATTTATTTTATTTTATAATTATTTACTTGTCTAATATATTGAAAATTAATGCAATGGGAAATCAAGTGGTATGAGATAAAAGTCATTATTTTAATTATTTTATTCATGTATTTTCATTATCACTAATACTTTTGTTTTTAAGGGGTCAACACAATATCACAGTGATATATATGGAGCCGATGCATGCTTTTGATTTGAGTTTTGACTCAGACAGTGACGATGAAAATATACAATTTCTGGTGTGTGTAGCACTACATGAGTATTGTAATACGTACCTTCAACCTAGACCATGCCGAACGTCCATATTACAAGGACATGATTACGTATTAGAAATATTGAATGGCCATGAAAGAAGGTCCAAGGAAAATTTTAGAATGGAACCAGATGTATTTATTAATTTGTGCGAGGCACTTAAGGTATATGGTAAACTGGAACACTCACGTTATCTGACTGTCCAAGAGCAAGTTTGTATATTTTTGCTAACAATTGGTCACAACGAACGAAATCGTGTTGTCCAAGAGCGATTCCAACATTCTGGCCAGACCATCTCCAAATACTTCAACCGAGTCTTGAAGGCAGTGTGTAGGCTTGGTAAACAAGTTATAAGGCCTCCAGATTTTGATGAGGTGCCTGCAGAAATTCGAAATAATCCACGCTTCTATCCTTTTTTTAAGGTAATCACTAACAGAATATTTGAAATATAAATTTTAGTAAAATATCCTGCATTATTAAAGTTATTTGTCAAATAGGATTGTGTTGGAGCAATTGATGGTACCCACATATCTGCAAGGGTGCCAGCATCAGAGCAAATACCATATCGGGGTAAGCATACAGTTACAACGCAAAATGTAATGTGTGTTTGCTCATTTGATATGCGATTTACGTATGTATTGGCCGGTTGGGAGGGCACTGCAAATGATTCAAGAGTGTTCATTGAAACCGTACATGATCCAACAAATTTATTTCCAATGCCACCAACAGGTACGTATTATATGGCATTTTGTTAATTTATAATGAATATTCTTTTGTCAACCCATAATAATAGATACATACATGTTGAACAGATAAATACTATGTTGTCGACTCGGGTTATACAAATATGCCTGGCTTTTTATCGCCATACCGTGGTGAGAGGTACCATCTAAATGAGTTTCGTAATCAACGTCGACAACCAAGAAACAAGAAGCAAATGTTCAATTACCGACACTCCTCACTGCGCAATGTGATTGAGAGATGCTTCGGTGTCTTGAAGGCTCGTTTTCCAATTTTGAGAGACATGCCTCCGTATTCAACTAAAACGCAGAGATACATCCCCATTGCATGCTGTACAATACACAACTGGATAAGGACACATTCTCAAAATGACACATTGTTCGCTGAATGGGCCAATCCAGATCATATCGTTGAAGATGATGGGCCTAATGGAGGTGGCAGTAGCAGCTCGACACATGCAGGAAGTAGTTCTCAGCAACCAATTGAGTTAGACATTACTTAACCTCAATTACGTCACATGTCTGATGTAAGGAATCAAATTGCTAGTCAAATTTGGGAATCTGTCAGAAACAATTGAAATATTATTTATGCGTATAATAGATTGTGGAAGATGTTTTTTTTTTTATGGTTTGTGGAAGAATTGAGATGTTATTATTATGGTTTGTAAGTTGTTATGAACATTATGGTTTATTATGGTTATTAAATTTATCTATGGTTGATATTGTATGAATATGATTATTATGAATAATGTATATGATTCCATTGTCAAAAAAAAATTAAAAAAAAACTTCAAAAAAAATTTAAAAAAAATTAAAAAAAAAATTTAAAAAAATTAAAAAAAAAATTAAATTTTTTTTAAAAAAAATTACCTTGAAAATTTTTTTTTTAAAAAATTTAAACAAAAATTAGGCCTTAACAAACATGTTTTTTAGTTTATGTTTTCAAAAATTTTCAAACATTTTGTCCAAACCAAACGGGTTTATTATTTATGTTTTTCTAAAAATAAACAAAAACCAGTTTATAAAATTTTTGTAAACATAAACCAAAAACGTAAACGTTACCAAACGCCACCTAAGAGTTCATTTGGATAAATGTGAATTTTAAGTTAAGGATTTGAGATTAAATTTTATACAAATATTGGGGAGTAACTATTTTATAAGTGGATTGGAAAATTAAAAAAGAAGATACGTTGAGACGGAAATGATATATTTTAGTAGAGAAATTCTATAAAACATACCACAAAAAAATGTCTATTATATGTTACAATTATGATCTTCATAGTCTTTAGTTATAACACATTATAGTGTTAAATATAATTTAGTTATAACTTCTAGTGATTGTTTTTGGTTATGACTATATATCAAGTAATAGTTAGTCATGACTCATTTTGATATTAGTTATGACCTATTGTAATTTTGTTATTTATGTTTTTATTTTTTATAATTGAAGATGTGTTGTTTGATTATAATTTATATAGTGGTCATTTTAGTTATGAATGAAAAGAAACACATGGAGGATAAATTTCACATGGAGGATAAACTCCACATGTCAAATGTAACTAACAATCCAATAAATTTCATATCTTCATTGAAATTAATTATGTTTTCATGTTAATAATGATAGACATCACCATTATATTGAAATTTTCATAGATAATAATATGATTTATTTTCAATCAAAATAACCATTATTGTTCTCATAATTTTAAAAATGTCATTGACATTTCACTTTAAATAATATTTTTATAAATTTTTTTATTTAAAATATTTTCTTTATGTTTAAAAAAAAAAATCCAAAACTCGGGGGGGCATGTGACCCCCCTGAACCCTATGTGGCTCTGCCACTGTCTCTAGTGATTTTTGCTTGGGTTAGTGAATATGATTTTGTTATTGTCATTGATTTTGATTTTTTGTTATTGGATTTCAATGTAGTAATAATTTTTTGAGATTGGTAATGTGTCTGATATAAAAATGATATAAATGTTCATATTATTAATCAGTGTTAATATTCACATTAATTTGAATTAAAAATTTATCATTGTGTTGTCAATTTGTGTTAATATTAGTCACACACCCATATAATGTTGAATGGTGAATATGTTTTCATTATGTTTATTACCACTGTGACAAGATGATGTTAAGGTTCATATCAGTATTGCATCAAATTACACAACCACAAGCCTCAACTCTCATTTTGACTACAAATATGATGTGAATATTCACACTAAAACATACGAATGTGAAGGTTCACATGAATTTTGGAATATAGATAAGGGCACTACGGTTTCAAAGTATTAATTACTAATATGGAATGATGATATTAAAGTTCACATCAAAATTGCATTGCTCACGTATCACATTAAGCCAATGATTATGTAAAGGTTCACATCGATTTTTTAATCTCTAAAAATATGACTACATCAGCATTGCATTAATCACAAACCATCATTTCTGTGTGTACACAAACATCAAGTGTACATTTATACACAATTAGATTATTGATGTGAATGTTAATATCACGAATAAAACATCAAATAAATTAATTTAGTTACATTAAGCCAATGGTTATGTGTACATAATTATAAGACAACATAAACCAATATGAATATTAATATTGACTTTCTAGTAGCAAGTATTATGATAACATATCATTATATCTTATTAAGCACAATCAAAATGACTAATTATGGTTCTTTTGTCCAATGTATTCTAATGTTTACAAAATTGCAAATGATGTGAAATTCATATTCATATTTTTCTCGCCGATGTAAAATGTGTCTTTTGATATCTTGTACGTCTTTAGCACGCATACGATGACATCATTGAACTTCATGTATTTGTTAAGGTCAACTTTACTGATCCTCAACACATCAAACAATTGCCAAAATGGCGTTTCCTTCAAACCTGAGGATCTGAGAACTTGGCGCTCGTCATTAGTTTCACTAACCCAATGATGTTAGATCGGTAGTTGACCTTTTTTCATGTTCACTTTTGGGGGGCTGGCTATTTGTTCAAGTTTGTTTTTGACATGAAACTGTTCTCTTTTTATTTTGCCATGAAATCTATGAGCAACATATGTTTGTTCAATTAGAAACAAATTTATTGTTAATGGTAACAAATGGTAAATCATAACAAGTGCAAACTCTATGTGTTGTAAATAGTTGAATGATGTGATCATGGTTGCATTGAGCAAAACTATGATGTCAATATTCACATGAACACTGTATACCATAGGATAAAACAATAAAAATCAAATAAATGGTGTGAACATTCACATAGATCATATATCATGTCATTAGTTCATGTGTTTGAAAATTGAACAAAATTTTGGAAAATCAAATCATTTGATCATAATCAACAACACCAACAAGGATAACAACCAAAAAATAGGAGGAAAATAACAGATGAAATATGGAATAATAACATATTACAACTATTAAACTAATATGATGTATACATGATGTTAATCTTCACATCATTACATTATATATTTGACTGTGAATGTTCACAGCCAAATATATGGTGTGAATACTCACATGGACCGTATTTTATGCCACTTCTTATTTTTTATGAAAAATAATAAAAAAATTAGGGATTCAAATTATTTGATCACCATCAACAATCAACAACATCAATAAGGCTAGCATTCACAAAATGGGAAAAAATAACTACAATATTATGAAATAATAGCACATTACAACCAATCAACAAGAATAATGGTCACATGACGTAAATGTTCATATCAGTTCATTACAATCAAACGTAAAGGGGAAACACAACAACGATAATATCAAATAGATGTTTTAGAATTCACATTGAACCAAAAAGAGGGAGGAAGGACAGTGTGAATATTCACATGGATCATATTTTATGCCACTTTCATGGAAAATAATCAAAAATTGGAGGTTCAAATTATTGGATCACCATTAACAATCAACAACACCAACAAGGCAAACATTCACAAAAGAGGAAAAAATAACTACAATATTACAAAATAATATCATATTACAACCAATTAACAAGAATGATGACCACATGATGTAAATGTTCACATCAGTTCATTATAATCAAACGTAAAAAGGGGAACACAACAACGATATTTACCAAATAGTTGTTTAGAATTCAGATTGAACCAAAAAGTAGGGGGAATGATGGATGTTTACGTTTGTTCCTCATTTTGGTTGATTGTACACATTGACTGATGTAAACTTTCATAGAGCTGTGTCTTCAAATCGTTAGCAATGAATGAACAACAATTAGATGATGAGACGTTGGTGAGATCGAATCGATGTAAACTTTTGCAGTAGTGAATCATCACTTTGGCCTACGTTTCCAATCGCCAACAATGACTCGGTGATAGTGGAATGACGGTAGGATGGTGGACGACACGATATGAAACATAGGGTTTGGAAAAAATGACTAACCTTAGGGTTTGGGGAGATGATAGTGAGGGTTTTGGGAAGGAGAGATTTTTTGCGTGAAATATAGAATGATGAAAATGGAGTGTTTTGATGGGGTTTGATTTCAAGAATGGAAATATGTATATGAGGGCTTGGGACTATTTGGTCTTATTACATCAAATCGGACCTAATGGAATACTCAAAAGCATTTTGGGTTAGATGGAATAGAACTCTTGAAAAGATTTACTAAAAAAGCTCCCAAAACAAAATGACAAAGATTTAACTTTGGAAAAATAATCAATCAGTGTGTTGGTTGAAAAAAATTTCAAATTCATTATGTAGTTTATAAATTTTAATTATTAAAATCATAATTTTTTTTAATGAATATATAATTATTTTTTAAAATTAAACCTAATTTGTAATTTTCCTTTTAACTTTTAGTTGTTAGTATTTGATTTGTATTTGATGAAATTTGAAATTTATTATTTTTAAATTTTCTCTTCTAATTTTTATATTGTAATGATGAGGTAACAATGGTGGAGGAGGTGGTGGTTGTAATTGCAGCGATGATAGTGGCAATAGCAGTGGCAGGGGTGAGAGTAAGGGTAACAGTAGGGTAGTAGTGGTAGTGGTTGTATCAGTAGTCATGATGGTAGTGACAATGACAGTTGTGTCAATAGTCGTGATGATGATAGTGCTAGTAGTGTTAGTAGTAATGATGGTGTTAGTGATGACGGTGATGATAGTGATTGTGGCAATAATTCTCACCGTTAATTTTTACTGATACAAAATTAATTTGATTATAATGTTACCGATATCCTATTAATTTAATTTTTTATAAGAATGTTTTACTTAAAAAAACCTTAAATAGTAAATAATTTGAATTATTCAATTAAGATCTAAAGTCAACCTTATCAATCCAAACAACAGTAATTACTATGCACATGGCACAACGGTCACCCTTTATCCATTTCATTCCCAATTTCTTTAAAAAACAAGTCAAAGGTGCTTTTTGAACATGATTCATTTTGGATTTGGAGCTCTATTCAAACCATTGTTTTATTTATAAAAGGGCGAATTACACTAACGGTCCCTATAGTTTGGTACTAGTGTCACTTTGGTCCATAACTTTTCAATTGTAACACATTTGATCCTTAATTTTGAATCTTGTTTCAAATAAGGACAATTGAAAATCCATTGTTCAATTTCAAGGGCAAAGTGATCAATTTGATAAAATATAAGCTAGTTTGACAAAAATCAATATTAAAAAATTATTTTTAAATTTTTAAAAATTATTTATACTCACCAAAGATAAAATTATATCAAATTGATAAATCTTTTGCATATTTATTTATTTATTAATTTTTAACAAATTAATTTTTAATATATGTTTGGATGATGATTATGTAATGAGTGGTTGTTTTTATTTTCATTAAATTGGTTTTTATTTTTTCAAAAGTCAAATATGGCAACAACTTTGATATCATTATTAAACTATTCCATTAAATCAAAAAATCTAAAACTAAAAGTATTTCATATGTTCAATATATCGATTACACATTAAAAGTCCAATAACCATTGCATGATAATTATCAAAAAATATCCGTTAACAACAAATACAACCATCTATTATATGATAACCATCAAAAAGCGTAAAAAAAAAAAAAAACATTATATGATCATCATCCAAACACATAATAAAAGTTAATTTGGTAAAAATAAATAAATAAATAATATGTAAAAGATTTATCAATTTTATATAATTATCTTTGGTGAGTAGAAATAATTTTTAAAAATTCAAAAATATTTTTTTGACATTTATTTTTGTCAAATTAGTTTATATTTTATCAAATTAACGACTTTGCCCTTGAAATTGAGCAATGGTATCTTCAATTGTCCTTATTTTGCACAAAATTCAAAATTCAGGGTCAAATGTGTCACAATTGAAAAGTCAAGGACTAAAGCGACACAAGCTCCAAACTCTAGGAAATGTTAGTGTAATTCGCCCTTTATAAAATAAACCCAAACAGAAAACATTCCATATAAGAAAATCATTTTAATATATATTTTTTCCAAGACATAGGCTTAGTTTGTATTTTTTTTTTAAACTTGATTTTTAATTTTTTTTTGATTATTTTAATACTGTTAAAAAAGTTTAATTTGAAATAAATTTTTATTTTTTTTTATAATTTTATATAGAAAATAATAAAATTATGTTGTATCAAAGCCAAGTTATGTTGTATTCTGTTACTCACTGAATCATTATTTCTGTGTCTACTCATTCTCCTGTGTTGAAATTGTTTACTGTTTACCGTCTTAATCTGTCTAATTTATATCCGTGTCTTTCCATGTTGCTATTAGCCACCCATCCTTTGTCTCAAGTCCTAGGTAAGTCCTTTGGTTAGGCAGTGTTGGATTTTAGGGGTTCTCCGAACTGGGTATATGTGAAAACATCGTATGTGAAAACATAATAAAATTAGACAATATATTGAGCTCACTGTAAACTATTTCAAGATAAAATGAGTCGATTATTTAGAAGTAATTTTTTGGTTGGTTCTAGGTCAACAAATTTGCCTTCTATACCTAATCAAGGTTTAGTAATCAATGAAGAAGATGTAGAAACACAAAATGATAAAATTGATTTAAGTTGGAATATACCACGTTTACCAATCAAAGAAATTTATAAAATTACTTTTATACAAAATACATTTAATGTTAATCTTCATGTTAAAACTTTAGAACAAGTCTATACTTTAGAAAAACTTGGAGAAACATGTCAATTATTTGATGCTAATACTATTAAACGACATTTAAACTGGTCACAATTTTATTCATTTAAGATTAATTCAGGTTGGCATCAAACCATTAACACAACAAGGTAAAAATACTTTTCTTTTACTATGCTTAAGAGATGCTCATTTTTTTGATTATAATGAAAGCTTAATGGGTATGATGGAAACTGATTTTCACAAAGGACCCGTCCATTTTAATTGTTTTCCTGATTTCACTCTTAGTCTTAGAGACCCCCATATATTAGATGCTTTAACTCTAAATATTCAATTACATGGCTCATTTACAAATATGAAAGAAAATGTTCATAATATTGCTTTAATTTATCGTGTTCATTACAAATGTATTAAAACCAATTTGAATGTTTAAGGTTTACATAAAAGTCCTAAAGACAAAACCTTATTAATCCAAAGTAGTAATAATGATACTAATATAAATATTCCTCAAATGATTGAATGGAAAAATATTACTCTCCCCGACCAATGGATTACAGTTAATGAAAATTACAAACATAATCAACGACAATCTACTTGTCAAGATATTCAAGATAATCAACAATTTATTGATGGATCTGTTAGGATTAAATTTAATCGATCTCAATCTTCTCGTCATAGTACTTCTAGTATACCTACTGATGTTGAAACCGAAGATGAAATATTTAATACACTTTTATTCAGAAAAAATAGTCAAATTCATCTAGGTCAACCTTCCCATAGTAAAATGAAAGGAATTGATAATTCAACAACTTCCCAAATTAGTAAATCTGTTTATTCTACTTACACACATCTACATGAAGAATATACTGAGTCTCAAGACTCTCCAACTCAAACTGATTTCGAAGTTATACCTCCAATAAATCCTCAATTAATGACTATTAGTAGACTCTTTACTCCTGATCTTGATAAATTACATATTGAATTTAAATCTAAAGATAATAGGACTAAACGTTATGCATATCGTACCAAATATGATTTGCCTCAACAATCTAAAATTACTCGTCAATGGTATAACTTTATGATTGAACATAAAATTTTGCATATTTAGAAGACCATTATAAAAAAGTTCAAACAATTACAAAACATAAATGGAAAAAAAAACAATTTAAATAAATATTCATAATAAAACAGTTTAAATTAATAGAACTTAGAACTTACAATTGTTTACTGGAATGAAACCATGATTTGAAAACAACTTGAAAATAAAATTACAGAGCTATTTTTCTTGAGGAATAAGCACTCCCAATTTTTTCTCACTCTGCCTTATTTTTGACTGAAGAGGCTCTTTTATAATCAAAAGAGACTACTGTTAGCCTTGTGAGTGAATAATCTTGACTTGAAAGGAGCATCAGGAGCACATGAGAGCTGTCTGCTGCTTTTGGTGAGTGACTAAAGTTGATGGCTGCCTTTTACTATGCTAAATTGGTCGGTTGGATGAATCATGATGAATGAGGAATAGTAATGTTGACTTTTTGATGAATAGTGAACAGTAACGTTGACTTTTTTCACTATTCATTGCTTGGAGGCATGTGACTGAGGGAATCAATATATATATATATCAGCAGCTTTTCTAAAAAAAAAATGAGTATTGATTGAAGCTGATAATTATAGCTATATAGAATCCAATGACTGAATTAGGCATATGGGTCGTGAGCATCTTGAAACAGGGACCCATAAGGATCCTGATTAGTTGAACCTTTAGAAGAGTTTGAACTTTCTGAACTGTTTTTTGAATCACTATTATTCGAATCTGACTTGGCTTGGGCCATAAGGAGACAAGCTATTTAGAGAAGCTCATCCTTGGATGACTTGGATTTAGGCTTAACCTTGGACTTGGATTTTTCCTTTGATTTGGGCTGATCAGTGATGGGCTTTGCTGACTTGGACTTAATCTTTGACTTGGATGACTTGGGCTTGGAAGAACTGGATGTTGGGCTTCCAAGATTGATTGGAGGAAGTTGACTTCCTTGTGTTAATGAAGCAGTGGGGATCTGCTGAGCTTTAACCATAGCAGGAGTTGGAGCAAGTATGTTAATCGGGAATTCAGTTTGAACAATTTCAATGATGTGTGAAATTTTGAAATTATCCCACCATTTAACCATGTGTTAACGGTAAATAACATCATCAGAAATACCATATTGCCATTTGAATATTCAAGGAATTTTGTATTTGGATATAAAAATAAGCAATGGAGGGAATTTCCTTTGCTGAGGAGTGAATGAGAAAATAGTGGAGAAGTAATTGGCTTGTTCCATAATTATAGATGGGAGGATTTATAAAATGGCGCCATATTGAGTCCACCATCGCAGAAACCAGGTAGGTAACTCGGATTTGAACTTTTGATCAAATTGAAGAAACCAAGAGTGACTGTTTGACTCATTTTGATATAAGAGGACTTTGAACCAAGCATCAACATAATCATAGTAACTGTATTGAATTGAATAACTAGGCAAATCTCGTAGTTGATAAGGAGCACCCCAATCAACCAAAGAAACAAAGTTGTGAATATAGAGTGAATGGTACACAATTTTACTTGTGTAAGTGCGATCATAAATGGGTTTAATCACAATTGACTGATAGTTGAACATAATGTCCTTATAGAAAGTAATTGTTTTTTCTGGATGGAGAGGAATAAAATGCTATCCAGGAAGGAAATAAGATTTAACCAGATCATGAACAATATGACTCTTTGGGTGACTAGGTTCTTTGAAAAAGAGATTAGTAGTGGTGGATTTAACATAATCAGATCGGGCTGATTTAATAGGATTAGGAGGGTATGGAGTAACTGCTTCACTGGATAAAGCAAAAGGATTAGTAGCCAAAGTAGATGTATAACTAGGTTTAGGAATGTTACCAAGAATTTGGTAACGGTTAACCAATTCAGCAAGATGGTATTTGGTGAGTAACTCCAAAGGAGGAGGAACAAAAGGTTGACTAGAAGTCACAAGAGCCTTGCTGGATGGTGTAGACACCCAATTTTTGACTGACCTTAAGACTCAGACGTCATTGATTGAGCGCTCGGTAATAGTGCATGTTGTGCTCGTTCGAGTTTCTGGAGTTTTCGGTTGAGCGCCTTGCCTCCGGGCCTCTGAACGTTTTGTGTTTTGGCTCGGTCTGTGGACCAAGCCTTGTTTTCCTTGCCTCGAGGGGAGGGAGTGGTCTGTTGACCGCCTTTTTGTGGTCATAGACCACTTTTCGCTCTTGGAGACTAGTTTTCGATTTTCGGAGTCTTCGGCCGCACGCCTTGTCTCGGGACCGCTTAACATTCTCCGCTTGGCTTGGTTTTCGAACCATGCCTTGTTGGCTTGGCCTAGAGGGCCACTGTGGTCTGGGAGACCACTTTTGATGTCCGTAGACTAGTTTTCGAGGCTCCCGGCGCGCGCCTTGCCTCCCGGACTTTTGTCTTGCATCCTTTTTGATTTGTTTTTGGTACAAACCTTGTTTTCCTTGCTTGGAGGATGGTATAAGGGTGGGAGACCAGTTCTTTCCCTTGGAGACCACTTTCCTTCCTGCCAGCCAGTTTTCTTGTCGGCTAACTGATTTTCTTGGTCTTTGGGCCACATTTTCTGGTCAGCCACTACACCATTGCCTTGCTTTCATACTGCAGACCATCTCCCCTCCATGGACGACCACTTTCTTCCCTGGCCGACCACTTCCACTGGTCGGCCGACCAATGTAAGTAGATGGTCGACCACTTCAAGTGGTCGGCAACTTTCCATCACCTTTTTGAAGATATTTTCTAGCCAGCTGTAACAACTGGAGGGCACAGAAACCATCCTCCATACATGTATAGAGGGATGGCTTTAGGCCGAAGCTTGTTCAACAAGCTTAACCTTTGGTTCTCTATAAAAGAGAACCTCTCCCTTCTTGCCTTGGGTTCAGATTTTAGTGCTTGAGCTATACATATACACCTTTGTCTCTATCTTACTCTTTGCTTCACATTTGTGCTTCAAAAGTGCCTTTTTATCACACTTTAACACACAAACACATAGTGAAACACCATACTCTTGGAGCTGAGGTCCTTTGAAGTTGTTTTGAAGTTTTTGGACTAGTTTGGTTAGAAAAAGCTGCTGGAGTTATTGCTCTAGAGTTGTTCTACAAGGGTGAGCTTCTAGCCTCTTAAACCCTTATTTTTGCTCAAGCTTTTGGCCCTACTTGCATGTTGTTTTAGGCTTAACTTTAAAGTACAAAAAGTTCTGATTTTGCATGCTTGTAATGTTTGTTTAAGGTCTCTTTTGTGTTGGGGATAGTCTACCCCCACTTAGGCCTTGTTAGGCCTTATTTTGAACCTTTCTTTTAAGCTATTGGGACCACCTCCTTTTGGCCTTCTCACCACTGAAACTTAGAGGAATTTCAGTGGGGGAAATGGTGTTTTGAGGTCCCAAATAGGAGAGGGTCATCCCCTCTTCTTGTGTCTTGTATGCTTACTTCATTTGCCTCATGTTTGAGCATGTTTGTTAAGCTTATGTTGACTCCATCTTAGCATGTATTTGGGGTTATTTTGACATGGCATACCACTGTTTTGACTTGGTTTGGTCACCTCATGCATGCCTTATACACTTGTAGTGTAATTCATACAAACTAGTTTTGTATGCTTCATGAAGTAGCATGTCTTTCTAGCATGTTTTGAGTCCATCTCAGCTTGTTTTTGGTGTTGTTTTAGCATGCCATAACTCTATTTTGGGTTGGTTTGATGGTCCCTTGCATGCTCCATGCACTTGTAGTGCATTTCCATTCACTAGCCTAATGTGTATCATGTGTTTTAGACCATTATTCTAGCATGATTTTGGCTTAACTCTAAGAAGATTTTGTCCATGTTTTAGCATGCTTAAGCTCTGATTTATGTTTTTTTTGGTCATGCATGCATTGCTTTGTATAGCTATGGTTCAATCTAGCTCATTAGCTTTGTGTATTGAGTCCATTAGCATGTATTACTTGGACTATTTTCATGATTTGGCATCATTTGAAATGTGATTTTAGTACATGCAGTGTGGTCATACACTTGCATTTGTCACTCTTTCAATGCTTTGAAGGGTTGGTCCTTTATGCTTTAAACATGAGTCATTGTGTATGCCTTCATACCTAAACTTGCGAGCTATCATTTCAGTGTATTTTTGGGATTATTTTTCCATGATATAACTGTAATTTTTGTTGGTGAAGCCATCTCATGCTTGGTCTTATTAGGTGTAGTGTAATCCTCCCTTTTGGCCTTGTATATTCCATGCTTCATGCCCTCCATGCTAGTTTATTTTGGCTTCCTTCCATACATGTTTTAATATCATTTTGACATGCTCTAGGATTGTTTTGGGTTGTCTTGGCCATATGCTTCATGTTTTGCATAGTTGTAGTGCAATTGGCCTTGCTAGCTTTGAGATTTAAGCACCATAACATGCTTCATTTGTGTTGTTTGGATGATTTGGCATCATTTCACTTGACATTTCAGAGCATGTAGCATTGCCATGTTCCCATTTCTTTCACCCTTTGAGTGCCTCTAAGGGTTGTGCATTGTTCCCTTGTTTATGGCCTAGTGTGTATGCATGCATGCCTAGGCCTTTGAGCCCTCATTTAGCATGTTTTGGTCCTTGTTTAGACCTATTTGAGCTCTGTCCATGATTGGTTCATGCATTTGTGCCATGTATTGCATGTCTCTAGAGTAGTCCTCTTTGGTAGCTTTATGCTTTAAGGACTCTTGCATGCCTTGCTTGTGTTGATTGAATGATTTGGCATCATTTCATGCCTAATTTCAGTGCCTATAGCGTTGTTACGCTTCCACATTTGTCACTCCTTGAGCACTCTTGAGAGTTGTGCTCTTATGCTTAATTGGTAGGCCAATTGGCATGTATGCTTGTATATGCTTTTGGTGCCTTCATTTTAGCATTATGGCCATTGATTTGGGCATGATTGAGGTCTGTCCATTTTTGGTTTAAGTCCATTGAGCATGTTTGTTTTCATGTTATTCGCATGCTTATGTTGCTTTGCATTGAGTATGTATAACATTAGCATTGATAGGTTGCTTATGTTGCTTTGCATTGAGTGTGCATAACATTAATATCGATAGGTTGCTTATGTTGCTTTGCATTGAGTATGCATGCCATTAGCATTGATAACATGCTCATCTTACATTGCATTGTGTATGCTATGTTGTTGTTTGCATTGTGTATGCCATGTTGTTGTTTGCATTGTGTATGCCATGTTGCATTGCATTGAGCATGCATGCCATTAGCATTGATAGGTTGCTTATTTTGCATTGCATTGTGTATGCATGCATTACATTGGGTTGTATGCTTTGCATGTGTTTGGATTAGGTGTTAGTCCAAACATGAGAAACGAGGGACGTTTCATGCTTAAAGTGATCAAACGTGCCTTAATTCTCGGTCGTCGATGCTCTTGATCATACATGATAGAGTTTAAGGCATTCATGTGTTATGTGTGCATTTATTTCACATTGATTCGTGCAATCTTGGCTTCTTGGCCATCATGCATTGAGATGCGCGATTGGTGGCCCGAAAGTCAAGAACTACACTCCCTTGAGCTCATGAAATGATAGAGAGGGTGGTTGTGCACACATACCTTGCAAATACATTGCCATGCCCCTTCTTGTTCTCTGTTGCAGCAAACTGGAAGTGTGGCAGCAAAACTGGTCGGTCGACCAGAAAAACTAGCTGGCCGACCACTTTTTCTGGTCTGCAGCAATGGTAGGTGGTCGGCAGGTGGTTGGCAACATCAACAACTGGTCGGCAATGCTCCTACAGGTTCCCAAGGTGGAGTAGACACTATCTGGAGCTTTGTGCAGAGTTCTGAGAACAATTGCAAACAGAGGCAATTTGGGGCATCGCAATGGATTTCCGAACGAGGCAACTGAGCATGCATACATTTCTCGCCTCGAGGCTCCTGTTTTATTGCTTTGCTTAGATAGCTAGCTTATGCTTTGTTTTGTACTTAAATAGTTAATGCGTTTATCTATTTGATTTATATTGTAATAACTAGTTAGTTAATTAGCTTCATTTTGTATTGATTAGTTAACTTGTTAGTTAATTAGTCCTATTTTGTAATAATTAGTTTAATTAGCTTAGATTAGCTAGTTAGCTCATTATTCGGACCCTCCGTCGAGAGGGCGAACTGTTGTAATAAGCGTACGTGTGTGTGATGCATGTCTTCTAACCCCCATTTCTTTCTCCCTTTTACTTAACTGCTTTCATTGGTTAGTTCTAGGGCACGTTTCAATTAGCATCCTTATGCTTCGCATGTGTGCACCCATTCATCTGTATTGCATGCACCGGGCTCAGCGTATCATGCTAAATGCATTGTATTTCAATACGTTTACTTGAATGCGTGTTCAACAGCATGTTATCAAGTTGCATTCACATGACATTCTAGATAGCCGAGCCTATTTTAGTTGCATTTTTGTATGTATTGCATTAGCCATCGTAACATGAACTAGGATCATGCATGATTTCTAACTAGTTCTCTGTTTTGGCTCGGAGTACACTGTGAGTGTTTACGCTTTAGCATCCCTGCATGAGATGTGTATGTTGCCATGTCAGCATGCTTGCCATGAGACTAACTGCTTAAGTGATTAACTGCTTGAATGCCTGTGGGTGAATGTTGGATTGCTTGAATTGGAACAATTCATTGAAATGCGAGTTTTAAGCCCACTTGAGGGTGGCAAAATTCACGACTTAGCCTACTTACGAGTAGCACCTCTAACCGTTTTCAAACAAATGAACATGAGATGTTTTGTTCTAACTTAGGCGATCTAGTCTATACTTGTATGCTGTGCGCATCACATAGTAATTCTAGGTTAATAATCAGAATAAGAACACATGTGTTTTCAAAAACAACATATCATGTTAGTAAAGGCCGATCTTTGATCTGGCGAGCGGGGGTGCTCATTGCATGACATTTCCCTCTCGTACCCAAGTTCCTGAGCCGAAGCAACTTTAGTGATGATGGACACGTGGCCTTAGGCACGAGTCAGGGTTTCCTAAATTTTTCCAAAATAAAACATTTAGGTGGCGACTCTGTATCTGGCAAAACAGTCTATATTTGGCACTTCTTTATAAAAATCAATTTTTCAAAACGATTTGCCCGATTTGGACTCTTTAGTGATTTATCGGTCTCACATTGCACTTTGTGAGATTAGATTCAGAACCGTGACACGAGTCCGAACTTGTAGTAGCTAAGAGCAAACGACTCGCGCCCTCACACGCCTAGTCGGGAGTTCTCGGGCGATCTACAGATGGTCACAAAGGTCTTTGATGAGACATCTGTAAAATAGGTGATTAGACAAATTAGCATCCACTGAGGATATCTAATTGATCAGTATGTTCATGTAAGCAGTTAATATAATGAGCAAGTTGTTGTTTCTAGGCTTTAATCCAATGAAATTGAATGTATTGGGCTCTTTTAGTAGGTAAATGGGTTGATTTGAGAATAGTAAGGCGACGAGCAGTATGTTTGACTAAGGTTTTATAGTGTTTAATCTGGTGTTTATGGTAAGGAATAGAGGGAATTGTCATGATGCAACTCACTATCCACCTTGTAAAAACTCTTGGGTAAGAAAATCAGGAATAGAATTTTGACAACCACGTATATGTTCAATTTCAAAATAAAAAATACTTAAAATAGATTGCCAACGAGCAAAAATTTGCTTACTAGCAAGATTTTGAACATCTTGTTCTAAAACATATTTAGCAGATTTACAATCAATACGAAGTAAAACTTTTGATTTAAAATATCATCTTGAAATTTACTACTACATAAAACAGTAGATAAAATTTCTTGTTTAATAGTACTATAATTCTTTTGTGCTTTATTCCAGACACCAGAATGATAATGAACAATTTGTTTAGATGACTGAGGAGTAATTTTCTGGAGAAGGATGCCAATATAACCAATATCAGAGGCATCAGTTTGAATAATTTTGAATGAATTTTCAGTAGGAATACCAAGACAAGGAAGAGACTTGACATATTGTTTGACTTGTTTAACAATAGTAGTATGAGTAGAAGACCAAAGAGGAGGATTGTCTTTTAACCGATCAAACAGAGGTTGACAAGTTTTCCTAAGGTCTTTGTAAAATTCAGCAATATAATTTAGTGATTCTAAAAAACGTTGTAACTGGGTTTTATCTAAGATTTCATCAGGAAATTTAGACGCAAACTCAATGGAACGACTAATAGGTAAAATAGTATTCTGGTGAATATCATATCCTAAAAATCTAACTTTGGTTTGAAACAATTTAATCTTAAGAGCATAAATGACTAGACCATGACTCTTAATGATATAAAAGAATGCAGTAAGATATTTCCAGTGTTCATTAATGGATTTAGAAAAAATAAGTATATCATCAATATAAATTATGGAAAAATGACTAAATAGATTAAAAATATCATTCATTATATTTTGAAATTCACTAGGAGTATTTTTTAACCAAACGGCATGACATTCCATTCATAGTGACCAAAAGGTGTAGTGAATGCAGTTTTATATCTATCTTTAGGATGAATTTGTATTTGTCAAAAACCACTTTTTAAATCAAATTTACTAAAAATAACAGCTAGACTAAGTCTTTTGATTAAATCTTTTTTATTAGGAATAGGATATCGAATCCATTCTAAAATTTTATTTAATGGTTTATAATTGATGACTAAGCGAGGGACACCTTGTTCTAATTCAGCATTTTTATTAACATAAAAAACAAGACAAGACCATGGTGATTTATTAGGACTAATAATTCGATTTTTTAATAGTTCATTGATTTCTTTTTTACACATTTCAACTAATTCATGATTCATTTGAATAGGTCGAGATTTAGTAGGAATTTGTCTTTTATTAAAATTTTTAATGTATGGTAAAGTGACTACATGTTTTTTCCTATGCCAAAAGGTAGTTGGTAAAGTAGAACAAACAGTTGTTTCTAATTTTAATTTAAATTCTTCAATTTGAGATATAACAACATGATCAGTTAATTGTTGTTTAATTTTTTTATAATTGACTTCTTCTTTAAGAAAATGTAACTGACGAGTTAATCGATTAATAGATTGAGAAATAGAACAGTATTTTAATTGATTTAATTCTAAAATTTCTAGTGGAGGTAAAAATTTAAAAGTAACTGTTTGATCAAAAGCTTGAGTAGTTATTCCGTTACTAGATGTAGTAAATGGATATAATAAAAATATAAATGGTGTTCTTAGAATAACTTTATCAGTCATATTTTTGACTAAAACAAATAAGGTTTTGAAACAACATTATTTTGACAAATATGAACTTTCTGTAATTTATATTTAATATGCATTTTACTACCATTTGCAGAAGTTAATTGTTCACTAGTTTTCTCATAATATTTTGTAGGTAATAAGCCTTCTTGAATACAATTAAGATCAGCACTAGTATCAATTAAAGCAATAATATTTAATTTAAAATCATTGATTACTAGTTTGACTTTTGAATATCATTTTTGGATATGAATTTTATTAATAAGATTTAATCTGTTATCTTCATGATTGGATTGGTGTGATTGATTATCAAACAAAAGATTATCAGGATTAGTATGTTCAGATTCATGTTCAGATTCATTAGATGATTCAGCATTGGTTTGGAAATTATCTAAACTTTTATTAAGTTTTAATGTAATAATTTCATCTTCTAAGATTCTATCTTTTCTTTGTAATTCTTTAATGGTTTGTTTAATCTGATTAATTTCATGTTGCAAATCCTGTAATGTAATTTCTTTTTGTTTATTTTTAAATATTTCTAATGTCACGACCCAACTCCAGGGGCGTAGGGTTGGAATCGCAACTTACTAACTTATTCTTATTCGAAGCAAATTAAGCTGCGCAAGTGAAAATAAAAAATAATTAAACAGAAATTTTATTTCATTTTTACTATTTAAGAAAGAGGAAATATATTTCTAGGACTTCATTATTTTATTATTCAGTGACCAGCCCCGAATAGAAACAAAAGGGAGCAGAAATATAAAAAAAAGAAAGAAAGATAAATTAGTGATTCAACATCAGTCCATATGCAGGTTCCATTTTGTGGGGTTATGGATTCCCCTATATCTCATCACCTGAAAGGGGTAACAACTATAAGCACACAATAGAGTAAGAAATATTATGCCAAGAGTGTAGGGAATACAAAATAACCATGGATAATCAGTTAGGCTAAAATATTTACATAATTTAATTTGAAATCACAGTTTATTTAAAATGGCGGAATACAGAAATCATGTACATAAATAATCATAACCACGGTATAAAACATAACAGAACAGAGGTCACAGAAGTGACAGTCAGAACAGAGGTCAATGGATTCATGACAAACAGAGGACCACAAAGTGGTCAAACAGAGACCAGTGGTTATTTAAGTCCCCCAAGGCGTGGAACTCCCGTGGTGGTATTTACAAAACATAATTGTTTATAAGGTTATAGTCAAATATATACTAAAAGTTAAACAAACATATCCATGGGTTTCCTTTTAAGTAAATAGAGTTTAGAAAGTAACCCACGTAACTGAAACATTTATAAACATAACTTTTATTTATATAACTTAATAAATATAACTTGTATAAAATAAGTTATGGTAACTCAAAACATTCGTAAAATATATAATGATAAATGAAGGTATAATATAACTCACCTTAGTTATAACCCTTAGCCTTATTTTACTATCAGAACTTCCCTACTATAAGTTTCTTTCTCTCGGTTTTTCACTATTTCTTTCCTTTTTTTTTTCTTTTGTTTTTCCCTTCTCTTTATTTACAACACCTTTGCCCCTTTTATACTGCAACCCGAGCCTTGATGTGAATGCCACGTAACCTCTCTAAATGGAGGCATCATTAAGCTAGTAGATTGAGCCTTAATTGCAGATTCAATTCACAGATTTGCATCTTACTGGATAAGTATAAATCTTCTCAATATATATATATATATATGTACTTGGGCCTTTTTGCTTGGACCAATATTTGCAAGGCATTTGCTGGGCCAACATTAGCTTAAACTTTTATTATTCATTTTTATTTTCTTTTCTTCTTTTTATTTATTTATTTACTTATTTTGGTGCTAAATTTTTTAGTGTATCCAATTAAATTACATCTCATCATTGTATTATTATTCCATATTATTATTTATTTACTATTTTTAACTTTAATTTAACCTAACTAGTATTATAATTCCATAAATGTGTTAACTTGTTCCCAAATAATTTCTAATTAATCCTATATTTGATAACCCAATGCCAAATTAGATTTATATATTTATTTATTTAATAGTCTATCATCACATGCAACCATAATTATATATAACTCTAAATATTTATATGGTACTTAATTAAACGTTCGGAGTGTCACATTTCTCCCCTTCTAATTAGAAGTTTGTTCCCAAACTTGATGTACCTTAACTTTCGAAGAGGTGTGGGTATTTGGCTCGCATTTGACTTTCTGTTTCCCACGTAGTTTCTTTGATGCGATGATTCCTCCATAAGACCTTTACTAGCGGTATGGTCTTGTTTCGGAGAACTTGATTACGACGATTGAGAATCTGCACTGGTTGTTCTTCATAAGAGAGATCTTCTTTAACTTCCAAGTTCTCATAGTCAATGACATGTTCTAGATCTCGGAGATACCGTCAGAGCATTGAAACGTGAAACATGTTGTGGATATTAGATAGCTAAGGAGGTAGTGCAAGGCGATAGGCTACAGGACTAATTCTTTCCAGTATCTCGAATGGCCCGATGTAACGTGGGTTTAGCTTTCCGCGCTTTCCGAATCGAATCACTCCTCTTGTTGGTGAGATTTTGAGAAACACATGATCTCCTACTTGAAATTCCAAGTCTCGTCTCTGAGTATCTGCATAACTTTTTTGGCGGCTCTGAGCAGTGCGAATCCGCTGTTGGATGAGTCGGATTTTCTTACTAGTGACTTGCACGATTTCGGGGCCTAACAATTTCCTGTCCCCGACCTCCGTCCAGCACAGAGGTGATTGACATCTCCTTCCATACAGAGCTTCGTACAGAGCCATTCCAATGCTTGCCTGATAGCTATTGTTATAGGCAAATTCCACCAAGTGTAGGTGCTCATCCCAGTTACCTTTGAGGTCCAACACGCATACACGTAACATGTCTTCCAATGTCTGGATTGTTCTTTCGGATTGCCCATCGGTTTGTGGATGATAGGCCGTGCTGAACTTCAGTGTAGTTCCCAAAGCTTCTTGCAATTTATTCCAGAAGTGAGACACGAAACGAGGGTCTCCGTTAGACACGATCGAAACTGGGATACCATGCAACCGAATAATCTCCTTGATATATAAAGTGGCAAACTTATTCAGAGGGTATATGATTTTGATTGGTAGAAAATGTGCTGACTTTGTCAATCGATCTACTATAACCCATATTGCATCATTCTTTGAAAAAGACTGTGGTAGCCCGATCACGAAGTCCATAGTAATGTGTTCCCATTTCCATTAAGGAATAGAGAGTAGTTGCAGCAGCCCTGCAGGTCTCTGATGTTCTATTTTAACACGCTGACAATGCAGACATTTGGAAACATGGCTTGCTATATCTCTTTTCATTCCGGTCCACCAGTAGTGTTCCTTCAGATCATGATACATCTTTGTGTTGCTAGGGTGGACTGCAAATCTCGAGTTATGAGCTTCCTCCAGTATCTTCTTCTTGAGTTTCGGGATGTCGGGTATGCAAATTCGATTCCGAAATTTCAATATTCCATTGCTTATAATGAAATTAGGATCAGGCGTGTTTCCTTGTTCCTTGTACCTTTTCTTGAAGAGTTTATCTTCCCATTGGTGTTCTTTGATTTCTTCAATCAATGTAGGCTCCACGGTTACATTGGCGAGCAACCCATTGACCTTGCGGGAAACGAGAGTGCATACCAAACTTCTCGTTGACTTTCGGCTCAGTGTGTCTGCCACTACGTTCGCTTTGCCCGGATGGTGATGGATCTCTATATCGTAATCTTTCATAAATTCTAACCACCGCCGTTGCCTCATGTTTAGTTCCTTCTGTGTGAATAGATATTTCAGGCTTTTGTGATTAGTATAAATCTCGCAGGTTGTACCGTAGAGATAATGACGCCAGATTTTGAGAGCAAAGATCACCGCAGCTAATTCCAAATCGTGAGTCGGGTAGTTCTTCTCGTGAGTCTTTAATTGTCGTGACGCATAAGCAATGACTTTTCCGTCCTGCATGAGAACGCAACCTAACCCATTGTATGAAGCATCACTATAGATTACGAACCCATCTGCTCCGGTAGGGAGTACTAGTATAGGGGCTAACACAAGTCAACCTTTTAATTCTTGAAAGCAACGCTCTTGTTTATCAGTCCATTCAAAGGTTGTGTTCTTTTGAGTTAGCTGGGTCAAGGGCAATGCTATCTTTGAGAAATCTTGCACGAAGCGTCGATAATAGCTAGCTAGACCCAAGAAACTTCGAATTTCTGACACATTAGTGGGTCGTGGCCAGTCCACGATTGCTGCAACTTTTTGGGGGTCAACCGAGATGCTATCTTTATTAATGATGTGACCGAGAAAGTGTACACTAGTGATTCAGAATTCGCATTTTTTTAACTTGGCATAAAGTTTATGATCACGTAGCATTTGTAGAACCATTCGCAAGTGCTGCTCATGGGCTTCTTGTCACGATCCAAACCTGCCCCTATGGGTTTAGCACCGTAACCGGCTAGCAATCCGAGATTACCGAAGGCCTGCTTAACAGTAACACAGTAATACAGAGTACAGGGGCATGGCGGAAGCCAAAACAGTAAACAAATAATGTCCAATGAGCTGTGACAGTCTGTATGCAAAAAGACTTTTCATAACATTTATACAATTAGTACAAACAATACACAGTATTTACAATCATTCAGGATAGGGACTTAATCCCTACTCAAACAGTACGGTAATGGTCTATATAGCATGACAGAATAGAGACAGATAGGGTGAATCTGAGACACCCCAAAAGCAGCCTAAGCTTGAACGGATCTGGAACCTCATAGTGAAGCACAATGGTTGGCTGACAAAACAAAAGCTTGCCTGACGGCCCTAGCAACGGTCCGGTACCTGAACACCTACATATATGTATGAGCAGTGAGCTAAAGCCTAGTGAATAACACATGTGTAAAGAGGTTAAGAATGAATGTCCTTTCAAAGAAGGAAACAAATATTTAAACAAAGATATCGATCATTTAGTTTGTGGCTCATATTTTAGGCCATACTATTCGTGGTTATAATACCATATGTGGTACATCCATTAGTATAGACAAGATAAAGAGAGGTCTTAGCAGACCATCGATCGATTGATGGCCATCATATCAAGAGCGATAGTGGTTCCAACATGGGAACCGACAGAGATCTTTGTAACGATAGCGATATGATGACAAGAATAAAGAAATGCTATGGATGCCACAAATACAGTTCACAAATAGGACATCATTCATCCAGTAACAGTATCATTTCAAAAACAGTACAGTTTAATTGTTCAGAAGATAATCACTATTGAACATATCTTTACAACATTGTTACTCACAGAGTTCTAGGCTGCAAATAAGCTAGAGCGTCCACGGATGCCAACCCTACACAGTTACAGAATGAACACACACTAAGCTACACAGTTGGTAAACAATAACTTAATCCCTAACCTGACTCGGTGTGGTTCTACATCAATATCCTCATTAAGATGCCTTAAACTAGGCCTAAAAATGCTTAGAATGGAATGAGGATGCAAAGATGCACTTTGAAAACATTTTCAGAATTTTCAGAAAACAGAGGTCCCGCTCAAGCGTGACTAACTCCGCTCGAGCGGACATGCAACAAAAGGTTTCTGCTCGAGCGTAGACTTACTCGCTCGAGCGTACTGCAAAACAGTCAAAATTGCTGAATGTGTGAAAATCACGCTCGATGGGCACTCGACACCCGCTCGATCGTGAGAAACAAGGACCCGCTCGAGCGTCCAATACCTCGCTCGAGCAGACTTCAAAACAGTGCAAAGTGCTGGGAGCACGAATTTCACGCTCGAGCGCTAGTCACCCCGCTCGAGCGTAAGTCCAAAATCTGGAATTCCCAGATTTGAACCTCAAGCTCAAAATCAACTTCAAATGTATCAAATTTGATCATTTTGGGCTAATTTTCTGGAAAACACTTCAAAACTCATAACATTACATGTTTCAAAGATCCATTTGAGAAATCGAAGCCCAAAGGTAGTTCAATTAAACCCAATTTCAAACCAAATTTCATGAACATGACCTCAATGCAACATGCATGAGTTAAATCAACTTTAAAGCTTCAAATACATGCTCAGGTGAGTCAATTTCTTCAAGGACAAGATGAATTCATGGATTTTAACACAAACATGAACATGCATGCAAGATTCCCATGAAATCCAACCTCCAAACTCAACAATGTAAACATGCATGCATGATTTGAGCTACAATACAACATACTAGAGCCCATCCTAGACTTAGCTCTCTAAACTACCATGATCCATCCTAGATACAACTTAGATACACAATTAAGAGAGTGATTTCTCTACCTTATGTCTTCAATTCAAGTGTAGAAGACCAAATATGCAAGAATCCCTTCAATTTCTCTCAATCTCCAAGCCAATTCTCAAGAACTCAAGATTTTCTCCTACCCTCTCTCTCTCTAGTCGGTTGTGACTCTCAAAATAGACTGATGAAATGTTTAGTCAAGAGTGTATGAAGTGGAGAGGAGTTGCCTAGATTAATCCACTAGGTGGCAAAATGATAAATAGGGCCAACTTTTGTAATCTAGCTTATTTTAATCTAATTTAATCATATAGAATCACATTTCAATTAAATATACCATAAAATCACATAATTTCTAATGATCATAAAACATTAATCAATTCCTAATTCGACTGCCGATAAGGCCTTCAATTCGCAGTTTAAACACAGAATATAAACAGATAATTTACCAGTCAAACAGATAGAAATGCGTTTAAACTAGTATACTCAATTAATTAGTTCAGAATTTCAGTTTAAACAGTCACTTATCATATTCAGTCTTCGATTAACAGTAATCAGTGGTGAGGGTTGTCACATTTCTAGTGACTTGGAGTATATGAGGATGTCGTCAATGAAGACGATGGCGAACTCATCAAGATAGGGTTTGAATACTCTGTTCATGAGGTCTATGAAGGCTGCTGGGGCACTTGTGATGCCAAAAGGCATGACGAGAAATTCGTAGTGCCCGTAACGGGTTCTGAAGGCAGTCTTTTCAATGCTTTCCGTTTTAACTTTTAGTTGATGGTAGCCAGAACGTAAGTCAATTTTGGAAAATACTTGTGCTCCTTGAAGTTGATGGAACAAGTCATCGATTCGCGGCAGAGGATATCGATTCTTGATGGTAACCTTATTCAGCTCCCGGTAATCGATGCATAATCTCATTGTGCCATCTTTTTTCTTCATGAACAATACTAGAGCTCCCCAGGGTGAGGTACTAGGCCAAATGAAGCCTTTGTCCAAGAGTTCCTGGAGTTGAGTCTTCAGCTCTTTCAATTCTATCATCGACATGCGATAAGGAGCTTTTGATATAGACTGCGTGCCAAGTTGGGTTGCAATAGTGAATTCGATCTCCCGATCAACTAGAATACCGAGTAGATCTTCAAGAAAGACATCTGGGAATTCGCGAACTACAGGAATTGCATCAACGGTGGGGGCCTCTTTTTGTGTATCAATCACATAACAAATATAACTACCACAACCCTTTCTTAGAAGTCGTTGGGCCGCTATGGAGGATATAATACAGGAAGGGTTAGAAACTTCAGTCCCATCAAAGACAAGTTCGGGTTGGTTTGGTAACTTGAGAGAGACCTTTTTGGCTTTACAGTCGATAAAGGCGTGGTTGGCAGCCAGCCAATCCATACCTAATATTACATCAATGTTTCCAATACGGAGATGAATCAAGTCTACATATAAGGTTTTGCCTTTTAGGAATACAACACAAGATCTGTACACATCAGTACTACAGACAGACTTACCAGAAGGAAAAGACACAGACAATGTATGTCCTAATGGTTTGGGGGTTGATGTCCACTTAGCAGCAAAGCGTGGTGCAACAAAAGAATGAGTTGACCCAGAGTTAATAAGGACATGAGCTAAAAGACCACAAACAGAAAGTGTACCTGACACAACATTTTTGGTAACTTTTGGTTTTCCAGGTACCAAGGTGAAAGGCCGACCTTGGCGGTTTTGGTCTTTCTTTTCTCCTCCAGGTTCCGTGGGTCTCCTAACTGGGCCAGAGGGGCTGGCTGTAGGATTAACCATCTTTGGACAATCCCTTAGCAAATGGCCAAACTGTCTGCATCTAAAACATGCTCCCGTGTCCCGATGGCATTATCTCCAATGAGCCCTCCCACAAGTGGGGCAATTTGGAATAGTGCCACCTCGAGAGTTGGTAGGACCTTGATGGCCTGGGTTGGTTGCGCCCGTATTCACCTTCTTATGAGGTGCAACACCGGGTCTTTTGTTATCCCTTTCCCAGAATCGCTTCTTGTAGCTTGGTTCTCCAGAACACGAGGCTTTAATTCCCTTTTCTGCTATGTATGCCCGGTCCGCCACTTCTGCATAGGTTGGCAATTTCAAGACCTCAAGTCTGTCTTTAATTCCAGCATCCAATCCTGCTTCAAATTTTCTTGGTTTTTGAGTTTCATTGGGGATGACGTATGTTGCAAACCGAGCGAGTTGTGTGAACTTGCTCTCATATTTGGCCACCGTCATGGTTCCTTGCTTAAGATGTATGAATTCGGATGCCTTCTGTTCCCGCAATGAATCTGGAAAGTATTTTTCGTAGAATACTTCCAAGAATCTTGCCCAAGTCGTAATTTCTTCTTTGGCCAGAGTGAGAAGCCACCATTCCTGTGCATTGTCTTTGAAAGTGAAAGTGGCGAAAGTTACCTTTTGTCTCTCGGTGCAGGGTAGGGCACGAAAAGTCTTTTCCATGTCTTTAACCCAAGAGTCTGCTACCATTGGGTCTGGGCCGCCGGTAAATGTGGTGGGTTTCAGATCCTGGAACTGTTTTATAGTAACCGGCCCTTCCTGCCGTTCCGGCGTCTCATTGTTGATATTAGTTTGCAAGGCTTGCAGAAAGCTAGTAATCGCTCTTTCCATTACTCTTTCCATTGATTCAGTGCCACTAACAGATGATTCACTTTCATTACCATTATTAGCCATTCTACAAAGTAATAAACAAGGCATTAATTCTCAACGCAGTATATATATATATGTAACACAATCTATATTTATATGAAATGCCAACATTACACATTTTTTTTATTACATTAGTCAGAATATGTTAGTGTCCCATCCCTGAGGTAAACAAAAACAAAAGTCAACAAAAAGGGATTAAAACACATCAGGATTAGCATACAAAAGATTTCCTACTACCCAGAACTAGAGTGGTGGGTCAGATATGCCGAAAAACCAGGGGAAATAGTGCTGCATAAAAAGCTCAAACTCCCACCCCAACTAGGCTACACCAAAACACATCCATGCTACCTGGACCATGAAAATGGGGATAGACCGTATATGACCCACAAATGCGCGGTCGACAATCCAGCCAGGTGTCTTAACATATGACAGGTCATTATCAAAGTCAACATTTTGAATATTAATGATCTCCAATGGGTTAGGGACTGTGGTGAAAATATAATCCTCGGGGTATACGTTCCCCCTCCTGGCTGCAAACTCTTGGGGTAGAGGGCCTATAATATAATGCGGGCGGTCGTGACCCGGGGCGACGCCAAGGACGTGAGATGGTCCGAGAAAACGTCTGCGTGTATGGACAAGGCTGTGCCTCCATAATAAGTGTAGGACGTCGGTGGGGTCAACCTGGATATAAATTGGCCGACCCATCAATCGGCCAAGGCCTGGGTGCAATCCCCTGACTATTTCCTCAGAATCTCCCCAACCCTCAGGTGAGGCGGGGGCAGGGGCGGGGGCAGGGTGTTCAGCTAAGATTTCATCTAAGTTGATGGCCTGGAGGTCATTCCAAAAAGCATCATCAAGATAAATCTCTGACATCCCTATAACACCAGAATAAACGTGAGATTTTACACAGAAAAACTAACGGTGCAGGTAAATATTTATTATTATTTATTTTATTTCATTTTTATTTTACTATATTTTTCTTAGCTATATAGTTTTATTTATAGATTTATTTATAACTTTTAAACTTCCTGATTAGATTAAAATAGTTTTTTTTTTTGAACTGCTGCTCTGATACCACCTTTGTCACGACCCAACTCCAGGGGCGTAGGATTGGAATCGCAACTTACTAACTTATTCTTATTCGAAGCAAATTAAGCTGCGCAAGCGAAAATAAAAAATAATTAAACAGAAATTTTATTTCATTTTTACTATTTAAGAAAGAGGAAATACATTTCTAGGGCTTTCATTATTTTATTATTCAGTGACCAGCCCCGAATAGAAACAAAAGGGAGCAGAAATATATAAAAAAGAAAGAAAGATAAAATAGTGATTCAACATCAGTCCATATGCAGGTTCCATTTTGTGGGGTTATGGATTCCCCTATATCTCGTCACCTGAAAGGGGTAACAGCTATAAGCACACAGCAGAGTAAGAAATATTATGCCAAGAGTATAGGGAATACAAAATAACCATAGATAATCAGTTAGGCTAAAATATTTACATAATTTAATTTGAAATCACAGTTTATTTAAAATGGCGGAATATAGAAATCATGTACATAAATAATCATAACCATGGTATAAAACAGAACAGAACAGAGGTCACAGAAGTGGCAGTCAGAACAGAGGTCAATGGATCCATGACAAACAGAGGACCACAAAGTGGTCAAACAGAGACCAGTGGTTATTTAAGTCCCCCAAGGCGTAGAACTCCCGTGGTGGTACTTACAAAACATAATTGTTTATAAGGTTATAGTCAAATATATACTAAAAGTTAAACAAATTTCCTTTTAAGTAAATAGAGTTTAGAAAGTAACCCACGTAACTGAAACATTTATAAACATAACTTTTATTTATATAACTTAATAAATATAACTTGCATAAAATAAGCTATGGTAACTCAAAACATTCGTAAAACATATAATGGTAAATCAAGGTATAATATAATTCACCTTAGTTATAACCCTTAGCCTTACTTTACTATCAGAACTTCTCTACTATAAGTTTCTTTCTCTCGGTTTTTCACTCTTTCTTTCTTTCTTTCCTTTTTTTTTTCTTTTGTTTTTCCCTTCTCTTTATTTACAACACCTTTGCCCCTTTTATACTGCAACCCGAGTCTTGATGTGAATGCCACGTAACCTCTCTAAATGGAGGCATCATTAAGCTAGTAGATTGAGCCTTAATTGTAGATTCAATTCACAGATTTGCATCTTACTGGATAAGTATAAATCTCCTCAATATATATATATATATGTACTTGGGCCTTTTTGCTTGGACCAATATTTGCAAGGCATTTGCTGGGCCAACATTAGCTTAAACTTTTATTATTCATTTTTATTTTCTTTTCTTCTTTTTATTTATTTATTTACTTGTTTTGGTGCTAAATTTTTTAGTGTATCCAATTAAATTACATCTTATCATTGTATTATTATTCCATATTATTATTTATTTACTATTTTTAACTTTAATTTAACCCAACTAGTATTATAATTCCATAAATGTGTTAACTTGTCCCCAAATAATTTCTAATTAATCCTATATTTGATAACCCAATGCCAAATTAGATTTATATATTTATTTATTTAATAGTCTATCATCACATGCAACCATAATTATATATAACTCTAAATATTTATATGATACTTAATTAAACGTTCGGGGTGACACATCTAAGGTTTTGGATAAACTAATAATTGGTTTATCAAACTTAGGTTTCTTATTATGATTGGTTAATAAAAATTTTAATTTATCAGTATATTTTTGTTTTAACTCTGGATCTTCTAAACGACTAATTAATTCAATAAGAGCAGTTTCTTCTTGATTTTATTTAGTAAGAACAGTGATTTGTTTAACTGGTTTACAACAAACATTATTACATCCTAATTCAATATTATTATCAGAAGTATCACTAGGTGAATGGTAATCAGATGAAGTATCAGGATTATCAGAAGAGGAATTACTAACAGATTGGTTTAATTGAAAGATTTCATATAATTGTTTTTTTGATTCATCATTAATTTGTAGTTGATTAAATTTATCTTTTAATTTTTGTTTTTCTTTACATTTATTAGAATAATGACTTTTTTAACCACAATTATAATAGGTAATCAGAGACGCCCCAACGATCCTCGGGAAGGAAGTCGAGTCCCTGCTCGTTCGATATTGGGTCACTACAGTTCGGAGGACTCAAATGTCACGGTTCTTAATCTTGAACCAAAGAGTCTAAATCCGGCAAATCGATTTTGAAAACAGATTTTTTGAAAGAAGTGCCAAACATGGACTGCTTTGCCAGATACAGAGTCGCCACCTAAATGTTTTAAAATGGGAAATTTAGGAAACCCTGACTCGGTGCCAAAAGGCCACGTGTCCGTCATCACCAAAGTTGCCTCGGCTCGGGAACTTGGGTACGATTGGGGAAGGTCACTTCGTGAGCACCCCCGCTCGCCCGGTCAAAGACCGGCCTCTACTAACTATGATATCTTATTTTGAAAACATTGTGAGTTCTTATTCCGGTTATTAGCCTAGGTTACTATGTGATGCGCACAGCATACAAGTATAGACTGAATCGCCTGAATTGGAACAAAACATTTCATGTTTGTTTGTTTGAAAATGGTTTGATGGTGCTACCCGCAAGTAGGCTAAGACGCGGATTTGCCATCCTCAGGTGGGCTTAGAAAAACGTGATTTTGCCACCATCTAGTGGGCTTAAAACAAACATTTGATGAATTGTTCCAATCCAAGTAACTCAACCCCCACCCACAGGCATTCAAGGCAGTTATATCACATAAGCATTTAGCCTCATGGTAAGAATGCTACTCATGGCAGTCACTCACACGCATGCAAGGATGCTAAAGCATAAACTCACCGAGTACTCCAAGCCAAAACAGAAGCTTATTAGAAATCATGCATGATCCTAAGTATACTTTAATGCCTAATGCAACACATGCAAAGATGCGAATTATAGCAGGCTCGGCTATTCTAAACATGGCATATGAAATGCTACAATTATCACGTACTCAATTCGGAATTGAAATACAAATGCAGTTTGTATGATGCGCCGAGCCCGGTGCGTGCAAAACAGATGAATGATGCAAACATGCTGTCATACTGTATGCTAATTGAAATATGCCCTATATCTAACCATCGTAAGCAAGTAAATAAAAGGGAGAAAGAAGTGGGGGTTGGAAGACATACATCACACTCACCCACACTTATTACAATTATGCCCTCGCGCGGAGGGTCCGAATAAATAATACAGTCCGAAATGAAAGAATAATACAGTCCGAAATATACAGTCCGAATAATATACAGACTCCTAATTAGTTAACAAATTAACTAAGGAAAACTGTAAATTGGCATGCAAGCCAGGGGGCTGCCTTGACTCTGCTCCGGATAATGAGATGATGCATGTTTGGGCTGCTTTGCGCGGAAATCCACGGCGATGCCCCGATTAGCCTCTGTTTGCAATGTTTCTTGAAATGCGTGTCAAGCCTCGGAAGACTGCTGATTCTTGATTTTGCTGCAACAGAGAGCAGGAAAGGGGCATAGCAATGTATTTCACAAATATATGCATGCCTCGATCCTCGTGCCACCAATCACGCATCTCGATGCATGATGGCCGAGGAGCCGAATTGCACAACTCAATATGAGATGAATGCGTATGAATGCTATAACAAAACCTAACTCCATCATGGGTGATCCGGAGTGTCGGTGACTTGGGAATTGAGACCCGTTCCGTCACTCGGAGTGCGAAACGTGCCTCGTTTCCCGTACCCGGGCTAACTCCTATCCCGAACACGATGCAATATGCATGAAATGTAGCTAATATGCAATCCTAACATACACAATGTCATGGAATGGCATACACGCTAAACGAGGTAACACACAACCAAGCATACACAATTCTACGGATGAAATGACATACGCAATGCAGTAATGGGCTTACACCAAGCATACATAATTCTACGGATGAAATGACATACGCAATGCAGTAATGGGCTTACACCAATATGAGAGAGCCTCAGCCACACTCACATAAGAGGCCATCGGATAAAAAAGAAGTGCCTCGAAATGTGTGCACACGGGCACGCAAACCGAGGCAATGGCATACGGAATGCAATGAGACTAAAATGGCATACAGGATGCAAAATGGACTTACACTAACATGAGAGAGCCTCAGCCACACTCACATAAGAGGCCGATGGATGAAAATGAAGTGCCTCGAAATGCAATGGCATGGAAATGATATGCAAACATGCAAATGAATTTTGGCACTGAAATGTGGGGGAAAACAGCCCCAAAATGAGGCGAAAGTACACCCGATGCATAAAATGGCCTCGAAACATGAATTTAGGCACCCGAAATGGCCTATAGCTATACCAAACATGCACAATATAGACATGGAATGAAAATACAGTAGCAAGGCAGCCCCAAGACAAGCATTTTTCATTCATAAAAAAGGGCTAAACAGCAAGCACACATAGGATTAAGCAAGAATGCAAAAATAGCTCCCCAAGAGGGGTATTGAAGTAAGTGATATATGCAATGCCCAAATGGAAAAATACCCTTCTATAACACTGAAGAGGGACTAAAAATATGCACATTTACAGTATATGACATCCCCCAAATCAGTATGAAAATATGCTAAAAATGCCATGCAAGATTGAGGCCACAAGAGGATATAACATGAAGTAGGCCAAACATTCATCCAACAAGAGAAGACCCTTAATGAAATATTCCCAGAGGGTCAAAATATGGCTCATTCCAGTTCTGATGATGGCCGAAAACAGAGGCTAGATAAGCCTAAAAGAGCATGCAAAAATGAGGGCCAAAGAGGGGTAGAATGGTAGGTACTACATGGAGACCCCAAACAAGATTGATCCCTTCTAAAATGTTGTAGAGGGACACAAAATAAGCTTACTCACAGTTCATAACAAACTCCAAAACAATTTATATATAGGCCAAATAAATCATGCAAATTTACGGTAAATAGGAGAAATTATGAAGTAAGTGCAAGATAGAGGACCCAAACAGGATTGATCCCTTCTTAAATGTTGAAGAGGGGCTCAAAATAGGCCCACTTACAGTTTACATTATGCTCGAAAACAGATCACTCATAGGCTAGAAATTTCATGCAAAAAAATGGCATATAAGATGATATTGAAGCAAGTGCCAAATGGAGGGCTGAAACAGGGTTGAGCCCTTGAACAAATATTAAGAATAGCTCAAAATAGACCTAGTTTCAGTTAAGGTCGGAGCCCAAAACAGTGAGCAAGTAGGCTTAAGAAATGAAGCAAGAAAATGCTATAAAAGAGGGAAATGGAGACTTACCCTTGAAGACCTCTTCTTTTCTACCTCTTGGCTTGAGGAATGTTGCTTCTAAGCCTCTGAGAACCTCTCCTTGCTGCTGGAAATGGAGTGGTAGTGGTGGTGCTTGATGGTGATGAAGAAATGGCACCAAACTTGAGAAGAATCAAAGAGATGGAGATGGATATGTGTTTGTAAGCTTGAGGCCAAGGTTCTAACTCTTGAGGGAGAGAGAGAAAGATGTATGCATGCAAGGATGGTGTGCCAAAGTGTGTGAAAGAGTGTAGGTCTTAAGGGATTAAGTTCCCTTGCTTACAAAATATCCCCCGAAATCAGATATTTTGGGGGATACAGCTATACAGCTGTAAAACACACCTCCCAAGAAGCATGGCCGGCCATCTACTTTTGCTGGAGGTGGCCGGCCGGCCACCCCCTATGGCTGGCCGGCTAGGGGTCAAAAGGGTCAATGAGAATTACTGGCCGGCCACCTAAGATTGGTGTCCTCCCATGTGTGTACAACAAGACCCTATGGTTGGAAATTGGCAACTCTGAAACAAGAGAGACAACATGCCACTTTTAGAAGGGGTTCAAAAGGGTCAATGAGAATTACCGGCTGGCCATGTGTTTTAGGATCCTCCCATGTGTGTACAACACAAATATGTGGTTTTGGCTCAAGAAAATGGCCCTAGGGTGTTCAACATTAGCCCTAGAGAAAAACGCACCGGGCGCCGGAGGAGCATAACTGTTGCCGAGACAATTGCTGGCCTTCCACCCTCCAAAGGATCTTCCCGGTGATAAAATAGAGGTACCGCCAAAATGAACAAAAACCGATGCAAAACGAATGCTCGGGGCCAAAACGCGTAGTTTCGGTCCCGAAACCGGCCGTTAAGCTACATCGAAGTGGTGTTTGGCCACGAAGTGGGTATCTAAGACCCCAGTGTCCTCTAAAGGAGTAAATGAGATGCATGCCAAAACCGGAGGAATCGGAGATGGTTGGGTGGTCCCAACCGAGAGACACACGGCCGACGGTCAAAACCGAACCGGCTCGAAATGGGCAAAATGGCCTGACAACCACGAAATGTAGCCCACGGCCACGAGAGATGGTCTACGGACCTCTCCCTCCCTCGAAAGAAAAACAGAGAAGCCGAGTCCGGTTATCGCAAACCGAGACAAGGCATGAAGAAGTTCTAAGTCCGGAGCCGCGACTCTGAGACTTCTGAACGAGCACAACATGCAACATCACCAAGCACTCAATCGGTGACGTCTGAGTCTTAAGGTCGGTCAAAAATGGGGTGTCTACAGTAACATCTTTATTTGATTTAGATTTTGGATGTGATTTCTTATAATATTTCTTTTTGGGTTTAGTATAGAATTTATCAGTGGATTTAGAAGGTGTATAATTCTTTTTATATTTATTAGAATATTAGTAGGATGACTTATGTTTAGTGTATTTATGTTTTTTGCAGCAAGAGGGTGCTACAGGAGGTAAACCATATTGTTCGCAGAAGTTACCTAATTCATATTTAGCCGTATGTTTATCTTTAGCAGCTTTTTGACTAAGTTTAAGATCAATACACATTCTTAAGCCTTCTTTTTTAATAGTACTAATTATATTACCATAAGTTAAGGTATCATATTCAATAACACCTGTAGGTTGACTAAGGACATCTCTAATCTTATAAGCAAAAAGACTAGGTAATCCATTAATAAATTTTTCTTTCCAAAAAAATTTAGTACAGTTTTCTCTAAGCATGACTCGAGAGGTAAAGACATCTTTATACCATCTAAAATCACTTAATGTTGGACAAGTAAGATTAGTAAGTTGATCATGGATACGAGAATATATATTAGTTGGGGTACCAATAAAATATCGGACTATAGTATAGATTAATGTATTTATACCATCAGATTTATAATAACTAATAGTTTAATCAAATATAGGTAAATCATTTTCATCTTTTTGACTTGCATGTAAAATTGATTCTCTTTGATCTTCATTAAGGTATTTTTCCCACCAAGATTTGAGCATACCAGTAAACCCAAAAGTGATTAAAGAAACAATTTTAGGTTGAGTATAATCAGGGTAATTACTAAGATAACTATTTGCAACCATAGATAAATGAATTAATTTTTGAAGGATTTGATCTTCATTAAGACCATCGATATTCCATTCGTATAATTTTTTAACAGATACAGAAAATTGATTATTAAGATTAGTTTCTTCATATTGGAGATCAGGTGGAGTAGGTCGTGAATACCAATTTTTGGTAAGAGTAGTAGGATTAGGTTTAGGATAAGTAAGTTTATTAAGATTAGAGAATTGAAATTGTTGAGCTAATTTGTTAATTTCATCATCAGTGCTATCAGTTTTTGATTGAGCAGAATCATTTGCTAAAGGTGGTTGTTGGTTTAATACAGTAAGACCTTTCTCAGTAGATGGAGAAGCTTTTTCAGAGTTAGTTAATTTAGTAAATAATTGTTCAATGGCTTTGACAGTAGAATTATCTTGGGTGACTAAACTATGACGTTTAGAATGGTTACTAGGTAAATTAAGCAATAGTTGGTCTAAAGATTGTTTAGTAGATGTATTGTTAGCCGAATAATCATCTAAATTGGTTCTATTTTATCTAATTGTTTACCAATTGTTTTTAGACATTAATTAGTATAATAATTTTGTTCAATAACTTTTTTGATTTGAGGGTCAATGCCAAGTAACTTAAAAGGAGAGGCGGGGACTTCGGAGCCGTGATGATCAATAATTATAGTAGATAAAGGAGGATGGCTAGAACTAATAGTAGTAGTAGGAGTATAATCAGGGTAGTTACTAAGATAACTATTTGCAACCATGGATAAATGATTTAATTTTTGAAGGATTTGATCTTCACTAAGACCATCAATATTCCATTCGTATAACTTTTTAGCAGATACAGAAAATTGATTATTAAGATTAGTTTCTTCGTATTGGAGATCTGGGGGAGTAGGTCGTGAATACCAATTTTTGGTAAGAGTAGTAGGATTAGGTTTAGGATAATGAATTTTATTAGGAGTAGAGGATTGAAATTGTTAGGCTAATTGATTAATTTCATTATCAGTTGTATCAGTTTCTAATTTAGGAGAGACAGACTCACGGGTAGGTTGTTAGTTTAATACAGTAAGACCTTTTTCACTAGATGGAGAAGCTTTTTCAGAAGTGGTTAACTTATTAAATAATTGTTTTATAGCTTTAACAGTGGAATTATCTTGAGTGACTAAACTATGTCTTTTGGAATGATTACTAGGTAAATTAAGCAAAGGTTGATCTAAAGATTGTTTAATAGAAGTATGGTTAATAGAGTAATCATCTAAATTAGTTTCTATCTCATCTAATTGTTTACCAATAGTTTTTAAACAGTGATTAGTATAATTATTTTGTTCAATAACTTTTTTGATTTCAGGGTCAGTGCCAGGTAACTTAAAAGGAGAGGCGGGGACTTCGGAGCCGTGATGATTAATAATTATAGTAGATAAAGGAGGATGGCTAGAACTAATAGTAGTAGTAGGAGAAGTTTTTCATTTATGTTTTGTAATTGTTTGAATTTTTTTATAATAGTCTTCTAAATATGCAAAGAAAGGAATTTCAATTTTATGTTCAATCATAAATTTGTACCATTGACGAGTAATTTTAGATTGTTGAGTCAAATCATATTTGGTACGATATGCATAATGTTTATTCGTATTATCTTTAGATTTAAATTCAATATGTAATTTATCAAGATCAGGAGTAAAGAGTCTACTAATAGTCATTAATTGAGGATTTATTGGAGGTATAACTTTGAAATCAGTTTGAGTTGGAGAGTCTTGAGACTCAGTATCTTCTTCATGTAGATGTGTGTGAGTAGAATAAACAGGTTTACTAATTTGGGAAGTTGTTGAATTATCAATTTCTTTTATTTTACTATGGGAAGGTTGACCTAGATGAATTTGACTATTTTTCTGAATAAAGGTGTATTAAATATTTCATCTTCAGTTTCAACATCAGTAGGTATACTAAAAGTACTATGATGAGAAGATTGAGATCGATTAAATTTAATTCTAACAGATCCATCAATAAATTCTTGAATATCTTGACAAGTAGATTATCGTTGATTATGTTTGTAATTTTCATTAATTGTAATCCATTGGTCAGGGAGAGTAATATTTTTCCATTTAATCATTTGAGGAATATTTATATTAATATCATTATTACTACTTTGGATTAATAAGGTTTTGTCTTTAGGACTTTTATGTAAAGCTTGAACATTCAAATTGGTTTTAATATATTTGTAATGAACACGATAAATTAAAGCAATATTATGAACCTTTTCTTTCATATTTGTAAATGAGCCATGTAATTGAATATTTAGAGTTAAAGCATCTAACATATGAGGGTCTCTAAGACTAAGAGTAAAATCAGGAAAACAATTAAAATGGACGGGTCCTTTGTGATGACCAGTTTCCATCATACCCATTAAGCTATCATTATAATCAAGAAAACGAACATCTCTTAAGCATAGTAAAACAGAAGTATTTTTACCTTGTTGTGTTAATGGTTTAATGCCAACCTAAATTAATCCTAAATGAATAAAATTGTGACCAGTTTTTAAATGTCGTTTAATAGTATTAGCATCAAATAATTGACATGTTTCTCTAGATTTTTCTAAAGTATAGACTTGTTCTAAAGTTTTAACATGAAGATTAACATTAAATGTATTTTATATAAAAGTAGTTTTATAAATTTCTTTGATTGGTAAACGTGGTATATTCTAACTTAAATCAATTTTATCATTTTGTATTTCTACATCTTCTTCATTGATTACTAAACCTTGATTAGGTATAGAAGGCAAAGTTGTTGACCTAGAACTAACCGAAGAATTACTTCTAAATAATCGACTCATTTTATCTTGAAATAGTTTACAGTGAGCTCAATACATTGTCTAATTTTATCATGTTTTCACATACGATATTTTCACACATACCCAGTTCGGAGAACCCCTAAAATCCAACACTGCCTAACCAAAGGACTTACCTAGGACTTGGGACGAAGGATGGGTGGCTAATAGCAACGTGGAAAGACACGGATATAAATTAGACAGATTAAGAAGGTAAACAGTAAACAGTAAACAATTTCAACACAGGAGAATGAGTAGACACAGAAATAATGATTCAGTGAATAACAGAATACAACATAACTTGGCTCTGATACCAAAAGGACGGAAGTAAGAGGGAGGAAATATCTTAATGAAGATCAAAGAGAATCAATTTTACATGCAAGTCAAAAAGATGAAAATGATTTACCTATGTTTGATGAAACTATTGGCTATTATAAACCTGATGGTATTAATACCTTAATATATACCATAGTCAAACATTTTATAGGTACCCCTACTAATATATATTCTCGCATACATGATCAACTTAGTAATCTTACTTGCCCTACATTAAGTGATTTTAGATGGTATAAAGATGTCTTTACCTCTAGAGTTATGCTTAGAGAAGACTGTATTAAATCTTTTTGGAAAGAAAAATTTATTAATGGATTACCTAGTCTTTTTGCTCATAATATTAGAGATGTACTTAGTCAACCTACTGGTGTAATTGAATATAATAATTTAACTATGGTGATATAATTAGCACTATTCAAAAAGAAGGATTAAGAATGTGTATTGATCTTAAACTTAGTCAAAAAGCAGCTAAAGATAAACATAAGGCCAAATATGAATTAGGTAATTTTTGTGAACAATATGGTTTACCTCCTGTTACCCCTTCTCGTCGTAAAAAGCATAAGTATACTAAACATAAGTCATCTTACAGATATTCTAATAAATACAAAAAGAATTATTCACCTTCCAAATCAACTGATAAATTCTATACTAAAACCAAAAAGAAATAGCCCAAGAAATTACATCCAAAATCTAAATCTAATAAAGATATTACTTGTTATAATTGTGGTCAAAAAGGTCATTATTCTAATAAATGTAAAGAGAAACAAAAATTAAAAGATAAAGTTAATCAACTTCAAATTAATGATGACTCCAAAAATCAATTATTTAAAATCTTTCAATTAAATCAATATGCTAGTAATTCCTCTTCGGATAATCCTAATACTTCATCTAATTACCATTCACCTAGTGATGATTCTGATAATAATATTGAATTAGGATGTAATGATGTTTGTTGTAAACCAATTAAACAAATCACTGTTCTTACTAAACAAAATCAAGAAGAAACTGCCCTTATTGAATTAATTAGTAAATTAGAAGATTCAAAGTTAAAACAAAAATTTACTGATAAATTGAAATTTTTATTAACCAATCATGATAAGAAACCTAAGTTTGATAAACCAATTATCAGTTTATCCAAAACCTTAGAAAGATTTAAAAATAAACAAAAAAAAAAAAAAAATTGCTTTACGGGATTTACAACATGAAATTAATCAGATTAAACAAACCATTAAAGAATTACAAAGTAAAGATAGAATCTTAGAAGATGAAATTATTACATTAAAACTTAATAAAAGTTTAAATAATTTCCAAACCAATGTTGAATCACCTAATGAATCAGAACATGAATCTAAACATACTAATCCTGATAATCTTTTGTTTGATAATCGATCACACCAATCCAATCATGAAGATAAAAGATTAAATCTAATTAATAAAATTCATATCCAAAAATGGTATTCAAAAGTCAAATTAAATATTATTGCCCTAATTGATACTGGTGCTGATCTTAATTGTATTCAAGAAGGTTTACTCCGTACAAAATATTATGAGAAAACTAATGAACAGTTAACTTCTGCTAATGGTTGTAAAATGCATATTAAATATAAATTACCTAAAGTTCATATATGTCAAGATCATGTTTGTTTTAAAACATCAATTGTTTTAGTCAGAAATATGACTGATAAAGTTATTCTAGGAACACCATTTATATTTTTATTATATCCATTTACTACATCTAGTAATGGAATAACTACTCAAGCTTTTGATCAAATAGTTACTCTTAAATTTTTATCTACACCTAAAATTTTAGAATTAAATTAATTAAAAGACTGTTTTATTACTCAATCTATTAATCGATTAACTCGTCAGTTACATTTTCTTAAAGAAGAAGTCAATTATAAAAGAATTGAACAACAATTAACTGATCCTGTTGTTATATCTCAAATTGAAAAATTTAAATTTAAATTAAAATTAACTGTTTGTTCTACTTTTCCAACTGCCTTTTGGCATAGGAAAAAACATGTAGTCACTTTACCATACAATAAAAATTTTAATGAAAGACAAATTCCTACTAAATCTCGACCTATTCAAATGAATCATGAATTAGTTGAAATGTGTAAAAAAGAAATCAATGAACTATTAAAAAATCAAATTATTAGTTCTAGTAAATCACCATGGTCTTGTCTTATTTTTTATGTTAATAAAAATGCTGAATTAGAAGGAGGTGTTCCTCGCTTAGTCATCAATTATAAACCATTAAATAAAGTTTTAGAATGGATTCGATATCCTATTCCTAATTAAAAAGATTTAATCAAAAGACTTAGTCAAGCTGTTATTTTTAGTAAATTTGATTTAAAAAGTGGTTTTTGGCAAATACAAATTCATCCTAAAGATAGATATAAAACTGCATTCACTACACCTTTTGGTCACTATGAATGGAATGTCATGCCGTTTGGATTAAAAAATGCTCCTAGTGAATTTCAAAATATAATGAATGATATTTTTAATCGATTTAGTCATTTTTCCATAGTTTATATTGATGATATACTTATTTTTTCTAAATCCATTAATGAACATTGGAAACATCTTACTGCATTCTTTTATACCATTAAGAGTCATGGTCTAATCATTTCTGCTCCTAAGATTAAATTGTTTCAAACCAAAGTAAGATTTTTAGGTTATGATATTCACCAGAATACTATTTTACCTATTAGTCGTTCCATTGAGTTTGCGTCTAAATTTCCTGATGAAATCTTAGATAAAACCCAGTTACAACGTTTTTTAGGATCACTGAATTATATTGCTTAATTTTCCAAAGACCTTAGGAAAACTTGTCAACCTCTGTTTGATCAGTTAAAAGACAATCCTCCTCTTTGGTCTTCTACTCATACTGCTATTGTTAAACAAGTCAAACAATATGTCAAGTCTCTTCCTTGTCTTGGTATTCCTACTGAAAATTCATTTAAAATTATTCAAACTGATGTCTCTGATATTAGTTATGGTGGCATCATTTTCTAGAAAATTACTCCTCAGTCATCTAAACAAATTGTTCGTTATCATTCTGGTGTTTGGAATAAAGCACAAAAGAATTATAGTACTATTAAACAAAAAATTTTATCTACTGTTTTATGTATTAGTAAATTTCAAGATGATAATTTAAATCAAAATTTTTTACTTCGTGTTGATTACAAATATGCTAAATATGTTTTAGAAAAAGATGTTCAAAATCTTGCTAGTAAGCAATTTTTTGCTCGTTGGCAATCTATTTTAAGTATTTTTGATTTTGAAATTGAATATATACCTGGTTTTCAAAATTCTATTCCTGATTTTCTTACCCGAGAATTTTTACAGGGTGGATAATGAGTTGCATCATGACAATTCCCTCTATTCCTTACCATAAACACCAGATTAAACACTATAAAATCTTAGTCAAACATACTGCTCATCGCCTTGCTATTCTCAAATCAACTCATTTACCTACTAAAAGCCCAGTACATACAATTTCATCGGATTAAAGCTCAGAAACAATAAGTTGCTCATTATATTAAGTGCTTACATGAACATAGTGATCAATTAGATATCCTCAGTGGATACTAATTTATCTCCTCTATTTCATAGATGTCTCGTCTATGGCCTCCTTCCAAAGCCTTCGTCCCATCTAGTCAACCTTTTGTTCCTCCTCCATTAGAGTTAGTCACCAAATACCATCTTGCTGAATTGGTTAACCGTTACCAAATTCTTGGTAACATTCCTAAACCTAGTTATACATCTGCTTTGGCTATTGATCCTTTTGCTTCATCTAGTCAAGCATTTACTCCATACCCTCATAATCCTATTAAATCAGTCCGATCTAATTATGTTAAATCCACCACTACTAATCTCTTTTTCAAAGAACCTAGTCACCCAAAGAGTTATACTGTTCATGATCCGGTTAAATCTTATTTCCCTCCTGCATGGCATTTTATTCCTCTCCATTCAGAAAAAACAATTACTTTCTATAAAGACATCCTGTTCAACCATTAGTCAATTGTGATTAAACCCATTTATGATTGCACTTACACAAGTAAAATTGTGTACCATTCACTCTGTATTAACAACTTTGTTTCTCTAGTTGATTGGGGTGCTCCTTATCAACTACGAAATTTGCCTGGTCATTCAATTCAATACAGTTACTATGATTACATTGATGCTTGGTTCAAAGTCCTCTTGTATCAAAATAAGTCAAACAGTCACTCGTGGTTTCTTCAATATGATCAAAAGTTCAAATTCGAGTTACCTACCTGGTTTCTGCGATGGTGGACTCAGTATGGCGCCATTTCAGAAATCTTCCCATCAATAATTATGGAACAAGTCAATTACTTCTCCACTATTTTCTCATTCACTCCTCAGCAAAAGAAATTCCCTCTATTGCTTATTTTTATATCCAAATACAAAATCCCTTGGATATTCAAATGGCAATATGGTATTTCTAATGATGTTATTTACCATCAACACATGGTTAAATGGTGGGATAATTTCAAAATTGCACGCATCATTGAAGTTGTTCAAACTGAATTCCCAATCAACATACATGCTTCAACTCCTGCTATGGTTAAAGCTGAGCAGATCCCAGCTGCTCCATTAACATAAGGAAGTCAACGTCCTCCAGTCAATCTTGGAAGCCCAACATCCAGTTCTTCCAAGCCCAAGTCATCCAAGTCAAAGATTAAGTCCAAGTCAGTAAAGCCCATCACTGATCATCCCAAATCAAAGGAAAAATCCAAGTCCAAGGTTAAGCCTAAATCCAAGTCATCCAAGGATGAGCTTCTCCAAATGGCTCGTCTTCTTATGGCCCAAGTCAAGTCAGATTCGGATAATAGTGATTTAGAAGACAGTTCAAAAAGTTCAAACTCTTCTGAAGGTTCAACTAATCAGGATCCTTATGGGCCTCTGTTTCAAGATGCTCAAGACCCATATGTCTAATTCAGTCATTGAATTCTATATAGCTATAATTATCAACTTCAATCAATACTTATTTTTTGAGAAAAGCTGCTGATATATGTATATATATCTATATTGTTTCCCTCAGTCACATGCCTCCAAGCAATGAATAGTGAAAAAAGTCAACTTTACTGTTCACTATTCATCAAAAAGTCAACATTACTATTCCTCATTCATCATGATTCATCCAACTGACAAATTCAACACAGTAAAAGGCAGCCATCAACTTTAGTCACTCATCGAAAGCAGCAGACAACTCCTATGTGCTCCTGATGCTCCTTTCAAGTCAAGATTATTCACTCACAAGGCTAACAGTAGTTTCTTTTGATTATAAAAGAGCCTCTTCAGTCAAGAATAAGGCAGAGTGAGAAAAAATTGAGAATGCTTATTCCTCAAGAAAAATAGCTCTGTAATTTTATATTCAAGTTTGTTTTCAAATCATGGTTTCATTTCAATAAACAATTGTAAGTTCTAAGTTCTATTAATTTAAACTGTTTTATTATGAATGTTTATTTAAATTGTTTTATTATTGTAGTGCTATTTCCTCTCTCCTTCCTGCTTCCGTCTTTTTGGTATCAGAGCCAAGTTATGTTGTATTCTGTTACTCACTAGGTGATTTTAAAAAATAAATTTTTATTTTTTTTATAATTTTATATAAAAAATAATAATTATAATTTAAATATTGCATTTTATATTATATTATTGACTTTTTATTCTAATAGGTCTTATTTCCTATTTTATTTTTTGAGTTTTTAGTCGAGCATTCATTGCCCTGGTCTTGTGTCAAGGTGCGCCCATCCAAGGGTTAATACCTTGATGCCATACTCATTTGTGCCATTTGGAGAGCCAAAAACATGCCTAAGAAGTTGTTGGTGCAAGTGCAAGCAAAGATCCAAGGCATAGTGCAAGGCGGGAGTCCATGAGCAGCCATATGACCTTGTTAGCTGGCAGTTAACGCGGCCCAAGCACCACGCTGACAAACGCGACCCAGCCACAGCCTTGCCTATGTAGCAGTAACTTTGAAGCACATTTTGAAGGGTCAAACGTAGTATTTTTGTCTTATAAATTTTTATGTAAATACCTTAGTATTAAAGGTGTTTTGGGACCAAGTTTTGTAATTTTTCTCTTTTTGTAGAATTTTTAGAAATTTATTATGACTCCTTAAACATAGAGGATGTTTCCTCTTGCTAGCTAGGAAAATGCTTAACAAGCTATATTAAGAAAGGGGTACCCAAGTGTTGAACCAGATCACTTGTGCCTTTAAAGTACCTCAATCTAGCCAATGGTAAGGCAACTTTTGTAGCATTTTTGGTGCATTGTTCAACTAATGTAATGCCTTCTTTTGATCAATGAAAAGTTTATTTCGCCTTTAAATTGTGCAAAGCTTTTCTAGTGTTGCTTGCTTTAAATTTAACTTATTGTTTGCTAATTTGTGGCTTGTCTCCAACCTAGTGGCTCATAAGCTAACTAATATCGTGTTTGCTTGTCTTTGCAAACCTTTTGAGTTTTCTTGGCGGGTTAGTGAAGAATGTCAACTAGCGCCATACACACTTGCATATCTCTTGACAAGGCTTCCGCATAGCTGGTGTGTGACAGTTGGTATTAGAGCCCAGTCTATTTGGCTTTCTCTGTTCTTGGCTTTCTAAATGGAAGCTCCTGGTAACCGTCATCACACGCAAAGGAGAGAATTGAGCTCTTGGAGCAACAGATGGACAATATGGAGGCCATGATAGCTTCATTAGCCAACCTTGAGCAACGGGTTCATGATCTTGAGCAAACTCATGGCCCTACTTAAGGGCAAGATTTTGAGGATGTTGTCACTGAATTCAGGCTAGAGATTGAATATCTTAGTAGCCGGGTTGGTGTTCTTACTTGTGCCTTTGGTAACGCACTTGGTGGTGGCATGGAATTCCCTAGGGTACGTGTGCCCGAGCCCCGTGCCTATGGTGGCGCTCGAGATGCCAACGACTTAGACAACTTTCTCTTTGATATGGAGCAATATTTCAAATATGTAAAAGCCGAAGCTGAGGAGACAAGGGTTTGTATGGCCACAATGTATTTGTCCGGTGACGCCAAGTTGTGGTGACGGACTAAACATGATGAGATGCAATGCGGCTTATGCACAATTGAGACTTAGGAGCAACTCAAGTATGAACTTAAGCTCTAATTCTTTCCCGAAAATGTTGAGTATAATGCCCGACATGCTTTGCGAGATCTCAAACACACCGACACTATAGGAGAGTATGTGAAACAATTCTCTAGGCTTATGCTAGACATCAAATACATGTCAGAGAAAGACAAGCTCTTCTTATTTTTTGAGGGATTGAAGCCATGGGCCAGAGTTGAACTTTAAAGGCAAAGAGTGCAAGATTTAGCCCATGCACAAGCAACAACTGAGTGCCTTACAGACTACACCGAACCTAAGCAACGAGATAGTGGTTCCCCACGCAAGAGTAGGGGAGTTGCCTACCCTACGCCCTGGCCCTGACATATTACCTGAAAGTGGTAAACAACTATAAGCACATGGTAGAGTGAGACATATTATACTAAGAGTATAAGGACATAAAATTCACCATGGATAATTATTGGCTAAATAGAGCTTGATATTAAAATACAGAATATATAATACAGAGATCAAATACGGAAATCATATACATAATCATAACTACGGTACAGAACGAAACAGAACAGATGTATGGACTCAAGAGATGACTCATACGAACTCTAGAGGTGGCTTCCACCATAGTGTAGCACTTAGTTCCGTATAGCACTTTGCTCCACACCAGAAGTCATAACCACGGTGCAGAACTGGACAAATGTATGGACTCAAAAGGTGGCTCTTACGAACTCTAGAGGTGGCTCCTACCATAGTGTATCACTTAGCTCCGTACAGCACTTTGCTCCACACTAGAAATTCAGAGGGTCAATGGATCCATGACAGACAGAGGGTCACAAAGTGACTAATCAGAGAGCCAATGGTTATTTAAGTCTCCCAAGGCGTGGGACTCCCGTGGTGGTACTTACAAAACATAATTGTATATAAGGTCATAGTCAAATATTCTTAAAATATAAAACAAACATATCCATGGGTTTCCTTTTAACAAATAGGGTTCAGAAAATAATCTACGTAACTGAAATAATAATATAGTTTATTCTAATTTATAAAACATAACTTGTATAAAATAAATATGGTACGTCAAAATATACGTAAAATATATTATGGTGACTCAAGGTATAATATAACTCACCTTAACTTTAATACCTTACTCTTTCTTTTCACCACCAAAGACCCTTTCAGTTTCCATTATTTCTTCTTTTCCTTTCTTTCCTTTCTCTCCTTTTCCTTTCTTTCTTTCACTCTTACTTTTCCTTTTCTTCTAAGCACATTCCCTCCCCCCTTATATAGAAATGTAGACGTGGGCACCAAGCCACGCTGCCACGTGTCGCATATCCATAACACCCCTTAATTCAACCTTATCTCTGATCAATGGATAAACTTAACCAATTTATTTATTTATACTTTGACCCTAAATTCTTAATAATTATATTATTTTACAAAATTACACATAATAATACAAAAATAAATTATATATTTTTCTAACTGTGATTAAATAATATTGGTATAAATTCTACAGAATAATTAAAAATCTGGGTTGTTACAGATTTTGTAACCATGACTGCATTTGTTTGGCATTATGGCATCAGACAAGGTTTGAGAAAAAATCGAGGGGGGAAAACCGGATCTGTTTGTTTCTGTCTTTTTAGGATGCAAAACTGGAATTCTTTTTTTTTTTTTTTTTTTTTTTTTTGTCTCTACAAATATAAAATCCAAACATAGGGTGGGAGACATCTTTCGAATTGGTTAAAATTTATGGTTGGTTGGGGGGATTTAGGAAGGGATTTGGAAAGGAAAATGAAAAGTGTGTGAAATTATGTGAATTGTAGGTATATTTTATTCACGTTTCATCTACCTTTTTTCTTTCTCTTTCCAAATATTTTCTCAAATCTTCCAACCAGACACAGCATTAGGGTGTCAAGTCTTTGCTCTCTGTATAAAATGCAGTCACTTGAGTCACATGCCAGCAAAGGGTAGAGGAAAAAGAAATTGGGACTCTTTTGCTTCCTTTCCTTCACCTTTTTGCAAAATGATTTTTTAGAAAGCCCACTATATATGTGAGACCCCCTTCAAAATTTCATGACCTATTTTTCAAAATGATTTCTTAGAAAGCCCACTATATATGTGAGATCCCCTTCAAAATTTCATGACCTAATCATAGCTACAGGATGCGTATTTTTTTCACTAGATAGGACTTGTTTTTGAGAATTGATATGATTTTGTTCGATGGGCACATGGCCATGTAATCTTCCTGACTCATTTGAAAATTTTTGCAAGAATTGGGTGTTTGGTCTGAATAAGAAGATGGGAGATAATTATTATGCTCTTGAATTGGATGGGGTAAATTTAACTTGAAATGTAATTGGATCTTTTGTTCTTATTCATAGTAAATTTACGTTGAAATGTAATTGGATCTTTTGTTCCTATTCATAGTAAATTTAACCTAATCCTGCTTGTATTTGTTGTTTGATATTTATGGTATCCTGAGTCAGATTGCGCATTGGATGGGCTCATGTAAATTTAAGTTGAAATGTATTTTTTATTTTTATTTTTTATCTTGTGCACACTAGATAAGTTTTTATAGTCTGCATAAGCTTTTTGAAACATAAAAATTGAGAGTTTAGTCTGAATAAAAAGATCACCCTCTTGAATTGGATGGACACATGTAAATTTAGTTAAAATGTGTAGTTAGGGACCTTTTGTTCCTATTCATAGTAAGTTTGTCCTAAGCCAGATTGAGCATTGGATGGGCTTACGTAAATTAAAGTTGAAATGTATTTTTTTTTTTTAATCTTATGCGCGCTAGATTAAGTTAAGGGAGCAAACTTTCAAGTCCAGGCCTCATCCACCATGCCACACCCTTGGAAGTGTCATTTTAGTCTCCGTAGTTTTAATTTGAATAATTTAGTCCCTATATTTTTAATTTTGTTACAATTTGGTCCCTTCATTACTTGTCGTTCGAATTTGGAATGAAAAACAAAACTAGAGGGACCAAAGTGAAATTCAAAATAAATTATAGGGTCCACTGATGTAACAAATTCATTATGCTGGTGGTTTCTACAATTTCTTTTGAATTTCACTTTGATCCCTATAGTTTTCAAAATGTTAACAGCACACATTGAAACAAAATTGAAAGTATAGGGATTAAATTGTTCAAATTGAAACTATAATAACTAAAGTGACACTTCACTCAAACTAGAGGGACCAGTGGCATAATTTATCCTAAATTTAAATTAAGCACGGACAAGTTATCCAAGGTAATTTGATGGTAAGCATAGCTTACATGAATGCATCCACAATACATATAAATTTGGAAAAATTCTAGTGTGTATCATATGCACCTTATTATGTATTTTTGTAATATATATTACGTAATTTTCTGGTGTAGAGTTATAATAATAGAAATACAATAAAATACAATTATCAAATTGACTTAATTTTTTTAAGAATAATATATACGTAGTGTTCTAAAAAATGAACACAGATGTGAACAAGCGAGACGTGCTTGTAAAGATTTGTAATTTACAAAGAAGATATATAGAAATTGCTCATGACATGGAATTCTAAATTTACTCTGATTTGTTTTTTTTGCATGGCAATTCTCAATTATTGTGGGCATTTTGGGAAAATAGGAAGTGTGACGAAGTTGTTCACACAAAATGACTTATACACTTTATACTAGCGGCCACACATGTAATGCGTGTGCAAATTTATGATCTTAGTCTCAAGTTTTGTCATCTTTTTTTTTTCCACATAAATATCAGCTATAGTGGTATTTTGGAAAAATCTAAAATATATAACACAAAAGTATCAATACCATCGTACGCCTTCCCTTTATATAATAGAATAGATAATACTAGCGGTCTGCACACGCAATGCATATGCACTCGAAAAAAATAATAATATAAATAAAGAAAAATGTATATATAATGTGTGAATTTAAGTGGTAAGAACTTTCATAATTAAATCGAAGGTCTTGGATCCAAGGCCAGTCCTCCTCTTACCCGCCTTCAAAATAGATAGATTATAATATAGATATTTTTACAAAAATTATGTACACAATTCCTGATAAAAATGATGTGATAGTGGTATTTTTTAAAATTGAAGTCAATTTGTTTGTTTGTTTGTTTTTTTTTTCCAAAAATAGAATGTTAGCAAGTTGAACTAATAGGTTAAAGGGAGAGTGTACTGTTGGGCCCATGGGGCCCACCACGGGTTTCGTTTCGATGATCCGAACTATTCAATATATAGATCTCATCGAGTACTTTATGCCTGTAAAAAATCAATGTTGATCAGATATCGGTAGCTGCTTAATCAGAATACATTTTTGTTAATAATTTATTTTTAAAATCATATTTACCATTGACAAAAATATGTTCTGATCAATGAGCTATAGATATCTAATCAGAGTGATTTTTTACAAATATAAAGTACTCGATGAGTTCTACACATTAACGATTCAGATCATTGAAACGGGATCCTTAGTGAATCTCACAAATGCAACAATATGTTTCAATCGACCATATAAACTGGAAGAAACCTGTCTCTAAATTAAATTACTCCTAGGCATTTAATCGTCTCCATAAGTTCGAACCCAAATCTTCTACATAATATACTTTTTGGTATGTGTTTTATAAGTCATTAGTTAAATAATGTTTCATGAATGGAATCATTAATTTAAACTTTATGTTTTAACATTTTCAATTTTCAGTAAATACTTTTATTAATAGGATCATGTTAGTAATTGGGTAAAAATAATAAATCTTTTATATTTTTATTTTTTTATCAAATTAATTTTTAGTATGTATTTGGATGATAGTCATATGAGTGGTTGTTTTTGAATATTTGTTTTTGTTGATGTTTTTGGATGATTATAATGTAATATATGGTTGTATTTGTTGTTAACAGAAATTTTTTTTTATGATTATCATGTAATGGATTGTTATTAGGCTTTTAATGTGTAATCAATATGTTTAATATATGAAATATTTTTAGTTTTGAACTTTTTGATTTAATGGATTGGTTTAATAATGACATCAAAGTTGTCGCCATATTTGGCTTTTGAAAAAATTGAAACTAATTTAATGAAAATAAATATCAAAAAAATTATTTTATTATTTCTACCCTCCCAAAAGATAAAATTATATAAAAATGATGTATTTTTAAAAAAAAAATTCACTAATTTAATTTATAATTTCTTAGAATTTTTTTTTGAAAATAGATTCTAAAAATCAAATCAAATAGAATTTTGTAACCAAAAAAATTTCAATATTATTCATTAAAAAAAAGGTCATTACATTTCAAACAACATACAAATTAGCCAAACATAAAATAAATTATATGACAACTTTGCCTTTAAAATAGACCATTTACAAAGAAAATATCTTGAATTGTTCTTATTTGAAATAAAATTCAAAATTTATGATAAAATCTATACTATATATTAAGCAAAAAGGGGTTTTTGACCTCAAGCCTTGTCGGAGTTTCAATCTCCCAATCTAAAATTCCTGATTTTTTGATTTTAAAAAAAAAAAAATCCTAGCATTTATTAACTTCTCCTAACTCTCAAGTCTTACCATCATAATAACACTTTAATACATTAAGAACAAGCATAAAAAAAATTCTTTGAAATCCAACACATATGAATTCCTTGAAAAGTCTCAACACATATGATTATTATCCCTCATAATAATACTTTAATGCATTAAGAACAAGCATAAAAAAAATTTCTCGAAAAGTCCAACACATATGATTATTATCAAAATATTAAACTTTAATTTAATATAATAATAAAAAAAGACATTTAATTCCTTGAAAAGTCCAACACATATGATTATTATCAAAATATTAAACTTTAATATAATATAAAAAAAGAAAAAAAGAAGACATTTAAAAAAAGAAGAAAAGAAAACAATTAAAAATCATAATTCACATATATAGATAATTGTAAACACAATCTGTGCATAACACGGGTGATATGCTAATATATTATAATTGAAAAATTAAGAACCAAAATAATACAAATTCTAAACTACAGAAACTATTAGTGCAACTCGCCCTTAAATTTATGAAAACAAACTGTACATGATTTAGACTTTCAAGTTGGGAGTTAAAAGTTCAAAACGTTTAAAACTTAATTGAAAAAGACTGTTTGAGAGATAAAAATGTAAAACATTTGGTGCATAATTGAACACAGTGTTATGCTTAAGAAAAAGAGAGAGAATATTGCAAATGATGAGAAACACAAAGGCATTCTTCATTGCCTTCTAGCTTGAATACAAAAAAGGCACACACATCAAAATAGTAATCTCACAGAAACAAATGCCTACAATAAATCTAAATAGTAACGATTAAGAGTACTAACTTTGATACTTTAATAAAATACTAATAACATGGTAAGGAAAAAAAAAAAATTTAAACAAATAAATAAATCCAGACCAAAACATTACATTACAGTAGGTGGGACTTACTGTCAACTCATTAGAACTGATTTTAGAGCTCAAGAATTAGAGTTTCAAAATATTTTTCAAATCCAAATATCAGCACAACAATTCCAATCTAGAAAATATAGAGAGAGGAGAGAGAGAGAGAGTCGACATCCTCTCATGTCGATTTCTTCATACATCCATCAAGCTAGCAACCTGAAAAACCGTATAGCATGAAAAATTATTTGTCAGTACTGAGACAAATCCATATGATGCCCTAATCATAGAACGGAGGAGATCAAGATCCAGAAGTCAAATCGAGCTTTCTCCTAAACCAAGAAAAGGGGGAACATGAATAGGAAAAAGCATGCAACTTTAACCTTTGGCTAAAAGCAAATACTAACATTTCATATCCAAATATACCAAACAATAACATCCATGTGTTTCCATAAGCTAAACTTTTTATTTTTTTGAATGGATGCATAAGCTAAACTCAAAATGAAAATTGATTTACAAAAATAATTCTTTTCACAAAAAAATTCAATCACAATCCTGAAATGAAAGGTATTTTAGTTGGGAATGAAATAAATATAAAATACCACGTCATTCTGTATGAAAATTTTGTACAAAGTTTTTGTTTGTATACAATTACCCACTTGAAATAACAGGAGAAAAAAACCTAGAAAAGCAAAAGAGTAGGGTTAACTTTGAAATAACAAGGGAAGAAGAAGAAAATCAAACTAGAAAAGCACAAGAATAGGGTTAGAGCGAGAGTTCTAAATATTGGCTGATACTTATTTAACGATTTTGAATTTTTTACATTAATATTCATTGATATATTGATTGATATTAACTGATATATAATAGTATCACTAATATTAATCCATATTCTGATGCTATTATTTAATTTCATGATTACGGTTTGAGATTAGGGTTTTGAGAAGAAGTGAGTAGTACTTAACTTAGATCTAGAGAGAGCAAGTGAAGCCAGGAGGGGGTGTCTTCCCACAAGTGACAAGAAGTTGAAGAGCCAGTGGAACAAAAATATTAAGGTTAAGAACCTTAAGCTTCAAAGTGGTACACAAACACACTGCAGCCTCAATCTCCACCAGCCCTTGCAACACAGGGCAACACTGGTTCGCCACCGGGTCGCCGAGCCCAATGTGGACCAACCCACCAAGAAGATCCACACAAGCTCCAAGTTTGAGTGTGTCAATTGGGCATGTCTGAGCCCCCGGTGGCGGCGGGCAAGGCTTGGCGGTGGTTGGTGGGTTAGTCACCGGAGGGATGGTCACCGGAGGGAGGTTGATGGGCGGCAGGGTCACCGGAGGGAGGTTGATGGGTGGTTTAACAATGGGTGGGAGGGTAATGGGTTTTTTGTGTTTTGGAGAGGGTTTTGAACAGTGGCCACAGCCAAGGATTGGGGTGGTTGAGGAGATGAAGAGCATGGAAATGAGAAGGAAAGTGGTGAACTTAGAGGACTCCATTTTTTTTGGTTTCTATCTCTCTCTCTCTCTCTCTCTCTCTCTCTCTATGGTTTGTGTTGAAGTAGGAAGGGAGAAATGAGGTGGTAAAATTGTTGTAGATGAGTAAGGTGTTATATAGAAAAATAAATCTAGGCATACGGAAACTAAATATAAAATCAGATACAGAAAAAATAAAAAGTTCCTATATATTGGCATTTGTGTCAAGTTCTTTTAATTTCATTTAGATTGATTTGAATTTTGAATTTTGTCTTAAATTAATATAATTAATTCTAATTATTATCATTTTTTTATGACAAATACATATAAACGACATATATCATATTGTTAGGAGTAAAATTTAAACTTAAACAATTTAGTGATTTAATCTCACCAATTCAATGAAATTTTTTTATCAAAAATCTTAACGATATTATCAATTGGATCAAATTGACGACTAAATTAAAATTGTAAGGACTAAAATAATATAAGTACCAAAAGGTAAGAATCACTGATATAATTTGTCCGAAAATAAATAAATAGATAAGATTTTTTGAAAATAAATTTTATAAAATTTTATTGATTGATTTTTTGTGTCTCATTTTATATTAGATTTTTATATTTTTAGCTTGGTTGTACATAGATTGAGATCTCGTTTGAGAACATCACTTTTTAACTTAAAAGTCAAAAAGTTTTAAAAAAATAAAAAAATTAGTAACAAATTATTCAAAAAAGGCAAAAATTTTCTTTTCTCTCTACTTTTTATATATCTTTTTGTAAAAAATTAAAAAATCATTATAAACATACTAATTTTTTATCTCATATTTTAGTAAAAAAATTTAAAAAATATTAAAATAACTTATTTTCAAAATAAGCCTAGGTGAGTGAATAAAAAATTAAAATAAAACCTTAAAGGCGTGTTTGGTTTGTGTTTTGAGATAAATTTTTTTAAAAAAATTTGGGGGAGAGTTTAGAAATTTTTTTGGTTTGTTTTGTTTATATTTTGAAAATAATTTTAGAGTTTAAAATGATTTAATATTTTGTTATAACTGAGTAAATATGTGTGAAGAAAAAAATAATTAATTGTTATGTAATAAAAAGAAGTAATTTTAAAAAAAATTTTAAAAAATTTAAAACCAAACATATTTATAGAAAATTTACTTTCAAAAATATATTTCAAAACATAAACCAAACACACCTGAACCCTTGAAACAGATCACGTGAACTTTGATTGGCCGGGCTCAAAGGCACCTGACAATTTTCCTACCTTGCAAACGAAACGTGTGCTTAATGCTGTTTGATCAATAGGAAAAAGAATAGTCAAAAAGTGAAAGGCGTAGAAAGTAAAGTGAGAGAAAAAAAATAAAATTTAAAGTACGGATTACATTAATGATTTTTATAGTTTAGCTCTTGTATTATTTTAATTTTTAATTTTTTAATTACGATATATTTAATTTTGATTTTTAAATTTATTTTAAATAAAAATAATTAAAGATATTATTATTTAATTTTAATAATAAAATTATCAATTTAATAAAATATAAATTAATTTAACAAAAATAAATATCAAAAAAATATTTTTTAATTTTTAAAAATTATTTCTACCCACTAAAGATAAAATTATGTAAAATTGATAAATTTTTTAGACATTTATTTATTAATTTATTTATCAAATTAATTTTTATTATGTGTTTGAATGATAATCATATAATGGGTGTTGTTTTTATTTTAATTCAATTAGTTTCTATTTTTTCAAAATTCAAATATGGCGATAACTTTAATATCTTTATTAAATCAATCCATTAAATTAAAATATTCAAAACTAAAAATATTTCGTATATTAAATATATCATTAAAAACCTAACAACCACTCATTACATGATCATCATGCAAACACATAATAAAAATTAATTTGGTAAAATAAATAAATAAATAAATGTCTAAAAGATTTACTTCCTCCATCCCAAAATATTAGCCCCTTACTTCATTTTTCATTGTCTCAAAATATTAGTCAATTTTCAAAAACTAAGTAATAAAATAATATGAATTTATTATTTTTTTCCTTCTTTTAAATTTATTAATAACACAAAAAAATACAATTATGTCAATTTATATTCTCCAAAAAAATGTACTATTAAAGAGTAATTTTTAAAAAAATAATAATTTTAAAATATAATAATTATACATTAAAAAAAGTTAGATTCTCCAAAAGGGATCATTATTTTGGGACAGAGAGAGTATCAATTTTACATAATTTTATCTTTGGTGGAAAAAAATTATTTTTAAAAATTCAAAAAAAAAATTTGACATTTATTTTTGTCAAATTAGATTATATTTTATCAAATTGATGACTTTGCCCTTGAAATTGAGCAATGATATCTTCAATTGTCCTTATTTGGAACAAAATTAAAAATTCAAGGTCAAATGTGTCACGATTGAAAAGTCAATGATCAAAGTGACACGAACTTCAAACTATAGAAACTGTTAGTATAATTCATCCAAAATTAAATATATTTTTTTACAAGCATTTGACCAAGATGCAATTTTTTAAGAAAAGAATGGAAAATTTTAATTATAAAGAACTTCATCATAGACAAATTTAAATTTATACTCATTTTACTCAATTTGGAGGAGCAATCATGTTTGAAATATTGGGATTTGGTAGTTAGAAATATGGTAATTAAAATTAGGGCAAATTATTTGATTTTTTTGTGATAATTTAGTGCAATTGATAATATCTTTTAAGAAATTGGAAAATAAAATCAAATGATAAAAATGAACCATTCAAAAAAGATTGGAACATTTCAAATTGAAAGTCAATCCCTCAACCACTTTGGCAATTGGGTTAAAAGTCAATTTTTTTGCCTTTTTAACTTTTTTAGATCACATCATCTCTTTACTTTTTTTATACATTTCTTCAAAAAAAAGTCAAAAAATTGACTTTTAACTTACTTTTTGAAAAGGTAATTTATAAATAAATTTGGCCGAGCTAAGGAAGACATTTCTTTGGAAGTTGGGCCGCACATCGGACCGAGATAGGAGCTGCTGTAGCTCGGTCTAAAAACTAACGAGCTTAGGCCAGGTGAAGTTCGAACTGAGCTATGGGCCGAGGTGTTTGGGCTTCACAAGTTGGACCTCGCCCTTGTTAGCTCGGTCAAAGATTGCTACAGTTAGCTTGGTCTAAACAGACAAAACCGAGGTAACATCAATGACGAAGGCTGAGCTATGTGTAGCTCGGCAGGGTGGCATTCATTAGATCGGCTTCCAATCAAATGAGCCGAATGGCAGGGGATCGAGATAAGTCAGTTCGGTCAGAAATGTATAAACCGAGATAAAGGGTTCAGCCATCTCACTTGGCTTGCAGTGATGAGACTCCTAGTAAGACTCTGCTAAGAAGAGTTAGAGTTCTACTAGGATTGTGCAAAACCATCTCACTTGGTTGGTAGTGAGTAGGGTGTGTGATTCCTAGGAAGACTCTCATAGGGAGAGTTGGAATCCTACTAGGATTGTGCCAAGCAGAGTCTATAAAAGCTCATGACCAAACCTTTGTACAGGTACCCCAATTTTTACTCTAGAATACACAGAGCTTATTTTCTATTGTCTAGTTGCTGACTTAGGCATCGAAGGGGTTTCCGGCACATACCCGTCGGTTAGTTCACGTTTGTGTTTTCAGGTGGCAAAGCAACATTGTTTGGAGGAGTACAAACTTGATCAACAGGATCATACGAGAAGAATTATTTCGTGCTTGTACAATTGGCGCCGTCTGTGGGAATTCCACAAAGAACAAAACCTCTTGATCAAGCTTTCCTCTCTAGTTGGAAGCAATGACGCACAACGAAGACTTGCCACAATCTGCTATTGATGGCCGAACACTGGAAGGGGGTGGGAGGCGCGAAGGTTTACCTTCTATCCCATCCATAGAGGAATTAGATCCCCAGCGAAGGAATCCGCAGAGAGAAGCAAGAGAAAGACGGGGCTCAAGTCTATACCGCTCTCAAAGCCCTAATAGAAGATCGCGTAAGGGAGCAAGACGAAGTAATAAGAAGAATGGCGGCTGACATAGAGTCTATAAAGAGCCAGATAAAAGGCAAAGGGGTGGCAGCAAAAGAGGGGCACAAAGGCAATACATACTCTCACCACTCAGAAGATCGTGACAGATAAGTCATACCATCACAAACTGAAAGTAGAAGCCTTAGGTCAGGCGATACACAATCAAAGACTTCCAGGACATGCTACTTCAAGCTTGAGAGAATGAGGACTGAAAGGGCTCGAAGGAGAGAAGACACTCAGGCTCGCGACCCCCGCAGAATCTCCGCACTACAAAGATTGGCTCCTAGAACACATGGGAGTGTCGAGGTTGGAATTCCAGAGCCACGCCTTGCCTATGAACCAGCAGACAAAGCGTTAGCAAGGTTGCAGAGCTCATCGTTCACTCCAGCGATAGAGAATGCACCATTACCCTCCGGCTTCCACTACCCTAAATTCACTATTTATGAGGGAAAGTTGGACCCTTACATGCACTTGAGCCACTTCCGCCAGGTTATGGCCGTATATCAGCGAAACGAGGCTCTAATATGTATCCTGTTTCCTTTCAACCTTGGTGACCTGGGTTTAACGTGGTTTGAAAGGTTGCCAGAAGGTAGCATAGCTTCGTGGGCCCAACTAGCGGAGGTATTTGTGACTAGATACAAAGCAAACATCAAGACACCAGTGGAGATTGACCAGCTTCTCTCCATAGACATAGGCGAGGAAGAAACATTGAGGTCTTACAATAACCGGTATTGGGAGACTTATAATCAGATTGGAGATTGCCCTACAAACCTAGCTATCGCACAGTACAAATGAGGTTTGCCAGCTGGCAATAAGTTGAGGGATTCAATGACAATGATGCCGCCCCTTACTATGGAAGCCCTAATGAAGAGAGTGCACCAACACATCCGCGTAGAGGAAGATGGGGCGCGCACAAGGCAGAGTCCGGCACAACAGTGATACCAAACAAAAAGCCTCTGGCGAGAGTTGACACGGTTGACAAGTAGGACTGACCGCGCAAAAGTCTTTGCCCGACTGGGGGGCAATTGGGAAGGTTGGCAGGATTAGCCAACTCTTTCTAAATAAGTCTTTGGCCGATTGGGGGGCAACAAAAAAGGTTGGCAGGTTTGATCAACACTTTTTTCTTTCCTAAGCCGAGATAAGGATCTAGGCTGCAGGACGTTGGCAGGTTTGACCAACACTTTTAGCTCTTCTTCAGTCGAGATAAGGATCCTCGCTGAAGAAAGTTGGCAGGAATAACCAACATTGAGCTCTCTTCTAAACCGAGATAAGGATCTAGGCTACAGGACATTGGCAGGTTTGACCAACACTTCTCCTAAGCCGAAGATAAGGATCTAGGTTACAGGACGTTTGGCAGGAATAACCAAACACTTCGTTCTAGGTTGGCTGGAATAACCAACTTCGAGCTCTCTTCAACCAAGATCAGGATTTAGGCTGAAGAGGTTGGCTGGAAAAACCAACACTTCTCCTAAGCCGAAGATAAGGATCTAGGCTATAGGAAGTTGGCTGGAAAAACCAACATTTATTGTTCTTCAGCCGAGAAAAGGATCTAGGCTGAAGAGGATTGGCAGGAAAAACCAACATTTTGTTCTCTTCAGCCAAGATCAGGATCTAGGCTGGAGAGGGTTGGCCGAAATAATCAACACTTCGTTCTCTTCAGCCAAGATCACGATCTAGGCTAAAGAAGGTTGGCAGGTTTGACCAACAAATTTTTGAATTCTTTGGCCGGGTTGATGGTTACCTCGGCCAAAGCAAGTTGGCAGGTTTGACCAACAAATTTTTGAATTCTTCGACCGAGATGATTATCTCGGCTAAAGCAGGATTGGCAGGGTTAGTGTAAACCGAGTTAGTCTGCTTGGCGAGACACAGAAAGAATGACTTGCCGTACGATTACAAACTCGAAGAATATATACGTTGAAGGCAAAAAAGCAGGGCTATTCAAATTTTTGGCATGACTACCGTAATAGGAGAACAGGCTAATGGGGCACGCCACTGCCCTTGGGATAACGTCAGACGTATATGCAGTTAGTGGAATGACGCTTTGAGCAATGACTGACTTGTTGGGACTGAACGAGTTGTGAGATCGAACAAACTTCTCTAGTTCGGCAGAGTTGAGCGTTTTTAGCTCGGCTAGAGGAAAGTGATCACAATTATGCTGCGCAGATGGAATTAAGGGGCAATTGAGAGAGTAATTTATAAATAAATTAGGCCGAGCTAAAGAAGAGATTTCTTTGGAAGTTAGGCCGCACATCGGACCGAGATAGGAGCTGCTGTAGCTCGGTCTAAAAACTAACGAGCTTAGGCCAGGTGAAGTTCGAACCGAGCTATGGACCGAGGTGTTTGGGCTTCACAAGTTGGACCTCACCCTTGTTAGCTCGGTCAGAGATTGCTGCAGTTAGCTTGGTCTAAACAGACAAAACCAAGGTAACATCAATGACGAGGGCCGAGCTAGGTACAGCTCGGCAGGGTGGCATTCATTAGATCGGCTTCCAATCAAACAGGCCGAATGGCAGGGGACCGAGATAAGTCAGTTCAGTCAAGAATGTATAAGCCGGGGTAAAGGGTTCAGCCATTTCACTTGGCTTGTAGTGATGAGACTCCTAGTAAGACTCTGCTAAGGAGAGTTAGAGTCTTACTAGGATTGTGCAAAATCATCTCACTTGGTTGATAGTGAGTAGGGTGTGTGATTCCTAGGAAGACTCTCATGGGGAGAGTTGGAATCCTACTAAGATTGTGCCAAGCAAAGTCTATAAAAGCTTATGACCAGATCTTTTATACAGGTATCCCAATTCTTACTTTAGAATACACAGAGTTTATTGTCTATTGTCTAGTTGCTGACTTAGGCATCGGAGGGGTTTCCAGCACATACCTGCCGGTTAGCTTACGTTTGTGTTTTCAGGTGGCAAAGCAACATTGTTTAGAGGAACGCAAACTTGATCAACAGGATCATATGAGAAGAATTATTTCGTACTCGTACACTTTTCAAAATAAGCAATGAATGAATTATTTTACTCTTTGATTTTAGTTCAATTTTTAAAGGATTAACGTCAATTACATAATGTGAAAAATTCAAAGATAAAACTAATACAATTAGGTCATGTTTGTTTGGGTGGACATGAGCTTGGGATTGGACTAATAGTCCAATAAAATTATTAATTCGATGTTTGGTTAAACAATTAAAGTGCGGACTAATTATTTTAAACTTGACTATTAGTTAAGATAGGATACATAATCCAACGAATCCATAGCCCTAGGACTATTAGTCATAGGAATGCTAATCCAGTCCGCCCAAACAAACATGGCCTTAAAACTATAAGAGTTAATTTGACACAAAAGGCAAACAACAAAGACTATAAAGGTAATTTGTCCTAAAAATATAAGCCCACAAAGCATAATTCAATAAGAGACAATACCAGTAGATGCAAAAATCCATGTTAGCTTGGCAGGATATCATGATTTATTGAGGCCTTTTTTTAATAGATTTTTTTTTAAATAAATAGATTTGTTTTTGGAATTCAGTATAGTTTATACAATTTTTTTTTTTTAATAATCAAGAAATCGTTCTAACCATTGTCTTTTGGGCCACCCTAAGAAGTAATTTTCAAAAGTCATTCCTAAGTCAGTAAACTCGACAAACGGGAAGGGAGTTAAACACTAAATAATAATGTGAAGAACATGCCCACTAATTAGCTTTAAACCCTTATTATATACACTTCTTTCTGTCAAGTTTATTACTTTTTCACAACGTTGGCAAAAATAAATTGAGTGAACAATCATAAAAATAACAGGAATCATATTTATGTTATCATGTTAGATTATCAATTGTCTCAAAATTTTAAATTACTAGAAAATATATTCAACAATTTATATCAAGCTAATAATTAATCTCCAAATTAAAAAGATTGTTACAAGCATTCCTTCTTGTTATTTTCTGATATATAATGTTGATTCTCATAATAATGTTCTTTCTTCCAAACATAATATGTGAAAAATAATTGATGAGGGGAACATCTAAAAATGAAGAAAAAATAAAAATTATTAAAAATGATAAATTTAGACACCATAGACATAAATTAAAATAAAATGAAAAAAATAGATTGGATTCGAGAATGCCTCAATGATGAAATCTTCTATAAATCCATCGTAGTCATAGTAAAGCAGTGAGTACTAATGGTTGGACCATTTCAATTTTAACGAGAATCTTTTAAAGCTAATAGAACAATGTTGTACAATTTTTAAAACTACCATTTTACCACTAAATGATTAAAACCACCAAATATTTTGAAGGCAACAACTCTGCAGCTAAACATGTGTTCGTAGCAAATTGACATGATTGAAAGGGTAAAGATACTCAAACTTAATTTATATATAGAAGTTTCATATATATAAAATGATATGGCATATTTATATTTATTTATTGAAAATAAAAATGCCCAAATTCATAATTACAACAATAAAAAAAAAAAATCACATCATTCATATGATTGTTTTTATACAAAAGTAATATATGTTTAATAGTTAAAATATGGTATGAATGATGATAAATAGAGCATTATTGTTGTAGATTTGAAGTGTGAAATTGCACAGGTCTCTTTTCATCACTTATTGCTGTCAAATAGATTTACACACGGAACTCTGGCCTACAACTTTTTCTCCATACATGTAATGTAACATGAGTTGTCTAAAATTTTTATCTATATATTTATGAAATATTTGGGCCCACCAACTGTCATAATAGAGTACTCAATGGTATAATGGTCCAAATTTCACCAAAAAAATTTGTACCTATGCTTTGTAGTCCATTTGGATTAAGAAGTTGGGTGGAAAAAGAAAAGAACCACTCATAACTTATTTAGAGCAACCGTATCAGGATTATCAAAATAATAAAAAATTAAAATATAGTTAATAAATCATCAAATTTTCTCTTCGTTGGCCTCAGTAATTTTTTTCTATATTAACATTTTCTTAAATTTGTTACAGTACCTCAATAACTTTGTTGAGGTATTATTCATTCGTTATATGATTTTTTATTATATTTTTTGCAGGAAAATTGGGCCAAAAATTATAAATCGGTCGTCCACCCGGATGTCCCCCTAGACATCCCACTGGATGTCCTGTGAGTACTGTAGCAAAAGAAGGGAAAATGCCAAAAATTAGCGTAACCGGTCGACCGGCCGGCGGCCGGTCAACGACATTTTTTTTTTTTTTTTTTGCATTTTTTAAGAATTGTTTAGGTGGCACCTCATCAATTTAATTTAAAAAAAAAAGAATAACAAATACAATAAGAAATTAATATTTTAATAAGATTGAGTTTGAATAGAGAGTTTGATGCAATGAATATTAAAAATGTGACTAGTTAAAATAAAAAAAGTGAATTTTTAGTTAAATTAGCCTAAAAATTTGAAAAACTTGATGCGGATGCTCATAGATTATTAAGGAGGTGAAATGAACAAAATTAGGAAGGAAAAAAGTCATCTAAAACTTGGGTTTTAATTTTCACCAAAATCGGTGAGATTTAATGAGGAACATACGTTACTTTACAATATATTTTTTTCAAAGGATTTGGCTTTTCTTATATTTTCATCTTGAGAGAGCGTTTAAGCTTGGTAGACTTATTTTGGGACCAATTTCGATGATTCGAACCGTTCACTTTCTAAGACTTATTGAGTAAAATATTCATACAAAAAATAAGATGATTAGACCTAAGCAGCTATATGTTTTAATCATATTTATTTTAAAAAATAGACAACAAATATAATTTTAAGAATAACTATTTATTTTTTGTAATACACATTTAATTCAATTATATAACTATCGATATTCAATTATCTTAATTTTTTGCATTAATATTCTTCTCAACGAGTCTTAAAAAGCGAACTGTTCAAATTACCAAAATGAGTTCCAAAATAGACGTCTCAAGCTCAAACGCTCTCTTAAGTTGAGATGGCCAACTTAAGAGAAGTCAAACCAATGCCGAAAGTTCTATCTACGTATAAAATATCTAAAATAAAATGACATATTATCTTTTTTATTACTATTTATCCAAACACAACGGCGGAAAATCACTATCATAAACGAAAATGCACTTCCAATCACAACTTGAGCAGCATTACTCACAATTGTTACAATAGCCATAACCCACAAATAATCCTCCTTTTTTTTATAATAAAACTTTTGTCACTCTCAAAAGTGACTTTGACACTCATTTCACTAATAAGTGATTATGTTCTCATTAATGTCAAGCATACATATTAGGGCTTCCATGCTTGTGTATTTGTGAGAGCTATGAACCCAAATGAAAGATTATCTATAAATAGCTTGAAATTGAATGCGGATGGCCTTTTAGATCCTACATTACATCATTGTACTACAAGTTTTTTTTTCCTAAATTTAAGTTTCACATTAAATAAAAACCAAATACTTTTACTCTTCCTAGGCTATCTCCAACTAACTAAAAAATTTGATGGTGGTGTTTTTTTGCTTTTTCCCACAAATATCAATAGAAGCTTGAAAATAGCATGGTCAATGTAACCCACCTTACACACTTGCATAGGGCACATAGAGAGACAATGAGAGAGGTGATAGGGTAGGACATTACAGCAAGGGCACCATGTGAATGGCAGCTAGACACAGAAAGAGAGAGAGAATATGGTCAATCATATTTCATAAAGTTTGATTGTTCTAGTATTGACTGTAGGAGTCCCCTCCATGAATGGGGTACATTATTCATTCTAGGGCTGGAATTTTGTAATTTTGTGTTTGGATCTCGTGATCCTGCTTTTTCCATCTTTAAGACACATCCTAATTTCGACTTGAAAGTATTGTTCACTATAATTTAATTTAACTATTTCATAAATTTAATTTTTGAACTCAAATTCAGGAATGATACAGGTATTAACTAATGGGTTAGTTGATCACATCAGTAAGTACAAAATAATTTAATAAAATTAAATTAATATGAGTTTTTGATAATTTAAAAATTAAATTAATGTAACTTATTAACGTTACAACCAACTCAGCGTTTCTCACTTTTTTTTTCTTTTTTGATATGTTGAAATTACCCAAAGAACATATTACACTAACAATAAGTTTTATATTTTTTTATTTATAAAATTTAAAAGAAACCTAATATAATTTTGTTAAATTTATGAGATTTAATATATATATATTTAAATAATTTACCATTCTTATTAACTACCCAATTTTTGAGCGAGTCCGAGATAGATTTGGGTAAGAGACCCAGTTACGGGATTTTATCGTGTGTGGCGTCCCGCAGAAAATCCAATGGCCTAGATTTCCTCTAATCAAAATGAACGGTCCTGGATGTTTCTCTTTCTTGAAAGGCAATACACTACTAAGCTGGGGTTATGATCTGGTGGTTCTAAAACTCAGTCCAAGATTTACACCGTCAGGTTTTAAGTACACCCACCGCCCACAGGATTTCAATAGAAAAGCTAAAAATGAATTGCATTAACAGTCCTTATAGTTTGAGATTTATGTCACTTTAATCTTTAATTTTTTTGATGGTACTACATGCACCAATTAATATACTAGGCCATGTTTGTTTAGGCGGACTGGATTAGCATTCCCATGACTAATAGTCCTAGGATTACGAATCCGTTGAATTATGTATTATATCTTAACTAATAGTCAAGTTTAAAATAATTAGTCCGTACTTCAATTGTTTAACCAAATATCGGATTAACAATTTTATTGGACTATTAGTTCAATCCCAAGCTCATGTCCACCCAAACAAACATGACCTTAATGTATTAATACTAGTTATGACATTATTATTGACCCCACTCATCATATAAATTATAAATACAAAAAACTTCTTAAATTATGTCACATCACCAATTAGTACACTAGTTAGTATACTAATTAGTGCATATAGCATTATTTTAATTTTAAATTTTATTTCAATTAAGAATAATTGAAAATACCATTGTTCAATTTCAAAGGCAAAGTCATCAATTTGATAAAATATAAACTAATTTAACAAAAATAAACATCAAAAAAATATTTTTAAATTTTTAAAAAATATTTTTACCGCCAAAGATAAAATTATGTAAAATAAATAAATTTTTACACAATTATTTATTTATTTATTTAAGAAATTAATTTTTATTATGTGTTTGGATAATGATCATGTAATGGGTGATTATTTTTATTTTTATTAAATTAGTTTTTATTTTTTCAAAAGTCAAATATGACGATAATTTTGATATTATTATTAAACTAATCCATTAAATTAAAAAAATCAAAAATTCAGAACACTTCATATATAAAATATATCGATTATACATTTAAAACCTAACCATAATACTAGAGACATCAATTTTTTTATCAAAACATACACTACACGCGCGTATAAGTGTGGGTGGACATCCATATGAATTATTTGATAATTGGGTAAATTATATTTACCTCTCTTGAGATTTCTGATAAATTTAGAGATCTTTCCTGTAATTTGAATAATTACAATAACCTCTCCTACTTTACCTGACAATATCAAGATTCTCCCATTCTGTCAAATTGTTCCAAACGGTATTACTTTTCTATAATAAATTACCTTATTGCCCTTTCTTTTAAAATATTAAAAAATATTTTTGGATTGGAGTACAGGTTTAGAAGAAACAAACTGTGTTTGGAACAGTATTTTTGGATTTATTTTTTTTAAATATTAAAAAATTTTAAAAATTATTTTTTATTTTAAATATATAATTTTTATTTAAATATTTTCAAATATTTTATTTTATTTTGTGAATATTTTAATTTTTTTAATTTTAATATTTTAAACTCAAAACACAACTTCACACTCAAATCATAACCAAACACATAATTCAAAACTTAATTCAAATTTTTTTTTCAAACCTCATAACCAAACACATAACTCGATACTCCGCATTACTTTCAAAACTCTACACTCAAATCGTAACCAAACGCATAACAAAAAAATTAAAATATTTAAAATAAAAAATAAAATTTTTAAATTTTTTTAATATTTAAAAAATATATTTAACATAAGTTTGTATTTTTTTAAGTTTGTGTTTGGTTATGAGTTTTGAAAATAATTTTTAAATTGAGTTTTGAGTTGTATATTTAGTTAAGACTCTGTGAGTTTTGAAAAGATTTTTGAAATTTTCTAATTGGAATTATGATTCTAAAATAGAACCAAATATGTTTCTAAAAAAAACTTTTTTCGGAACATATTTTTACTCAAAACTCAATTCAAAAATTATTTTCAAAACTCATAATCAAACACAAACTTAAAACTCAATTCAAAATTCTTTTCAAAACTCAAAACCAAACTTTTTCAAAAACTCTATTTTAAAAGAAAAAAAAATTTCAAAAAAAATTTATTTTATTTTTTAAAATTATTTTTAGAATCATGATTTGAGTGTGGAGTTGTATTTTAAGTAATGAGTTTTGAAAAGAAAAAATTTGTTTGGTTATAAATTTTGAAATTATTTTTTTAGGATAAATATTTTATATTTTAAATATTTATTTAGTTATTTTAATATGCATTATATTTCACACATCTATGTGTTGTATTTTTTTTAATATTTTAAATATATTTTTTAAATATTATAAAAATTTATTTTTATTTTAAATATGTAGTTTTTATTTTAAATATTTTAATTTTTTTGTTATGCATTTGATTACGATTTGAGTGTAGAGTTTTGAAAATAATATAGGGTGTTGAGTTATGTGATTGGTTATGAGACTTAAAACTAATTTTTAAATTGAGTTTTGAGTTATGTGTTTGGTTACGATTTGAGTATGAAGTTGTGTTTTGAGTTTAAAATATTAAAATTAAATTTACAAAATAAAATAAAATATTTAAATAAAAATCATATATTTAAAATAAAAAATATTTTCTTAAAACATTTTTTAATATTTTAAAAAAATAAATCCAAAAATATTGTCTGAAACATTATTTATTTCTTCTAAACCTATCCTTCAATTCGAAAATATTTTTTAATATTTTAATAAAGTAATTTACTATAGAAAAAGTACTATTCTCGCTCGGAACAATTTGATAGAAGGGGGAATCATGACATTGTCAAATAAAACAGGAGAAGTTACTATAATTATTCAAACTATAAAGAAGGTCTCTATATTTATCAAAAAGAATAAAGATTGGGAGCTCGAATTTGGCTCCCCCGAATCCCCCTAATCCCCAAAACGACGTCGTTTTGGGGATTTTTTCTTTTTTTTTTCCTTTTTTCTTCCATTTTCGGCGAGAGAAACAGAGGGGGGAGGGAGAAGCAGAGGGGAAGAGAGAAGAGAGAGAGAGAGAGAGAGAGAGAGAGAGAGAGAAGCAGAGGGAGGGAGGGAGGGAGGGAGAGAGAGCCGCCGATCGTCGCCCCACCAGCCGCCCATCGCCATCGTCCAGCCCTTCGTCGGCGATCGGCCTTGCCCTCCGTCGCCGCGCCATGCCTCGTCGCCTCTTCCATCGCCGACGACCTCCAGCCCTCCGCCTCCAGCCCATTTTCTAGGCCCCTCCAGTCCCCTTCCCCCTCCCCTTCCGCCTCCGTCTTCCTGCTGTCCCTCCGTCTTCTTCTTCCTGTTGAAGAAAAAAAAAGAAAAAAAAAAAAAGAATTCGGGGGATTAAGGGGAGCTCGTTTTCGAGCTCCCTAGCATCACTGTATCAAAAACCTGAGGAGAGGGAAATATAATTTACTTTTGATAATTTTGTTGGTATTGCTAATATTTTTTTTTTAAAGAAAAGATTCCCAAGGTACAAGTAATCTGTTGCGGCACGTGGACACACAAAGCCACGTCACTATTTGTACATTTTTCTTTTTTCTTTTTTTGGAAAAATATCACATCAATTGAGTTTTGAATGTTTTTTATAAATCAGTTAAATTTTTTTATAAATATTAATAATTAAAAATTGTAAATTTATTTTATAAATTTATATATATTTTTTGTTTGGCATCACTGAAATCCAATTTTACCCTTTTTTTTTCAATATTGTGTTTGAATTAATTTAGACACAATTTAATTAATCTTAATATTTTAAATTTAACGATTAAACAACTCTCAATAACTCATAGTGGTGACCCAAATTTAAAATCTTATACTGGGTATGTTTGATTGAGTGGATTAGAGTATGTGATTGAGATTATTAATCCGTGGGTTCAATTATCCTATATTTGTTTTAATATTTTAGTTTAGGATTATTAATCTAATGGATAATTAATTTAACAAATTTATAAAATTATTAGTAATAGGGTAGGGATAGAATTATTAATTCAATAAATATTAATCTAATTAAATAATAAATACTATATTAATTTAATAAAATTATTAATATTTTATTATTAATATTATGAATCAGACATGAGAGTAACAATTTCTTGCCCCAGTTAGTCCTGACATGCCTTGCTTTGCTTTGTGTAGGTTTTTTTTCTCGCATGATGAAAAAGTGTAATAGAGACAAATTTTACTTCCCACGCCATTCATCCCCACCCGATTATATTTATATGGTATAATACATTATTTTAATTTTTATATAATAAATTAAAGTATTACAATTAACATTAATTTTCACTCACTTATTTCACATCTCACATTTTTAAATTCTGATTAATCATAAATTATTATGCATAATATATTAGGAAAAATTAGTCTAAAGTCTCTCTCATTTTTAATAATGGAAGAGATCCACAATATTATTTTTTGATGTGTAAGGTCCTTCAACCCCACACCTATCTATCACAGAGAAATTTGATATATCTCACGCTCTCTATCTCTCTCTCCCACTACTTTTCTCTCTCAGCTGCTCTTCTCTCTCTCTCTTGTCGATCTCATCTATCAGTTCAAAACCTTAGATCTTTTTCTCTTTCATTCCCTAGATTTATTTCTTTCCTCCTCTTCTCTCATCTTCAATTTCTCACCACCGCTGCCGTCTCTATTATCATCTCAAATCGCCACCACCATCATCACCTCAGATCGCGATCGCCGTCACCATCTGCATCATCGTCTCCTCTTCTCTCTTCTCCAGCCACCACTAGCGTCCCTCTTTGCCACTACCGTTACTGCCGCAACTTCGTCTCTGTCACTGCAACTTTGTCTCTGTCGCCAACAAAGAAGCAGATAAGTGGTGGTGGGAACAACTATCTACCATTGGGTTTTCATTTTCATTTTCTTTTTCTTTCTTGGTTTTTGTATCGATGACAAAATTTAAAGATCGTAAATTTACTCAAATATCAAAGAGAAAAACACAGATCTTTGTTAGTTTTGATTAAATTTGCAAATTTAATTTTTGGGTCTTTGGTGGATTCATGATGAGTTGGAGATATAAAGCTGGTTTGTTCCTAATTGGTGTTGTTGTTGTCATCTGGGTCTCCTCTGCAGAAGTAACCCAGGCACACAGTTCTTCCTCTAATTGCTTTTGCTACCCTAGGTTTTAATTTTGCATTTTAGCATACAAATTTATATATCAAAACATGTGTTTAATATGTTTTGTGTATTCAGATTTAAATGGAAAATTTTATATTTGTGTAAATTGATGACTTATTTGTGTTTGATGAATAGTGAATTGTTCTTGTTATTGATCGATTTTGATTCTCCAGAAGTAAACAATTCTACAGAAGTAAAGGATTTGATTGGTAAAAAATTTAAATTATCTTTGGTTTCAATTTTCTCTGGTAAAGGATTTTGAATTTTCTCTAGTAAAGGATTTAAATTTTCACTACTATAAATACAGATAAAGATCATACTTTTTTTTGTGTGATATATATTTTTTAATCACACCTTTTAAATTTTATTAAAGTGTGATTTCTCCCTAATCAAAATGAATGGTCCTGGATGTTTCTCTTTCTTGAAAGGCAATATACTACTAAGTTAGGGTTATGATCTTGTGGTTCTAAAACTCAGTCCAAGATTTACACCGTCAGGTTTTAAGTACACCCACAGCCCACAGGATTTCAATAGAAAAGATAAAAAGGAATTGCATTAACAATTCTTATAGTTTGAGATTTATGTCACTTTAATCTTTAATTTTTTTGATAGTATTATATACATCAATTAATATATTAATTAATGTATTAATACTAGTTATGACATTATTATTGACCTCACTCATCATATAAATTACAAATACAAAAAACTTCTTAAATTATGTCACATCATTAGTTAGTACACTAATTAGTGTATATAGAATTATTTTAATTTAAAATTTTATTTCAAATAAGGATAATTGAAGATACCATTGTTCAATTTCAAAGCAAAGTCATCAATTTGATAAAATATAAACTAATTTAACAAAAATAAATGTTAAAAAATATTTTTAAATTTAAAAAAAAAAATTTTACCGACAAAGATAAAATTATGTAAAATCGATAAATTTTTACACATTTATTTAATTATTTATTTAAGAAATTAATTTTTATTATGTGTTTGGATAATGATCATGTAATAGGTGATTGTTTTTATTTTTATTAAATTAGTTTTTATTTTTTCAAAAGTCAAATATAACGATAATTTTGATATTATTATTAAACTAATCCATTAAATTAAAAAAAATCAAAAATTTAAAACATTTCATATATAAAATTTATCAATTACACATTTAAAACCTAACAATAATACTAGAGACATCAAATTTTTTATCAAAAAATATACTAAACACACGTATAAGTGTGGGTGGACATCCATATGAATTATTTGATAATTGGGTAAATTACATTTACCTCTCCTGAGATTTTTGACAAATTTAGGGATTTTTTTTGTAATTTGAATAATTACAGTAACCTCTCCTACTTTACCTGATAATGTCAAGATTCTCCCATTCTATCAAATTGTTCCAAACGGTGTTACTTTTTCTATAATAAATTACCTTATTGCCCTTCCTTTTAAAATATTAAAAAATATTTTTGGATTGGAGGACATGTTTAGAAGAAACAAATTGTGTTTGGAATAGTATTTTTGGATTTATTTTTTTTAAATATTAAAAAAATTTAAAAGATTATTTTTTATTTTAAATATATAATTTTTATTTAAATATTTTGTAAATATTGTGAGTTTTTTTTAATTTTAATATTTTAAACTCAAAACACAACTTCACACTAAAATCATAACCAAACACATAACTCAAAACTCAATTCAAATTTTTTTTTCAAACCTCATAACCAAACACATAACTCGACACTCCGCATTACTTTCAAAACTCTACACTCAAATTGTAACCAAACGCATAACAAAAAAATTAAAATATTTAAAAGTATATTTATAGAATAAAATAAAATATTTAAAATAAAAACTATATATTTAAAATAAAATATATATATTTAAAATAAAAAATAAAATTTTTTAATTTTTTAATATCTAAAAAATATATTTAACATAAGTTTGTATTTTTTTAAAGTTTGTGTTTGGTTATGAGTTTTGAAAATAATTTTTGAATTGAGTTTTGAGTTGTATATTTGGTTAAGATATGAGTTTTGAAAAGATTTTTGAAATTTTCTAATAGGAATTATGATTCTAAAATATAACCAAACATGTTTCTAAAAAGAGAAAAGATTTGTGCCTCGAAAGAAGCTGCCCCGAATGCCCCAAATTTTTGAAACGACATCGTTTCAGAAATTCTTTTTTTTTTTTTCTTCCTCAGTCGTTTACAGGGTGAGGGAGAGGGAGAGGGAGAGAAAGAGAGGGAGAGGGAGAGGGAGATCACTGATCGCGTCACCAATCGCCGATCGCGTCGCCTCCGCCTCCGTCGCCGATCGCCATGCTCCGCCGCGCCTCCGCCTTCTCCTCCTCCTTCGCGCCTCCTCCTCCGTCGCTTCCTCCCCATTTTTTAGGCCCCCTCCAGTCCTCCTCCTCCTCCTCCTCCTCTTCCCTCCCACGTCTTCTTCTTCATTCTTTTTCATTCTGCTGGAAAAAAAAAAAAAAAACAAAAAAAAACAAAAGCAAAAACGACGTCGTTTTGCTTTTAGGGGCATTCGGGGCATCCGGATTCGAGGTCCGAATCACATCTCATAAAAAATCTTTTTTCGGAACATGTTTTTACTCAAAACTCAATTCAAAATTCTTTTCAAAACTCAAAACCAAGCTTTTTTAAAAACTCTATTTTAAAAGAAAAAAAATTTCAAAAAATTTTTATTTTATTTTTTAAAATTATTTTTAGAATCATGATTTAAGTGTAGAGTCGTATTTTGAGTTATGAGTTTTGAAAAGAAAAAATTTGTTTGGTTACAAAATTTGAAATTTTTTTAAATTATTTTTTTAGGATAAATATTTTATACTTTAAATATTTATTTATTTATTTTAATGTGCATTATATTTCACACATCTATGTGTTGTATTTTTTTTAATATTTTAAATATATTTTTTAAATATTAAAAAAATTTAAAAAAATTATTTTTATTTTAAATATGTAGTTTTTATTTTAAATATTTTAATTTTTTTGTTATGCGTTTGGTTACGATTTGAGTGTAGAGTTTTGAAAGTAATGTAGGGTGTCGAGTTATGTGCTTGGTTATGAGACTTGAAACTAATTTTTAAATTGAGTTTTGAATTATGTGTTTGGTTACGATTTGATTATGAAGTTGTGTTTTGAGTTTAAAATATTAAAATTAAATTTACAAAACAAAATAAAATATTTAAATAAAAATTATACATTGAAAATAAAAAAATATTTTCTTAAAATTTTTTTTAATATTTAAAAAAAATAAATCCAAAAATACTGTTTCAAACATTATTTGTTGGGCAAATTACACAAATAGTCCCTATAGTTTGAGGCTTGTGTCACTTTGGTCCCTAACTCTTCAATTGTGACACATTTGACCCTGAATTTTAAATCTTGTTCCAAATAAAAACAATTGAATATATAATTAAAATTTTCAAGGGTAAAATTGTCAATTTGATAAAATACAAACTAATTTGACAAAAATAAATGTCAAACAAATATTTTTGAACTTTAAAAAATTATTTCTACCTGCTAAAAATAAAATTATGTAAAATTGATAAATCTTTTAGACATTTATTTATTTTTTTACCAAATTAATTTTTATTATGTATTTGGATGATAATCATGTAAAATTAATTTAAAAAAATTAATCATGTAATTTTTATTAATTTTACATAATTTTATCATTGGTAAATAAAAATAATTTTTTAAAAATTAAAAATATTTTTTTGACATTTATTTTTGTCAAATTAATTTATATTTTATCAAATTGACGATTTTACCCTTAAAAAAGCTAATGATATTTTCAAGTGTCCTTATTTGGAACAAAATTCAAAATTCAGAGTCAAATATGTCACAATTGAAAAGTTAGGGACCAATGTGACATAAGTCCCAAACTATAAGGACTATTAGTGTAATTAACCTTTATTTGTTTCTTCCAAACCTGTCATTCAATCTAAAAATATTTTTTAATATTTTAATAAGGTAATCCACCATAGAAAAAGTACTACTGTTTGGAATAATTTGATAGAAAGGAAAATCATGACATTATCAGATAAAACAAAAAAAATTATTATAATTATTCAATCTACAAAGAAGATCTCTATACTTGTCAAAAAGGTGAATATAATTTACTTTTGATAATTTTGGTGGTAATCCTAATATTTTTTTTTTAAAGAAAAGATTCTCAAGGTACAAGTAATCTGTTGCGGCACGTGGACACACAAAGCCACGTCACTATTTGTACATTTTTCTTTTTTTTTTTTTTTGGAAAAATATCACATCAATTGAGTTTTGAAATTTTTTTTTTATAAATCAGTTAAATTTTTTTTATAAATATTAATAATTAAAAATTGTAAATTGTAAATTTATTTTATAAATTTATATATATATTTTTTGTTTGGCATCACTGAAATGCAATTTTACCCTTTTTTTTCAATATTGTGTTTGAATTAATTTACGCACAGTTTAATTAATCTTAATATTTTAAATTTAACGATTAAACAACTCTCAATAACTCATAGTGGTGATCCAAATTTAAAATCTTATACTCAACACTTTGAGAATAACAATTTCTTGCCCCAGTTAGTCCTGACATGCCTTGTTTTATTGGAGTTTTCTTAGGTGTGCAATCCACAAAAGGTGTAAGTGGGTTGCACACCATGTGCCACTTACACAAAAGGTGTAAGTGTAAGGTGTAAGTGTAAGTGTAAGGTGTAAGGTGTAAATGAGTTGCACACCATGTGCCACTTACACAAAAGGTGTAAGGTGTAAGGTATAAAAGGTGTAAGTATAAGGTGTAAGTGTAAAGAATAAGGTGTAAGGTGTAAGTTGCACACCATAACCAAACCCATTGTTTTGTGTAGGTTTTTTTTTCTCGATGAAAAAGTGGAATAGAGACAAATTTTACTTCCCACGCCATTCATCCCCACCCGATTATATTTATATGATATAATTCATTATTTTAATTTTTATATAATAAATTAAAGTATTACAATTAACATTAATTTTCAATCACTTATTTCACATCTCACATCTTTTAATTCAGATTAATCATAAATTATTATGCGTAATATATTAGAAAAAATTAGTCTAAAGTCTCTCCCATTTTTAATAATGAAAGAGATTCACAATATTATTTTTTGATGTGTAAGATCCTTCAACCCCACACCTATCTATCACAGAGAAATTTGATATATCACACGCATTCTATCTCTCTCTCTCTCTCTCTCTCTCTCTCTCTCTCTCGTCAATCTCATCTACCAGTTCAAAACCTTAGATCTTTCTCTCTCTCCTTCCCTAGATTTATCTCTCTCATCCTTTTCTCTCATCTTCAGTTTCTTACCGCTGCTGCCGTCTCCATCATCACCTCAAATCGCTACAACCATCATCACCTCAGATCGCGATCGCCGTCACTATCTGCATCATCGTCTCCTCTTCTCTCTTCTCCAGCCACCACTAGCGTCCCTCATTGCTACTACCGTTACCGCCGCAGCTCCGTCTCTGTCACTGCCGCAGCTCCGTCTCTGTCACTGCAACTTTGTCTCTGTCACCAACAAAGAAGTAGATGAGTGATGGTGGGAACAACTATCTACCATTGGGTTTTCATTTTCTTTTTCTTTCTTTGTTTTTGTATCGATGACAAAATTTAAAGATCGTGAATTTACTCAAATATCGAAGAGAAAAACACAGATCTTTGTTAGTTTTGATTAAATTTGCAAATTTAATTTTTGGGTCTTTGGTAGATTCATGACGAGTTGGAGATATAAAGCTGGTTTGTTCCTAATTGCTGCTGTTGTTATCATCTGGGTCTCCTCTGCAGAAGTAACCCACGCACACAGTTCTTCCTTTAATTGCTTTTGCTGCCCTAGGTTTTAATTTTGCGTTTTAGCATACAAATTTATATATAAAAACATGTTTGAATATGTTTTGTATATTCAGATTTAAATGGAGAATTTTATATTTATGTAAATTGATGACTTATTTGTGTTTGATGAATAGTAAATTGTTCTTGTTATTGATCAATTTTGATTCTGCAGAAGTAAAGGATTTTATTGGTAAAGGATTTAAATTTTCTTTGGTTTCAATTTTGTCTGGTAAAGGATTTTGAATTTTCTCTAGTAAAGAATTTGAATTTTCACTACTACAAATACAGATAAAGATCACACTTTTTTTGTGTGATGTATATTTTTTAATCACACCTTTTAAGTTTTATTAAAGTGTGATCTTTGGGAATGTGATTAAAAAGGGTCATTTTTAATCACACATTTTAAGTGTCATTAGAAAATGATTTCATCACATCTTTTAAGTGTGATTAATAATATTTAAATCACATTTTTTAAATGTGATTAAAAACATTCAGATCACATCTTTTAAGTGTGATTAATAACTAATAAAACCTGCGATACAAAAAAGAATTCGACATATTTGAAGAATAATAAATATTATTTTTGTACGCGCATTTGAAGAATATAATACACACTATATACTATATTTTGAATCATAACCATATATTGAATGAAATAAAGTCATATATTTCATAAATGAAAGTTAAATGTTCAAAAGTATATACAAAGAAATTAATAAAAAGTTTTTAACTATGATTACATATATTAAAAATGAAAAAACTAAGTTCTTGAATTCTTTGACTATATTTTGCATCTCTCCAAGAAATTTTTGACCTGAAAAATAAAAACACAAATTAATTCAAAAACTGCTAGAAGCATATGAATAAATTTATTATTTTTGTAGAGACTATTCTTGTCTTACAAAAGATAAAATCGGACTTTTTCTCATCATACTGACTCTTCATTCCCTGCATCAATAGAAAATGAATAACAACTTTGATTGTTACTAGAATCAACAAATGAAAATCTTCAATGTATAGCCAGATATTTTTGAAGTCATAAAACCAAATATATATAAAATCAACAAATCCAAAATGAAATCTTGAAGTGATTATATATTCCTTACTAACTAAAAAAATTGTTTATTAGCAATCTAAAAAACGGAAGTTATACCGTACTTACATGTTGGATTTCAACTCATATTCTTTAGTACGAAATTAATCTATTCAACTCGCACTTCATCAAGTTCGGTCTCCATATAAGTCTTTTTTCCACTGAACTGCAAGGTTGTTTAGAAACAATTAGATAACGAAGAAGATGTACAAGTATCATGAATATAATAGTAATAAAAATTTAGAATTTGTCTCACATTTTGTTTTCTTATGATGCTTTGATCTCTAATGAGGTCTTTCATATACTTCATTACATAAAACCCACATTCCACGTTTATAGGTTGTTGCGGAGACTACATGAAAGCATTTTTATTATTATTAGAAACTACATATAAAGTGTTATGATCAAGTTGAACAACCATTAGGATAAATATAAGTATGATAAAATTAGAGAAAATGATATTGATTACCTGAACTACTTTCCAAACTGGATTGGTCCTCCTCCTCCTTTGGGTAGTTTCATAAATTTTCAAAGCACTTTACAAAAGAAATTCCAAAAGTCAAAATATTTTTAGGGTAACTCAAATTGCTTAGAAATATATGAACCAGCCAAACTAACGTGTTTATTACAATTTCAAGGCTTGTGTTTATTTTAGAATTAATCGGATCAAGCAAGTACACAATCATCAATATTAGATCAATGACTAACAATATCCAATGGTACCTACAATTGAACAAGTCACAAGTATGAGCTTAATAAGTTTATTATCATTTGAACATATGAAATAAATAGTTTTAGATAATTATCCAATATTATAAGGAATTAAAATCAATTGTTCTAGTATAGCCTTCTCTAATTTTCTTGCAAGCAACACTGATTTTGATTTCTCCCCAGCCATGTTTTTTCACTAACGATACAAGGGTTAACAAATACAAATTGTTTCCTCTAATTGGAAGCATTCAACACCTGATGGAGATAACTAATAAAAGAAACAAATGTTAATTAAATTCGTAATTCATAAAATCTGCAGAAATAGCTATTGATGTAGCAAATTTTCCTTACCTTATGTACAACATGATACATGTAACAGGTAATTCTTTTACATGACATATGTACTCCATGTCTACTTTTTGAAGTTGGATATTGATCTCCACCCCAAATATGTCTTTCTCTAGTGGAATGTCTATGGCTTCATCATACTTGATATGCTTGACTAATGAAACAAAAGATTGAATGGACTCTTGATATTTTTCACATTCAACATTAATTGAAGCTCCATAAGTTTAAAATTTTCAAAATAAACAAATATAAGTCAACTTTAATTTTAGGAAAGTGTAATAAAGTTTCTAAGTTTGAATATTTTACCTCATCACCGACCAATACAAGATTTTTGGGCCAAAAAACAAAAAATCCCATTGCTTCTCCAACAATAAGCTTCTCATCTGGGATAGGTATAGGAAGAGGGACATCTTTTTGAATAACAACTTCAATAGACACACGTACATTTGATTCTCCTAATGGCACCGTATGAATGGCTTCATTAGGTTCAATTCTCTTATACATCGTACCATGAGCAACAATATTTTCAATGGAACCTACCGCGAGTTTACACGATTTGCCCTATAACACACAAAGTTAATAATGGAACTTCTAAGAATATCACTAATGATATTAGAAATTATAACATCAATATATAAAAACTACACACCTTTCTCTTATTTTGTTTAGGATCTTGAGGTGGAATGTCGTCCTTAGTTCTCACCCTATTTTCTGCTAAGATAGAATCATGCTGAAAATTGCCTCTACCACCACTTTTCAACGTGTTTGAACATTTGCTCTATAACAAACACACAGATAACAACAAAAGCACTAATAAAATTACTAACAGTATTAGAAAATATAACAACTTTAGGTATTTTAAATGCTATACACCTTTATAATCTTTTGGGTAAGAGCTTGGGGTGGAATGTCATCCTTAGTTCTCACTCTGTTTTCTGTTGAGAAAAAACCAGGCTGAAAATTTCCTTTATAACCACTTCTCAAGGTGTTTGAACTAACATGTTCTGATTCTAGTGTATTTGGTATTTGTTGTTCCACTGCACTAAGCCTAGCTTGCAATTGTACCACCACTGCCTCAAGATCATTACATTTCTTCTCCCAATATAACTGATTCCCACGTCTAGGCAAATGAAAGTAGGTGCTAGGTGTGACAAAATTTCCTACACCCCTTACTCGACTAGAAGATTCAGGAGTATCCAATGCCATAGTAAGAATTTCCTTCAGTCTTTAAACTCCCATCACTTTTTTATTTGGTCAACTCATCCTACAATATTACATTACTATATAAGAAAGATGAACAGTTGAGGTAGTATAAAATAAATGCAATCAGTACAAACAAATATCTTACAATTCTCACAGCTTGTTCCATAATTGTCTTGTTATCATATTCTCCATTTTTATTTTGACGAGCCTTTTTCCATAGAATGCTTCTGTCCAAATCTTTAGTAGATCCGGTCATACGTTTCTATCAGTCAAACATACATCAAATTTTCAAAATAATCATATCAAAATTGATATTAAATTATAAAATTTGTAACCACTTACATAGTCTTCTTGAAAGCGAGCATAGCCCTTTCGACTGATTCTATGGTTATACTTATTTTGACTTCGTCTCCATTTCTGAACTTAGCTCAAAATCTTTTAAAATGTAACACACAAAGTTAATCCAAATGTATGGCATTTAATATTTTTTTTGGGTGAATAAGTCATAAAATAAAACAGAAAATTTACAAGATTACAAGGGGCATGTCACTGTTATTACAGAACTATACAAAGTTTGATGGGTCTAGCATTTATACTGACATTTTAAATAACTAAAGTTTGATTATTTTTACCTCAAACTCTTTTGATAGTCGCCCTTCAAGAAATGAGTCTCAATGTCTTTGTTCAACGAATCCATAAATTGCTGGTGGGTTTGATATGATCTTAGGATTGGACTTGTTTTTACGTATGTACTTGGTAAGTTCTTTCTTGAATGTCCTCCATTTTGAACAAATTGAAGATAATACTTTTTTCTGACTTGTTTCATCCGCTTTGTATGTTAACTGAGTAATGAAAAAATATAATGTTATAAAATTCAAATTTTGATTGCACTTAAATACAAGTTTAAATGTCTTACACCTCCACATAACTCCATAATTTTTCTTTCAGATCAACTAGCACCTAAAACCAATCTTTATAGCATATTGGAACCATTGTGCGAGCCAACACCCCATGATAGCTTGAACATTTGATTGAATTGTTTCCAATCAATTGACCATTCTCGTTATAGTCAATGGCTTTTCGTACACCAGAACTCCTATCCTTTATACATCTGGTAATGTTGTTGAACCTCTGCTTTTTCTTTTATTAGATTTTGGTTCTGTTGCTGGTAACCATGCATCCTCTCCATCAGTAGGCAGGACATGAGAAGTATTGTCACGACCTAAACCCGCCCCTATGGGTTTAGCATTGTAACCAACCAAAAATCCTGGGATTACCAAAGGCCTCTTGACAGATTAGCATATAGTTAGGGGATGTGGAAGAAAATATACAAAATATACAAGGTCCAATGAGCTGTGATGACATATATGAGACAGAATAGTTCAAAACTTTCATAGACTTTTGGGTGAAGTCAAAGGATATAATATTTAAATATCACACATAGGCGTACATGATAAAAATCTCGCCCACAACTTAACAAGCAACATAGTCTACTATGATTACAAAAACAGCCACAAAACTTGACTTCATCCGGAACCTCCTCGGGAGGTGCAAAGGTTGGCTGACAAAAACGAAAACTTAGGCTGTCAACCCTGGGCCTGATCACATGCCTACTCACCTACATACATAATATAAATAGTGAGCTGATGCCTAGTGAATAATAACAGAGTAAGGGCACTACAACAAATTTGGGATTTAAAGACGAAACAAATTTGTCCCAAAATGTATATATTTCGTCACCCAAACTAATTACGACGAAAATTTTTCGTCACCCGTTTTGTCTCCAAAGGGTCGTCGCTAAAGGGTCTTAGAGACGAAAAAAAATATTCGTCATTGAAAATGATAAATTTGTGACGAAATTTTTTGTCTCCAATACACTTTGTTGGGAACATACTTGTAAGTAATTAGTGACAAAATATTTTGTCATTAAGGAAGAAATTAGAGACAAAAGTATTTAAGTCATAAATAAAAAATAGAGACGAAATAATTTTGTCACGTTTAATATAAACGAAGACGAAAATTTTTTGTCAAAGAAGCTACCAATAGAGACAAAAACAAATTCATCATTAAAAATGATAAATTTGTGACGAATTTTTTTGTCTTCAATATACTCTGTTGGGAACATACTTGCAAGTAATTAGCGACAAAATATTTTGTCATTAAAGAAGAAATTAGAGACAAAAGTATTTTATCATAAATATAAGAAATAGAGACGAAATAATTTTGTCACGTTTAATATAAACGAAGACAAAAAAAAATTTGTCAAAGAAGCCCAATAGAGACAAAAACAAATTCATCATTAAAAATGATAAATTTATGACGAATTTTTTTTGTCTCCAATACACTCTGTTAGGAATATCTTATAAGTAATTAGCGACAAAATATTTTGTCATTAAAGGAGAAATTAGAGACAAAAGTATTTTGTCATAAATATAAGAAATGGAGACAAAATAATTTTGTCACGTTTAATATAAACGAAGACAAAAAAAAAATTTGTCAAAGAAGTTACCAGTAGAGATAAAAACAAATTCATCATTAAAAATGATGAAATAATGTCAAAAAAAATTCGTCACACATTGAGGGTAATAGTGACAAAATGTGACAATATTTTTTGTCATAACAAATTCATTTAGCGACGAAATAAAGAATTTATGACAAAATTAATCATCCACCTAAGCCAAATAAGAGACAAAAAAACCTTCTTTAGGGATGGAAAATTTTGTCAATAATTTCATAATATTTTTTTTCCACATTATATACCTATTTTATCAAAATCTAAATTTTAGTTCAACAAATATGACCATGTTCATGTTGAAACCTGTTGAATATAACAATTCCATCACAACTTAACCTAACCTGTTATCAACACATTTAGAAATTAACAAAATGAAAATATCCATTCATCATTACAAATAATTCCATCCTGATATAATAAAATAGTGAAATATCCACAAAATATCCAAAAGTTATAACTCAATTCCACCAAAAATCCAACAATAACTAGTGTAACTCCAAAAAGTATGTGTATCCTTATCAAACAAAAATGAACATTCAAACAAATTATATCATTGTGCCATCTCATGTCCTCAAAGTCTTTTTGACATGTACAATCTTTTCAACCTTGGTGTTAATGGGAAGTACCGCAACACCTTATGGGAATCTTCTTACCCTGCCACGATTGATCTTGTATCTGGATGCCTTACATTTTGGACATTTATCTAACCTTGCATTTTCCTTCCAAAAGAGTACACAATCATTTATACAAGCATTCAATTCCTTTTAAATTCGCTCATAAATATAAAAAAAAAAAAAAAAAATGTTAAAACAAATAGACAAATAAGATAGACTACTAGTAGTTAGTTAGTTACCTTGGCATGGCAATTGACTCTTCTTAATCTGGCTTTCTGTAAGATGGGCGCACATTAAGAGGCGGCAGTCCGTCTTGATTGCTTTCTCAAATTGACCAAGTTTGGACCTGCAAGTGGCTCTGTTGCACAACAACACCGAGTTGTAGGGGTCATGGTCGAGTCCCTCTCCATAGGCAACACAAGCCTCTGAGTATCTTTATCCCCTGAACAAATCGTTACCGTTGGATCGAGCCATTGCCACCGCCCGTGTCCTTCTAACCACCATGTTCACACTTCCTTACAAAATCTATATAAACAATAAAGGATTAGATTGAACAGCTATATAATCTATTCAATTTTGTAATTTATCGAACACTATAAGGTCCGAATCTATTGTTAAGCAAATTACATAAGAGATGATAGAAATTTGGATATAGAAAATACACATTCATCATTTTTGCAGCACAGAAAAACCAATGCTTAAATCAAATTCTATAGTCTTCTACAAAGCACATCTGAAATTCACCAAAATACGACTATAAGCTAAAATCCACACACATGCTCCAATCTAACATGACAGAAAATCATAATAATAATAATAATAATTCGAATTCAGAACTAAAATCAAGCAAGTTCAAAGCAAGTTCATCATTTTCGCAGCACAGAAAATACACAATTAAGAATGAATGGTTCAGCTTGTACCTGTAGCAGATGGGGAAGAAGAATTGAATGGAGATTTACGATCATAGCACCCAATAAATCGAGTTGATTTTAGCTGTTCCATAATATGTACATAGTTCACTTATGCAAGAATGAATATGCTGCCATTTATACCATTAAATGAAAATAAAATATCAAAAGTCACCAATCCTTTTATGTCCCGAACTCTCACCAATCCTCTGATTAAAAAGTAGTAGTGTATATATAATCACACTTTTAATTAGAAGGTGTGATTAAAAAATGTATATATATATAATCACACTTAATTGAAAAGTGACATAAAAAATATATATTATCACACTCTATCAAATTAAGTGTGATTAAAATATCAATCTAATTTTTTTTTATCACACTTCTAATAAAAGTGAGATCTTTTTTTTTGTCAAAGTGTGATCTTTAACTATTTTTGTAGTAGTGAAATGAGAATTACAAGAAAAGTGGTCGCAGTGATTCTATACTCATGCTTGCTACCATGTGAAATGACTTTGAACATAAAAAGATGAAACAAAAAAACCAGCTAGAATATACTCCTACCAGCACTACACCTCAACCAGCCACAAAACACACTACACAAAGACAAGGCCAAACATGCACACTACTGATCATCAACCTACTCAAGAGCTCTGGCCCTGCTCACTCTTACTCTCAGTATTCCTGAGGCACGAAAATACATGACTTCCCACTCATTAAATTTCTTTTTTTTATTATTATCAAAGGTGTTGGAAAGTTGTTTTGTTATACCAACAAAACACAATTCAACAAATGAAAAACTAAAAAACAAGAGAGAAACATACTATGTTAAGAAACATCACACCAAGAATGACCACATTAGCAAAACCAAAACTCAAAACGTGCATGAAAGGGCATGTGCATCGATATTGTGTTATGAAACATTTATAACTCGTGTACTTAGTTATTTATTATTTATTTATTTTATTATTTTTTTTATCACTTTGTGTGTTATCTAAAACTAATTGCAGTCCAAAGGCATGTTTTTGCTAGCCCCCCTTAATTTGTCCAAACAAGTCTTATGCACACAACGTGTTAATGAAATGCTTCAACAGTTTTCTTATCTTCCCTAAATTGCAATGCTAGTCCATTATCTTTCACTTAACTTCCAAAAAGTTGATTACAAATAGCACATATATACATACATATATATACACACTATTTGTAATTTCTTAATAAAAATATGAAATAAGGGTTGTTGAGTTTTAAAATATTGAATCGATTAATGCAAAGAGTTTGACAAATAATTCACACTAAACAACTTGTATACTTTATATATAGGACAAGTGGTGTGAGTGGTGTTCGAATTTTGAATAGTTTGATGATTGAGTAAACTGATTAGCCATTTATAGTTTGATGAAGGTACAAAATTATTGTAATAGTTATAGGATATGATAGGTACATGATGAAAATTTGGTGGTAATTACTGAGTAAGATTTAGAGAAGAAAGAAACCTCTCAAACTGTTTGAATTTAGTGGCAAGGATGTAAATGATAGTGTAGAAAAATTATGGAATTTCTTGAAATTTTAATAAACGCAAGATGGGAAATGCAAGGTATGAAAACTTTGTTGTACTTACTCTCTCGATAGTGAGAAAATGCATGGTGTAGAGCTCCATTCAAGAATCCTTCATCAATTCCTTCAAAGACAAACCTTTAAGAAATAATGAAGACATAAGTTGCATCAGTTAAAAGCTTGAGCCTACAAAACCAAATATTTAGGTGTAGCACTTTCCTCAATCTAAAACTAATGTTTACATTTCAACAAGCACTAACTAGATCACATCACTTTTATTGAACCATGTGGACAATTCAAGCTCTTAATTTAATAAATCTATTAACATCATTCAGTTTTCAAATGCTCTACTGATCCTCATCGTGAAATGCCCATGTATAGTTGACAATATTTACCAATTGGACCACCAATATACAAAGTTATTCAATAGCCTTCACTGTGAGAGTTTAAAACATACCTATAACAAGCAAAATAATAAATTCTATCCTAGATGATATTATATTACCCAAACTGAGAAAGAAAGATTGTCAGCTTAATATTATTCTCACAGTAACTAATAGACCACTTGCATTTTGATTATTCCATACCCTCACCATGGGCTCCACATATCAATGTGATGAAATCAAATTTTTTTTAAAAAAAATTTGTTTTCAAGACTAGGCCCCAATATAAAAATCTTAACTGAGAAAAGAGTGTATATTCTTTTCTTTTCAACTCAATTTGGAATTTCTAAAGAATGGGATCACCTTTAAATGAAATTAAAAAATGCTCTAAAATTTGAAAAATCAAAACAAGCTATCTAACCTCCAATAGAATAATAAAGATCAAAGAGAAAGATGAAGAAACATTACTACTTCAAGCTTAAACCTGTTTACTAGGCACAAATACTCTATCACTCAACTCTGAGAGTTAAAACTACACGAGTACACCCAAAAAAATAACAACTAGCTCATTGTTAGACTAGAAATATATTGAAGATCACAAGTCAAAAGGACATATAGAATGATAAATTTTCATCTAAAACCAATAGAAATAACCAAAATGGGCATTCTATATGCATCTTTATGCACACCTGTTGCTCTAACCATATGAATGAAGAATCTAGACAAAGTGTTTAAATGTAGACTTTAAAAATGCAGAGACTGGAAGATAAACTAAATAAAATGAAGTTGACCATACATAACTAATCAATTAGAGCACCAGCATGCAAAGATACTCAGTAAACAACCAAATTTAAATATTGAAACAAACCCATTCAAAAGACTAATAAGTAAAGATCACAACCTAGATAAGTGACAAAGAATTGATGAACTTTCACTCAAACTAATACTACAACTCCATTGATCGCTTCCATGCACATTCACTTGACAATGATTACTTTGATAGTCAAGATGAACAAACCAAGCAAAAACTAATAAATCAAAGAGTAAGAAGTAAAATTATGACAAAGAACCATTAATGGGGGAGAAAAAAGATATATTTTGAGTGACTCGGACACTAAAACTCAATTGGACCTACTCAATTAGCCAACACTCTTTCACAAGTGCAATATCTGTAAATTACATATATCTTAGACTAGAGTGAGACTTCAAAAATTGATAATTGAGGATAAAAACCAAATATTCTTAACAGAAAATGTACTCGATTAAGATTACCCTCTCCGTAAAAAATTCGAATAAAGAGCACTCAAATAATAATTGTACGAATCACAAACTAGCGCACAATTGGCGACTAGAAGGATTAAAACTTCAATCAACACGGACATTAATATGAACACGATCACCTCAAATAAGCCCATTAATTCTTTCATAAATAATAATTGTATTTGAATAAAAAACTAGCGAACAATTGTGCCACCCATGTTCAAATTTACAAAATACCCTATTGAAAAGAAAAAACAAAACATATTGCATAAAACATGAAATCCCACCCTCATAAAACAATTCATTATAGAAGAAACCATAAAATAATTAGTAGATACTTGGTTCTCTTGATCATTGTCGGTCGGTTTGTGTATGTGGTGCAAAAGAGGATTAAGCTCGATCTGAAGAGGCTATCTTCATTTTGTTGAAGAATATTTTGCCTCCCTTGGTGAGATTTAACATCTATCTCTTAGAAATATTATTCTTCCCATCCCTATTTTTTCTTGAGTTTTCCCAACGAAAAAATGAAATCTGAAGTAATGTTTGAGTTGTTGTAGCGGCTATGATGTCACCATTTATGAGGAAAACAACGGAATCACCAAAACCAAATTAACTCAACCTAGAAGTCCTCTATTTGATTCAAGAAAATCAAACACAAGAATAAAAAATTTTTAAATCTTTTTTTTTTGCTATTTATTTGATTTTCCCCCAAAATAAAACTAAACTAATCCAAAAAACCGAAGAGGCTCATTTTAAGCGAACCCATGGCAATGTTTCTCACAGTATTTTATCAAACACAAGAAGGGCTTTTACCTTGTCTCCTCGCCCAACCCTCTTATAGCTCCCCAACCTCTTCATTCCCTTAGAAACCCCTATCCCACTGTTACACTTCCCTTAGGCCCTTGCCACAGACTCAACCCTCTACTACCGTAGATCCATTGCCTCTTTCCTCTTATCCACAACCACAAAACTACTCTTTTCTCCACCACAAATCTGAAATGTCGCCCCTTTCCTCCCTACTATAGCACCACTAGCCCTCCTCTCACACCACACCTCCGTTACACCATTCCATCCCACCACCAGGCGCCACCATGTTACCGAAAACCCTTACCCCACCGAGAAACAACAGAGAGAGAGAGGCCATACCTTTGTAGAGAAGGGATGGCGAGTCCACTGTGAGGGAGATTGGAAGAGGCTGAAGAGACGTTGACATTGAGCATACAATGAGGTGCTAGGGTTTTATTTGGAAAAAGCCTCAAAACGATTTGTCCTTACAAATTCAATCTTGTTTTGCAAATTCAATCTTGTTTTGCCTGCTGAGAGTAATGGAAGAGAAAAAGGCACCAGTTTAGGATATATTATTATATAAAAACAATATATTCAAAACTATTTACAATCACATTAATTAAAAGGTATGAATAAAAAATATACATATAATCACATTTTATTTAAAAATGATATAAAAATAAATATTATTACACTTAATTTAATTAAGTATGATTAAAATATCAATCTAATTTTTTTTTATCACACTTTTAATAAAAGTGAGATATTTTTATTTGTCAAAGTGTGATCTTTAACTGTTTTTGTAGTAATGATATAATCACACTTTAACTGTTTTTGTAGTGATCTTTAACTGTTTTTGTAGTAATGCCATCCACCCGCCACCACCCACCACCCACCACTACCATTACCATCCACCGCTCGCCACCACCCGCCACCTACTTGCCACCACCACTCACCACCCACCACCTACTTGCCACCACCACTCACCACCCACCTGTCACCACCATCCACCACCTGCCACCACCGCCACCACCACCACCACCACCACCACCACCACCATCACTTACCACCACCACCACCCACCACCTCACACCATGCCACCACCATCACCCATTTACCACCACCACCACCATCACCCGTCATAACCCGCCATCCGCCACCACCATACCACCACCACCACCACCACCACCACCACCCACCACCACCCACCCACCCACCCACCGCACCACCACCACTACCACCGCCACCACCCACCACCACCACTCACCACCACCACCACCACCACCACCACCATCACCCACTCACCCACCACCACCACCCACCACCACTCACCACCCACCTGCCACCACCACCACCACTCACCACCCACCTGGCACCACTTGTCATTTCTCACTCTTTTTTATATTTTTAAAATTTTTTAAATATTTTGTCAATTACCAAACGCGTTTGTAGTTTATGTTTTTCGAAAAATAAACAAAAAATAAACAAAAACCAGTTTATAAAATTTTTGTAAATATAAACTGAAAACATAAACGTTACCAAACACACCAAAAGTGTCTTCTTGAGTCATGACTTCAATACTTGTGAGAGAGGAGTAGACTCAAGTGCGAGAGAGAAATGAGGGTTTGTAGAAAGTGTTTTCTTGGGTCACGACTTCAAGGTTCATGTACATGAAAATGAGTGATAAGCATCAGAGTGTATCTCTTGGGGTCACAGTTCCAATGTTTTGAAACACAAAACCACGGCATTTTAATAAAGAGAAATGATTAGTGATAAAATATTTTTGTATCCTTCAATACCAGAACAAAGAATTTATTATTGGTGATGAAATATTTTTGTCTTCCACAACTTAACCTTATGAGACGAAAAATATATTTCGTCACGCAATCAATTAGAATTTATTAGTCACAAAATATTTTCGTCTCCCACAACTTATTCTTCTGAAACAAAAATATATTTGTCGCCTATTTAATAGAAAGATGAAATGACATTGTCTGCATGATGGAGTGTTTATTGGTGACGTAATATTTTCATCTTCCATAACTTATCCTTCGCAGACAAATATATATTGGTCGCCTAATATATGCAAAAATGCAACGATATCGTTTAATACGTATGGAATTTATTGGCAGCAATTACGTTAAGTCACAAAAAAATTATATTTTGTGACAAAAATGTTTGTCTCCAATGAGCTAAAATAATTAAGCCAATGCAAATGAAATTGGCGCCTCATTTTTGCACACGAAATTTTATTTTCGTCTCCTATACTTTTGAGAAAAATTAAAACAAACGACAAAATTAATATTTCGTCATCTTTGGATTAAATTTTAAAACAAAATTTTTTTTGTCACAATAGCCCAGATTTCTTGTATTTTTTATTGATTTTAAGCATTTGGTGACGAAATTTGGTTTTCCTCTCTAAAAATGATACATTTGGAGAAGAAATTATTTTCTCTCTAAAATTTTTTACAATGGTGACGACAAATTTCGTCTCCAAAATGACGCCAAATCTTCCACCAAATTTTCCAAGGACGGGAAATTGTTTTGTGACGAAAAATAAAATTTAGAGACGAATAAAATTTTCGTCACCTATTGTTTTATTTGATTTTTAGCATTTGGTGACGAAATTTGGTTTTCCTCTCTAAAAATAATACATTTGGAGACGAAATTATTTCCTCTCTAAAATTTTTTACAATGGTGACGACAAATTTCGTCTCCAAAATGGCGCCAAATCTTCCACCAAATTTTCCAAGGGCGGGAAATTGTTTTGTGACAAAAAATAAAATTTAGAGACGAATAAAATTTTTGTCACCTATTGTTTTATTTGATTTTAAGCATTTGGTGACGAAATTTGGTTTTCCTCTCTGAAAATAATACATTTTGAGACGAAATTATTTCCTCTCTAAAATTTTTTACAATGGTGATGACAAATTTCGTCTCCAAAATGGCGCCAAATCTTCCACCAAATTTTCCAAGGGCGGGAAATTGTTTTGTGACGAAAAATAAAATTTAGAGACGAATAAAATTTTCGTCACCTATTGTTTTATTTGATTTTAAGCATTTGGTGACGAAATTTGGTTTTCCTCTCTAAAAATAATACATTTGGAGACGAAATTATTTCCTCTCTAAAATTTTTTACAATGGTGACGACAAATTTTGTCTCCAAAATGGCGCCAAATCTTCCACCAAAATTTCCAAGGGCGGGAAATTGTTTTATGACGAAAAATAAAATTTAGAGACGAATAAAATTTTCGTCACCTATTGTTTTATTTGATTTTAAGCATTTGGTGACGAAATTTGGTTTTCCTCTCTGAAAAAAATACATTTGGAGACGAAATTATTTCCTCTCTAAAATTTTTTATAATGGTGACGACAAATTTCGTCTCCAAAATGGCGCCAAATCTTTCACCAAATTTTCCAAGGGCGGGAAATTGTTTTGTGACGAAAAATAAAATTTAGAGACGAATAAAATTTTCGTCACCTATTGTTTTATTTGATTTTAAGCATTTGGTGACGAAATTTGGTTTTCGTCTCTGAAAATAATATAATTGGAGGCGAAATCTTATTTTCATCACTAAAACATGCATATTTGGAGACTAAATATTTTTTCGTCACGCGTTTTCGTCACCATAGACCTTTTTTGTTGTAGTGGGGGGTTTAATGAATGTTGTCTATAACAGTTATAGAAAACATAATTCAATAGTTATCAGAAATGGATTCATATTCATGTTCAAAAATCATAATTCATAGTAGACACAGATTCATAATCATATTCATAATCAGAAGTTGCAGTTAATCATACGTGGTACATTTATTAGCACTAGCAGAAATAGTTGACCCATGAAGGGACGGCCATAAAGGCATACAGTTAACTCACGTGCATGAAGACAGTACAGTTAGCTCATGAAACGTACAGTTGGCCCATAAAGAGACGTATATATAAGGATCCATAACAGTTGGCTCATGAGACGTACAATTGGCCTATAATTGGGACGTAACAAAACAGATAACAGATGTCATTTGAAGCTAAGAATGCCACGAATATATTTCAAAACATTAGACAACTATTCATTCATACAAAAACTAATTTTTTTCCAGAAACAGATCATCTTATATCATTTAGAAAGTACTTATAGTTGAACATAGCTTTACAAAGTTATTACTCACAGTTGGCTTCGGGTGCAGACAAACAGAGTAGATTAATCAAACGGTTTATGGTACGCGACCTACATGAACACATAACAAATACATACTTGAACACACGTTCAAATTATACATAACTTACCTTATTTGTTCTTAGCATATTTCTAGCCTTTAACCTCATCATGGAGTCTTAATCATGGCCTAGGAATGCCTAGGATGGAATGAGGATGCCAAAAATGAACTTGAAAATATTTTTTAAAACTTACTGAAAACAGAGTCCACGCTCGAGCGTAGATTTCCTTGCTTGAACGGGCATACAAAATGTGAAGGTTCACTCAAGCGTGACTTCCCTCGCTCGAGCCGACTGTAAACTTTTGTAATAACCCCGACCCTAGATTAACGTTAATTCATGTTTAATTATGCCTAACAATAATTTAGGAAGGATTTGGAACTAAATTGCATGTGTGATTGCATGATTTTGTGTTTCTATCTGTTCGGTGTAGAAATATCTGTTCACGTTTTAGTTTCGGTTAGCGAATTGAAAGCTTTATCGGCATTCGAACCAAAAATCGAATTGATCTATATACTAGTTAGGATTTATAGAATTTTATGGTAGGTTGAATTAAAATTTGATTTGGAATGATTAAACTAGATTAAATAAAGTTAAAATAGCATTAGTTGAGTTATTTCATAAATGCCATCTAGTGGATTAATTCAAGGCGTATTTCTTCCCACACCTTACACTTGTTTAACACACTATCCTTCACTTCACCTTCTTGCTAAAACCGTGAGAAAGGGAGGGAGTGTGAGAGAATTGATTTCATCAAGAGTTGCTTGGAGAATTAAGAGAATTGAAGAAGCTTGGCAAATTTGAGCTCCTAAACTTGGAATTCAAGGTTTAAGGTAGGAGATTTTTTTCCTTTAAATTGTGAATCTAAGATTAATTCTTGCATGGTCCATGGAAGATTAGAGTTTAAAGTCTAGAATTGGTTCTAAGAGTTGGATTTGAGAGTGAATTCATGCATGCATGCACATATTTTTGGATTTTGGAGTTGTTCTTCATGAATTTCCACATGCATGTCTACATTTTTGTTATAGTTCATGAATTCATCCTATTCTTGAGCTTAATTTTGTTTTGGATCATGTTTTGGAGCATTAGAAGTCATGAGAATTCATGCATGTTACATTTAAATTATGTTCTTGAAGTTTTCCTTGAAATTATGTTTAATTGAACTACTCTTGGGCTTTGATTTTGCAAATTGATCTTCAAAACACCTTATACTATGAGTTTACAAGATTTTTTCGGAAAATTAGCCCAAAAGGATCGAAATGGATGCTTTAAAAGTTGAGTTTTGAGCTTAAGGTTCAAATCTGGAAATTCCAGATTTTGGACTCACGCTCGAGCGGGGAACTCCACACTTGAACGTACACATTGAGTTCATTAAGTCCGCTCGAGCGGGGAAAGTGACGCTCGAGTGGAAATTTCGTGTATCCAGTACTTTTCACATGTTTACAGTCCGCTCGAGCAGGGTAATGCACGCTCGAGCGAGGACTTGTGTCTCACGTTCGAGCGGGTATCGAGCGCCCATTGAGCGTGAATTTTATGCATCCAGTACTTTTACTGTAGTTTACAGTCCGCTCGAGCAGAGTAATAAACGCTCGAGCGGAGAAATCCACGCTTGAGCGGGACCCCTGTTTCAGCAAAATTTTGAAAAGTGTTTCTAAGTGCATCTTTGTATTCTCATTCTATCCTAGGCATTCCTAGGCCATGTTTAAGACTCTCTAATGAGGATAAGAGATTAGGAACACGCTAAGAGCCAACGAAATGAGTTTTGTACAATTAGAACATGTGTTTCAAGTGTGCATCTGTTATGTGTTGTGTAGGTCACGTGCCACATCCTGTCTGATCGATCTGCTCTGTCTGTCTGTCACCCAGCCCACTGTGAGTAATAACTCTGTAAAGTTATGTTTACCCTAAGTCTTTTCTGAATGATATGGTATAATCTGTTTTCTGAAAAGCTATCTTACGAATGATGAATGAATGTCTAATTTTCTGAAATGTATTTGTGGCACCCTTAGTTCACGTGGCCCTCGCCCAGGGGTAACAATACCGGGGCCAATCTGCACGTGGCCCTCACTCGGGGGTAACAATACCGCGGCCAATTTGCACGTGGCCCTTGCCTGGGGGTAACAATACCATGGCTACTTGCACGCAAGATATGGACCTTTATGGTCGTTGGTACCAACTATGTATGTGGATCTCTGGACCAATCTGATATGATAGCTAATGGGTGTACCACGTATGAACTTATGCAAAATCTGAATATGAACACGAATATATATTTGAAGCTATTCTGTTTTGAAATCTGATTGTGTTCTGATTTAAATACTGGATTCTAACTTGTGATGGACATCATTCATACAACCCCTTTACTCTGTTATTATTCACTGGGCTTTCGCTCATAGTTTATATTATGTATGTAGGTGAGCCGGCACATGACCAGGGCCAGAGTTGACAGCCTTCTGTACTGTTTTTGTCAGCCAACCGTTGTGCCTCTCGAGGAGGTTCCGATCGAAGTCTAATGCCATGGCTGTTTTTGTTTTCATATTAGTCTCTGTAATTGTTGTAAAGTCAGATCTTGGGAAGTTCACTTTTGTAAATATTGGTGTCCTTGACTAGGATGCCTATATGTATATATATAAGTTTTAAAATGTTCTGTCCCATGTACATTATCACAGCTCATTGGACCTTGTCCATTTTATAGTATTGCTTCCGCAGCCCCTATTATTTGCTAATCTGTTCAAAGGCCTTTGGTAATCCACGGATTACTGGCAGGTTACAGTGCTAAACCTACAGAGGCGGGTTTGGGTCGTGACAGAGTGGTATCATAGCACATGTTCTACAGCACACACAGGTCCGTATGAGCTTAAGGTGTCCTAGTAAGAGTTAAGGGCATTCCATCTGCATGTGTGAGTATGTGGTAATGCAACTGAATATGAAAACTAAATGTACATTTGAATCAAATGAATTGAAGGAAACGAATAAGATTATGCCCGTGTTTATTATCATTTGATGTTTGTATAGTAAGATGGAGAATGTAAGGGGAAGTGGTGAAAGTGAATCTTCAGAAGCTCACATGGGCCGAATGGAACAGATGTTGGCAGCATTGACTGAAACCTTGATACAACAACAGAGACAACAACCTTTGCCCCCTCCGCCTCCACCAGCACAAGCCGAAGTAGATAATAATGACATTATCAATCTGACACAGAAATTCATGAAAATGAAACCGCCAATGTTTTATGGTGGAATTGAACCTTTGAAAGTAGAGACGTGGCTACTTGAAATGGAAAAGTTGTATGAAGTGTTCCCTTGTATTGAAACTCAGAAAGTCCTCTTAGCCACCTACACTCTGAAAGATGAAGCCCACAGGTAGTGGTTACTGATCCGAAATGGCAATGGAAATATGACGTGGGCACAGTTTATGCTATCTTCTACGACAAGTACTTTCCCCAATGTTTCAGGGATTGGAAGGTGTCTGAATTTCAGGAACTCAAACAAGAAAGAATGGCTGTAGCAGAATATGAAGCCAAATTCACCGAGCTGGCACAGTTTGCTCCATATATGGTGGATACTGATTACAAGAAAGCACGAAAATTTGAAGGTGGATTGGATTTGGAGGTGTTCGATCGGGTGGGCGTGTTGAAATTGCCTACTTATGTGGAAGTCTTAGACAGATCCCTAATGGCGGAAGCTACCATAGCCGCCATGAAACAAAGTAAAGCCCCCGCAACACCAACAACAGGATGGAGAGGAAAGAGGACCGGATTCAGTTTCAAGAAAGGCCGGTCAGTTCCGAAGAGGCAAAATACAGGATCCTCCAGCAGCTCTAGCCAAAGTAGCGGATTTACTCCAAACTGCCCCGACTGTAGAAAGAAGCACAAAGGTGCCTGTTATCGAGCATCAGGTGCGTGTTTTCGCTGTGGCAAGACTGGCCACATGGTGAAGGATTGCCCGATGAGATCCAACGAGGTTAACCGCCCTATGACAAGTTCCACCGGGTCTGTTTCCGCAGCAAGACCAAATGCAAGGGCCGATGTTAGAGGGAATGCAAGCAATGAAACATTAAGGCAAGGGAGAGTGTTCGCTTTAGTGCCTAGTGACGTACCCAACACCAATATTGTGGTGTCAGGTACACTCTCTGTATGTTCTCAAAATGCATGTGTATTGATAGATTCTGGTTCTACACATTCCTTTGTATCGCATGCTTTCTCCTGAAAATTGACTAGACCACTAAAACATATGACATATGTGTTAGCTGTATCCACACCGTCTGGGGATTCTATGATGTGTACTCATGTTTATCCGGCATGTGATATTATGATTAGTGATATGGTGTTATATGTGGATTTATTACCCTTTGACATTAGCCATTTTGATTGTATTTTGGGGATGGACTGGTTGACTAAATACTATACTACCATTGACTGTGCAAATAAAACTGTTGTGTTTAGACCACCGGGTGTGCCTGAATTTACTTTTATTGGGAATGGGGTAGTTCCTCCCTTATATTTGATTTCAGCTATGAAAGCTGTGAAACTCCTTAGAAAGGGATGTAGGGGTTATTTGTGTTGTATACTGACTGCACCATCTAACAGTGCTACTGTAGAAACAATCCCTGTTGTTTGTGAATTTCCCGATGTGTTTCCGACTGACTTACCTGGGGACTTAGTTGATAGAGAAATTGAATTCACTGTTGAAGTATTTCCGGGGACACAACCTATTTCCAAGACTCCCTATAGAATGTCAACCTCTGAATTGAAATAACTGAAAACCCAACTTCAGGAACTGTTAGATAAGAAATTTATCCATCCGATTACATCACCTTGGGGTGCTCCAGTTTTGTTTGTCAAAAAGAAGGATGGATCTTTGAGATTGTGTATAGACTACCGAGAACTAAATAAAGTGACTATCAAGAATAAATACCCTCTGTCCCGAATAAATGACTTTTTTGATCAACTTCAGGGTGCCCAAGTGTTTTTCAAAATTGACCTCAGATCCAGGTATTATCAATTAAAGGTTAGTGCTGAGGACATAGAGAAAACTGCATTCCGAACTAGATATGGACATTATGAATTTTTAGTAATGCCGTTTGGGATGACCAATGCACCTGCAGATTTCATGGATCTTATGAACAGGGTGTTTAAATCATATCTGGATGACTTCATTGTTGTATTTATTGATGACATTTTGATTTATTCTAAAGACAGGGAAAAAACATGAGAACCATCTGAGAACCACCTTGCAAATTTTGAGAGAAAAGAAGTTGTATGCTAAATTGTCCAGGTGTGAATTCTGGCTTGATAGTGTGGCATTTTTGGGACATGTAATCAACAAGGATGGAGTTTCTGTCGACCCTCAGAAAATTGAAGCCGTTGTGGATTGGCCTAGACCGACAAATGTGACAAAAGTCCGAAACTTTCTGGGACTTGTAGGTTACTACAGGAGGTTTGTAAAATACTTTTCCAAGCTTGCCCTGCCATTGACTCAATTAACTCAGAAAAATGTGCCATTTGACTGGAGTGAACAAAGAGAGGCAGCTTTCTAAGAATTGAAAACCAGGTTAGTGATTGCACTAGTCTTAACTTTGCCTAATGGTACTGATGGATTTCAAGTGTACAGTGATGCTTTCTATAAAGGCTTGGGGTGTGTACTAATGCAAAATGGAAGGGTGATTGCCTATGCTTGTAGACAACTTCGACCACATGAAAAGAATTACCCAACGCATGATCTTGAGTTAGCAGCTGTGGTGTTTGCTTTGAAAATCTGACGTCACTACTTGTATGGGGTAACTTGTGACGTATACACCGACCATAAGAGCTTGAAATACTTCTTCACCCAAAAGGAATTGAACATGAGGCAGAGGCGATGGTTAGAGTTAATCAAGAATTATGATTTGCAAATCCTATATCATCCAGGAAAGGCTAATACCGTAGCAGATGCCTTGAGCCAAAAATCCAGTGCGAATTTGTCATGTTTGTTATCCAACCGAAAAGAATTGTTGACTGACCTAAAACAAGTTGGGCTGTTTACTGCTATTTCTGCTCAACCTGTTATTCTTGATGAGATCAAACAAAAACAATGTGAAGATGAATACTTGAAAAAGATCATAGAGGAATTTGATTCGAAGCCAAGGCCAGGATTTGTGTTTGAGAATGGTATGCTGAAATTTCAGAACCGTCTTTGTGTACCCGATTGTGGTGAATTGAGAAAACGTATTATGATTGAAGCTCACAGTAGTAAGTTTGCTATGCATTCGGGAAACATGAAGATGTATCATAATTTGAAACAGAATTTTTTGTGGCCTGGAATGAAAAAGAGTATTGCAGACTTTGTGGCTAGATGTCTACATTGCCAATAGGTTAAAGCTGAGCATCAACGACCCGCTAGTTTGCTACAACCACTCTCAATACCGGAATGGAAATGGGAGCACATTACCATGGACTTCATTGTGGGATTGCCTTGTTCTTCTCGAGGTATGGACTTTATAGTTTGAGATTTGTGTCACTTTGATCTTTAATTTTTTTAATGGTATTACATGCACCAATTAATATATTAATTAATGTATTAATACTAGTTATAACATTATTATTGACCTCACTCATCATATAAATTACAAATACAAAAAACTTCTTAAATTATGCCACATCACCAATTAGTACACTAGTTAGTACACTAATTAGTGCATATAACATTATTTTAATTTAAAATTTTATTTCAAATAAGGATAATTGAAGATACCATTGTTCAATTTCAAAGGTAAAGTCATCAATTTGATAAAATATAAACTAATTTGACAAAAATAAATGTCAAAAAAATATTTTTGAATTTTTAAAAAATATTTTTACCGCCAAAGATAAAATTATGTAAAATCAATAAATTTCTACACATTTATTTATTTATTTATTTAAGAAATTAATTTTTATTATGTGTTTTGATAATGATCATGTAATGGGTGATTGTTTTTATTTTTATTAAATTAGTTTTTATTTTTTCAAGAGTCAAATATGATGATAATTTTGATATTATTATTAAACTAATCCATTAAATTAAAAAAAATAAAAAATTTAAAACATTTCATACATAAAATATATCAATTACACATTTAAAACCTAATAATAATACTAGAGACATCAAATTTTTTATCAAAAAATATACTAAACACAAGTATAAAGTGTGGGTGGACATCCATATGAATTATTTGATAATTGGGTAAATTACATTTATCTCTCCTGAGATTTTTGGCAAATTTAGGGATCTTTCCTATAATTTGAATAATAACAACAACCTCTCCTACTTTACCTTACAATGTCAAGATTCTCCCGTTCTGTCCTATAATAAATTACCTTATTGCCCTTCATTTTAAAATATTAAAAAATATTTTTTGATTGGAGGACAGGTTTGGAAGAAACAAACTGTGTTTGGAACAGTATTTTTGGATTTATTTTTTTATTTTAAATATATAATTTTTATTTAAATATTTTCAAATATTTTTATTTTATTTTGTAAATATTTTAATTTTTTTAATTTTAATATTTTGAACTCAAAACACAACTTCACACTCAAATCATAACCAAACACATAACTCAAAACTCAATTCAAAATTTTTTTTTCAAACCTCATAACCAAACACATAACTCGACACTCTGCATTACTTTCAAAACTCTACACTCAAATCGTAACCAAACGCATAACAAAAAAATTAAAATATTTAAAATAAAATTTTTAAATTTTTTTAATATTTAAAAATATATTTAACATAAGTTTTTATTTTTTTAAGTTTGTGTTTGGTTATGAGTTTTGAAAATAATTTTTGAATTGAGTTTTGAGTTGTATATTTGGTTAAAATTCTGAGTTTTGAAAAGATTTTTGAAATTTTCTAATTGGAATTATGATTCTAAAATATAACCAAACATGTTTCTAAAAAAAATCTTTTTTCAGAACATGTTTTTACTCAAAACTCAATTTAAAAATTATTTTCAAAACTCCTAATCAAACATAAACTTAAAACTCAATTCAAAATTTTTTTCAAAACTCAAAACCAAACTTTTTCAAAAACTATATTTAAAAAAAAAAAAATTCAAAAAAAATTATTATTTTTTTAAAATTATTTTTAGGATCATGATTTGATTGTGGAGTCGCATTTTGAGTAATGAGTTTTGAAAAGAAAAAATTTGTTTGGTTATAAATTTTGAAATTTTTTGAAATTATTTTTTTAGGATAAATATTTTATATTTTAAATATTTATTTATTTATTTTAATATGCATTATATTTCACACATCTATGTGTTGTATTTTTTTTAATATTTTAAATATATTTTTTAAATATTAAAAAAATTTATTTTTATTTTAAATATGTAGTTTTTATTTTAAATATTTTTATTTTTTTGTTATGCGTTTGGTTACGATTTGAATGTAGAGTTTTGAAAGTAGTGTAGGGTGTCAAGTTATGTGCTTAGTTATGAGACTTGAAACTAATTTTTAAATTGAGTTTTGAATTATGTGTTTGGTTACGATTTGAGTATGAAGTTGTGTTTTGAGTTTAAAATATTAAAATTAAATTTACAAAATAAAATAAAATATTTAAATAAAAATTATATATTTAAAATAAAAAAATATTTTCTTAAAATATTTTTTAATATTTTAAAAAATAAATCCAAAAATACTGATCGAAACATTATTTATTTCTTCCAAACCTATCCTTCAACTCAAAAATATTTTTTAATATTTTAATAAGATAATTTATTATAGAAAAAGTATCACCGTTCGAAACAATTTGATAGAAAGGAAAATCATGACATTATCAGATAAAATAGGAGAGATTATTATAATTATTTAAACTATAAAGGAGATCTCTATATTTGTCAAAAACTTGAGGAGAGATAAATATAATTTACTTTTGATAATTTCGTTGGTATTCCTGATATTTTTTTTTTAAAGAAAAGATTCTCAAGGTACAAGTAATCTGTTGCGGCACGTGGACACACAAAGCCACGTCACTATTTGTACATTTTTCTTTTTCTTTTTCTTTTTCTTTTTTTGGAAAAATATCACATTAATTGAGTTTTGAATTTTTTTTATAAATCAGTTAAATTTTTTTTATAAATATTAATAATTAAAAATTGTAAATTTATTTTATAAATTTATATATATATATATATATATATATTTTGTTTGGCATCACTGAAATGCAATTTTACCCTTTTTTTTTTCAATATTGTGTTTGAATTAATTTAGGCACAATTTAATTAATCTTAATATTTTAAATTTAACGATTAAACAACTCTCAATAATTCATAGTGGTGACCCAAATTTAAAATCTTATACTGGGCATATTTGATTGGGTGGATTAGAACATGAGATTGAGATTATTAATCCATAGACCCAATTAATCTATATTTGTTTTAACATTTTGGTTTAGGATTATTAATCCAATGAATAATTAATCCAACAAATTTGTAAGATTATTAGCAATGAGATAGGGGTGGAATTATTATGGGAGATTTACCAATAAATTCCAAAATTTGAACTTATGACCCAGTTGGTCCCATTTTTATTCTATTAAACCATTTAGTCCCATTTAATTGCAAGGGACGTAATTACCCTTATGTATCCTATATTTGATGCGGCCGGGGGCTTCAAGATTGGGTGATGCGCGTGTGTGGCTCACGTGCACGATTAGTAAAATGGATGTGTGGTGTGTTGCATGTGATACACTGCCATGGCGTCACACAATGGCAAACCGCTGTAAAGGGTTTTTATTTGGGCTGGGCATTCTCTCACTCTCAGCATTCTCTCTCTCTCTCACATAGAGACCCAGCCACACACATAGCTCCTCTCTCTAGCAGACACAAGACGGCCATTAACATACACAGCAGCAGATCGAACACATGTGATTCCATATCGAACACATCGAACATCATCGAACACATCATCATCCGAGGGCAATGGCGATGGCTTTAACACATCGAACACACCGATACACACTGATACATCGAACACATCGAACACACTGATACACGCAGACACATAGATAGAACACATCGAACACACATGTGAATCCAGATCGGACACATCGAACACACTGATACACACACACACACACAGATGGAAGACACTGATACACGCAGACACACAGATGGAACACCATCGAATGCGACCTGGGGAACCTCTCGAATAGTCTGGACTAGACCGACCCAGATTTCAGAGGACGGTTCTGGTTAAAGCTCTGGTTCTGGGTCCGGTCTAGCGCCTGAAGAGGAGGAGGAAGATAGTCTTCTTCTGGATCTTCAACGACCCGGATCGAAACTTCATCGGTTGGGTTTTGGGGGTTCTGGGTTTCCTTCGGAACATCGATCTGGAGATTGAAATCTGGAATTTGCAGAGTCTTACTAGGTTGAGGAATGAGATCGGCTCGGCAAACCGAACAAGTCACATGAGAATTGAGCCAAGCATCGATGCATTCGGGGTGAAACACATGGTCGCATTTGGGGATCAATCTGAGATTCTCAATGTCTTCGAATTCATTGAGACAAACACATGGTCAAGCCCTCTCAAACACACTGATGCACGCAGACACACAGATGGCTTCAACACACACTCACACACATACACACACACACATACACACACACGCGAATCTCTGAGGGTGTGCCACACCGGAATGAAAGTGGGACCAAATCAGTGAACCAAAAATGACAGTTTGTAAATAAATGAAAGGGCACTCTCGTCCACAAAGTGAAATAAAAATGAAAAAAAAACAAAAAGGACCAAATCAACCCACCAACAGGACTATTTGGTATAATAGAATAAAAGTAGGACTATTTGGTATAACAGTTTGTAAAGTAGGATTTATTGGTAAATATTCCAATTATTAATCCAATGAATATTAATCTAATTAGATAATAAATACCACATTAATTTAATAAAATTATTAATACTTTACTATTAATTTTGTGAATCAAACATGTTAATAACAATTTCTTGCCCCAGTTAGTCCTGACATGCCTTGCTTTGTTTTGTGTAAGTTTTTTTCCTTGCATGATGAAAAAGTGGAATAGAGACAAATTTTACTTCCCACGCCATTCATCCCCACCCGATTATATTTATATGATATAATACATTATTTTAATTTTTATATAATAAATTAAAGTATTACAATTAACATTAATTTTCACTCACTTATTTCACATCTCACATCTTTTAATTCTGATTAATCATAAATTATTATGCATAATATATTAGAAAAAATTAGTCTAAAGTCTCTCATTTTTAGTAATGGAAGAGATCCACAATATTATTTTTAATGTGTAAGGTCCTTCAACCCCACACCTATCTATCACAGAGAAATTTGATATATCTCATGCTCCCTATCTCTCTCTCCCACTGCTTTTCTCTCTCAGCTGCTCTTCTCTCTCTCTCTCTCTCTTGTCGATCTTATCTACCAGTTCAAAACCTTAGATCTTTCTCTCTCTCCTTCCCTAGATTTATCTCTCTCCTCCTCTTCTCTCATCTTCGGTTTCTCACCGCCATTGCCGTCTATATCATCGTCTCAAATCGCCACCACCATCATCACCTCAGATTGCGATTGCCATCACCATCTGTATCATCGTCTCATCTTCTCTCTTCTCCAGCCACCACTAGCGTCCCTCTTTGCCACTACCATTACCGCTGCAACTCCGTCTCTGTCACCGCAACTCTGTCTCTGTCACCAACAAAGAAGCAGATGAGTGGTGGTGGGAACAAGTATCTACCATTGGGTTTTTATTTTCTTTTTCTTTCTTGGTTTTTGTATCGATGACAAAATTTAAAGATCGTGAATTTACTCAAATATCAAAGAGAAAAACACAAATCTTTGTTAGTTTTGATTAAATTTGCAAATTTAATTTTTGGGTCTTTGGTGGATTCATGACGAGTTGGAGATATAAAGCTAGTTTGTTCCTAATTGCTGTTGTTGTTATCATCTGGGTCTCCTTTGCAGAAGTAACCAAGGCACACCGTTCTTCCTCTAATTGCTTTTGCTACCCTAGGTTTTAATTTTGCATTTTAGCATACAAATTTATATATAAAAACATGTTTGAATATGTTTTGTGTATTCAGATTTAAATGGAGAATTTTATATTTGTGTAAATTGATGACTTATTTGTGTTTGATGAATAGTGAATTGTTCTTGTTATTGATCGATTTTGATTCTACAGAAGTAAGGATTTGATTGGTAAAGGATTTAAATTTTCTTTGGTTTCAATTTTCTCTGGTAAAGGATTTTGAATTTTCTCTAGTAAAGAATTTGAATTTTCACTACTACAAATACAGATAAAGATCACACTTTTTTTGTGTGATGTATATTTTTTAATCACACCTTTTAAGTTTTATTAAAGTGTGATTTTTGGGAATGTGATTAAAAAGGATCATTTTTAATCACACCTTTTAAGTGTCATTAAAAAATGATTTCATCACATCTTTTAAGTGTGATTAATAATATTTAGATCATATTTTTTAAGTGTGATTAAAAACATTCAGATCACATCTTTTAAGTGTGATTAATAACATTTAGATCACATCTTTTAAGTGTGATTATGTTGGCTTTTTTGGCTTTCGAAGGGTATTTTTGTAAATGCGAGTGTGCCAGCAAGGATCAATCAGTCCTTACAGAAATTATAATGGCCAACCAATTATCAGACGATTGTGTTTTAGTTCTTTCAGCCTCAATGAAGAAGACTTTTACTGGTGGCTTGACTTAGGAGAAATTAAACAAAATAACAGTTAAATGACGAACAATTGAAGTATTTCATTAAGATGAAAACTTATAATGATCCAAACTCAGCCTCGTAGAGGTTTACAGCAACAATCTACTTGAAACTACTCCTATGAACGAAGTGCAGTGCAGGAATGTAAAGAACAGGTATTCAAAGTGCAGGAAATGTAAAGACTGGAAATATAAAACTGGAAAAGAAAATATGAAGTAAATGACTGGTTTCTTGGATCTGAGTCTGGGGGTTTTTTCTGGGGGCTTCCCTGCTATTTATACTTGTCAAGGATGACCTTCGAACTGCACTTCAAACCGTCGAACTGCTCCTCCATGATCGCTGACCATGTTGCCTTATAAGTAGTTCCACTACACCATCATTTGCAGTTAGGCTTCCCTCCTATATTTGAATTTGAATGTGAGTAACCGTTGAAGCCACGTCACCTTGCATCTCTTTACTGATCCAATGCTACTCAGATCACGTGAGAACCAATATTAACTGCCACGTATACGATCAGGATTAAAGACTTGACTAGTCTTCTTATATTACCCTTACTCTGCCACGTGTCGAATTGTGATTGGCTTTTACAAAATATGTAGCCAACATTATCCCCTGCACTAATATACCCAATACTTGGTGATATTAGTGGATCAAAGCTCTTTTCCCGCGTTTTTTAGAACGTGCATGGGGTCTAAATTCTGGAAATGCAACCGTCATTTATTGATGATCATTTGCATTAATTCACTTTCAATCTTGTGAACGCCCCAATACCTTAGCACTCGCACAGACTGATACTCCTTCTATGGCCGAATCAACTTTCTCCTCCATTAATCGAGCACACGAAGAGTCATATGATGATGCTGTTCCTCCTCGAAAGAATTTTCATGCATTAATTAGCCACCTTTATCCACCTTTCCATATTCAGGTCATGGATGCCTTTACAAATTATCGACCTTTGGATTACGAACACATTGCTCTTAATCTTTCGATTTAGAAACTTGCGAATATAGATACAAGAAGTTCCTCCTCTGACTCACTCTTGTGCTTCGAACAAACTACTCCCAAATCTTTGATTTAGAAAGTTACAAATATGGACTTGGGAAACTCTTCTTCACAAACCTCTGCATAGGATAAAGTTGTAACTTCTTCATCTTCTGGGGTTTCTGGCTGGACAAGTTGGTCAACCCCTGAGACTTATGATTTGAGGGAACGAATCAACCATCATTTTGTTGAGTTCATTGACCCTTTGGAGTTCCCTTTCTACGCTCGAAGTTCAATGGTCTACCCCTATGTGCCCATTGACCATCGACGTAGTTTGGAGGAGAATCTGCTTGTGGCATGGTATACATCTTCCATGCCCACAACGACAGTGCTTGTTGCCCGACGCCCAGAAGAGGCACAAGGGTACAACCCATCATTCTTAGCCCAGAAGGCAAAGATTTGTTCTTCTGACTGGCTTGATTATATTAATGCCTTTGTTCCTTCCACCCCCGTGCCATCTCCCATAATAGAAGCATCCACACATTCTTCTCCATCTTCTGAAGTAGAAGCATCTACACATTTTCCTCTACCAACTCTTTGCTGGACAGAGAAACTGAGGCTTGCCCTCCCCATGAATGAAGTCTTTCCACCTTACAAACCTCCACCATCCCCTCCTCCAGCTGAGCAGAAATAAGCTCAACTTCTGCTTGCAGCTTTCTCTCACTTGCCCTTCAATGTTCTTGAGGATGCAGTCCCTCTCAAGAACTTTCAATAGGCTTGTGATATTCTGACTAGGGGCCATGTCCTTAATCCCCTTGCCCAAGCAGAACTTCATATGTTCCTGGACCAACTTCCATTGCTCCTCTACTGGCATCGAAATTCTATGGCTACTACACAATCTTTAGACCAACTTTCGTCTCTTCGAATTCATGCCCAGTAGGAAGTAGAGAACTTCATCGAAGAATTCGATGATTTCAAGAATAAAGATTCTGCGTATTGGGATGATTTGGTCATAGACGAATTGGAACAAAGATTGAGAGAGGAAACTTTCGAAATAAAGGCTGAAGAGCTCTACTACGAAGTGAGAGCACATCAACTCATGCAGCCAACATTAGAAGAAATAGAAGATATAATAAAGAAAGAACAAAAATTCATTGATCACTGTTGGATCAAATTTCATGATCTTGTTATTTATTCCATTCCTTATTTTTATGAGCTTGAGTTTATACCCAGATAGGGTTATTCGATGTAATTGCCTTGGCTTGAATACAAACAAAATTCTTCTGTATTTGGCATTGTTTGACCCTGTTTCCTTTTGTCTTCAAAAGCCAATTCAGAGCTTCGAACTGAACAAACTCATTCTTCGAAATTGGACACAATTGTTAAAACACTAAAATCAACATGAATTCTTCTAACTTTTGGAATAGAATTGACAATTCTGCTGATTTTCATTTAGAATCAGTGCTTCGAATTTAACAATCTTATCATTCGAATATAGATTCAATTAATTCCAATAAGGATGCTAAGATGAATTGTCCAATTTATGGACTATGGTTACCAACTCTTGTTGATTTTTGTTTGGAATTGGTGCTTCGAATTTTAACAATCTTTCCCCTCAAAGCCTGTTTTAACCATAACCAAAATATAGTCATGGTTAATACTGACTAATTTTGCAACAGTCCATACTTATAACAATATGGAAATCGCCCTTGGGGTACACTGTTTTAACCGAACAAACAATTCTCTGTGTATATACAAACCAACTATTGGTTTAGATGTTTCGAACAACAATTCACATCCTTAAGAGGCCTTAAGTTTTGCCTCAAGGGTATTACTTTTGTTAAGAAACCTATTACAGGTCTTTGATCTCTTCTAAGTAAACCCACCCTTGAGTATTCTTACATTTTTAAGCATCTAGTATGTCAAGTGACTCAGATTTTGAAGCCGTTGTTGTTTGATTTTTGGCGCCAAAATCTGGTTTCGAAGCCAAACACCTTATTTCGAAGCTGATCTCAGCATCTAGGCTGTGTTTTTCCCCCCAAAAGTATCAATATTGAAGGAAACTTTTCGTATTCATACTTCTAGTACTCAGCGACTTACGCAATATATTTTTCAAACACAAAAGCTTTAAAAACCGTTTTGTTTCGTACTCTGAAACCACTTGCTCTTTTAACGCACAAACCCTTCTTTCTACCGATCTTCTGTTAACCCTCTCTTCTTTACTGCTTGCTACCAATGGATCCCTCATCGCTAAAAGTGCTTGCTAGCGACCGTATCAGCCCTACCATGGTTTTGAAACGATGTATTGATGAAGAAATCGCCAAGCTAACAACTGGTGGGCCAACCGCCATAGATGGATGTCTCTTTGTTCCTCGTCACAGCAACCAACAAGAGTACGTTCTAGGTCCCATCTTTCGGGAAGCTCCTGACCAACTCCCAGCTTTATACCCTCGTTTGGAGGATCACTTTTTTCTCTATGAAGGAGGGCTTGACTGGAGCAATTGGAGAATGACCCGGCCTCATCGCTGCTGGTCGACATTGAGAGCTGAATGAGAGAAATGGTATGACAGGGTTGTGCCTGTGAGAGAAGATGACCTACAGGAGCTCTGCATCCTCGACGCTCTTTGTCTTTCCAGGTTCATCATTCTTGAGGATCCCTTTTTAATCCCTGTTGTTCTATGTTTTTGAAATATGGCTTTTAATTTCTTCCAATTTCGGTGCGGCATGATGGCCCCCACCATTCTTGATATTTGCCATCTTTTAGGGCTTTCACCCCATGATTCTCCTTTTACTCCCAACTACCCGGACCTCCCTGTCAAATTTTCCTTTCCAGCCTTAAACTCTTCTTACAGCGACTTCGTAAAGGCTGAAAATAAAAGGGAAGGCCTCGTGAGAGACAGAGAACTATTTTCCTTCATTTTATACTGGTTGTGCAAATTTCTATTTTGTACCTCATCTCAGAGGATTATGCCTGAGTTCGCTCCACTTGCGAAGGCACTTGTCTTGAAAAAACATATAGCTCTTGTTCCTTATCTTTTAGGTCATGTTTACAGAGCTTGTTCCCAATTTTGTGAAAAACCTCTTGATGTTAACCAAGGAGGTCCCCTTTGGGTGCTCCAGCTCTGGCTTTTTGCCTATTTCACTGATTTGCACAAAAAATGCCTAAAATTCCTTGTTCAGGACCCTAGCACCTATGGGGAAAAGTATGCTAGGATTGCTCTTTACCCTGTTTCTTTTGCTTATTACTTTGTCTTCTTTTACCAACTCCCTATTTATTCTCCTGCTTCCCTTTTTTGTCTCTTTGACGCCAATAAAGGACCTGCTTGGCTACAAACTTTTCTGGCTGATAAAGAGTGCTCCACTTCACCACACAAAGATATGTGGGCTTCAATTTTGTTACCGAGGGAGCTGTTCATTGGCACTTTAAACCCTCGAGGTTATAAATACATATCTGAGGTGTACTGCCCCTCTCAGTTTGCCAGACAATTTGGGCTCACTCAAGGGATACTGCTCCACTTTTGCGCTCTAATGTCCACCTTACAGCTAGAGACTTGAGAATATCTAAATCAAAGCTAGAGGCGGCAATACTCAAACTGCTGAAGGAATTGAATGAATTTCAATTTGTCCCTTTTCTCCCATCTAGCTTAGTTTTGAAAAGATTCTAGAACTGGTGGACAGCCAATATGGAAGTGCGCCTATTTGCACACCCTCATGACTTGTTAATAGGGTTAGGAGTGCCTTCGAAGGCTAAGTCAGCGACAGTTAAGAACATTCCTCCCTTTTCTGCAGCTACCACAACTTCTCCTGCAGCCTCACCTCTTCCAGCTAGAGTTACCAGAGCTGCTTCGAAGAAGGGTAAGCATTTCTAAGTTCCTCTTTTCTTCAACTCTTTTATTTGTCTCCTCTATATTCACATATTTTGGTGCAGGATCTCCACAAGAAGAATCTCCCAAAAGAGCTGAAACTCTAGCTGCTCTCAAGGCCAGACAACAACAGAAAAAGAAAAGAAAACTGGTACTCACTCCTGAAGAATCTGAATCTCAAAATAAAGAGAGAGAGAGATTGAGCAAGAGCAAGGAACACCATTACAACGAAAGACGAGAAAAAGGGTGGCTGTTCCCTCTTCTGAAGAACTTGATCCCCAAATTGAAGAGAGAGAGGTTGAGAAGGAGCTAGTAGTATCATTGCCAAGAAGGAAGAGAAAGAAAGTGACTGTTCCTGCTACTGACTTGATTGAAGATCCTATCCATGAAGCTGCTGCCAAGGCAATAGAACAAGAACATTCCAAAGCGATGATCGTCTTTGAGAGGGCTGAGAAAAGACGGCAGCAACAATTTCTGAGGGATGAAGCTGCTGCTACTGAGGCACTACAAAAGGAAGCTGCAAGAAGGTAACAGACTGCTGAACATTACTCTTTTCGCAGCTCTCCCATCATTGCTAGTGCTTCTGGAACAAGTAATTTCTTTCATGCTTCTACTGTTTTGCCTTATCAAATTTTGACACTAGAGCTTAACCTTACGTCTTTTCCTTTTTGCAGCAACAACTACTGAGGCTATACTTCCAATGAGGACTCCCTCAATTTCAATTGAAGTTGATCAAATGCAGAATGTGAAAGCCATTCAAATAATACTTCCACTTCCTAGGGCCACATTTCGTGTACCCCCTTTGAGCCCTAGCATTCCTTTAACTCTTTCTTTTGGTTTGACTCCATATCTTCCTCACTTGACCCTTGATACTTCTCTTTCGAGCCTTGCTCCTCCTTCTTCTTCCAAGGAAATCCCAACTGCTACTCCGTCTAGGATGGCAGTTGATTCCCCTATTGAGGGTCCTGGTAGCTCTCTAATCCGAGGTTTATCGCCTTTACCTAGCTCCAGCCCTTCTTCACTTGACTCATTGGTGGCTAGGACCATGGAGACTGCTAAAGATGCTTCATCTATTTCTTCTATCCCCATGCAGTCCTCTGTGCCTTTCACCACAACTCTTTATGCGTCTCTCATGTCTATGGATGAGGTTGATGTCTTTGAAGCCAGACTAGCTAGTCTCTTCGACATACCCTCTACCTCTCCAACATTCAATGTTGAAGCTGAGCTATTAATTTTGGCTGACTCCTTGCTGGAAATTTTCGAGAGTTCTTCTTCCTCCAGCAGCGAGCCTTCTGCACCTTCGATAGACCTGGAGACATGCCTGGATCTGTTGATTTCTTTTTTGAGGATCCCCTTCGAGGCTCTACAAAGGCCTATAATCAGAAATGGGTTCCTCTAATGCTGCAAAGTTGCTGAGCAGTCCGGCATGAATGTTTCAAGTCACCTATCTCAGGCAGCAACCACTGCCGATTTTTACATTAACATTTGCCAGGCTACTAAGGCTGAGGATGAGAAATTGGCTGGCGACCAGAGTTTTTTTTCCCACATACATACTGAAGTGTCAAAGCTTAAGGAACAACACTCATCTGCCTTTCACTTTCGAGTCCAATTGCTAGAGAGGAAAGCTCAACTTGAAGAGGAGCTATCTGTAGTGAATCAGGCCTTAGTCCGAACTGACACTAAACTGCAAATTACCAACCAAGGACTGGCTGATCGAAAGGAAGAAATGGTTGCAGCTATTCAACTGTTTTCAGCATTTACCAACAGGAAATCTGTTGTACAAAAACAATTAAGACACTGTAATGATTTTTGGGCCAATTTGTGGCAAAATGTACTTAATTCTTTATGAAAAAGGAAATTTTTGTTTATCATTTAAGCAGTCTTATGTTCTTGTATTTGGTGTTTATTTTATTCCTTGTGTTTCCCAAATAGTTAGAAAATAAGGCTTCAAATATCTGCCATTAATCTTTTTGGGATGTATATACCCATTCAAATTTCTCAAATGGTATGCTCCAAAAGGCAGAACTCTATGAATTTGATATGGTTTTTCCCAATTAGGTGACCATTTGCCAAATTTATGGCTTTTAATTCCTATTGGGAGTATTGTTTTCCGTACCAAATCACCTTCATCAAAGCCAATATATTTGACCTTTTTATTGTAATTTTTGATTGCTTTCTTTTTTTGCAAGAGAATGCTATTTAATGCCAGAATTCTGGCTTCATCTATGTCTTTTAATTCCAAGCACATACTCTGATGATATTGCTCAGGATCCAACTGATCTTGGCACCTTACCCTTAAGGATTTAACATTAATCTCCACAGGTAACACTGCATCATGCCCATATACTAAGGCATAAGGAGTGACTCCTGTGCTTGACCTTGGGGAAGTTCTGTAAGCCCACAAAACATCCAAAAATAAGTTATGTCAATCCCTGGGATTGTCCTCCACAACCTTTTGTATTCCTTTTTTCAAGGATTTATTAGATGATTCAGCTTGACCATTGGCTTGTGCATAATATGGGGTGGAATTAACGAGACTAATTCCAAATTCTGCCACGAAGGACTTCATCATCTTTCCATCGAACACAGTCCTATTATCCACAGTTATAGTTTGTGGGATGCCAAATCTATGGATTAGATCCTTGATAAATCCAATGATCTCTGTCTGGTCTACAGCTTTGTATAGCTTAGCTTCGACCCACTTAGTGAAGTAATCAGTGGCTACTAGAATAAAACAATGATGCTTCGAAGAAGGTGGGTGTATTTTCCCCATCATATCCATAGCCCACCCTCTAAATGGCCAGGGCTTTACTACTGCATGTAGGTCAGTTACGGGCACATGCCTTATTGTGCCATGCTTTTGGCATGCCTGGCAACCCTTTGCATACTCTATGCAATCTTTAAGGATAATTGGCCAATAGTAGGAATGCCTTCGAAGCAACCATCTCATCTTCACACCAGGCTGATGAGCACCACAAATGCCTTCATGAACCTCAGCCATAGCTGTTAATGCTTCTTTTGGGCCTAAACATTCCAGCAATAAGCCATCTCCTCCCTTTTTGTAGAGAGCATTACCATATATCATATATTGCATAGACTGCAATATAGTTTTTCTGTTGGCTTTCGAAGATGGACCAGCCAAGTACTGCATTATTGGATGCCTCCAATCTTGTTCTTGTAAGTCATTATGATTGACTTCCAAGACCACATTCCTTTTATTCAAAGGTGGTATCAATTTCTGATATGTTGTTTGGCTTATGTCCTTTTGGGCATTATCTCTTCTCTTGAAGTTCGAAGCTTTCTGAGCCACATCATTAGCTCTTTTATTCAAGAATTTTGAAACATGAGTTACATTTGCTATTTGAAATTGAGAAAGCAGATGTAATGCAACAACATAATATGGTAAAATGCTTATGCTTTGACACTTGAAAATCCCTTTCACTTGGTTAACCACCAATTGAGAATCTCCGAAAATGTCAACTGCATGAACTTGTAATCCAATAAGAATTTCTAGTCCCACTATTAAGGCTTCATATTCAGCTTGGTTATTGGAACAAGTAGCTTCATCCACTCTGAAACCATGTGTGGTTTCTACCCCTTGTGGTGATTTAATCACAATACCAATTCTAGTTAAGCCATTGGCTTTCGACCCATCGAACCACATCTGCCATGGCTCAACACTAGCCATACCAAGTTCCATTATTTCTTGGCTCTCTGTTTGAGATGGATGGTCTGCTAGAAAATTGGCTAAAACTTGTCCTTTTGCTGCCCTTTAGGGAACATACTCTAGATAAAATTCTGATAAGGCTAGTATCCACTTGCCAATTCTCCCCTTCAACATAGGTCCAGATAACATGTACTTAACCAAATCTGTGGTTGCAATTACCAAGACAGTTGTAGGTAAAAGATAGTATCTTAATTTCATTGCGAAGAAAATACAAAAGCAAGACACTTTTTCAACAAATTTGAATATTTACATTCACAAGAATTTAAAAACCTATTAAGGTAATAAACAGCTTGCTCCTTGCCTTCTTCATTATCTTGAGCCAAGAAAGCTCCCAATGAATCTTCTGCTGCAGCTATGTACAACTTCAAAGGCTTATCACCTTTTGGTGGCATCAACACTGGAGGGTTGGCCAAGTAAGCTTTGATACCTTCAAAAGCAATTTGATGCTCTGCTGTCCACACAAATTCTTCTTCATCTTTCAGCCTTAACAAGGAAGAAAATACTTTAGTTTTCCCTGCAGTGTTAGAAATGAACCTTCGAAAAAAGTTAGCCTGTCCAAGGAACCTTTGTACTTCTTTCTTACTTGATCGAGGCCTAGCTTTAATGATGGCTTTGGCTTTATTCTGATCAATCTGTATTCCTTTCTTGTGTACCACATAACCCAAGAAGTTTCCAGATGATACGCCAAAAGCACACTTAAGAGGATTGAGCTTCAATTTGAACTTTCTCATTTTTTCAAGGGCTGTTTCTAAGTGAAACAGATGCTCCTCCATGGATTGGGATTTAACTACAATGTCATCAATATAACACTCTAAATACCCTCCAATGAGGTCATGAAAGATAGTGTTCATAGCCCTCTGATATGTAGCCCTAGCATTCTTCAGGCCAAATGGCAATTTAACCCATTCGAAGGTGCCAATATTTCCAGGACATCTGAATGTTATCTTGTGGACATCCTCCTCTGCAATGCAGATCTGGTTATAACCAGAATACCTATCCATCGTTGATAAAACTTGATGCCCTGCTGAACTGTCTACCAACAAATCCACTATAGGCATAGGGTATTCATCTTTTGGAGTCGCTAGATTTAAGTTTCTGAAATCAATGCATACCCTCATTTTACCATTCTTCTTGACTACAGGCACAATATTAGATAGCCATTCAACATACCTGATTGTCCTAATAAAGCCTGCCTTGAGTAATCAAAGAATCTCTTCCTTTACTTTCTGAATTACTTCTGGACTCATTCTTCTTGGTTTCTACTTGTATGGCTTGAAATTAGGCTTCATAGGGAGCCTACGTTCAACTAATGACCTATCCAATCCTGGTAATTCATTATAAGACCATGCAAAGCAATCTTTATATCTCTTTAGAACAACCAATAACTCGCCCCTGTCCAGATCATTCAAACAAGCACTTATATAGGTGGGTTGTTGCATAAAACCTTCCCCTGAATTTACTTCTTCTAAGGGGTCTTGTGTCTGAGAACTTATTGAAGCTTTTTTCTTGGTTTCTTCTACCTTCGAAGCAACCTTCTCGCTTTGTTCTGCTCCCTGGTTCTTTAGTTCAACATCTTTGCCCTCCTTCTCATAGACAAAGTCTGTCCATAAGGCATCCTCTTCCTGTATCTCCTGGACTTTTGTTTCAATGTCTAATGCATAGTATTTGCCAAGGGTCAAAATTCTGACCCGTTGCTGCTCCTGTTCATAGCCAATTATCATGGCTTCTCTCTCTTGCTCCTGTACTTTCTGGACTATTGATTTTACATCCAATGTTGAGAATTTAATTAGAGCCAAAGACTTGGCTTCTTGTTCTTCATCTCTTTGCCTACAACCAAGCATCATTGTCATCCTTAATGACAATTTCTTTATCAGCACTTTCTTGGACTAAGTGCTTCAGGTGTGTCACTTCCTCATTAGCCGTCACTTACCGAGCCATCGACTTTCCTCGATTATCGAGTGGTGTCACTCCCTCAGTATACAACTTGGCCTCTGCAAAGTTTGCACAGGCTATGAAGGGTTGATGATCTGCATCAAGTTCCTCCGTCTCTCCATTGCCTAAGGCCATCATAATTTTTTGATGCAAAGAGGAAGGTATACATTTGTTAGTGTGGATCCAATCTCTCCCAAGTAAAGCATTGTATTTAGCATTACTGCCGACATTTAAGAATCTTTGTCATGCGCCCCTGGTTCCCATACTCAAGTTAATGGGTAGAATCCCTTAAGCCATCTGTTTGTCTCCAAAGAAATCCAAATGATGGTTGTCTTTGGTTGGAATCAACACAGGATTCTTTTTCCCTAGTTTCTTCAAAGAAGATTTCGGTAGTAAGTTTACTGCTGCCCCATTGTCTATCAGGACTCGGTTCAGTTGTATCCCATCGAAGAAAGCCTTGATGTACAATGGCTTGACATGTTGTGTCATAGAATTCGAGGGATACTCAAAAGGATACGAGAGATTAATGCTCACCTCTTCTTCACTCTTATATTCAGTCTCCATTGGGGTAGCCAACCCAGGATCATCTTGTACCATACTTACTTGTGAGTCTTCACTAGAGACAGGAATAGGATCCATGTCGTGGTCATCTTGGTCCTCATTTCCAGCTTGGAACTCATGAGGCAGTATGTGTACCATATTAACTGATACTGGAGGAAATGAGCCAAATTGGATGGCTGGTTGTACTTGCTTCCTCCCTTGGCCACCTTGTTCAGTTACTTCAACAGCATCCTCCATGGTGCACTCTGGTACTTCGTTGTTAACTGATTCCTTCGAAGGATCTTTCTCAACTGGTTTTTCAACCAAAAATGTTTGCTCAGCCATGAAGGCTTCGAACATTTCTTCCTCCACCATTTCTTTCTTCTGGCTTATGCCAATTTCTTCTTCTGTTTCGCTATCACTCTCCATCAGAGCTTTCTCTAATCTTGCTAAGCTAAACTTCTCTCTAGCTTTTAGTTCAGAATGAACTTTGGCCAACTGTTCTCTGCTGCAACCCACTTTGCTTTGTAGAGTTGGGTTTGGAGTATGGTCTTACTTTGGAGTCTTCTTTCCTTCTGTCTGGACCAATGAAGAGCTCTCTCCATTTTCTTTCATATCGTTCGGGTACTGAGTGTACCTGCGCTGAATCTTTCTCCTTTGTGATCTCGAAATGACTGGGACCATATCTGGTTCCTTTGTCTTTAGGTGTTTAAGCAATACCCAATTGTTCGGAGCAACCAAAGGAGGCTTGACCATCCTGCCTTAGATTCCAACATCTCTCCAGGCAGGCACTTCCCTAGGTTTGTTTTGCATTACAAACCAGTCTGGGACTCTAGGTACCCACGAACTTGTTGACTCAGATGTTGAACTGCTTTTTTCTACTTTCGAAGCCATCTTCGAAGCTGGCTGTGAATGTAAGTGTTTGGCTCTGACCTCATGTTTTAAGTCTGATTCAGACCTTCGATAAAGGTAGCCACTTTCTGTCTTGCGTGAGGCTGGTCTAGGGGGCCAATCTCTAGCTTTGATCCCATGAACTGAGCCTCTCTCTAGTCTTTTTTCAGAATGACTGCTCTTCATTCTGTAATAATTGGGTGGCCTGGATTCATATAAGGGCCTCTTACCTTTAGTATACATTCTGTCCATTGCAGGCTCAACCACTGGTGGTCGCTGCCTATCACTGGCTGGATACGGCCTTTTGTTATAAGCATTGGTTGATTTAGGACGTCTCTGAACTTTCCTGTAGTATTGCTTCCCATCGATTGGAAGTCCCTTCAACCATTTATAACTCAGTCTGCACCTGGGACACATCCTTTGTATCACTGCTGCCTCTAAGGAATCATCATCCAGTGATTCTTCATCAGAGTGTTCCCTCTGGTGTGAGAAACCTTGTCCAATAACTGGTGGCTTTCTAGTGTCTTTCTTGATGGTTGTTTGGTTAGCAACATGCATCTGCACATTGACTTCTTCTAATTCTGTCAAGGACAAGTTCTGGAAGTCTGACGTAATGACATTGGCTGCCGCCTCTCCAACTTCTGGAAATGGATTACTGTCAATCCCCATGGCCTTTTCTATTTTGGCTGGGAACTTCAAACTTCCTTTCCGAATTTGTTCCTGGATCCTGTCTCGAAAAACAATGCAGCTTTTAGTCAAATGAGACCAAGAGTTATGCCATTTACAATATACTTTTCCCTTAAGTTCATCTGAAGATGGCAGTTTTACTCCTTTAGGTAACTTAAGGAAGCTGGCTGCAAGCAAATGATCAAAAATGTTATCTACTTTTGTTAAATCGAAAGAGTACTTTCTGTGAAAGTCTTTCTTTTTAAACTGCTGGTCAATTGTTGTATCCTTATGAACTAATGCCTCACAGATCACAGGTTCTTTGCCCACAATTTTTGCTGCATCGATCTTATAATCTATAATATGTCTTGTACGATGCATTATTTCAATCTTGTTCCTCCTCTAGTAATGCTTCGTATCTAGACACCTTATAGGTTAGTTCCACCAAATCTCTGAATTCAGTTGAGTCAAACTTCTTTCGAAGCCTGAACTCTAGGCCATTTTGAGCCAATCTTACGAATTCTGACTCTGGCAGGATAACTCTACATTTATTTCGAGCCCTTTTAAATTTAGCAATAAACTGAGTAGCCTTTTCTTCAGGCCTTTGTCTCAATCTAGCCAAGTCTGCCATGGATACCTCTAGCTCCGATTGGAAGAATTGGGCATGAAATGCCTCTTCCATTTGTTGCCAATTTTGAATGGAGCCAGGTGTAAGGTTGATGTACCATACAAATGTTCCCCCAGTTAGAGAATTTGGGAATAATCTTAGTTTCATATAGTCATGATTAGTAAATTCACCGCATTGAGCAGCAAACCTAGCAATATGCTCTATTGTTGATTGGTTTCCACTCCCATAGAAAAGGGTAAAATCTGGTATCTTGAACCCCCTTAGGTATTCATGTACCCTATCTACCCATTCTGGGTATGGTTTTCTGTATACAGAAGTCTGGACCTCCTGAGCCATCGGTCCACACATCTCCCTAACAATATCAGCAATTTGGTCCCTAGGGACCATATTTTGTGCCTGCTGAGCCACTATTGGAGGGACAAACACAGGATTTGGTAGACAAACTTGTGCTTGCGGTCCTTTTGGTCCATAAGGTGGTACATTTGGGACTGGCTGCCCCTGTAGTGCAGGTTGCTGTTGGGGGTGTGGGTAACCCCTTTGAGCCTGTCCTGCGAAAGGTACTGGAACAGGTGTTATGTCCCTTCCATTTGCAGGCCAACCTTCCAACCCCCCGGGTATAAATTCGAATAAGGGATTATTATACCCCCTAGTGACAGGTATGGCTTCGAACATGGGATTTGTAACCATTCTTACACCGGTTTCTTGTACTTGACCAGATCCACCAACTTGTGTGGCTTCATTGTTGAGTATTGAGGCATTTTGGCCTGCTATAGGCCTCAAAATGGATTCATACCAAGACTGAGGTGATGGTCTTTCATAGTTCTGATTACTAGTTTGACCATTAGAATGTCCATTTACTTGCATAGGCTGTTTGTCTCTAGCCAATCTTTGCTGAGGGACATTTAAAACTTTCTATGTGTGTCTCGTGTTTGTTGGTTGGTGGTTGTTCATTCGATCCAAAAAGGATGTTGTCCACCTTTCCATCATGTTCATTAATTGTTGTCCCATAGCATCTACTAGGCCATCCCATAGGTTTATTGGCTGAATAGATGGAACAGTGGATGGTCCAATTCCTTGGTTTTGTCCAATATTATGAACATATGGTTCTTGTCTCGAAGTACTGGTCTGTTCGACCATAGGTTCTGATGACATGGGAGTTTCCACAGGATGTGTTACCACATTATCCTTTGGATTAGGTATTTCTACCTCTCCTTCTACGCCTTCTTCCAAGCGTTCATTTTCTCCTTGTCGTCTTCGTCTAGCCATTTTAACAGGTCCCACCGGGCGTGCCAAAAATATATGTTGGCTTTTTTGGCTTTCGAAGGGTATTTTTGTAAATGCGAGCGTACCAGCAAGGATCAATCAGTCCTTACAGAAATTATAATTGCCAACCAATTATCAGACGATTGTGTTTTAGTTCTTTCAGCCACAATGAAGAGGACTTTTACTGATGGCTTGACTTAGGAGAAATTAAACAAAACAACAGTTAAATGACGAACAATTGAAGTATTTCATTAAGATGAAAACTTACAATGATCCAAACTCAGCCTCGTAGAGGTTTACAACAACAATCTACTTGAAACTACTCCTATGAACGAAGTGCAGTGCAGGAATTTAAAGTGCAGGAATGTAAAGAACAGGTATTTAAAGTGCAGGAAATGTAAAGACTGGAAATGTAAAACTGGAAAATAAAATATGAAGTAAATGACTGGTTTCTTGGATCTGAGTCTGGGGGTTTTTTCTGGGGGCTTCCCTGCTATTTATACTTGTCAAGGATGACCTTCGAACTGCACTTCAAGCCGTCGAACTGCTCCACCATCATTTGCAGTTAGGATTCCCTCCTATATTTGAATTTGAATGTAAGTAACCGTTGGAGCCACGTCACCTTGCATCTTTTTATTGATCCAATGCTACTCAGATCACGTGAGAACCAATATTAACTGCCACGTGTACGATCAGGATCAAAGACTTGACTAGTCTTCCTATATTACCCTTACTCTGCCACGTGTCGAATTGTGATTGGCTTTTACAAAATATGTAGCCAACAGATTAATAACTAATAAAACCTGTGATAAAAAAAAGAATTCAACATATTTGAAGAATAATAAATATTATTTTTGTACGCGCATTTGAAGAATGTAATACACACTATATACTATATTTTGGAATCATAACCATATATTGAATGGAATAAAATCATATATTTCATAAATAAAAGTTAAATGTTCAAAGGTATATACAAAGAAATTAATAAAAAGTTTTTAACTGTGATTACATATATTAAAAAAATGAAAAAACTTGAGAAAACTAAGTTCTTGAATTCTTTGACCATATTTTGCATCTCTCCGAGAAATTTTTGACTTGAAAAATAAAAACACAAATTAATTCAAAAACTGCTAGAAGCATATGAATAAACTTACTATTTTTGTAGAGACTGTTCTTGTCTTACAAAAGAAAAAATCGGACTTTTTCTCATCACACTGACTCTTCATTTCCTGCATCAATAGAAAATGAATAACAACTTTGATTGTTACTAGAATCAACAAATGAAAATCTTCAATGTATGGCCAGATATTTTAAAGTCATAAAACCAAATATATATAGAATCAACAAATCCAAAATGAAATCTTGAAATGATTATATATTCCTTACCAACTAAAAAAATTGTTTATTAGCAATTTAAAGAACGGAAGTTATACCATACTTACATATTGGATTTCAACTCATATTCTTTAGTACGAAATTAATCCATTCAACTCGCACTTCATCAAGTTCGGTTTCCGTGTAAGTCTTTTTTCCACTGAACTGCATGGCTATTTAGAAACAATTAGATAATGAAGAAGATGTACAAGTATCATGAATATAATAGTAATAAAAGTTTAGAATTTATCTCACATTTTGTTTTCTTATGATGCTTTGATCTCTAATGAGGTCTTTCATATACCTCATTACATAAAACCCACATTCCAAGTTTGTAGATTGTTGCGGGGACTACATGAAAGCATTTTTATTATTATTAGAAACTACATATAAAGTGTTATGATCAAGTTGAACAACCATTAGAATAAATATAAGTATGATAAAATTAAAGAAAATGATATTGATTACCTGAACTACTTTCCAAACTGGATTGGTCCTCCTCCTCCTTTGGGTAGTTTCATAAATTTTCAAAGCACTTTACAAAAGAAATTCCAAAAGTCAAAATATTTTTAGGGTAACTCAAATTGCTTAGAAATGTACGAACCAGCCAAACTTACGTGTTTATTACAATTTCAAGGCTTGTGTTTATTTTAGAATTAATCGAATCAAGCAAGTACACAATCATCAATATTAGATCAATGACTAACAATATCCAATGGTACCTACAATTGAACAAGTCGCAAGTATGAGCTTAATAAGTTTATTATCATTTAAACACATGAAATAAATAGTTTTAGATAATTACCCAATATTATAAGGAATTAAAATCAATTGTTCTAGCATAGCCTTCTCTAATCTTCTTGCAAGCAACACTGATTTTGATTTCTCCCCAGCCATAATTTTTCCACTAATGATACTTGATATGTCTTTCTCTAGTGGAATGTCTATGGCTTCATCATACTTGATATGCTTGACTAATGAAACAAAAGATTGAATGGACTCTTGATATTTTCCACATTCAACATTAATTGAAGCTCCATAAGTTTAAAATTTTCAAAATAAACAAATATAAGTCAACTTCAATTTTAGGAAAGTGTAATAAAATTTCTAAGTTTGAATATTTTACCTCATCACCAACCAATACAAGATTTTTGGGCCAAGAAACAAAAAATCCCATTGCTTCTCCAACAATAAGCATCTCATCTAGGATAGGTATAGGAAGCGGGACATCTTTTTGAATAACAACTTCAATAGACACACGTACATTAGATTCTCCTAATGGCACCGTATGAATGGCTTCATTGGGTTCAATTCTCTTATACACCGTACCATGAGCAACAATATTTTCAATGGAACCTACCGCAAGTTTACACGGTTTGCCCTATAACACACAAAGTTAACAATGGAACTTCTAAGAATATCACTAACGATATTAGAAATTATAACATCAATATATAAAAACTACACACCTTTCTCTTATTTTGTTTAGGATCTTGAGGTGGAATGTCGTCTTTAGTTCTCACCTTATTTTCTGCTAAGATAGAATCATGCTGAAAATTGCCACTACCACCACTTTTCAACATGTTTGAACATTTGCTCTATAACAAACACACAGATAACAACAAAAGTACTAATAAAATTACTAACAGTATTAGAAAATATAACAACTTTAGGTGTTCTAAATGCTACACACCTTTATAATCTTTTGGGTAAGAGCTTGGGGTGGAATGTCATCCTTAGTTCTCACTTTGTTTTCTGTTGAGAGAAAATCAGGCTAAAAATTTCCTTCATAACCACTTCTCAAGGTGGTTGAACTAACATGTTCAGATTCTGGTGTATGTGGTATTTGTTGTTCCACTGCACTAAGCCTAGCTTGCAATTGTACCACCACTGCCTCAAGATCATTACATTTCTTCTCCCAATATAACTGATTCCTACGTTTAGGCAAATAAAAGTAGGTGCGAGGTGTGTCAAAATTTCCTACACCCCTTACTCGACTAAAAGATTCAGGAGTACCCAATGCCATAGTAGGAATTTCCTTCAGTCTTTAAACTCCCATCACTTTTTTGTTTGGTCAACTCATCCTACAATATTACATTACTATATAAGAAAGATGAACGGTTGAGGTAGTATAAAATAAATGCAATCAGTACACACAAATATCTTACAATTCTCACAGCTTGTTCCATAATTGTCTTGTTATCATATTCTCCATTTTTATTTTGACGAGCCTTTTTCCATAGAATGCTTCTATCCAAATCTTTAGTAGATCCGGTCATACGTTTCTATCAGTCAAACATACATCAATTTTTCAAAATAATCATATCAAAATTGATATTAAATTATAAAATTTGTAACCATTTACATAGTCTTCTTGAAAGCGAGCATAGCCCTTTCGACTGATTCTATGGTTATACTTATTTTGACTTCGTTTCCATTTTTGAACCTAGCTCAAAATCTTTAAAAATGTAACACACAAAATTAATCCAAATGTATGGCATTTAATATTTTTTTTGGGTGAATAAGTCATAAAATAAAACAGAAAATTTACAAGATTACAAGGGGCATGCCACTGTTATTACAAAACTATACAAAGTTTGATGGGTCTAGCATTTAATACTGACATTTTAAATAACTAAAGTTTGATTATTTTTACCTCAAACTCTTTTGATAGTCGCCCTTCAAGAAATGAGTCCCAATGTCTTTGTTTAACGAATCCATAAATTGTTGGTGGGTTTGATATGATCTCAGGATTGGACTTGTTTTCACGTATGTACTTGGTCAGTTCTTTCTTGAATGTCCTCCATTTTGAACAAATTGAAGATAACACTTTTTTCTTACTTCTTTCATTCACTTTGTATGTTAACTGAGTAATGAAAAAATATAATGTTATAAAATTCAAATTTTGATTGCACTTAAATACAAGTTTAAGTGTCTTACTTACCTCCACACAACTCCATAATTTTTCTTTCAGTTCAACTAGCACCTCAAACCAGTCCTTATAGTATATTGGAACCATTGTGCGAGCCAACACCCCATGATAGCTTGAACATTTGATTGAATTGTTTCCAATCAATTGACCATTCTCGTTATAGTCAATAGCTTTTCGTACACCGGAACTCCTATCCTTTATGACATCTGGTAATGTTGTCGAACCTCTGCTTTTTCTTTTATTAGATTTTGGTTATGTTGCTGGTAACCATGCATCCTCTCCATCAGTAGGCAGGACATGAGAAGTATTGTCACGACCCAAACCCGCCCCTATGGGTATAGCATCGTAACCGGCCAGTAATCCTGGGATTACCAAAGGCCTCTTGACAGATTAACATATAGTTAGGGGCTGCGGAAGAAAATATACAAGGTCCAATAAGCTGTGATGACATACATAGGACAGAATAGTTCAAAACTTTCATAGACTTTCGAGTGAAGTCAAAGGATATAATATTTACATATCACACATAGGCGTACATGATAAAAATCTCGCCCACAACTTAACAAACAACATAGTCTACTATGATTACAAAAACAACCACAAAACTTGACTTCATCTGGAACCTCCTTGGGAGGCGCAAAGGTTGGCTGACAAAAACTGAAACTTAGGCCATCAACCCTGGACCTGATCACGTGCCTGCTCACCTACATACATAATATAAATAGTGAGCTGAAACCCAGTGAATAATAATAGAGTAAGGGGGTTTAATTAATGTTGTCCATAACAGTTATAGAAAACATAATTCAATAGTTATCAGAAATGGATTCATATTCAAAAATCATAATTCATAGTAAACACAGATTCAGAATCATATTCATAATCAGAATTTGTAGTTAATCATACGTGGTACATTTATTAGCACTAGTAGAAACAGTTAACCCATGAAGAGACGGCCATAAAGGTATACAGTTGACTCACGTGCACGGAGAGAGTACAGTTAGCTCATGAGACGTACAGTTGGCCCATAAAGAGACGTATACATAAGGATCCATAACAGTTGGCTCATGAGACGTACAGTTGGCCCATAATTGGGACGTAACAAAACAGATAACAGATGTTATTTGAAGCTAAGAATGCCACGAAAATATTTCAAAACATCAGACAACTATTCATTCATACAGAAACTAATTTTTTTCAGAAACAGATCATCTTATATCATTCAGAAAATACTTATAATTGAACATAGCTTTACAAAGTTATTACTCACAGTTGGCTTCGGGTGCAGACAAACAGAGCAGATTAATCAAACGGTTTATGGCACGTGACCTATACAAACACATAACAAATACACACTTGAATAACTTACCTTATTTGTTCTTAGCGTGTTTCTAGCCTTTAACCTCATCATGGAGTCTTAATCATGGCCTAGGAATGCCTAGGATGGAATGAGGATGCCAAAAATGCACTTGAAAACATTTTTCAAAACTTGCTGAAAACAAGATCCATGCTCGAGTGTAGATTTCCTTGCTCGAGCGGACATGAAAAATGTGAAGGTTCGCTCGAGCAGACTTCCCTCGCTCGAGCGGACTGTAAACTTTGAAAAAGTACTGGTTGCATGTTTTTCATGCTCAATAGACGCTCGATCCCTGCTCGAGCGTGAGACTCAAGCCCTCGTTCGAGCGTGGATTACCTCGCTCGAGCGGACTGTAAAACATATGAACTTCTAGATACATGCATTTCACGCTCGAGCGGGTATCATGTCGCTCGAGCGGAAGTGCACACATTTAGAGTGCTCGCTCGAGCGTGAACTTCTACGCTCGAGCGTGGATTCAAATTCTGGAATTTCCAAATTTGATTCCCAAGCTTCAAACTCAAACCAAACACTTCAAAACTCAACATTTTGGGCCAAAACTTTAGAAAACCCATAGAAACTCATAAAACAACATGTTTTAAGGATCATTTCAAGAAATCATGGCCCAAAGACATGCCAATTGCACAAAATTTCAACTCAAGATTTATGTATGATCCATAAACAAGACATGCATGCATTTCTTTGAACTTAAGCTCCTCAAAACATGATCAAATGCTACAAAACAACATGAAACTCAATGATTTCCCAACATTAAGGTGAATTCAAGACATGCATGAGGGCATTCTTTGAAAACACTTTCAAAACTTTATGAAATGCACATGCAAACATAAATTTATTCTCAATTCCAATCTTTAGCTCAATTCTCATGACAATCCACCTATCTCACTTGATCTCATGCATTAATCAACTAAATTATAAAACTAGAGGCTAAAATTTCTTACCTAAGATTCTCAATTCCTTATAGTTTAGAGATATTCTTGAGCAATCCTCCAAGTCCCCTAGCGATTCTTCCAAACTTCAAGCTTGATCTCAACTCTCACTCTCTACCTCTCTCTCTCTCTCTCACGTTTTTCTCTTGGAGGCTCAAAGATGGTAAGAAAACAAAAGGCTCAAATAAGGTGTATAAGCCTTATGTAGGCTTAAGTGGAAGTATAATTAAATAAAGCCAAATAAATGGACATTAAATTAAATTAATCTAATTTAATCGTTCTGAATTGGATTTCAATTAAACCTACCATAAAATTTTAAAAATTCCAATTAACACATAAATCAAGCCTATTTTTGAATCAGATGTTGATAAGGCCTTCAATTCGCAAACCGAAACTAAAACATGGACAAATCTTTCTACGCTAAACAGATATAAACACAGATAATGCAACACACACATGCAAATTAATTCAGAATTCCTCCTTAGTTACTGTTAGGCATAATTAATCATGGGTCGGGGTTGTTACAAGTATCCATCCTGTGAATAAAATAAAAAGAAATTTAAGAAAAAAGGTCAAATAGTTAGTCGATTAAATATAAAGACATGAGAAAATGAATATAAATCAAACATTTTAACATGAAAATACAACACTTAGACATATATTCTTACAAATACATTTTTTTTTTCATCATGGATTATCGAGCCAAGTTCTCTCACAATCTCCTCGTACATAAGATGACAAAGAATCATCAACCATATCTAATGATTCAACTTCTGGCAAAACTTTTGTAAAGCCATGATGCTCTATACAAAAATCATTGAACTTATCATCATTTTCACAAGAATATTGTTTTTGAGGAGGTTCTAGCACAACTGACCATCTTGGATCAAGTTGATCTTGTATATAAAAAACTTGCTTAGCTTGGGAAGACAAAATGAAGGAATCGTCTTTATAGCCTATCCTTCTTAACTTAACTAATGCGAAACCCAACTCAGCCACTCTAATTCCCATCGTGTTGTCAATCTAATCACACTTAAATACCGAAATCTTGAACATATTGTAGTCAAGTTGCCATATCTGTAAACACTGGGTTCTTATCTTTGTAACTTGTTACTTACATTGTTATTACCACTAAACTAACTCCACTGTTTTGGCTGACTCGTGAGTTATCTCGATCATTTGTGTGATAACGGTAACCATTGATGATATAGCTGGGGAATTTTATAACATCCAATCGAGGTCCTTGTGCTATCCACTTCAAGTTATTTGAGATATTATTTTGGCCACTTAATTCCTTTGAGACTTGTATATAGTTCAATAGTTAGCTAATTTTTTCTTAATAATATTCAGTATTAGAAAAAGATAAATGTCGAATTATCCTAATACCTTTTCACGAAGCCAATTCATAAATGTTTTATTATGCTCAATTTGTAGCTATTTTTGACTTTGTGATTGACGATGATATTTTAGCTTCAACCAAGCCATATGCTCCCTATCAAATCATGAATAAAGAAATATATTATGAGATAAATCTCTAGAATACAATTGTAAAAAAACGTACTTGAAATATTCTTACTCAATATATAGTTGAATGTCACTTGTATTTTCTAACACATAACAATGTGCTTGCTCCCATTCATTACAATCACCAGTAACAACATAACCACTTGATAAAGGCCTTTCAATTTCTATATCATCATCAACTGTCATGTTCCTATTAGAAGGAATCCCGATTGCATCCACTCCAGGTAAGTACTCTACGCAAAACTCAATAACTTCTTCTACAATATAACTTTCAGCAATGTAACCTTCAGGACAATTACGATTACAAACATAACCCTTTAAGATCTTCATGAACCTCTCAAATTGGTACATCCATCTAAAGTGAACTGGTCCACAAAGTCGAACTTCTCTAACAAGATGCACTGTCAAATGCACTATGATATCAAAGAACGAAGGTGGCAAGTACTTTTCAAGCAAACATAATTTGACCACAAGATCTTTTTGAATCTCATCTAATTTTCCCACATCCACCACTTTGCTACAAATAGCATTGAAAAAGAAACATAACCTGATAATGGCATGTCTCACATGCGTAGGTAACACAGATCATATTGCCACAAGTAGTAACTGTTGCATCAATCCATGACAATCATGTGATTTTAGACCATAAAGTTTCAAATCTTGCATTGATACATGACTTGCCGAATTTGAAGAGTATCCTTCTAGAACCTTCAATTCCAATAATGTTGTACATACTCTTTTTTTCTCCTCTTCAAATAATGTGTAACATGCTGGAGGCAAGTATGTTCGCTTCTCCCCAATTTGTGGTACCAATTCTTCACACAAACCCATTTCTACAAGATCAAGGCGAGAATTAATTCCATCCTTTGTTTTTCCTGGAATATTAAGTAACGTACCAATGAGGCTCTCACACACATTCTTCTTAATATGCATAACATCCAAATTATGTCAAACATGTAAGTACTTCCGATATTCAAGATCAAAGAATAATGATTTCTTCTTCTAACATTTTGTACCACCAACATCTAATGCTTTTTTATTTTTCTTTCCCCATATGGTTACAAGCCCTTCAACCTTATTTAATATCTCCTCCCTAGTTAATTGTATTGGAGCTAATGCAAACTCTTGCTGTCACGACCCTAACCCGCCCCTATGGGTTAAGGACGTAACCAGCCAATAATCATGAGATTACCTACGGCCTCAAACTGATCCAAACGTATTTTAACAGAGTTAATGGGGGCCAAACGGAAGCAAATCAAAACTTTGTCCATAGAGCTGTGCTTACATGGCACATCAAAACAACCATGTACATAGACATTAATAACTCACAACAATAAAATAGTAGCATGAGTTCTGTATAAACGGGATCATACAAGTCCAAGTCAACCCACCAAAACTATACACAGAATTACACAAAGTCTTCACCATCATGACAACATAAAATAGATAACAAAGAGGCAAGGACAGGTCTCATGCGTGAGACACGAGGGCTGACTCTCCAAAACTTGGGTTATTCTACACAGGCTTCACTGAGGCTGGGTCTGGACCTCTCTTGGCTCACCTACAAAGACATGAATGAGTGTGAGCGATAGCCCAGTAAATAATATCAATTACAGAATTTATGCGACAAGACGTAGAACAACATTTTCCAAACGGCCTTGAGCCCAATTCATATCTATAGTTAACATATATAAGGGTAATTTAAATCAAGTAACCATAGTTCCGTACATACTGGCCTTTGGCCCATTCAGATTTACATTCATGACGAAACGGCCTTCGGCCCATTCGATTGTGTCAAAACGGCCTTTGGCTCAATCATATATGTCAAAATGGCCTTTGGCCCACTCATTCATTTTAAAACGGCCTTTGGCCCACTCATTCATGTCAGAACGGTCTTCGGCCCATACATTCGTATCAAAACGACCTTTGGTCCATCCATGTTCATCAAAACGACCTTGGGTCTATTTATGCTTATCAAAACGACCTTGGGTCCATTTATTCTTATCAAAACGACCTTGGGTCCATTTATGCTTATTAAAACGACCTTGGGTCCATTTATGCGTACATATCAGACTTACGTCCACAATCCCAATTAGCAATTCATAAAGCTAAAAAGGGAGTAAACAATTGGACATTCACAAGCATTCAAATATCGATATTACTCACAGTGATCGGTTTGTGGATTCGCCCTGGAGCTTGACCCCACACATTTCATGAACACAAAAGGGTCATTAATAGTTCAATCCGCTCCTTAATTCATATGTTCCTCTTTAGGCTTTATTATTAACTCATTAACTCATTTACAATGTTTAACATATGCCTAAGAGTGCTTGCAAGTGAAAGAGAACGGAAAACAGAACACAAAATGCAAAAACAGGATTTCAAAAAATAGGGTCCCCGCTCAAGCGTGGACTTTCCTGCTCGAGCGGACCCCTTGGTCTGCAAAGGTACTGGTTGCCTTCAATTCCCGCTCGAGTGCGAACTCGGCCGTTCGAGCGAACTTCCTGCCTACATAGCTCCCCGCTCGAGCGTCAACTTCCCCGCTCAAGCGGAACCCAGGTCTGCAGAAAATGCTGGGAGCTCGATTTCTCCGCTCAAGCGGCGGTTTCCCTGCTCGAGCGGGCACCAAACTTTCTGGGTTTTCCAGAACTGTTCTTGAGCTTCAAATACACATTTAAATTGATTTTTCTTGCATTTCACAGCCCATAGCACTCATATACATGTACCAACATGATATAAACACCAAATTACAACATATTGAAGCTCAATTCCCATGAATCAATCACATGCAAACCCAAATTATACCAAACTGACTTCCAATACATTAAATTCATGCATTTAAACTTCATATCCTCATCAATCATGCATGCATGTTAATTCTTGACTTCATTTCTATTTCAAATGGTACAAATGGTGCTTCTAACCATGAAACTCAACAAAACTATGCTTGCATGTATGATTCAACACTCATATTTCCATATTCAACTTAGCACATGTTTGATTATACGAAATCATGGTGATCCTATACATGCATGTGTATATTAACTCCAAATTCTTCAATTATAGTACAACTCTTGTTCTTGATCACCAATTAACCTTTAATACACAAAATCACAAGTTCAAACTCATTAATTCAAGACCAAAAGCTTACCTAGAGGTTCAATCTTCCAAACTATAGCAATTTCTTGAGTTCAATCCTCCAATCCTTCACAAATTTGAGCCAAACACCCAACTCTCCTCTTTTTCCTCTCTCTAGCCGACCCCCTTCTCTACCTCTTGGGTTTAATTCAGCCAAGAAGAGTAACAAAGAGGGTTTTTGAGTGTATAGTGCCCCACTAAGTCACAATATAATAATATAGAGTAATTGGGCACCAATTCATTAATTTAATCAGTTTAATCTAACCCGAATCAATTTCTAATTAAATTTCACCGTAGGCTCTAAAAATTTCGTTAATCACAATGGCGTAATCAATTTCGAGTTCTGTGACTGATAAGGCCTCCAATTTAATTTCCGAAGCAGAAAAATCAAACAGATATTCCTACGGTGAACAGATAGAATTTCAAAATCACATGTATTCACATAATGACACATAAAATCATGCTAAACACATAATCATACTCAAATTAAGGACCAATTAGCGTATTATAGAACAGGGGTATCACACTTGCTCACCATTAAAAGCATTTTTTTGCCTCCGACATAGATGGTAGCGTGGAGGAAATTTTCTGTGGCAAACATATATGTTCTTCTTATCATATTTTACTCTATGAGAACATGTTCCTTCACTACAAATTAGACATACATAATATCCCTTTATAGTACAACCGCTCAAATTGCCTAATGCTAGAAAGTCGTTAATTGTCCACAACAATATAGCCTTTAGCCTAAAATGTTCTTCTTTATAAGCGTCATAAGCTTCAACACCTACCTCCCACAATATTTTCAAATCATCAATTAATGGTGCCATGTAAACATCAATGTTATTACCAGGTTGTTGTGGACCTGATATTAACAATGATAACATCATAAATTTCCTCTTCATACATAACCACGGTGGAAGATTATAGGTAATCATTATAACTGGCCAACAACTATACCTACTGCTAAGGGAACTGTGTGGATTTATTCCATCTGCAGAAATAGCTAAACGAAGGTTTCTTGGTTCTGCAGTGAAATCTGGCCACTTATGGTCTAATAACTTCCATGATGGAGAATCTACAGGGTGACACATTGTGCTATTAGAATCTCTTTCATGAGCATGCCATGTCAAATCCTTTGTTATTTTTGCTGATTGGAACATCCTTCGAAACCTTGGAATAGGTGGAAAATACCATAAAACTTTTGCAGGCACATCTTTTCTTATTTCAGCGGAATTCTTCTTCAACTTCCATCTTGATGTACCACATGTAGGACATGAAGTTGCATCTTTGTACTCCTTTTTATAGAGTATGCAATCATATGGACATGTATGTATTTTCTCAGATCTCATTCCCAATACAACAAACGTCTTCCTAGCCTCATACATGGATGATAGTATTTCATTGTTCATTGGCAGCATATTACCTAACAACGTCAGTAAATCTGAAAACCCAGTGTGAAATAGGCTCTTTGAAGTTTTGAAGTTATACAGTTTAATCAATGTAGATAACTTGGTAAACTTTGTGCAACCCGGATACAATGGTTTTTTCACATCTTCAAGTAATTTCTTAAACACATCAAGATCAGCCGTGCAATGATCGTATGCATCTTGAACCATTTCTATTGTTTCAGCTACATTGTCTATGGAAGACGTGTCAAATTGTTGTTGGGAAAAATCTTGTTCATTTAAACATGGTGATGCCCCACTGGTGACTGCTTCTCCATGCCATATCCATGTGGTATAACTTTGGTCAATACCATTGAGAAAAAGATGATTTCTAATCTCTCGAATATGTTGGCTTCTTAAGTTTCCACAGACTCTACAAGGACAATCTATGGATTAAAGATCACTTACATGTATTATAGCAAAATTAAGAAATTGTTCAACTCCATTCTCATAGTCTTTTGATCTTCTATCCTTGAACATCCAAGATTTGTCCATTTTAAATGTATTTTTGAATACCTATATCAACAAAGAAATTAGAATATAAAAAAAAATAAACTAGAGGCTACACAATTGATAACCTCAAAGGAATGTCATTGAGAAGGCATAATTTCTTTGATAGAACATTAAATGCCTTAAGCAAACTTGCAAAAAAAATAATAATAAATAAATAAATGCAGGATCTTATAACAAATAATTTATCTGATCTATGAATAATTGCAAAGTCAAAAAAATAAAAAAAAAATAATAATTCTACAAAGTCAACAATCTAGGAATTCATTATTCAATACTATCATTTATATTGAATGTTTCATATCCAAGAGGATAGGTGCAGGCTTTACACATTGCTAGGAAATGCCCCAAGGCTCAAAGTGGTCTACCTAACTCACTTAGGTGGTTTGCCTCCCAAAAGAGGTAGCAATAGGCGGCAAAGCGAAGAAGCAAAGACAAAAACGCTCTGCTGACAACAACAACAATGAAAGAATAACAACTAAGTGCGAATAAGCAAGCAACAGCAGCAGCAGTAGTAAAAGTATTAACAAATCAAAACAAATCCTTATTTGAAGTGCATTACTATCCATTTATGTTGGAATTTAGTGTAATTTATTCTTATCTAAAACTTAAATGTATTAGTAGATAGGAACATCCATATGGTGTTTGGACTTTTTTTTATAACTTTCTCCTTAATGGTGAACGTACTTTAAGGGGATTGTAATTTAAATGAATTTTTAGGAGTACTTATATAATTTTGTGGTGTATTTAGAGGCTTGTAGATGAATCATTCAAGTAACATATGTAAGACATGGTCTAGGCTGCAATAGATATTGCTCTGTTTTGAGCTTATGGCCTAGGCTGCAGCCACTATGGCTTAGGCTGCAGCCTGGTGTTTTGTTGAAGTTGAGTTTGCAACCTGGTCTGTGGCTGGAACTTGGCTTGCACTTGGTGCTCTTGCTTAGACTTGTTTTGTAACAAATGGAGCTGGTTTATCCCAAGTTCATAGTGCTCTAAAGTGTGAAATTAAACCCTAATAGACTTGTTTGGCTCCCCAGGCAAGATGATATATTCAGCACTGGTTCTGTCTGGGAGCAGTGGAGGGTTAAAAGTCCTAAAGTGGGTTGGGCTGGTCTTCTTTGGGGCCCTTACTCAATCCTTAAGGCTAGTTTTGTGGTTTGATTGGCTATTCTTGGTCATCTTAATACTGGAGATAAGGTGGCTACTTTTGGTATAACAAATGCAACAAATTGTCCATTATGTGGCATTGTGGGGGAGGATCATAATCACCTATTCTCTAAGTGCTCCTATTCCTTTGTCGTTTGGAAAGCCCTGAAAACCAAATATAAGGTGGATTGGCATAGGTTTGCTTGGACTGAAATTGTTATGACTGTGGATAATCAATGTAAAGGCAAGACCTTGGCTACTATTATTGGGAAGTTGAGTTTCTGTTGTATTGTTTACCATATATAACTAGAAAGAAACAAGAGAATTTTCAGCAATGAAAAGAAACCTGAAGAGGTTGTGATCCAGAACATTATTAATATGATCAGATTTAGAGCTATGGCTCTATCATATGTGAAAAAAATCTAATAATGATAAGTGGTTTCTTAGCTCCTGGAGACTTCCTAGAATAATCCTCAACCATTGAGGTTGTCTATTTTGTTTGTGGGTTGAGTGGTGGTGAGTATATATTGAGTGAGCCTGTTATTGAATGAGTGAGTTGTGAGATTTATACACTATGGGTTGAGTGTTGAGAGCATATATGGAGTGAAATTACATTAATTTTGTGTGTTATTTTACAGGTGCAGCTAGATTTGAGGATTGTGAGGATTACTAAAATGTGGGTTGAGTGGTATGAGACCATATATCTGTGGGTTTATACTAATTTTATCTTTTGCCTATCTATGTGTATCTTCTATTGCAAGTACAAGAGGGACCATTGTGAGTTTGAGTGTTATGTGGTTCGTAAAAGTGGGTTGAGTGTAGTGAGACCAAAATTGTGTGTAGATTCCCCAAGTACCTGCTTTTCTTGATGAGTATGAGGCACATTTGTGGGTGAAGTGACTTAGGAATTTATTGTGTAGTGAGATTTGGTTATGCAGGTTTTGTATAATTTGGATATGATGCCTACTTATGTGGAGTGTCATACTCAAGTTTGCTAAAATCAATAGTGATAAAGGGGAGGCTGCAGACATGAAGACCATGCTGCATGTTGCGCCAGTCAAGTGCCCTCTCCCTCATGGGATATTGTTGTATTTCTTTATGTAGAATGGAGCTATTTACTAATCCTGTGTTGGTACTAGGGCTGGGCACAGAACCCACCCACCCGCACAAACCGCCCGACCCTACTCTACCCGCAGTCTTTTGGGCGGTTTCGACATAGATAGGTGGGCGGGTGTGGGTCAACAATCTTGCAGAAAATCGGGTTTGGGTCGGGTTGCGGTTCTGACCCTGCCCAAACCGCAACCTGCAACCCGCATATAATTACAAATTTTTTTTTTAAATATTTATATATATATTACAAAATAAACCATTTTATTATACTATTAGGGCAGCAGCCGCCCCCCGTCTTTCTCATTCTCTCCTCTTTCCCCCTTTTTTATTTTCCCTTCTTCTTCTTAAGTTCTTAGCAGCACAGCAGCCGCTAACCCTAGAGGAAGACCGAAGAGCAGCACGGCGAGGCGAGGCGAGACGCCGGCGAGCGGCGAGGCGAGACGATTATCTGATTTCGGCGAGGCGAGAGACGGCGAAGATACTCTGGCGATCTCTCTCTCTCTCTCTCTCTTTTTCATTTGATTTTTGAAATTAGATGTGGATCTGCATACATCATAGTACATACATACATCATCTGCTTCTCTCTCTCAACCCAGATTTTTGTACATACATCATTTTTTTTTTTGGTGTTTTGTTTTGTATATTCAATTTTTTATTCCTGAAAATGTAGATATATGACTTGTTTTGGTGATTTCCATGTAGTTAGTTTTTTTCTCTTATTAGCGATTTCATATTTGGAGCTTTTCCTGGTGTTAGTTAATTTTTGGTTACCCTCATGGCAAGTATAACTGTTGAGGGCTTGTTTGTTGGAAATCATCCTTTGATATGGGCAGACCTTTGGCCCCTTGATGCGGCTTCGTAGTGCCGAGCTTCAAATCTTAATCTGGGATTTTTTTTTCTCCTTCTTCCCAAATATATATATATATATATATATATTTCAAAGAGAGAGAAATGGGGCTCTTTCTTCTTTCTTATTTTTTATTTTTTATTAATATGATGAGGAATGTTGGATTTAAATTTCTTGGCAGCCCGTTTCTCTCAATCTGGGTACCAATTAAAAAAAAGCCCAAACCGCAAACCGAACCGCACCCGCCCGCACAACCGACTGACCCACCCGCACAAACCGTGAACCGCACTGTGGGCGGTTGCGGGTCTGTTTTCTTCAACCCGCACGCTTGCGGGTCGGGTCGGTTTTGACCCGCACCCGACCAAAACCGACCCGCGATCAGCCCTAGTTGGTACCTCAAATATGGAACTAGTTAGGCTAAACTCTGGTGGTCTGTCTATACATTCTGTTGGAGTGTGATGTGGTCTGCTGTGTAAATCTATCCAGTACCGTGGTTCCGCCATCATATTCTTTCTATAAATTCTGGTTTGTGTTGTGTTTGCTTTAGTTTAGCTGTTATGAATAGCTGCCCAGGTGATGTGTGTGAGTGTGTCTTTGCCTTGTTGCTGTTGATTCTACCTTGCTGCTGCTAGCTTTGTTTTGCTACCGAGTGTTTTAATAGTTATGGAAATTGTGATGTCAAGTACACATAAAACTCTATAGTGCAACTCATAAACTAATAATGGTGCTTTTAGTTATTATTTAACTCAATAGTTTATGGCTGCTATCCTGACTTGTAGAAACACTAATAAATTTGAAGTCTTCAATGTATTTTTTTCCACCATGAAATCTATATATAGCTAAAACTTGAAATATGCTTCATATCAAGCACTATGATACACTGTCTACACAAATAGATTGGCTGGAGAGAGAATGAAAACCTTAAAATTAGAAGCATTTCTTCTTATATTGATCACACTTCTTGTGACATATTTCTTCTTCAACTCTTTGATCTTGCTTTCATGTTCTCAACTCAAAGTTCTGTGGCTGCTATCAAAAGGTGGGCTGAAGACCAACATGGATCTAATTTGCTTGTGTCTAAGCTATTATGGTTTAATGTTGCCCCCTCCTAAAACCCAGTTTTTTGGCTAGTTCACTTGGTAAAGTCTACCCCTTTTTGTAAAAGTGAAGTTGAATCTAGCAACCATGTTCTGTTACAGTGCTCCAAAGTGTGGAAAATATGGTCTGAGCTACTAAATTAGTGGGGTTTTCAATGGGCAACTTGCAACACAGCAGCAGCAAAAACAACTCAAGCAATGAAGCGACAAAGCAAAGAATAAAGAATAAAGAACTAAGTGCGATGCAAGAGTGTGAAGCAACAAAAGCACTAAATTGGTGGAGATGCATTCGAGGATATTTACAAGCAAGCATGCCTTGAGAGCGAGGCAGGACCGGAGGAGTGAGAGGAAGAGAGCGGCCGAGGCATTCAAGTTCTAGTTAGGATTACCTAATTCTTATTATGGGAGCGAGTGGTGGCTTGAACCTGAAGAGGATTATGCTTCTGATTCTGTATAATCATCAGTGGAAGGAAGACTGTTTATCTATTACCTCTCTCAAACTCCATTGTAAACAGCAGACTTATGCACTAGGTACGACCCGTTTTCTAAAAACAAAAGTGTATTTCAACCTTGTGAAGCTTGAAATTCAAATGTAATTTATCATTTGATTAATGTAATATATGAAATAGATTCCTAAGAAATCTAGTATTTAGGTTCAGGAAGAAGGATATTTGTCTCGTTGAAATTGCATTGAAAATTGGATTTAAAATATAAGCATGTCTAGTACTGTACTAACATTGCTAGGGTTGTCTAATCTGCAAGTAGATACATTATATTACAATCCCAATATATATAACATTACGACATATATAGACATTATATCCACATGTTGCCCATCGACTACACCTCTGGGACTGAACTTAGGCCCTAGGTCATAGACAAAATTGATGAAACAGAAGAGATCCGAGTGAATGGAAAGAAACAAATGATGAATTCCAATTTCATTTGAGAAAGGAATATTATAAAAACAACACCATCTATTAAGCTTGTTATCTAGATGGGAAGAGAAAAGCCAATTATGAGAGAAATTGAGAAGAATAAGAATTTCAATAAGAGAAGAAAATATAATAAAAGAAAAAAACTAGATAGGCGTGCTTTCTCTAGGAGATATTGTCTAATTTCGGCTCAAAAGAGAATATTAAACAACCACATCACTATGGAGATTAAGGATTTCTGCTAGTAAGCAATGCTTCAAAATACCAAGCAAGTCAAAAGGAATGAAATGAATAGAGAAATCAACTTGGACTCTAGCTAATCAGCAAATTACTTCATAAAAGAAAAGTAGATCATGTTTCCAATATACACATGTTAAATTTTGTTATTCAAGTTAGGAATTCGGTATATACCATGTTAGATTTCTTTAAACACTCTGCTGCAGAATGTGCTTGGGCTAAAAATAGCTCCAATGTGCATTATATGTCAATAACACATTGCACATTTTACAATCCAAGTAACATTTGGAAACTTCAAGGCAACCATCAGTGATTGCCAATCAGTGTAGTAGTGCTAGGAGCCAATCATATTATGTCACACCCCAAACCTGCCCCTAAAAGTTTTGGGTATGACTACTTCAGAAACGAACACTTAACTCGATGTACATAAGATATGGGGCCTGAACGGAAGCATTATATATATAAAATATACAAAACATCCATTGAGCTATCACTACTATGATAGGATCACAAACAAAACATAAGGCAAATAAACATATAGTGACATGCATATGAGAATCTAGTTATGTGCATATACATATACAAACCCAGCCCTCGAGATTGGGCGTATAATAAAGACATTGAAAGGAATAAGGATCATATACACTTCAACCTTAGATAGACAATCAGGGTACAAAACCAAAAGCTTAGCATACTCCATAAAATGAGCTACCTTCATGTAGGTGCCTGGACACTCTGAGGTTGACACAAGGGGAATGGATGCCATGGGTTAAGCTTGACCTCCAGGTTGACTGCCTATAGAAACAGACATAACATAAAGTGAGCCAAGCTCAGTGAATAATAGCACATAAACAATTCAATGCTTAACTTGAATTATAATACATATTCATGCATTTATAAATAAATAAAGAGATCATATAGTTAATCTGATTCTGTACTAATTTCAGAACGGCCTTGGGCCCAATCTTAAACAGAGTGGCTTTAAGCCCGTAAACAGAGTGGCATGAAGCCCTTAAACAGAATGGCATTAAGCCCAGAATGCAAAACGCCCTCAGCCCTGTTCATGCATGTATGAACTCAAGAGGTGGCTCGCACGGATTCTAGAGGTGACTCGCATTGTAGCACTTAGTTTCGTACAGCACTTTGCTTCATACTAATGGATCATACAAAATGGCCATAGGCCTCATAACTTTCACAGAACGGCCATAAGCCTCATAACTTGCACAGAACGGCGTTAAGCCTCATTCATATATGTATGGACTCAAGAGGTGGCTCGCACGGATTCTAGAGATGACTCGCATAGCAGCACTTAGTTCCGTACAACACTTTGTTCCATACCAGAAAGCAATAGGTCTTATGGGTATCAGTAAAACAGACTAGTCCCAGAAGTATACAGCGGCACACAGATTCTTTCAATCATTCACATGAGTTAACATAATTAATTTACGTTTAACAGAGTGCTACTGATAATTACTAACAAAAAGTAAGCGTAACTCACAGATTGTACAGAGTTGACCACACTCGGTGGCCCATAATAGAATGATTCCAGACACGTGAAGATGGTATTGTTGCATAGTACACATTTGTTCCCTTTGATCATTTTACATGAATAAAGTTAATTTGCAGGTAACAGAATGTTAATATTGATCATTAACGGTATCCAAGGTTCTATCCGATTATCCATCTTGTTGAGTCGTCATAAAATATTCAAAATGTCATGTTCCCAGTAGGTGAAGTTTATTTTCCCAATTCTTTTCTGTCAACAAATTTCACGGTATTACTTCTCAAACACAGAGTCACATAAGAAATCATCCCTCTAAGCATACGGTTCACATCTTTCCATAACAAAGATCACTTCCTATCATAACGGAGATACTTTTAACTATGTTTATCTCGGAACCAATCCAGTAATAATAGTTTACATACAATTCACATGCGGAGACATAGGAACTTACAGTTTCCAGAGTCGTACAAAGGTACGCAGATTTCTCAATCCTTTATATCTATTAACGTAATTAACTTGCAAAATACAGAGCATTAAAAATAAGAATTATTAACGGTAGGTAAATGTACAATTGTAGTACTATTACTCACAGTGTTGTGGTGGAGTAATAGTCCCTCCCGGAGTGTGTCCTGCACACATACATATCTCACACGTTAGTCCAATTTCCTTCCTAATTTCACATTTCATTCGATAACGTCCAGTAAATTAAGAAGTATTTTAAAGTTTTCAAATACTATTTTTAACCATCCCAGAGGGTCAAACAGATCAAACGGAGCAAACAGCATTTTTCAGCTTGGGCCGCACATGCGGCTGGGAAGCCCGCACGTGCCTTTTATGCAGTAGCTGAAGTCCCAAATTTCACCATTTCCCGCACGTGCGGCCATGACTCCCGCACGTGCGGCGATTCTGCATAATTTCTGTTCGAAATTTAGTAAAAACCCCCCCTTGATATACTTAGGGTAAGGCTCAAACTAAGCAAATTTAGTGTATTATAATGGTTTAATAACACCACAACATGCGTCAAAAATGTTATTAAGATCACCATTTCTAATTACACATGCACAACCCATTCTTTCCATAATTAAATCATACTTGATCTCAACTACCCACTTAGACATATAGATCATCATCTAGGTGTGTGAATAACCCCACACCACAAGTAAAATAAAGAGGGGAAGAACAATATCATAAACTTGGGACTACCAATACAACCACAAACACAATTAAACAAGAACATACATACACACTCTTGATTTCCATTATAATTTCAACTTGAATATTGTAGAGAATCCCTCAATCAATTGTCAAGGGGCCTAGCAAAATAAAGAATACATACCTTGAGTTTAAATTCTACAATTCCCACAAAGCTTCCCCAATCTCCTTCCTGAAGAACTTCCTCTCAACTCTCTTCTCTTCTAAATTCTCTCTCTCAGGAAATTTCCTTGCAATGATTCCCAGTCAAGAGTCCAAAGGGTATGGATATTTATATAAAAAGTGAATAAGGACAAAACTCAACCAGTTTAATCATCCCAAATCAAATTTCTACAAAAATACTTATTATGGCTTAAAAATCATGCTAATCTCAAATGTAAAATCAATTTCGGATTATCAAGTCTCTAAGGCCCTCAATTTCTAATTAAACATTCCAATTGTGACAGATATTTTTCTTATTAAACAGATATGCAACCCTACACATAGGATTCACTTAATTAAGCTCAATTTCACATAACACTTCACAATAAGCATTTAAAAGTGCAAAATTAGAGACTGAAAATATACCAGAATCATGTACGAGGATCGGGTTATTACATATTACATATGAAGTATTGTAACCAAATTAAAGGAAATAGAGAAGCAATATAAACAATATTTTTCCAGATATTATTCTGTTTGTGTCAAATAAATATATTATACATATATTTACATATATATATATATATGTATGTATGTATGTATGTATAGTCACTAGTGCAATGGAGTTGCATATTCTACAAAGCAACTAACATAGACCCACCTCTTGTAAAGCCCATCAACCATTAACAAAAACCTTAAAAATTTCAACTTTGATTTACAGACACGTATCATTACCACCCGAAGACCCTCATTCACAATGAAAACCTATATCTATAAAATTCCACTAATAATAATCATAATCATAATTATATACACACAAAAGGGACATAAAAAACAAAGAACTCACCAGAAATTTCAAGAGGTTTTTCATTTCAAAAGACAAATTTGAGTGAGTAACTTCAATAGTGGTTCAGAGCTGTGATGAAGAAAACGAAATAGGGCTTCGTTTCAGAAACAGAAGGCAAGGAGAAGGAGAAGAGACCTATGTGTTTGTGAAATTCAATCTTGTTGGGAATGGAAAGAGTCGTCCTCTCTCATTCATGAGTAGAATAAAGACTCGAATTTGAGAATAGTATATTTTATATAAAAATTTAATTGAAATGTTTTATACAATCACACTATTTAGGTAGTGTAATTAAATATATATATATAATCACACTTATTTAAAAAGTGTGACTAAAAATAAATATTATTAAATATTATTTTAGTAGTGTATATATAATTATACTTTAATTAGAAGGTGTGATTAAAAAATATATATATAATCACACTTAATTAAAAAGTGACATAAAAAATAAATATTATCATACTCAATCAAATTAAGTGTGATTAAAATATCAATCTAATTTTTTTTTATAACACTTCTAATAAAAGTGAGATAGTTTTTTTTGTCCAAGTGTGATCTTTAACTATTTTTGTAGTAGTGTTTCTTTGGTTTCACAGAGAAAGGATTCTACAGAAGTAAACAATTTTGTTCAGAGAAATTTCAATTTTCTCTGGTTTGATTCCATAGTAATTCTCCGCATGTAATGAGACAAATTTCTCTGAAAATTTCTCTAATTTGGAGATAAGTTCTCTAGTTTGGAGAAAATTTCTATGTGAAGTCTAAAGAAAATTCGACCAAAGAAATTCTCTGTGAACAAGAATTTCTCTGTAAAGTCCAAAGAAAATTCGACCAGAGAAATTCTCTGTGAATCAGAGTTTCTTTGAATCATAATTTCTCTATGAAATTTAGAGAAAATTTGACCAGAGATATTCTCTGTGAACCAAAATTTCTCTGTTTTGTCTAGAGAAATTTTCTGGATCGAATTTTCTTTAGATCAATGTTGAAGGACTTTAAACATTATGAAAATATTTGGTATTTTTTATACTATAAAATCTTAATAACAAGGATTTTTTAAAAAAAATCCCAAAATACTATACGTGACTTAAATGGGTTTGTTTAGTTGAAAAAAATATATAAGTTTTTTAATAAAAATCGGGTTCTATAATATTTTTATTTGTCTCAAAATCACTTTTCTATCAAAACAAATTTCAAAAGCAAATCAATCTCTAAACTGAAGCACTTGAAACTATTGACACTTTAATTATATAACTTGTAGTAACCATATAGTACAGAAAAATATAACATGTAAGCCATATATATATATATATGAAATTATAGCAATCAAATTTAAAAAAAAAAAAATAGAAAAAACTGAAGCTATAAACCAACCAAATTATATAAATTCAGTGTCCAATATCATTTTAAATCCAATTTCTTCACATTCAAAATCATCCAAAATTCAAGTACAAAAATCATTAAATGAGTAAATAATATATGGTCTAGCCCTAATATTTTTAAAAAGCTAAAAATTACAATAATGATAAGACAATTATTTCATGTTAATCAAATATGCCTTTCAATTTTTAATTTTGTGAGGGTGGTTGTGAATCACTAAAGAAATATTAAGCTTCCGTTTGGCATATCACAAAATGGGACTTTTTGGTTAAAATAGGCACAAAAGGACAAAATATACCTTTTAATCTTATAAGATAAAATGTCACATCTAAACCATAATCATTTCGTTTCTTCTTTTACAAAAAGACAAAAAATTTAAAAAGCCTATCACAAATAAAATTTTTTAGCCCCAGGCTAAAATAATCAAAAAAGCCAACCCACATCCCAAACGAATCCTAAAAATTATCATTATCCAAATATGAAAAAGTCTACATGACAGTGTATGTTATTGGATCAATTGAATTTTTTTTTGAATATTTATATATATATATATATATAAGAAAAAGAATTAAAATAAAATTTATCGACAAAATTTTTTTCTTCAGATTTAATAAACATTGAGAAATTGGTAAAGTATGTTACTTGTAATTCATCATTTGTGGTCACTACGGTATCTAAACATAGGGCTGTTCAAAAATCCGTTCAAACCGGTAATTCGGACCGAACCAGACTGAATTATACAGTTTGGTTCGGTTCTATTAAGAATTGGTTCGGTTTCGGATTAAGAAATATGAGAACCGTAAAAACGGTTCAGTTAATTGATTTTATGAAAAAACCGCGGTTCGAACCGAACCAAACTGAATTTTAAAAGATATATATATATAATCAAGTTTTATTTTTATTAATTGGTTTTTTTATAATTTTGATGATATTAGGATGGTATAGATATGTAATATTGAGCAATGTCTTAATATTATTAGTTTTTATCATGAGTTAAATGTAATTAGTTTGAGTAATTATTTTGTAAATATTAACAATTTATTCTTGTAAATAAAAATTTTTGGAACCGTAAACCAAACTAAAACCGAACCGTTTTTTCGGTTTGGTTCTAGTCCGGTTTTACAAGTGTAATGGTCTAGTCTGGTTCTCAAAATCACAGAACCGTTAGGATCGGTTCGGTTCTTGGATTTTCTCAAAACCGAACCAATCCGGACCGTGTACACCTCTATCTAAACATCTTAAATGATTATAAGTAAATACAATTTGTCATTAATTATCATCATGTTTGCATTATATATTGTAAACAAAAGTACAACTAAAACTCACATATGATTGGCTTGAAAAATAAATTTGAAAATTGAAAAATGAAATTAAAAAGGAAAAATAAAATCACATTGCACAAACTAAAAAAAGATAATAAACTAAACAGCAAAGTTTTGTTGTCACATCAGGATATTCTGACTGTCTCCGAGTTCATCCCCATCCACCTGTGACTTTCTTGTTTTTTGATGGTCTATGTTTAAGACAGCTCCGATTTGTAGCTCGAATAGAGCCCCCCCCGAATCCCCCGAATTTGGAAAAGGTGAGTTTTGAATGTTTGGCTCAATTACAACAACATTGGAGAGGAGAGGAACCACGCGCGAGAAATAGAAGAAGAAAAGAGAGGAGAGGAGAGGAACCAGTTGAAGAAGAATAGGCGAGAGCGACCACCGCCGAGGTCGATCGGTGCTAACACTACCGACCTAGGTGACCATCGACGACCAACGAAAAACTCTGCCCACCGTCAGTGTTGTTCGTCGACCAGTGAAAAACTCTACCTACCTGGTGCGTTTTTTGTGTTTTTTTTCTTCTGATAAATTTATATTTTTTTGTTGGAAGAATGGTTACTCACCTGAATCTGAATTTGAATCTGGTCCGTCAATCTGGTGCGAAATACCACTCCGTCAATATTTCACTCACCTGAATCTGAATCTGGTCCGTCAAGTTATAAATTTTTTTGTTTTTTACTCACCTGAATCTGAATGTGGGGGATTAGAAGAATGGTTATCCATGTTTGGGTCTATGTGGGTAGATGATTTCAATTAAAAAATATGTTTGGGGGTTTATGTTTGCTCTTGTTGAAGTGAAATCTAAATTTGCTGAATCTATGTGTATACTGTGGTTGGTTAATCTCTTAATCTCTTAATCAACTCTCTCAGATTCTTGCCAACATTTTGTAAAAAGATTGCTCCTCAAACCTGCCAGCCATAGAGGCAACCATGCTAAAATCGCATCATTCCCAGCCTTACAATCAAGTGTAAGCTTAATTTAGTTTACAATCAGTTCTAAGGTAATTTATTAGACTAATCTAATTTTCAAAAGTTATCAGTTTGGATGGCTAACCTAGACGATCAACATAACCCTAACAATTAGGGGTGGGCGCGGATCGGTTGCGGCCACGAAACCTTCAATCCGCCATCCGTCCGCCAAATTGGCGGATTGGTGAAAATCAATCCGCATCCGTCCGCCAATCCGGCGGATGCGGATTTGGCGGATTGGCGGATGGATGCGAATCGGTTTGGCGGTTTGAAATTTTATAAATTTTCAACATACAAAAAAAAAAAACTCCGAAAAAAATGATGGCATTTACTTCCGTTAGCTTCTTACATTTAGCATTTTCTTGTAAGATGACCTTATCACCAAGGTAAACAGACACCACGTGCATTTTATGCTTATATTAGGTGATTTCATTATTGATGAACCTTTTTTTTTTAATGCTTCCTGTTAAGTTGCAGTCACAATCTGTATATTTTCTTTTTGGGGATGTTAAATAAATAGCCTCTGCAATATAATTTCAACTCATAAATGGATTTCTAGAGTAACCATTGCACATGAATTTATTAATTTATTTGACTCCTTTTGCTATTCTCAACTTTTATTTCCTTTAGTTTTGCAGCTACTCTTATTATTATTATTATTATTATTATTATTATTATTATTATTATTATTATTATTATTATTGTTGTTGTCAGATTTTGTTCTAACCTCAATAATAGTTTGCATGAATTGATGAATTTTTATTATTCTTCTTGTTTTAGCTCAATATATTTTTTTTTTTGGTTCTCTTTTTCTTTGTTTCTTTCCTTCAAGCTGAAAATTTTCCTTCACAATTTGTAGGTTTTATATGAGCAATATGCAGACTGTGTAGGTATGTTAGCAATTTGAAGGATGATCTAGTCCCAGCAGTGACCTCTCTTCTTAGAGGAATGCCTAATTTAAAGATTTTAAGCATAAAATCTTCCCCAGACTCTGCTATCATATATTATGTCATTCACATATAATCTCAATATACATTCACATATAATCTCAATGTCATCTCACACACGCCTATTTTTAAATCGCCATTCATCTTCTTCACAATATTAAGCAAATCGCCATTCATAACTGCCATTCAATTCATACACAAAGAAAGCTTCAACAATTCCACAAAAGCATCAACTTAACAAACCTCATAAGACATGACATGTTATCAATTTCCATTATCTTCTCCGGCATCCAAAGTTCAATGTTCTAGTGGGAGGCAAAAACATAATTCATTACAGTCATCCAAAGTTGAAAGTTGAAAATCATCCAAAGTTTTAAAAAAAAAATAATACAAGTCATCCAAACAATAATACAATATCCAAAAAGAAGCAAAAAGTCGTTAATTTCTTGAGCCAAATCATGAAATGAACCATCTAAACCTCGCATAACAAAAAAATGAAATTATTTAATAAGGAAAATACTAAAAGTCTTAAACTTAAAACAAATAAAAATATGTTAACAACATTTAGCAAAGGGAGGGTATTTTACCATGATATTAAACTTCAATAAAATTAGATTAGGACTTGGACTTGAACAAGAACTTGATTCTGAAACAACTACACATAAAACATAATACAAGAAAAACATGTAAAGTGAAAATAATGAATCTTGAATAATACAAAATAAATGAAATTTAAAACAAAATAAATCATTGAATGTATTACCCGAATCATATTGTTGTTCAAATTCTTCAATATCATTCATTGCTTGTCTAAGGCATATTGGAATGTTACTTCGAAGCCAATTTTGTGCACAAACAAGAACCTCCACCATCTTGGGAGCAAGTGAACTACGAAATGGATCAAGTATACGACCTCCTGTACTAAAAGCCGACTCAGAAGCAACAGTGGAAATAGGCATCGCCAACACATCTCGTGCTATAAGTGATAATACTCTATACTTTGATGCATTAACCTTCCACCACTCCAAGATATCAAATTGAGAATTATTCCCACCTTTCTCAATATCACCCAAGTACTTGTCCAATTCCGACATACTCCCACTACTACAAAATTGCCCCTCCAAAAATGAGTTAAATTGAGAGTTCACAATAGAGTGTGGGTCATTTTCATCTATCACCATATCTACTCTTTCATTTACATTGGAGGCATGCACATTTGTTGGCTCAAGTGTGGCATAATGATCATACAATTTGCCCAAACAATTTTTGACCTTGTCTAACATTTCTTTCACTTTCATCATATCTCCACCAAAATTGTTGAAAAACAAAATTGCAAGTAGGTCATTTTTCTTCTAGGATCAAGCACAACCGCAACATACAAAAGTAGATTGATTTTATCCCCATTTCCCCAATACTTGTCAAACTTCTCTTTCATTTTCTTTGCCATTGAAGACAAAATAGGATCATTGTCTTTGATTAGTTGACCAATCATATTTTCAATGACAAAAATTTCAGTGTAGAATGTGTTTGAAGTAACAAATAAAGACCCAGAAAATCTCTTTGTGGCATTGTAGAACATTCTAAGAAATTTCAAAAACACCCTACAATTATCCCAATCCTCGGCTGTAGGCATCTCTTTCCTCTCACCCCCTTCATTATCCAAAAAGTAGTGTTTGTAATTGTAGTCCTCCTCACCCATTCTTTGAAAAGCACTCTCAAATTTTTCTGCTGCCTCCAACATAAGATATGTTGAATTCCACCGTGTTGGCACATCTAGGCACAAGAGGCTCTTACTCTCAATTTTCAAACTTTCCACATACTTTTTAAAAGTGTCAAGACGGTTTGGAGAAGACCTCACATACCTCACTGCATGCCTCACATTCGCTATACAAGACTCAAGATCTTTCAATCCATCACTAACAATAAGATTTAGAATATGCGCACAACAACGCATGTGTAAAAATTCATGACCCAAGATAGTTCCCTTCCACAATTTTGTTGTTTCAAGAATCTAATGGTTAGATTATTGGAACTCGCATTATCCACAGTTAAGGTAAAAGGCCATCAATGTCCCTCCTTTAAAAGTGCCTCAATTTTTTACCAAGAGTTTCTCCTTTGTGGTCTTCAACTTGACAAAAATTTATGATCCTCTTTTGTAACTTCCAATCATCATCAATGAAATGTGCAGTTAGACACATATAACACAAATTTTGTATGGAAGTCCATGTGTCCGTGGTAAAACAAATTCTACGCCCCTTCACAATTTTTTTCAACCTCTCCCTTTCATTGGTGTATATGTCTAGGATGTCCCTAGCAACGGTATATCGAGATGGAATCTTGAACTTGGGTTGCATGACATTACAAAACCCCTTAAAACCAACCCCATCCACAAATCTAAAGGGCAATTCATCTATTACTATCATCTCCGCAAGATGCCTTCTAGCAACTTCTATAGAAAATGACGCAGTCACAACATCAACAACATCCTCCCCACCAACTTCTCTAGGTTTAAATCCCAATGATTGTTGCCCATGAGTATCCCTATATGGATACTTTGTACAATTTTTCAAATGACTTAACAAGTTACTTGTTCCATGACTCTTAGACCGCCATATATTCTTTCTTACAATACTTGCACATAGCCCTATCTTTCCCATCAATGCCCTTAATCTTTTCAAAATGATCCCAAGCCTTTGATGTTGTTCTCCACTACTACTAGTTTTGGCCAAGGGTGGTCTACGAGGGAGCATTAGATTGGGTAGAGGGTCAATAGAAGATGATTCGCTCAACATTAGGACTCACCAAAAAGTTTCTTCACTTGGAGGATCCATGACCAAAAGACTATCAAATAAACCGCCAACAACCAATAAAAAATCATTCAAAATATGCTTCTCAAATCCATACTCTTTTTGAAAAACTAAGAGATTAGTTTAAACTAAGAAGGATATTAGTTCACGACTAATGAGATTTTAAACTAAGTAAGATGAATTAGTAAGTTTAAACTAAGTAATGTTCACTAAGTAAGATGAATTAGTAAGTTTAAACTAACTAATGTTCACTAAGTAAGATTAGTTCATGACTACAAATGTTCACTAATTGGCTACAACAGTTTACTCGAGATATAGAATGTTGGCTACAATAATTTCATAGAATAATTGGACTCATCACAAATGGTGCTCTAAAGCAAGAGATATAGCATGTGCAGTTTTGATCATACAATTAATTTTAAAAATCTTAATTTAATGTTGAAATCCACACATGAACTTGCAGACATATAGTTCTAATTAAATATGATATATAAGCTTTGTCTTGCAAATAAATGATTAGTGTGGAGCCCAAGTGATAATCATGTTTATTTGTGGTAAGTAAGACTAAAATTATATGACAAAGAAAGGTTGAGAATATGACTAAACTAATGATGTGATTAGGAAGAAAGAAAAAAAGGTTTAGTCAATAATGGCTCTTCTCACATTTCAGTTGAAGACACTTTTGTTTTCTTTTCTTGATCATGTTTTGGGTGACACAGAGGCTCTAACAAATGTTCCTAAAAAAAATGTAAACTAGTTACCCACCCAAAAAATGTAAACCATTGTTTGGGTAGTAAAACAGACCAAGTTTACTCAAGCTTACATTTATGTTCCACTTGTTAAACACTTATTAAAAATTGAAAACAAGTTAAGTTGGGACATGTTTGGGATTGACTAGAAAGATAAATACACTAAACTTGAACATGTTTTTAAATCTCGTTAATTTTTCTAAGTAATCTCAAACAATTCATTACTCTTCTTGTTTAAACCAGTAAATTATGCCTCAATGTTTGAAAGAATGTTTAACCTTAAAATGTTTTGCCCATACTTCCACAATCTCAATTAAAGTTAACTCAAGTATTAGAGATATTTTTCTGACATAAAAACTTCACTTTAAACCTATTCCTCCCTTTTAATATTGTCAAGATCAAGAAATTATTTACATTCTAAGTCAAATCCATATTATATCTCAACTTGATAATTATTGATTTATATAATAAAATTTGTTACATTTATGTTAGTATTTTAAGAGATAATAGAAGTAAGAATAAAATAAAAGGCTGATAATAATAGCAAAAGTAAGAATAAAATAAGAGGCTAATATTTAGAACTGGAATCAATCTGGTTTAGAACAGATTGTTCAATCAATCTGATAATAACAAAACAGATAATAAACCAAATTGAGATTCAAGAGATTGTTCCAAACCTCTCTGGTTTTCTCTCTGTATTCCTTTCTCTATAGAACCCTTAACACGTGTATCAAGTTTGGAACAAAACAGATAATAATAGATTAGATAATAATCGATAACAACAAAACAGAGATAATAATCTGATAATAACAAAATAATAAACCAAACCCTTAACTCTGGAACAAAACAAAATAATAATAATATTAGAACTGGAACCAAAAAAAAAAAAAAAATCAGTTAAGATTTAGAAGAAGAAGAAGGAGAGAGAGAGAGAGAGAGAGAGAGGTACCTCAAAAATAACTCAGTTACAGTCGTCAGTGAGTGTGTAGATCGATCAATCTAACCATCTATTTCATTTTAGAACTGGAACAGAAAAAAAAAAAAAAGATTACACTCAGTCTCAGATCGGAAGAAGAAGAAAGAAGAAGAGGAAAACAAAGAGAGAGAGAGAGAGAGAGATACCTCAGTCTGTAGATCGATCGATCGATCGGTCGTTCGTGTAGATCGATCGTCCGTGTAGATCGATCGCCGACTGTAGATGATCGTCGACGCCGTGATGGTTGCCGACGCCGTGATGATCGGCCGACGATGGGTTGGGTAGAGAGAGAGAGAGAGAGAGAGAGAGAGAGAGAGAATTAGGCCGGGTTCAAAGTGGAGGAGGATGCAAATCAGCAAGGAAAAGGGGGGGAAATTAGGCATATCAGCCGAAAATAAATAAAAAAAAGAGTTAATGGTGGTCGGGTCGGGTCTGGTGGCTTAAATGGCGGGTTACCCGCCACCCGACCCGAACCCGAAAATTACCAGAAAACAGGCCCGCATCCGCCCGCCACGTGGCACGCATCCGTCCGTTTGGGGTTGGGTCGGGTCGGTCGGGTCGGTCGGGTATGGCGGGTCGGTGGATCCGCTGCACAGCCCTACTAACAATCATTAATGTTATTAGACTACACATTCAACATAACAATCAACATAACCCTAACAATCATTAATCAACATAACCCTAACAATCATTCATGTTAACAGATTTTCATACATTTCGGTAGCATTTACCATGTTAACATTCCACTATGTTTTTACACAACTGAATGACACATTCAACATACCAATCAAAAAATGAATGCAAAACCCATAATGCCCAAACCCTAACAAACAATCATAACCCTAACAATCATTCATTGACAAATCATGTTCTACAAATTCAAGCCAAAACCAAAACCAAAACCCTAAATTAAGCTTACACTTGCGATTATGGGTTTACCTTTGCTTGTGGTACCTTTTTTTCTGCTATTCGACACTGCCGAATCCATACCCAGATCTGTTATGTGAGTCCACCCGTAGCTGATGAGAGGATTTGGAAGAAATTAAGGGCTCCAGGAGAGAGTGAGTAGAGAGAGATGAGAGGATTTGGAAGGAGAGAGTGAGTAGAGAAAGAAGAGATTAAGGGCTCAAATGGAGTCAACTCTGAGGAAAAAAAAAAAAAAAATCAAAATCGAAACGACATCGTTTCAGTAATTCGGGGGATTCGGGGGAAAGTTTTTTGAGCTACAAAACATTTTTGATGTTTAAGATTTTCACATAGAACAACGTTTTTTATTTTTATTTTTTTGAACCAACACATAGAACAGGGGTCATGTTTATTTGACGAATTAGATTGAATTAAATTGTTAGTTAAAAAATGATTAGTGAAGAGATTGTTAATATAGAAATTTTTAGTGAGTGAATTAAGTAAAATGTATTTGTTTTGATGATAATGCATGAGATGATTAGTTATGGAATTATTAAATTATTTTTATATAAAATAAATAAATAAATTATTTCTATATTTAAAAAAAAATTAAAACATATATTATAACAAGCAGGTGTTTTTTGGTCGGCTAGCTGTTTTGGCATCCTCTTTTTGGGGTAAAATAGTCACAAAAAGACAAAATAAGTTTTTTAGTCTAATAAGACAACACATCACATCACATCCAAACCATAATCATTTTATTTTTTTCTTACACAAATCAAAAAATCTATCCCAAGCGAGACTTTTTAGCCCCAAGTTAAAATAGCCAAAACTCAACCCACATCCCAAATGAAGGCTTTGTAAGAAAAAAAAAAATTGCACTGTTCTGATCAATCAGCTGAATGACAGGATAGATTCTATAGCGACCCCGGTCTTTTCCCATTTGATTATTGTACCCGGACTTGGGTTTTGTAGATTTTGTCATTATATAATTGTCGTTATCCTTTAAATCCCTATTCTTAAGTTATGGGTTGTGTTTGGCAGGTTTGTTACAGGTTGGTTGGGTTCGGAAACCTAGTGTTGCTGTTCAGTTTTTGAGTTGGTCGCTCGAGCAAAGGTTTGGTCGCTCGAGCGAGGGTTTGGTCGCTCGAGCGAGGGTTGAGTTTTGTCTCTGGTGGCTCGAGCCAGGGTTTCTTCGCTCGAGCGAGAGATTGCGTCTAGTTTAGACCTGAGAGCAGTGTTTCTTCGCTCGAGCGAGCGAGGTGTATGTTTTCGAGTTCTTCGCTCGAGCGAGCATGCTGTCGCTCGAGCATGCTTCTGGGTTGCAGACCTGAAGCATTGCATTCTTGGCTCGAGCGAGCTTTTCTTCGCTCGAGCGAGACTTTCTTGTGTCTGGTCGCTTAAGCGACCATGTCTTCGCTCAAGCGAGCCTGTCCAATTTAAATAGGCAGCAGCGGAACTTGATCAGTTTTTTTTTATCTTCTTTTGTTCTAAACCCTAAGGTCCGACTTCTCTCTTTCCCTATTCACCTTTTCTCTTAGGTTTTATCTATCTAGAGTGCGTTTCTACCCTAGTTGCTTTATTAAAAAGGTAGTGTGGGTCGAGGGCTTCAGTTTAATCTGAACAATCTTGGAGTTGGAGCACTTTGAGTTTGGATCATCATCTTCATCTTCTCTTTTTGGGTTATTTCTTCGAGGTAGGGATTTCCTACTCCAATGTATACGTTTTGTTCTAAGTTCTGGCATTTTAATATGTTGGGGGTATTTTGGTAATTTTGGGAAAAACTCTAGTTGTTTAAATAAAATTGAATTGTATATTTAATTTGAGGAACATTGAGGAAATTAGTTAAATTCATGAGATTGAAGAATTTATTGATTAAATGGGGTATTTGGTTAAATTAAATCACTCGCCTATTTAATTATTGAATTATTTATTTCTAAGTCTAGAAATAACTGTTTTGGGCTATTGGTAGAGGATAGTCATGATTGTTGTAGACATTGCATGTGGATTAGGGATAACTGAAACTAATCATTGGTTAAGTCATTAATATTGACTGTTGAATTAATACAGACATTATGTGTATTGATTGTGTGTTGTATATGTTATGTGTTTACATACATTATTTTGTGTGAGAGGAGATAGGGGATGTACTCCACGGTTTAGGGGAAGATAGGGGATGGACCTCTAAACCGGATTTTGTTTGGGAGGAGATAGGGGATGGACTCCATTAGCATCACTTTTATGTGTGCTTATTTATATTGAAGTGTTTTATTGATACAGCACTAAAATGTGTATCAATCTGGAAGTATGAAGTGTTTTGATATGAGCCTGAGTCTCATTTGTGTTGTTGATATTGGAAGTAATGTGAATATGCTATATAGTTCACTGATGTAAGTTTGGCCAGGTTCTGAGCCACATTGATAATAATGAATATTGATAAGTGTCATAGACATTAGTGTCTTAAGATTGTATATTGATATAACTGATTATCATTGTTAACCATCTATTAAGTGTTATTGCTTTATTCAATGCTTATATTTGGTTTAGTATATTTCTACTGGACTGTGGCTTACCCTATATGGGAACATCATTTTCAGGTCCAGGTGATTCGCTACCTCCAAGGAATTAGCTTGGAAGGATTTGGACTTTGAAGCTTTGATTTTAGTTATTTGTTTTTATTTGAATTACATGTAAATATTCAAGCCTAGGGCTTTATTTGTATTTGAGTTAGAACTCATAATTTGGTGTCCAAGTGTTGGCTTGGCAAGATGTAAGCCCCTAGGGCATTTATTTTGATGTTACATGTAATGTCTTTATTTAGAAATACTCTGATGAATGAATTGTGGTTTATTTACTTCAGTAATGCATCTTATTGTTGTGTATGTTGGGTTTTTATTTTGAGGGCGTTACAGATTCAATTCGCTCACTATTTTCCTAATCATACTCTTCTCACAACTATACTAATCCGGTCTTTGAGGAGGATTGTGAATCCGAGTGACTGCTAGCCCAGTACTTACATGAATTAACCAAACATAGATTCATGGATCCAACATCCATCTTAATCCAACTCCACCCTTCAAGTGCCCAAACAAACGTGACCTAAGTGTACAAAATTCATCTATAGAAATATTTATAATAAAAAAATTTTGTGTGACATATTTATTTTAAATGTATCCCATAATACATGAGTAAATTTCAATCATACAATAGTTTTTTGTGTATCAATTCTGTGCACCTCTCTTTAATGTTTCATGCAAGGGTTAAAAATATTTTTTTGAAAAATTTTATTTGCACATTAACCATTGTCTTAGTGCACACCATAATCTCACAATTCTCTCAGTTTACCCCATGCTCAGCTTAGATTCTTTGATTTTTTATGAACACACACCATCTATCCTCAAATAATATCAAAATACTCTCTCCCTTTCCAATCTCAAATTCAAACCTTAACCCTAACCTAGCTATCACCCTCTTTTGCCATTGCTAATGCGGTCGGTGATTAGCCAGCGTGCTTCCTCCTAGCCTTGTCGCTTCTCTCTCCGTCGCTGTCACAATCCCCATCTAAACTCCTTTTCGCCAAATCTCTAGCCCTCATCTCCCTTCAGCAAACCCCCAGTCTCATCACTTCTCCTGTCGTTGTTGCCACCATTTCTACCCCCGTTACTGTTGAGTTTCTCACCCACTTTAGTTGCATTCGTACCATTTTCATATCAAGGAAATCATAGCAACTAAAAAAAATATGATAAATTACAAATACATCTCTTGAAATTTGTTTAAAATACGAATTGTCCTTGTGATTTGAAAAATTACAAATACCTCCCTGTTAGAATTTTTTATTTAACAAAATTAATTTTTAAACTAAAAATGAAGAATTGCCAAACAAGGCTAGGTTCCCAAATACCCAATTAGTTTAATGGTTGGAAAAGTCTAGAGACTTATCCTTATTTATCCAAAAAATTCTGAGTAATTATGTGTGAAAATTAATTTATAATGTGAGATTCAGTGCGGTGTAAATTAATTTTTATGAAGGATTTGTAATATGAAAAATGTTATAAATTTCAAATTTTTTATTAAATAAGTGATTAAATGTCTCATATACGTGTGAGATATTTCTACCAAATAAATAATCAAATATCTTATATGCGTGTAGGGTCCACAATTGTGAAACATTTAGCCATTTATTTAATAAAAAATTTGCTATCACTACTATTATCCTTCTAATATTACTCTTTATGGTTCTTTCGCGGGAAATTCAAAAAGTAGTTCGCTAACCGCTCTCTCTCTCTGTCTCTCTCCAAAACTGGATGCTTACATATATAGATTTAGAGAGAGAGAACATAACAGAAATCAAACCGCATTACCAAACCAATCCAATCCTCTCTCTCTCTCTCTCTCTACTCTGATAATCCAAGAAAAACCATTCTCACTATTGATATGAAGCCTAAGCTTGAAGCCCCACCACCGCCAACGGCAACACGGCGATGGGCGATCACAGACTTCACAGAGTTGGAGTCAGTTTTAAGCAATCGCTTCAAACTCAACGGAAGCTTGAATTGTCGCATCGCATTGTTCTCAACCTGTGATTCTATCTACCTTCAAGTTAATGACACTCTACGAACTGAGTTCGATTCCTTGATTTACTTCAAGATCTCTATACTCAACACTCTAAATGCATCCAACTCTATGAGCAGAGTTTTCTTATATAGATTCACCCAAAAGGAGAGATCGTACGGTTGGAACGACGTCGGACTCTCTTCAACAGTTCTTGACCCCAAATTAGGCTTTATCTCCAATATTGATGATACTTTGACTATCACCACCGATATTCGAATTTTGGATGAATCAACATCGTTTACACAAGATAACAACGAATCGAGCTTCAATTGTGGGAAATTCACTTGGACTGTGAGGAATTTCGGCTTTCTTGTTGAATTAATCAAGAATCATAAGCTAATGAGCCCTTCCTTTATAGCTGAAGATTGTACTCTTCGGATTTCGATTCATCGGAGTGTGATTGATGATGTTGATTATCTATCCCTGTTTTTAAACAGTGAAGAACAAACAGAGAAATCGAATTGGTGCATGTTTAGAATGTCAGTGTTGAATCAGAAGTCAAGTCGTGAAAGCATTCACAGAGACTCACATGGCCGAATTGGGGAAACTAAACCTATTGGTTGGATTGATTTCATGGAATTTTCAAGATTCATTGAACCAAACAAGGGTTTTCTTGTTCATGATCATGATCATGATGATAGTACTGCTATGTTCAGTGTATCTTTTCAAGTCATTAAAGAATCGATCGAGTATCCGAAAAAGTGTGTTCTTCCTCATAAACCTGATTTGTTTTCAAATTTTTATATTTGGAAGATTGAGAATTTCACAAAGTTGAAGGATCGTCTGAAGAAGAGGAAGATCACAGGTCTCGATGTTAAGAGCCAAACGTTGAAGATTGGAGATCAGGATCTTCGTCTGGTGATTTATCCTAGAGGTAACAAGCACAAAGCACTGTGAATTTTTTAATCAATTTGTTTGTTGTTCCATTTTTTATGTAATTTTGATTAAAATAATTCCTGTCTTTATTTTTATATCTAAAAAAATGGAATTTTTTTTAAGGTCATTGATATTAAAATTTTATAAGATAAAATACATATAATATTTTCATAGTAGTTAAAGTCTTTCAATATTTTTATAGAAAAAATTCAACTTAGAGAAATTTCGACACCGACATAGAAAATTTTCAATTTTCACAGATAAATTTGGTATAATCAACGAGAAATATTATTGAGGAACCTTAATTAATAAAAAAAAAAATCTTAGACCTATCATACTACGCAAAGAAATTTCAATTTTCAAAAAAATTTTGCTTGACTCAGAAAAATTTTGACTCTAACACAGAGAATTTCATTTTTCAAAGAGAAATTTCTCTGATTTCATAAAGAAATTTTGAATTTCTTTTGTATGATTAGAGAGAAATTTCATCGAAAACCTTAATTAATAAAAAACATATGGGGTATTTACGTATAGGTCTTAATAAGTGGACTTGTTATCTAATAGGTTCTATAGGAAAAATTTGTCATAAAAAAGTCACTAATCGTAAGTTTTAGCCACAATTTATAAAAATTATGACCAAAAAAAATCACTAATTATCAATTTTTAGCAACATATATAAAAAATTGTTACAAAAAAATTATTTTTAGCGAAAATTTTACCAAGACTTATTTTCAATAGAACTTGATGGAAATTAAGTCCAACTATTAAGACTTATTGGTAATTTATTCAAAAAAAATTTTAGATCTTTCTTACTGTACAAAGTTAAAGAGAAATATTTCACTAATTTTTTTCAAAAAAAATCCCGTGACCCTATATCACTAATCTCTCCCACTGACAACTATCCAGTACCTGTTCTCATCTCTTTGCTATTACTCGTCACCTGCTACTGCCTTGCTCACTACTACAATAATTTTACTGAACACTCCATTTCCATCGAATGCTCAACTGCAAAAGCCTAAGCCACCTAAATTGTGTACACTGGAAGACGAATTGCACTCTAGTGCACGAATTGACAGATTTTGTGGCAATCCTTGCAAATACGCAAATTGATTAGGTCAAATTTGAAAATTGAAAACGGATTCAATTTTAGTCAATCATTAAGTCGACACATGTATGTTATTCCAATTCAAGACACACAAAATAATTTATCTTAGCATTGCCTTATCCCAAAAGTTTGTTAAAAATACAGTAGGCAAATATAGTTATGGTAAATTACACTAATCTCACGATCAAATAACAAAAGGAGAAAAGTGAAGTAGAGGGGAGGTTATTGCATTTTAAAAACTGGGGGGTTACAATTTTAATGACTTAAATTAGATAACCAAATATCTTTCTTTTTCCTCCCATTTCTAAATCTAAATAATATAATAAGCGTTTGATTACGGTAATGTTGGGACCCCTAGTGGGGGGTGACCCCAGCACCCCCACCTCCACGTGGGGGGCTACCAATGGCTGAAAACCAAAAAAACATACATATATAGTTTTTGAGCCAATCAGAAGGGACCCCCAACACCCCAGTGGGGTCTCATGCATTTTCCGTTTGATTATATAATTTAAATTAAAATTTGAGGATTACTAATTTGGATAACGAAAAAACTATGAAATTAGAAATTTTAATGATTAATAATAACAAAACAAAACAAAACAAAAAAAAATTCAAAACCACTCTATTTGGTTTTGAAATTTTCAAAAATAGTTTTTAAAATTTAATCTGTATTTTTTTAGTAAAAAAATTTAATTGTTTTACTATTTTTTTTTTTACTCTTTGAATCCATTTAATCTAGATATACTTACAAAAATATGTAATTTATGATTTTTTTACAAAAAATTACTAAATACAAAAAAATGCAAAAAATTAATATATTTTCTTATCCTTTTGTATTTATTAAATTTTTTTACAGATTTCTTTACAAATTTTATACTTCTTAAATACATTTAAATTAAATAAATTTTTTAAAAAACTAACAAAAATATTATTAAAAAATTACCCAAAAATAATTTAAAATTTAAAAAATTAATTTTGGAAAGTCAAAACAAAACAGTTTCATACTAATCTATAGGTGAATTACAATTTAAACCTTGCACTTTGTATCAAATTTTATTTTGGTCTCAACACATGAAATTGTAATAGTCAACTTCCTACACTTCTAGTAAATTGTCAATGTCTCTTTCTAAGCTTCATTGTTTAAGTCTTTAATATAATCTAATCATATGACAAGTATGTGACTACGAAATAAGAAATTAGGACAAAAGACAAAAATTATCTCTATTTTCAATCAATACACATTTTGTCATATGTGTTAAACATGTAAAAATTATATAATACAATACAATATGGGTTTTGCTAATAATTGCTCCAAGGTACAAGTAGAAGGCAAAATACTTATTGAACACAATACACTTTTCACTAGGTTTAATACATTTTTTAATATTTTTAAGAGATTTTTTATACACTTTTCAACATTAAACAATATTTATAGGACACTTGCTAGCATTTACCATACAATGTATGTATGTATGTATATATATATATTCATTTTATATAAATAGGGACAAAAAAATAAGAAAATAGAGATTTTGAAATAAAAGGCAGTAGAGAAATTGAAAAGAAAAAAAAACAAACAAACAAAAACAAATGAAGAGGAATAGACAAAAAATTGTGTTGGTGTAGAAAACATAACTTTTTGATTTCAATTTATGCAAAATCTTAGGCCTCATTTGAGAACATGTTTTTTTTAGTAATTTTTTAATTTTTTGACTGAAATATGATGTAAAAAAATTAATATATTTGGAATATTTTTTGATTTTTTACAAAAAGATGTACAAAAAGTAGAGAAAAAATGAAATCTTTAACTTTTTGATATAGGTTATTGGCTTTTAAATTTTTTTAGTAACTTTTTGACTAAAAAAGTCATTTGTCAAACAACACCTAAGGCCTCGTTTGGGAATCCTCTTTTTTAGCCAAAAAGTCAAAAAGTTACTAATTAGCCAAAAAACCAACAACTCATACCAAAAAGTTAAAGATTCTCTTTTCTCTCTATTTTTTGCACATCTTTTCGTAAAAAGCCAAAAAGTCATTCCAAACATACTAATTTTTTTTATCTCATATTTTAGCCAAATAATTAAAAAGTTACTAAATTAACCTATTCCCAAACGAGACCTAAGTAGTCATCTCTTTAATTATTCACAATCTGTATTTTATTTTATTCAAATATAATTTAATATAGATTTTAGAACGAAATAAGAGAGTGGTTTTTCTCCTTTATCCTCGTATCATAATCATATATTACTTTTTTGTCCAAAAATTTTAGTTTTTTATTTTATTTTTCATTATCTTAAAATATTAGTATTTTTTCAAAAATTAAAAAATACAATAATATAAATTTATTATTTTACCTTTTTTTTAAAATTCATTATTAATATAAAAAGTATAATTATAATAATTAATATTTTAAAAAAAAATATGCTATCAAAAAATATTTTTAAAATATAATAATTATATAATCAAAAAAATTAGATTCTTCAAAAAGGAAGGAGTATTACATTAGAAAAATGCTTGTGACCCGAATTTGTATGATTTTAATAATTTAAATGTGTCAAAATAATATCATTTTATATCTAAAAAGGCATTATTTTAAGATATTCAAGTCCTTGGAGCCGTACCATTATTGATTACATTACAGACTTTTTGTTAAAAATTTATCCGGTAGGATAAGAAAGAACTTGGGCCAAGTTTGGGAAGTTTAGGATAAGTGCACTTTTTGACTTTTTTTGTATTATGTGTAGAAAAAGTAGAGAGGAGATGTTGATTGATGTGACTCAAAAAAGATAAAAAGATAAAATAAGTGCACTTAGGAATTTAAGCCAAGTCAAACAGGGAAATTTAAGCCAAGTCAAATTCCGTTGCTCCGAAAACCCAATTTCGTAGATAGAAGAAGAACACAAATTTTTATCGACTCTCTTGGGGTTATTCGGTAGAGAACAACTTAGTTTCGGCTCAAGAGGCTTCGTAGGTGACATCTCGCCTTTGTTTCTGTATTAATAATGGCGATACAAGGAATGTTGCAATTTGATTGGAAAAAATGGAGCCACCGGTGGTGGCGGCAGTGGCAGTGGCAGTGGTGGAAGAACAAGGTATAAACATTTTTTTTTTTACAAGTAAAACTAACAGAATTTAATGTTTTGATTATTTGAGTATTTTTTACTAAAGTTACAATATTACCTAATGGGTTAATTTCAGTTTTATCTTCTAAATTACTATTGTTTTTTATTTATTTGTTTCATTTTAATTTGATCTTTAAGGTATCATTTTATCTATCTAGTTTTTTATTTTAGTTGATGTGGTCCAATTGGGCCGGTTGTCCAAACCAATAATTTTTTTTTTTTTTTTTTTTTTTATTTTAATGACCAGGTTTCCGGGAAACCAATAACTATTGTTTCGAGGAGATGGTTAGTAGTTAACTTTTTTATTTTATTTTTTTTTTGGTTTTTTTTGAAAAAATGTGTAAAAAATATGAAAAATAATGTGATCTAAAATGGTTAAAAGTTAGAAGATGACTTTTAATTTTCTTCTCAAAATAACCCTAATTTGTTTGGTAGAAGGGTTATTTCAAAATTTGTTACATACAAGATGAATGTTTGGCTGCAATGAGTAAGTTGTCTTATATAATGTGAGTGAAGAAAGATGGGCGTTTAGTTATAGGGAAAGAATACGGTACATAGCTCTTAAAAGGTTATGTATGATATATACCTTATAACTAATAAATAAATAATAAAATGGCATAATTCCATGTTTATAAGTCATAATTAAAAGAAAAAAAAAATCCTAACTAACATAACAAAAAATCTCATGAGTCATAATTAAAATAATACCATAAATAATTAAAGAAGAAAATTAGTCATAACTAAAGAAGAAAATGACATAATTAGGGATGCATATGATACACGAATTTTAAGGGATGTCTATAGTAGAATTTTCCTTAGTTATATGATTTAGGTTACGATAATGCCTACACTTACTAGGTTTTGTATAACATATTTATGTTACACTGTAACTTGTCAATGCAGCATTAGTGTAGTGGGTCTCACCGCACTCATGTATGTCACTACAATAATGCTAGGCTGACCATATATTCTTGTCGTTTTGTGTTTACCATTTAACATTGGTTTAATGGGTTCCATCACTCAATATTGTAGTGTTCGACGCATAATGTGGTAAACATAAGATGATAAGAATACATGGTCATCCCAAATGATAATTAGACTGACACAGTAAGATAGGATGCTACAATTAGATGGTCATTTTAGCATTACCCTTTAGGTTATTCAATTTGTAAAATTACCCTTTTTCTCATTATGTTATGCTTTCAGCGTTACTGATTGGATTTGGGATGTGTGTCTACAGCTTTACCACAAAGTGAAATCAACAACTCTGTGGACTAAATAAATGGAGTTGATAGTTTAAAGATGATATAGAAAAAATGACAACAATTTAGGTGATAAAAATGAATTAATCGTTGTTTGATACATGTTTCAGTTAGAACTTGTGGTATGCTTTTTAGTTTGTGTAACTTTTGAAATGCAACAGAACTGATGGGCTTACATGCTTATGCTTGATGGCACCAGGGGAATCTCAGTCACCAGGTTACCTTTCATTTTATCTGGAAGTTATGGAAAGACCGGATAAACTGTCTGATTGGAGTTATTATATATCTTTTCGGTTATCTGTGATGAACCAGAAGAACTTGGATAAATCTGTTAGTATGGATTGGGATAAATCCTCTGACGGGATAAATCGTTTCTTCAATGCTACAAAAGAATTGGGCTGGTGTCGGTTCATGCCTCTGAATAGTCTCTTTGATCAGGATTCTGGGTTTCTTGTTGGGGACACTGTTAACTTTTTTGCAGAGGTTCTAATTTTGGAGGAGACATTTTTGGAGAAGGTTTGTGAGGCCTTGTTAGTCGATGAAGGCAAGCTTGTCTATTGGAGAATGAGTAACTTCTTACATTTCAAGAACATTTTAGAAACCAAAACAACAATAGTTAGCCAAACTTTCCAAATTGGCAAATGCAAGTGTCGGATTGGTGAGTCAGTACTCAGTATAGATGGTTTAGTTGAGTTGTTTTTGGTTTGGCCTTTTCATTTATTTGGTGGTTTTCTTATCATGAATGTTTACATGATTGTAATGCAGGGGTCTGCCAGCGTTTAGACTTGATTTTTGCAATTTTGGAGTGTTCTCCGTCTGTTGTGAATGATCCTGATACGGTGTTTGAGGTTAGGTTCAGGATGGGTTTGCTGAATTATAAATGCATTTCCACAAGCTGGCATGATGAAGAAACTGTATGTACAAAGTCAAAGTATTGTGTTAGCATGTCCAAGAAAGTATCAGACATTCTGGACCCAGATAATGGATTTCTTTATCATGAATCAGTTATCTTCTTGTGTCAGATTCTTCATCATGGCCCATCGACCGAGTCTTCAAAACCAGGGGTTAGTATGTTTGGTTTTACTATTATGTCAACTATTTTTTAAATATACCAGTAATTGGTCTGCTGCGCATGCTATTTATGATAAGATAATTAATTGTCAAAGCCCAATGCCCGGTATTATTTGTATTGATTTCTAAAGTCAAGCTCATGTTTGTCAACTTGGTCATGGTTTGCCATCTACTCCCAAGTTTTCAAAGGGGTTGCAGCTAAAAGGAAGAAAGAGCATATTTCAAATTGTTTCTATTATTTATTCCATTCTGGCATACGTCGTAGTGCATACAAAGATAAGGCCTTATCACGAGTAGCCAGGGTAGCTTATTCTACTACCATTACACCCTATCAAGGACTATAATTTCAGTTAGATAAGATTTTATTGTTGTAGTTGAAGTTAAACCTATGTAGTATGTATTTGAAAACAATTATATTGAAGAATGACTTCTAAAAATCGCCACAATGGCTAGTTGCCTAAAGTAAGGGACTCAATTGAAGGTTGAAGGTGTAAATACTGTTCTTTGTCAAATGAATTTCTCTTTAGAATTTCAAATGGCTCTTTTGTATTTCTCCTACAATTGTGTAATGCACAAAGCTGAAAAAATAGAAATAAAACGTAAGCTTGTGAGACGACTCACCTCCGCCTTCCTGATACAGCTTTCATCATGATTATGTAAATGTCAAATTTAGATCAGCTAAGTTTTGGAATTTCAGTATGATTCTAAATATTCTGAATACTTGACTTTTGTTTCTTGGGATATGTAATAATTTGTTCTTTATTTCTTTTTTCTTTTTTTTCTATTTGTGTACTTGTTTTTCTTGCTATTGATCTCAGACCTAGTTTGTTTTTCATCTTTTACCAGCTCAATTATGCTTCAAAATGTCATGTGATCATACCTTCTATGAACTATGAAGCAAAACTGGTATCTTAGATGTACCTCAAGAAAAGATTATTGCCAATATGTTGCTATTACTATACCATCTACTGCATGCAATTTCCATTTTCCAATTTAATCCCCCCCCCCCCCCCCCCCAAAAAAAATAATAATAATAAAAATAAAAAATCATAATGAAATTGGTCCACCTAAAACTCTCAAGGAATTCATCTTGACTCATTAAATTTGCTACTGACATCCTATACCTTGTGTGAACAAGAAGAGTTTTTGTACTTTTTAAATAATGACTGATTCATATCTATAGATAATCAGGGGAAATTAATGCTCAGATGTTTGCACTTAGAAAACAATTTTGAGAAGTCCCAGTAGGTAATAAATTACGGAAGCACAGTCACCTGGTGATGGATGTTGCCTATGCACTTGAATTAGGAATGTCAACTGGAGAGGATTGAGCATGTACACCTAAGAAGCATGGACACGGGTTAGTGACACAACACAACACAACACAGACATGGCAACACATCAATTTTCAAAATTTGTAGGACACGACATGTTGGGAAACATGCACAAAATATATGATTTTATATAATTATTATGTTTCATATATTTGATAATTTCATTCAAAGATAATAGAGAACTCTAATTTCCAAAATTTAAGGGAGGGAGAGATTAATAGGTATGAATATGTATCGTTTTTTTATTTTTATCATTGTATTTTGTAAGTTATTTTATTCAAACTTATAATGTGTTTTATGTGTGTTTACGTGATGGATGTTCTCCAAGTGTCCAAAGCGTGTCTAGGTCTACAAAAAATATAAAAATAATACGACACATTTGGATGTATGTTTGACACATGTCGGGAAGTGTCCAATGAGTGCCAATGTTGGAAACATGTCGGACACAACACAGTCCCGCACCTTCTTGGATGTGTCTGTGCTTCTTATATGTAGACGTAATTTAGTCCTCATTGGATGGGGGTCTAGGAGAGGTAGATTGGACATAGACTTAACCTCAAGGTTAATGGACCGAGTGAACCACTGGACCATTGGCCCTTGTTAGAGGATTGAGTATGCGTTGAAGGTTATTTTTCTTGTACTAGTGATGGGCTATCTGAATGTAATTACTATTATTGACGCTATTATTTGGATTATTTCAACATGTAGTGCGTGCTAGTTGTTTATTCTTTTACTATTCCACATATGCCTTTCTTCAACTGTTGATTTTCCCTTTTCAGGTATTGGGGCTTTCAAATTACCTTGACAAATGTACTCCTCCTGAGTACTTTGAAATAACTAGTGAAAATGTAGACGACAGATTGGAAAGCTTTCTTAGGAGAAACGGCCTTAGGATTGATAGCCTTCCACAGCCCAATGTCACAAAATCTTTTTTGATCGATGCTAGTTGGATGTGGAGTACTATGTTGAAGCTTCGCAATTACCTTGAACCTGTTAAGGCAAAATATTTGCTAAGTGCAATGGATAACTTCGCTAGAAATATTGATATAGAAGCTGAATTGTCGTCCTCACAAATCAAAGTGTGGAATCAGGCTAAGGCCTCCCAACAGGTAATCATTGATTTACTTCTAGATATAATAGTTGAATATTGCCGACACTTGGAAACCAGATCTAGTGTATCTAGTGTAGATTATTATGATACAAGTTCCGAACCTCCTTCGCATAGAAGTGGAGTTTTCAGTCAAGCAGAATTTCTTAGGCAAAATGGACCAGAAGATTCTGCTCAATACCCCAAATATAAGACCTTAGAGGAGAAGAGAACTGATGTATCCGAAAAAGCTATCCTTGAAAGTCCTCCTTCCGAAACATCAGCAATAGACCTTTTGACGATCAATTCTATTCAAGATCTAAAGGTATGCTTATTTTAAATTCAGTAGACAATTGCATCTGCATTCATGACTTGGAGTGTTTATCTGTTGATCTGTATCCAGATTAAATGGCCTGAGCCGTCTGAGGAGCTCTTATCTATGATAATTAATTCTCTGAAGTGTCTTTGTGATACTGTTCCACAAGGTTGCTCAAAACCAAAACGATGGCCTGTATCTGTAAAAAAGATTTGTCATGTACTGGACAAAGCTCCAAAACAACTGCAGCTAGACCTAATTACTTTGGTGCCCAAGCTAGTTGATCATTCAGATCATTCACGTGCTGCTTATGCACTGATACATCAACTTTCAAGACCAGATGCAGACCCTGAACTCCAAATACCAGTAAGATACCTTTCCTTTCCCTTTATATAGGGCTTCCTAGTTCCTACCCAAAGCTGCTAGAATATACATCTTGGTTGTGAAATCTTATGATTCTTTTATGTTGTAAAGGAACTTAATTTCATATATTTCAGTACACTTCTTCAGTTTTGATAGAATTTGGACAAAATTGGTGGGTATAGAATCAGAACTCAAATCCATTCTGTGTTGGGCACAAGATTCACGGTCTTGTTTTATGAGTTTCCTTCCTTTATTAATCTGATACATGGGATCCTGAACTCTTGTAAGATTTGGCATAAATCTGCTGTATTCACATGATATTTAGTTACACCAAAGGTTTTTCAAATGACCTTTCAAGAACATTTTGCTTGTTTAAACCTTTTATTTGGTATTGGATATTCCTCTTCCTTTCTTTTGTTCATTTCAGTTTTGTTCTTCTTTTACTGTTTGTTGTGAAATTCGAAAGTCTTTTAGCAGTTTTCCAAGGTTTAGATTTTGAGGAGGAATGAGTTTTCATTCCAACATTTTTGTTTTCGTTTAGTTGGGTTCATTTTTCTTTTGCAGGAGGATAAATTACAAAGATTTTGATTTGTATGCAAATTTTAGTCCTTCATTGTCAGGACCTCCAATGCAAATGCCAGAAGATTCCTTTTGTGTGCTTTAGGATTTGAGTTATATAGGATTGACCTAGAGTTTGAATCCCTCATTCTCCATGACGTTGTAGCCTTTTTTATATTGTCTTTCAGACCAACACAACGAACATGAAGTGCTAGGGAATGAGAATGAAGCCATACTATATATTGTAAACTATTTTTTAGTACCATCATCCTGTATAAACCTTCTTTTATTTTTCTCCACAGGTCTTTTCTGTCATTAATCAATTGGACCTCAGCAGTGAGGTGCTGGAACATGTGTTTTTCCTTACTTCCAAACTGGTGGTAAAGTCAAATGATGGAGCACTTGCAACTACCATTGGCTTTTTATTCGAGGCTGCTTCTCATTGTCAGCATATTTCTAAAGCTGTATGTACAGGAACAACTAAGTTAGAAGTTGGTCTTCTGAATTGTTCTTATTTTAAATCTTGTTTTCTCCCTATTTGTAGGTCAGGGTTGTTCGTGTAAGGCTGTGTAGGTTGGGGATTGAGGTATCACCTTGTGTGTTGAATTTCCTAAGTGAAATTGTAACTAATTGCGGTGAAATTGCCAAAGCTTTCTTGAGAGATATTGATTCCAGTTTTGAACTTGATGACAAAGATTTAACTACCTCACATAGGACTACAGGGTTGAATATGATGGATGATCAGATTCTTCGTGAAAATCGTCATTTTTCTGATATCTTCACTTTAATTCAGCTGTTATCTGTACCTTCCCTCAAACGTGAAGCTTTCCAAGTTTTTGAGAGAGCTGTTTCTCAAGGATCCATTGTGGTTCACTCAGTGTCCACGGTCTTGGAAAGATGTCTTGCTTTAAGACTAAATATTGGTCCAATTGTTTTGGCTGGAGAAAACCAGCAAAGAGATGTAGCAGCCGATGAAAAAATTGAGCCATCTCTGATTGAAGCTTATGCTTTTGTCTTGCTTGTGGATCTTGTTGAAAGTTTCTCTCTCTCTCTCGACTCCAGAGTGTATCAGTTTGCACAGATGTTTTATGCTACATTGTTTAGATTGTTTGCTGATGAGAGTTATCATAAGATGATGCTTAAAGGACTAGTTGATCATGTGATAAGCCACACTGAAAATGTACATCAAGCAGATAGAGATTTCAGTACTTTGCTATTCTTGGTTAATGAGGAACTGGGACTTGCTGGACCAATTTTAAAGATGATGAGGGAGGTCTCTGAGGTTGCCAATGTTAAGCTTGCAACTCTTAGAGATCAGCTACATGTTAGTGAGGACCAAAATTTGCGTACACAGGAAGAAAAAAGAGCTGAACATGCCAATATGGTTAGAGAAAAGGCTAGTTTGTTGGAAAAGCTAAGTAAATCTGAGGCCACTACTAACCATTTTAAGGTATCCAATCACTACTGTCTGCTGATTTTGGCTCATTTAAATGCCATCACTCATTCTAATTTTGAGTTTTTCCATGAATTTGGCAGTCTAAATTGAAGCTTGAGATAGACCGTTCTGCTAAGGAAAAGAAGGATCTCAAGCATCAGCTTGAATTGTGTCGATCACAGAAGAATGATGAAATTACAAAGCTATCTGCAGAGAAAAATGTTTATGAGGACAGTCTTCATAATTGGGAGACCCAATTCTCTCTACTAAAGTCGAGGAATAGTGATGATTTGAAGGTATGACATGGCTTCAAATTCATGAATTTAGAGTGCTATCGAAATGTGTGCTAATGATTTTTTGGATGGAAAAAATAATAAGGAAAACATTTTTTTCTCTCCCTCTCTCTCTCCCTCTCTTTTTAAAAGCATATATTTTAGGATGATAACTGAGAAAATTGATTATATATATGCTCTAGTAATCAATAACGCATGCACAAAAACCTAGACATCATGTGTTAGTAATAAATATTCAATTGTACGTATGGCAAAGTGTAATGAGGAGTATGGAAGGAAGTTTATGATTCCTAATTCTATGATGGTGTATGAATCTTGAATCGTGATTTTTGAGCTATAGCTAGTTTTTTCAATTCTTAAATATCATTTTAGAAACTTGCGTACCCTAATTTATGTATCACTATTTGACTCAATAGGAGTTAGTAATTCACTGGTTTAACCATGTCTTAAATGCCTTGGTGACAGAAGCAGAAATAAATTAAGAGATTTATGGAAGATCTGTTGGAGGGGATGATGCCTGGGGGAATGTGGTAAGAATTCTAATGAGGTGATACCATCAAAATAAATAAAAAATAGATAGATAGATTACATGAAGTTTCAAGGAGAGTAACTTTTTCTGTATGGAATTCCATCTGTCCTAAGACCACCCAACTAGGAAAAAAGTGGGGCTTCTTTAAACATTTTTAACATGTCATTTTGATCATGATGATATGTAGTGTTCAGCATATCTAAGCAAGTTGTTTATGGGGCATGGATTGTTGCGCTTGCTATGTTCCTATTTCTGGGGTTAATCTATAGGGTGGGCTATTATGGTTTTGAGTTGGTAAATCTGTAATTATTCATTGTTCCGTGCACATTGGAACATATTACTATGGATGTTTTACGGAAACCAAAATGCTGGATTTATTGACCTCATTTTAGATTGTTAGATGTTGGAAATATTTGGCTTTGAATGGCTGACTGCAGCTATGATCCTAGATTTTAAGCATAATGTTGTCATGACCAGCATTTGAAAGCCTTTAGGATATGACCAAGAGCATCAATAATACCCATTTAAATGTGACTGAACTTGTTCAAATTTCACTAAGTGGCATAGTGGCGAGGTTTGATCAGAATGGGAGCCCTAGGTATTGACTAAGTGACATAATCCCTGGAACAGTTTGTAATCATGTAACCACATAAGAAACTGCATGACTCATTGCTGTGTTATTATGGGTGCTGAAAAACATCATTATGTAGTTATGTTGGATTTTCTCTGCATCATATGTGGCTGACAATTAATAAGTGTCTCTTTTACATGGTTAACTTTACAATGCTGTTGAGTGTTATCTATGTATGCTAAATTCCTTTTTATTAAAATTTTCAAGTTGCTGATCAAAAAAATATAAATCTATATATGATAATACTCTCTAATGATTGAATTTATAATCATTCTTACCAGTGAGTGTCTTCCTGATTCCTCTTTATGTTTTGCAAGCTAACAGTGTAACAGAATACCTCTTAAAAATTTCCTGTAGAAATTATGCATGCAAAAGAAAACTTGAATTTTATCTGTTGCTTTATGCAATTTAGTGTTAATTGGAAAACTAATCCATTGTTGTGCAATGTGGCCAGTTAGTCTGAAAAGACATACTAGTTCAATTTTTTGCTATAACTAAGTTAGTAACCACTCAAAAAGCACACCTGCACTTTTGATGATAGTTTGTTAAAGGTTTATTTTTCTTTAAATATACTTGCTGTCTTTCTTTTTGCATTGTTTGTTTGAATTCCTCTTTTGTTTGCCTCATTTTATTAAGATTATACTTCAATTATTTGTTATTTTGAGCCCCCACCTGCTTTCTTTCACCTGAAGTTTTTATTTTTTTTATTTTTATTTCTGGTATTGTATCTCTAGGAGAGAGCAATTTTATTACCTTTATTAAAATTTTTATGTATGACCTTAGAGACTAGAAGAAGAGAAGAATGATCTTGCTGAAAGGCTGAAGACTGCAGAGTCTGCTAGGAAAAGATCGGATGACAAATTGAATTGCTTGAACGAGGTTCAAACGAATGTTATGCATTCACTTCAGGATGAGATCGGGCAATTGAAACTAACAGTGGAGCAACTTGAACGAGAGAAGTTGGACAAGGACGAAAGGATTAACCAACTTGAAACAGACATTAATGGGATGGAAGCAAATTTTAGTGCCTTCCAGGTTTGTATCTCCTCTCAAGTTCATCAATTTTTTTTGGAGCTACTGCAGGTTAATCCAAGAGTTTAGGGCTCACGTATGAACAAGAACTTTTTTTATTATTCCTTTCTTTCCTGCCGGTAATATGCATAAAAATTATTGAAATAAAAAAATGTACATATAAAAGAAGAGGGTGCTACAGTTCTCTTTTTTAATAAATAATCAAACACTACAGTTCTCTTCTTTTAACCTCTTTCAATTGCCAACATCCTGAAAAGCCTATTTTTGGACAAGAAAGAAGAGGCTTTTTTAAACTTATAATTTTGTTTATTTTGTGTAGTTGGTGTTCAGTGACGCATCTCTTCCTAGCCCTATTGAGTGATTTTCTTCCAGGGATAGCTGGGGTTCTTTGAACCTGTTTTTGAATCTTGTAGAGAATTTTGTATAGTCTTTGCTTGATGTTAAAGTAGAGAAGTTTTGTATACGGGGTGCACCCCCTTGGTACCCCTTTAATATATTTTACTTGACAAAAAAATTTTTAAAAAAAAATATACATACATATATAATATCTTCAACAGATTCTCGTGTTCCTTGTTCCCTACCTGCTGGAGATTTCAGAAAAGCCCTGCAGAAAAATGCTCTCTAGTAAATCAGATCCTTAGGACCAAATCACTAGAAAATTGGCTTATAATCTAGAAAATCAGGCACAAGTTCCATGAAATGTAAAATAGCCTGAAGGCTTAGTTGAATGCAGTGCCATTGTGTGCAACAGACAAGAACTGATAACTAAATGTTTCCTCCTCTATAGCAATGGACACACTCGCACTATAGTAGTGATGAGATGATTTACAATTATCTACCTTTTCTAGATTCTAAAGCAAATGTCTATAGGAAGAATGCCACTTCTACGATTCCTATTATCTGCTTCAATTTGTGTTGGTTAATTGGAAAAATAATCCGTTGTTGTGCAACGTGACCATTTAGTCTGAAAAGACTTACTAGTGGAATTTTCTGCTATAACTATGTTAGTAACCCCCTAAGAACACTTATTAGTCTGAAAAGACGTACTAGTGGAATTTTTTGCTATAACTATGTTAGTAACCACCTAAGAACACTTATCCTTAAAACCCAGATATTAAGGAGAGGAAAACTGAAGCTTTATAACCAGCACAGATGGGGCAACTCCAGGCGAGATGTGGGACACATTCCAACACACCCTCCTGGACCACAACATATAGTAGCCGGACAAACGGCACACCAATCACAGGCCTAACCAAGTTCTGATACCAAATTGAAAAGCCCAGCCCACACTTATCTTTAAAACCCAAGTATTAAGGAGAGGGAAACTGGAGGTTTATAATTAGCACAGATAGAGCAACTCCAAGTGATGTGGGACACATTCCAACACCACGAACACTTCTAAAAAGGTAGCGTATCTGTGTCGTGTCCGTATGGACACGACACTCATTGGACACCTTCCCGACACATGTCAAACACTCATCCAAACGTGTCCTAGTTTTTTATAAAGAATTTAGGACTCGGACACTCTTCGGACACTTGGAGGCCACGCGTATCCATTGACTAGACACACGAAACTAATTATAAGTTTGAACAAAATAACTTAGAATAAGATGATAAAGGAAAAATAATGTCAATTTATAGAAATTAGTGTTATATTGTATTTATTTATTGTCTTAGAATGACATGTTCATATATATGACGTATAATAAATATATAAAATTATATATTTTGTGCGTATTCCTTACGTGTCGTGTCCTACATTTTTTGAAAATTGCCGTTTATGTATCCGTGTTGTATCCGTGTCGTGTCACGTGTCCGTGTCCATGCTTCTTTGGTAACCACTCAACATAAACCTGCACTTTTGATGATAGTTTGTTAAATGTTTATTTTTCTTTAAATTCACCATGCTGTCTTTCCTTTTGCACTTGTTTGTATGAAGTGTTCTTTTGTTTGCTTCATTTTATTACCTTTTTTGAGATTTTTTATGTATGACCATAGAGACTAGAAGAAGAGAGGAATGATCTTGCTGAAAGGCTGAAGACTGCAGAGTCTGATAGGAAAAGATCTGATGACGAATTGAATTTCTATGCTGGAGAGAACAAGGTTCAAACGAATGTTATGCATTCACTTCAGGATGAGATTGGGCAATTGAAACTAACAGTGGAGCAACTTGAACAGGAGAAGTTGGACAAGGACGAAAGAATTAACCAACTTGAAACAGACATTCATGGGATGGAAGCAAATTTTAGTGCCTGCCAGGTTTGTATCTCCTCTCAAGTTCATAAATTTGTTTTGGAGCTACTACAGGTAAATCCAAGAGTTCATATCCTTAGGACATCACTAGAAAATCTGATTATCATCAAGAAAATTTGGCGCCGATCAAAAAAAAAATTTCTAGAAAATTTGGCATATGGCCCATGAAATGTTAAATAGCCGGAAGTTTTGGTTGAATGTAGTGCCATTGTGTGCAACAGACGAAAACTGATCACTATAAATGCTTCCTTCTCTATAATAATGGGCACTTGCTCTATAGTAGGTGTGAGTCAGTGAGATGATTTAGAATTATCTCTAAGTTTTCTAGATTCTAAAGCAATTGTTTATAGGAAGAATGACAATTTGTACTGTTTATATTCTCTACTTCTATTTGCGTTGGTCCAGTGAAATTTTTGGTACAAGCCTGTGATAAATGTTGACACTATAATATTACTCATACAAAATAATAGGGATTTATTTATGTATTTTTATGGATGATCTATTCAATATTTAAATTCGTTTGATGATATTGTTTATGATTTATAATTGATGAAATAGTATTTTGTATGTTGATCATGTTCAAAGTAGCTGAAGCGACAACTAAAACAATTTTCTTCGGTCTCAAACACAGTTCAGGATCAGCATATTTACTGCATTCTATAACTCGTGTTTTGGCCCTTTTTTTGGCTCACTATTTTCAATTTTCAATGATGCCTGTGTGGTTCTGCAGCAACGTTTTCGTGTTGCCCTTATTGAAGAGATGGCACTGCATGCTCCTCTGTATGGGATAGGCTTGGAAGGTCGGTCATTGGAGGAGCTAGAGACATTGATGCATATCCACCAAACAGGGCTTGAACAGATAGATGCTGTACTGAGGAGAGGCGATTAAGATTTGTGAAATATGCAACAGAAGAATCAATGTACAGAAAAGGAAATCATGGCTTATATGCTGTTGCACTAGTTACCCTTTTTTTGCTTTAAGGTTGTGTTTGGATGAAGAACTGGTAATTGATTTCCAATATTTGAAATGAAAAGTTGTGTTTGGATTAAAGATTTGAAGAAGGATTTGTGGAGGGAAAAGGAAATATGATCCAAAAGGAAAAGATTTGTGGGGGCGATTAAGATTTGTGAAATATACAACAGAAGAATCAATGTACAGAAAAGGAAATCATGGCTTATATGCAGTTGCACTAGTTACCCTTTTTTTGCTTTAAGGTTGTGTTTGGATGAAGAACTGGTAATTGATTTCCAATATTTGAAATGAAAAGTTGTGTTTGGATTAAAGATTTGAAGAAGGATTTGTGGAGGAAAAGGAATATGATCCAAAAGGAAAAGATTTGTTTGGGGAGGTGGTCACCCCATGCCAGCACTTTTTTTCTATCCCTTTCTGTACAAAACTCCACTCAAAGAGGTAGGAGAAAAAATAAAAGAAATGACTAGGTTGGAGGAGAAAATACTTCCTCCGTCCCAATTATTCGTCTATTATAGAAAATTCAATTTATTAAAGAGATACGTAATCATTACATTTTGGATGATTTTATTTACACTCCATCAATCCACTCGGTATACATCATTATTTAGTTCATATTAATCATATTTTGAACTTTTAATTTTTTACCCAACACGCACCATAACATTGCTCTTTTAACCTAATCTACACAACACACACCCTAACAGAAGATGATGTACACACCATCAAAGTTGAAAAGATAATAAGATCCAAAACGCAATTCACAATAATTTTAGATTCATGTATGCCTCTCTCTCCCCAATTTGTGTTGAATCTATGGAAGCAACGTGAGAGCAAACAGCAAGGAGCAAACGGCGAACTAAAATTTTATGGCGACGAAGCAATTGGTGTGATATTCTATAAAAAATTTAACAAAAAAAACAGTTTTAATATTATTCATAAATATAGTGTTAAAAAAAACTTAAGATGTTCACAAATTTAAATTTGAATTAAAACAAAATATTCAATTTTTTATATATGAATGTTTAATATTTGTTCAACTTTAATAATATGAACAAAATGTTATGTTTAAATATAAATAATTGAACACTTTGTAAATATTCAACTCTATATGTGCACGGAACGAATAAGTCATTGTTATAAAGATAAACAGTGGTCTTTCGTTCCAAATCAATACGAACAAGATAACTAACAAAGCAAGTTGACATTTTCATTATTGTTTTGTTCAAAATCAATATCATCCATAGTACGTAAATATTTAAAATCAATTGATTTCAATATTTTAAAACCCTAAAACTCCCAAAATAATAATATTTTGAGTTTGAAAAATAATAAAAAAGATATTTGTTCTAGGTGATAGTGTGTACAGAGATATTTGTGTTTTCATATGTGAATTGTTGAAATGAGTACACACACACTTATATTATCCTTAATAGTCATTTTACTTGAGGATATTCTTGTCATATAAATTTAATGGTTAAGGGTGATTATATTTACACACCACCAATACTCTCAGCACACACTATTACTTAGTACAAATACAAAATAATTTCTAAGATTTAAAAATATCTTATTTCACACCTTAACTTTCCATTATTAATCCTATATTAACACACCACTAACTATTTGAATATGCACCAAACACTCTTCATCTTCACCACTACATACAACAAAAATTCTCACAATCTTCAGAACATAAACCATCTTCGTTGGTCTTGATCTCCATCGTTGTCAGAGATTTCATTCGGCCTTCATTTTTGTTGGTGTTTATCTCCATATGTGATGTTGAACTCTCGTTGTATCTTATCTTATCATCTCATCATTTCAAATCACTGGTGGAGTGTTTCATTCGGCCTCCATATTCGCCGGTATTGATCTTCATTCTTAGTGTTGAACTCTCGTCTCTCATCGTTATTTCAGATTGCCATTATCATCCTTGATTCATGAGTGCATGTTAATGGTAAAGATGATGAAACATAAGCGTACCTCTTTAGTAACAAATTACTTTTGTAGTCAACAGCACAATCACTTTTAACATTGATGCATTGGGTGAGAATAGAATTCTGTAAAAAATTTAATAAATTCATCAAATTAGTCATGTTCAAGAATAAAAAGTTGGACAAACTTAATGTGTTCAAAAATTTATATATGAACAACGAATAAAAGTTTAAATTATTTTAACCGAACTAACTTAATATGTTCAATTTTTTATGTATGAACATTTAATATGTGTCAATCTTAATAATTTGAACCAAATTGTTTTGTTTAAATGTAAATAATCAAACATTGTGAAAAAGTTCAACTCTAATTATCCGAACACGACGAAAAAATTCATCTTCTTAACATAAGAATGAGATAAATAAAAAATCAAAAAGTTGAGTCATAAACTTACTTTTTTAATATTCAAATCAATGTTTTCAATGTTTACATCGGAACCAACCATCTTAGTGTCATCTATGGTGTACAAATCTTCAAAACTAATTGATTTCAATATTCTTAACCCTAAATCTTCAAAGGCAATAATGTTTTGAGTTAAAAAAATAAGTATAATGGAGAAAAGAATGAAGTGAGCTAATTGATAATGAATGATATCATGAATGTATGTTAATGGTGAAGATGATGAAGAAATACAATATTTATATATTAAAACCCTAAATCTTATATGGATGATGGTGTGTGAAGAGTATTTTGTGTTTTTAAATATGAAAATTTTGAATGGATAGAATACACATCATGCTCTCCTTAATGGTCATTTTATTAACATTGTGATTGGTTGGAAGATTTGAAGAATGATTTGAAAAAGGAAAGGAAAAATATAGGTGAAATATGAATAAAAAATACCTACGTTTACCTAGTTTCACATACTTTTTCATTTTTCCTTTTCAAATTCCTCAACCAAACACAACGTAAAGGATATTATTGGAATATAAATTTAAGTTACTAATGGTGTATACTGAGAGTATTAGTAGTATGCAGATAAAATCATCTAATTGTTAAATGGTGTGTACTGAGAGGATTGATGGTATGTAAATAGAATTATCCTTACATTTTAATTCAAATTTTGAATTTTTTTTCTACCATTGTCTTTCTATTTTAATTTTAAAATGTATTTATAATGATTTATAGGGTCAATTTTAAAAATCTAACAAAATTTAGTATCCCAAAATAAAAAGTAGACAAATATGTTGAGACAGACTAAAATAGAAAAGTGGACCAACAAAAAGAGACAGAATCACGGAGGGAGTAAATCACAGTGGAAAATATTTTTCTCTGTTTGGATAATTATCTAATTCAGGAGAGAACAGAAAGGCAAAATAGTGGAAAAATTCTATTTCCACACACTTATCTCAATACACATATTTATTATTTTATTTTTTTTCATTCTACACACTTGATATTCCAATTATAGCCTAACTCATATCCTTGGTACACTCATCACCTAAACCCTTTCTCCACACATCTTTGTCCCCCTTTACCCATCCTCCTTTTTCTTCTTCTTAATAATCTCAATTTCTTTGCTACCAAAAGGGTTTCCAAACTGATTAATGCCTTCAATGGGTATGCCAAACAGCCCCTGAACTTCTCCGCCATCAAGAATCTTTGTTTGACTATGAGCTCATTCGCCGCCAAAACCAATCTCTGTACCTAGAATTTCACCGGAGGGTCCCTAAAATAGTTCAGAGTTAGGGTATGTATATATATTTCGATACATTGCAAGACCATCGTGTTTAGTCCAAACATCAACAAGATTATAAGCATACACTTAAGGTTCCTAACAATCAATTAGTCCAAACATTCATTTTTCAAGAATCGACAATTTATGAGCAAGATGGCACAATTTGTATATAAATAAATAAATATATATATATATATAAAATAAAGAGAAGAAAAAAAAACAGTTTTATTAGGTTAAATAATTAGTTGTATATATATGTATGTATAATTAGATTAAATGAATAAGAAATTAATGAATAAGAAATTATCAATAATAAGTGATATAATTAATTAATATGTGATAAAGTTAAATTAGATATATAATAGAAGAGAGAGAAATAGTCTTTTTTGTAGAAGGGTAAAAATAGTCTTTTTGTAGGTGTGTTTTTGATGTCTGTTGTAGCAATTTTGTTTTTAGATACAATTGTCATTAAAATAAAATTTCATTAAATGTGTGTACAAAGATAAGTTGGTGTGTGGAAATAAATTTCTTAAAATAGTGTTATTTTTCTGGTCTAACTTCCCTTCAGTCCGTGATCAAACTAAAGGTTGTTGTTGGGCCTGTGGGGCTCATCACGGGTCCCGTTTCAATAATCCGAACCGTTCAATGTGTAGATATCGTCAAGCTATATATGCCTATAAAAAATCACGTTGATCGAATATCAATAGCTATCTCATCGAATTAGATTTTTGTCAATCGTTTATTTTTTCACCATCCATTTTTTTTTATACAAAACTGTTTGATCACATAGCTCTCGATATCTAATCAATGTGATTTTTAATAAGAGTATAGTACTCGACAATTTCTACACATCAAACGGTTCGGATTATCGAAATGGGACTCGTGGTGAGTCTCCACATGCCCAACAGCACCCTTTAATCCGACTACAAACTAGAGGGAAGCCAAATTCTTATTTTTGTCGTTTCTTTAGGAAAGCTAGGGGAGTAAAAGTAAAAAAATAAAACTATACGAATCAATTGGTATATTAATTAATATACTAACAAATGATGTGTTATAATTTTAAAAATTTTAGATCTTATAATTTGTATTATAGGTGGAATTCATAGTTTTAAAATGACAATATCATAACATGTGTTGGTACACTAATTAATATACCAATTAGTGCATAAAGCACCACTCAAAATAAAAAGAAGTGAGCTTGTCTCAAATTTCCGAACTTTAATGAAATGGTTTTTAAGATTTTGTCCATAAATTATCATTAAAAAAATTATATCAATCCGATAATTATAGTTAAATATTTTTTTTATTGAAAAAAAAAATTCACAACGAATATAATTTTAAAAATGTACTATAAAAACCAGCATGATTGAAGCATTTGACATATGATTGGTTTGAAATACAATTTTGGAACCTGAAAAAAGAAAATGAAATCACATTAAACGGCAACGTTTTGTTGTCATAGCATGGTGTTCTTGACAGTACCGTCCGTCCCCCTCCTCCTTTGGCTTTTTGACTTTTGGATGGTCTATTAAGATTTTCACGTAGAACAACATTAGGTATGCATAATTCATCTATAGAAATATTTTATAAGAAAAAAATTTGTGTGACAGATTTATTTTAAATATAATCACATAATACATGAATAAATTTAAATCATATAATAATTTTCTGTGTATCAATTTGTTCACCTCTTTTTATTATGTTATGTAAGGGGTAATTTTATTTTCACACATAATTTGAAATTCCATCTCTTGTTTGATTTTTGGTATCGGTTTAAACTGATTCGTTCAAATCAATATCTATGTCAGGCTTCCTTTCTCGATTATCCAATCTTCTTTGTTAGACTTATTTATTTTAATAATTTATTTAATTATGTTTTAATTTATTTGAAAGAGAAAAATAGAATCCAAAATTTATTTTGATGATTTATTTAATTATATTTTAATAGAATCTAAAATTTATTTTGATGATTTATTTAATTATGTTTTAATTTATTTGAAAGAGAAAAATAGAATCAAAATTTATTTTGTCTCATTATTTCTCACCTAAATCTTTATCCTAAATGTTGTTAGAATGTGTTTAATATTTGATTAAATCAGGAGTTCAAATAGCCTAAAACAGAGGTTCAATAGCTCAGCACAGCAGCAGTTTAAAAGGTTCAAGTGGAAGATATTCAAATTAGTAATGATGGAGTGGAAGATATTCAAATGAATAATAATGGAGTACAACGGCTATAAATTCAAATGAATACAACGGCTATAAACGGCTATAAGTTTCATTATATATACCAAAGCCTCTAATGTAAACAAGTGACAAAAAAAAAAAAATCATAAAATATTCTTTGATCTATAATCACTTACATCTATTCCCTAAAAAATTCTCTGAGAAGTGTTCTTCAATTTTTGTTTACATCCTCTCTCAGAAATTATACACTGAGCCTTATAGCATTAAGCTCATCTTTCCTGTGTGAGACGTACAGAAAAATCAAAGCTTCATTTTATATATCTATCTTTGAGAGATAATTCTTATAGCTTTCTGTGAAAGCAAAAATACCTTCTTTTCAATCTTGTAAGAGTGTAGTACACTCAGTGTTCTTGACTTGGAAAGCCTATGTAAAATCCGTAGAATATTGCTCCATTTGTAAAGAGGTTGCTAGCACCCCCGTGAAGTTAGAGCATAGTGAAAAATCTCAAGTGAAACTTAAGGAGTGGACGTAGGCCGAGTTGAAACTGAACCACTATAAATTTGTTTGCCTCTCTCTTCTTTATCTCTTTATTTTATTTAAATTGCTGTAGCTATATTTCACATTTTCACTATGCTAAAATCATTAAATGACATAGTTGTTAGAACACTTGTTTTAATTATTTTTATTTCATTAACTATATTTATCTATTGTGCTAGTCATAATTTTTATTAGGGTATTATTAATTTTTAATTGTAAAAACCTAATTCACCCCCCTTCTTAGGTTGTCTTTTAGGTAACAATTGGTATCGAAGCCTGGGACTCTTATTTAGATTTAACAATCTTGAGTTTTTGGTCCATAGCAACCATGTATTCTACTTACTGTGCTGTAGGACAAGCTAACAATAGGTCACCTCTTTTTTATGGTAGTAATTACATTCATTAGGAAGAAAAATAACTTTGTATCTTCAAACTATCAATTATTCTTTGTGGCTCATTATTACTAAAGGTACTAAAATCCCTACCAAGGTAGTAGACCATATCAGTGTGCCTAAACTTGAGGATGAATTTGATGAGCGTAATTATAAACTCCTTCAAGCTAATACTAAAGCCAAGTTTATTCTTGTGTGTGGACTAGATGCAAATGAGTACAATAGAATTTCTATGTGTATTACTGCTAAAGAGATTTGGGATAAACTTGAAATTACCTATGAAAGAACTAGCCAAATAAAAGAGTCTCGGATTGACATGCTTATTCATGATTATGAACTCTTTACTATGGAATCATTTGAATCTATTTCTGAGATGTTTTATAAATTTACCAATATTATTAATGCTCTAAAATCTCTTGATAAATCTTATACTAATGGTGAGCTTGTAAGAAAAATACTTAGGTTTTTGTCAAATGAATGGGAAGCTAAGGTTACAGCTATCCAAGAAGCAAAAGACCTAACAAAATTAGGCATTAAAGAACTCCTAGGCTCACTTATGGCTCATGAACTTTCAATGATTGATAGCAGCAAAAAGGAAGCCATTTGGGAAGAAAATGATGGAGTAGCCAACCTGTGTCTCATGGCTCTTGGAGAAGAAGAATCCACTCAAGATGATGTAATCTCTAATTATGTAGAACTTGAAAGTGCTTTCAATGAATTACATGACATATTTAGAAATGTTTGTGTTAAGAATTCTAAATTAAAGAAATTAGTTACTTCTCTTTCAAATGATGTAGGTGTTTTAAAAATGAAAAATGCTACTTTGAAAAATAACTTTACGTCTATTGCCAATGAGAAAAACATTTTGAAAAACAATGTTGAGGATTTAAACAAAACTCTTGAAAATTTAGTAAAAGGAAAAGAAAACCTCAACAAGTTTCTTGGAAATAAAAGATGTATTTTTGACAAAGTAGGCATTGGTTTTAATCCTCCTAAACCTTTTATGAGATTAAATGTTCTTGAGACTAATCCCAATGGACCCAAGAAAGTATGGGTACCAAGAAAGAAATCAAGATATTTTATAGATGGAATCTCAAAGAACACCAAGGACTTCGAGAGGAAATGCACAACAAGAGTGTTCAATCTAAAGAGCAAAATCAGCTCCTACAAGAAGAAGAATGATGAAATGAAAACCACCAAAATAAACAATAGAGGTAATGTATGGGTGAAGATTCCAAAGAGGTAAATAAAGGTATAACTCCTAACACACCTTTAAGCTTAAAGTTCTATATTCTTTAAGGTATGATTTGTGTACAATAGGTTGTATCTAATCATTGCTTCCATATAACCTAATTGTACTAAGTTTGCTAAGTCATAGTCTGCTGGTTTCTTTCAAACATTCATTGAATTCAAAAATGAGAATTATATTATTTTGATGAATGCCTATTAGAATATGAATGATTCATGTATTCATTAACATTTTATATCATGTCATCCATTGCTATGAAAAAAAGATAAGAAGTGATAAAAAATTTTGTGAGTATACTTTTCACATCTTATATATGACTTCATACTAATATGTTAATTCCTTTTTGAGTCATATCTTTGTAGAATCAATTTTTATGTCATAGCATGTTTTTGAGATGTACACTATCTATATTTTGAATTCTGCATTTGTTATCTCAAGAATATGCTCAATATGAAAATTTCATGCTTATATGCTTTACATTAGAATATTTGAATGAGTTATGAAATTCCTTGATTATGATCCATCAACAATATCTAAATGAAAAGAAGTATCATACATTTGTAGAAACATTGCATCTATCCTATTAAATATCTTTTGAATATGGATTATATTGGCAAACATCTCATGAAATGCTTTTGATTGATAAATTGTTGAATTAATTGTTTATAACATTCGTGTTGTGTTCCACTTTAAGTAAAATGTTTTATCATACTTGAGTATATGGATTGAATTGATGAAAATGCCTCTTGATAATGTTATGTGATTAAATGAGATTGTTGCATCATTTTCTTAATAAAACAAAGAGTATAACACTATTTTCTTATGCATATTATGCTATGTGCTACAACTTGAAAATTCTGAAAAGTAGCATTTCAAACTCTTATTTGATCATTAAATTATTTTTCACCTTTTGAGTTTGTGATATGTGCTGTATGTTTATTGAGTAATAGTGATTGTTCTATGAATGCTATATTTACACAAAATCATATTAAAAAAGGGTAATACCAACTTAGAGGGAGAAATTATTTTGCTAACATATTTGTTAAACCCTTTTGAGATGAACTCCTCATGAAAGAAAATTGAAGATTGAAAAGCTTCTAACTCATGAACCAAAGATATGTCTCATACACTCTCTTAAGCTTTTGAGGTAAAAATTCTATCTTATATCCTTTAAGCTAATACTGTTATTACTTTGATATAAAAAAGATTGATTACGTTTCATATGATTTGCAATATATACTCTTTGATGATACTCTTGCTTAAGAATCATGCCTATGCTTAAATTTGTGTTATATATTGAAATTCATGATTTTTCTTGGCATATTGATTGCTATACCTTGAACATACTTCATTTTTTAGAATTACATTAGCGCTATGAGATTATATTGAGTTTAACCTATTATGAGCAATATTTGGTATTCTACATAATACTTGAGTTATAATTGTTAAATCTTCTAGATTGTATATTGGTATCCTTGGTAGATTGCATATTGGTATCATTTTGGCATCCTTATTGGTAATATTTGGCATCCTATTTGATATTATTGAGGAGAACATTTTAATTATGAGCTTTCATTTATCATATCTCATATTGATTTTTCCAAATGAAACAAGGGAAAGAATTTAAACTAGATTATTTTTTCAAAAAAAAAAAATCCCCTCAAATTCTATTCTATTTTTTATATCACACTTTTGAGCTTGCACCTCACATATTTTTTTTTAATTATCTTGTATAAAATCTGTACGCTCTTGCTAGAAATTGATTGTTAGATCATGCTCAAATCGATTGTTAGATCATGCTCAACTGCTTCACATATACTTTTAACAATTTGGTATCTCCTTGGCTCTTGCTTGAAAATAGATTAAAATAACATGAATTCTTCATAATGGATAAGCTCATTGATTCATTGTTGCCATATTATCTTGCTACAACAGCATATGTGTCTCATTCTTGACCTTTGGAACTTCTCTTTATTGCACGCATGGCATTTATCTAGACTTGATGGTATATTGTAATAATACTAGTACCATCAATTTAAGCAAAAATCCGGTTCAATACTCACGAACAAAACATATTGAAATTCGATATCATTTTTTAAGAGATCATGTTCAAAAAGAGGATATTGTACTTGAATTTATAAACACCGACAAGCAATTAGCAGATGTTTTCACAAAACCGCTAAGCGAGGATCGTTTCAATTTTATTCATAGTGAGCTTGGACTGTCGATTTCTACTTAAAAAGTTTTGTTATGACTGTGAAACTTGAATTTTTGTTAAAATGATATATGTGTATTACTACATTGATATGGAAACATTTATATCAGTTGCATGCTCTCAAGTCCTTCATACATTTATTCTCCTTAACAGTTTGTTATTCTCAACTGTGTAATTTTTCTTTGGGTTCTGCATCTTGAGGTAAAATTAACTTTGCATATATTGATTTTTTTTTATTCTTTTATTTTTATTTTTTTTCTCATTATTATTTTTTGTTTAGGCTTAATTTTCTTTTCTTTTTTTTTGCTTTTTAATTTCATTTTTCAGTACTTAAACATAAAAATAAAAACAAATCAAAATACAAATATTTACATTAAAAAAAAAACACCCTTCATTTTTTTTTACGGCCATACGCCGATCAAAATAAACATATTTACATTATAAAAAAAAAACCCTTCATTTTTTTTTACGGCCATAAGCCGATCTTACTTACTCGCCTCTTCCATCGTTTTCTTCTTCTTTTTATCACCTTGGGAGACCCTTGATGCCCTTACCCCCGTGCTTTCGTCGAGAGCAACGACTCCCCGCTGACTATCAAAGGCCAAGAACGACATTGCTTCAAATCGGGCCATAGAGGTGGTCTTCCGTTTAAGCTCTTTATTTTCGGCCTTCAGTGTGCCTATTTCGGCTCACGCATCCTTGTACATGATGGAGCTCACTCGTCCTATTCTGCAATCGGTGAGCCAATTTTGTGACTGCAGTCACCGTCTCCATAAAGGACTGCAATGTGCAGTGATTGGCTTCTATGTCAAATTGAGCTGCCATGATTCGCACAATCAACATCATAGGAAGGTTAGACATAAGAATGACAGGAAAAGTATGAGTAGAAGCACTCGGTCCAGCAGCGCTTATGGGATCATTCAGGTTTGGAAACAGAGTGAGAGGACGGGATAAGGAAGCTATGGATTAGAGGTGAGAGATGTCAAAGAAATAAGTTGTAGAGAAATAGAAGCGAACAAACTGAGGTTTGGCCTCCTCCGTTCGATTTCTTTTTTTGTCTCGATGAGGAAGAAAAAATAGAGAGTGGTGAAGAAGAGATAGAAGAGAATGGTGAAGCGAAAATGGAACCCAAGGGTGGGTGGCATTGTGGTTAACGCTTGCGGTTTAAGCCCCAAGGTCATGAGTTCAATTCATTCCCTCTTGGGCCAATCTCCTGAGCAAAACACAATTGGTTAGGAGGTTGAACCTCAAGTTGTCTAATAAGCACTTTATGTGGGTTCAATACTCTCCCGCTGTGCGAGTCTTGTCTTAAGCGGAGTTTGTCTTGAAAGGTCGGGGCAAGTTCTCAGGTTATAGTCTCCTCGTTCGGAACAGCTAACAGGACACCCTGGTGATCTCTACAAGGGGTGCTGCCTTGGACCTACAAGAGGGTAGGGAGGATTTTCCTGTAACCAAAAAAAAAAAAGCAGAAAATGAAAGAGTGTGTGATTAAGAGGAAGGCAAAAGAAAAGAAGATAAGGAGGGAGAGGGAGCCAAGGCGAGGACAAATCGAGACCCGCTTTTGTCGGCCAATGACGCAAAAGTGAGGCCACGTGTCAAACGCGTTTATCGAAAGAAAAAGAGAGACGCAAGAGAGTTGTCTATGTATGTATATATGTATATATATGTTTTGAATTGTATAAATGCTATTTATCCCTATCATTTTCCTCATCCTCCTCCAGATTCTGACCTATGATTTCCTTTTGATAATGTCACAATGGGAGAAAACTTATGATGTTATGATGTTATGTATTATGGTATTATTTTCAAAATTATGATATTATTTTCAAACTAATCTAATGTTATGTATTTATAGTTTTATATCTTAGTCTCATATCATGTCTCTAATTAAAACTTATTTATTACATATGTGCTAACCTATGTATTTAGAAATGAATTCAGGGAGCATAATTTGAGGAGGGAGCTTTTCTTACTCCCAAATCAAATCAAAACATCATTGTGTGCCATCATAAAAAAGGAGGAGATTATTAGACTTATTTATTTAATTATGTTTTAATTTATTTGAAAGAGAAAAATAAAATCCAAAATTTATTTTGATGATTTATTTAATTATATTTTAATTTATTTGAAAAAGAAAAATAGAATTCAAAATTTATTTTGATGATTTATTTAATTATATTTTAATAGAATCCAAAATTTATTTTGATGATTTATTTAATTATATTTTAATTTATTTGAAAGAGAAAAATAGAATCAAAATTTATTTTGTCCCATTATTTCTCATCTAAACCTTTATCCTAAATGTTATTAGAATGTATTTAATATTTGATTAAATCAGGAGTTCAAATAGCCCAAAACAGAGGTTCAAATAGCCCAAAACAGATGTTCAAAGCCCAAAATAGAGGTTCAAATAACCCAGCACAGCAGCAGTTCAAAAGGTTCAAGTGTAAGATATTCAAATCAGTAATGATGGAGTGGAAGATATTCAAATTAGTAATTATGGAGTACAACGGCTATAAACGGCTATAAATTCAAATGAATACAACGACTATAAACGGTTATAAATTCAAATGAATACAACGGCTATAAACGACTATAAATTTCATAATATATACCAAAGCCTCTAATGTAAACAAGTGATAAAAAAAAAAAATAAAAAAAAAAATCAGAAAATATTCTTTGATCTATAATCACTCACATCTATTCTCTGAAAAATTCTCTGAGAAGTGTTCTTCAATTTTTGTTTACATTCTCTCTCAGAAATTATACACTGAGCATTATAGCATTAAGCTCATCTTTCCTGTGTGAGATTTACAGAAAAATCAAAGCTTCATTTTGTATATCTATCTTTGAGATAATTCTTGTAACTTTCTGTGAAAGAAAAAACACATTCTTTTCAATCTTGTAAGAATGTAGTACACTCAGTGTTCTTGACTTAGAAAGTCTGTGTAAAATCTGTAGAGAATTGCTCTATTTGTAAAGAGGTTGCTAGCACTCCCGTGAAGCTAGAGCATAGTGGAAAATCTCAAGTGAAGCTGGAGGAGTGGACGTAAGCCGAGTTGAAGTCGAACCACTATAAATTTGTTTGCCTCTCTATCCCTCTTAGCTCTTTATTTTATTTAAATTACTGTAGCTATATTTCACATTTTCACTATGCTAAAATCATTAACTGACATAGTTGTTAGAACACTTGTTTTAATTATTTTTATTTCATTAACTATATTTATCTATTATGCTAGTTATAATTTTTATTAGGATATTATTAATTTTTAATTGTAAAAACGTAATTCACCCCCCTCTTAAGGTTGTCTTTTGGATAACACTCTTCAATCCGATCCGGACGACCTTATTGCTTCAATCTCATTTGGTAGTAACTTAAAACTAGATTTTCTTTATATACATCTTTTACATGAAACTTATTAACATATATTTTTTTTTTTTTTTAAAAATACACACATCAGACCTACTCTTTCATTATTTGTTTCTTTTTTACTCCCTCCATTGATAATTATTTACTTTGTTGTTCCTTCATTGTTTCTCATAGATTTGGCTAATATTGCTCAATTTTTCACTCCCTAGGTCTATGTGACTCTGTACTCCATTGCTTGTAATATTCTTCCATTACATCTCATTGTCATTGTTGATTTGTATGATGAAGGATTTGCCAAACAATGAAAGTTTCAGATATAGAAAAAAAAAATATATATATATATATATATATATATGAATGTTAATAACAAATTAGGCAGCGAAAATGTGAGTTTTTTTGTTTATAAATTTTTTTTTTCATTCTCGCAAATCATTCCAAAAACTAGTTCCAAAATGTTGCACCTATGTGAAAATCGACTTTCAAAAATATTTTATATATTTGAAAATCAACTTAAAAAATAGTTGTGTATCGAAAATTTATATTTGGTTTGGAAGTACAAAATTGAAAACTATTTTTTGATTCAATTGTTGATTATCGAATTTGTTTAATTTAGTTGGATTACTGCCGTAGAGTGCCGAAAAATGTCATGTCACTATAAAAAATTAAGGTTTTAAAAACTAAAATTTAGAGGTAAAATTATTTTTTAGGAACCAAATATTTTTGTCGTGAAAAGTATCATTATTATATTTTTAGCAACGAAAATTAGACGTTAGTGATGAATTATTATTTTTTTGGAACTAAATTTTTTATTTAAAAAAATAAACTATTTTGAGACCAAATTATTTTGTCCCTAAAAGTATATTTATCAGTGATATTTTCAAAATTTTGTCACTAAAAGTCTTATTTTTGACTTTTCAGGATAATTTTTTAGCGATTAGTCTTATGACGATAGAAATTGGTCCTAAATATCTTTTGCAACAAAATTTTCACTTTTAAAGACCAAAAAATTTAATTTTTAAAACTCTTATATATTGGGCACAATTTAGTTTTAAGGGTGTGGTGTGAGTTTATGTTTTGTGTAGCGTATGTACATAATGTGTTGGGATTTTTGTGTTGATGTGTACGCATTATATATTATAGGCATATTTGGAACATTTTGTATATGGAATAAGTAAAACAAAAGGTAAACAAATTTATTAAATGTGTGCACTGAGAAAGATATGCACTGAAAGTAAATAGTGTGTAGAAATAGAATTACCCTCCACATGTAAGGGTTCAAAATTAAAAGGCAACTAAATGTCCCTACCTTTTTACTTTGGACCCTCCTATTTTTTTTATTTTCTTTTATTATAATTTTATCCTAACATTAAATTCTAATTTTGTTTCCATCCCTATCCTCTAAAGTCTAACCCTAACTCTAATCCCGCCACCACTTCCACTCTCGCCGACAGCCTCTAGAACCACCACTTCTACTTCCCACCATCATGACGCCTACTCCCCATGACCCCAACCATCATGATCTTTATCCTCACCAGCAACCTAGATCTGAGACCACATCGACAAGCAACCTAGATCAACTTTCTTTCGTGATCTTCATCTTTATCTTCCGAAACCTAGTCTATTTTCTCTCTTTCGTGCATGACTCTCTCTCACCCCTTATCGATTTCTCTTTTTACCTCACAATTTAGCCGATTTCTTTTCATTTAATTACACAAAGCCGAACTTTTTGAATGTGTTCGGTGCTCCACAACAAAACATATGTCTTTTGTTCGGCTACAAACTACCAAACATTAGTCTTTTATTCAAAACTAGTTTTCCAAATGGTGGCAAAAGTGGTCACAAAGGCAAAAATAGGGGTTGGGGTGCCTGCCGAAATATAAAAAACGTCCTAGAAGTGCGATGGTGGAGATTGAAAAGAGAAGTAGAGGGTCGTCGGCAAGGGAGGGGCATTGGAGAAGGGTCATCGAAGGAAAGAAGGAGTTGCAGGTGGAAGATATAAGAGTGGGGTTCAAAGGGCATATTTGGAACTATGGTAAGAGCCCAAAAAACAAATAAAAAAGGAAACACTTTTGATGGTGAGAGGCAAGGGGGTATTTAGCAACCCTCCAAAATTATTTTTTAGTATTTAGGCAACCAAATACCCAATTGTTTCTATGGTTTTACCCAAATACCAATTTGGCGGGAAATTCAAAAAGTCGTTCGCTAGTCTCTCTCTCTCTTTCGCTCAAACTGGATACTTACATATAGATAGAGAGAGAAAACATACTCCCTCCGTCCCAAAATAATGGTCCCTTTTAGGGAATCCAACTTTTTTTGGTAATACAATTATTGCATTTGAAAAAAGTTGATTTTTCAAAATTATCCTTTTGATAGTACATTTTTTGGGAATATCAATGTCATAATTGTACTTTTTATATTATTTATTAATTTAAAAGAAGGGCAAAATAAGAAATTTATATTATTTTTGTATTTGATTTTTGAAGAGGGACTAATATTTTGGGACAATGAAAAATGGAATAAGGGACTAATATTTTGGGACGGAAGGAGTAACAGAAATCAAACCGAATTACCAAACCAATCCAATCCTCTGCTCTCTCTCTCTCTCTCTCTACTCTGATAACTCAAGAAAACCCATTCTCACCATTGATATGAAGTCTAAGCTTCAAGCCCCACCACCGCCACTGCCACCCCCACCACCGCAATCTTCTGCCGACACTTTCAGCGAAGAACCAATCACCGTCCTTTGAATTTCGGACTACTCAGTCCTCTCCACGTGGATGATCCGAAACTTCACAAGGATAAAATTCAAGTCAATTTTAAGCACTCCCTTCGAACTCATCGGAAGCTTGAATTGTCGCATCGCATTGTTCTCAAAGTCTGATTCTATTTACCTTCAACTTAGTCACCCTCTCGGAACTGAGTTCGATTGTTTGATTCGCTTCAAGATCTCTATACTCAACACTCTAAATGTGTCCAAGTCTATGAGCACTGTTTCATTCTATAGATTCTCTGATAACAATAGATCATACGGTTGGAAGAACATTGGACTCTCTTCAATAGTTGTTGACCCCAAATTAGGCTTTATCTCCAATATTGATGATACTTTGACGATTGCAGCCGATCTTTGAATCTTGAAAGAATCTACATCGTTTACACCAGATAACAACGAATCGAGCTCCAATAGTGGGAAATTCACTTGGACTGTGAGGAATTTCGGTTTGCTTGTTGAATTAATCAAGAATCGTACGCTAATGAGCCCTTTCTTTATAGCTGAAGATTGTATTCTTTGGATTTCGATTCATCGGAATGTGATTGATGATGTTGATTATCTATCCCTATTTTTAGAGAGTGAACAAAAAACAAAGAAATCAAATTGGTACATGTTCAGAATGTTAGCGGTCAATCAAAATTCAAGTCATGAAAGCATTCACAGAGACTTACATGGAATTGGGGAAACTGAACGTATTGGTTGGATTGATTTCATGGAATTTTCAAGATTTATTGAACCAAACAAGGGTTTTCTTGTTCATGATGATGATGATGATGATGATGATGATACTGTTGTGTTCAGTGTATCTTTCCTAGTAATTAAAGAATCGATTGAGGATCCAAAAAAGCGTCTTCTTCCTCACAAACCTGATTTGTATCCGAATCAGTATGTTTGGAAGATTGAGAATTTCACAAGGTTAAAGGATCGTTTGAAGATGTGGAATATCGAGGAGGGTCTCGCTGTTCAGAGCCCAATGATCAAGATTGGAGATCAGGATTTTCGTCTGGTGATTTATCCTCAAGGTAACAATTAAAAATAACAGACACACAAAGTTCTAATTTTTAATTTCTAATGGAGTTTTGGAATACATTGTTGAATTTTCTTGCTAATCTGGTAAAAAGATAATACTACTTGTTAGAGCATCTCCAATGGTTTGCCATTGGAGCTGCCATTGCTATAATATAACAGCTATGTTGAATTTTGATGCTCCAATGGCAAAACATAGCAGCTACCAAATTTGAGAAATGCCAAAGCTTGTGTCAAATTTGACACAAGCTCTGGCAACTTCCATTCATGCCAATTCAGCCAAAATCAACGGTTTCCCTCCCTCCCTCCCTCTCACCCTCTCTTCTTTCATGCCAACTCAGCCAATTCATTAAACAGATTCACAAATTCACAGAAAAAAAATTACAAATTCAGAATTCAGATTCAAATATTTACAGATTCAAATTCATCAAAAAATTACAAATTCAAATTACAGATTCACAGATTTAAATACAGATTCAAAGACTCAAATTATCAAAAAATTACAGATTCATCAAACAGATTCACAGGAAAAAAAAAAAAAATGACAGAGAGATGAGGGATCTGTTTGAGCATATACCTGGTCTCATCGTCCTGTTTGAGAGATTCATCAACTGACACAAAGCATATACCTGGTCTCATCTCTCTCTCTGTTTCAAACAGTCGCCGATCTGTTCAGAATTTACCGATCGGAGATAGAGAGATGAGAGATAGAGTGAGACAGAAAGAGAGGTAGATCTGGATAGCTAGAGTGAGAAGATCGAAGACAGTGAGAGACATGGACGATGTGGATGGTAGATCGAAGACAATGAGAGAGAGGTAGATCGAAAACAGTGAGAGAGAGACAGAGTGTGAGAAGAGAGTGAGAAGATTCACCGATCGAGGAGAGAGAGAAGAGAGTGAGAGTGAGAGATGAATCTGAGAGTGAGAGGGACATGGAAGAGGAATGAGAGAGACAGTGAGAGGGAGAGAAAGAAAATGTTGATGAACAAATCATCTCAACCGTTCAAGATCAATACGTGGACGATGGGGGATGGCATTTGATAGAGCCGTTGGGCTCTGTTTGGCTTTAAAAAAAAAAAAAAAAACTCAATTTGCTAGGTGGATGGATGGCTTAAAAAAATAAACTTAATTTTTTATAAATAGAGCTATTGGGCTCTGTTTGGGCATTTGATAGAGCCGTTGAGTCTGTTTGAATTTTTATAAATAGAAACTTTTTATTTGAATTTTTTTCCACAACAACCATTGCACATTTCATTTTTCTTTTCTTCTCTCTTCATCTCAATTTGATTTCATACTAAATTTCTGAAATTATATTATTTTTAGTTTTTTCACACAATCACCATGGAAGGTTCATCAAAAACAAAGAGAGGAAAATCATTTACTACTGAAGAAGATGTGGCAATTTGTAGAGCTTGGTGTCACATTACTGAAGACTCAATTGTTGAAAATTCGCAATCGCATACTCATTTTTTGGGAAGAATTTTTGAAAATTTTTGCTCGCTGCAAAATGATCACTCAAGAACACAAGTGTCTATCTCATCTCGATGGGGTGTAATAATGAAATGTTGCAACAAATTTCGTGGGTGTCTAGCAGAAGTTGAAAATCTACATCTAAGTGGGGCGTCACAAGTTGATATAGTAAGATTTCATTTTTATTTATTATGTTAGTTTTTTTTTTATTTTGTCTTACATAAAAATTAACTAATTAATTAATTTAATATTTTTTTTGATATAGATGCTTCAAGCAAAATTGTTATACCATCAAGATGAAAACAAACATTTTATTTTTAAACATTGCTGGCTAATTTTGCAAAACAATATCAGGTGGCAAGATGTAAATCCTACGAATATGGTGAAGTCAAGGATACATACACCATTTTTTCCTAATTCAACCCCCGATTCCCCTATAGATAACTGCATTTCTCTTGAAGATGACACTAGTCCAAGTGTTGCTAACAATTCAACTGTTAGTGAAGGCAGTGTCTCTGCAAGGGGTAAAAGGCCGATGGGTAAGAAATCTGCAAAAGAATTATTTTGAAAAAATCAAGTCGTTCAAGCTGAAGTTCAAAAAATGAGCACACAATTGGACACATTTAACCAATACCTTGCTGAGAAGGAAAAGAAAAAAGATGAAAGAGAAGAAAAAAGGATTCAAGCACTACAGGAGATGAAAGAACTTGAGATGAAAAAACATGACTTCGAGATCAGAAGACAAGAACATGAGATAAAAAAGGAAGAACATATGATAATGACTACGGATATTTCTCATTTGGACCCTCAGATGAAAGCGTATTACACAATGCGAAAAAATGAGATTTTCGTCAAGTGGTCCTCAAATATGAGCAGCCCAAATTTTTACTTCCTCCTACCTCCTGATGAATAATTACGGGATAAATATTAGTCTTTATTTTTTGCAATATCATTTATTTTTTGATGTAATTGTTAATCTTTATTTGCAATGTAATTTTTATTTTGTAACGAAATTTCATGTTGTTTTTTTTATTTTTGAGTATTTTGTACTTCACAATGTAATCTTATTTTTTCAATGTATAATGTTCATTAATTTGTATTATAATTTAATATTTTCAATAAAGTATAATGCAAAAAAATAAATATATTTTTTCAAATGAAGACAATAAAAAGATAAAACACATTAGCTAATATTAAATGAAGATAATTTTATTATAATAAAAAGACATTATAATATAAATATATAATTTTTTTCAATTTTTCCAATTGTTTTATTTTTTTTTTTTTATATTTGTCTAGTTGGGAATAATAGAAATATATAATTTTTTTCAATTTTTCCAATTTTTCATTTTTTTTTATTTTTTATATTTGTCTAGTTGGGAATAATATAAATTTATAATTTTTTTTAACAAATAGGTAAAAAAATGTCACAAAAGACAAGAAATAAACAAAAATAAAATCACAAAAAACCTATATCTAAACAACACCTACAAACTTGAAAGGAAAGTTGGTTGAGATTTGTTAAAAATAACAAATGACCATTGGAGCACCATTGTTATAATTTGGCAAAATAACACTATTCATTGTCAAATTATAGCAATAGCAATAATAATATAGCAACCACTATTGGAGATGCTCTTAGAAGAGGGAAATGAAAAATTTTATACAAATGATTTGAATTTTTGCTGTGATTACATTTTAGATTAATGTTGGTGTATATATAATATCATTGATTTTGAATTTGTTTTTATATTCTCAAAAAGCAATAATACATTTTAGAGGTTAATAATTTAAATTAAATTATAATTATTGAAACATAAAGGATATAATTTCGATACTTGTGCTAAATAAAATGTTTGATAAAATCTCAATGAATTGGGTTTATTTGAGTAAAAGTTTGTGGTATTTTTGTCATTTTGCATCATATTGGACTGATTTAAAAATTCAGCTATTTTAATTAATTTTTTAATGTGTTCTCAGATTATTTTAACTTATTTTATTTTTATTTTCTATTTTAGTCAAAAATCATTTTCTCAAACACATGTAATCTTCTTTCTCATGTTAAGGAAATAAAGCTTGCTTGGAGTGAACTATAAGGGTGTGGTTGTTTGGACGGACTAAATAAAATGGATTGTAATCTATCAGACTGGATAAGAGAAGATTGTAATCTATCGAACTGTTAGTCTTGTGATACATTGTCCCGAACTATTTGGTTGAACTAAATTTGTATTCTATGTTTGTTTAGTCATAGTATTAGATGTCTGGATTGGACTATTTTTAGTGAATCCAACATTTAGTTGGACGGACTGGATAAGAATAAATATTCAAAAGACTATTTTACTTTTGTAATGTATAATTTTTAACAACACTAAAAAAATTTAATTTATAAGGCCATAATTTTTAATTTATTATTTTCAATAAAATTAAATTTATATTTTTTATTTTTTATTTAATATATAATTTTAAATTAACAATACTAAAAAAAATTAATATATAAATTTAGTTTTTTAACAACACTAAAAAAAATTAATTTATAAGGCCATAATTTTTAATTTATTATTTTTAATTAATTTATAATTTGTAGTTTATATTTTTTATTTAATATATAATTTTAAATTAGCAACACTAAAAAAATTATAAGGCCATAATTTTTAATTTAATTTAATTTATAATTTACATTTTTTATTTAATATATAATTTTAAATTAACAATACTAAAAAAATAATTTATAAATGTTCAAAAACTATTTTACCCTTTTCCAATTGTTTATTAAGTAATAACATGAGGGTAAAATGAATATTTCACACATTAGTCCCATGGGATACCAATCCTATAGAAATAATCCTATCACCCCCTACAATATACAATAATCCCTCATATGAGAGACTATTAATCCGGAGCAAAAAAATTGAACCAAACAATGGACTATTAGTCTGGCTAGACTATTAGTCTAATTTCATGAAATAATCCCTCAAAACAAACACGCTCAATAGTGTACTTTTTTTTATCTTTTTTAAATCATATTTTTTATATTTTATTTTGTAAAAATTCAAAAGATACATTTATTTAAATCATTTCAAATAATCTCTTAACACATGCTCTGTGTGTATGATGGTGGTGGTGGCTGGCTGTAGCTTTGAAAATTTTTGTCATTGCACATGATTTTGATGTGTTAGATTACTTGTAAATTCCACTTATATAGACACAGTATAAAATTTGTGAATTTATTTTTTAAAAAATTCATTAAACACTAAAAACACAAAAATTTAATAGATTTTTATATTTTTGAAATTCTTTTAAAATTTAAGATTTTTTTATAAATATTTTACTTTTAAAATATAAATAATTATTTTAGTTTATTTTTTAATTTTTTATAAATAAAAAAAAAGTTTTATAATAATCGACTGGTATAAAAATAAAATCAATAGAAACAAATCAATTGCTCCCATGTTGAATTCACCCATGGAAAGGCAACCAACCATCATTCATGGGAAGGCAACCAATCAAGTCAAGCTTGGCGGCCACCAACCATGTCAAGAGTCAAGAATGGAGGTTGCCCAAGTCAAGAATGAAGGCTCTCCCACCTACTCCAATGTGTACAAATGGAGGGTGAGAGGAGAGGTGAAATTGTGAGTGAGCAAACCATGAACCAAAGAGTGCGAGAGATGTGAGGCGAAGAGACCGTCTCTCTCGGTGTGAGCGAGGGAGACGGGAGAGTGGCTGAGTGAGGAGAGTGTAAGCTCCTCCTCTATTGTAATCTTTCTGTAATCTTTCCATTGGTATAGTAATAACCGGTTACTCTCCCGTGGACGTAGGCTTTAAAGCCGAACCACGTTAAATATGGTGTCTCCTTATGTGTAGGTGTGTTTTTTCCACTTGCTATGATTTCTACAAGATCTTGGGCGGGATCCCAGATCCCAACAAGTGGTATCAGAGCCTCGTCGGTGCATTTCGGAACAAAAACAGTGCGTTGTTCGAAACTGCCCAGAAATCAAGTTGCTCGAAATCAGGTTTTGAGTATACCAGGAGCAAGGCCTCAACGAGAGGAGTCCAAAAATGCAAAGAAGAGCCCTAGAGAAGCCCAGAAGCACCCTCACGCGCCACCTGAAGAAGGAGCGTGAGGCCCACTCGATGCACGCGCCTCCATGCGCCGTGCAGGCCACCGGCGCGTAGGCCCAGTCTCGGACACGCGCCACACGCACGACGAATGGAAGAAGACGAGTAGGGGCAGCGCATTCCAAGCACGCGCAGGCCACACGGCGCCCGTCATCGCGCCATCAAGAATATGTCAAGGCACGCGTACCACGATCCCGTCTAAGTCAAGATGAAATGCCACGCGTCGGCCTGACGGATGAGAGATCCGGTCGACGGCGCGGCAAGTGCGGCGGAGGAAGGATCCAATGTTTCGCGGCTATGGTGCAGCCGCGAATATGAGGCGTACAAAATGTTTTGGCTAGAACTAAGCCATTCGACGTTCGTTTTTGGTGATCCAATAGTATTTTCCGACTATTTGGAGTATTCCGGACACATCCGTACGGTCAGATTTAGAATCGAAGTTTCTGTAAAAAGAAGGCAGATTGAAGTGACAGACGGCATCAGATGCAGTGGACGAAATATTCTGTTGGAACGTGGAATATTCCCTGAACTTTTGAAAATTGCAATTTGGCCCAGAATTTTTAGAAAATTGTGGTGTGGTCCAACTTTTGGGGAAATTTTTCAGTGAGGTCCCCGGAAGTGCAGCGAAGGTTGGTCCTAGCTAATCGGACCATTCCGGACGCAACCACAAGGTCAGAATGGTGAAATTCTGAACAATTTTTAAGGACTGTTAAAACATGGGAGTTTGTCATCTTTAATAGTCGAAGGAAGGTTACCAGATATTGTGGAACGCTGCGGATTCACTGAAGAGGTTAGAATGGTGAAATTCTGAACAATTTTTAAGGACTGTTAAAACATGGGAGTTTGTCATCTTTAATAGTCGAAGGAAGGTTACCAGATATTGTGGAACGCTGCGGATTCACTGAAGAGGTTAGAATGGGCAGATTCTAACCAGATTGGACAACCAGATATAGATCGAGATAGATCATTGAAGACCAAAGGAGATCAGGCTTAATCAAATGGCAAATCAATGGAGATCAGGATTGGTCAAGGGCGATCAGAAGAATTGCACATGATTATCTCAAGATCAACAATGTCTAGGAAAGTTCTGTCAAAAAAACACTGTCTAAGGAGACTGGTTCTTAAGTGGGACTGATTGTGACCCCACCAGTCTTTCTTGGGAACTTTCCTGGTTATTGAGGTGATTAGAAGATCTGGTTCAATCAAAAATCCACTTCATCAATAAATAGATGATTTGGCAACCAGTGCAGGCTTAGAGGAATGTTGTGGCAGTTGGAGCTACTGTCAAACGTAATACAAGAAGTACTGGTAGTATGTGAACGTAGAAAGGCAACAGCTATAGTAGTACACACATAAGGTGTAAGAGCACGTAGTCACAATAGCACAGATGAGTACACAGGAATGTCATACAAGGTGCAGATATACAACAGTGCAAGAGTACGCAGCAGAATCGTACAAAGGTGCAGTGTGCCAGTTTTTGGCCTGGCAGCATCAACTAGTTCACAGAAGAAAGCTCCAAACAAAGAAATTGAAAGAAATAAGACGCTGCAATGCGCACCCAGGAAGAGGCAAATCTCTTTCTTTGTCCTGAATCTGGTTCGTGGCAGTGAAGTCGCGATGGGCACCCAGAGAGTTTGGGTGGAGTCACCTCAATAGGGAAACGGTGAGCATTCTATTGGAGGATGCAAGTACCTGGTGATAGAGGTGCGAGCCATGCAAGATGATGTGTGGCAGTTAAAGACATTCCAAGTAGGAGGTACAGATTCACTCTGGATACTCGGTAGAATGGAGGCATATTTTTACAACGGTGTTTTATCATCCATGTGGGTGATGGGGGTGATTTATTTTGTTCACCCGGTTGAAGCCAATTGGAAGCCAATTGAAGACCTTTCAGAGTCAGTTGCAAAAGTTATCAGTTCATTTGGAGACTCTTGGGTTAGTTACAAAACTTCAGAGTTCATTGGGTTTTTCTCTAGGGGATAAAGAGAACCAGCATTGGTAGAGTGTACTGTGGAGATTTGGCATATGTAATAAGTCCAAATGGTAGTACTTTATTGGCATTGGCCTCTGTGGCGGCATTGGAGATCCTTCATGGATTGTTGTTGGAAGACTTGCATCTGGTGAAGCATTGGTTTCCGCATTTGTCGATTTGGAGAAGGTGTGACAATCTACTTCAGATCTTAGTGGAGCTTTGGTGTTTTTGTTCAATGTCTATTGGAGGCATTGTTGTTGGTGGTCTTTCACGGATTACTGGCGACTTTTAGAGTCATGGTTTATTGAGATTCATTATCACAGTTGGGATCTATGATCGTGTCTGATTAGATCCAGGGGTGTCTCCGGTTTGTGAGACTTGATTGTTTCTTCTTCTTGTGAGTTTTCATTTTCGCAATTTGCTCCATATTCGAAGACATCAGCTATTGGTAGTCTGGGTGACGATTCAAACTCCGGGTGTCTGCTTCTTTGGAAGCGGTTTGACCATTGGGGTTTATTAAAGATTGGAAAAGATTGTTACGGGGAAACGTGAAGATGGTGATTTTGTGAATCTCATGTGTTGGGATCCATCCCTTAATCTGCCGTTGGATTTGGAGGGGATAGATCGTTTGCAAACTCGGTGGAGTCAGCGGGGACTGTTGGAGTTGTGCATTTATGGTGCACGCGCCTTTAGGCGATTTTTGGCAGCAGTGAAGATGGTACATCATCTTGTGTCTACCAGTTGGAATTACAGTTGGAGGAATCTGGAGTTTGCTCAACACTTCAAAATTTTTTGGCTCTTGGCATTTTGTAAGTTCATTTGAAGTTTGTTCCGATACTTCTAAACTGTTAGAGCCTAACTGCGTCCACAATCCAGTTTTGTTTGGTGAAGAACTTGCCTCAGTTCTCGAAGAATTTGTTTGGCTCTCTTGATTAATTCGAGCTTGAAGAGAGCAGTATTATGTTCGATGGTTGATCGGACATGATGTTTTTTGGTACCGCTTTCGAAGTTGCTTTGACGAAGAATTTGAAACCTCTTTTGTTTAGTCTCCTCAGCATTGGTTCAAGCGGGTTGCTCACCATGTTTTGTTTGGAGTTGTCAAGGACAACTTGTTTGGCACCTATGGAAATCGGAACTTGGCACTATGGTGGAGCTTGAGTTACAGAAAATCGAAGAGCTAGCTCGATTGGTTCTACATGTTCTTTGCATTGGCTCAATGTGATTTTGAGCAATGAAATCTACTGTGTTTTGTTGTAATTACCCCGACCCTGATTAACGGTAATTGGAATTTAATTATGCCTAATAATAATTAAGAGGAAATCTGGAATTAATTTGCGTATGCATTGCATGAATTACGTGTTCCTATCTGTTCGGTGTCGGAATATCTGTTCGTGTTTGAAACTTTAAACTGCAAGTTGGAAACCTTATCGGCGCCCGATTCCGAAATTGATTAGTGTTTTAGACTAGTTGGATTTTATGTGATTTTATGGTATACTTATCTGAAAATTGATTTAGTATGATTAAATTAGATTAAATATTGGTAAAATGCAAAGTTTGAATTAATTACTATTTTGCCACCACTAGTGGGCCACTAGCTTAACACTTTGAAACTCCTTCCCTTGTGTCTAAACACATTTCATCAGCCTTTGAGTGAGCTCAACCGAGCTACAGAGAGAGAGAGAGAGAAGAGTGTGATTTCATCTCTAATTGGCTTGGAATTTGGTAGAAGTAAAGGAAATTGAAGAGTAATTCGCATAATTGAGCTCCTAGACCTTTAATTCAAGGCTTAAGGTAGAATTCATCTTCTTATTCTTGAATTTAAGTTGTAGCTTCATGATTCATGGAAGTTAGTGAGTTAAAGTCTAGAATTGATTCTAGATGTTGAATTGAAGCTCATATCATGCATGTATGTCCACATTGTTGCATTTTGAGATTGAATACATGGGATTTGGTACATGCATGTTCATATCATTGTTAGAGCCCATGTTTTCATCTTGTCTTTGGAAGATTTGAGCTCATTAGAACATGTTTTGAAGCTTTGATTTGATTTAATCACATGCATGCCACTTTGTAGCATGCTCATGCATGTTCATGAAAATTTGGTTTGAATTGAGTTTGTTTGAAACACCCTTGGGCCTTGATTTTACAAGTGAGCTTTAAAATCATGTAATATTATGTGTTTACAAGAGTTTTCCAGGATATTGGCCCAAGAGGATTGGATTTGGAGCATCAAACTTGAGTTTTAAACTTGGAACTCAAATCTGGAATTTCTAGATTTTGGTCGTCCGCTCGAGCGGGAAAATCGAGCTCCCAAAGATCTTGCATCGTGCATCGATCCGCTCGGCGAGGATTGACGCGCGAGTAGAGGACTGGGTGACACGCTCGAGCGGGCGTCGGCGTAAATTTCACCTATCGATTTTTTGGTCCGCCGGCGGAAGTTGACGCCGAAGCAGGCCCCTTTGTTGCATATCCGCTCGGCGAAAACTCGCGCCGGCGAGTACTGTTTCAAAATTCTGAAACTATTTTCGGCATACATCTTTGTACCCTCATTCCATCCTAGGCCTTCCTAGGCCATGTTTAAGGCTCCATACTAAGGATAAGAGGTTAGGTACACACTTAGAATCATTGATGTGAGTTTTATACAATTGGATTGCATGTTTCAAGTGTGTATCCGTGATGTGTTATATAGGTCACGTGCCGCAATCTGTTTGACCCTTTTGACTCCGTCTACCTGTATCAACGCCCACTGTGAGTAATAACTTTGTAAAGTTATGATTAATCGTAAGTATTTTTTGATATGATATGATCGGTTTTCTGGAAAGCTACTTTATGAACTATGAATAAATGTCCAGTTTTCTGAAAAGTGTTTGTGGCACCCTTAGTCCCTATGGCCCTTGCCCGGGGGTAACAATACCGTGGCCTATGGCCCTCGCCCGGGGGTAACAATACCGTGGCCTATGGCCCTTGCCTGGGGGTAACAATACCATGGCTACTTGCGCGCAAGATATGGACCTTTGTGGTTGTTGGTACCAACTTTGTCTGTGGTCTTTAGACCTGCCTGTTGTGGTCTTCGGACACACTGTTATGGTGTTTAGACACACTGTTGTGGTCTTGAACACACTGTTATGGTCTTTGGACCTGCCTGATCTGATAGCTAATGGGTGTACCACATATGAACTTATACAGAATCTGAATATGAATCTGAATATGAGCATGTATCTGAACCTATATCTGATTTGAAATTCTGAATATGCATAAGACTCTGTTTCTGATAAGATTGTGTTTCTGATATAAACTTTGTGATGGACATCATTCATTAAACCCTTTACTCTGTTATTATTCACTGGGCTTTCACCCACAGTTTATATTATATATGTAAGTGAGCCGGCACAAGACCCAGGCCAGAGTTGATGGCCCTCTGTTTTGTTTTTGGTCAGCCACCTGTTGCACCTCCCGAGGAGGTTCCGCCTGAAGCCCAATGCCATGGCAGTTTTGTCTTCGTGCTAGTCAATGTTTGTGTTTTGTAACGTTGGATCTTGGGAATACTTTCTGCAAATACTTTGTAAATATGGGTGTACCTGACTAGCATGTTTATGTATATAAATAAGTTTTGTATTTTCTGTCCCATGTACGTCATCACAGCTCATTGGACCCTGTTTACTATATATATTTGCTTCCGCAGCCCCCTTATTATTCGTTAATTTGTTCAAAGGCCTTTGGTAGTCCACGGATTACTACCCGGTTGCGGCGCTAAACCTACAGGGGCGAGTTTGGGTCGTGACATTTGTACAGCAGATGGCATTCAGTTTTGACTGAATGGTTGGATACCTGGGTTATGGTATCGGTTTTGATTCTGTGGCAAGGAACGCACCTCTTAATGAAACAGAGTTGTTGCGGATCTCTCAGGCGAGCTCGAGCGCAGGAGGAGAGATGAAGCCACGATGAGCACTCAAAAAGTATGGGTGCAGGTACTATGCTAGGTGTTGCATAGTTAGTGACTTTTACAGATTTGTTGAAGTTGCTTTGGAAGAAAGAGCTACTGTCAACCATCATCTGGTAGTATAAGTGATAGATACGCAGGTAACGCGTATCGCTGAACTGGAGATCAGGGATTGCAAAAGGCATGAACAATAAGTGTGTGGAAATGCTAGGAAGTTGTTCAAGAGTGCAAAGGGCAAATGCTGATAGTTCAGGATAGTTCAAAGGAAAAATCCGAGCTAAGAAAACCAAGGACATTGATGGGATAAAACAATGGGTTTTTCTATTGCTCCAATGACAGGTCCTGCGAGGAAATGCATGACAGTCAAGGGCAACCCAGCAGGGGATGCAGAGCATCTAATCAGAGGGTGCAGGATATCTTGGTTACGCACGTTTAAGCATAACAAGTGAAGACATCCGAGACAGGAAGCGTGAAAGAGATCTATGGGAGATAGGAGCAAAGGCTCTCTCAAAATCAGAGAGTGGTGTGAGTTGAGTTGAGGATGTAGGATTCCCTCTTCCTCTTGTATCTCTGGTGTATTATCTCTAGCTTCAGGGGGTGCAGGCGTCTCAATGTAGAGATGGAGACTATGTTGAATTTGGGCGTGACAAGATTAGCAATAGTGTGTACTGTGGATCACCTTACATGGGTAAAGGGGGTGATTTGTTGAATTCACCCATGGGAAGGCAACCAATCAAGTCAAGCTTGGCAGCAACCAACCATGTCAAGGGTCAAGAATGAAGGCTGCCCAAGTCAAGAATAAAGGCTCTCCCACCTACTCCAATGTGTATAAATGGAGGGTGAGAGGAGAGGTGAAATTGTGAGTGAGTAAACCGTGAACCAAAGAATGCGAGAGATGTGAGGCAGAGAGATCGTCTCTCTCGGTGTGAGCGAGGAAGACGGGGGAGTGGCTGAGTGAGGTGAGTGTAAGCTCCTCCTCTATTGTAATCTTTCCATTGGTATAGTGATAACCGGTTACTCTCCCGTGGACATAGGTTTTAAAGCCGAACCACGTTAAATATGGTGTCTCCTTATGTGTAGGTGTGTTTTTTCCGCTTGCTATGATTTCTACAAGGTCTTGGACGAGATCCCAGATCCCAATATCTCAAACCCTAGCTTCGGCTGAAGAGCCTTGGTGGGTGACATTTCGCCTCGTTTCGTTTTATGTATTTTGGCAATAGAAACAAGGTATAAACGTTTCCTTACAGGTATTTAAAAATTAACAAAATTTAATGTTTGATTATTTGAGTATTTTAGTCTAATGTGAATTTTGCCCAGCAAAAATTTAGATGGTGTTATTATCTATATAATGGGTTAATTTCAGTTTCATCTTCTAAATTATTGTTTTATTTTTATATTTTTTATAAATTTGATCCTTAGATATATCAATTTTATCTATTTAGTTTTTTTTTTTTTTTTTTTTTTTTTTAAAAAAAAAAAGCTTGTGTGGTCCAAGTGGGTTTTACTTGTAATGACTTTCCCCACTGATGTATATCTTTACGATAATGTTAGGCTGACTATCTATTCCCATATTTTGTGTTTACCTCTTAGAGTTCGGATTGGGACCTCGAATCCCCCTAATCTCGAAACGACGTCGTTTCGACGTCTGAATTTTTTTTTTTTTTTTTTGTGTAGATCAGAAGAAGCGAGAAGAAGAAGGGAGAAAACGAAGGAGGAGGGACTGGAGGGACTGGAGGGGGCCCACAAAATCGGGGTGGGGGCCGGGGCGGAGGCAGAGGCATGGGCGACGATCGGAGGCGACGGCGACGAGCTCCTCCTCTGCGACGAGCTCCGAGATGATCGGACGCGACGGCGACGAGCTCCTCTTCCTCCTCTGTGACGAGCTCCGAGCTCCTCCCCTCTGCTTCTCTCTCTCTCTCTCTCTCTTTCTTTCTTTCTCTCTTCTCTCTTCTCTTCCCCTCTGCGTTTGAGCCGAAAATGGAAGAAAAAAGAAAAATATATATATATATTTTCGGGGAATTCGGGTGACACACTTTCGAGGTCCAAATCTTTTCCTACCTCTTATGTGTCAATACTGTATTAATGTAGTGTTGACAAAATACACTCCAAGTAATTTTCTCTCTCTTTTTGAAAAACCTCTCTTTCTTTCTCTGAAAACCTCCTTTCCCGGGCTTATTTTGGGCCGGCATTTTGCCGCTATTATGGCGGTTATCGCCCAAATCCTTTCTTGTGTTTTCTTGTTAGTTTTCCTTTAATAAACTTGATTCCCCATTATTTACCCACCTTGGGTTGTTTTTGTGGGCTGCTGTAGTTGTTTTTTTGGTGTTTCGGTGCCCGCCTTGGGTCTTTTTAGCAGGAAGAGGTTGGTGTTGGTCCGGCTAGAAGACGTCCATATTTGGTGAGGATCTTCATTCGTACGCTTTTTCTCGAGTTGGAGCTTGACGAATAAACTATGGTTCAGATTTTTGGAGTAGTTTTGATGCTTTGTTTTGGGGGATTTTGGGTGTCAATGTCGTTCCAGATCTGTCTGGTTTCTATTCGAACGCTTCTCTTCGAGTAGGAGTTTGAGGGGTGAACTTCGTCCAGTTTTGGAGGTGTCTCAGCGGTTGAACGGTGTATGGATCATCATCTGCCGAGTTTTTAGTAGCGGATGTGTTTGATTTTAATAGTAGGAGTGTTTGAAGGGAGGAGTGCGGTTCAAGGGAGCTTGCATCTAAAGTGGCGTGGGTGAGCTTGCAGATGGCAGTGGTGGGTTTGGAAATCCATTGGTTGGAGGTGTGGTCCGGCCATAGATCTCGGTCTAGGGAGGTTTTTCGGAGATGACGGGCCAGTGTTTCTTTCCGGCCAGAGAACATCTACGGCAGGCGTGGGTCTTGGCAGGAGCAGGCGAGGGTATTGGCGTGTAGCAGGCATGCAGCAGGTGTGGGTCAGGAGTAGAAGTGTAGCTGGTGAGCGTTGGATGTTGGAACATCATGGGTGTTGATCTGCAGTGGGGAGATGCAGCAGCGTTGGTGTGGGAGTCTTTCGGCGGCGGCTGTGGAGTCTTCTCGGCCGGTTTAGCAGCTCCGGCGGTGTGGGCTTTGGGAGTTGGCAGCTGTGTAGGGGTGGCGTGGGGCAGCAGCATTAGCAGTATAGGGTGGCAGCAGGTGTGAGGGTCTTGGGAGGTGTAACTGCAAAGGAGTGGCCTTCGGCAGAGGCGTGGGTGTTGATTTGATGTTGTTGGTTTAGTTTATTTAGTTTATTTTGAGTGTTGGTTTAGTTCCTTTAGTTTGTTTTGGTTGTTTTGGTGGGTTGATATGTGGGATTTTTTGTATTTTAATTTTTTAGTTAAGTTATTGTTAACTCTTTGTTTATAAAATCGAGAGGCTTAGGGGTTGGTTGTATGAATGCGAGTAGCAGTAGTAGAGGTATTTTTATATTTCTGAATCTCTCTCAACGTATGTTATCTTTCTCTACTTTTAATTTTATGATGTTAAATAAAATTTTTCTTTACTGATTAAAAAAAAAATATGTATTGTTGACAAATAATGTGATAAACACGACATGGTAGTCTCTAACTGATAATTAGACTGACACCGTAAGATGGTCAATGTGGCATAACTCCTTGGGTTATATTCAGATTGTAAAATTACCCCCTCTCTTTATGTTACGTTTTTAGCGTTACTGAAATCAGAAACTCTATGGAAACAAATGATAGTTTTAAGATGATACAGAACAAATGACAATAGCTTAGGCCATAAAAATAAATTAATATTGTGGCGTGCTTTCTGTAACTTTTGAAATGCAACAGAACTGATGGCTTACATGCTTATGCTTGATGTCACCAGGGAAATCTCAGCCATCAGATAACCTTTCATTTTATCTGGAGGTTATGGAAAGACCGGACGAATCATCTGACTGGAGTTATTATATATCTTTTCGGTTGTCTGTGATGAACCAGAAGAACTTGGATGAATCTGTTAGTATGGATTGGGGTGAGGGGGAAAAACGTGAATCCAATACTGCAAAAGAATTGGGCTGGTTGGAGTTTATGTTGCTGGATAATCTCTTTGATCAGGATTCTGGGTATCTTGTTGGGGATTCTATTTACTTTTTCGCACAAGTTATTCTTTTGGAGGAGACACTTTTGAAGGGTACAGAGTTGGACAACGCTGGTTATACAGTTCATGAGACGTTGTTTGCTGAAGACGAGATTTTTGTTTGGAGAATGCATAACTTCTTATCTTTCAAGAACATTTTAGAAACCAACCAGAACATTTTACAAACCATTAGAATAATAGTTAGCCAAACTTTCCAAGTTGGAGAATGCAGGCTTCAGATTGGTGAGCCAGTACTCAATATAGATAGTTGATTTAGTTGAGTTGTTTTTGGCTTTTTCATTTATTTGTGGTTTTCTCATCATGAATGTTTACATGATTGTAATGAAGGAGTCAGCCAGTATTCAGACTTCATTATTGCAATTTTGGAGTGTTATCCACCTGTTACGAATGATACAGTGTTTGAGGTAACGTTCGAGATGTCTTTGTTGAATCAAAAAAATATGGTAAGATTTTCTCACAAGGAAACTGTGAGTACGAAAAAGCGTTGTTTTATGAAGTTCATGAAAGTATCAGACCTCCTGGACCAATATGCTGGATTTCTTCGTGATAAATCAGTTGTCTTCTGGTGTCGGATTCTTCATCATGGCCCCAAGACTGAGTCTTCAGAAGCAGAGGTTAGTATGTTTGATTTTACTACGTCAACTATTTCTTGTATTTGAGATATACCAGTAATTGGTCTGCTGTGCATGCTATTTATGATGAGATACCTCATTAACAACTCTGTCATTGTTTGCTCTACTACCAAGTTTTCAAAGAGTTGCAGCTAAAAGAAAGAAAGTGCATATTCCAAAAATGTTTCTATTATTTATTCCATTCTGGCATTACTCATAGTGCATACAAAGATGAGGCCTTATCACAAGCAACCCGGGTAGGCTACACATCTTATTCTACCATTACACCCCATCGAGGGCTATGATTTCAGTTTGATAAGATATTATTGTAGTTGAAGTTAAACCTATATAGTGTATTTTAAAACAATTATGTTGAAGAATGAGTTTTGAAAACCACCACAATGGCTAGTTGCCTAAAGACTAAAGTAAAGGACTGAATATAAGGTTGAAGGTGTAAATACAAACTACAGTTCTCTATGTCAAATAAATTTCTCTTTAGAATTTCAAATGGCTCTTTTGAATTTCTCCTATGATTTTACAGAGCTCCAAAAATAGAGAAAAGGCTACTACTAACCAAAATTTGCATACACAGGAAGGAAAAAGAGTTGAACATGCCAATGGGGTGTAAATGGCATCATATATTACTCATATATTGCTAATTTTGACTTTTTCCATGAAATTAGCAGTTTAAATTGAAGCTTGAGATGGATCCTTCTACTAAGGAAATGAAGCATCTTGAGCGTGAGCTTGAACAGGTTCGATCAGAAAGGAATGAAGAAATTACACAGCTATCTGTAGAGAAAGAGGATTATAAGAACAGTTTTCATAATTTGGAGAGGCAGTTCTCTCCACTAAAGTCCAGGAATAGTGATTGTTTTCAGGTGTGACACGGCTTCAAATTCAAAAATTTAGAGTGCTATCGAAAATGTGCACTAATGATTTTTTGGATGGAAAAAATAATAAGGAAAACATTTCTCTCTCTCTCTCTCTCTCTCTCTCTCTCTCTCTCTCTCTCTAAAAGCATATATTTTAGGATGATAACTGAGAAAATTGATTATATATATGCTTTAGTAATCATATATGTATCATGCTTGATTTGTAAATGGTCAATAAAGCATGCACAAAAAACCTAGACATCTTGTGTTAGTAATGAATATGCAAATTGTAGATATGGCAAAGTCTAATGGGGAATATTGAAGAAAGTTTATGATTCTTAATTCTATGATGGTGTATGAGTCTTAAATCATTAATTTTGAGCTATAGCTAGTTTTTCTTAAATATTATTTTAGAAACTTGTGTACCCTACTTTACGATATCACTATTTGACTCAATAGGAGTTAGTAATTCACTTATTTAACCATGTCTTAAATGCCTTACGAGATTTGAGAAAAATCTGTGTTTTTTGTTTGAGGGGGATGATGCATGGAGGAATGTGGTAAGCATTCTATTGGGGTGATACCATTCAAAAAATAAAATAAATAAATAAATAAATAAATAAAATTAGGTAGATTAGATGCAGTTTTAAGGAGAGCAACTTTTTCTGTATGGATTCCATATGTCCTAAGACCACCTAACTAGGAAAAAGTGGGGCTTCTTTAAACATTTTTAACATGGTTTTTTGATCATCATCATGATGCGTAGTGTTCAGCGTATCTAAGCAAGTTCTTTATGGGCCATGGATTGTTGCACATTGCTATTTTCCTATTTCTGGGGGTAAATCTGTAATTATTTATTGTTTAAAAGATATTTTACATGCTCAGAATCTATTCAGTATTATTCAATGAATTACATTTGGAGAGATACAGGGTATTTATAAACCATACAAAGTAACTCTAGTTCAAGCTAACTAACATGTAACAACTATTTAACTCTAGTTATACACTGTAACTGTCTAACTAATTCTGTAACAGATTAACTACTCTGTAACTGTCTAACAGATTTAGTCACAGCAATTGCAGGTGCTGTTGCTGATGAAGTTGTAGGTGATGCTGATGATGAGGATGGTGCTGATGATGAAGTCAAGTGCTGGCTGAAGCTGTGGCTAGACTTGTTATCATGCCCCCTCAAGCTGGAAGGGATGAAAGAACTGAGAAGCTTGTTCTGCAGATACAAAAACCGAGGAGTAGGCAGTGGCTTGGTGAATAAATCAGCAAGCTGATCCATGGATGAAACATGCTGAATAAGAAGCTTCTTGGCAGCAACTCTTTCTCGAACATAATGGTAATCAACTTCAATATGTTTAGATCTGGCATGAAACACAGGATTGCTGGATAAAGAAATTGCTGACAGATTATCACACCAAAGTATGGGAGCTGGAACTGTAACATGAAGATCAGACAACAGCATGCCCAGCCAGCTTAATTCAGCAGCAGTTTGAGCAAGGGCTCTATACTCAGCTTCTGTGGAAGATCTAGACACGGTAGGTTGCTTCTTGGCTGACCAAGAAATCAAATTAGGACCCAAGAATACACAATAACCAGTGGTGGATCTGCGGTCAAAGGAACAGCCAGCCCAATCTGAGTCAGAAAAGGCATGCAAGGTAAGAGGACCAGAATGAAATTGGAGACCTTGATGAAGAGTGCCCTTCAAATATCGGAGAATTCGTTTAACCAAAGCAAAATGGCTGGTAAGAGGAGTTTGAAGAAATTGGCAGGCATGATTAACAGCAAAGGCTAAATCAGGACGCGTAATAGTAAGATATTGTAAGGCACCAACAAGACTACGATAGAGAGAAGGCTGAGAGAAGGGTAAATCAACTGAAGCTAAATCAGTAGAAGGTTTGAGAGGCAAAGGGGAAGGAGAAGATTTACAATTTGTCATCCCAGCTTTAACCAAAATTTCAGTAGCATACTTGCTTTGGGACAAAAAATACCCTGAAGAAGAAGTTGTAACAGAAATGCCCAGAAAATAATTAAGCAGCCCCAATTCCTTCATAGAGAAGGTAGAATGCATCTGAGTAATGAGAGTAGAAATATAGGAAGAATCACTGCCTGTAAGTAAAATGTCATCAACATAAATTAAAAGAACAGTGATAGAGTGAGAAGTCTTTTTAACAAACAAAGAAGAATCACAATGACTGGCCTTAAAACCATGAGTAAGAAGGAAAGAGGAAAAAGTAGAAAACCAGGCCCTAGGTGCTTGCTTGAGGCCATACAGGGCTTTGTTGAGTTTGCAAACTAAGGAAGGATTATTTGGATCAACAAAACCAATAGGTTGATGCATGTACACCTCTTCCTCTAAAATACCATGAAGGAATGCATTCGAAATATCCAACTGTTTGATAGACCATTGAAAATGAAGAGCCAAACAGAGGAGAAGTCGGATAGTAGGTTGTTTTGCTACGGGACTAAAGGTTTCAAAATAATCAATGCCCTCAGTCTGAAGAAACCCTTTTGCAACCAAACGGGCTTTATACCGAGCAATAGTACCATCAGAATTTTTCTTAAGGCGAAATACCCACTTGCATCCAATAGCCCTTTTGGTTGGAGGAAGATGGACCAAAGACCAAGTACCTTGTTTGATCAAGGCAGTGTATTCCTCTTTCATGGCAGCAGTCCAAGCACTGGATTGAGAGGCCTCTTGATAGGACTGAGGCTCAGTAGGATCAGAAGAAGTGAGAAAACATTGGTGCAGAGATTTTGATCGAGTGATCATGGGATGAATGTTAGGAGGAGAAATAGAAGGGACAGAAGTAGAGGAAGGAATAGGAGGTAAAAGAACAGATAAGGAAGAGATGGGAATTTGAGCCTCAGATTGAGATAGAACAGCAGCAGATGAAGGTAAATCAGCAGCACTAGATGAAGACAAACCAGCAGAGGAAGCTGAAATAGAAGGCAGACTATCAAGGGGAGCAATAGCAGCTGGAACAGAATCAAATTGACCAAAAACAATTGGAATGTGTGTCTTTGATGGAATGTGTGTCTTTGAGGGAATATGAGACTGGGATGATATTTGGGGTGACTGAGCTGAAGCAGATATGGGAATATGTGACTGTGAGGAAATTTGAGGCTGAGGTGGAGCAGGAATAATATGTGACTGTGATGGAAGATGGGACTGTGATGATAAGTGTGGGGACTGATCTGAAGCAGAAATAGGAGTATGTGACTGTGGGAAAATTTGAGGCTGAGTTGGAGCAGGACTATCTGAAGCAGAAATGGGAGTATGTGACTGTGGGGAAATTGGAGGCTGAGTTGAAGCAGGACTAACAGCAGGAGAAGGCACAGATGGAGATTGATCAGTCCAGAAAAAAGAACTTAGTTGGGACAAAGAAGGAGAGGCAGACTGTACTGATGGAGAAGAGGCAAAAGGAAAGACATTTTCATCAAAAACAACATGTCTGGAAACATGAATTTGTCCAGTAGCAGGATCAAGACATCTGTAGCCTTTGGTAGATGGAATGTAACCAAGGAAAACACAAGGGACAGACCTAGGTTGTAGTTTATGTGAAACATAAGGTCTCAGCCATGGATAGCATCTACAACCAAAGGTTCGGAGCACTGTATAATCAGGTGGCTGATGATACAACATTTCAAAAGGAGTTAGAAAATTGATCTTAGCAGTAGGAAGTCTATTAATGAGAAACACAGATGTGGCAAGGGCATCAAACCAATAGGAAAGAGGCAATGAAGAGTGGTGCATAAGAGCAATGGTGGTTTCTATAAGATGTCTATGTTTCCTCTCTGCAACTCCATTTTGGGCAGGAGTGTGAGGACAACTTAACTGATGTTGGATGCCATGACTTTTTAAGAAATCATGAAACTTGGTGCTAAGATACTCACCCCCATTGTCACTTCTTAATACTTGTAACTGAGTAGAGAATTGGGTTTCAACAAATGCTTTAAATTCCAAAAACTTATGAAAAACCTCACTTTTATAATGGAGAGGAAACAACCATGTGAATTTGCTATAGTCATCAATAAACAACACATAATATTTGTAGGAAGAAACAGATGCAGTAAATGGCCCCCAGACATCAGAATGAATAAGAGCCAATGGTTTATTAACTGTAGAATTAGACAAGCTAAAAGGAAGTCTATGACTTTTGGAAACACAACAATGAGAGCACATTTTATTATCAAGAACAGGTGGAACATTTACAGATGAAGAAGGTAACAAATGATGTGTAATAATGTGCTGAAGTTTCCTTGAAGAAGGATGGCCTAATCTAAAATGCCAATGAGAAGAATTAACTGTGGACTGAAAACAAGCTGGTGATGCAGATGCAGAAGATGGAGCAGCACTAGGAAGATGATAGAGACCATGGGAATGAAAGCCTTTATATAGCACCTTCTTGGTACTCTTGTCCTGTATAATGAACATATCTTTGTCAAAAGTAATAGTGCAATGATTATCAGAAATAAGCTGATGGACAGAAATTAAGTTGGAAGAAATGGAAGGTACATGAAGCATGTTTGAAAGATGAAAAGGAAAGGATGGAGTAGGAAGAAGACCTTGACCAGTGTGGTGAATAGGTAAGACAGTTCCATCACCAATAGTAACCTGGTCATGTCCATGATATGGTTGATAAGAAGAGAGATTGTTCAAGTCATTTGTGATATGACTAGTTGCTGCTGAATCTAAAAACCAGTTTGTAGTGCTGAGAGAACTGTCACCAGGAGAACCAGAGGTAGACTGATTTGTGTTGGTAAGATAGGCTTGATGAGTTTGAGGCCTTGAAGAGTGAAAAGAAGATGTGTCCAATCTGTACCAACACTCTAATGCTGAGTGATTTGATTTCCCACAGATCTGGCAAATTACTTGAGAAGAATGAGGATGAGATGCAGCAGAGTGTGCAGTTGCAGCAGAATGTGAAGAAGTGGACTGATATCTTGTGTGGCCTTGGCCTGAAGTAGAAGATCTGCCTCGACCTCGAAAAGGAGCAGTACTAGAATTAAAATTGCCTTTGAAAAATCTACTACCAGTTCTTCCTCCTCCTCGACCTCTGTAAGAACCATCTCTAAAGCCACCTCTGAAAGCAGTGCTGGAAACATGATAAGCAAAAGGTAATTCTGAAGCATGACCTTGTTTAGATGAAGATTCAACATGAATTGCTTCAGATTTTAATAGAGAACATAACTCTTCAATGGAAATAGGTTCAACTCTAGTTCTGATTGCAGTTTTGAATGCATTATATTCGTCAGGCAATCCATTAAGAATTAGGAGAACAAGATCTTCATCATCCACAGGAGATGCAGCCAAAGCCAATTGATCGGCAAGGGACTTGATCTGAGTCAAATAGGTGTCCATTGTGTTGCCTTTTTTCACAATTTGACCAAGCTTATTCTTTAACTGATGAATATGTGACCGGGACAAAGAGGTGAACCGTTTGAGAAGCACACTCCATACTTCATGACTTGTAGAACAATGCAACACAGAGGTGAAGATAGATGGTGAGAGTGTTGCTGTTAAACAACTGAGAAGATGAGAGTCAATCAGCATCCAATTTGTGTAATCTGGATTTGGAATCTCATGATTTTGTTTATCAATAACAGTGGATGATGGACATACAAGTGTGCCATCAACAAAACTGAGTAGCTGTGTAGCTTTCAGTATGTTGTGAACTTGATTCTTCCAGATAATAAAGTTTGTAGCATCAAGTTTGACAGTTACGAAGGCATTCAAATTTGTAATGAGCAATACAAGATTTGAAGGTATGGAAGATGAAGTAGATGATGATATAGTGGAAGCAGAGAGATTTAGAGATGATTGTGCAGACGCCATTGATGAATCCTTAAGATCGAATGAATGATGAATCCTTCAAGAACTAATGAATCTTCAAGAACTCATGCTCGTAAGAGATGAAGGCTCTGATACCATAAAAGATATTTTACATGCTCAGAATCTATTCAGTATTATTCAATGAATTACATTTGGAGAGATACAGGGTATTTATAAACCATACAAAGTAACTCTAGTTCAAGCTAACTAACATGTAACAACTATTTAACTCTAGTTATACACTGTAACTGTCTAACTAATTCTGTAACAGATTAACTACTCTGTAACTGTCTAACAGATTTAGTCACAGCAATTGCAGGTGCTGTTGCTGATGAAGTTGTAGGTGATGCTGATGATGAGGATGGTGCTGATGATGAAGTCAAGTGCTGGCTGAAGCTGTGGCGCTGTGGCTAGACTTGTTATCACTGCGCACATCAGGGCGTATTACTGTGGATGTCTGATGGCAACCACAATGCTGGATTTATTGACATCGTTTTCAATTGTTAGATGTCGGAAATACTCAGCTTTGAATGGCTGACTGCAGTTCTGATTTTAAGCAAAATGTTGTCATGAACAGAATTTGAAGCCTTTAGGATATGACCGACAGCATTGATAAAACCCGTTTAAAATGTGACTGAACTTGTTCAAATTTCAGTAAGTGGCACAGCGGTGAGGTTTGATCAGAATGGAAGCCCTAGGTATTGACTAAGTGGCATCATTCCATGAACAGTTTGCAGTCAAAACACACACCTGCACTTTTGATGATAGTTTGTGAAAGGTTTATTTTTCTTTAAATACTCCTGCTGTCTTTCCTTTTGCACTTGTTTGTATGAAGTCCTCTTTTGTTTTCTTCATATTATTTAAGATTATACTTCAATTATTTGTTATTTGGAGCCCCCTCATGAAAAACTTACTTTGTTTCACCTGAAGTTTTTTTTTTTCTTTTTTTTCGCGGTATTGTATCTCTAGGAGAGAGCAATTTTATTACCTTTATTGAGATTTTTATGTATGACCACAGACACTACAAAAGAAGAAGAATGATCTTGCTGAAAGGCTGGAGATTACAGAGTCTTCTAGGCAAAGATCCGATGACAAATTGAAAAGCTATGCTGAAAAGAACGAGGTTCAAGAGAATGTTATGCATTCACTTCAGGATGAGATCAGGCAATTGAAAGTAACAGTGGAGCGACTTGAACGAGAGAAGTTGGACATGGACAAAAGGATTAGCCATCTTGAAACAGACATTAATGGGATGGAATCAAATTTTAGTGCCTGCCAGTTTGGTATCTCCTCTCAAGTTCATCAATTTTTTTGGAGCAACTACAAGTTAATCCAAGAGTTTAGGGCTCACATATGAACAAGCACTTTTTTTTTAATATTCCTTTCTTTCCTGCTGGTAATATTATATAAAAATTATTGAAAAAAATACAATGTACATACAAAAAGAAGATGGGTACTACTGTTCTCTTCTTTTAATCTCTTTCAATTGCCAACATCCTGAAAAGCCTATTTTTGGACAGGAAAGAAGAGGCTTTTTTTTAGACTTGTCGTTTTTTTTATTTTGTACAGTTGGTGTTTGGAGACGCATCTCTTCCTAGTCCTATCAAGTGACTTTCTTCCAAAGAAAAGGGATAGCTGGGGTGGTTGATCCCTCTTTGAGCCTATTTTTGAATTTTGTAGAGAATTTTGAATAGTCTTTGCTTAATGTTGTAGTTGAGAAGTTCTGTATATGGGATGCACCCCCTTGGTGCTCCTTTAATATATTTTACTTATCAAAAATTCTAAAATTATATATATATATATGTATATGTATTTATATCTTGTAATGATTCTCATGTTCCTTGTTCCCTACTTGCTGGAGATTTCAGGAAAGCCCTACAGAAAAATGCTCTCTAGTAAATCAGATCCTGAGGACCAAATCACTAGAAAATCGCCTTATCATCTAGAAAATTAGGCACAAGGCCCATGAAATGTTAAATAGCCTGAAGGCTTAGTTGAATGCAGTGTCATTGTGTGAAACAGACGAGAACTGATCACCAAATGCTTCCTCCTCTATAACAATGGACACTCGCTCTATAGTAGCGATGACTTGATTTACAATTATCTACGTTTTCCAGATTCTAAAGCAACTGTTTGTAGGAAGAATGCCACTTCTATGATTCGTATTATCTGCTTCGATTTGCATTGGTTAATTGGAAAACTAATGTGTCGTCATGCAATGTGTCCATTTAGTCTGAAAAGACGTACTGTGGAATTTTCTGCTATAACTACGTTAGTAACCACTCGAAAACATAAACCTGCACTTTTGATGATAATTTGTAAAAGGTTTATTTTTCTTTAAATTCACCCTGCTGTCTTTCCTTTTGCACTTGTTAGTATGAAGTCCTCTTTTGTTTGCTTCATTTTATACCTTTATTGAGATTTTTTTTTATGTATTACCATAGAGGCTAGAAGTAGTAACGTTTTAAAAAGCGGCCGCAACCATTACGTAACGGTTATGGTCATTACTACTACCCGTTACGGTCGCTTTTGCGATGTGATTGAGATTCACAGGTATATCGGCCGTATCGGCTACCGTAACGGCCTGTTACGCACCGTTACGTAACGGTTCCGAACTGCTTCTTTCGGAAAAAAAAAATTTTTTAAATAAAAGGCTGAAAATGAGGTAAGAGAGAAGATGGAGGAGTCAGAGATAGAGAGAGAGAGAAGAGGGAAGATGAAGAACATGTTATTGATTGGTTGAAGCTGTAAGACCTATACTATTCTATTCAGCTGCTATCACTCAACCATTTTGTTTGTGTGTGTCTTGTTTGAAAATAATAATAATAATAATAATAAGTGTGGTCATTATCTATTTGACTTGATTAATATATATATATATATATATTTAGGCTCTTATTTTGTCATTGTTTAGGCTCTTACTTTTGTCATTGTTTATCTTATATATAATAGTTAGTGATTGATTTTTTGTAAATATCTATAAAACATAACACCTATAATTATCTATTGATACATATTTTATACATGTCAAATTTTTTTTATTAGTTTATTTTATTTTTATTTACAGGTTATCCAAAAAGAGAATGAATATTCAAGTGATCCAAAAAAAAAATTCTTTATAATTTATTTTTTAATTTTTATATGATTATATTAGCATATATAATTTATTTTTTAAAACTATTCAAGTTAAAATTTGCATATGCTTCCATAAGTATAATAATTAAAAAAATAATTTTATACATCTAAGTCCAATAAATTTTTATTTTTTGCCACAAGCATAATATGTATTTATGACATATAAAGTCATTAATTATTAAAATAAAATGTAAAAGACTCAGTTTATAGTAATTTAAAAATATGAAATATATTGGATTATACTTAAAAATTTATAAAAATTGATCAATATTTATTTTTAAACCCAATAAATATGATTATGAAAAAAAAAAAATTGCGTATCAGTAAATTTTTTTCAAATTGTGCGAAAAATAAAAAAATTCACGGTTTCGATTACCGCAACCGTCACGCTACAGCCTTTACACTCCGCAACCGCAACCACGCCACCGCCACTGTTACGGTGACTGCAACTACTTTTCAGAACCTTGAGAAGAAGAGAAGAATGATCTTGCTGAAAGGCTGAACACTGAAGAATCTGCTAGGAAAATATCAGATGACAAATTGAAATGCTATGCTATAGATATCCTGGCTCAAAAGAATGAGATCAGGCAATTGAAAGTAACAGTGGAGCAACTTGGACAAGAGAAGTTGATCAAGGAAGGAAGGATTAAACAACTTGAAACAGAGAATGATGGGATCAAAAAAAATTGTCGACTGCCAGGTTTGTATCTCCTTTCGAGCGTTGGTCTATAATAACCGGAAGGTTTGGTTGAATGTAGTGCTATTGTGTGTGACAGTCTGACAGACGAGAACTGATCACTATAAATGCTTCCTTCTCTGTGATAATGGGCACTCGCTCTATAGTAGGGGTGAGTCAGTGAGATGATTTAGAATTATCCAAGCTTTCTAGATTCTAAAGCAATTATTTATAGGAAGAATGACAATTTCTACTGTTTGTATTCTCTACTTCTATTTGCGTAGGTCCTGTGGAATTTTTGGAATAAACCTTTGATAAATGTTAACACTATAGTATTAAAACAAAATAATAAGGATTTATGTATTTTTATGGATGATCTATTCATTACTAAACTCATATACGTTTGACATTTTTGTTTATGATTTATGATTGATGAAATAGTATTTTGTATGTTCAATGATGATTAAATTATATATTGCTTGGTTTTTTCATGTTGAATTAGTATTAGATTTTCATTATTTTATTTTATTTTATGCGTAGCTCAGTCTCTTCATGTTGACCTTAGTAAAGAAACATTGGTGGGTACCCAGCAACTAGAGCTCAAAGAGATGCATAATGAACTGAGGAAAGACACTGTCATTGTCGACCATCGTGCAAACCGCGGTACATTTCCGAACTCCAGTCCGTTCGGCCCTATTGCCCCACCTTCTAGATCTACTGGGCAGTTGGCTGCTTCAGTCTCTCGACATGGTAGTCCGGCCCAGTGTTGTGCTATTACCCCCCCGTCTTCCAGAACTACTTCAGACTCTTTACATGGTAATCCGGCCTACTATTGTGCTGTTACCTCTCCCTCCCTGTCTTCCAGATCTACCGAGCAGTCAGCTTCAGTCATTCCGGTCCACAATATCGAACATGTTACTCGTGAAGGAGCCCCACCTTGGCATGATCAAACATAACTCTAGGTGAGATGCAAACTTTTTTTAGTTGTAAGAAATTACTCTCATTGTGCATCTGGGTGGTGCTCCATTCATTACAGCATTTTGTTTGTCAAATTCCGTTAGTTTTGGCCTTGTTATCATCGATTTGATTTTCTTTGGAACCTTGAGATTCTGTGAAATATACAACAGAAGAAGAATCCATGTACAGAAAAGGAAATCATGGCTCATATGCAGTTGCAATAGTTAACCTTTTTTTTTTCTGTTTTAAGGTGTGTTTGGATGAAGAACAACTGGTAATTGATCTCCAATATGTGAAATGAATGTTGTGTTTGGATTAAAGATTTGAGGAAGGATTTGTGGAGGGAAAAGTGAATGATCCAACAGGAAAAGATTTGAGGTTTCGCTTTTTATTTCCCTTTCCTTGTACAAAACTCCACTCAAATCTTTCATTGCGTGTTCTTTGTACAGTCATTGAGGTTTTGATAGTCTGTTTGGAAACTGGTAGATAAGGAGAAGGGGAAAAAAAAACCTATAGTGGAAAACACTTTCCCCTGTTTGGATAATTGTCCAATTTAAGAGAGACGAGAAAGGGAAAAGATAGAGGGGTGAAGAAAAAAAGAAAGTTCGTTATGCGAGTAAGAAAAGTAAAAATGAAAAGAAGTCCTCTCTTTCACTTCTTGAAGAGATTTTTAAAATAAAAAGAAAAAAAAGTATTATAATAAAAAATTTCTTCATTTCTCTCATCTTAAGCTAGGCAGACGCGGGAGATTTTTTCTTTCTTTCTTCTCACATTTGATGTGATATTTTATGTCATTAATCAAATTAACTGAATTAAAATTTTTGACCTAATAATTGTGTAATACTATTTTGCGACGTCAAATAATATCCAAATGTCCCTCTGCCCCCTAATTGTTTATCCAGCATATATAATAAGAAATCAAAATGTATTCTCATCCTGATATCTTCAAAAGAATAAAAAGAAATCACTAGTTAAAAGATTTCATCTAGTACTTTTAATTTGTCCAATATATATATATATATATATATATTTAAATTAAAATTGACACGAATACAATATTCTTTAGTTCTAATTTTTCTTGCCAAAAAAATAATTTGGGACAAAGATAGTAATTAAATGCGATCACCATTCAGAATTTCCAAAACATATATATAAATGGGTTAAAAATTACAAATGAACCACATATTGAAGAAGCAAAGAAAATACATTTAGTTGCAATTTGGAACAACTTTCACTTCTTTATGAACACAATAATAGTGAAGTATATGTACAACTTTAAACTAAAAAACACAGCACAAATGACCTAGAAACACCAAAGTCAAACTTCTTTTTTCTTTTTTCTTTTTTAATATGGATTCATAATTTAATTTAAACAAAAGCTTATTTTTCATAGGGTTTTAAAATTAATAAACACAGTTTGAAGGAAAGAGTTGATTCAAACAGCCACCACACTGTCTGAATCAACATCATCGACAGTGAGCCAATCGTTTGAATCCTCACCTTCTGAATCCTTTTCTCGACAAGTCGATCCCATGTTTTTCCCACCACTGTCCTGAGTTCCAGAACTTTCATTGAGCCGAACCCATTCGTTCGATCCATTGGGCGAAGCAACCCGTTCATGCCCTGCTGGCTTAAACCTTGATGATAATCTACCAGAGAGATCGTTATCATCGTCCTCGAGGTCACTGAATGAGACATCCTCCTCAGTTTCTGGCCGTTTCTGGGCATCTGCTGCAGATGAGGTAGGCGCATCATCGACATCCTCCTCTTCTAACCACTGATCGGTATTCTCATGGTGGATTTTCACATCTCGTTCTTCACTTGCACTTTCGGCCAAAACTTCCTTTCCCTGAGATGGGCTGTCATGTCCTTGTGTGTTATCGGCCGTCTCCTGAGACAAATTAATGGTCGGGGAGTCGTCGGAAGTCTCCTCTACTGGTATGTTCCTGTTTTCGTGCAGCTTCTGCAAAAGTATCCGTCTCACTTCAACAATCTGCAATTGTGAAACTTTCTTGCATAAGATGCATCGCAATGGCCAAATACATACACTTGAATGAGGCACATAAGATCCTAAACCAACCATCAGTACCACTCTCTATTTATATAACCTTTGCTTCCCTTTTGGCTCCTTTTTGTTCAGGCAGAGATCAATTCCAATCTCAAGGTTTCAGTTGCTTACCACATCAGCTTCGGTCGCAAAAATGTTCCAGTTGGTTATGATACCTGATTAAAAAGTTGATGTCCCACAGAAAATCTTTATCCCAATTTCATATTTTTTGAAAATCAGGTAAAAGTGATTCTACCCTTTCTATCAAGCATCAAAAGGCAAATCTCTCTTATACTACTTACAGGAGTTTATGTGATATTGGAGTGGTCCTATGAAGCATGGACACCTCTCCGGAGGTGACGATCAGGTGTCCAACATGTGTCGGACACTAGCATGCTCCGGACACATTGGAAAGAATCGGACATGTTGGGACACCCAGAGACATCCTGAGGACCATTTTTTTCAAAAACAATTCAAATTTTTAATTTTTTTACTAAAATAACATATCCAAGATTGATAAAATTGATAAAATTGAATATTTGACATAAAATAAATATTAAATATTTAAAAATATGAAATGTAATAAATCTATAAAATTATATATTTTGCACATGTCCTAATGTGTCATGTCTTACATTTTTTGAAAATTTGCGTATCCGTGTCATGTCGCGTGTCTATATTGGTGCTTCTTAGGAGTCGTCTCTATACTTGACTATTCTTTTTCCCCTTCATCATGCTTTTTGGATTCCCTTTGATTACTTTTCTCTCCCTAATAAAACATGAAGGTTTTTTATCCAAAATTATGGGGAAAAAATAAATTCTATGGCTAGCAATATGTAGTAAGCCATGTGAAGGATCATATATGCCCTGTCTTAACTCTTAAGCATGTTTCAAGGCAAAAAAACAGTATCGTTACCAAATCTATGTCATGCTGAACGAACTTCTGTATCAAACAACAAAACTTTTTTTCTCGAAAATCAGGCAAAAGTGGTTTTATCCTTTGTATCAGAAAATTATGAAGCAAATCTCTCTTACACTCCTCGTGCTATTCAGAGTCCCCTATTACACTTTCCTCTTCCTCAATAAAATTGACATTTTGTATCCAAAAAAAGACAAATAAATGCAGAGACTAGAAATATGCAAGCCATGTGAATGATCCTACCTCATCTTAAGCACATTTCACAGCCAAAAATTATAGTATGGTTATCAAAAAAGAACCCTAGGGATTCTATTACAAAAAGCCTTGATCGCCTGCAATGTGATGGGCGCCTTGATTAGCTTCTTGATAAGTAAAAAAAAAATTGTAGTGTAGACTTTGTAAGCATTTTTTTTTTTTTTGTTTATTTTTTTTAAAAAAAAATAAAAATATATTTTTTTTTTTTTTTTTTTTTTTATATTTAAATTAAATTTAATTTAATATAAATATTTTTTTTTTTTCTATTTTTTTTATATTATTTTTATATTTTTTATTTTTTATCATTTTTTTTTTTTTTTTTTTTTTTTTTTAATTTAATAATTATATATATAAGATAAACAATGACAAAAGTAGAAATTAAATAAGAGCCTAAATATATATATACATATTTTAACCAAAGCCAAATAGATAATGACATATTATTATTATTATTATTATTATTTTCTTGAGTGATAGCGGTGAATATATAATAGCATAGGTCTTCTTTTCAAAAAAATCAAATACATGTTCATCTTCCCTCTCTCTTCTCTCTCTCTCTCTCTCTCTCTCTCCTCTCTCCTCCTTCTTCTTCTCTCCCTCTCCTCTTTCTTCTTCTTTTTTTTTTTTTTTTTTTTTTTTTTTTTTTTTTTTTTTTTTTTAGTTTGGGTTATACGTATGTTAATGCATAATGCATTCTGACACCATTCACCCTTCACGACCGACCGCTTGGCTACACACACACACTGAATCTCAATCCTGCCAATCACGGATTTAAATGGTGCACCAAAACCCGGTAACCAACACCAATGTGATTACGTAATACACGATTCCTTTTTAAAACCTTGGCTAAATGGATCTTTGTTACCCAAAACAGGACACTAGTTTTCCTGGCAAAAGTCTTACGCTGTGTTTAGTTAGGGGATTTGGGAAAAGATTTAGAAAAGGAAATGGAAAAGGAAGGTGAAATATGAATAAAATATACCTATATTTTACTTAATTTCACACATTTTTTTCCTTTCTTTTCCCAAATCCCTTCTCAAATCTCCCAACCAAACACAGCATTAAGCATATTTCAGGCCTAGAGATTCTGCGTATTAATGCTATAATAAGGATTCTATATAAGAAGCACGGACACACCCTCACGACAATTTTTAAAAAATAAAAGACATGACAGGTGGGGGGCATGCACAGAATATAAAATTTTATATTATTATTATATGTCATATATATGTATGTATCATTCTAAGATAACAAATAAATGCAATGTAATACTAATTTCTATAAATTGACATTATTTTTCTTTTATCATCGTATTCTAAGTTATTTTGTTTAAACTTGTAATTAGTTTCATGTGTGAATGAACACGTGTGTTCAAGCAATGGACATGTGTGTCCTCCAAGTGTCTAAAGAGTGTCCGAGTCTAAACTCTTTTTAAAAAAATAAAAACATGTTTGGATGAGTGTCGGACACGTGTTGGGAAAGTGTCCGACAAGTGTCGTTGTCCAACAAGGACACGACACTGACACGCCACCTTTTTAGAAATGTCCGTACCCAGATTCTATTCTATGTCTGTTTGTATTAATCATAATACGGTTACCGTGTCTATTCGGATGCTCCACTAAAGAGTTCATATTGTATTAGGTTTCACCATCAAGGGAGTTACAAGTAACAATAAATTATAAGACATGTAAAGACAATCTTGCCTCAGGTGTTGATAGAAGCTTGGCGTCATGCTCATGCAGTCTTGGGAGCAACAAAATAAAATATATCATCCAAAATTTTTCTTCACTCAAAGAACTGCAAGTTTGATGCCTCAAAGCTGCAAAATTTGGTACCAGATCTTCAACAGTTGAAGCATGTTCTTTCTGAGCATCAGACATAACGAAATCTGCAAAACAACAAGCCAGTGTTTAGAAGCAAAATGATGCGGCCTTATAGACCATAATCCATATTCATTTGTTGGACCAAATAAGAGCAGAAAAAGAAAGTGAGGCCACAATCCTGAATGAACAATCTATGATAATCTCTGCAATGCAATGTTTAAAAGCTTTATCATTGAATAGTTGCTAAAGAGACAATGAGGTTAACATGTTTTGCATGTTGCCTAGAAAATGGCTTAATAAATACATAAAAAGGGAGCCACTTTCCAAAATTTTCATAAAGCGTGAAATTCTTACAAAGAAAGAACTCCTTGTATGTGTCTGAGGTAGGGTACCAAATTCCATATTTGCACTTCTCTATTCTGAACACGTCTTATGTATTCTCCTGGAATTTGACATGATATAGTTTCTAAAACAAACACTAATGTTTTAGAATTAGGCAACTATATATTTGTAAAGTAGTTCTGTTAGCAAAAATCTGGTTTGGGTCAAATTGACAGAGGAGATTCGACAGAGAAATCAAATTTTCACAAACAACAACAAATCAGACAATTGTGGTTGGTGTTCTATGCCTTGATAGTTTCAAGGACTTCTTTGGAGGTTGCAATGTGAAGAAACAAGTGTAAATAAACTGAAATTTGATTGAAGAACAAGTAAACTTGCCACTTAATTACAAGAATTAAATTACAAGTTCAAAATGCACAACAATCGACAGAGGCAAACTTGGCTACAAAGACTGAATTACAAGCAAACTATTCCTAAGTACAAGAGCTACTCCTAATTAAGTTATGCTACTCCCAATTCCACATGGGTTGTGAATTTTGTTGAAGAGCCCTTTTTCTCTTTGAACTTCCACCTTTTATATGACTTTCAATGGCCATGTTGTGCCGCCATGTGCCCATTTGCCATGCTCCAATAACTGCCCATGAACTGCAACTGCCTCTGAACTCCCTTCTTTTTTCTTTTTTTTTTCACTGCTACTGCCATGTATTGCCTCCTCATTCCTCTTTCTTAGGCCACTAACTTTACTTGCTTTATTCTTGGCCCTCTTCTGAATGTGTTCGAGCCTCTATCGACAGAGAATTTTAAATTTTTTGGGTGTCCATAATGCCCCCCTCATTCAGGATAAAACTGGTTTTGTCTTGAATGAATACTATTTTATTATTATTATTTTTTTTTTAAAGATGGACTTTCAATATTAATATGACTCCACTTAATATTAATATGATCCATTTATCAAAATAATTGGGCCTTAGCCCAAAAACTAGTGTAGCCCAATGCGGAGATACCCACACAATATAAGCTTGAGAATTTGAACCTAAGCTCTATTCCTGCCTTTTCATTTCTTGCACCATCTCTTGCATCCTTTCAATTTCTGCAAAACAAACCCTAACAATGGCACCCAAGAAATCGAAAGCCAAACAACCAAAGACTCCAGAATCTCAACCAGTGCTTCATTTTCCCCCTGAGATTAGGGAGAAGATTCAAGCTCACAAATTTGATAGCTGTATAAATCATGGGGACTCCTCCGCTAAAGGGGAATTAGGACCAACCTTTATCCATAATACTATTCCTAGTGAGGTGGCCCCCTATTTCCCCATTGCTCAGACAGAATCTCTGTGGCTCGAAAGGGCCAAGCTAACCTGGCACCAATGGAAAACTAGCCGCAACCCTCTGCGATCATTTTTTTGAAAGTTTCTCAGCAGGCTTGTCAGCTGCTTTTTCTGGCTCCATTTTCCTCTTTAAAATCTGAATTGGCTGCACTAGATGAGCTCTAGAAGTTGAAGTTGACCCCTTCATTTCCCTAACTGAAGAAGCAGGAATCAAACCATCTCTAGTCCACACTAAATCTTGCCTTCCAATTCTTTTATCTCCTGCAGCTCTGGACATCATAGCATGGAACTTCCTTTGTTTTCTTCTTTTTTGAGTCCTTGTCTCTCCCATAGGTCCCCAGCCACCCATAGGAAATTTTGGGTGAACTCTCCCTTGCCATCCTAAATTAGGTGGCACTGGAGGCTTCACCATTCTTGGTTGGACTTGTTGCATATCTGGCCTCACTCTTGGACCATGATACTGTTGTTGAGACCCCCAAAATGGCCTCACAAACTGTTGTTGTCCCCCGTATGGCCTTACAATCTGTTGTTGGCCATTATGAGGCTTCACAAAATGTTGTTACTGGCCATTGTATGGCCTTGTCAATACCTTTGGAGTTCCCTATGGTTTAGAACCTCTCTATTGTTTTAGCATAGCTCTAATATTACTTGATCCACCAAAACATGGATGGACAAGAGCTCCTTGAAACAAAAATGGAGCATCATCCTCCCCATAATTCACTACAGGGCCAACTATTCCTGGATCTGACCCATCATAAAACAAACAATTGTTATCAAATATCTGTAGATCACCACTTCCCATAGTATTGAACCTAAGGCCTTCCTTCCAATCTTTTGAAGTCCATCTATCACAATGGCCTTGGCTTTTTCTTTTTCAGTACCACATCTGAAGCAGATGAACCTTTCTTCAGGCTCCTCTTGAACTTTTTTCCCTCTTACTTCTTTGGCAGCCTTTTCCATTCTTTCTTTGTGCAATCTCTCCAATTCTACTAGGAGAACTCTAGGATTCTTTTCCTTTTTCTGGTCAATCGATTGGAGGCCAGTTGCCACCATATTAATACCTACCACCTCTGGAAAAGGATCACTGTCAACTACCATCACACCTTTGTTTTTCTCAACATACTTCAATAGTCCTTTTTGAATCAAATCCTGTACACAATTTCGAAATGTAACATACTTGTTAGTAGAATGTCTAAAAGAATTGTGTCATTTGCAATATTCTTTTCCAATTCTCTCTCTCTCTCTCTCTCTCTCTCTCTCTCTCTCTCTCTTTAAGGATATTATGGCCAGGAGTTAAAGTTAAAAATTTATTGGCCATTAACTCATCAAACAAAGCATCTGCTTGTGATAAATCAAATGAATATTGTCTACTAGATGTAGTCACATTCCTTTTTGTTGGCTGTGTTGATGACATGTCCACAGGTTTTTCTACCTTTTTTAAAGTCTCACATTCCATAGGTTTCTTGCCAATAATTTGTGCTACATTAATGTCTATATCAAAATCACAACCAACTTCTTGGTAATAAGTACCAAATGAAGTTGCCTTTCTTTGTTGTTCTTCCCTAAGGATTGACTCATAACTGGTTGCCCTAGAAGACAATTCATATAAATCTCTAAACATCATTCCTTCAAATTTCTTTCTCAGCTCGAAATCTAAACCATTTTGAGCTAATCTTACAACTTTTATCTTAGGAATGTATGCATGACATCTGTTTTTTGAACTCTTACACCTGTCAATATATTGTTCTGCAGTCTCTCCTTGCTTCTGTTTGAATTTCGACAGATCTACTAAGGTAACTTCAGGCTCAGTTCTAAAGAATTGAGCATGAAATTGACTGTTCATCTCTTGCCAAGTATGCACAAAATTTTCTAGCAAGTTGATGAACCAAGTGAATGCAGTCTTAGACAATGAATTAGGGAATAATTTCATTTTGAAAAGATCATTTTGTCCTACTTCTCCATACTGCAACACAAATCTCCCTATATGTTTAATGGTGGACTGCCTCTCTTCTCTTGTAAACAAGGAAAATTCAGGCACCCAAAAATTCCACATCTGGATGATATGGACTCCTGAACATAGGTCTGTTTGGCCTCCTCAAGCCTGGGCCATACATTTTTTGAATCAAGTTCATTATTTGCTGCCTATTATTAATCTGAGGGTCAAAGTATTGTTGTTGTTGTCCCCCTCCTTGGACTTCTGGTTGGAAGTAAGGAAAAAGGGAGACAGGCCCTCTAGGCCTTGGGTTCATAGTATGGTTGTTGTATGGCATGATCCTGCATATTCTGAGGTCTTACTTGATTGATTGGTCTATTTCTTTGTTCTGCCATAGCATGATAACCTGCTACAGACCCATCAAATGCATGAGTACCATACATTTGTGGCCTTGGTTGCTCCCCAGGTCTCATTCTCATATCATTTAAGTTGCAATTAAATACTGGGTTTGCAAGGTATTCCCTCTCAAACATAGGATTTACAGTCATTCCCTCCTCATATCTTTCTTGGAGTGTGCGAGGTCTATAAAATGATACAAGTTCATTTACATTTGTATGTTGTTGAGGGGCCACAGGAGTTATAAATTGTGCTTTACTTACCTGAGTCTCCTCCCCAACCCTTCTTGATTGGTTGGGCTTGATGTTAGCCTTCTTAAACAAAGCCAGCAAGTCATCTACCATCACTTGGTTCTCATGTGCAGACATGGAGCTAATTGCTTGCTGAGTGTGCAGTAGAAAAGCCCTTCTCGAATCAGCAGGAGGGCAACTGGATTGGCTAGTTATGGCTATATTTTAGCCATTTCTTGACCTATTTCCTGTCTGGCCATTGAATGGCCATCACCTAGGTTGTCTTTCACTCCTTCGAACCCACCATCCAACTCTTCTCCATCTTCAACCCTTTTCTCAGGGTCTTCAAAGACTTTGTGTGTTTCTTCTTAGCCATCACTCCAAATTAGACAGGTCCCACTTTGCGTGCCAAAATATGTTGGCAAAAATCTGGTTTGGGTCAATTCAACGGAGGAGATTCAACAGAGGAACCAAATTTTCACAAACAACAAGAGATCAGACAATTGTGGTTGGTGTTCTATGTCTTGACAGTTTCAATGACTTCTTTAGAGGTTGTAATGTGAAGAAACAAGTGTAAATAAACTGAAATTTGATTGAAGAACATGTAAACTTACCACTTAATTACAAGAATTAAATTACAAGTTCAAAATGCACAACAATCGACAGAGGTAAACTTGGCTACAAAGACTAAATTACAAACAAACTATTTCTAAGTACAAGAGCTACTCCTAATTAAGTTATACTACTCCTAATTCCACATGGGTTGTGAATTTTTTTGAAGAGCCCTTTTTCTCTTTGAACTTCTACCTTTTATATAACTTTTAATGGCCATGTTGTGCTGCCACGTGCCCATTTGCCATGCTTCTAGTTGCCCATGAATTGCAACTGCCACAACTGCCTTAACTCCCTTTCTTTTCTTTTTTTTTTGCTACTGCCATGTATTGCCTCCTCATTCCTCTTTCTTAGGCCACTAACTTTACTTCCTTTATTCTTGGCCCTCTTCTGAACATGTCCGAGCCTCAATCGACAGAGAATTTTAAATTTTTTTGGTGTCAACAAGTTCAAAAAGATCTTGATAAAGCTGTGGATGAGTAAGACTTTTTTTAGTCTTATATCTGAACTTTAATGTTTAAGAACAAGTTTAGAATTGAGGAATACTTAGGCTAGGTATCATGGGCGTATAAACCTTCCCAAGAATGAGTGCCTGAATGCAGATCAATAGAAGATGCATACAGTGTAATGTGTACCAATGCCAAGATCAAGGATTATGTTATAACATATTCCTACCCTCAGCCACTTGCTACCATGAATGACATAGTTGCCTTGCCTATAATTCATTGAAACAACCTAATTTAACAAATCAATAAAAAAGAACCAGCAAAAAGGTCACTTAGGCATGGTGTACCATTTGGGACGGTAAAGAAGGAAAACCACCAAGGCGTGCTCTAACTAGTTTTATGTTATTGCAAACCATTGAACAAAGGTGGCCATAATTTCTATTGATCCAGCATTGTGGAAAATCATTTCCATAATATTCAAGTGAAGTAAATTCCCAACTTGCCATATCAAAAGCTTCCTTTGGGTTGATATTGAAGCTTAAACCTGTTTTTCTTGCTTTCACTTCTTAGTATGGCATCTCTTTTATCATGATGATGAACCCCATGAAGCCACTTTGGTTGGACTGCCAGTGGAACAGCTTGAAAAAGGAGGTATTGACCAGAATTTTGGAAAGAATTCTCCAAGAGCCAGATAAAACTTATTGGTTACTACAGAGAAATGCCCTCTAGATAGCATGCTCAAGGGACGCAAACTAAGAGAAAGCTTACTAGATTACAGTGCAGAGTTACCTATAAACTCCAAGCACTATACGGGAAGGCTGCTCAAATACCCTACTTTAATGACCCTCAAGCATTCTTAAAAAAATTTCTAGGCCTGAATATAATAATGTTTCCATGGCACACAAGTACAAGTGTAGCGAGTTCTTTTAGAAATAAAATCACATTTATCTCAAGGAACACTGATTATGTTGATGATTTTGAATACTCAATGAAAATCATCCAACCAAACAATCACGCACATAAGAAACCCACTTTGTAATGCTAATCCACAACTAAACAAATCAAGTTATAAGTTATAAGATCCTACTTGCTCAAATCACCATGAGCAATCCCAGTCGTTCCCAATCTTCTCTGTTTGTTGTCAATCTTTCCTTGAACTTCCAATTTGTTCCACAACTGGTCCATCACAATCTAGCCTCCTTGCTATATGATCCACAGATAACACTGTGTGCTTATCCCAGCAATGGTTGTGCAATGATATACTGTTGTGCAGTGATTCACCCAAGAACCTAACCAATTCTCTCACCCGCATTCAATGTAGACCATTCCTAACAAGTTAATGTGATCAAACTGTCTCTCTAACATCATGCATCCCCCAGAGAAGTCACAAAACCACAGTTTATAGATATACCTAGGAAACCTAAGCCAAGTGAGAAAGAAAATCTTGTCCCACGAAGTCAAATGCATGTGAGCATTGAAATTTTTTAATACATCTTGAAAATCAAAACAGTGTTGCGTGCATTCGTACAAACCCATCATGCATTTGAACAATCACAATACCAGAAGTTAAGATAAGTGTGGTAACACTTTTGTACAAACAAGCTCCTCATACGTTTGAACGCATGAAGCGCTGTTTCTACGCTGATTTACTATTATGAATTCCAATCATTCAGGGTGACTAAAGTAAAAAAAACACCAACAATTAATAAAACCTAACAAAGACTCAATTAACTAAGGTCTTCAAATTAAAACCAAAACCATGAAACCCCATGATGTATATCATAACACCCAACCTGTGTGTAAATGCATATATACAAGTGATATGCCTATCAGATTAACTCCTCTGAAGATATTCAATGTGATGTATTCTTCAGAGTGAATCTTCATTCTGAATATAGCTTTACTTGTCGCACAAAAATGTTCGAACCCGGAATGCGCATGAGATCAAGTCAATGCCTAAATTACAGGCCAAAAAATATGAATGAAATTTCCAACATAAAAGTGACTAAGGAGAAACACATTTTTCCTAACAATAAGAAATCTAAAATAAACTTCCAAACCCAGTTCTTTAAATAAAGTAGAATTGGTTTTCGCTTCAAGAGACTCCTCAAGCAGAGCAGTATTTGCACGGTTACTCCACAAGAATGCCATTATAACTTCTAATTTGCCATTGTGCAGTAAAGGATTCAGCAGCAAAATCCACTTCTATCAAGTTTTAATTCACATCTCAATGACAGAAAACCCAGCTAAATTGGTCAAATTATCAAGTAATTCTTCAATTTTGGCTGCTACCAACAAATACAATCTATCCAAATCCGGTGAAGAAAGCTCAACAGCATCAAGAAATGGACACACGACCAACATCATAGTAAAGTTTCAGACAGATAATAAACAATGAATGGATGCATTAAAAAACCAACAAATGCATAGCATGTGGACATCATATAATCTACACAAGTATGGCATTTTCAATGGAACATCACCAATACAGTTTCTACATAATTTCCACTAATACGCAAAAACAACTTTCAAAATTTCTTAAGATTCTAGAAAACCTAATTTTCATAAAATCAAATTAACCAGCTACACAACAATCTCCTCTACACCAAATAAAAATGCCCCAACTTGGTACTAGTTATTATACTAACAATCAGCAATCCAATTGTCATTAGCACATAAAATTAAAACTAATAAATTACAAAAATTCTAACTTAAGTTATTTCAGAAACATTAATTGCAATAATTCAAAGTTAAATGCTAACAGGAATTGAATTCAATTGAAGAATAGAACAAGATGGATTACCATTATCTAGTGAGAGCGGAAAGTCGGTCCAAAACTCTGACCTTGACGAAATCTCCTGAACGAAGTGGAGAACTTCATCTGTAACCCCAGCCACTTCAGAGCCATCGTCTTCATCGTCCTCGTCCTCATCCTCATCATCTCCTTCAACCTCATTGGCTTGGATGGTCTCAAACTGCAACAAATTGGAGGCCAATCGAGAGATCTCAGAGACGGCTTTGTTGGAGGAGAGTAGAGAGAGAGAGGACTTGAAGCTACCGCCGATCTCGACTAGATCGTTCCTTATGCCAACGAGTGTCTGAGAAGAGGAATCGGGCGGTGGTTGAGGAGGCGGAGGAGGGGCGAGGAAGGCGGCAACGCCGCGGAGTTGGCGGCCGATGGTCTGGCCGAGGACGGAGAGGTCCTCTTTGACGCCGACGGTGGGGCTGTGATCGCCTGAGGAAGGCGTAGAGGGTTGGGATGGAGGAGAGGGGTTTTGATCGTCGGATTTGAAGGGGTTGGGGAGAGAGATTGATAGCCAAGAGGACATTGTTGCTGCTGTTGTTGTTGTTGTTGTTGTTGATTTTAGGAGAGAGAAAGCATTTGGGATTTTGGTGTGAGATAGATAGATAGATAGATAGATGGATAGATAGATGTATTGGGAGAGTAGGCAAATTCTTGAAGCTCAAGCTCTCTCCTCTTTTGTTGGTTTCTTCTCTCTCCTCCAAGCTCAAAACCTTTTTTTTTTCTTTTTAGGTACTTTCTCTCTCTACAATTATATATATCATATATATATATACACGATATAAGTCAAACTTTTTAAATTTATTTTTTTATCTAATTATGTGTAAGTGATATGATTAGTTAATAATATATAAGTTCACTTTTTAGATGTAAGTGATATGATTGGTTGATGATTAGAGTATGATTGAAAATTTTATCTTTAATATTCTAATTGATTGTCTGAGTTTGAAAATTAGATCTAATTTTTTGTTTTGAATAACAATGTTCTATATATATTTATGTTAGGACATTTTTCATTTTTGTTCTTAAATTTTTTTTTTTTTATTTACTTTGACCTTTCATATTTAAGTTTTTCATAATTTATTGTAAAAACTAATTTCTGTTAAAATTAGATAAAAAAATATCACATTAACTGTCACATAATATAAAAAGAAAAATAACAACAAAAAGGTGACAGTAAAAAAATTACAAATCAATGATAAAATTTATACACTTTAATAATTAAAATGTTATAATTTTTCATGATTTTATATTAAAAAAAAAATTACTGTCAAAACTGTGCAACTATTTCCCATGTAAAAATATATTATTAATTTGGGGTTTGAATTTATGTTAGACATATGAGCTATATATAATAAAATATTATTATATCCCAAGTGGGTGGTAACATGACATTTTTTATTTAATTTTGGACATAAATTAACTTTTGAAATAAGTTGAGATAAACCTAAAACATAAAAGCCATAGTGAAGAACATAAATTTTAAGGATTAAAAGTGAAAAAATAACTAAATATAAAAAGAGAAAATGAAATTTACTCATATAAATATTTGTATTATTTTATTGATTATTTATTATGATATATATTTATATATATATATATATGATGATGATATTTTGCAATTTGTGAATAATATCTATTTGGTTTGGATTTTTTTTTATTTTTAAATGAGTTTTTAATTGATATTTTTTTTACTTTTAATATTTTTTTAATATTTTCATTAATTTTTTTACTTGATTGATACACTTAATCTAGATATACTTAAAAATTATTAAAATTTGTAAAAAAAAAAAATTAATTTCATAAATATATAATTACTTTTAAAAAATTCCACTGGAGTTTACCCCAATTTTATTTACATAACAGATAAACCATTTTTAATCAGTAATTTGTTAGTTATGTAAATAAAAAATGATATTATCTTTTTTTACAAAAATATATATTTAGGCCTCATTTGAGAACATGTTATTTTAATAATTTTTTGACTTTTTATTAAAAGATGTGCAGAAAAGTAGAGAGAATAATATAACAACTTACCTCTGTTTGGCAAGGGCTTATTGGGCTCATGAGTCACAAAAGACAAAATAGGCTCATGAGCCACAACAGACAAAACATCACATCTAACCCCATAATCATTACATTCTTCTCTCACAAAAAAAGTCAAAAAAACCAAAAAGCCAAGAGCTTTTCCCAAACCAAGCTTTTGAGCCCAGGCTCATATAGCCAAAAAAGCCAAAAAGTCAAAGAGCCAGCCCACTTCCCAAACGGAGCCATAGTGACTTTTTGACTTTAAAATACTTAATTCCCAAACATAGTCTAAGTGGCAAGTTGGGTTTGGGCTATTTTTTTACTAAAATTCACAAAAAGATAAAAATACATTAAAATAGTCAATAAGACAAAATATCATATCAAAAATAGCTAATAAGACAAAATGTCATATCAAATCTATAATCATTTCATTTTTTTTCTCACAAACATCACATCTAACTATAAAAAAAAATCAATTATCTTATCAAACACACAAATTTTAAGGGTTGTTTAGGAAGTGTTAAATTAGTATATTTTTTGACTTTTTACAAGAAAAAAAAAGAGTAAAATATGGGTTGAATTTGAAGTGATGTGGTAATTCAATTATTTACCAAACACAAAAAATTTAAGGGTTGTTTAAGAATTGTTAAATTAGTTTACTTTTTGACTTTTTACCACCCAAAAAAAAAAAAAAAGAGTAAAATATGGATTGAATTTGAAATGATGTGGTAGAGAGGTGATATGACCCAAATAAGATGATTGTAACATAAATAGGATAATGTACTAAAATAACATGTGTTATTTTAACATATGTCAAACAAGCACTTAACCTATTATAATAGTCAAAACAAAAATATCCTACTAAAATATCCAACTTTCCAAACACCTACATTACAGTTGAAGAGTTTTTGTATTTGAAGATAAAAGATGGCTTCGTTTGGGAATTTGGTTGGCTTTTTGATTTTTTGGCTTTTTGATTATTTTAGCCTGGGCTAAAAAGCTTAGTTTGGAAAGAATTTTTTAATTTTTTGACCTTTTTTGTGAGAGAAGAGTGTAATGATTATGGGTTGGATGTGATGTTTTGTTTGTTATGATTAAAATAACCTATTTTATCTTTTGTGACTAAAATAGCCACAAAAAAAAACCCATAAACCAACTTGCCAAACAGAGGCAGACTTTCATTGACATTACAGTTGAAGACTTTCTCAAATCAATGGGTAGTGAAATTTGTTGCAAAGGATATAAAATTCGAGCTCTTTGAACTCCCAAAAACTCATCCTAAAGTTTAATAATGCAAGAAAAAAAAATCGACAATTTGAATTTGAATTGAACATAGGTTCAAGTATGAAATCCTAGTGACATTTTTACAAAATATCTGTAAAAAAATAAAAATTTACCACTATTGCTTAGAAAGAAAATGTTTAAAACTCCCACAAAAGAAGACCCCACGACCACCCGCTAATATATTAACCATGTTTGAATTTATTTTAGGAATTATTTCTGACAGTGACATAAATAACTCAGATTATTTTGGAGATTATGTTTTATGAGAATCTCTATCACTGCTAAATGATGTTGGATCGCATCACAAATAATAACCAAACAATAGTTATTCGAATCACAAGAAAAATGATGTTGAGATCAAAGCCAATCAATGTGGTTGGCTTTGATTGGTACTCGGCTTCAGCTTATGATTCGTTCTGAACAAGATATTAACAGGCAGTCAATAGACCAAGAATAACCAAGAATCACTATTCAAGCCTGGTATGCTCAATACATAAAAATGTGTAAGCGATAATCACAACAAAAAAATGGAGGAAAAAAAAAAAAAGAAACCCGACAAGAAAAAAGAAACCTGCTTCATCATCAAGGAGTACAAATAAGCAGGTTAAAAAAATTTGTTATAGTCCCAGAACATTTATTACCACCTTCATCCATATAAATAATCAGCGATCCAAAGTCGTCCCTCGCCAATCTCACCCTAGCTCAGGTCACTAGCACAACATATGATACACATCTGTCTTGTCTATCTGTTCAACTCTCCCTGGTTTTGATATCCAAAACTTGCTCTACCTCCATGTTTTTCTTCGTTATGTTTCAAGCAAAAACAACAGCATTCCTATGCACGGTGTGTGTTTACATGAGTCCCGTGTATGGATTGTAGGCAGGGACAGGAATACCAGAGCCGTAGGGTTGTTGAATGCTGGCTCCGTATGGGTTATTGTAAGGATTTAACGGTTGTTGTTGCTGTGGGCTCATCATCATCATCATCATCTGTTGTTGCTGCTGCTGCTGCTGCTGGTACATGAAAGCTTGTTGTTGGTTGGCCATGGCTGCCATTTGCACGGAATGTGGGGCCGCCACCGAGTTGGAGGAAAAGAACGGATCATGTGCTGTTTGCAGCATCATGGGATTGGCCATCGGGGTTGGTTCCCACGGGTTGTAGCTCACGTTCTGGTTGCTTCTCCTTATTGCATCATCGTATAGGCTGTCTAGCATAAGTTTGTCCAAACCTCCCCCCTTTTTTCAATTTCAAAAGTGAAACTCATTAGTATAAATATAAATCACAGCCACATAGATATATATTACATAGACTCAGTACGGTATCAAGTGCGTAGCTAGAGGTTGGACTCCTAATCTACAAGGATACACAGATTCTCATATTTTTATATTTTTAATCTATTACATGAAATAAAATAGTGTTATATGTAATAGTGTTTGACATAAAAAGTGCCTGACATAAAATATTAGATATATATCCCACACCCTTGTCCAAGTGTTAGTATCAGACACGAGTATTTGATTTATTTTGAATAATCTATGTAACATAAACGTAGATACACACAAGAAGACATTTTCCTTTTCCCTCATATCTTTTCCAAAGATGTGGAACATTTCCCTCCAAGCTGTATGTATGGCTTTGCACAAAATTCTGTCTCTATGAGCTCGAGTATGGAATTCTATTTACTCACTTTAAATTGAGATCACTGTTTTTGTAAATGATGCGGAGAATAGTGACATTGATCCGCATCAGCTAACTCTTCACATACGGCATTAAGCTAATTTAAAGCAAGCTAAAGCGGAGACAAACAATTGAGGGAAATATAGTCTCAGACGAGCTAGGACACGAGTAGAGGCTATCAACGTGATTTGGTAACTAGTCTAGTTGATGCATCCAAATAATCAAAAGTATTTCTATTTATACTTATAAAAAAAAAATGTTCTATTGGTACCACGTAGAGCGGAAGATTATTATTACCAGTTTGGTAGAAGTTGTGGCACTCTCATTTGAGCTAGGTGCAGTAACAAGGGCCAATTCCCAGCCAGTTGTTCCATTTGCAGGAGTCGGGGCAGCGGGAGTTGATTGATCAACTGCAATTTCATCCGTCATGAGAAATAAATAAGTGGCCGTTCTACACTAGAGTTGAAAAAAATCACCCAAATAGAAACCTAATCAAAATGAGTGACATCGATGACTGACTCCATTGTTGATTAAGTACTGATGTTTAGATGTTTAAATTTTGAAACATTAAACTTTGTTCGAACTACTCAAAACAGACACATCAAAGTTGATTTTAGTAGGCAGGTCTTGAGAGACACCAGTGGAATTTCAAAATCTTGAGCTGTAAGTAAAACACTTTATATCATAGATTCCTAAAGAAAACTTACTGATAGGCACAATAGCCAAAGCCAGAGCATTCTTCTCATCTAATTCTGAAGCACCCGGAACAGGATCATTCAAACCCTAGCAAAAGAGAAATCCAGTTAACAAAACTCCAATGGATTCAGGCATTATTGTCAAATCGTGAATCAAATCGTAAATCGTAAAAGTCACTTTATTTAGCATAATGTATAATTTTATATATGCATATAAAGATATTGATATTTATTTCATTTCAAACACTGTGCATATCAATATAATTAATTGATAGCCTTTTTTTTTATTATTTTGCAAAAACGATGCCGTTTCATGATGCAAACAAAATTGAATCATAGTGAATCAAAACTGAATTGTACGATTCACTCAATTTATGATTCAACAATATGAATCAAATCGTTTTGGTTAAAACTCATATCAAATCGTATGAATTGAATCGTGAATCGCAAGATTCTAACCACCATGGATTCAGGTAACCAAAAAAAAATCACAAGTGCGAGCACACACACAGCATGATGGAACACAAAAGGAATGAAAATATCATAAGAATCTTTTGGACACAAAAAAGATTCTAAAAATTACCAGCAGATCTGGTGGTTCGACGACAGGAGCTTCCACTTTAACTGGTTCTGGTTCTGGTTCTGGTTTTGGTTGAGGTGGGGATGGTGGACGTGCCTCCTGCACCTCTGAAGTCTTTTTGTACTCTATAGCTAAGATTGTCTTGGAAGTAGCATTTTTATCTTCAGCCCCCTGTTTTTTTCAATATATTTGATTAAAATGAAACTGAGACCAGATTTCGAAGAATTAAATAAAATTTTCTTGTAAAACGCAAAACAACTGAAAGATTTTAACCAAAAAGGTTAAAAACCAGTAGGCATTGCACCAACATGCTACTTTAGAAGTAAACAGAAATTTTCCATACCCGATCCTTGCGAACTGTTGAAGCTCGTGGAGCTTCTCTCACATACTCTTCCATGGCTTGTACAAATGATGCAGGTGGCTTCATTACCAATCAACAAATGAATCCACCAGAATTTAGTTTAGAACAAATGCAAAAACCGAAGGACTCAAAGTTCCTGAAAAAAAAAAAAAAGAACCAGAAGAAAAATCCAAAACCTGCTCAATCTTAGTAAATGTTTCTCCACGTCCAATGTCAAGGCCTTTGCATATTTCATAAAACTCCGACAATCTCTCTGCCTGAAGATATGATCATACCCGTAAGGAGAGAACGCATATAACAATAATAATATATATATAAAGAAAGAGTAGGTAGTTACTAGAAATAATTCCAAAGAACTATTTACCTGTTTCCCTGACCTCTGATATATATCCAAAGCCTTAAGAGCATCATGTCGTTGCATTTCAAAGAACTGTCACATTGCATGTTATCAAATATCCATGATTTGCTGAAAACAAAACTACTCATTCAAAAATCCAAAGCCACATTCTACCTTGTCGACCAAATTTACGACACCATCACTGATAGCATTGTAGATTTTAATGCTTTCAGAAGCAACCTGTTGAAAAAAGTAAGGACAGTCAGGTCAAAAGAATTCTATTTGAAAAGTTACTTCAATAACACTCCGTTGGGATCGTGGGTGAGAAAGACAGGAAATGATTGTGTTTTCTTACTATCATATTCAGATGGGTATGAAGGCAATGCATGCGAGATGGATATGAAAGACTTCTTTTTCTTCCTTGGAATTTTAATGGGCAATCTCACTATTATAAATTTTTTATAACTAATCAGCTTGTTTCTCACCAATCTCACTCATCACTTTTGATGAGAAATAAAATAGGCAAAATAAGAGAGTTCTCACTCTCATCATTTCTTATCATTTCTCTCCAAATCACCCCATCCAAACAGAGTGCAAATCCATGGACAAAGCAGGGGGAAAATTTATAAACTCCACTCACCATAGAGAGTGCTAATTGAATCACAAAATTATGAACCGCTGCTCCTTGTGGCTGCACAAAAGTTTCATTAAGAGCCCATATTTGAAAGCTAGACAGCATTATGTTTGATTCAGTTGAGTGAATCAAAAAAAGTTACCTGGCAACCAAGAACACGAAATAGAAGCTGCTGCAATGCTGGCAACTGCTCAAGCAATTCCGGAGTGTCCAAACCTTTAGTTCTCTGCACCACAATTTACATAATAATATTCTAAGTGACCAAATCTTTATTTCAGTTAGATCAAAAAAATATTTGAAAAATAAAATCAATCAAAATTTGAGTGTTCACATAACACTTTTCTGGCTGCAACAGAAACAGAACCCCTCAAAAAAGATTGAAGTTCCAAATGCAATTTCAAAGGTGCCATATTTAAATGAAATTATAAAATCAAATTTATGTTGTCAAAGCAAAATTTTGAAAAATTCAAATGGCAAAAGGATGGCCAGCAAAAAGTACAATTTCTTACAGGGCGCTCACTCTCAACATCATATTTCAATACACTGAAGCATTCCAGCCTCTCTTCTAAAAATAAGGCATAAGTGCGAACCCAAGCAGAATAATCCCATGCTGAGCAACAGATAACAAACATTATCAACAAATAAGTTGTTTTCTATACATTCAAAATTACTTACAAACTACTAGAATTGAAAATGAAACAATAAATAGTTAAAAACACACCATTGGGACTGGAATCATCTTTGAAATGGGCCATGTTGAGCATATGGTTTCTATGGTTTCTACTCCTTCCATAGTTGATAAGTTCTTCATGGAAAGTGGGGTCCACTTCCCTCAAAGCCCGATGAATAACTATTAAAGTTTTCAATGCAACCTAAACATAAAGAATAGTTAGTTACGCAGCGCTCAATGCAGAGAGAGACCCTGCCAATAACCCATGACAATAAGTAGCTGTCTTGCAAACCACAAGATTAACTAGTATAGGAAAAGAAATTATAGCCATCATGGTCTGAGATAAGCATTTCAATTCTCAAGGAATTGTTGTAATGTCATAACACTTGATGCCAAATTCAAATCTTAGTAATGAAGCAAACAATAAAAGAAGTTCAATAGCATGGCAACCAAAAATAGGTAACCATTTATGCAGTGGACTTACCATAGCAAAAAATATGTTTCTTCTTATTGAATTAAGAAAGCACAATCTTACCAAGGGTCCAAAAATATCGAAGTCCCATTTTTACAGATGGCATGCAAAGAATAATATCACTTAGACCCTTCTTGAGGACAACAGCACACCCTTAGTTGCCAATTAATGTCCAAGTAACCCTAAAAGGATTGATATATTTTGCAAGTAAGCTTAAGGCTCAGTTGCAAGCAGAAAACAAAAAGAGTGCACTCTTAATAATTTAATTAAACTAACAAGCTGATGAAATGGGCAGTAAGAGAAATATGAATCAGGGGTTTCTTGTTCATATTGCAATTAAGATTGCATAATCAAGATTGACTGACTGATCACTATGTTGCAAGTGCTTCGGAGTGGTCGTGGTTTAATTGGTTTACTTTGCAAATTGATAAGCAAAAATCTAGCTAGAATACATGTAACTCTTGTTCTTGACATAAGTCTTGAAATTTGTAAATCCTTAACTTATGTGTGTGTTTTATCAGCTTCCAATTGCGATTACAGTATATATTGATCAAATCAAAGACCTCTATAGGCCTCACATATTCATGCAGCCCTTAGAAAAGCTTCATCAATTCATAGAAGCACTTCAGTCATGCCTTCAATACTTAACACTAGTACACTAATACTTCAGTAAGAAAAATAATAAACCATATTGAGAATAAACAACAGATGAAGTGTTATTTCAACTTGCTCTCCACTAACTAACTCTTATTATTCACTTCAAACTTATAGGATTATGCTAATAAATATTCAAGAGCTCTTATATATCTGATGATCCCTATGTATTGTCAGGTTAATTTTAATTTCTTTGGGTTGTAGTTACTTTAGCTAAAAAATGTGTGCTCCCAGCCTCCCATGATAATTGTCACGCTATAAAATATGATTTGCTTGAACACATACCGCCCAGTTATGTGTCTTTGACAATCGCCGAGACAAGGCATGTATGCAATATGCAACATCAGCTCGAGGCCTTGTAGCTGAAATCGCAGCAAAAATAGCTGCAAAGGAAATAATAAAAAAATCTCCATCAGTGCCCATTGCAGAGGCAGATTAAAAATTGATAAGCACAATAGAATAAAGATTTTTAACAGAGACCAAAAAGACAACAAGCCATTTCCGTCTTGAGAGAATACCCACCTCTTATGTACTTTTCTTTCGCTGGACGCTCAACATGATTTGTGGCCTTAACAATTGCAATATCCAACTCCTAAAAATCTCAAAGCCCATTCAAGAATATCAAAAACCATCTTTCATTGCAAAAACCATCACAAGGGATCTCAATAATTCATACCTTGTAATCACTATTTACTTTTGCCAAACTGACGGTGGTCGAATCCTTAATGGCTCCAAGTGCTTTCCTCAAACTGTTTTGTGTACCTCCTCCATACATTTTCACTCCAAGTACAAAAGTCTACACAAGGGTCCAAATAAATATTGTCAGCATCATTAAATGAGTCTCAATTCCACACAAACAAAAACAATTATTCTTCAAAACTAATGCAAAGAAGTCATACATCTCAGTTTCATGTAAATAGTTAATAACTCTGACATTTAAATCGTAAATATTGGAGTTAATTTTACCCCAAATATAAAGACCAAATGAAAATGCTTAAAACATGAAAATAGAAGTTTGGTTAATTTTGAATCTACCTTAAGTAGTGTTTGGTTCACTAGAATTCTGGAATGAAGGTGGAATGGAATGCTCATATTCCTTGGCCAATGGGGAATGATGCAATGCATTTTTCATCATATTTTTAGTGAACCAAACATGATGGAATGATCATTCCATTCCACCCTTCATTACAGTGAACCAAATAATACTTTATTTTTTGACATAAAAATTTCAGGACATTCACAGATAAAACCAGGAGCTGAATCGCAAATAACGATCAATAACAAATCCTTGTGTGTTACCGTTAATTGTACCTGGGTTTGGAACATACACAGACACACACTATGTTATCAACACAAAAAGTCCTGAAATTTACCAAACATCGATATACCAAAAATGTTCTTAGGTCATAATAAATGAAGTTATGAGTTCATAGAAACACTAAATCAATCATTTTAGTACAGAATCAAACAAACCCATATCAAAATAAAGCTAAACCTTGATATAAAACTAAAAAAACCCAAATCAAAGATCTAACAAAACATAGCACAACTAATTCCCAATTCAAATGAATTGATTGAGCTCCGATACCAAAACAGAGGAAAGAACACAGAATCAAAGAGAGATCAGAGTCGACGGACACTCACCTGAACCCAAATCGCAGAGGGAGACAAGAAGACAGAGATACAGAGCAGAGACCGAACAGAGAGAAAGAGAGAGAAGGTCGTCGGTCGAGTGTGGCCAGATAAAAGAAAAGTCACCAAATGAATATGTTTTGGTTGGCCGTCGGCGTCAAATACACATTATTACACATACATACATCCCATAAATGATGTATACGTATACGTATTTTGTGTAAGTTGAAATAAAACAAAAAAAAATTAGGACCTGCACCGTCTCCGGTCCGAATCCGGAATGGACCGTCCAATCCGGTCCCAGTGGTCCAATTTTTGAACCTTGTCATAATTGGAACGATTCATATTTTAAAATTTATTAATTATATTATTTTTATAAAAAATTAAGCTAATCAAATAATGAAAATTATATATTCTAATCAATTTTACATTAATTATTTATTTTTTCACCATTTATTTTTTTATATAAAACTAATCTGAAAACGTAATTGCCGTTATCCGATTAACTTAATTTTTTAGAAGAATGATATACTCAACAAATTTTAAAATATGAACAATTCAAATTATCAAAACAAAATTTAAAAATGAGTCCAAATCCACCCCCAAAAATTTATTATATGTTATGTCATTTAAATGATAAAAGTGTAATTATCCGGGCTTCAAATACGGCACTTTGTTTGGTTCTGATTTTTAGAAAATAATTTTTAAAAAATTCTACTTGTTTTTTCCTTATTTTAATGTTTTCAATGAATTTTTTAATATTTTCAATATTTTTTTGATTTTTAGACACACTTAACATAAATACAATTAAAAAGTATAATATTTATGAAAAATATCGTTAAAAAATACACTAAATACCAAAAAATACAAAAATATATATATATATGAAAATTTAATACATTTTCATATTTTTGTATATTTATTAATTTTTTAAAATATTTTTTCACAAATATTTTATTATTTAGATAATCTAAGTAAAATGCATCTAAAAAAGTAAAAAATTACTTAAAATTTTAAAAATATTCACTAAAAATAAAAAAAAATAAAAAAAAACTCGATTTTTTAGAAAATTGAAACCAAACCATTGAATTTTATTTTATTTTAATTTTTTTTTGGTTGGGGGCGGGGGGTGTTTGGTCCTTGTTTTGTGAATCCAAAAAATGTAAGATCCACTCCTTAGGGAAATTATAGATTATTTTCGGAATATTATGTATCCATATTCCTAATTAATTATTATTTATTCTACGTTTTTATATTTTTAATCACCCAATATAATACCTCACTTATCCACTTTTTCCACCAATTATAATTGTCACGACCCGCTCCCCGTACCCAATGATTAAGTATCGTGATGACCAGTAACTGAGGTTACCTCCGGCCAATTCTTGAACAAATCAATAAACACGAGCGGAATAAATATTTAAATAAGGGTACCAAAATAATTATCGGAACTTCTATTTTTATTATAAAATTATATTGACCAAAAAGGCCGATATTTACATAAAAAAATATCATAAAAGTGTTGTGTGTGTCTATTCCGCAGCCCCGCATCTAAGACTTTCCAAAAATTTTTCCTAAATTGCATTGGTTCCTAAAAATTGATAAACAACTATAAGCACATGGCAAACTGAGAAATATTATACCAAGAACATAAGAGACACGAAATAACCGTGGATAGTTAATTAGGCCAAAACATTTACATAACTCAGTTTGGTAAATAAATCATTTAAGTAGCAGAACTGAAATACAGAAATTATGTAAGTAAATAACCATAACCACGGTACTAAATAGAACAAACCATAGGTCACAGAAGTGACAGTCAGAACAGAGATACGGATTCAAGAGATGATTCGTATAGATTCTAGAGGTGGCTCCCACAATAGTGTAGCACTTTGCTCCACACGGAACAGAGGTACGGATTCAAAAGGTGGCTCGTACAAATTTTAGAGGTGGCTCTCACAATAGTGTAGCACTTTGCTCCGCATAGAACAGAGGTCAATGGATCAGAGGGCCACAGAGTAACCAAACAGAGACCAATGGTTATTTCAGCCTCTCAAGGCGTAGGACTCCCGTGGTAGCACTTACAAAACATAATTGTATATAAGATCATAACCAAATATTCTTTAAAAGTAAAACAAACATATCCATGGTTTCTTTTTAAGTAAATAGGGTTCAGAAAATAATCCACATAACTGAAACCTTTATAAAACATAACTTTTATTAATATATTAATAAAACATTACTGATGTAAAACAGATTTTTGTAAGTCAAAATATAGGTAAAATACATTTTGGTAACTCAAGGTATAATATAACTCACTTTAACTTTAATATATCACCCTTTCTTTCAACTGTCAAAGACCCTTTCACCTTCCACTATTCTTTCATTCTTCATCTCTTTATTTCTTTCATTTATTTCTTCTTTTCTTTTTTTTCTTTTCTTCTTTCATTTCCTTATCCAGGTGCGACACACCTCCGTTTAGGGGTGGGCGCAAGTCGGTTGTGGCAACGGAACCTCTAATCCGTCATCCGTCAGTCAGATTGGCGGATTAGAGAAAATCAATCCGCATCCATCCGCCAATCCGGCAGATATGGATTGAGCGGATTGGTGGTTTGGTGGATGGATGCAAATCGGTCTGGCGGTTTAAAATTTTATAAATTTTCAACATAATGCAACTTGTGCACTTTCTCATAAACCAAAAAAATAAAAAAAATAAAAAAATATTACAGTCAATGACTTAAAAAAAAGTATTACAATCACTGTATACCTTATCTAAAGAAAGAAAGTTTAAAATTTTAGAATATCACGATCACTGCATGCCTCATTCACATATTACAATCACAGCATGATTCATCCACATAAAGTATTACAATCTGTGATTTTTAAAATATAATAACAATTCAAACCACCAAAACCATGAACAGAGCAGTAGTAGAGATTGTATGTCTCTATATTGTTACATCTATATATGTTTTTGAAAACAAAAACCAACCAACATATATCATATTTTCTATTTATTATTTTTAGAGTTAGATTTAAAAATCAAAAAATATATTCAAGATGAAAATTTTTTTTCAACAGAATATTTAAACTATTTTTCAATTGAAAATATAAACATAATATTTAAACAAATTGAAAACACAAAGTCTTATAAATTACTAGTGGTGCTCGCGGTTTTGCGGTTTGGCGGTTCGGTTGCAGTCAAAGAAATCTCAAATCCGCCATCCGTCCACCAAATTGGCGGATTGGAGAAAATCAATCTGCAACCGTCCGCTCGTCATCACGCATCCGTCCAAAATGTGGCGGATCGGTAAATCCGCTGCTCACCCCTACCTTCTTTAAATAGAGAGGATAAACCACTCTCTGGCCAACACGTGGCCGAACCCCAAATCATTCCACAAATTCTATAATTAATTATATAGATTTGTTCTTATCTTTAATAGATATTTAAGATAGGGAAATTTGGCTATAAACCCCCTTTACCTTCCTTTCATTGTTAGAAGGACTAAGAAAAAAATTATACTTTCTAAACCCCCTCATAGTTATAAAGTCTTGCATAAATGACAAAATTTATTATTTAAATATTTTATCAGACTATTATACCCTCACATATACACAATCCAGATACAAAATTTATCTTCTCTCTCGTCTCTCGCTTCTAACCCCAGCTTCCTCTATGGCTGGAGCTGTGTCATTCCTAAGCTCCGACGATCTCTCTTCGCATCTTCTCAACTCTCCTTCAATTGTTCATTTTCTATCTCGTCTCTCTCTTCTAACCCTAGCTTCCTGCATGGCCGGAGCTGTGGAGAACTTGCAAATCGTGCTGATACATATATATATATATATATATTTATATATATGTGTGTGTTTGTGTGTTTTAATATTTGAATTCGAATATATATATATATCTACATATTTTCGATCTGTAATATATATATATATATCTATATATATGTGTTTTGAGTCTTTAAGATCGGAGATTTGAATGATTGCATAGATCGGTCTCGACGATCATTTGATTCGAACTCAAAAGCTCAAAGATTTAAAGTAAAATCTAAAAAATCTGTGTGTATGAAAAATCTCAAGATTTTTGAAAGCTCAAAGTTTTAAAAATCTGTAAAATCTGAAGAACCGGGGTATGAAAAATTGAGATTTCTCTAAAATTTTCAGATTATAGGCCTGATTCAAGGATTATATGCATGATTCAATATTTTTCAGAGTAAACATCGATTGATTCAAGGATTATAGGCCTGATTCAAAGCTTAAAGCTCAAAGTTCCATCGATTGTTCAGAGTAAACATCAAATTTCATTCGATAGAACCAGAGTAAAATTTTACTCTGGTTCTATTGCTCTGTTTTTTTCATTTGACAGAATCAGAGTAAAATTTTACTTTTATATAGAGTAAAATTTTACTTTTAGTTTTAAAGTGTATAATTTTACTCTCATTCAGAGTAAAATTTTACTTTTAGTTTCAAAGTGTATAATTTTACTCTCATTCAGAGTAAAATTTTACTTTCATACAGAGTAAAATTTTACTCTGAAATACATAGTGAAAATGTTTTAATAGGAGAGCTAATAGATATGAGGGTAATATAGTAAAAGAAATAAGTTTTAAAATATCAGGGGGTTTTGAAAGTACTTATATAATTCTTGTCATTTTGAAAGAGAAATTAGATAGTGAGGGGGTTATGACCAAATTCCCCTTTAAGGTAATTACATTTTGACTTAATATTTTAATATAATTATATAAATTAATTAATTCCTAATTAAATTAAAATTTATCATATACAAATGGAAAATTAATTATTTATTTTCGTACCACACCCATTATTATTATTATTATTATTATTTTGACCCCTAAACTTTTAATAATTATATTATTTTATAAAATTACGCATAATAATATATAATAAATTATATATTTTCCGAACTGCGATGAAATAATATTAATATAAATTCTACAAAATAATTAAAAATCTAGATTGTTACAATAATATTATGAAATACCAAGTGTTTATACTCTAGGATTACTGAATAATTACCTTTATAACAATATAGATTATAATATGTATATACATATACACATACACATATCTATATAAATGAGTTTTTTTTCAAATTCATTTTATTTTTAAACAAAATTTGAAAATACGAGTTGTATTGCACTTATTTTCTAAATTCAAATTATTTTTGAAAGTCATAATGAGTTATTTTCCAAATTCATTTTATTTTTAAACAAAATTTGAAAATATGAGTTGTATTGCACTTATTTTCTAAATTCAAATTATTTTTGAAAGTCTGTTTTAATATATGAGTTGCATTGCACTTATTTTCCAAATTATTTATTTTGAGAAGATTATTTTGTTCATTAAATTGATTTGATCATTGTATTTATATAATCTTTTTTCTTCATTGTATTTATAAAAATTGATGACAAATTTAAAATAAATCGTTTTAAATAAAACTAATTTTTTTGAATAATTTATATATAGAGATGTAATCGGTTCGGTACGGTCAGTATTTAGTTAAAAAATTACACCGAACCGATAATATCGGTTTTATTATTTTGAACACCGATACAGACTGTTTCTCCCATCAAATTTCACCAAACCGAACAAATTGAGAAAGTTCGGTTTGGTGCGGTTTAATTGGTTTAAGATTTTTCAAACTTGAGCCAATTTTAAATATAATCATTAATCTATATAAAAATATTAAATTAGTTATTTGTCTGTCATTTTAAACATATCCAATCCATCAATTTAATACATACTTTTCAATTTCTAAATTAACAAAAATAAAAACAAAAAAACAAAGGTTCAAAAATACTAAGTTTTCAAGAATAATGAGTTAGAGTTAAGATTATATATAATAAGAGTTTACAAACTTAGGTTATAAAGATGATAAGGTTAATAATTTATTATACTTATTAATATCATTATATTATTAGATTATATATATATTATAAATACAATATATGTTGAAGCGGTCAGTTTTGGTTTAGATCGGTGCACAAGGTACTTAAATCGATACAGAACCGAAAATCGAAAAAAATCAAATTTAAAAACCACACAGACCGATTCTTGTTAAAAAGCAGACCAAATATAACCGGTTTGGTCTGATTCAATCAGTTTGGTCGGTTTTTTTGCTTATTCTTACACCCCTATTTATATATTACAAATTTTAAGAATGAATGGAATAGATTATCAAAGTGAGATCCATAATGGTCCACAGACTAGATTAGATGATGCGGTTCATTTTAATAAAATGAACAAAAAATAAGATTTTATTTTGCTTTATTTTTCAAAAACTATTTTCAAACCGCTTTTTGTTTGTCTATAGTGAATTTTCTCTTATTTTAGTTTTTTTTTTTTTTACTTTTTAGATTTTTAGGGGAAAATGAGTTAATTTTTTTTTAAAACCCACTTTGAAAAAATAATTTAAATGAAATAACCAACTCTTATTGAAAGTATTTATTTCAAATAAAAGAAATCATGGGGAAAATAACAAATCAATGGATGTTTGTAAAAATAATTTCAGACTAATGAAAAATTTTACAAATTTAATAATTAAAATTATCAAATTTTACGTAAAATAATTGTTATTTAAAAAGCTTTCACTTTATACTAATGGGTGTTTTGGGAATAAAATAAAAAGTTAGCTTTTAACTTTTTATTCATTTTGTCACTTCTTATATTTTTTACTCACAAAAAATAAAATAGACGAAAAAAAGCAAAAAAATTAATTTTTTATTAATTTCTCAAAACACCACTAATTATAATATATTTTCTCTCTGTACTTCAATTTTTATTTCTCTCTCTTCGTTTTATTCTCCATCTTACTTGTGTATAGTATACGGAGGCGTACGACGTAGAGTATCCGCGTGGAGTTTACAATTTTGTGGGGGTGAAATATGGGCCGTTGATGAGGAAGTGACACGAGCTCGTGATTGGACCTTTAGAAGATCGAACGGTCAGCGTCTGCGATAGTTGTTGAGAGAAATGTAATTTTGGGTGTGTTGTTGGGAAATTCTATTATAGAGACTTTTACCATATGTATTTTTAAATTATGTCATAAATTTTTTTTAGTTATAACTTTATTTATAAGATTTTTAATTATGTCTTATATATTATTTAATTATAATTTTTTTAATTATAATTTAAAAAATATGAAATTATATTATTATTTTTTTTAATTATAAAGTACATAGGATAATGAAAAATGTTTTGTGACCCTAAAAACAGTGGTCCTAATGAAAAATGTAGGATAATATAGTGATGTATGGTAAAAGTTTAGTTTTGAAACGGTGAAAATTATCTATATAGAACTTTCTAAGAGAGAGCGTTGTTTGGTAACAAAGAAAATCCATTGGAAGTGCCACCTCAGCGTAAACAAACTGTGGTTTGAATTTTTTTTGTTTTTGAAATTTGAAAGAATGTAAAGAGTTTGTAAAGTTGATTACAGATCATATTTTTGTTCATTAATAATTTGAACGGTTTATTATCTTATAAAAATGAAGAATTCATTATTGAAATGAGATTCATAAAAGATTTCACATATTATATTCTACAGCGGTTGGAGTACTTTAAAAAAATTGATTAAAAATGTTAAAATAATTATGATATTTTTTATAATCAGAATTTTATATATAAACAATTGCATAATTGTTTAAATTTTGTTTGTATTGAGAGGGAGAAAGTTGCTTGGGAAGAAGGAAAATGTCTTGGGAAGTGCCAGCGGAGTAAAGGCACTTGCTTTGAATATTTTAATTTTTTTTTTTTTTTTTGGATGCAACGCAAAGTAACTTTGAATATTTTAATGGGTAAATCATATCGTTTTTTTCTTTTTTTATGTTTTTTTTTTTTTTTGGAAAAATAATAAAGATTTTAAAAAATTTATTAAATTTTTTATCAAATATCTCACATAGGTGTGAGACTATATCATGTGAGTTTCATACGAATCTCACACCTATATAAGATATTTGGTAAAAAAATTAATATAATTTTTAGAATCTCTAAAAGTATCTCTAACGGTTCACCAAATTTTTCACCAAATCTGAATAAAAAAAAACTATTTTCTAAATCTGTTACAGATTGCTTCAATGGTTGTCATCAAAGTAGGAGTCGACCGGTTAGTGTATTTTTTTTTTTAACCTCTTTGAACCTTTTGACCTGTTTGAACCAATCTATTTGCAAGGGAACCGGTCGACCAGTTGGTCAATCGGCCGGTTGACTGACTGACCGGTTGGTCTCCCCCAACGGTCACGCACAGTAAATTAGTGAAATCTTCCCCCTGTTCTCACTTTGATGAAAAATTTGGTGAATTATCGTTTTGATACCAATTTGATGAAACCATTGGAGCTGCAAAAAGTGACTTTTTCACCAAATTTCAAATCTGATACAAGGTTTGGTGAAACGTTGGAGATGGTCTAACATTACTCCTTTTTTTTTTAAACTTTTAAAGTTTTGTTTTATTTTGTTTCTACTTTAACTTTTTATATTTTAAGTTTTTAGTCATTTAAATCAAAAATTAATTTATAAAAACAAACAAATAATGATACATTGATAGTCACGTATTATAAAATATTTTATTATATATAATTCATACAAACTTTAATTATAATATAATAATATATTTTTTATGTCATGTGACAATTAATATGCATTTTCTATTTAATTTGAACATAAATTAATTTTAAGAATAAATTGAAAAAATTTAAAATTTGAAAGGTTAAAGTGAAGGAAAAAAATTTCAAAAGATTAAAGTAAAAAAATGATCAAATAGAAAGGAAATAAAGTGTATTTTACCCTATTTTGGTCCTGTTTGGTAGAACTGTAGAAAAGTGATTATAACTTATACTTTAACAGCTTATAACTTATAACTGTGAACATAAGCTAATTTTTCACTTATAAATCAAGCTTTTCCTCCCTCATTCAAAGAATAAATTGATTTTTAACTTACAAAAAGTTATAAATTGTATTATTAAATTGAACTAAACACATCAAAATAACTTAAATTAAATTAAAAAATAAAATAAATTAAAAATAAATATTACCAAACAGGACGTTCAATTGATGAAAAGAATTTAACGATGGTTATTACTAAAATGGTCCTATATTATTTTGAGTATTGACTTTTTCATTTGTGGATTAGCTTTTGGGTCCCACTTAAAGCTTTTGATCTTGGCATTCCAACTTTTTTGAGATCGTGACAGTGGTGTTTGAAAGTTTGAAATGAGTTTTTTTTTTTATATATATATATAATGGATTTAAATTTACGGAGTTTTCTTAGGTGTGTAACTTACAAAAGGTGTAAGTAGGTTGCACACCATGTGCCACTCACATAAAAGGTGTAAGTGTAAGGTGTAAGTGTAAGTGGAAGGTATAAATGAAATGTATAAGTTACACACCATGTGCCACTTACACAAAATGTGTAAGTGCAAGGCAAAAAAGGTGTAAGTGTAAGGTGTAAGTGAACACAAAAAGGTGTAAGGTGTAAGTTGCACACTATAGCATTACCCTAAATTTACATTTCATAATATATTTTTTTCTTTTCTACTTTACAATATGGGTATATTTGATTGGACAGATTGGATAAGGAGATATTAGAATCTATCAGACTTAAGTCCTGGGATTGTGAATCCCCCGGACTATTTGGTTGGATTGGATATGTATTCTGTGTTTATTTTTTCATGGGATTAGATGTCCCCCGGACTATTTGGTTGGATTGGATATGTATTCTGTGTATATTTTTTCATGTGATTAGATGTCTAGAAATGACTATTTTTAGTGAATCCAACGTTTAGTTGGACGGATTGGATAGGATAAATGAACAAAAAACAATTTTACCCTTTTACAATTGTTTATTAAGTAATAGTAATATTAAACATATCTTTAATATTTTACTTATTCTTAGCTAGATTAAATACAAATTTATTCTATTTTATTTTTTACACAATTAAATAAATTAATTTTTTTAAAAATAAATAAATAAATAAATAAAATATCAATAAAAATTTATATTATTTTTTTAATTAAAATTTTAAATAAATTTGTTTTTAAAAATAATAATAATTAAACAATGAAATTAAATAAAACATCTATTAACATTTAAATAATGAAATTAAATAAAATATAAACAAAATTTTAAAATAAAATATCTATAAAAAATATTTAAAAAAATTAAATAAATAAAACATCAATAAAAAGTTAAATAAAATTATTTTATTTTTAAATTGAGACATTTAAATTTTATTGAATTTTACTAAATATAATACATAATTAAATAGTAGAGGGTCAAAATAGTCATTTCACTATCTAATCCCAACAGTAAATAATCCTCCCAAAATTGTCCCACACCCCCCTAGGATAGTATAATCCCCCATATGGGGGATAAGGAGTCCGGCCGGACTCCATGTCCGATGGACTAAAAAAAAAACAAACATCGGATTGGATTTACTGTGCGGATTACAATCCGCACAGCAAATAATCCCCCCTCTTATCCCCCTAATCAAACACACCCTCTGAGTAGAAGTATATTAGTTTGAAATATTAAATAACTAATAAATTATAATAAAAAACAATAAAAATATAAAAAGTATATACAAAATACTGAATTAATAAAATATTTAAATATAAAAAAATAAAACCAAATAAAAATAATGTATATAATAATTGAGATATTAAGGCCTCGTTTGGAAACAGATTTTTTTAGTGACTTTTTGACTAAAATGTGATGTAAAAAGAACTAGGATGTTTGGGATACCTTTTGACTTTTTACGAAAAGATGTGTAAAAAGTAAAGAGAAAAGGAAATCTTTGACTTTTTGGTATGCATTATTGACTTTTTGATTTTGTTAATAACTTTTTAATTTTTTAACTAAAAGGGACACTTGCCAAATGATGTCTAAATATAAGATTGAAATATCGAGAGAGAGAAAAAACGTAACAAAAATATTTATTCAACAAACGTTTTCTTCAAAATAATGGCTGTAAAAAAATTCATTTTATTCAAGATAATTGGTGTGAAAAAATGGGTGATCTCAAGTTTTGGATTTTTTTATTTTTTATTTCCATTGTACCCAAAAATAAAAAGGAAATATTTTTTTATTTTTTTTATTTTTTTTTAAATTTCTATACCTAAAAACAAATAAAGATGAACGGCTCATATCTTCAAAATAAAATTAATTATGAATCCCAAGTATCCAAATAATACCCACAGGGCCTGTTTAATTGGGCAAATTACAACATAGGATTGATATTGTTAATTCATGGAACTCACATTCCATTATTTATTACAATTTTTGTATCTAGATTAAATTTTGATGGACATTTTATGCAACAAAATTAACAAATTTTTTAATTCTATAACTAATAATGCAAAACAAATATATTAGAATTGTATATTTTTCATATATCTATTACAAAATAAACATAAATAGGAAAAAAAATTTACCTCACTAATTCAGTTTGATAATTAATCCTATATTAATCTCATAAATTATTAATCCTCTCACTTTTATTTTTGTTAATGAGAGAATCTTTTCCCTAGTACTGTGTTTAGTTGGAGGATTTAGAATGAGATTTGGAAAAAGAAAAGAAAAAGGTGTGTAAAATTAAATAAAGTATAAGTATATTTATTTATATTTCATCTTCTTTTTTGAAATATTTCTTTAAATCTCCCAATCAAACACAGGTAAAGAAAATCATTATGTGTGATATTAGTCCAACAAGGTATTTCAATGCACCTCAAAATCGACAACCAAAATGAATATGAGAGAGAGAATCAAAAATTTTATTTAGGGGTTGTTTGGGGTGTTTTAAATAAATGTATTTTTTATCTTTTTAAACTAAAAAATTGAAAAAAAAATATGGATGTTTGAGTTAATTTTTTTGACTTTTTATGGGAAAATGTGTATTAAAAAATTGTATAAATTAGTGTGTAGGGGAAAATTAAGATTGAGAGTTGTGCAGCCGTAATTTTTGACTTTTAGTAAATAGTGATAACTTTTTAACTTTTTGAGTGACTTTTTGACTTTTTGACAATTTGCCAAACTTGGCCTTAGCCTCCGTTGGGGAAGTGTGTTGGCTTTTTAGTTTTTTGATTTTTTTGATTATTTTAGTCTATGTCAAAAAATTTGGTTTGAAAAGGGCTTTTTGACTTTTTGTATAAGAGAATAGTGTAATAATTATGGATTGGATGTGATGTTTTGTTTGTTGTGACTAAAATAATCTATTTTATCTTTTGTAACTAAAATAACCAAAAAAAACTCTTGCCAAACGGAGCCAGAGAATCAAAGAATCTTATCTAATTTCATGATTTTATGTCAATGCTTCCAAATTGACAGCCAAAACCCACAGTGGTGTTTGGGAAGCCACTTCCCAAATTTTTTTCTCATTTTTTCCACTAAAAGACAAAAGTTTTACAAAACTAAAAAAAACACATCCAAACAAAATATCACATCCAACCCCATAATCATTTCACTTTTTCTCTCACAAACATCACATCCAATCACATAAAAACTCAACTATCTTCCCAAATACTAAAAATTTTTTATCTCATAAAAACCTACATCTCCTAAAATCTACATAAAAACTCACTTCCCAAACACCCACATTGTTTTATAGCTTTCTTAGATCATCACCGAATAAAATAGTCATGATGATGAGCCACAATTAGGTTCATCGTATTCACTTGGAACAAGTTCTCATTGTCTTTCTTTCTCCTAAAGATTAGAGAGTAAATAAATTACCCTATGAACTAGTGGTGCTATAAAAAAGTGTATGTATATGATGTCATTTTCAGTACCAAAAAATTAAAGGAAAGAACACTCACTTGTGTATTTTGTTCATCATATTATGGTCAGCAGAATAGTTTCTAGCGGGCCTGTTTAGTAGAGCTGTGGGAAAGTATTTATAGCTTATACCTAAACAGTTTATAGCTTATAATTATAAACATAAGCTAATTTTTGACTTATAAATTAAGCATCTCTTATCCCACTCAAAGAATAAGCTGATTTCTGACTTCCAAAAAGCTATAAGCTATAAGCTATAAGCTAAACCAAACACATCAAAATAGCTTAAATTAAGCTAAAAGCTGAAATAAGCAGCTTTTAAGCTGCCCCAAACAGGCCTAACATAACACACTATCATGCATTTGTTTAAGTGTAATTCAAATGAGTTGCTTATAATTTTTTTTTATATAAATTTATTTTGAGAGTATGTATTAAAATTTTTGATACAAACTCTGTTTATAATTTATGAGTAAAAAAAAATCTTAAATAAGTTTAAAAATTAATTAATGAGAAATTAAGAGATCAATATTTTTAATTTCTGTTAAGCAAGTCCATTATAAAAGACCTTCATAAACTAATTAGCAACTTCATTGAAGGTGACGTGTCTTCTAAAGAAAATAAAAAATGTAGCTCCCAGTGAGAAAATAAAAGAAAATTGTTGACATGGGTTGCCAAGCCAATTGGAGGAGTTGGGATTTCAAAATCTAAAACAGCTTAGCAGTGGTTTCAGACTCAAAATACGGCACCAAACCCTAGAGGTGGTATGGTGGTTCAACAGACAATAATACATAACCATCCTACCAATAATCTTTAACAATTATTGGCAAACTAACAAGTAATTGACAGCTATTGAATTGTAAATAGAAAATAGTAATGCATGAATTCCATGAACAAGGGCAATTTTGCTATTCAATTAAGTTTTTATTTATTCATTTATTTATTTATTTTAATTGGGTGTTCAGGTCAGTTTATGTACATTTTGACTAATCCTAAAATTTTAAAATTAATGATTAAAAAAACATCAAGTGGCCCCTTAAATAAATAAATAAATAAAATCTAATATAATATAATCACACTCCCCAAAGTTACCAATCATATATTAAGAATAAAATTTTAATTTCTGTAAAATTTACTATCTTTAGCTCTTAACGATTTGAAAAATAAATAAACAATAAAGAAAAAGGACATAGGATTTTCAATAAATAAAGGGCAAATTACCTGAAAGTCCTATTTGAAAGAGGAAAAATCTATTTAGTCCCACAACTTTTTGGATACTCTCAAAAGTTCAATATGTATTTTTCTTTTTCATTTTTTTTTTTATGCATTTGTTCTTTTCTGTCTCTTTTTCTTCCTTTCCGGCAACTAGTAATCACGCATTACTGTTTCTCTTTCTCTTTCTAACATATAGTCACCGGCGATTGACAACCACCATTGACTGAGGTTCACCAGCAATCATCGACTACTGATTTCTTACTTCCTCGTCACCGACGGCGAAGGAGATAAGTTTCTAGCGAAGAAGATAAGTAGATCTACTTAAATCTTATGTAGATCTACTCAGATCTATATCAGATCTGAGTAGATTTACACGAGAATAGACTAAATTTAAACAAAAAATAGTTTTTGGAGTACAATTTTCTCTATATATCTGTTTCTCTCTTTCAATCTCTCAATTTTTTTACATTTTCTCTGCTACACACTTTTATTTTCCTGTTTTAATAGAAAAAAATTTCAAATTCTGAACAAATTGTTTTCGAGTTTTGGTTACAGGCGGTGAAAACTGTAAAATTTTATAGTTCTAGTTTTTTTTGTGCTAAAATGAATTGTGATTTAAAACTACAAAATTTTACAATTTCATAACATTCTTTAGAATTGTAAAATTTTACAGTTTCATAGCATGTTTTTCAATTTGATTAATAAAAATGAATGTTTAAAAGAATCATTCTTTGAAACTGTAACATTTTACAGTTGCAAAGCTTATTTGTCAGTTTGATCAATATTGTAGATTATTTGTTTAAACTCTACAAAAATTAAAAAATAATATATGTTTTTTCCATTGTTGTTGTTGTTGTTATTGTTGGATTTTTATTTTTTTATTTTTTTTCTCCTTTCAACTTATCGATATTTAGCACATTTTGTTATAGTTTTTCACTTCAATTTCTCGATTTATTTATTTTCCTAATAATATTCTAGACATTCCGGTGAATATCTGACGATTTTCTTGATGTCCAGAGAATATTCTGGACATTCCGACGACTTCCAGTGACGTTAAGAACACTTCGGCAATATTTTGGCGAACTTCTTAGTGATTTTGAACATTCCGAAAAATTTTCGATGATTGTCTGACGAAAACCCAGCGATGGTGGTATACAACAGCGTTTTTAAATTTATTTATATAAAAAAAAAGATTTTTTGGTAACAATTAAAAATATATAAGACTAATTGGTACAAAAATTTTGTTTTTAGATTAGATAAGTTTTGAACTTCGTGTATGAGACTTATTGATAAGTATCCCATAAATAAATAAACTTTTTCTGGGCTAACCATGAACCCAAAGCTAACTCAGCCCAAAATAGGCCCAACCCATACTTTGGCCTAATCCTAATATACTAGTTTTAGGTACATGTAACTATATGTGTTTAGCTTAATCATAATAATATGTTCTTATATTTTTTTTTAGAAAAAAAAAAAGCTTATATTAAATATAAGTAATTGTTAGATTAGATTTCAAATTCTCCAAAAATTTTGTTAATATTTTTTAAAACCAAAAGTAAATAATTAAAAATGGGTAACCTTGAACTCGGTCCAAAGCCTATGACGTTGATTTTGTGAAGTTTTCTTCATTTTTTTAATGTAGAAATAGCTTTTAAAATTTTAAAAACAATTTTCTAATATTTCTTAAAAAGTGAGTTATTTTCATAATTTAAAAAAGAAAAAGTAAGAAATTTGATTTCCAAGAATAGAAACAAGAACCATTCTTCAACAACTGATTCTCAATAAATAACAATCACCCATTCATTTATCACTTCAACTATAATAATAGGTTGATACAACAAATGAATAAACATTTCAATCTATAAGGGTCGAACATTAATCCCTATTAAATTTTAGATATTAATTTTGTGTTAGTAAAACCACTTTTATACTAACACAAAATAACACATTACTTAATTCGATCACAACCTATTTTTTCACGATATTCCAAGAATACAAGTGCAGCACCGTAGTGAGCCAATGCACCCAATAACACAAAAACATGAAATATTTGGTGACTATGACCAGCAAGGTCAAAAAATCCAGGCTTCCACCTCTCTGGAACTCGACTAACATAAAACATAGTCCCTATCAAGTAAGATATGGCCATGACCGATTCATAAGCTAGGGTTATGTTGCGCCTAGGCTCGCTCCAGTTAACAATAAGAGCGTGGATAGCGGGTACAAGGCCGAATAAGCCCATGGCCACAAAGAGCAAGGCACGAAAAGATCTGAATTTACCAGAGGAGAAAGCTGGCATAAGCAATGTCACAGTGGTGAAAATACCGATAATTGAGATACTAGTTAGGTATATAATTTGCCAGAGTGGCTCACATTGGAAAATGTAGTAGATTGGTGGGAAGAAGGAGGTGATGATCATGATTGTGATACCAACATAGTCCATTCTCACCAATTGAAGGTTTAAGTTGTGTGAATGGCAAGCAAAGAGGTGGCAAGTGCTGCTACAGAGGAGACAGAACATAGCACCACCTAAGAAGACAAAGAATGGCCACCGTGCCGTGGCCAACTCTGGTGATGTAGCCTCCATTCCCGGTGGTGTAGGCTGATTCAAGTTAATGAGTTTTGTTGAGGCCTGTTAACAATGTAGTACCGTCAATGCCAATATTGGTATATTTTGGAGGCAACAATGATAGAGACCCCACAAAATACAATCTCCAAAATGATCTGAACCATTCATGTCACTGTCAGACACAATTCTTCAAAAAAATTCAAACACATCAATGGTCAATACATCAGTGGGGGTATTTTGTGGGGGTCCCAAACATTTTTCATTTTGGAGGTTATCGTTTTTTGTTCTGATTTTTCAAAAGATACATAAATTTGTTTGGCGAGTAATTTTTGAAAATTGTTTGTGATATTTTTTTTTTTTTTTTTTTGAAGTTTATTTGGTATCCTGTAAATAAGTGCACTTGTTTGAGTTATATTATCTCTCTACTTTTCTGTATATTTTTTTGAAAAAAATCAAAAAATACACTTATTTAGATCATCCCAAATAATCTTTTGATTTTTCAAAATTTGTTTTCACACAAATGAAGAAGATATAAAATAATGGGCATTTCATTTTTTTTTTTTAATTACCAAAAATATAAAAAACGAAAACAATACCAAACAGTGACTCACAGAAAAGAAATCCTTTGAATTGTGAGAGAAATTTGCCTCTACACTCATGGGAAAAGGCCTGCAACAATCATGTTATAGGCATTATTAAAACTTGATGCAATAATAATATAATAGCATATTATTATGAAATTATAAAATTAATTTTGTTTATGAATTACGAGATATATCATACGTATATCTATTAACACTATAGATTTTTAAATTATAAAATTTAGATCAAAATTCATTTTACCCTTATGGGGTGTTTGTTTTGAGAGATGGCGAGTAGACTATTAATTCCTTGGTGTTAGTAGTCTCCTTGGAAGGGAGATTGGTAAGGATGAGGTAGAGATGGTATTAGAAAAATAGTGAGGGGATTAGAATTTTTTTTATTTTTTATTTTTTATATACTGAGAATTTTTTTATAAATATAATGTTTAATTTTTTATATTTTTTTATTTATTTTATTATTTTATATAAAAATAATTTAACAATTCCTCACTATTGATCCTCTCTATAGTTCTTGAGGGATCCAACTTGAGTGGATCCAACTTAAGTAACCTGATTGAGTTCAACTAGTAAAGGCCTATTTTGAAAAGTGATTTTTTTTTGATTTATTATTTTGTTGAAAAAATGTGTAAAAATAAAAATAAAAAAATGATGTGACTCAAATAAGCTAATAAATTAATAAACTGATTTTTTTTTTTTAGTTACCAAAATAGGCCAAAATTTTGTGCCTTGGACATTTAATTTTAAATTCAGTAAGAACTTGGACCAAAATTTATCAACTCAAATCACATATACAGTATTATTATTTAGATTAAAAAATTAGACATATTTTATAGACTCAGAGATGTCTTCTTAATAAAAATGTGTCTAAAAAATAAATTTTTATATCATTTTCCTAAAATATATTCATGACTTGACTAGGAGTTGCCACAACCCGAGCAAAACCTGAATTCAAGGAGTAAAAAATGTCCTTTCCTACCTAGTCATTAATTGACAAAGCGGAGAGACTTCATTCCACATTTTCTAAATAAAATTATCAAAAAATATCACTTTTGCCCCATTTTTGGGACCCAAATTGTCTATCAAAAAAGGGAGGAAAATAAAAGTATAAAGATATCCAAAATTGCCCTTTTCCTTTAGGCAATTGAACATACATATCCTTCTCCTCTTTCTCTTATTATTATTATTAAAGTTATGAAGATTAATAAAAACAAAAGCAAAAACAAAACAGATCACACACCTGGTAAATATACCAAAGAAATCTGCAAGTTGAGGAACATGCATCAAATTAGCAACTACCAACCCCAAGAATAGTGCAAACCCCATCAAATGCCTGTTTAAACCAAAAATTAAAAAAAAAAAATTTATTTATTATGACAATACAGATGATGATCAATACTGTTAGTTACATTTAAAAAATAAATAAATAATTTGAAAAGTAGTTAGAAAAAAGAAAAAGAAAAGTGTGTCAACTAAATTCATACTACTAAATTTTTGTCACACTTTTAGACTGTTTTGATGATAGTGAAGGCACTATTTTGTCCTTTAGGTTCAATTCAATTTCTAAAAGATTATTATTACTTGGAATAAAGTTGCCACAATGTAAAAAATAAAAAGAAAATTTACCCAACTAAAATTTAATGCATTTACCTATAAGAAACAAAACAAAATATTGAAACAACTTTTTTACGTCTCGTTTAGAAAAGAACTATTTGAATTAAAAAATTAAAAAGTGATTAAAGAGTAAAAAAAAACATGTTTAGCAATAATATGAAAAGATTGGCTTCTACCCGTATAAAAAGACCAATACACCCTCACAATAACATTTTTCATACAACTAAAACAAAGGTAAAATGAAAATTTCAAACAAAAAACCAAATATTACATTAAATTTTCATATTTTTTGATACAACTAAAAAAGATTAAAACAATATTATGAGACATGTTAATTTTTTTCAACTCACAAGGTAGAAAGTCATTAAAAAAATTTCTTCCCAAACGATCAGACACAATCTTCTTAGACAGATCACAAAAAAGTGAAATTCATTCAATGATCCGTTCCTATATTCTAAACTTTTTCAGATTGAAAAGATCAAAGTTTAGAGAGAGAGACAGAGAGTTAACTTACGTCCAAACATTGAGAGTCTCATTATGCCAACGAAACAAGCTAAAGAAAGCTTGTTTGAGAGGCCAATTGGCTCTATAGTAATTCAGTATGAACTCATTGTCCTTCATGTACTCTGGCAATTCCTCAAACCTCACCAAAGCCCATCTTTTGTCTTTGTCTTTGTTTTTGTTTTCAGATTTCTTGCTTTTGTTTCCATTGTTGTTGCCTGATGTGGAACTGCCTCCTAAGTTGAAGAGTTGTTGTTGATCATCCATCTCTCTTGTTATTCTCTTCCAAATATTATTCATTGTATTTACAACAATCACAACCGAAGATGAAGATGATGATGATGATATAAGCGTGAGTGTGTTGGGTGTCTTTGTCATATTATTTAATGGAGAGAAGCCAGCCCTTATTTTAGTGCTAGTTTAGGATATTCAACAACTGCACCACCAACCTCATTTAAAGCTTCACTCTTTGGGTAACTCTTTGAGTAATTATTCAATATATTTCGAAAAGACTGGCTACTCTCCAATAGTTTGGCATTGGTGGGACTTTTAATGCGGACCTATGTCGGTAATGCAAATTGTTCAATATGCAAAACTCGTCGCGTATATTATTTTTATAAAAAAATTACGTTGATTGGATATCGATAACTATTTGATTATATTGCATTTTCAAAGTAAATTGAGATGAAATACTATCTGATTAAGTGGTTATCAATATCTAATCAATATGATTTTTTTTTTGCAAGGATAATTTTCATTTTGTTATAAGTAAATTGCTTTTGAACTTACTATTAACCCTGGATATTTTTCCACAAATACTTGCATGATATAGAAAATAGGAATCATGAGATTTTTTTAAATTTTATTATTTATTATTTATTTTGTTCTCATATTGTTTGGCAAACAAAGGCTAAAATAGCCAATTTTAGGCAAAAATTCTCAAAAAGACAAAGATGTTAAAATAGTCTATAAGACAAAATGTTACAATTAAATCTATAATCATTTTATTTTTTCTCTCACCAACATCACATTCAATTACAAAAAAATCCAACCATCTTTTCAAATACAAAAATTTTAGCCTACTAAAATAGTTAAAAACTAAAATAGACTACTAAAATAATCAATTTTCCAAACAAGGCCATTGTTTTAACAACGGTTAAAGGCATACCAATCTCTTACCATATTAGGTCTACCACTTCATCCAAACATGTCTCAAGAATTATTGAATAGCCACAAACATGAGTTGAGTGTGAATTGGATGAAAATTAATTTATCACACATTGTGTGTGACCAAAATATAGAATTCCATTAGTTTAAAATTATGAATCTCACATTCAAAAAATGTATTTTACTCTATTTAAAATTATAAATTTTATTATGTTAAATCAATCAAAATTTATATTTTATTCACAAACTTAAATAATTTGGGAACAAAATTGAAATTGAAATGGGTATTGGTTGTTTCAAAGTTTTCCACATTTTTTTTGGTTAGGAAGCTCAGCTAATTTTTGTAGATTGTATCTTCATTCATTAATTTACAATAAATATAGTTTTAGTAATGGTGGGCATCCCAAAAAACCCATTAAGCAACCCTCTCTACCAGTGGGCCGGGCTGCTGGATGTGGACAGGTGAGCAGCAATTAGACACTTTTAATTTGATTTTAAGGGAAATGTTATTTATTACCTAATATTTTTTCACCAATTTATTTCATTTTCTATGTGTATAAATACAATAAATACTACGCATATATGCATTTTCATAATATTTAAAAATAAAATATATTACACAAAATAATAAATATTATGAGTTTTTCTTATTAATTTATTTATACCTTATGTAATAATAAAATTTTGAAAATTAAAACAAAACTTACATTAGGACTTTTTTTTTTGGAGTGTGGTCATAGGGTAATATGGTTAATATCACACCATTGACTCGAACTTGAGATATCACCTCACTAGCATTTAAATGCCTCCTTATGACCACTTGAGTTACAACTTAAGTTATCGCTCGCTCCAATAATTTAATATGTGGTATGTCAACAAGAGATTATAAGATTTGTTAACTTGTATAGTATTATTCTTAAATAATAGCTCTATCATGTCATACAAGAAGCCTTATGAGAGGTGAAAATTTTAAAGAAATGTACGGGGAGCAAATGTTCTTCTTTCAAGCTTTATCTTATCATCTTGGTCCAATAATCCACTTGGCTACTAATCTTCTCGGCCGTTATCTCGGCCAAATTCCAGATCATAAATCTCTCTCTCAAGAAATAATTTGAATTATGCAAAAATAAAATTACTCACTTCAATGATATGAAGGGTGTTACATTATCAGGTAAAAAATATTATAAAATTTGTTAGCTTGTATTTGTTAAGCACAGTGACAGAGTCAAAAATTCAATGTAGAGGTGGCAAACATTAATCATAACATTGAATCTCCCCCATAACAAGTAAGAATGAGATATTATTAAACTTGTACATTTTTATTTTTATTTTTATTACAATTATCCTAAGATTTACATTAACATGACTTAAAAATTCACAATCAATAACTAAGTTCTATTAACCAAACAATCAATAAATTCAATCATATCAACTAAAAAAAAGTGTCCCACAATTAGGAGAAATAAGCATATAAACAAATCCCATAATAAGAAATGAATTATAAATTGATTAAATTATTGTCTTGACTTATCAATTAAAAGTACACAAGAATAATCAAAACAATAAAATATAGAATTCTTAAAATTTTAAAAATGCAAGAAGTTTTACATAATTTAAGGAGGGTCACTATTATAATTTTTTAAAAGATAAATAATACATAATCTTTATCTATATGAATAACTATATAAATATCGAAAGTTCAGGAAGACACGTGACACCCTAGATCTTAGGCGGCTGTGCCCCTAGTTAAGTGTGTATATGTTGTTCTTACAAAATAGTGAAATCCAGTTTCATAACAAGTAAATAAATAATAATAATAATAATAATAAAATGTCAATGATGTATAACAACTATCTTGATTTTGATATTGTAATGCGGTTGCCCTTAAGACACGTCAAAAACCACATGCGAAGGGAACACTAGTCTTGGATTATTGACTAATATCTAAAAAAACAAAAACAACTTGAATTGTTGACATTTGAAAAACAAAAGAAAAAGAGAAATGAGGAAGGACATTTTACAAGTGCACCAACAATATATGACGATGGTAGTAATGAATTTTTTTTATTATTAGTTGAAATAGTAAAATTATTATTTTTTTTTAATTTTTGAAAAATAATTAGACAAGTATCATATCATAATATTGTAAAATATTTTTTCAAAATCATTAAATAATTTCTGGAGTTTAAGATCACATGCATAAACATGATGACTATGGGATGTTTTGGAACTATGATTAAAAATTAATTTTTTAAATTTTTTTAAAAACTTTTTAATTTTTTTTTCTTGAGAGAAAAAATTAATTAAAAATTAAAAAGTAACTGTTAACTCACTTTCTAAAATATGCACTATGTATATATATCATCCTTGAAGGATATTAGTTGTACTGGTTAATGACTCATCAATTGTTTGACTTCCACAAGCATGGCTCTTTATGACAGTTATTATAACAATGAAGGATACAGGCTAGGGACAGTCACACCATGCCCCTTGAGCATTGAGAAAGTATTATTGTAGTTCAGATCAATGTAACTTGTTTATGTAGTCCGCTAATCAATAAAATTACATAAAATAAAATAAAAAATAAAAAATAAAAATTAGTGAGACCGATCCAATCATATCTCCCACTTATTAGACCAAGACGAGTCAATCCTATAACTAGTGGTCTTGTTGGCCGCAGAACATCATATCAACATGCTCTATTGATATATTTTTATTATTTCAAAATATTAGTCATTTTTTTAAAATTAAAGAATAAAATAATATAATATATAAAAAAATATAATTATGACAATTGATATTCTCTAAAAAATATATTATCAAAGGGTAATTTTAAAAAATTAATATTTTAAAAATATAATAATTATACTATCAAAAAAAGTTAGATTCTCCAAAATAAATCATTATTTTGGGACAGAGAGAGTATTTTTGTAAAGCTACACTGATTTGATATTTTCCCAATATTATTATCACATTATTATTGTTTGAAAAAATTATTTTAAAAAATTAAAATGTGATACTTATAACAAAGTAAATTTTAAATTTTGTTTCCGTTAAGTAAAAGTGACATACAAAATTATATTTTGGCTATCAAACTTAATAAAAAAGGTATTTTAAACATTTGGCTCAGTGGTTATTGAACTTAATGACTAAAATACTTTTTTTTTTATCGGTTTTACTTAACGGAAATAAGTTGATAGTTTAGATTGAAAACAGATAAAAAATTTAGAATTTAAATTGACAGAATTAAAAATTTATTTTGTTATAAATGTCAAATTTTAAGAATCTTTTTTATTATTGTTTTAAATTTTGTATAGAGAAATCCAGAAAAATATATTCAGAATTCACCCAGAACATTAATTTATGATTTAAATTCATTCTACATATAAACTTCACGGTACACAATTTTAATTTTTACCAGACAGTCTATTATTGGCCAAAATCTCGGACCCAAAATCTCGTCCCTAGACTTTCTGTTTTTCTAAACAAAAAAAAGCAACAAAAGTGCTTTCAATCCAAAACCCATCCGGATACATAGACAGATCCATTTGACAAATAAGCGGCCCAAAACAACAAAAAGAAGCCCAATTACACAAGTTAAAACCCAAGGCCAAAAATTTTAGTGTAATGATGAAATTACGTCATCGGTATTATCATCTAATTATTTTTTGTTATTTATCTTATTATGTATATGTAACAGAGTAGTTATTTATTGAATGTGAAGTTTACTCATCATATATATAAGCTTATTGGTGATTGGTGATATCATATTATTAATATCACCGTAATACAGAATTTTTACTCTAAAATTAATCATACTTTTCTCACACGTCACGCTACAACTCAAACATGGTCTTCTAATGTCCATAAATAAACAAATAAGTAAAAGTGAAAAAAAAAAAAACTAGATATCAATTTTAGTATCCAATAATAATAAAAAAAGATAATTCATGAAGTATTACCAAGTTTAAAGACCCAAAAGTTAAAATATAATAATTCTTATTAGTATAATTTTGTGAATAATATGAACTTTCCAGACTCCACGTTATGGTTGCATAAAACTGTGTTAAAATATTGAATTTGTGAATTAGAAAAATAATAATTTATTTAAAAGAAATTAGCTTATATTTCTCTACAATTCTTTTACAAATTTAATTCAAACAGTCTAAAAGTACACATAAGAGAAGGTTGTTCGATTGGTACAACCTTTTTTTCTTTAGTGACGATTTTGTTGAATATTTAATTTTTAAAGATTTTCCAATGCCCTTAGACTGAAAATTCTTGTGGTTGTATTTAGATTTTGAAAATAAAAAAATAAAAGATGCATGAAATATGAATGAAATATAATTATGTTTCACTTACATTTTTCTTTTTCCTTTCTAAATCACTATCAAAATTCATCATTCAAATACAACCTAAAAGGCAAAAAAAAAAAAAAAAAATCAAAAATGCTAGTTAAGAATATTTTTTTTTATGTTAATTTTTAAGCTCAAAAAAGCTTGAGCCTGTCTCTCATTGGAGCAATTTTAGGCAGTGTTTTACATTTATACTGATATTTTGTCTAATAATATAAAAATGATAATTAATAATGGGGAAATATCACATCAATGGATATTACAAAAAATAATTACAAATTAGTTGAAAACTTTATAAATATTAATAATTAAATTTATAATTTTTTTAGTGTATTTGTATTTTTGTCCCTTCATCTCACTGGAGTGTAATTCCTCCATCAATAATTAGAGTATAGATACTTGATATATAATGGGGTTATTTGGTGTTGTTTATCTGAATACTTCTAATTTTTTAAAAATATTATCCTAGGAATTTGCAGTACAGTTTCTATTTATATTTTATTAAATAGAAATAATTTAAATAAATATAATGAATGTTTTTGCTTTCTGCTTTTGCTTTTTAGATTAATAGATTTTAATTTATAATAAATTGCACCACATACAGATGTATCTTGTAAACTACCAATAGGTATTAATAATTGAACTTAATTCCCATCAAGTCCTATTAAAAATAAGTCCTAACATAATCATCGCTAAAATTAATTTTTTGTGACGACTTTTTATATATGTCGCTAAAAATTGACAATTAGTGACTTTTTTTTATTACGATTTTTATAAATTATCACTAAAACTTACAATTAGTGACTTTTTTTGTGACGAATTTTTCAAACTGTCATTAAAAGTTAAAAATTAGTGACTTTTTTGTGAGTATTTTTTTAAACTGTCGTTAAAACTTTTAATTAATGACATTTTTGTGATAAATTTTTTAAACTGTCGCTAAAAATTAGCAATCAGTGACCTTTTTTTAATAATATATGATAAAAAATATTATTAATTATCATAGAACCTATTAAATAATAGATCCATTTAGTAGAACCTATACGTAAGTCCCTCTTTACCCAATTTGTCCTCTTATTGATGTGCACACAAATGAAATATGTGCAAGGAAGTAGAGTCGTGTCGGAAAATTATTGTTTGCTTGCAGGCAAATTGATAGTGTTACAATTTGATTGAATCAGTGAGACCCATCATCTTTTTGTCTTCTTTTAAGAGATTAAGGGATTATTTGGAGTGTCCTAAATAAGTGTACTTTTTATCTTTTTAGACTTAAAAATTAAGAAAAAAAAGATAGATGATTGGGTTAACTTTTTATCTTTTTACGAAAAAATATGTAATAAAAAATTGTATAAATAAGTATATAGGAGAAGTAAGTGTAATAGGCTGTACGACACCTTTTTCTTGGTAGAATATAGGAGATAAGGACATGATTGTCTCCTTTACGGGCAGCCATTTGGACTGTGCTATCCGGCCCGTGAGGGCCACCACGAGTCCCATTTTGATAATATGAACCGTTCAATATGTAAAATTCTTCTAGTACTATATGCCAGTAAAAAATCACATTGATCAGATATCAAAATCACATTAATCGGATTAGTTTTTGTTTACCAGTTAACTATAACATCATCATTTTTTTTTATACAAAACTGATTTGATCATATAGTTAGCGATATCCGATCAACATGATTTTTTTCAGGCATATAGCACTCAACAAGTTCTATATATTGAACGATTCAGATTATCAAAATGTGACCCATGGTGACCCCCACGGGCTAAACATCATAGTCTAAATGGTTGTCCGCGAAAGAAGCAATCATTTATAGACCAGTACATCAGACTAATCACGCGGACAGCCTATCACCTCAGCAAAAAGTGGAGTTGTAATTTTTTATATATAAATTTATTTTATATATATATATATTTTTTTTGTGAATAGTAATAACTTTTTAACTTTTTAAATAACTTTTTGATTTTTTGTCTTTTTCAAGTCATGTCAAACCAGGCCTAAAGTTATGTTAGGAATCTCAAAAATTCTACTAAACCTCTCACATGGGAATAGAACCCACACATATATAGATTTGTACATGTAGATTTGTGTGAATCTTATCCTATATAAGAAGTTTAATAGAATAATAGAATATTTAGGATACATAACATTTCTTAAGAGACTATGACACACTTATTCCTCAATAAATGATGTGAAACAATATTATAAGGCCAACCAATAACTCCTCAGTGATGTGACCACTTGAAAATTGTGGATAATATATTTTGGAAAACGATATAGTAGAAAATAAAATTTAATAAATTATTAGACATTCTTTCATAACTCATAACCCATAGTTTGGGCCAATCAAGCACAAGCCTCCACTAGTGGTGCCATGATCAAATAGAATTTTGCTTTTGATTGAGAGTTGTAGACCCTACCTTCATGATCTTCGAAATTCAAGAGACTCAAAATGGAGAGAGATGACTTTTAAGAGTTCTAGAGATTAGGTTTGACAATTACGTTTTTAGTATTTTTTTTTTTATTTTTAATTTTCTTTTTGTTATTGCAAAAGTTTAGGTAAGTGATTTTTTTTCTTTAGGTGATGTTTGGCATGGGTTTGTTTTTGATTATTTTAGCCACATAAAGACAAAATGAACTAAAAAATCAATAAAATAAAATGTCACATTCAAACTAAAATTATTTTATTTTTTCTCTCACAAAAGTCAAAAAAGTCAAAAATTTATTCCAAACGAAATTTTTTAGCTTTAGGTTAAAATAGCTGTCCCGACCCGCTCCCCGTACCCAAGGGTTAAGTATCGTGATGGCAAGTAACTGAGGTTACCTCCAGTCAATTCTTAAACAAATAAATAAATATGAACGGAAGTAATATTTAAATGATGGTACCAAAATAATCATCAGAATTTTTATTTTTATTATAAAATATATTGACAAAAAAAGGCCGATATTTACATATAAAAATATTATAAAAGTGTTGTGTGTGTCTATTCTGCGACCTCGCACCTAAGACTTTCCAAAAACTATTTTTGAATTGTATTATTTCTTGAAAATTTGTAAACAACTATAAGCACTTGGCAGAGTGAGAAATATTATACAAAAAGTATAAAAGATATGAAATAACCATGGACAGTTAATTAGGCCAAAATATCTATATAACTCAGTTTGGTAAATAAATCATTGGTGGCAGAAACTGAAATACAGAAATTATGTAAATATATAACCATAACCACGGTACAGAACAGAGATCACAGAAGTGACAGTCAGAACAGAGGTACGGATTCAAGAGGTGGCTCGTACAGATTATAGAGGTGGCTCCCACAATAGTATAGCGCTTATCTCCGCATAGCACTTTACTCCGCACAGAGCAGAGGTCCGAATTCAAGAGGTGGCTCGTACGGATTATAGAGGTGGCTCCCACAATAGTGTAGCACTTATCTCTGCACAGAACAGAGGTCAATGGATCCATGACAAACAGAGGACCACAAAGTGGCCAAACAGAAACCAATGATTATTTAAGTCCCCCAAGGTATGGGACTTCCATGGTGGTACTTACAAAACATAATTGTTTATAAACTTATAGTCAAATATTCTTTAAATATAAATAAACATATCCATAAGTTTCCCTTTAAGTAAATAGGATTTAAAAAATAATCCACGTAACCGAAATATTAATTAGTGTGTTTGGTTTGAGTTTTTTGAATTAAGTTTTTTGAAAATTAAATTTTTTGGTTTTCGTGTTTTTTTGTTTTTAGTTAATTTTTTTTTAAATTTTAAACATTTTTTTTTTACTTTTTAGATGCACCTTACTTAGATGTATCTAAAAAGTAAAAAATTTGTGAAAAAATATTTTTAAAAATTAATAAATACATAAAAATATAAAAAATGTACTGAATTCTCGTATTTTTTTTATATTTTCGGTATTTAGTGAATTTTTAAAAGGTTTTTTTCATTTTTTTTTTTACTTTTTAGGTATATTTATGTTAGGTATGTCTAAAAATTAAAAAAATTACTCAAAATATTAAAAAAATTCAGTAAAAACAAAAAAGCACGAAAAATAAGAAAGTAGAATTTTCTGAAAAGTGTTTTTGAAAAGTGGTAACCAAACATATAGTTTATAATAATTTATAAAACATAACTTGTATAAAATAAATTATGGTAAGTTAAAAAATACGTAAAATACATTATGGTGACTCAAGATATAATATAATCTACCTTAACTTTAATACATCACTCTTTTTTTACTATCAAAGACTCTCTCAACTTCTATTTTTTTTTCCTTTTTTCTCTCTTTCTCTTCCTTTATTTTTTCTTTCTTTTTTCTTTTCTTTTTATTTTTCTTTCCGCACATACCGCCTCCTCCCTATTTATAAGGAGATGAGAACGTTATCCGCGCTAATACTTCAATAGATTCGATAATAAATTTTAAAAATTTATACTTATTCATAATAAATATTTAAAATAATTATATTTTAACCTAATTTTTTAATATAATTATATAAATAATTAATTTTTAATTAAATTACATTCTATCGTGTACTAATAGAAAATTAATTATTTATTTTACTACCACATCCATTATTATTATTATTTATTTATACTTTGACTCCTAAATTCATAATAATTATATTATTACACATAATAATACAAAATAAATCGTATATTTTTTCTAACCGTGATTAAATAATATTAGTATAAATCTTACAAAATAATTAAAAATCTGAGTTGTTACAATCTTCTTTCCTTTTAAAATTTTGTCATCAAAATTTGTTATATGTGTAAGCTATCCGCTGCGCACTCTATAAATATACATTAAATGATTAATCTGATAGAAAATATTGCATCAAAAAAACTTCACCAAAAACAACTCATTATTTAGTTGTCAAAAATTATTTTGGACAAAAATGAGAAATAAGGAACGACTTTTAAAAACTTTTCACCCGTTTTGTTTACAATAAAATAAATAAAAAAAATAAAATGAGAACACAATAACAGAATCATATGCAAGAGTTGAAAAAATTTGAGATGAACTTTTCATTGATGAGAAATAGTTTTAAAATTAGTATTTTTAAAATTTGAACTCACTTTTTAAAAAAATCGAAATGATTTTTTTTTTGAATACTGAATTAAAAATTTCATGTATTTAATTATATTATAATTTTGATGGGTGCTTGAACTCAACATCCTTTGTTTCTTTTCCTTCTTTTGCTATAACAAATATAAATTATATCTATTATCCTTCACAAATTATGCACATGAAAAAAAAAAAAATTAACATATATATATATAAAATCATATAAAATTATAATATAATTAAATCGGCTAACAAAATATAATATTTAGGTACTAATTATCCGCTATCCTATTTCTTGAATGTGCATGTGTTCTATGCTCCAGATTTATTTATTTATTTTTATAAACCATTGTTCTGATACCGTTTGTCACGACCCGCTCCCTGTACCCAAGGGTTAAGTATCGTGATGGCCAGTAACTGAGGTTCTTAAACAAATAAATAAACGCGAGCGGAAGTAATATTTAAATGATGGTACCAAAATAATCATCGGAGCTTTTATTTTTATTACAAAATATATTGACAAAAAGGCCTATATTTACATATAAAAATATCATAAAAATGTTATGTGTGTCTATTCCGCAGCCCCGCACCTAAGACTTTGCAAAAACTATTTCTGAATTGCATTGTTTCCTGAAAATTGGTAAACAACAATAAGCACTTGGCAGAGTGAGAAATATTATACAAAGAGTATAAGGGACACGAAATAACCATGGATAGTTAATTAGGGCAAAACATCTACATAACTCAGTTTGGTAAATAAATCATTGGTGGTAGAAACTGAAATACATAAATTATGTAAATAAATAACCATAACCACAATACAGAATAGAATAGATATCACAGAAGTGACAGTTGGAACAGAAGTACGGATTCAAGAGGTGGCTCGTACGGATTATAAAGGTGGCTCCAACAATAGTATAACACTTATCTCCACACAGCACTTTGCTCCACACAGAGCAGAGGTCCAGATTCAAGAGGTGGCTCGTACGGATTATAAAGGTAGCTCCCACAATAGTGTTGCACTTATCTCCGCATAGCACTTTGCTCCGCATAGAACAGAGGTCAATGAATTCATGACAAACAGAAGACCACAAAGTGGCCAAACAGAGATCAATAGTTATTTAAGTCTTCCAAGACATGAGACTCCCATAGTGATACTTACAAAACATAATTATTTATTATAATCAAATATTCTTTAAAATATAAATAAACATATTCATGGGTTTCCTTTTAAGCAAATAGGGTTCAAAAAATAATCTACGTAATTAAAATATTAATATAGTTTATAATAATTTATAAAACATAATTTGTATAAAATAAACTATGGTAAGTTAAAATATACGTAAAATATATTATAACATATGTAAAATACATTATAGTGACTCAAGGTATAATAAAATTCACATTAACTTTTATATCTCACTCTTTCTTTTTACTATCAAAGACCTTCTCAACTTTCACTATTTTTTTTCCTTTCTTCTCTTTTTTCTTTCTCTTCCTTTCTTTCTTCTTTCTTTTCTTTTTCTTTTTCTTTCCGCACAAACCACCTTCTCCCTATACGGAGGTGTTCATCCGCTCGAATCCTTCAACAGATTCGATAATAAATTATAAAGATTTATATTAATTCATTATAAATATTTAAAATAATTATATTTTGACCCAATTTTTTAATATAATTATATAAATAATTAATTTCTAATTAAACTACACTCTATCGCATATCAACAGAAAATTATTTATTTATTTTACTACCACACCTGTTATTATTATTATTTATTTATACTTTGACCCATAAATTCATAATAATTATATTACTACACCTAATAATACAAAATAAATCGTATATTTTTCTTAATCGTAATTAAATAATATTAGTATAAATCTTACAGAATAATTAAGAACCTTCGTTGTTACAATCTTCCCTACTTTTAAAATTTCGTCCTCGAAATTTGTCATATGTGTAAGCTATCCGCTGTACACTCTGATAAATATACATTAGATGATTAATCTGATAGAAAATATTACCTCAAATTTTTTTTACCAAAAATAACTTATCATCTAGTTGTCAAAATTTATTTTGGATAAAAATGAGAAATAAGGAGCGATTTTTAAAAACTTTTCGCTCGTTTTGTTTACGATAAAATAAAAAAAATAAAAATAAAATGAGAACACAATGACAGAATCATAAGCAAGAGTTGAAAAAATTTGAAATGAATTTTTTATTGATGAGAAATAGTTTTAAAATTAGTATTTTTAAAATTTGAACTCACTTTTTTAAAAAATCAAAATGAATTTTTTTTTTAAATGCTGAACTGAAAATTTCATATATTTAATTATATTATAATTTTGATGGGTGCTTGAGCTCGAGATCCTTTGTTTCTTTTCATTCTTTTGTTATAACAAATATAAATTTTATTTATTATCCTTCACAAATTATGCACACGAAAAAAAAAAATTAACATATATATATATAATCATATAAAATTATAATATAATTAAATCGGCTAACAAAATATAATATTTAGGTACTAATTATTCGTTATCCTACTTCTTAAGTGTACATGTGTTCTATGCTCCAATGATGATTTATTTATTTTTTTTATAAACTATTGCTTTGATACCATTTGTCACGACTCGCTCCCTGTACCCAAGGGTTAAGCATCGTGATGGTCAATAATTGAGGTTATCTCTGGCCAATTCTTAAACAAATAAATAAACGCGAGCGGAAGTAATATTTAAATGATGGTACCAAAATAATTATCGGAGTTTTTATTTTTATTACAAAATATATTGACAAAAAATGATGATATTTACATATAAAAATATCATAAAAGTGTTGTGCGTGTTTATTCCGCAGCCCCGCACCTAAGACTTTCCAAAAACTATTTCTGAATTGCATTGTTTCTTGAAAATTAGTAAACAACTATAAGTACTAGGCAGAGTGAGAAATATTATACACAGAGTATAAGGGACACGAAATAACCATGGATAGTTAATTAGGCCAAAATATCTACATGACTCAGTTTGGTAAATAAATCATTGGTGCCAGAAAATTGAAGTACATAAATTATGTAAATAAATAACCATAACCACGGTACGCGAGTAATGTAACGCAGAGTAATGTAGATCACGAAGTGACATGTAACAGCAGTGCATTCAAGAGGTGGCTCGTACGGATTATAGAGGTGGCTCCCACAATAGTATAGCACTTATTTCCGCACAGCACTTTGCTCCGCACAGAGCAGAGGTCCGGATTCAAAAGGTGACTCGTACGGATTATAGAGGTGGCTCCCACAATAGTGTTGCACTTATCTCCGCACAGCATTTTGTTTCGCATAGAACAGAGGTCAATGGATCCATGACAAACAGAAGACCACAAAGTAGCTAAACAGAGACCAATGGTTATTTAAGTCCTCCAATGCATGGGACTTTCGTGGTGGTACTTACAAAATATAATTGTTTATAAGGTTATAGTCAAATATTTTTTAAAATATAAATAAACATATCCATGAGTTTTCTTTTAAGCAAATAGGGTTCAGAAAATAATCTACGTACTGAAATATTAATATAATTTATAATAATTTATAAAACATAACTTGTATAAAATAAACTATGGTAAGTTAAAACATACGTAAAATACATTATAACATATGTAAAATACATTATGGTGACTCATGGTATAATATAACTCACATTGACTTTAATACCTCACTATTTCTTTCTACTATCAAAGACCCTCTTAATTTTTACTATTTTTTTCCTTCATTCTCTCTTTTCTTTCTCTTCCTTTCTTTTTTCTTTCTTTTCTTTTTCTTTTTCTTTTTCTTTCCGCACAGACCACCTCCTCCCTATAGGGAGGTGGGAACGTTATCCGCACGAATCCATCAACAGATTCGATAATAAATTATAAAAATTTATACTTATCCATAATAAATATTTAAAATAATTATATTTTGGGGGGATGCACCAATAAATCCTAAATTTGTATCTTGTAACCCATTTGGTCCTATGAATTTTCTTATGAACCATTAGGTCCTATCCCAATGTTAATGACCATTAAACATCAAACATCATCAACATCAAAACAACATCATCATCAAAACAACATCAAACAACACAATATCATTATGAAAACAACATCAAACATTACAACGTCATCATCAAACAACATCAATTATCATCATCAAAACATCAACTATATCACCTACATCACTAAGAAAAACATTATCAAAATTCAACAATGTCATAAAAACACTATCAAACATTCAACACTAAGAACATCAGAGTCGTCAATATGTCAAACACTAAGAACACCAAGAAGGAGGGTTCTGCAAACCCTAACCTTGACCCCAACAACCCAGAAACGGCCGGAGCCACCGATCATCCCAAAACCACTCCTCATTCAGTAACCGTTTTCTCCTCCAAGAATCCTCCTCTCCAAATGGGTACTGATGCTCTCGCGGCAACGACTCCGATCCAATGAACACCGACAACACCACCTCCAAGAAGGAGGGTTCTGCAAACCCTAACCCTAACCCCAACAACCCAGCCGGAGCCACCGATCATCCCAAAACCATTCCTCCTTCCGCCTCCCGGAACCCCTCCTCCAAACCCTCGAAGGCCGCGGCGATGGCTGAAGCGAAACACCTTTGCCCCAGAACTCATGAACTCGATCAAGAAACGAGGCACCCAAATCGCTTTTGATCTTCTTGAGCCATTATTGTTGTCTATGGACTTGTGTTGGTTCTTCCCACAAATCATTTCCCTAGACATCTGTTGAGTAGATGAACCTTTTATCAGAACACAAATCTCAGAGTTATGGTTTCAATTGAAAGCTTTGAGTGATGGGTTTCGACGGAGATGAAGCTTTCACTGGCCTTATAATTATTAATGGGAACAATAGTTAACATCAGTGGAGTTAATGTTGGTAATGTATCTAATGTTTTGATGTTGTTAATGTTTCTTGACGTAGATAGTAGGATTAAATGGTGCATAAGAAAATTTGGAGGACTAAATGGTTTAACTTTCTACCATATAGGATTTATTGGTAATTTTTTCTATATTTTGATCTAATTTTTTAATATAATTATATAAATAATTAATTTCTAATTAAATTACATTCTATCGTATACTAACAGAGAATTCATTATTTATTTTACTACCACACCCATTATTATTATTATTTATTTATACTTTGACCCCTAAATTCATAATAGTTATATTATTACACATAATAATACAAAATAAATCGTATATTTTTCCTAACTGTAATTAAATAATATTAGTATAAATCTTATAGAATAATTAAAAATCTGAATTATTACAATAGTTAAAAATTCAAAAAGTTAAAAAGCCAACCCGTATACCAAACAAATGCTTTAGTATGTTTTTGTAGGTTTTTTTTAACAAAAAAACTTTTTATATTCTTTTAAACTAAAAGTATCTGAAAAGTAAAAAAAAAAATAATGCAAAAATTTTAAAATATTCACTAAAGATTAAAAAAAAAAATTGAAAAAATATGACTTTTCTAACAATTACTATATAAATGAATCTTGTTAAAATAAATTATTTTTCTCAATTATGAGTTAAATAAGCTTAAAAGTTAGTTAATTTTTTCTAAAAATTTAAATAGCCAAAAAAAAAAAGTATTAAAAAAATCATAGGCAAACATAGCCTTAAGTAATTAGAAGACTTATGATAGGAAATCAACGTTAGCTCAATCCAAAATAATTAAAATGATTCACATCGCATGATGAAACCAATGGATCCTAATAAATTAGTGCATATGCTTATTATATAAATATGTAAAAAAAATGCTCCATTAATCCAAATGGTCACTATTTAATATTTTTGTTTGACTTACTTATAATATTAACCTTTGGCAATTGATTTTATCTTAATTTTTTTATTTTAAATTCCGTTTTTAACTATTAAAATGTTAACAACTTTGTAAAGATCCAACCCATATATCTTTTTACAATTTGCATTAACTTTATCTGTATTATCACGACCTCCTTTGAATTCTACAACTTTTTTGTGATTCAACACTAAATTGTGAGAAGTATTTAACTATATTTCCACTTTTCTTGTAACTAGTAGATTTAAACAATATACTTATTTCTGTTTTAAAAAAACAATGTACTTATAATTATGTATATACTACTTATTATTTCAAAGTTTTATTCTTTTATTCTTTTCATTAAGTTCCCCGCGACTACATAACAAAAATGACAAATTACATTAATCACTCCTAATTTTAAGAAAAATTATAGCTAACCCATTAGTTTATGAAAATTACATTGACCCTCCTAACATTTATTATCTCATTACAATTACACTCACTCCGTTAGTCGGCCGTCAGGCATTTGAATGGTCACACCCATCCCACCTCCATCTTCTATTTTCCTTCTCTCGAACAACTTTTTTTTTTCTCTTTTTTTCTTTTCATGGCAAGACAAGCCTCCACAATCTTTGATTACCTCGCCAACTCCTTCTTGGACTCACCCCCACTTGCCACAGCATGCCACAACCTTTCTTCTCTTTTCACCACCATATGTTATCATCATTTTTCCTCCTCCTCCATTGCATGTATGTCACAACATAACAAAATCATAATACCTATCAAGACAAAATCTCTTTACACAACGAGATTAATACTTACAACAATTGCCACCGAAATTTGAAATCACAATCCTTGATTCGCAATTCTCAAATTGATTCAAAAGAAAGGTGGATATGGGTAGTTGTTGAGATGGCAGTCACATGTGACAAAAAGATGGTTTGATGTAGTAGTAGAAACATTAGTGGTGTGTGGTATGCTGCAATAATGGCATGTAAATAGACAATGAAGTGACTAATGGCATGCAAAAAGGGGAAAAAAATAGTACAGTAGTTTAGGAAGAAGAGATGTGAGAGGTTAAAGAGGAAATTTAACAAAAAAGAAAAAAGAAAAAAAGAAAAAGATGGGATGACATTAGACTAATTATGTAAATTAAATTCTGTTTTTCCGAGTTAGGGTGATTTGATAAATTTAACTTTTTTGCTAGATCTGTTGGGAATTATTTATAATTTTTTCAAACTTTAGAGAGTTCAAAGCATTTTTGCTCTTAAGCTGATCAATGGCGTAACTGAATTTAAAAAAAGAAAAAAGAAAAAAAGAAAAAAGGAAAAAAGATACTCCAACTTTCTTTTCCTTTCCTAATCAATCACAGCCCTCCAATGGTCATCACAGTTCATGTTCACATGGATCACAGCTAAAATCAAACCACGTGTGAACACAAAAGGCTTGTTCTTGTTCATGTTCATTGTTTCTGGGTTGGTTTGGTAATTTGGACACAAATGATGACACAACCTCGACGGTCAACAAAATTCCATCCAACCTGTACAAACAATTATCAACAATTATATACAAATACGTGTGTATTTCAATTTTATATGCCTATTAGACGGCCATTTGTTACATCAGAGCCCACCAACTTCTCTTCCTAGGCCGGCCTTTCCAACCCCTTTTGATTCTCTCCTTTCACCAAACAATTCAAGCTAAATATTATACATATCCTTCATCTCCATCCTCAGAGCCGCCTTTATTCAGGTTTGGTTCTTTATCACTTCAATTTCCATTTGACTCCTGTTCTGTTTGTCAGCACTTTTGAACTTCAAAAATCAAGCTTTTTAGTGATGGGGTTTTGAGTTTGAGTTTGTTTTCTCATCTGGGTAGTAAAGAATCTCCACTAGAATCCTCTTATATCGCCTTGTTGGTTTTATTGGTTCTTCTTGGGGGGGTTTTTAGGCCTTGTCTCATCTGGGTTTGTCTCATTTCTGGATTTGGTAAATGGGTTATCTGAGAATTCAGAATAGTATTGATGGTTTTGGCACTTTGAATTATGGGTTTCATTAATTTGTTAGTTTTTGGGAGTTGAAACTGCTGGGTTTTAAGTATTTGTCACTTTGTGGGATTGCGTATATGCAATTTGATCAAACTTCGAAGCAATATATAAGAGGACTTTTGGGGGCTTTCAGATTTCTTTTCTATCTGGATTGTTTGCCTTTTGATTTGGTGAACTGGGTTTTCTTGACTTTGGTTGACCTAAGCGGTGATTGCGGATGCTGAATTGCCTGTTTAGATCACTCTTGTATTGAACCCTTAACTGGTATATTGGTGGATTCTGAACTTCCAACCCTTTTCAGTTCGGGTTCTTCTTCGTTGTCAATTTTGCGAATGGGCAAATAGTACATTAGCTAATATGTGAGGTGCTTGTGGATTGTGCTTCTCATGTTCTTTCGATCCTTTTCTTTCGTTTTGATTGGTGGGGGCGTATGAATTTAGAATGATTCTGTTATCTATTAGCTCTGAAGCATGGAATTTAGAAGTAACGTTTCATTGAGAATGGCATTAGTTGTTTTGAGCTTTGTATTGGTAGTGCAATTGCCAAGAATCTCTGCCTCTCAGTTGTCGATACAGTCAAAGGTTTGTGGCACTGATCACATCAGCTACTCCAGTAATTCTGGTAATGATTTCTTTTACATTAATGGGAAATTAGTAGACAAAAATTTATTCTGCAAGGCCCTCAAACTCTATCGAGCAAACCATTGCTTCATGACAGAAGATGACATAAATCATTTTTGCGGATTAGATCTTCCATTAGGTATGCCCTATTATGAATATTATTTTTACATTGCTGTGTTGAACATTGTTCTGTACAATGCTTTAAGGGAAAAAATTCACTTTTTTTTTTCTTTGTATTTTTCACAGATGAGTTGCATTTGAATGCAGGAAGGAAGTTTTTGCACAAGTTTGTTAGATTAGAATCTTCAACACATGGTTCTATTCAGAACAATCAGCCTAATGAAGGCAAAGATGCTCACAAATCTCTGATAACACCTATGAAGTTGGCAATAGCAGTATCAGGATTTGTCGCATTGTGTTGCTGTTTACTATGTCCATGCTTTCGTGCAATACGGAAACAGACAGCCCATACTGTTCTTTCAAAGGAACTGAGTTCAAGTGAGTCAGAATATTTTTCATGTTTTGGATAATGTTGCTATTAAGAATCTTGACAATGTCTGTGACTTCAAATTTTTTTAATAATGCAACTAGAATTTAATGGCAGTGATCAGCTTCACTTACCACACGGATTCTTTTATTTGGTGCAACTTATTTGGGACTTTGTGCCAAATTGTTTGGTGCAATTTCTGCTTCTAACTTATGAGGCAGAAATAAATAAATAAGATAAAAAAACTGATTATATAGAAGTGGGGAAGATGTGCTTTTAACTTCTGCTCTCTCATTATCGACTTTCAGCTTGAGAAAAGCTGCACCAATTTCCAATAGTTGGAAGAGTGGTGCTCTTAGCTCCCTCATCTGGTCTACCAATAACTTCTCGTACTTTGCACTTTCCTTCGGACATCTAATATTTGTTAGCTTAGGTTCTTCCTACTGATAGATTTTGGCTCAGTGATTTCTCAATGCCTGTTGATAATAGACTGTGTGCTTTCTTGCAGTGGATTCAGTTTCCTCATTGGAAATGAATTCTGTTCATGAAAAATTTCCAGGCAGTCCACTACGAGTGCCACCTAGCCCTTCTAGATTCTCCATGTCCCCAAAACTAAGTAGAATTGGATCAATTCATCTAAACATGAGTCAGGTTTCTAGAGCCACCCGCAATTTTTCGTCGTCAATGAAGATTGGTGAAGGCGGCTTTGGAACTGTCTACAAGGCCCAGCTAGCAGATGGTCAGGTAGTTGCAATAAAACGAGCAAACAAGGTATGCTGCGGTTTCTTTCGCTTGCCTATAATGTACTATTTCTGCTATGTTATTCTTGCTTACATGACGATGTTAAAAGCTTGCTATATCTTTGAAAGGAACTGTCAGATCGCGGTTCTATTTTTACTTGGAACCATAGAACAGAGAATTTAATAAATACACTTGATCGTCAAATTAGAGATGCCTTGTTTTCTTAAAAGGCTTGTAAAATTTTCGGAATTCGAAGAATCAAGTAGGATGTGAATTGCATAAAAGAAAGATACATTTGTTGCAGAGGCAAAATTATATGCTTGATGAGGAACGTGCTTGCTAACTTGGCATGGAGATTTTATTTATTTTTTAATTTTATATTTATCTTTATTTGTTTTCATTTATAGTTGAATTAGGATCTTAATAATATTTCGTTTCATATTTTTAAGGATTATAGTTTTTTTTTTTTTTCCTTCCCATTAGGATTTTCTTTCTTATTTTGATTAGGGTTATTATTGACCTATAAATAAGATGTTTTGGCATTGCATTATAGATAACTTCTCGAGCAAAAGGTTAAAATATAAAAGAGATATGGATTGACTGAGCTTCCAAATTGTTGTTAGTGATGTGTAACTGACCGAGGACTAGTTGTTATGATGGTCTCTCTTCACACTCTGTGATGAGGATATGAGAAGTTTCCCATGTCATACCTTGTTAGTGGTGCTGCTTTCCTACGTTGCAACCGATAATATATGAATTTGCAGTTAAATACTTATTGGAATTCTTGTCACATTAATCCGTTGTAGCTTTGCTGATTTTTGATGTATGAGTGTCATAAAAAATTGATCTGTCTTCCCTTCCATATGACCAGTTTCTTCAATGTGCAAACTAAGCGTTATTATGTAACGAAAAATTTATCCATTGTCCACGGTTTTGCTCAACATATCTTATGATGTTCCCATGTTCGCCTGAAAAAATTGCACAGGAACATTTTGAAACTCTAAGAACTGAGTTTAGCAGTGAAGTTGAACTTCTGGCCAAGATTGATCATCGAAATCTAGTGAAGCTGCTTGGTTATCTAGATAGTGGCAATGACCGTCTTATAATTATCGAGTATGTGCCAAATGGTACTCTTAGAGAACATCTTGATGGTAAGATTATCAGACTGTAAGGGATTGGCTAAAATACTACTAATCTAGAGAGTAATTTCACTGCTTGTAATTTGGTTGTTGTTGCTGTTTGCAGGCATGCGAGGTAAAATTTTGGATTTTAATCAGCGGCTTGAAATCTCCATCGATGTTGCTCATGCCCTAACTTATCTCCATCTCTATGCAGGTGAACACACACTCTCTCTACTTACTTAGTTTGTTTGTGGGTTTATTATGTATAACTTCTTTTAAAACACCGTTCAAACGGTCAATTTGGGTGGACAAGGAAGATTGAGGAGAGTCAATGGGAAGTGTTGGGCTTATTTCCTAACAGCTTAAGCTTTTGGGACAATTGGTGACTTAACATGGTATCAAAGCTCAAGTTGGGGGAAGTTTTAGGTTCAAGTCTCTTTGTTTTCATCTTTTATTCTTTTATGGATGTCTGCATCTCACAAGGCAGGGTTGCTTGAAGGGTGTTGAATAACTTGATGTACATTAATGGAAACTAAGAAGTGGTTTAATGATTTAATTTGGGTCCTCATGTTGTTGAAGATGCTGCCTTGCTAACTTAAAAAATATCTTGCACAACAGCTAATTGTGCTTTTTAGATAGAATAAATACAAATTTTCTTCGCCTTGTCAAGAATTTATTACTCATTTATTTAAAGAAACCGAAGGTCTTTATATATTGAGAATTTGGATTTTAGGTTCAAAAAGAAAAGAGCAAAGAAATCAAAGAACACGAGCGATCAAAAGGGCCTCTGACCCACATGTTAGGCAATCTTTTCTAGTATTTCTATAGACAAATATTTGGTCAATGTTCAAAACCATGATAAAGGGGAATTATTGCAAATTATAAACTTGCTCTGATAAACCCACGCTGTGTGACACATAAACTCTGATACTGTAATAATTTAGTATCCATAGAAATTAGATGACCTATAAGATATTTATTCTCTCAATATCATGGATCATAATCAACACATGTTGATCAATGTAGCTTATTTTACTGCAAAGACAAATTTTCTTTGTTTTTTGAATCGTTTGATGCCTATAATTTTGTTGATCATGCAACAGAGAAGCAAATTATTCACCGAGATGTGAAGTCATCCAACATTCTTCTGACGGAAAGCATGAGAGCCAAAGTGGCTGATTTTGGATTTGCAAGATTTGGTACAATGGACACTGAGAAAACACATATCTCAACCAAAGTGAAAGGAACTGTCGGGTACCTTGACCCCGAGTACATGAGGACCTACCAACTGACCCCGAAGAGCGATGTGTACTCTTTTGGGATTTTACTGCTTGAAATATTGACAGGTCGACGTCCTCTGGAGTTGAAGAGGCCTGCTGAGGAGAGGGTAACGCTGAGATGGGTAAGCTCATCCTCCCTTTTCTTGACTATCTTTGTTTAGTGTCATTTTCAAAATCTGTTTTTTGAATTTTTTTTTTGAAAAAATAAAAACTAGTTTGATAAAGATAAATATCAAAATGATAGTTCTGATTTTTCAAAAATTATTTTCGCTTCCAAAAAGGTTAAAAATCATATGAAAATGATGACTGTTTTTGTTTTTTTTCATTTTTTTTTTCTCCAAATTAGTTTTTAGTTTTTTGAAATTTTTTTTAAACAAACAGTTATGAAAATGAAACCAAACAGCGTGTATTGATAACATCAGTATATATAAGGACTTTTCAACTTGATCTTTGATTAAATGACTCTTAAGAAACCAAGAACATTTTACATGAAAGGAAAACATTAATGCATGTTAGGTGCGAATTTGTGTGCATTGCTATCCAAAGCCAGTCCAAATCGCTGTTTAGGAGCTTAAATTAAACACATCATTGTTAGGACCTTTTTAGGATCTTAAATTATACCCATCACATAGAATCTTTTTTCAAACTGCTCTTAGTGCATGCGAGCAAATTTGCAACCTAAGACAAGAGGTGATCTGCTGCCATTTGCTTTTGTACACCTGACACTTCTATCGGTTGTGAAGATAATTGCTTGAACACACAATTATCTGAATCAATCGACTTCGGCTTGCTGGAGTGTGCCACCTAAGGGACAAAACTTCGTTTCTTTCCATCTAAACGGCTGAAATTTCTTAAGAAACTAAAATGAATCAATAGTGGAATACTGAAATTCCAACATTTTCATTAGAACATACTAAAAAGCACTGAGACACACTGAAACTCTACAAAACATACTGAAACATATGTTATTAGTTTTGGTTTCCGACATTTTCAAATGTTTTTAATTTCCTTTTTTCTCATTTCCTATGTGTTTGCGAAACATTTCTCAACTCTTACATGTGTGTTGTCCAGGCCTTCAATACCTACCACGAAGGAAGTATCATGGACATGCTAGACCCTTTGATGAACGAAGTTGTGAATGAGGACATACTAGCGAAAATGTTCGAGTTGGCATTCCAGTGTGCGGCACCGACACGGGCAGACCGTCCGGACATGAAAGTGGTAGGAGAGCAGTTGTGGGCAATTCGAATGAGCTATCTCCGAAGCGGAAGGAGAGGGTAAAAAGTGCAAAAAAACAATATTTGTGACTTTCTTTCCAAGATCCAATTGTCGTTCTTCTTGTAAATAAAAAACTCCCAGTAAGTGTTATTGCTTTTGCTTCTTTGTGTACTTGTTCTGATCTTACATTCTTGAACTTGTTTTTGGTAAATTCATAGAATTGTTTTGACAGTACAACTTTGATCCCAAAGCCATGGCCATTAGCCCCAGTGACCAGTTGTACAGTACAGCTGATTGAAGCACTTATTTCTTGGAGAAATTGTTTCCCAAAATTATATCACAGAATGGAACAATGCCCCATCTCTTGTCTTTATTTTGTGTTTTTAATTACACCAATCACCTTTACACTTCTATGGTGACCTTACTTTGGTCCTTTCACTTTTAATTGTAATGATCAATCCATTGTAGAAATGTAATTTCACAAATTCTGTTCGCAGTTAGCAGCGAGGAGGTTTGTGTAATTATTGCAAATTTGTGAGTTCATTATATTTTCTCCAATCTTAAGAGAAGGTTAGTGTAATTATCTTCTTTTTTTCTTTTTAATTATACTATTATACCCTTAAATCAAATTACTAAAAAAGCCAAAATCCTAATTATCTGTATATTCCCATTTCTCTCTAAAACCTTCATCATCCACCATTTTCACCTTAACCGCCATCGCTACCACTACCTCTACAAGTTACCTCTAACCCTCGTTCCACCCTTCCACTGCTCTTAACCCCTCTCCACAGCTAACCACCACACCAAGCCCCTCCCTACTTTCTATTCTTCCTTTTACTCGTTTTTCTCTCTCTCTCTTCTCTTTGTTGCTAGTAATGAGTGGTAGGAATATGTAAGGAGAGAAGGGTGGCAAATGGGTGGAGGGCTTTGAAAAGGATGTTAAATAGGGTGGCGGACAGTAAGGAAAGGGAATGGGTAAAGGGCATTGGGGAAGTAGTGACAAAAATGGCTCAATACGAAGATGGTTGGAAGGTGAGTGGCGTAGAGTTGGGATTGATTGAGATGTTTGAACACAAAAACAAAATTTTAATTTGAGAGTGGGATCTTTTAAAGAATGGATAAAACAAAAACTCTTTATGTGGGGAAAGGATGAAGATGACCATTTCATTCTATCATATTTGGAAAAGTCTAAAGCTTCGTTTGGAAAGTTGGTTTATTGGCTTTTTTGGCTAAAATAGTCACAAAAAACAAAAAAAGTTTTTTAGCTCGATAAGATAAAATATCACATCTAACCTATAATCATTGCATTCTTCTTTCACAAAAAAGTCAAAAAAGTCAAAAGCTCTTCTCAAACTAGGCTTTTTAGCCTTAGGCTAAAATAGCAAAAAAAACTAAAAAGTCAAAAAGCCAATCCACTTTCCAAACGGAGCTTAAATATCAGAATTAGAGTTTCAAAATTGACCCAGAATGAGTATTGTAATGGAGAGATCTGTCCCGACCCAAACCCGCCCCTACGGGTTTAGCATCAGAATCGTCAAGAATCCGAGATTACAAGGCCCGCTAACAAAGAAACAAAGAATACAGTATAGGGGCTGGCGGAAGCCAAAACAATAATTAATGGATGTCCAATGAGCTGTGACAGTCTGTATGCAAAAAGACTTTTCATAATATACATATATATACATTCAGAACAGAGACAGTATGTATATACTTCATTTACAAATATACAGGTTAGGGTCCACATCCCTACCATAACAGTACAATACGATATCATTCAGTCTATACAGTATTACAGAAACAGATACAAAAAGGGGGAAAACTAAACACCCAAAAACAGCCCTAACTTGAAGGACTTGGAACCTCGCAGTGAGGCACGTTGGTTGGCTTGACAAAAAGAGAGTTAAACCCAATGCTCCTAGCTCCGATCCGGTGCCTGGACACCTACATATATATATGAGTAGTGAGCTAAAGCCCAGTGAATAACATATGCGTAAAGAGGTTAAGAATGAAGGTCCTTTCAGTATTTAAACAGTCATTTATATCAGTATAATAACTATTCAGTCATAGCAGTCATGTGGTACATTCAATAGCAAAGCGATGCAGAGGGTCTTAATGCACCAAGCGATCGATTAATGGCCATCATATCGATAGCGATGAGTGGTTCCAACATGGGAACCGACAGAGATCTCTGTGACGATAATTGATGCAAGATAAAGAATAAGAATGAAGTTGCTATGGATGCTACGAATACAGTTCACAAATAGGACAAACATTCATTCAGTAAACAGTGATATTCATAAAGCAGTTCAGTCATTCGTTCAGAAAGTAATTTCAATTGAACGTATCTTTACAACATTGTTACTCACAGAGTTCTAGGCTACAGATAAACTAGAGCGTTCTCGGATGCCAACCCTACACAGTTACAGAACGAACACACACTAAGCTACACAGTTGGGAAATAATAACTTAATCTCTAATTTGCCTCAGTGTGGTTCTACATCAATATCCTCATTAAGATGTCTTAAACTAGGCCTAGGAATGCCTAGGATGGAATGAGGATGCAAAGATGCACTTTAAAAACATTTTTAGAATTTTCAGAAAAACAGGGTCCCGCTCGAGCGTGTTTTTCCCCACTCGAGCGGACATGCTAACTAGAGAGCTCCGCTCGAGCGTGACTTCCTCGCTCGAGTGGACTGCAAAAGTGCTGGATGCTCGAAATTCACGCTCGACGGACGCCGACTTCGGCGTATGACTCGTTCACTTCGGCGTGCATTCCTCCGCTCGAGTGGACTGCAAAACAATGCAAAGTGCTGGGAGCACGCATTTCCCGCTCGAGCGTCACTTTCCCCGCTCAAGCGGACTGCATGAACTCAGCATGCACACTCGAGCGTGGACTTCCTCGCTCGAGCGTGAGTCCAAAATCTGGAATTTCCAGATTTGAACCTCAAGCTCAAAACCAAGTTTTAATGCATCAAATTCGATCCTCTTGGGCTAATTTTCTGGAAAACACTTGTAAACTCATAGTATTACATGATTCAAAGCTCAATTTGTAAAATCAAAGCCCAAAGGTGAGTCAATTATATACCAATTTCAAACCAACTTTCATGAACATGATGTACATGCAACATGCATGAATTGAAACAACTTCAAAGCTCAAATACATGTCCTAATGAGCCAATTCTTCTCAAAACATGGTGAATTCATGGATTTCAACAAAAAATGGACATGCATGCAATAATTTCTATGAAAACAACTCTAAACTTCAAGATATGCACATGCATGCAAGGAACGAGCTTCAATTCAACAATCTAAACCAATTTTAGGCTCAACTCTTCAATTTAGCATGAAACATGCAAGAACTAACTTAAATACACAATCAAGAAGATAATTACTCTACCTTAAATCTCCAACGCCAAGTCTAGAAGCTAAATTTTGCAATTATCTTCCAAATCCCCTAAGCCTCCAAGCAAATTCAAGATGAAAACAAGTTTTCTCCTTTCCCTCTCTCTCTAGTCGGTTATAGACTCAAGATGGCTGATGAAATGTTTTGTTTGAATGTAATAAGGCTCAAATGTGTTTTGTATAAAGTGGCCACTAAGTGGTACTTTGGTAAATAAATCCAATTATTGTAATTTAGCATTATTTAATCTAATTTAATCATACCAATTCAAATTTTAATTAAATATACCATAAAATCACATTAATCCTAATTAGCATAAAACATTAATCAATTTCAAATTCGGCCACCGATAAGGCCTTCAATTCGCAGTTTAAAGCATAAAACACGAACGGATCATTTAAACGACAAACAGATAGATATGCAAATAACACAATATGTTTATGCAATTAATTCAGGATTTCAGTTTAATCCATTTATCCGATTCATCACAATTTAGCAAAGGGTCTTATCAAGAACAAGATGGTGAGGTTATTACAGTCTCCCCTCCTGATAAAGAGTTTGATCCTCTAAACTCGAATTACCTTCATTCTGGAAGAAAACAGGATTCAGTAGGAACAATTCAGGATATCTCTTGGCCATGTCATCTTCCCTTTCCCAAGTGGCATACACACCACCATGGTTTTGCCAGTCAACTTTTACTAACAAAATCTCTTTGTTCTTTAACTTCTTGATCCGTCTGTTCACAATCTGAATAGGCCGTTCTTCATAAGTGTAGTCATCACTTAGCACTACACGGGTAGACTCAATTACATGGAAAGGATCCCGGAGGTAATCCCTCAACATTGAAATATGGAACACGTTATGCATATACTCCATTTTAGGAGGAAGCGCTACTTGATACGCCACCGGATTGATTTTCTCAATGATCTCATACGGTCCGACATATCTCGGCGCTAGCTTACCCTTGACTCCAAAACGAGTTTGGCCTTTCATCGGTGACACTTTAACAAAAACATGATCACCTACTTCGTACTCTCTGTCTCGCCTTCTGACATCCGCATAACTTTTCTGTCAGCTCTGTGCAGTTTTTAGTTTCTGTTGAATCAGTTTCACTTTTTCGGTAGTTTCATGTACAATTTCGGGCCCAAGCAAAGGCCCATCTCCAACTTCTGTCCAGAAAATCGGAGATTGACATTTTCTGCCATACAAAGCCTCGAAAGGCGCCATACCAATGCTCGAGTGAAAGCTGTTATTGTAAGCAAACTCAGCTAAAGGTAAGTGGCTCTCCCAATTTCCTTGGAAATCAAGAACACACATTCTCAATAAATCCTCTAGAGTCTGGATAGTTCTTTCTGATTGGCCATCTGTCTGAGGATGGAAGGCACTACTCAGTCTCAGTTTAGTACCCAATGCTGTTTGTAGGCTTTGCCAAAATCTCGATGTAAATTTCGAGTCCCTATCAGAAACAATGGACACAGGCACTCCATACAATCTAACAATCTCATCAATATAGATTACAGCCAATTTGTCCGCATTATAAATTGTTTTGACAGGTAAGAAATGAGCAGATTTAGTCAGTTTATTAACAATAACCCAAATTGAATCCATACCTTTACTGGAGCGAGGTAAACCAACAATAAAATCCATGGTAATATGTTCCCATTTCCACTCCGGTATCGGTAAGGGTTGCAGTAAACCTGTGGGTCGTTGATGTTCGGCTTTAATTTGTTGGCAATGAAGACATTTCGACACAAAATCAGCAATTTCTTTCTTCATTCCCGGCCACCAGAAATTCAGTTTCAAGTCTTGGTACATTTTTGTATTTCCTGGATGGATAGACAGTTTTGAATTGTGACCTTCTTGCAGAATTCTTCTTTTCAGTTCAGGATCACTCAGTATACACAATTTTCCCTGAAATTTCAACACATTATTCTCAAATTTGAAATTTGGCCTCGGTTTGGATTCCCGTTCTTCGATGATCTTCGTCAAGAAGTCATCCTGTTGCTGTTTCTCTTTAATCTCTTCAATCAGTGCTGGTTGAGTAGAAATAACAGCTATTGTCGCACTTTATTCACGCAAAACGATCTCAAATTTCAAGTTTTTCAAGGTCACATAGCAATTCTTTTTGCCCGGTGAGTAAACAAGCTAAATTTTCAATCGATTTCTGACATAGTGCATTGGCAACGGTGTTAGCTTTTCCTGGGTGGTACAAAATTTGCAGGTCGTAGTCTTTTATCAATTCTAACAATCTCTGCTGTCTCATGTTCAGTTCTTTCTGTGTGAATAAGTATTTCAAACTCTTGTGGTCTGTGTACACCTCACATGTCGCCCCATAAAGGCAGTGACACCAAATCTTTAGCGCAAACACTACTGCAGCAAGTTCCAGGTCATGGGTCGGGTAGTTCTTTTCATGTAGTCTCAATTGTCGAGAAGCATACGTAATCATTTTACCATTCTGCATTAAAACACATCCCAAACCCTTATAAGAAGTATCACTATATACAGTATATCCATCCGTACTTGAGGGTAAGGTGAGGATCGGTGCAGTCACCAGTCGAGTTTTCAACTCCTAAAAAGCTGATTCCCTCTGATCGGTCCAGTCAAATAATATCCCCTTTTGAGTCAACTGTGTCAGTGGTAGGGCAATTTTGGAGAAGTCTTTGACAAATCTTCTGTAATACCCGGCTAAGCCTAGAAAACTTCGGACTTCGGTGACATTCGTCGGTCTAGGCCAACTCACTACTGCTTCAATTTTCTGCGGATCAACTGAAATTCCATCCTTACTGATCATTTGTCCCAAAAACATAACATTGTAAAGTCAAAATTCGCATTTAGTCAGTTTAACATACAGTTTCTGTTCTCTTAGGGTCTGTAGGGTAATTCTCAAATGATGTTCATGTTCTTCTGTGCTTTTGGAATAAATTAAAATGTCATCTATGAATACGACAATAAAGTCATCAAGGTATGGTTTGAAAATTCTGTTCATAAGGTCCATAAATGCAACAGGTGCATTGGTAACTCCGAAAGGCATAACAAGAAATTCGTAATGTCCGTACCTCGTTCGAAAGGCAGTCTTTTCAATGTCCCCTGTCTTGACTTTCAACTGGTGGTATCCAGATCTAGGGTCAATTTTGGAGAACACTTGGGCACCTTGTAACTGGTCAAATAAATCATCAATGCAAGGCAATGGATATTTATTTTTTACTGTTATCTTGTTCAATTCACGGTAGTCAATGCAGAGTCTCAGTGAGCCGTCTTTCTTTTTCATAAATAAGACTGGCGCGCCCCATGGTGAAGTACTGGGCCTGATGAACTTCTTATCTAATAGTTCTTGCAACTGAACTTTCAGTTCTTTCAATTCGGTAAGTGCCATTCTGTACGGAGCTTTAGATACTAGCTGTGTACCCGGAATCACATAAATGGTGAACTCAATATCCCTATCAATCAAATCCTTTGGCAAATCATCTGGAAACACATCTGGGAATTCTCTGACTATAGGAATGTAGCTCACATTAGTTTTATCATCAGTAGGTACAGTCAATACAGAATACAGATACCCTTTACACCATTTTCTAATCAGTTTAAAAGCTTTTATGAATGAAATCAAATATGGGGGATGTACTACTCCAACTCCATTAAACACGAATTCAGGAAATCCAGGTAGACGGAAAACAATTTGTTTTGTTACACAGTCTATGGTGGCATGATATTTTGTTAACCAGTCCATTTCTAATATTACATCAAAATGGTCAATGTTCAATGGCAGTAAAACAATATATAAATGCGTATCTCCAACAATAATCTCACATGCAGGATACATATAAGCACAAGTCATGGATCCCCCAACAGGCGAAGATACAGCTAACAAATAGTTCATAGGTTCCAGTGATCTATTTAATTTTCGCAAAAAAGCATGCGATACGTATGAATGTGTAGACCCCGAATCAATCAAAACATGTACATTTTGAGCACAAATTGAGAGTATACCTGACATAACGGTCTCAGCCTTGCCTCATAGGCTCATTTCCAGTGGCTTTAAGGTTGGGTTTTGGTGCAGCAGTTGATGCTGTGGCACTGGCTGCAGCTTTACTATTGCCTGGAGGAGTGGAAGGGCAATCTTTAACCATGTGGCCCACCTTGCCACACCTATAACAAGCACCTGAAATTTTATAACAAACTCCCTTATGATTCTTACCACATTCGGAGCAGGGCGGAATAGAACGGTTTCCTTGACTAGAACTAGTCGTTGACCCTGTATTTTGCTTTTCGTTCAATGGATTATTTCTGCCTTTCTTGAACTTAAAACCCCGTCTCTTCCTGCGCTACTCAGTTCCCGATGGTTCAGTCTGTTTCAGTGCCTTGATGTTCGACTCAGCCATTATTGTTCGGTCAAGAACATCTACATATTTCAGTAGTTTTAGAACATTGATTCTGTCAAGGATTTCAACATTAAGGCCGCCTTCAAACTTTCTGGTCTTTTTGTAATCAGTATCCACCATGTGTGGTGCATAACGGGCAAGCTCTGTGAATTTCGATTCATACTCAGCTACCGACATGGTACCCTGTTTCAGTTGTTCAAACTTAGTCACTTTTCGGTCTCTAACACACTGTGGGAAGTATTTCTCAAAGAAGGCTCCCTTAAACTGAGCCCAAGTCATAACAGTGTCGATGTCACGGACCAGCATCCACCACCGTCTGGCCTCTTTTTGTAAAGTAAAAGTGGCCAATAGCACTTTGTGTGCTTCAGAACACGGGAAGACCTCAAATAATTTTTCGGTTTCTAGCACCCACGCTTCGGCCTTCAATGGTTCAAGGCCTTCCTAAAATGATGACGGTTTCATTTTACTAAACTTTTGTGTCAGAGCAATGATGTCATCATGCACATTCTGTTCCAGCTGTACTGGAGGAGGTGGGGACTGTTGGTTCTGTTGTTGCTGTTGCCTTAAGGCCTCAGTCAGTAGTTCAACCGTTCTTTCTAATCTCGCCATTCTGGCGTCAGATGATTCAGTTTCGTCGGCAGTTCTTGCATTATCCATTTCACTATATGCAACACAGTAATAATAAACATAGGAAGTTGCATACTTTAAATGTATTAACATATTAGCACATATAATCATGTTATGGTCACACACACTTTTCATGCTCATATAATGCCCTATTAACTTTTCTAGGACATTTTATAGCTCAGTTGAACACGTGTGTACTATAGCGATCCCGGGTTTTACCCCTTGTGTACAGTGATCCGGACTTGTTTCCGTAGATGTTAGTAGTTGCCTATATCTTGTTTGCATCCTTTTATACCTTGTATTTGAGTTATAGGATGTGTTGGGCAGGTTTGTTACAGGTTGGTTGAACTTAGAAACCTAGTGTAGTTACGCTTTTACGCTTCGAAAGCGGCCCCTTCTTTGTTGCTTCTCCGCTTGAGCGGGAGTTCTAACGCTCGAGCGTGTTTTCCCATCTCCCAGTATTTGTTCTGTAGTGTTGGACGCTCGAGCGTAAGTTTGTGTGTGACGCTCGAGCGGGAATTTTGATGCTCGAGCGGGGACCTAGTTCAGTGTAAAGTTCTGGAAGTGTGTATCCGCCGCTCGAGCGGGAAATTTTGACGCCGGCGAGAGTTCATGAGTGGCGCCGGCGAGGTTTCCACGCCGGCGGGCGACTTTTATATAAAGCCGAGATCCGACTTTTTGGATCACTTTTTCACACCCTCTTCTTTCTCTTACTTTTCCAAAACTCCATTGTTGAACACCTCACTCTAAAACCTAACTTCTCTTTTAGGATTGATCTAGCTAGAGTGATTTCCTCATCTTGGGCCTTTGTAAAAGTTGTGTGGATCGTCGAGGGCTATCTTCTAATCTGAAAATTTTGGGATTTGGAGCATCTTCATTTTCGTCATCTTCTTTCCTTGGGCTCCGAATTTGAGGTAGGGATTCCTACTCACTACTATGGGTTTTGACATAGATTTTTGGGCATTTTGTTAAGTATTTGAGTTTGGGAGTTAGGGTTTGAAAATGATGAGAAGGGGTTTGTTATTTTGATTATAAAAATGTGTATTTTAGATTTGAAGATAATGATATTGTTGTGGGTTGTTGATCTATAGACCATTGGGTCAATGTTTGGAAATAGGTTAGAAAACCCTAATTTGTTGCATAAATTAATTGGTATAATTAATTTGGGATAATTGTGGTTATATGGAATTGAGCTAGAAATAATGAAATTGACTCATTATATGGTAAAATGGTGGAGTTGGATTTATTAATCGCTCACTTTTGAAAACATTGATATTTTATCTGTTGGAGCTTTTATTATCTGTTTAGAAATAATTGCTTGGGCTACCGGTGAAGGGTAGTTTTGATTGTTGTAGACAATGCATGATGATTAGGCAAACTAAAACTAATCAATTGGATATGTCATAGAGTATGACGGTTGATAGAATATATTAACGTTATGTATTGATTGATTGTGTATATGACCTATGTGTATATACGTTGTGTGTGTGGGAGAAGATAGGGGATGTACTCCACGGTTTAGGGGGAGATAGGGGATGGACCTCTAAACCGGATGTTGTTTGGGAGGAGATAGGAGATGGACTCCACTGATACAGCTAATATGCTTGTCAGTTAAAGTATTGATACAGCTTATATGCTTATCTTTGGAAGTATTGATATAGCTAATATGCTTATTTGTCGAAATGTGGATACAACTTGTATGCTTATCTGTTGAGAGGTTGATACAACTAGTATGTTTATCTATTGTAAAACGGGAAGCGTTTAATATGAGTCATTGCCTCATATAAGTGGTTGGCCAGGTTGTGAGCCGTTGATGTAAATTGGGAAAGATGATGAGAAATGAAAAATGAAATGAAAGATGAACATAGTGGTCATGAAATGGAAATGGGTTATGGATTGATTTATGGAAATTAAACATTTATCAATTGCTAATGTCTTAGTTACTACTCATACTGTGTTTAGCATATCTCTACTGGGCGTTGGCTCACCCTTTATGTGACATTATTTTCAGGTACAGGTAGCATGCCACCTCCAAGGACTTAGCTTGGATGGATATGAGAGTGGAAGACTCTTTTTGATTATTTTGTTGTATTGCATGTACGTCAAGCCACGGGCTTATTTTGTATAGAGTTAGTACTCTTCTTTTGTGTAACCAAGTGTTAACTTGAAAAGCTGTAAGCCAAAAAGGGCACTTGCTTTTGTTGTTAACATGTAATACTGTTGTAAGGATTACTCTGATGAATGAAAAAGTACTGATTTCTTTATATCATTGCATGTCTGAAATGATGAGATTTATGTATTATTTTGAGGGCGTTACAACTTGGTATCAGAGCGTACCAGGTTCGAATACTTTGGGTACGTGGGAAGTGATTAGTATCACAATGGGTTTATCTCGCTTGGTTAGAGACTTCGATGTATTGTTATGTGTTTAATTGATAACATGCTTATGTGACTATTTGGGTATGAGATTTGATTTCTAGGATATTGATTGGATCCTTGGGTTTCTGTGAGTCTTGTTGGAAAAGCACTTGATCAATGCTGTTTCTAACCGGAACTTTAGTAACGCCTTGGGACTGTCATTATCCGGGAATGAAATTCGTAAGTTCTTATGTGTTTATGTGCTTACGGAGTGAATTACGATTGTCCATGCATTAGACGCGGTGTTTAGTTTCAAAGACATTTATGAATGTGCTAACGTCTTTGTTACCTTTAATAGGATGTCAGAACGAGGTGGTAGGCGTGGTAGGCCTAGGAGGCAGGAGGTGCCTTTACCGGATGACGTTTCGACAATGCAGGAGAGTTGGTCAGGCCAATGTGGCCGATTGGTCAAGAGCTATGGGTGCCTTAGCTTAGAGATAGCGGAGCTTTGGGTATTCTCGGTGAGCATCGTGTACAGTGGCCTTCTTTCTTGAAGAGGGAATTTTTCCGGTCTAACCCGGACGAATTTGTTGGAGATCCAAAGGAGCCACTTAAGGCTGACGAATGGTTGGAACAGATGGAGAAGACATTCGAGATGCTTGGCATCGAGGATGGGGCTCTAAAGGTGACCTTGACATCCTTCTCACTGAAGGGAGATGCAGGTCAATGATGGAAGTACGAGAAGGGCCGTGTTGGGGGTGCATGTGAGGTCTTTGTGAATGCCTTTCAAGAGAAGTTCTTATCTTCAGCTGCTAGGGAGAAGCTGAGGGAGCAGTTTTGCCAGCTTAAACAGCAGGGTTTGTCAGTGGCTGAGTTTGAGGCCTCTTTTACTAGCTTGTCCAGGTTTGCACCTGAACTTTTGGCGTCCGAGAAACACCGTTGCTTTGAGTTTGAGCGGAAGCTGAGGCGTGGACTCAAGCTGAGGGTTGGAGGGTCGTTTATCCGGGAATATAGACGTTTGGTGGATGCTGCAGCTTATATGGAGCTTATGATGCAAAAGGAGGATGATGAGAAGCATAGGGGCTCCAAGAAGGGCTAAGATGGCCAGAGTGATGGCAGGAGACAGAGGGGTTTTAACCCTCAACAGTCTCAGGGTGGTTTGGCTAGATCAACCTTTCTAGTGCCGAGTGCAGGCTCTGGGAGAGGTAATTAGGGAGGCTTGACTTGTTTTACATGTGGCCAGCTGGGTCACAAGTCTTGTTCTTGTTTGCTGGAAGGAGGATCGTCAGCTTCTTCTTCGCCTAGACCTCGGGGCGAGTCAAGGCGGGGCCACTTTGTCTTGCTATCACAGGGTCACTGGCACTGAAGAGGTTTTGCCCACGCTTGAGTGCCACTTGAGCGTCTGGTTCTAAGCGACGTAGAGTTATCACCACCTCGGTCTCAGGCAGCCTCGAGGGCCAATCCCGAGCTTCATCATCCCATCAGGCAGCCTTTGCTCCTAGAGGCGGGCAGTGGATCGAGGCCTCTGCGCGTGCGTGTATCTTTATCACATGAGGACCTGGTATCGGTTCCGTCTGTTGTGAGAGGTACCTTTCTGTTTTGCAACTCGGTTGCTAGTGTATTGATTGATACGTGCGCATCTCATTCTTTTGTGTCTGCTGCATTTACATCTGTATTGGAGTTGGAATTGGCACTATTAGCATCCCCTATATGTGTTGTATCACCTATCGGGGGTGAATTGATTTTGAAACACGGATGTAGAGGTTGTGATATAGAGGTCGCCGACCATAGGCTTCCTTTTCTCTTTGTTGTTATGCCCATGAAGGGTTTTGATGTTATTTTGGGTATGGATTGGCTATCGTCATACCGGGCAGTTATTGATTACTACAGCTAGAGAGTCACTTATTGTACCGTGAGCGGGGAGTGTTTCCATTTCTTGGGGGACTGGGTTGGTAGTGTTTTGCCACCGGGTTATAATCCGCGAGGGCGGGGTGAGCTTAGTGGTCTACTTGCTAGCTTTCTGAGTGGTGAGTGTGATGAGACCCAGATTGTTTTACCGAGGGTGGTTTGTGAGTATCCGGATGTTTTTCCCGAGGATCTCGTTGGTTTGCCACCTCACCGTGAGATTGAGTTCTCCATTGATTTAATGCCCGGCACGACGCCGATTTCTATGGCACCTTACCGTTTTGCCCTAATCGAGTTGAGTGAGTTGAAGATTCAGCTCCAGGAGTTGTTGGATAAGGGTTTTGTTCGCCCTAGTGTTTTGCCGTGGGGAGCACCGGCCTTCTTTGCTAAAAACAAAGATGGTGCCTTGAGACGTTGTATCGACTACAGGAAGCTGAATCGGGCTACGGTTAAGAATAAGTATCCTATGCCCCGTATAGATGATTTGTTTGACCAGTTGAAGGGTTCCCGTTGTTTCTCTAAGATAGACTTGAGATCGGGTTACCATCAGTTGAGGGTTAGGGACGAGGATATTTCGAAGACGGCATTCCATACGCGGTATGGCCATTATGAGTTTCTGGTGATACCATTTGGGCTCACTAATGCACCGGCAATTTTTATGGATTTGATGAACCGGATATTCCGGGAATTCTTAGATCGTTTTGTAGTCGTCTTCGTAGACGACATTCTTATCTATTCACCTTCTGAGGAGGAGCACAAGGAACACTTAAGAGTGGTGCTTGAGTTGCTTAGAGCACATAAGCTGTATGCTAAGTTCGGAAAGTGTGAGTTCTGGCTAGGAGAAGTCAAGTTTTTAGGCCATGTAGTATCCGGAGAAGGAGTGTCTATTGATACGTCCAAGATAGAGGCAGTGCAAGACTGGGCACAACCGAAGAATGTATTTGAAATTCGCAGTTTTCTGGGGTTAGCTGGGTATTACCGCCGGTTTGTGAAGGATTTCTCCAGGTTAGCTTCGCTGTTGACTAGACTAACTCGGAAGGGAGTCAAATTCGTATGGAGTGAGACTTGCGAAAAGTCGTTCCAAGAGCTGAAAGTTAGATTGACCACCGCTTCGGTTTTGATTATCCCGGAGAGAGGGTTGGGTTATGCGGTTTATTGTGATGCCTCACGAGAGGATTTGGGTTGTGTGTTAATGCAAGAGGGGAAAGTGGTAGCTTATGGCTTACGTCAGTTGAAAATACATGAGAAGAACTACCCTACACATGACCTAGAGCTAGCAGCTGTGATCTTTGCCTTGAAAATCTGGAGGCATTACCTATATGGTGAGAAGTTTGAGGTGTTCTCGGACCACAAGAGTTTGAAGTATCTGTTTACACAGAAAGACTTGAACTTGAGGCAGAGGAGGTGGATGGAGTTTATTGAGGATTACGACTTCGAGTTGCACTATCATCCGGGGAAGGCCAATGTTGTGGCCGATGCCCTTAGCAGGAAATTCATAGGTGATGTAGCTTGTATAGCCATCCGAGAATGGGAGATGTTGGGAGCACTTGGCGAGTTTGATTTGCTTCTAGGCGAGTCTGTTGAGGCTGCGGCCTTGTTTTCAGTTGTTGCGCAGCCTACCCTTATGGCTAGAGTGTTAGAGGCACAGAGAGGTGACCTTGAAGTGGATTCCCTCCGAGAGAAGATCTCCAGTGGGAAGGTTGAGAAGGGTTTGACGGTGTATCCCGACCTGAGTGTGAGATACCGAGACCGTTTGTTTGTGCCGGAGTCTTGCCGAGAGGAGGTACTCCAAGAGTTTCACCATTCACGCCTTGCGGTGCATCCGGGAGGCACCAAGATGTATCGCGATTTGGGGCGCCAGTTTTGGTGGAGGGGTATGAAGAGAGATGTGGCGGTTTTCGTTTCTAAGTGCCTTACTTGTCAGCAAGTGAAGGCCGAGCATCAGAGGCCAGAGGGTTTGTTGCAACCCTTACCTATTGCCAAGTGGAAGTGGGAGCATGTCACTATGGACTTCGTTGTAGGTCTTCCGAGGATTCAACGGGGTAGTGATGCTATTTGGGTGGTTGTAGACCGGTTGATTAAGTCGGTGCACTTTATCCCTATGCGTGTGAGAGATTCGGTAGATCATTTTGCCGATTTGTATATTCGGGACATAGTGAGGTTGCACGGGGTTCCAGTGACGATCGTCTCAGATAGAGATCCTCGTTTTACTGTTAGGTTGTGACAGAGTTTGCAGAGTGCCTTGGGCACTAAGTTGACTTTTAGTACGACTTATCATCCGCAGACTGACGGGCAGTCCGAGCGTACTATTCAGATCCTCGAGGATATGCTTCGGGGTTGTGTCCTTGACTTTAGTGGGACGTGGGAGAGGCACTTGCCATTGGTGGAGTTTGCCTACAACAACAGCTTTCAGTCTAGTATCGGTATGGCACCGATTGAGGCCTTGTATGGTCGACCGTGTAGGTCCTCAGTCTGTTGGGCCGAGGTGGGTGATGCACCGTTGTTGGGTCCGGAGTTGGTTAGGGAGACGACGAAGAAAGTTGAGCTTATCCGTAGGAGGCTTGTTACAGCCCAGAGTCGTTAGAAATCTTATGCCGACCGTAGGAGGCGACCTTTGGTGTTTGAGGTGGGTGATCATGTTTTCCTGAAAATATCACCTAGGCGAGGTTTGATGAGGTTCGGGAAGAGTGGGAAGTTATCCCCTCGGTTTATTGGTCCCTTTGAGATCCTTAAGAGGATTGGGGAAGTTGCTTATCGTTTGGCTTTGCCACCGCAGTTGTCCGAAGTTCATGACGTGTTTCATGTGAGTATGCCTCGGAAGTACGAGCCGGATCCATCCCATGTATTGGATTGGACCGATTTAGAGGTAGATGAGGATGCCTCGTATGAGGAGAGACCGGTGCGAGTCTTGGATAGATGGGATCAAGTCTTGAGAGGTAAGACCATTCCCTTGGAAAAGGTTTTGTGGAGACATCACGGAGTGGAGGAAGCCACTTGGGAACGTGAGTTAGAGGTCCGCGAGAAATATCTGGACTTATTTGTTGATGTGTAATCATGTATAGAAATTTTGTAACGTTATTGAACTTTAAGAACATTATGTATGTTTTAAGTTGTAAAACATTGTGAATGTTTTGGTAAATGGAAGTTATGTTAACATTATAAATGTTAAGTGTTGTGGAAATGCAGGCATGATATTAATGTTGCATGTGTTATGGAATTGTGGAAAATGAGTTGAAATTGGTAAACTTCAAAGGGGTGCATGTTGATAATACAGGTTGTTATGCGTAATGTGAAATGCCTCTTGACAAGAGATGAGATTGACCGGTAATGGGTCGGTATGTTTAATATTATGTTGTAATCTTGTTGGGAATGGAGAAAAACCTATTTTTGAAAAACTTGTGCTTAATTTCGGGGACAAAATTTTTTAAGAGGGGGAGGTTATAGCGATCCTGGGTTTTACCCCTTGTGTACGGTGATCTGGACTTGTTTCCGTAGATGTTAGTAGTTGCCTATATCTTGTTTGCATCCTTTTATACCTTGTTTTGAGTTATAGGATGTGTTGGGCAGGTTTGTTATAGATTGGTTGAACTTAGAAACCTAGTGTAGTTGCCCAGATTTCTGCCTTCACGCTCGAGCGGGCCCTTCTTTGTTGCTTCTCCACTCGAGCGGGAGTTACGGCGCTCAGCGCGTTTTCCATCTCGATATTTCTTTTGCGGTGTTAGGCGCTCGGCGAAATTTTGACGCTTGGCGGGGACTGAATTGATGTAAAGTTCAGAAGTGTGTATCCGCCGTTCGAGCGAGAAATTTTGGCCTTCGGCGAGAGTCTATGAGTGGCCTTTCGGCGGGAGTTCAGTGGCCTTCGGCGAGGTTTCAGCTTTCGGCGAAGGCGACTTTTATATAAAGCCGAGATCCGACTTTTTGGATCACTTTTTCACACCCTCTTCTTTCTCTTACTTTTCCAAAACTCCATTGTTGAACACCTCACTCTAAAACCTAACTTCTCTCTTAGGATTGATCTAGCTAGAGTGATTTCCTCACCTTGGGCCTTTGTAAAAGTTGTGTGGGGCTATCTTCTAATCTGAAAATTTTGGGATTTGGAGCATCTTCATTTTCGTCATCTTCTTTCCTTGGGCTCCGAATTTGAGGTAGGGATTCCTACTCACTACTATGGGTTTTGACATAGATTTTTGGGCATTTTGTTAAGTGATTGAGTTTGGGAGTTAGGGTTTGAAAATGATGAGAATGGGTTTGTTATTTTGATTCTAAAAATGTGTACTTTAGATTTCAAGATAATAATATTGTTGTGGGTTGTTGATCTATAGACCATTGGGTCAATGTTTGGAAATAGGGTAGAAAACCTTAATTTGTTGCATAAATTAATTGGTATAATTAATTTGGGATAATTGTGGTTATATGGAATTGAGCTAGAAATAATGAAATTGACTCATTATATGGTAAAATGATGGAGTTGGATTTATTAATCGCTCACTTTTGAAAACATTGATATTTTATCTGTTGGAGCTTTTATTATCTGTTTAGAAATAATTGATTGGGCTATCAGTGGAGGGTAGTTTTGATTATTGTAGACAATGCATGATGATTAGGCAAACTAAAACTAATCAATTGGATATGTCATAGAGTATGACGGTTGATAGAATACATTAACGTTATGTATTGATTGATTGTGTATATGACCTATATGTATATACGTTGTGTGTGTGGGAAAAGATAGGGGATGTACTCCACGGTTTAGGGGGAGATAGGGGATGGACCTCTAAACCGGATGTTGTTTGGGAGGAGATAGGGGATGGACTCCATTGATTCAGCTAATATGCTTGTTGTAGACGGCGCCCGTGGGCCTCTAGGCTACAGTTCGAACTCCCTTTTTGTGTTGCGGTTCTAAATCTTGAACCAAAGAGTCCAACTCTGGCAAATCGTTTTGAAGAAAAACAGATTTTGAAAAAGTAGTGCCAAACATGGACTGCTTTGCCAGATTACAGAGTCGCCACCTAAATATTTTTTAAAATGGAAAATTTAGGAAACCCTGACTCGGTGCCGAAGGCCACGTGTCCGTCATAACCAAAGTAGTCTTGGCTCGGGAGCTTGGGTACGATCGGGGAAGGTCAGCTATGAGCACCCCCTTTCGCCCGGTTCGAAGACCGGCCTCTACTAACCGTGATATCTGATTTTGAAAACATTACATGCTCTTATTCCAATTATTAGCCTAGAATTACTATGTTATGCGCGCAGCAAACAAGTATAGACTAGATTGCCTAATTTGGAAATAAACATTGCATATCCGTTTGTTTGGAAAACAGTTTGAAATTGCTACTCGCAAGTAGGCTAAAATACGGATTTCAATGAGTTATTCCAACTCAAGCAACCCAACCTCCACCCACAGGCATTCAAACAGTTTATCTCACGTAAGCATCTAGCCACATGGTCAACATTCACACGCATGCGATATGCTAAAGCATAAATACTTACATCGTACTCCGTGCCAAAACAACAAACTGGTTAGCAAAAATGCATGCCCTAGTTCGTGTTAAAATGACTAATGCATCGCATACAGAATGTGATTAGGACGGGCTTGGCTAACCCTAAAATGGCATGTGAAATGCAATCATTCGATTACGTATTCAAGTTGGAAACTGAAGATACAATGCGGTTTGCATGATGTACCGAGCCTGGTGCATGTTTAGACAAATGCATGGATGCACGCATGCATTGCATAAGGTATGCTAAAATAAACGTGCCCTAATCTACCATCATAAACGGGTAAATAAAAAGGAGAAAGAAATGGGGGTTGGAAGACATACACACCACTCACCCACACTTATTACAGATTCGCCCTCGCTCGGAGAGACCAAAAGAATAATACAAATAATTAACTACGCAAGCTAATTAAATATTACAAATTGCCTAATTAGTTGACAAACTAACTAAACTGAGAAAAACAGTAAACCGCCTCGGAGAGAGCCAAATCGGACGTGCTCGGGCCTTGCTCGGAATTGCACTGCCATGCCTAAATTGCCTCTGTTTTCCTTGCTTTGCATCTCAAAAGACTGCCAAAGTCTCAGGAATGCCTCCCAGGACACTGAGGGACATCATCAGCTGAATAGGACTTCCACCGGCATCAACATGAGGTCACCGACACAAAATTCATCCATCGGCCATCAATTGACTGCCGGTCGGCACTAAATACTGCCGGCCGGCACTGAATGTCTGCAGAACCTGCAACTCACAGCAGCAGAGGGCAAAAACTTGCATGGCAATGTAATTCCAACAATGTATGCACCAAACACACTCCTTATCATGTTTATGACTCAAAGAAAGATGTGCCTCGATTCTTGGGCCACCAATCACGCATTTCCATGCATGATGGCCCAAAGGATCAAATGTGCAATTTCATGTCAAATGAAATGCAATGCAAACAACAAACCAAAGGGTCCTAACCTCTATCACACTCACTTCAAGAGGCCAAGTATGCACAATGCAATGCTATCCTAGACATGTTGGCTAGCATGTGGTATGGACAATGCAAGGCACTTATACAAACATACAAGCAAACATGCAAGGCAAGCATGCAAACCAAGTAAAAGAGGGACTTAAACATGACTTAGGCAACTCCAATTAAGCCTAAAATCAGTAGCCAAAAACCAAGGAAATGAAGGCCAAAATACACACACACATGCAAGCATTCATGATCCAATACTTGGGCACTAAACAAGCAACTTCCAAGCACACTTGAAAGGGGATATCTTGGACAACTAGCATGCAATATAAGCTCTGAAATCATGCTATAAAATGATGCCAAATCATGTTAAACAAGACAAGCAAATGCATGCAAGAGGGGGCCAAATATTCAAGGCTCATCAAGGAGGTAATAGACTACACTTAACACAACCATACATGGCATGCAATAGGCGACCAAAACAGAGTTTCAACACATAAAACTAAGTCCAAAGGACCACTTAGATGGCACCTAAGGGTCTCGAAATCAAAAGCATGCATAATGGTCGAAACAAAAGGCATGCAACATATGCTTTCAAAGCAATAAAGAGGCGAGTTAGGCAAGCATATGAGCATGCCAAAGGGACTGAAATTACATGTTAGGTGGTTCCAAACCACCAAAATGATGCAAGAAACACAAGCTACACATTCACATACTTGAGGTGTACAAGCCCGGCAAGCCACAAATGCAAAGGAGCTATACTAAACATGCCAAAATCAATCCAAACGACCATGGACAGACCTAAAGCATGGCAAAATAAGCACGAAACATTCATAAGTCTAAGCCTAAATCATGCTCAAATAAAGGTTAACAACCTAAGACATGTTAAAGGCATTACAAGGCATTACATGGCAACTATGCTAAGCATGCATAAGGGACCAAAACCAACTTAAAATCATGTTATATCATGGTATAATAAGCATGAAAAACAGTCATGGTATGCTCAACACACACTTGAACATAGGCTTCCTCAAGAGGCCAAAACTTGTCCTTTTTAAGGACAACAAGGAGAGGGGGTGACCCTCTCCTTCTTGGGACTTCAAGGCATCATCTTCACCACTAAAATCCCTCAAGATTTTAATGGTGAAGAGACCCCAACACCAAAATCCCGGAGCTCTCACAAAATAGCACAAAATGAGGCCTTTCAAGGCCTAAGGGGGGCCAAACTTCCCCAAAGCACAAAACACTCTTAACCAACAATAAAGAGGACTAAAAAACAAAACTTTTTTGTATTAAATGCTAAGCACAAAAATAGTTCTAAACTATGCAAAAATGGAGTGCTAAAATGGGGTAAAAAGGGGTAGTTTCTTACCCTTGAAGACCACCTTCACAAAGGTTGATGTTGTTGCTTCCTTGAGCTCAAATCCAACCAAAAACTTCAAGAACCAGCCCTTAGAACCTCAGTAACCAAAGGAAGGTGAAACACTAGGTGCTTGTGTGCAATAATGTGGATTAAAGCACCTAGTGTAGAAACAAGAGAGGAAAAGAGAGATAGGATAGATACACAAGTTCTAACCTAAAACCAGAGCTTCTTCTCTTTCTTTTCTCTCTAAAAATCTCTAACTTTTCTAACCCTTGAGCCAAGAGAAGAGAGCCCTCTCTTGTAGGCAACAAAGCTTACAAGCTAAGCAAACCAAAGGCTCATCCCTCCATACACGTGTATGGAGGGGAAACAAATGCTATACAGCTGCTTCAAAATATCTCAAAAGAAAGCGACAAGACGGCAGGCAAAATTGTCATTTTGCCATAATTGACTGCCGACCGGCACAAAAGAGTGCCGACCGGCACAATATAGTGCCGATGGCAACACCAAACTGCCGGTGGCCTCTAGCCACTGCCGGTGGTGTGTGGGAATGCCTCACAAGGCATTCCTTGCCCCTCCAAGGCAAAACCAAGTGTTTGGTGCGAAACCAGACACAAAACAGTCGAGTTCGAAGATCCTGAGGCAAGGCGCGTAACCGAGAACTCTGGGAACTCCAAACGAACACAAACATGGATGATCACCGGGTGTTCAAACGGTGACGTCCAAGTCTTGAGGACGGTCAAAAATGGGGTGTCTACACTTGTAAGTTAAAGTATTGATACAGCTCATATGCTTATCTTTGGAAGTATTGATATAGCTAATATGCTTATCTGTCAAAATGTGGATACAACTTGTATGCTTATCTGTTGAGAGGTTGATACAACTAGTATGTTTATCTATTGTAAAACGGGAAGCGTTTAATATGAGTCATTGCCTCATATAAGTGGTTGGCTAGGTTTTGAACCGTTGATGTAAATTGGGAAAGATGATGAGAAATGAAAAATGAAATGAAAGATGAACATAGTGGTCATGAAATGGAAATGGGTTATGGATTGATTTATGGAAATTAAACATTTATCAATTGCTAATGTCTTAGTTACTGCTCATACTGTGTTTAGCATATCTCTACTGGGCGTTGGCTCACCCTTTATGGGACATTATTTTCAGGTACAGGTAGTATGCCACCTCCAAGGACTTAGCTTGGATGGATATGAGAGTGAAAGACTCTTTTTGATTATTTTGTTGTATTGCATGTACGTCAAGCCACGGGCTTATTTTGTATAGAGTTAGTACTCTTCTTTTGTGTAACCAAGTGTTGACTTGGAAAGCTGTCAGCCAAAAAGGGCACTTGCTTTTGTTGTTAACATATAATACTGTTGTAAGGATTACTCTGATGAATGAAAAAGTGCTGATTTCTTTATATCATTGCATGTCTGAAATGATGGGATTTATGTATTATTTTGAGGGCGTTACATGTGCGGTATAACTCGTGGGTTAATAATGCTCTGATACCACTCTGTCACGATCCAAACCCGCCCCTATGGGTTTAGCATCAGAACCACCAAGAATCCGAGATTACCGAAAGCACGCTAACAAGAAAACAAGAATATAGAGTATAGAAGTGGCAGCCAAAACAATAATTAATGGATGTCCAATGAGCTGTGACAGTCTGTATGCAAAAAAACTTTTCATAATATATATATATATACATTCAAAACAGAGACAGTATGTACATACATCATTTATAAATATAGAGGTTAGGGTCCACATCCCTACCATAACAGTACAATACGATATCATTCAGTCTATACAATATTACAGAAACAGATACAAAAAGAGAGAAAACTAAACGTCCCAAAACAACCCTAACTTAAAACACTTAGAGCCTCGCAGTGAGGCACGTTGGTTGGCTTGACAAAAAGGGAGTTAAACCCAACGCTCCTAGCTCCGATTCGGTGCCTAGATACCTACATATATATATGAGTAGTGAGCTAAAACCTAGTGAATAACATATGCGTAAAGAGGTTAAGAATGAAGGTCCTTTCAGTATTTAAATAGTCATTTATATCAGTATAACAGCTATTCAGTCATAGCAGTCATATGTGGTACATCCAATAGCAAAGCAGTACAGTAGGTCTTAACAGACCAAACAGTCAGTTAATGGCCATCATATCAGTAAACAGTAGTGGTTCCAACATGGGAACCGACAGAGATCTCTGTGACAGTAACAGTACAGTACAGTAACAGTAACAGTAAGTTGCTATGGATGCCACGAATACAGTTCACAAATAGGACAAACATTCATTCAGTAAACAGTGATATTCGTAAAGCAGTTCAGTCATTCGTTCAGAAAGTAATTTCAATTGAACGTATCTTTACAACATTGTTACTCACAGAGTTCTGGGCTACAGATAAGCTAGAGCGTTCTCGGATGCCAACCCTACACGCTACGATTCTGAGCAACACACACTAAGCTACACAGTTGGTAAATAATAACTTAATCCCTAATTTGCCTCGGTGTGGTTCTACATCAATATCCTCATTAAGATGCCTTAAACTAGGCCTAAGAATGCCTAGGATGGAATGAGGATGCAAAGAGGCACTTTATAAACATTTTCAGAATTTTCAGAAAAATAGGGTCCCGTTCGAGCGTGTTTTTCCCCGCTCGAGCGGACATGCAGACTAAAGACCTCCGCTCGAGTGGACATGCTGACTAGAGAGCTTCGCTCGAGCGTGACTTTACGACCCATACCCGCTTCTATGGGTTTAGTACCGTAACTGACCAGTAATCCGAGATTACCGAAGGCCTGCTTAACAGTAAAACAGTAATACAGAGTATAGGGGCTGGCGGAAGCCAAAACAATAATTAATGGATGTCCAATGAGCTGTGATAGTCTGTATGCAAAAAGACTTTTCATAATATATATATATACATTCAGAACAGAGACAGTATGTACATACATCATTTACAAATATACAGGTTAGGGTCCACATCCCTACCATAACAGTACAGTACAATATCATTCAGTCTATACAGTATTATAGAAACAGATACGAAAAGGAGGAAAACGAAACACCCAAAAATAGCCCTAACTTGAAAGACTTGGAACCTCGCAGTGAGGCACGTTGGTTGGCTTGACAAAAAGGGAGTTAAACCCAATGCTCCTAGCTCCGATCCGACGCCTGGACACCTACATATATATATATAAGTAGTAAGCTAAAGCCCAGTGAATAACATATGCGTAAAGAGGTTAAGAATGAAGGTCCTTTCAATATTTAAACAGTCATTTATATCAGTATAACAGCTATTCAGTCATAGCAATCATATGTGGTACATCCAATAGCAAAGCAATATAGTAGGTCTTAACAGGCCGAACAGTCAATTAATAGCCATCATATCAGCAAACAGTAGTGGTTCCAACATGGGAACCGACAGAGATCTGTGGTGATAACGATGAAGTTGCTATGGATGCCACGAATACAGTTCACAAATAAGACAAACATTCATTCAGTAAACAGTGATATTTACAAAGCAGTTTAGTCATTCGTTCAGAAAGTAATTTTAATTGAACGTATCTTTACAATATTGTTACTCACAGAGTTCTGGGCTACAGATAAGCTAAAGCGTTCTCGGATGCCAACCCTACACAGTTACAGAACGAACACACACTAAGCTACACAGTTGGGAAATAATAACTTAATCCCTAATTTGTCTCGGTGTGGTTCTATATCAATATCCTCATTAAGATGCCTTAAACTAGGCCTAGGAATGTCTAGGATGGAATGAGGATGCAAAGAGGCACTTTAAAAACATTTTCAGAATTTTTAGAAAAACAGGGTCCCGCTCGAGCGTGTATTTCCTCGCTTTCGAGCGGTTGGCTAGAAACTTCGCTCGGCGTGACTTCTTCGCCGAGCGGATCAAAAAGTACTAGATGCTCGAAATTCACGCTCGACGGGCGCTCGACCCCCGCTCGAGCAGACTGCAAAACAATGCAAAGTGTTGGGAGCACGCATTTCCCGCTCGAGCGTCACTTTCCCTGCTTGAGCGTACTGCATGAACTTAGCATGCACGCTTGAGCGTGGACTTCCCCGCTCGAGCGTGAGTCAAAAATCTGGAATTTCCAGATTTGAACCTCAAGCTCAAAACCAAGTTTTAATGCATCAAATTCGATCCTCTTAGGCTAATTTTCTGGAAAACACTTGTAAACTCATAGTATTACATGATTCAAAGCTCAATTTGTAAAATCAAAGCCCAAAGGTGAGTTAATTAAATACCAATTTCAAACCAACTTTTATGAACATGATGTACATGCAACATACATGAATTGGAACAACTTCAAAGCTCAAATACATGTCCTAATGAGCCAATTCTTCTCAAAACATGGTGAATTCATGGATTTCAACAAAAGATGGACATGCATGCAATAATTTCCATGAAAACAAATCTAAACTTTAAGATATGCACATGCATGTAAGGAACGAGCTTCAATCCAACAATCTAAACCAATTATAGGCTCAATTCTTCAATTTAGCATGAAACATGCAAGAACTAACTTAAATACACAATCAAGAAGGTAATTACTCTATCTTAAATCTCTAACTCCAAGTCTAGAAGCTAAATTTTGCAATTATCTTCCAAATCCCCTAAGCCTTCAAGAAAATTCAAGATGAAAACAAGTTTTCTTCTTTCCCTCTCTCTCTAGTTAGTTATAGACTCAAGATGGCTGATAAAATGTTTTGTTTGAATGTAATAAGGCTCAAATGTGTTTTGTATAAAGTGGCCACTAAGTGGTAGTTTGGTAAATAAGTCCAACTATTGCAATTTAGCATTATTTAATCTAATTTAATCATACCAATTCAAATTTCAATTAAATATACCATAAAATCACATTAATCCTAATTAGTATAAAACATTAATCAATTTCAAATTCGGCCGCCGATAAGGCCTTCAATTCGCAGTTTAAAGCATAAAACACGAACGGATCATTTAAACAACAAACAGATAGATATGCAAATAACACAATATGTTCATTCAATTAATTCGGAATTTCAGTCTAATCGATTTACCCGATTCACCACAATTTAGCGTTGGTCGACAAGTCGATGCTTGATGGTGAGGGTTATTACAAGATCAAATTGATGAAATGTGGAGTTTACTAATGAAATGAATTTAAATTATTAATTGTTATTTTTAGATAAATTCTAAGGCCTAGTTTGGCATAATACAAAAAAGTCAAAAAGTTATAAAGTCATTATCCTATTTAAGTCACATCATCTCATTTAAATTACATCATCTCTCTACCACATCCCTTCAAACCCAACTATATTTCACGTTTTTTCGTAAAAAGTCAAAAATTGCACTTATTTAGATCATCCCAAACAACTAAATAATTTTGAGTTTATAATATTACTCATCATATTTTTATTACCACCTCATATAACACACTCACTAATTTAAATACAAAGGATTCCTTGTAAATATAATTAATATTCAATAAATATGAATCAATCATATAATGTGATAACCAAAACGGTTAGGTTGAGAACTTGAGGGAATCATAGGTCCGTCACAAGTTTCGTTTTAATAATTTGAACTATTCATTTTGTAGGGTACTCAAGCTATGTTTGTTTAGCGGATTAAGTTGAATGAAATTATAGATATGATGGGATTTGAATGATGAGATTACTAGTATGATGGTACTAAGTTGAAAATATAATATAAAATGTGTTGTTACGACTTTCGTATATTAATTAGTTGGGATTAAATTTATAAATTCCATAGAACTCTTATCACATATAAAATAACTTTGTTGATTTTGTAAAATGAGAGGCAAAATAATCTTTTAGCCACCGATACATGTGATTGGATTAGTAATCCCAACCCTCGCATGAGATTAGCAATTCTATGCCATTTCTCTAAAAACGAATATGCACGAATTGCTAATTCATCTCTCTTCCTAACCCTTCAACCAAACACTCCATGTATATCATTCATAGAAAAATTAGATAGATCTAATAATTATAATATTTTCATTTGATTATGTGTCTTAAAAAAAAGAAAGATAATAAGTATATTTTTGAAAATAGATTATCTAATTTTTTAGAAATAAATATCATAAAATGAAAAATTTATGATTACTCGATCAAATTAACTTTTTTCATGAATAATATACATGAAATTATTTTTATCAGATGAACGATTCATGTTAGCAAAATAAAACTTACGACGACTCAACAATCTTTGAAATTCTCTCAAATTTGTAAGGAAAAATAACCAATAAGTCATATTTTACTCTTAAAATTATCATAAAGTCCTATCAAATTTCAATATCGACAATTAAGTCCTATTTTTTTATAACATATTTTCAAAAAGTTTATTACTACATAATGGTGAATGTTATCTCAAATTTACTCATTGTTTAATATGAAAATATTTTTAATCTAAATAAATTAATATTTTTTAATTATCAAAATTACGATATTGTATTAAAAAAATTCATAAATCATAATGAAAAAATCATTAAAAAATTCTATTTTGTTTTGAAAATTATTATTAAATTATATCAAATTTCAATATTAACAAATAAATCTTTTTAAAAAGAAATTGTTATACGTACAAAAATTCAGTTGTTCATAATAGTATATTTTATTTTCATTTTATCTTTTTCTTTAAAATGTGAACAAAAAATTTCATAAATAATTTTAATTTATTAGAAAATTTATAATTAAATTAATTTTTAATTGTTCAAATTAAATGATTTTTTATAAATAAAATTATAAATATAAGATTAATATTTTTTACAATTAAAATTTTAAATTTTAATTAAGTTAAAGTTGTTTATAAAATTATTATTCATATTAAATAGGAAGAATAAAATTGGGATAAAACACGCCATTATAGAGGGTGTGTTTGGTAACGTTTACGTTTTTAGTTTATATTTACAAAAATTTTATAAACTGATTTTTGTTTATTTTTTGTTTATTTTTAGAAAAACATAAACTACAAACGCGTTTAGTAATTGACAAAATGTTTAAAAAAATTTTAAAATATAAAAAAGAGTGAGAAATGGCAAGTGGTGGCATGTGGTGGCAAGTGGGTGGTGGGTGGTGGCGGTGGTGGTGGTGGCAGGTGGTGGTGGTGGTGGTGGTGGTGGGTGGCGTGGCAGGTGGTGGTGGCCAGTGGTGATGGGTGGATGGTGGCGGTGGGAGGTGGTAGATGGTAGCAGTGGGTGGTGGTGGTGGTGGTGGTGGTGGGTGGTGGGTGGTGGTGGCGGTGGTGGGTGGTGGGTGGTGATGGTGGTAGTGGATGGTGGTGCGTGGTGGGTGGCGGTGGGTGGTGGTGGTGGTGGTGGTGAGTGGTAGATGGTGGTGGTGGTGGGCGGTGGATGGTAGTGGCAGGTGGATGGTAGGTGGGTAGTGGGTGGTGGTGGTGGTGGTGGTGGCGGTGGTGGCGGTGATGGTGGTGGGTGGTGGTGGTGGTGGTGGTAGTGGTGGGTGGTGGTGGCAGGTGAGTGGTGGTGGTGGGTGGGTAGTGGTGGCGGAAGACGGTGATGGAAAATAGTGGCGGGTGGTGGCTAGTGTTAGGTGGTAAAAAAAAAAAAAAAACTAAAAATTCAAAATGAAAACACATTTTTTGGCCAAATTTATAAACTGAGATCACTGATTTATAAATCAAAAATTTACAAAACAAGTTTTTATTTAAGTTTTTAAAATTTTTGTAAATATAAATAGAGAACTGAAAACGTAAGTGTTACCAAACGGTACCAGAATAATGAATCTTTTAGAAATTTTTTTGTTGTCCATATTGAAACTTAAGCCTTGTTTGAGAATAAACTATTTTAATTTATTTATTTTTGATTATTTTAGTCTAATTAAAAAAATTATATTTGGAAAAATAATTAATTTTTTTTTTATAGTTGATAAAATTTTATGTTATTGATTATTTTTAAAAAAATTTATTGATTATTTTAACCTAATTCAACTTATCAAACACGGGACTCATTAGTAATCTCAAGACTTATCAATTAATTTTTCAATTTGTCAAATCACCATTTTATTGTTACACGCGGCAGTTAATAATCGGTGGGGAGAGGATCTTCCTCAAAATCATTAGTTGAACACGCAAATTCCGCGAGGGCGGCACCTGTGTGGCTTAAAAGTCGATTAGTAGTCAAAAATGTCAATTAGTATCTCTGTGTCGGCAAATGACAAGACCCCTTGGCTTCGGATTTGGACAATTATTATTATTAAAAAATAATTAATTAGACCAACCCCGCTCACAAGATTTGGTTAAAAACAAAAACAAACAACCAAACCAACAAATAAAAAAAATAAAAAATCAAGATCTCATAGGCTAGGTTTGAGAAGATAGTTTGTAGTTATTTTAGCTATAAAAGATAAAATAAATTATTTTACTTATAACAAATAAATATCACATTCAATCTATAATTATTATACTCTTCTTTCACAAAAAAAGTCAAAAAAAATTAAAAATTCAAAAAATTCTTCCAAAACCAAGCTTTTTAGCCCATGCTAAAATAGCCAAAAAAAACTAAAAAATCAAAAAGCCAACCCACTTTCCAAACGAAGCCTCAACAAAATTATTCTAAGCCTTTTTGTTTGAGATATGGATTGATTTTTTTAGCTGTATAGTTTTTTGACTATTTTAATTTAGGACTAAAAAGTCTTGTTTGATATGAATTTTTTGACTTTTTTGATTTTTGTAAAAGAAAAAATGAAATGAATATAGTTTTGATGTGATATTTTGTTTTATTAATTTTTTAATCTATTTTGTTATTTTGTGACTAAAATAACCCAAATAACCAAAATAACCTATGTCAAACATAGCCTAAATTCTTAATATTTGTTTTAATTTTTATCAATAAGCCATTAATTTTATAAATAAAAAAATAATTTTTATCTTTTTTATATTTATATATATATAATGGTATTAGTTTCAAATGTTTTAATTTTACTAAAAAAATTTATATAAATATCATTTTAATTTTACTTAAAAATTGATATAATAATATAAAAGTTGTAAAACCAAGTCCATGTTTGAAATTGATTTTTTAGTAATTTTTTTGTTGGTTCTTTTTTTAGTTAATTATTTAAAAAAAATTAGACTTTTAAATTTCACTTAGCTAGTCGAATCAGAAAAGTAAAAAAAATAAAAATTGAGAAAAAGTCCACTAAAAACAAACCAAAAAATAACAATAGGATTTTTATTTTTGTTTTTGTTTTTGTCTTTACTGAGAATTTATTTGAATTACTTTTGAGATTCTACTACACTGGACGAACCGGAAAAAATAAGAAGAATTTAACACAAATTTTTTTAAAAAAAATTACCAAAGAAAAAACTTATTAAAAAAAAATATGACTTTTTAAGTTAAATTTCTAATTCTCTGTGGTTCGTGGGAGTCGAGCTTATTCCATAGGGTTAGAACTGTGTAAAATATTGTCCAATCTGCTAAAATTATATCGATCCTCATCAATTCGCATCGTTTAATTTACTAATTGCGGATTAAACTTTAAATTTTGTAATCTGCATTCGAAATCGCTCCGCTCTGCTATAGTTAATACATATATATTTTTAATCTTTAATGAAATATCAAAGTAAAAATGAATGTGAGAGAGATTTAAAGATATGAAATTTGTTACAAAATTACTAGTTATACATATGAAAAAAATTAGACCATCTCCAACGGTTCATCAAACTCAACATCAAATTTAAAATTTGGTGAAAAAGTTACTGTTTGATGCTCCAACAGTTGCACCAAATCGATATCAAAATGAGATTTCGCCAAACAATTCATCAAACTGAGCACAGAATACTGATTTCATCAAAACACTGTTTGTGACCATTGGGGGAGACCAACCGGTCAACCAGTCGGTTGCCCGGCCGGTTGACCAACCGGTCGTCCAAGAAAAAGTTCAAACAGTTCCAAGAAAGGTTCAAACAGTAAAAAAAAAAAAAAAAAAAAAAATTTTTGCCTTACCAGTCGATCACTAAAAGGTTCAAAAAGTTCAAAAAATAAAAAATAAAAAATAAAAAATAAAAATTTTGCCTTAACTGGTCGGCCAACTGGTTGTCCCAGCACAAAAATTTGATGAAAGTTCACCGTTGGAGCGAGTGATATCAGATTTTGTGAAATTGGTCATTTTTTTACTCTGATTTGATGAAAAAAGAAATGCACCGTTGGAGATGCTCTTATATAAAATTAGCTTGTATTATATATATGAAAAATATTATGTAAATTAGTATTATATATTATGTAAATTATTGATAATTGGTTAGAACATTCTTTAATCCATCAATCCATCTAAAATCGCCAAACCATGATTTGCCAATTCACCTATCCGTCAATCCACCATTCGATTAATAATTTTACTCTCAAACATCCCAAATTGCATGGTGTACATCCTTACCTATAGGCAGTGAGAATAGAACTTGAGATCTTAGAAGAAATAAACCTCAAGTCTCATACTTTATCAACCCGGCCAAATCTTTAGGATTAGTGAAACAAAGAATTATTTTGAAAACTAGTTATTTTAATTTTTTAAAATTTTTTTTATTAAAAAATATATAAAATATAAAAAAAATTAAAATTTTAATAATAAATTTTTTAAAACTAAAATAGTTTATCGGCAAACTTGCCTTAATGCAATTTATCTTGAATTTTTTATTTAAAAAAATAAAATAAAAATGGGCATAGTCTCTCACACGGCCCACGCGCCTTCGTATCTTTATTACAACGACCGAATGTTTAGAAATCTAATCACCATTTTTATTTTTTCTAGTAATAAACACACAGCCAACTTCAATCTCTCTCTCTCTGCCCTACTATTGCTATCTATCTATCTACTAATAAAAGCCTCTCACAAACTTCCAAAATCTCGATCCAATCCAAACCCTCAACAACAGCCTGGTATCTCTCTTTCGCTCCCAACTGAATCTTCAAAAAAAAATGTCGTTTTTCTCGGGACTCGTGATCGGAATCGTCGCCGGAATCGCTCTCATCGTCGGCTTTGTTCGATCCGAGAACTCTCGATCCAAGCGTCGCTCTCAACTCGTATGCTCTCTCACTACTTCAAACTCATTCATTCATATTATATAAATAAATGTAATTACTGTGAGATTTTGATTGATTTGATTGATTTTGAAATTGAAGGCCACCACGATCGCTGCGTTTGCGAGGATGACTGTGGAAGATTCTAGGAAGCTTCTCGCCCCCGAGTACTACCCTTCCTGGGTTGTCTTCTCTCAGCGACAGAAGGTACACTTGAGTCCTTTGTCAACTGCTATTTTTACTACTAGTACATTTTCCCCCTCCTCACGCCTTTCTGTTTTTACTAATTTCTTTAATAAAAAAAAAAAAGATTGTTGTAAAATTATTGTACTTTTTAAATTCCTCTAGTTTTTTCAAAAATTGTCCCAAATTTAAATACAGTTCACTAAAATAAAACAATAAAAAGGCAACAAATTTGGTATTTTTTTTTTCCTTAATAATAATTTGTAGGACATCTAATCAATTAGTACTAACAATTTTGACAAATCTTTTTAAAAAGTTCACTAACAGAGAGATAAAAAACTGACAAAAAAATATGTATCGATGTATGTACATTAGAAGAGTAATGTGTAGGAGTGTAAGAAAAACCGATGTAACTGAACAAACCACTCTAGACCGACTGGAATTTCGGTTTTTCAGTTTGTTTTTCTTAACTTATGGTTTGTTTCGGTTTTGAAAAATTTCACACTGATACAAACCAAATCGACTGAAATATTTAAATAATTTTATATTTTAATTATTTGAGTATTAGGATATAAGTAACAAATAATGTGTTTTTGTAATTAAAATTAAGGAGGAAGGTATTTATAGAATAACTTTCGCCATTTTTCTTCATTTATTTCTAATGTGAGATTTTTTACAAATTTTTTATATAACCCTTCAAAATCTCATGAAACTCCTTCCCCTATACAAAACTGACAAAACCGAACCGTATCATGTAGTCTATTTTGGTTTCTCAACCAACAAAACCAAAAGGTTCGGTTCAATGCTAAATTCTCCCTCAATCCCGACCGAATCATGTTGTGCCCAGGGCCCAGAAACAAACAAAAACAAGCAACCAAACAAGAACACACAAAGATTTACATGGTTTGACAGATCACCTACATCCACAAGAGCAGATTTTCACTAAACTTGAGGAAGAAAATTACAAAACAAAACAAGATTAAAAATGGAGAAGGAGGAGGAGGCAACATTCTCAAACTCAACTCACTCTCACTTGAATACTTACTTCCTCTTCACTTGTTTGCCTTCAGGCACTCTTGCTCGCTCTGCTTTTTCCACTCTACTAGCACCCTTATTTATACAACAAAATTGGAGGACAAAAAGGTACTTTTCGATGGCTTCAACTTGCCAAGGCAAGTTGGCAAGTTGCTCTTGCAAAGAAAATTGTTGCAAGTTGCCAACTTGCAAGGCTTCTAGAAGGTGAGCCAACTCAGAATTCTAGAATCTGAGCCAAACCCACTAAGTTGACTCAATGAGCCACTTAATGAATCAACTCAATTCAACAAATCTCTACCTTGGCGAAGATTCTCCAACTTTTACACCAAAACAATCAAGTCACGCAAACTTGAACAAAACTCCACCTTAGTGAGATACCAATCTAAACAATTGCCTCAGAGTGAGCACAAAACAAATGCCAAATGAACCAAGCGAATGTTTGAGATGCATCAATCCAAGACAAATTGCAAAATGAATCAAACCAGTTTGCTAATTATTCTGCAATAAGGAACCAAATTCCAAATGCCATCATGGTGCCAAGTTCCAATCGCCAAACAATGTGTCTTCGACAACTTCAGACAAACTATGATGAACAAACCGCTTGAACCGATACTGAGGAGACCAATCCAAAATAATGGAGGCTTCAAATTCTCCTTTTGAGCAAATTTGAAAGTGTTAACAAATTCAAACTTCAAATCCCAGTTGACTCCACTGAGTCTGCAAATGATCTATCTCCTCCAAATCCAATAGCAGATTGAGAGATAGTTCCAAATACGACAAGAAGGCTACAAACAAAGTTTCCAAAAGTTTTCTTTCCACAATGATGAGATTCAGAATCACATCTTCAAATTTCTCCTCTACAATCTTCTCTCCAATCTTCAACAACCACTATTGGTGTCTTCGAATATAGTTCAGAAGAACAATGCAAATCATGCAAATCCACAAGAGGAAGAAGTGATCATAAGTCAAAAACAAAACTTCAAAGAAGTCGTCAAGGATCTAGGGAAGACCGCCAAAACAATGCCTCCAAGAAGCTGCAAGAGGATGCTAAAGCTCCACCAAGATCTTCAGTAGATTGCCACAAGATCTTCTTTCAAATCAACAAATGCGGATCTTCCATGATCAACCATTGACCAAAGGCCACCTAAAATTCAAAATGATCAAAATCATCCTGTGCTACATTGGAATTAGAATCATCATTTTCTTTTTTCTTCAAAGCCAGACAATCCTTCTTCCAATGCCCCTTCTTGCGACAATAGGCACACTAATCCTTCGCGGGATCAAATTTATCAGTTGAAGCTCCTGCCGACTTCGAATGGGGTCTACCCCTAACTATTAAAGCTTCACTAGAAATGTCACTACAGGTCTCTTTATCCTTCTTCCTGTACTCATTATTCACTAAGGCATACGAAAATTCCACAAAACTGAGTTTCTCCTTTCCATACAATAATGTGGTTTTCAGGTGATCATATGTGTCAGGCAACAACAACAATGTTTTATCTTCATCTTCAATTTCAACATCTGGATTCAATAAATCGGCAAGAATTTTATTGAAACCATCTAGATGTTCTATCATTGAAGTACCTCTTTTGTACTGGAAATGGAAGAGCTGCTTTTTCAAGTAGAGCTAATTCTCTACACTCTTTGTCATGTATTTTTCTTCCAGTTTCTTCCACAATTGCTTTGCAGAAATCTTTCTCATAATGAAGTATTTATATTTTTTGGCTAGACATAATTGAACGGTCCCACAAGCTTGGCGGTTGATTAGTGCCCATTCCTTATCACCCATATCAACAGGTCTGTCTTCCAAAGCGATGTCGAGTTCTTGCTGATAGAGAACATCCATAACTTCGCATTGCCACATGCCGAAGTTGTTGGTTCCATCAAATTTCTCCACCTCGAACTTTGCATTGGACACTGTAGTCCTTCGCCTAGAGCTGCTTGAAGACTCGGTTGCCTTTGGTGCTGAACCTTCTGCCATTAGAACTCTTCTAATCTCCACCACAAGTAATGACAGATGCTTGAAATGCTTGAAACATAGCGATTTCTAAGCTCCCAAAGGCTTCACTCAAATAGCCCAAAATTGACTTAGAAATTGACTGAAAACTTTTTCCAGGAATATTCCGTTAGAAGAAATAATATTTTGTTAAAGAGAAGGAATATTTTGCCCAAGAACAAAATATACCGTCAACGATGACTGTGATACTGACGTGGCTGACACATGTTTAACATGTGGCACACCGGGTCCGATCGAGTGTTGACATGTCTTCCAACATGACAGGTGACGTGCCACCTACGTGGCGGTGACATAGCGGATGACTTGGAATTGACGTGTGCTTAATCGCGACTTGCTTGGTGCTGATCGACTCTAAGGTCGGCTGAGCTAATCAGCTTATGAGCTCAGCTTCCGAACAGTGTTGCTGATGTCTCAATGACGTCATGCTATCCAGTCCTTTGGGGAAGATGCATGAAAGGCGTGGCTGCGAGTTGACCTCACACGTAACTTTGACCAACGCGCGAGGGAGCATCTGACCGACTCAATTTTTGCATCGTTGGACTCTTGAAATTGAGACAAACACAAAGGTGTATTCAAAAGTTTGGTAGGACAAAGTTAATTTCTAGGTAGATTGAAAAAACAGAACTTTGGAGCTTTGTTTCACAACTTGGGTGCTCTGACACTAGTTTGTTGTGCCCAGGGCCCAGAAACAAACAAAAACAAGCAACTAAACAAAAATATATAAAGATTTACGTGGTTCAGCAGATCGCCTACGTCCATGGGAGCGGATTTTCACTAAACTTAAGGAAGAAAATTAGTAAACAAAACAAGATTACAAATGGAAGAGGAGGAGGCAACACTCTCAAACTCAACTCACACTCACTCACACTCGAATACTCACTTCCTCTTCACTTGCTTGCCTTCAAATGCTCGTGGTTGCTCTGCTTTTTCCACTCTACTAGCACCCTTATACAACAAAATTGGAGGACAAAAGGATACTTTTCCATGGCTTCAACTTGCCAAGGCAAGTTGCTCTTGCAGAGCAAGTTGTTGCAAGGTGCCAACTTGCAAGGCTTCTAGAAGGTGAGCCAACTCAGAATTCTAGAATCTGAGCCAACTCAGAATTCTAGAATCTGAGCCAAACCCACTTGACTAAATGAGCCACTCAATGAATCAACTCAATTCAACAAACCGAACCATTTACACCTCTACTAATGTGTGCACAAGAAATTGCAGGTGGGAGTGGAGAGAGAGTTGTGTAATCGATAACAGTTATTGGTTTAGTGATTTTACTTGTTGGTCATAACTAATTTGGAGACAATATAATATTGTTGTGGATTTTTCGGAAATCAAAATTGTGACAAAGTTGTTCATGCCAAGTGAATTGTGTGCTTTATACAATAGTATATCTATAGTTTCTATTTCTATTTGATTACATATATCTCAATGGGGTACGTATTGTGTGCCTGTGTTTTGCAGTTGACATGGCTCAACCTTCATCTCACAAAGATCTGGCCCTATGTTGATGAGGTGACATTTTCCTAGTTCGATTCACTTTAGACCTCATTTTTGCTCTGGTGTTACTTATTATTGTGACTCTGTATAGATGTGCATGCTTATAAACAGAGATGCCCACATGTCATATCTGATGTTATATCATTGCTGATTTGGTGTTGTAGGCTGCATCTGAGCTTATAAAGACTAGTGTTGAGCCAGTTCTTGAACAATATAGACCGGTTATACTGTCTTCTTTGAAATTCTCAAAGTTCACCCTTGGTACTGTTGCCCCACAATTTACAGGTTAGAGCAAATTACCACACAAAGTATTCCAGATTTTTTAATTTGAATGTAGATTACACTACAGATAAATCCAAGAATTTAAGTCCATACAAATAGTTGAGTATTTAAATATAGAATCCACAAATGTACATGTTAATCTAAAGTTTAGTAGTCCAAGTGTTGTCACTAGCTTTTGCAGCATTTTGAAAATATACAATAGCTCTTTTGCTGAAGAAAAACATTCATGAAGGTTTTTCTTATGCTGTATTATTTTTTGATTAGTGAAAAGGGGGAGCAACCCATACACACATATGTAAAACAATAGCCTATATTCTCCTAGGAGAAACAAATAATCCAGGTTTTCTATATTCTCCTGATCTTGTTATTTAGGGATTTCCATTATTGAAGATGGAGGTGATGGTATAACGATGGAGTTAGAGATGAATTGGGATGGGAATCCAAGTATAATACTTGATATTAAGACTAGATTTGGCGTGGCACTACCTGTGCAGGTAAATTATAGCTTTCTTCAATTACTTATGGGATCTACTTCTGTTAGTTTTACTAGTTGTCATCCAGACGAGGAACATTTAATTGTGAGGATTGTGTTACTCTGGAACTGTGAGAACTCTCTCTCTCTTTTGAAACATCCCATTTTTTGCTTCTCCTTCACTTTCCAACCACGTGTAGCGTAAGATCCAGTTTATTACTTTCATTTGTATCCGGAAAGTCATTCTATTTGGTACTTATCTGCTGAAGGATCTTTCTGAAGTTTTATCTTAATTGTTTTGTACAATAACAAGATATTAAGATAAGGAGCTCTGACAGTTGTATAGCCCTAATGCTCTTGATTCTTTTCTATATGTAGGTGAAGGATATTGGATTCACCGGGATTTTCAGATTGATCTTTAAGCCACTAGTTGATGAGTTTCCTTGCTTTGGGGCTGTATGTTATTCTTTAAGAAAAAAGGTGCATTTTTAAAAACGTTTTTGAATTCTTCCTCTTAAAGTTTTTTGAAGCATGCTTGTACTTTTATGCAGACTCGAATAGGAGTATATTCGAACTCTGGATATATATAAATTTACTGTAGAACCAGTGATTTTCTTCTAAAGATTGATGGATTGAGTTTGGACATCATATAATCCTTTAAATGCATCACACATGTGCACATAATTCGGTATAGGGTACTTTTGGTATTGATCTTTGATTGACTATGTGCTTAAAATATAGAAATAACTACATTTTATATGTAAGTTTACATTTGGCCCATATGTCTTGGATCTGGAGATACTAGTAATCACTCCAAATGCAACAATTTTTTAGGCTTCGCCTCTCCCCAGCAACTATGTGTGTGTGTGTCTATTTGTCTTTGTCTTTGTCTTTCTCTTTCTCTCCCATATGTGCACACATATATACATGCTTATTCCTAGAAATACATGTACACATAAAACCAAACATGTGTGGTGTAGCCAATATCCCTTTTTTTTTTCCTTGCAGAAAAAGATGGATTTCAAACTTAAAGTTATTGGCGGAGATATTAAAACAATACCTGGTCTTTCTGATGCTATTGAGGTTTGGTGACTTTTTACTGTTGGATTTTGTTCTCTCATAGTTTATATATAACTGATGTAAAGTTCAATGTGATATGATATATATGAGTATGCAGCATGTTGGTTTCATATATAGCATGTTGAATGTAATAGCATCCTGTAAATGTTCTATGTAATTCTTAGCGAGTAGATGCAAACTTAATGTTAGAACATATGTGAAGGTAGAATCCCATATAAAAAGTAAATGGTTTACGTCTTAATATATATTGGATGGACTGTTCACTTATAGGTCTAAGCTTTTAAGTGGGTATGAGTTCCAAATAGTGTATGTTTGGCCCTATTGTTGTCGCATGTATGACTCTGGAGTTTCTCCTCAACGGATTGGGTCCATATTGCTGCTTGTTCGTGGGCTCCTCCGATTACCCCTAAACTTAAATGTCTTGAAATCTTGTGAAACCACATGATATGCTGCCATGTGATGGTCAAAGATTTGATATTTCGTTAAACTTAAAATCATTTTTTTTACAAGTTAAATCCCTGGAGCTCCATGTGTGTACTTCATGTATCAATGAGTTATTGTAGATTTTGCATAGCAGATGATTATTTGACATGAAGAGAGGGTGTGATTGCAAAATTCGCAAAAAAAAAGATTTTGTGCCTGTTTGGCAACTTTGCTTTTTTAGTGGCTTTTGGCTTTTTTATGAGGAGAAAAAAGGTTGTGTGTTTGGAATGGTTGTTTAGCTGAATAGATAGTTGGAGCGACCAGTTACTCCTATCATGACCTCTTCTGGTTCATGCTATCTGGATATACTACATGAAGCGACCAGTTACTCAATGAGATCTCTACAATTTGACTACCAGGTTTTATCGTGTAAGAAAATGTTTGAAATTCATAAATCCTTACTTCCAATGAAAGATGAGGGGAAAGTTTTATTTTTAATTACACTATAATAGCATATCTCTACTCTGAAAGATTTTATGATTTTTAATATGTTTTCCAAGATTTTGGGTGTGTTTGGTTTGTGTTTTGAGATACATTTTCAAAAAAAAAAATTGGGGAAGGAGTTTAGAAATTTTTTTAGTTTGTTTAGTTGTATATTTTGAAAATAGTTTTGGAATTTGGGAGTTTGGGATGATTTGATATTTTGTTGTAATTGAGTAGATGTGTGTGAAAAAAAAAGTGATTGAGAAGGAGAGAGGAGAGAGAAAAAATGATTGATTGATGTGTAGGAGAGACAGTGATTTTGGAAATTTTTTTTAAAATTTTTTAACCAAACAAAATTTTAAAAAATTTTCTCAAAAATTGTATCTTGAGATACAAACCAAACAAGCCCTTTAAGTTTGATGTCTCTATGGTTTTGAGATAATTTTGGATTAATGGTTATGCTTGTGTTGAATGTCTCATTATTTGATATACATTCATGGTTATGCAGATTGTTGTTACTTGCGGGCGGGTGATGTGTCTGCACATTTGTGTTATTGTCATCTACTTTCTGTGTTTGTTTGAGTTCCGCTGGATAGTTAATTTGTAGAAAGTGTCAAAATAGATGTAGTATGATGAACACATTAGATTTATCTGTATGTTTATTTGTAGATAGATTTATCTATATGTTTGCTTGTGTATGTGGTGACTAGTGAGTGGTATGTTTTTGTATTATGTTTGCATGATTAAATAGCTCTTTAGATTCTAGTTTTCAATGTTTCACTTGTTCCTTTAATTTTCTTGTGGAATACAATATATGCATGTGATTCGAATTTAATAGTGTGGAACTTTGTTTGCGATATTTATATTATTATTATTATATATAATATATCATAATAAAGCAGCATTTTCATTTGTTGCAGGGGACTATACGTGATGCCATTGAAGATTCTATTACTTGGCCGGTTCGGAAAATTGTACCAATTTTGCCTGGGGATTACAGGTATGGCTTTAGATGGAGAAGATTTTATAAAAATAAGTATGGCTAACCAATGGACTTTTATGCAAGTGGCATGCGGGTGTGCAAGCTCTTTTATTTTTGATAAATAAAATACTATTAAACGCATTTATATTCCAAGAAGCAATGGATAATGCCCTCTTCCCACTGAAGGAAAGCTTCCAATACATTGTAAATGATGAATTATTATCATGTAAAAGATGTAGATTTGTCGAGAGAAACAATACGTACTCATGGAAAACCCAGAGGGTGGAAGGGTGACTATAGGGTTTGAAGAATGAAGTAGAAGAATATTTAAATGGGTTGAATTCTACTCATTTTTTATCGAGAGCTGAATCATGTATTTGTTGTCTTTATGGGGCTTGTGATTCATTTTAAACATGGTTCCCCTACCTTTATTTTTAGAACTGCCATTTAATTTCTTCATTTGCTTCTTTAAGCTTTCTGCATAGATTTCTGTGTTCTTACACACTGATTAATGAAAAATTACTTTTTATCTATTGAAAATATCCTTAACGATTTCCAACCCTAGGATGAAAAGGTAAGACATCATTGTTTCTGTTTAATTTTTGGGACCGATTAACTAAAAGTTACTTTTTATCTATTGTAAAATATCCTTGATGATATCCAACCTTAGGATGAAGATGAACCATCAGCCTAAGGTAAGAAATCCTTGTTTCTGGTTAATTTTTGGGACCGACGCAGGCCTTGGTTGTGCAACATAGGCTTTATACCTAAACCTGCATCCCATCTTTTGGTTAGCTTCTGGATTCTTCTTGACCTCTAGTTTTTCTGTCTTTTGCAGCGACCTAGAGCTGAAGCCTGTTGGAGTTTTAGAGGTGAAACTTGTTCAAGCAAAGGAGTTGACAAATAAGGACATCATTGGGAAATCTGATCCTTTTGCTGTGTTATACATACGCCCTCTACCTGATAGAATGAAAACTAGCAAAACAATTGTAAGTTTATATTCCCTTTTAGGATTCTCTGTTATCGTTTTGATCACTTAAAGAAGCATTTTGTGTTGTTTCCCATCAGGACAATCAGTTGAATCCAGTATGGAATGAGCACTTTCAATTCGTTGTTGAAGATTCATCCACACAACACTTGGTGGTAAAAGTTTATGATCATGAAGGGATTCAGGCAGCGGAACTCATTGGATGTGCTCAAATACGACTGAATGAACTTGAGCCTGGTAAAGTAAAGGATGTGTGGTTGAAGTTAGTGAAAGATTTAGAGGTTCAGAGAGATAATAAAAACCGGGGCGAGGTGAGAACTCTATGCTCCTTGTTTTCTTATTGGATTAATAAATCAGTTGGAATATATAAAACAATCGAGTTCCCATATTATATATTGTACATCTGTAAGGTCCATAGGAGCCATTTTGTTTATAGTAAATTCATGATTTGTTTCCTCTTTCCAAACAGCCTTCTTTTCTGTGAAAAATAAAACTGCATTGTCTAGCATTCTGTATTAAATCTTGTTCAATGAAAGTACTCGTTATCTCAAAACCCTGTTGCGTACCTTTTTCAATGCATTTCAATTTCCATTTTCACAGTAACTTGTCTTTAAATCTCTCTCTTTTTTCCCCCTATCATTAATAATTGGTTCAAATCATCCCTTATTTTTGTAACAATTTTGATCAGCTGACTGGTTCCTTAGGAAATCAAACCCTAATAATGCCTCCATGATCCCTACAGACTTTGACCAAGGAGTAGTTGAGATTGTGGTTTGAGTAGGTGTCTTTACGGTGCTGGTAAAATGACAGACAACAACTGCTTAGAGAGTTTAGTATAATTGTAATTTCTCGAGGAAAAAGTTTGAATGATATTGCATTTCCTATCATCTATATATTATTCAGTTGTCTTCAATTTTTTCTTTCTTTCTTTTTTTTTTTTAGGTCCACTTGGAGCTGTTATACTGTCCTTTCGGCATGAAGAATGGGTTTACTAACCCTTTTGCCCGAGACTTTTCAATGACCTCATTGGAAAAGGTTCTTAAACATAGTGCAGAAGGAAAGGAAGCTGCTGAAAATGGAACAGAAGTCACACAGAAAAGAAGGGAAGTAATTGTAAGGGGAGTACTTTCTGTTACTGTGATATCTGCTGAGGACTTGCCACCAGCAGACCTAATGGGGAAGGCTGACCCCTACGTTGTGGTCACTATGAAAAAAACAGAATCAAAAAACAAAACTAGGGTACTTCTCTCTCTCTCTCTAGATGCTTGCATTGTTCCTGAATGCTTGCACTATTAATTTCCTCGATTTCTAAAGTTGTTTTGTGTTCTTAGGTTGTGAATGAGAGTCTGAATCCAGTATGGAATCAAACTTTTGACTTTGTCGTGGAGGATGGATTACATGATATGCTTATTCTGGAAGTCTGGGACCATGACACATTTGGGAAGGTAGAAAATTCCTGCTATTTATTTCTATTTTCCTTCATTTGTTGGTAAGAAAATATGACGTGGATTGACATGGATGAGGAAGTAGTTTATTAACAATGCTCAAAACTATGCTTACTTCTATTACTCTAAAAAATTCAAATTAGAACATCCTAAACAACACCAATGTTACAGCACTAGGTAGTGCTTATACCTTGTCAATGGCGACTTGGACCTTATTGTTTCAAAAATCATTCCATATGGTTTAATCTTTTTGTATTTAATTTTGTGCTTTTCCTTCACGGTGCAGGACTATATGGGCCGATGCATCATGACGCTGACAAGGGCCATACTGGAAGGGGAATACAAAGACAGTTTCCCACTAGACGGGGCTAAATCAGGAAAACTCAACTTGCATATCAAGTGGTCGCCTCAACCAATTTACCGCGATTCATAGTAGTCCTTAGTTCCCAACTCTTTGTGAGTATGTACTCGTAGCTTGTGTGAATTATGCCCGTGGCTCCACATAAGAGGTGTACAGAGAACATCACTCCAATCCCCTCTTGCACAATTAATGATCATTGAAATCTTAGGTTATCAAATTGTTGTATGAAAAAGCTTGCTGTATATATAATTGTTTGAGTAGTGCAGAGAGAACACTGTAAACTTGTGATAGTTTTGTTGTGGATTTTTTGAACAAAAATAAAAATATAAAACAAATAGTTACAGGTTATTGATTAAAGGATGATTTTGTGAAATGCACAATCTTTGGATGGCCAGGCTGTTTGGGTTCCGCTAGTACTTAATGAGGGTTCATCTTTCCGTATATATCCAGTGTACTCCTAAACTGTATGTGAAGCGGCGATTTTAGCAGGTGACAGATTACTGCTATTGCCACTCAACCTCGTTTCTGGCAAGAATTGAAACCCCTAACTCTCATATTTGCAGCTGAGTTGGGATTACATTCAATTCATTTGGAAGGGGACTCCTTGAATGTAATCTCGGATATTCGGAAAGCAAAAGACTCCTTTTCTGCAATAGGCCATGTCACTCATGCAATCTCAGTGTTCGGGCAATCGTTTTGAAGCTTTGGTACATCCCCATATTGGCAGGGAGGGGAACAAAGTTGCTCGAATAGCTTCGCGTCTTCTCCGGTACGAATATGAGAGAAATAAATCAAATATAAAAGTTCAAAGCGAGGGTAATCTTCCATCACATGTGAGAGACTAAAAACACTTCAATGTTCAGATAAAAATAGATCAAATATAAAAGTTAAAATAACATGAATGACTCATCAATATGACTCATATTTTTTTTGGGTAATCCAATGGGTAGTATGATTTTACTATAAGATCGAGAAAGTCTTGTACACCAAATACGACTATTTTTTTTATTGAATTATTTTATAGGGTCAATTCTGTCTCAATTTAACCAAAAATCCAAGAAAAAACCTTGGAAATGGATGGCTATCTGCTTTGAAATCTGATTTAAAAAGACCACCATTAGAAGTGCTCCCCAAGAAATGGGTTTTGGTTAAAAGATCGTACATTCCTCAACTACTAAAATGTACAATTATTTCAGAGAAAATTATGAAAAAAATTTCAAGAATTTGACTGTTTTAACAAAATAAATTATGAATTTTTAATTACTCAATGTAAACTCTAACATTTTAATTTGTTTTTAATTTAAACCATTTGTTTATTTTAGTTAAGTAAAATTGATAGGAAAATAGTATTTTAGCCATTAAACTTAATGTAAGTATATATATAAAATGTCTAAAATATCATTTTTTATTTATTGTTGAGTTTAATGACTAAAATATTATCTTCTTCATCGGTTTTACTTAACAAAAATAAACAGGTGGTTTAAATTGAAAACAAGTTAAAAAATTAGAGTTTAAATTGACAAAATAAAAAACTCAAGATTTATTTTGTTATAAGGGTCAAATCCTAAAGTTTTTTTTTTTTTTTTGGGGGAACTTCTCCATTATTCTAACTAGGCTTGACTCGGCCGGTGTCCATCCTTACTACTTATCTATGAGTCTTTTCTTATTGTTTAACAGAACCTGCCTAAGTTACACCCTACATTTTATACATTATCAAGTGACAATGTTAAGAGAAGGCACACCAACTGAAGAAATAAAAAATCTCGACTAACTCAATAAAATGGAATGGATATTCATAACATGCCTTCTTTAGTTTGGTTAAAAGTCAATTTTTTTGATGAATTTTTCGTTTATTATTATTTTTTTGAAATTTTTTAGAATCTCTTAGATTGAGTTTTTGATGTTTTATCAAAAACTGAAATTAAAATTTAGTAAAATAAAATAAAAACTATTAAGAACAAAAACTAATTCAGAATGAGAAATATTATATTCAAGTACTAACATAAGCATTTCACATTAAGGCCAATTATTGAGTGGGCTCACATTGCCAACATAGCTAGCAAAATTAAGATATACTCTCAAAAATTATGAGTGATCCACTCAAGTAATGAAGCATATTAGTATAAACAACATAACAATTCCATCATGGTGGGAACAATAATTTTGTGAGCCCCAAAATGCTAGCAAAATTCTAATCATAATGTAGGATAAAAAAAATTCACTTTTTGATCATATATTGTGTGACAATTAGGTTCAATTCTAGTAGTAAAATTAATTAAATTGTGTAGCAAGTAAGATCAATTCTAGTGATAAGTAAGACCATGAGAATAATTTCATTTTCAAAAAAAAAAAAACTCACTTTTTTGCATCCAATTTTACTTATTATTCGTCAACAATTTTATTTTCTCCTTATTTAGATCTAATGATTGATATTGATTAGTGTCTTGCGTAACAGAGTTAGGATTTTGATGTTAGAGTTGTCAAAGAAAATATATGGGTAGTTTCTACTGACTGAAAGGTGAGTTTAAATCTTTTACATAATCATTATAATATTATTTAATATTGGCTAATTGAATCAATAAAAAATTATAACAGAGTAGTAATTGTATCAATTTAGACATGCCATGTACTCCTCATGGCTTATACAATTATTTGAACTTTACTTGAACTATGCTCGATCCGATCAATGTCTATTCTTACTATCTACAAGTGAGTCTTTTTTTTGTTTGAGACCTTACATGTATTTGTTAGACTTTTTATACATTTAAACGCTATTTAAACTAGTTTTAATCTGGCCAATGCCAATTCTTACAACTTCTGTGTAAGTTTTTTCTAGTTGGAGTTTTTCATGTATACAGAAACCCCTCTTTAAATTGCAACCGAAAAACCAAACTTAACACAAATTTACTATGTACGGTTACTTAGGCCCCATTTGTTTTACTGGATATAAAATGGAGAATATAATATGATGTGGGATTTAGTTAGGATATATAATGAATAGGATATAGGTATTGGATAGTATATTCTCCAAGTCATGTTTGTTGACTTGATATATACGATTGGATATTTGTTATCCATGTTTGTTTTACAAAATATATTGTGGGATATAACAAGTAATTTCCAAGATTGCCCTCATCATATTATATTATACTAAATTAAATTAAATAATATTATATTATATTAAATTCAAAATTTATATTAAATTATATTATATTAAATTAAATTCAATAATATTAAATAAAATAAAATAAAATTATATTATATTAAATTCAAAATTTGTATTAAATTAAATAATATTATATTAAATTAAATTAAATTCAATAATATTTATATTAAATTAAATTCAATAATTATATTATATTAAATTCAATAATATTTATATTAAATTAAATTCAATAATTATATTATATTAAATTCAAAATTTATATTAAATTATATTATATTATATTAAATTAAATTCAAAATTTGTATTAAATTATATTAAATTAAATTAAATAATATTATATTATATTATATTATCTTAAATTCAATAATATTTATATTATATTAAATTCAATAATATTAAATTCAATTCAATAATTATATTATATTAAATTCAAAAAAATATATTAAATTATATTATATTAGATAGACAAAAGGGTAAATTAGATTTTTTACATCATATCCCAACCAAGGGGATATGATATAATTGGGGGGGGTGGTATTGTATATCCTCCACTTTTGGGGGATATACAATCCCGCCGGATATTATATCCCCTTCAAAAAAAATTGCAAACATGAGATATATGGACCCCACCAGATATAATATCCAATCCCAATCTTCATATCCCCCAATCAAACAGGCCTTAGGGCATGTTCTCCACAAGACTAATTATATTTTATGAGTCATGGATGCCTATAGTGGCTCACAAGAAGCAAATTTTCAAAAGTTCTCTCTTATATTTTAAATAAATAAATAAAAACTCAGAAACATCAAAATATAGAGAAAAGCTTTTAAGCCTCCGTTTGGCATAAATTAAATGGGAGTTTTTTGGCTAAAATAATCACAAAAGGATAAAATAGGCTTTTTAACTAATAAGACAAAATGTTACATTCAAATCATAATTATTTTAATTTTTTTTCTCAAAAAAGTCAAAAAATCAAACGAGACTTTTTAACCCCAAACTAAAATAGTCAAAAAGCTAAAAATCAATCCACACCCCAAACTAATCCTAAAGTGAAAAAAAGAAAGTAAGAGAAGCATTCTCCAAGACAAAAACGTGGGGTTTTGTTTTTGGTGACGTATATTCTCTTTCGTAGATGCTTTTGGATTCGAATATGCTTAGCTAGCTCTTTCTCTCTCTTTCGCGACCTTTCTTGCTGCTTGTCTGTTTCAGTGGGTTACATGGTCAAATTATTTCGTTAATTGCACTTAAATAATTTATCATTATTATATATATATCGATTATATCAAACATTATTATTAGTATTTTGCTTGTTAGAATGAATATATTTGATTTATAGATTCATGGATCAGCCTGAGCCTAATCCGACTCAAGTTTTGAAATTAGGTCTAACTAATATTCGGCTCAAATTAAAAAAGTAAATTAGCCTTTAGGAATTAGGATTTTAAAAAGTTAGGAATCAAACCGTAAAAACGGTTGCGAACGAGTTTAGGTTAGAAATTTCATCATTTTATCCATAATATCAAGTTCAATAATAAATTCATTATAAAACAAAAAAACTCTCAAGTACACTTAAAAATTACATATTATTCGCTAACCCAAGTTTTATAATGCGTAAAAGCACATATTTTTAAGGCTTGGGACCATCGTTGGGAGACCCCCACTATCCTCAGTAGGCAGTCATTGGTCAATTTTTTTTTTTTTAAATTTCTCTCTCTCTCTCTAATCATTAACCCCCATATATGTGTGGGGTAGTGGGGGTGGGAGATAGTGGGGGTCTATATCACGGTTGTAAAAAACTATATAATGTGTAAAAATCTTATTTATAACTCAAGATTATTCTGTTATTTTGAGTCTTAATTTGATAATCAAACCGTAATCAATGATTCTTATTTACTTGGAATGAAAACCTAAACACCTTCTCAAAAAATGAAACTAGACTTTATAATAATTTGAATAGATCTGTATTAATTTTTCAATTATACATTTTTCTCTTAAATACTCTGATATAAAAAGTCTCTGTCAATGCAAGATCTAGGTAAGGGATATTCAAATTGACACACCTCAAAATTTGACGAATTGGTTATCCGAATTTAAGAATAAATTATATAGTGATTAATTAGGAAAATAAATGCTAAAATTTGAATCCACATTGTGATTTATTTGACACTTAAAGGTCCATCCTTCAACTAACTAGGCTAGTCTTAGAGCATCTCCAACGGTGTCTCAAATTTTTCACTAAATCTGAGTAAAAAATGACTCATTTCACCAAATTTGATACCACTCACTCCAGCGGTGCACCAAATTCATAAAATATGCTTCGGGACAACCGGGTGATCAACCGGCTGGTCGACCGGTTAGAAGGAATTTTTTTTTTTTCCAAATTGTTTGAACTTTTTTCTAAACTGCCTGAACCTTTTTCCGGGACAACCGGTTGGTCAACTGACCGGTCGATCGGCTGGTCGACCGGTGTGAGGATTTTTTTTTTTTTTAAAACTGTCTGAACCTTTTTTGGAACTGTTTAAACCTTTTGGCGGTCGACTGGTTGGTCAACCGGCCGGGCAACCGGCTGGTCGACTGGTTGGTCTCCCCCAATGGTCAAGAACAGTGATTTGGTGAAATCAGTATCTTGTCATCGATTTGATGAATTCTCAATCTGATATCAACTTTGATGAACCATTGGAGCAGTGAACAATGACTTTTTCATCAAAATTTAAATTTGATATCAACTCTGATGAACCGTTGGAGATGGTCTTAGAGCATCTCACATCTTACTTATTTAAATATTACTATAAAGTATATATTTTATTTTGCTTATCAACTATTTCATATTTTTATTTCAACTATGTTCTTTATTTTAGCTATTCATCTAAATACTATTAATTTTATAAAATGTCATATCAGCAATAAAAATAGAAGGAAATGATTCTAATGATTAAATACATTTTGCCTAACTTTGATGGCTAGTTACATGTAGTTAGTGAATGTGAGTTGAGTTAAAATGCCTAATCATCTGTCTACTATATTAAAATTAAAAAAAATAAATTATACTAAGTATTTTAACTAACAAACATTATATACTTAGAGCATCTCTAACGGTAGTAGGCATTTTACCTATCTAAATATTACTATAAAGTATATATTTTATTTTGCTTATCAACTGTTTTATGTTTTTACTCTAACCATACTCTTTATTTTAGCTATTTATCCAAATACTATTAATTTTATAGAATGCCACGTCAACAACAAAGATGGAGGGAAATGATCCTAATGATCGAATACATTTTGCCTAGTGTTGAAGGCTAGTTACATGTAATTAGTGAATATGAGTTGAGCTAAAATACCTAATCATATGCCTAATGCATTGGAATTGAAAAAAATGAATCACACTAAACATTTTAACTAACAAGTATTATATGCCTAATGCATTGGAGGTGCACTTAGAGCATCTCCAACGGTAGTAAGCATTTTACCTATCTAAATATTACTATAAAGTATATATTTTATTTTGCCTATTAACTGTTTTATATTTTTACTCCAATCATTCTCTTTATTTTAGTTATTTATCCAAATACTATTAATTTTATAAAATGTCACGTCAACAATAAAGATAGAGGAAAATAATCCTGATGATTGAATACATTTTGCCTAGCGTTGAAAGCTAGCTACATGTAGCTAGTGAATATGAGTTGAGTCAAAATGCCTAATCATATATCTAGTGTATTAGAATTAAAAAAAATAAATCACACTAGACATTTTAACTAACAAATATTATATACCTAGTGCATTAAAAATGCTCTTACTGAGTTAGAAATGCACTCCGGGACACGTTAAAACTTGGAGTCCAGCATTGAAAGTCTACCATTTAAGACCAAGATTTGAGAGAACTAATGAAGTTTCCAAGATACTTCTCAATGTTATTATTAGAGAAAAGTAAAAAATTAAAAAAAAAAAAAAAAACTTGGTAAATGCGTGGGAAAACTGTCTTTTTGGTCTTGCCGCGTGTGGATTGACAATTTTGGCGGCGATGGTGTGATATATATGTGGATTTTAATGTATCATATTTTGAATCAATATTTAAAATAAAAATAAATTCATAATTAAAGACACGATGGAAGTATTTATTGGCCAGAAATAAAATATTTTTAAATAAATTATAAATACACTTATTAAAATTTAATTAAAATATTAATCATTTCTTGTAATTTTAGAAACAGTCGTGCTGGGTAGTTCGAAATGAGCTACCCCGAATCCTTCTAATTTTTTATATATTTTATTTTTAGAAGCAGAAAAGGAGAAGAGAAGGAGGAAGGAGGGAGGGGGAGGAGGAAGGAGGGACATGACAGGTGGGTCAGCTGGGCTAGGGTCAAGCGACGATCGACGACTGGCGGCGATCGGCATCGACGATCGACGATCGTCTTCTCTCTCTCTCTCTCTCTTCCCCTCTGCTTCTCTCCCTTTCCCTCTCCCTCTCCCTCTCCCTGTTTCAGAGTCGAAAATGGAAGAAAAAAAAATTTCCCACAACGATATCGTTTTGGGAATTAGAGAGATTAGGGGGGCCAAATTCGAGCTCTCAAACATTATTTTTTTAGAAATTACATTTCATCAATTGTGGTTTTTAATTTCATAATAAATTGCTTATTTTATTAATAAATTATCAAGTCAATTAACAGTTTGAAGGATATTAAAAATATATTTTAATTAATAATTTAGATAATTTTATTATTGTATAAGAGAGTAATTATGAATTTTATTTTTTTAAGTAATTCTGTTAAATAAATTTTTTTAACAAGGGAGTATTTATAATTTTCTAAAGTACAGAAAATAAATAATATTTTAAACAAATCTCAATAAATATGTTTGTAATTTATTCAATATTCTTGATATATGTGATTATTATTGATAACCATGTTCTTAAGACAAAATACATTTATTATCATCGATTGTAAATTTTTTTTTTTTTTCTAGTATATTGATATTAGAAAATGTTTGATAGTTTAAAATTTTGTGGTTCAAATGACTCAAATCTGTTAAAACGACGTCATTTTGTGGTTCATTTACACTCAAAATGACGTCATTTTACACTCATTTACACTCAAAACGACGTTATTTTGAGTGATTTGAACTATTTAAATCACAAAATTTTAAACTGCCTAACATTGTTGATTGATATTGTACCCTACGTCCATTGATATATATTATTAAAAAATAAAAAAACTTTGATGATCGATTAATTGCAATTATTGCACCAACTCAAATCGATTTGTACGGCTTCAGAAAGTATGGCAGGAGTTGCCCGGTTTGGTGATAAAATTTGTTGAGTCGGTTGCGAGTTAAAAGTTGACAAGGGCTCGTTTGAGGAGGAAGGATTTGGACTTTTTTTTATGTTTTATTAAAATAGTCACAAAAAAAATAAAATAAATTTTTTAGTCTAATAAAACAAAATATCATATTTAACTCATAACTATTATATTCTTTCTCTCACAAAAAAAGAAAAAATAAATAAAAAACCTTTCCCAAACGAGACTTTTTAGTCTCAGACTGAAATAGGTAAAAAGTCAAAAAGCTAAAAACCCAACCCACTTTCCAAATGAATTCTAATTTACTTACAAATCAACTTAGGTCTCGTTTGTTAATTATATGTTTTAGTCAAAAAATTATTATAAATTATCACATCACTCTCTTTATTTTTTTATATATCTTTTCGTAAAAATTATTAAAATAACTTGTTTCCAAACGAGACTTTAAATAACAAAAACCCATGATATGCGCGGACAAAAAACAAAATGTGATAAATAATATGAAATATGTTAAAAATTAATTAAATACTATGACATTAATCTAGATGGGTATTTAAATAATAAATTTAAGTGATTTCACTATATTTATATAAATATGCAGCAATAATTAATTTTTTTGAAATACACTCAATTGAATAAATTTAATTGAAAAATAAGAGTAATAGTAAAATTCTATAAATATAAGATAAAGAAAAAAATTAAGTTTAAATTTGAAAATGAATATAGAAAGAGAAAATTAGATAAATCTTCAAAAAAAAAAAAAAAATTCAACTGAAAATCAAGAGCGATAGTGGATTCTATAAATATAAGATAAAGAAAAAAAAAATCAAGTTTAAATTTGAGAATGAACTATAAGAATATAGAAGGAGAAAATTAAATAAATTCTAGAAAGATTAGATAGAGAGAAATTCAGTAAATATCAAATGAAAATTGAAAAAAAGAAATCAAGTTGAAATTTAAAAATTCAAAAATAAAATATGATAAACCTGAAGAAAAATAAAAATCTAATATAACTCTAATAATAGAAGAACAGAAGATGATAGTAGCTTAAAAATTAGATAAAAGTGAAATGTCACTTATAATTTTTTTAAAAATTTGTTTTAAAAAAAAACTAAAAAATAAGAACTAAAATGTAGTAAGTTAAAAATTATATAAGAGTTAAATGAAAACTATAATTTTTTAAAATTTAAATTTTGTGTAGTTAAAAAATAAGTATTTATGGTATTTTATTATACAAATTTTAACTCTATTTTAAACAATTTTTTATTCTAAAGCTACTAAATTAAAAATATATATATAAAAAATTCAAGGGATCACCCTATAAATTTCAACAATTTTTGTATTTTGAAACTATTAAATAAAAAAAAATAGTATCACTTTTCTTTTTTAAATCTTAGTTAGTTTCATTTTAATTTTGTTTTGTGTCAATAATCTATAAATTTTAGCAATTTTTGTATTCTGTATCTACTAAATAAATAAATTCACTTTTCCTTTTAAAATCTTAGTTAGTTTTATTTTTACTTTGCGTTAAGAGCTGGTGAAGTGGCATCGGTGGTGCTATGCACGATTATAAATAAATAATAAAAAATTAATTTTAAAATTAAATAATAATATAAAATTTATCTAAAATATATAGTAAAAATGATTTATAATCAATTAACTTTTATTCATTTTTATCAGAGTTACACATAAATGACTTATATATTTATGCCAACATGATCTTTACCTAATTATTAAAATTGTCTTGGTCTTTGCCCTACTTATAGGGATGGCAACATGAACTCGACCCGACGGGGACCCGAACCGCCCCGTCCCGATAAATAGGTTTTTTCTCGAAAATTATTCCCCATAGGGGCAAGGCTGGTATTGAAAAATGCATCCTCAATGATTTTCAAGCCGGAGACGGGGATAAATTTCTCGGCCCCGGCCTCGGCTCGACATTTCCCTGAAAGATCCCTGTGTATATCCCATTTATATGTTTAGTTGTATTATATTTATATATCTGTTTAGTTGTATTATATTTATATAACTCTCTCTCTCTCTCTCTCTCTCTCTCTCTCTCTCATATACATACTCTCATCTCTTTCTCACTCTCTCGTTCTTCTCTCTCTGTCAACTCTCTCAAACCCATGTCGATCCAGACCAGGTCCAGTGCGTCTCCACCTTCGCCAAGGTTACCATCCTCAAGAACTGCCGCTCCGCCGTCCTCCGTCGCAGTACCACCGCACCACTTCCTCTGCCATCCTCAAGAATAGCCGCACCGCTGTCCTCCGTCGCAACACTTCCTTTGTCATCCTTCATCGTAGCACCGCCGTGGCACCTCCTCTCTCTCTTTTCTCTCATCGTAGCACCGCGGTTTCAGCCATGTTTCGGCGTGAATCTGAGTCGATCTACATGGATCCGTACGCGATCCACACAGATCTGTGTATATATACATGTATGTATGTGTGTGAGCGTGTATCAGTATCATTTTTTTTTGGTTCATCTGTTTTATATGTATATATATATATATGTGTGTGTGTGTGTTCAGATCTGTCCATTTTTTTTGGTTGTAATGTTGTTGTTGATTTGTTAGAGGGGTTGTTGTTTGTTGTGGCTGCTGTTTTTGTACGGGGATTTTTCAGAGTCGGGGATCCCCGATCCCCTTTAGGGGGCGGCAGCAAAGAGGGTGATGGGTTCCCCGCCGGGGATCGGGGACGAGGAGGGTGATCCCCGGCCTCGCCCCGCCCTGTTGCCATTCCTACCTACTTATGAATCATTTGACCTATTTATTTATTAAATTGGTAAATAAATATCTATAAGTATTTTTTATTTTTAAAAGAAAAATTATGAACAAATTTTATGCATGTTTATTAAAAATTTTGAACGTATATATGCAGGGGCGGAGGCACTCAAGGGCCAGGGGGGTCACGTGCCCCCCTGGGATTTTGGATGTTTTTTTTTTTAAACATAAAGAAAATATTTTAAATAAATTTTTAAAAAAAATATATATATTTAAAGTGAAATGTCAATGACACTTTTAAAATTATGAGAACAATAATGGTTATTTTGATTGAAAGTAAAGAGACTATAATAAGTTATATTATTATTTATAAAAATTTCAATATAATGGTGATGCCTATAATTATTGACATGCAAACATAATTAACCTCAATGAAGATATATGAAATTTTTTGGATTGTTACTTACATTTGACATGTAAAGTTTGTCTTCCATATGTTTTTTTTCCATTCATAACTAAAATGATCACTATAAATTATAGTCAAGTAACACATCTTCAATTATAAAAAAAAAAATAAAAAATTACAATAGGTCATAACTAATATCAAAATGAGTCATAACTAACTATTATTTGATATATAATAATAGCCAAAATAACAACCACAAGACGTTATAACTAAATTATATCTAACACTATAATGTGTCATAACTAAAGACCACGAAAATCATAATTACGACATATGATAGACACTTTTTTTTTATGGTGTGTTTTATAGAATTTCCCTACTAAAATATATTATTTCTATCTCAACTTATCTTCTTTTTTAATTTTCTAATCTACCTATAAATAGTTACTCCCCAACATTTATATAAAATTTAATCTCAAATCCTATAATTTAAAATTCACATTTATCCAAATGGACTCTTAATATTTAAGTTTAGTAATATCTCATTGTTGTTTATTATAAAAAAAAATAAAATTGATTGGTTAGAGTTTTCCAAAAATACTTTTTAGAAAATTCTACTTTTTTGTTTTTCGGGTTTTTTTAATTTATTTTTACTGATTTTTTTAATATTTTAAGCAATTTTTTTAATTTTTAGACATATCTAACATAAATATACCTAAAAAGTAAAAAAAATGTGAAAAAACCTTTTAAAAATTCACTAAATACCAAAAATATAAAAAAATATATGAAAATTCCGTACATTATTTGTATTTTTATGTATTTATTAATTTTTTAAAATATTTTTTCACAAATATTTTAAATACATCTGAGTAAAATTCATCTAAAAAAGTAAAAAATATTTTTAAAATTTTAAAAATATTCATTGAAAACAAAAAAAAAAAACACGAAAACTAAAAAACTCAATTTTTAAAAAATTTAATCCAAAAAACTCAAACCAAACACACTGATGTTATCATTAATTTGTGTCCCCTCTCCATCAAATTCCTGACTATGCCATTGTACGTAAGAGATTATATATATCTATGTTAACACTATGAAATAAATAGTTACATATATTCAAAAATTATCTAAGGTAAAGCCACCCTAAATTATATGTCATATTTTAGCTTTAATCTTAATAAATTTTTTTGATAATAATAAATTTAAACATTATGTATAAATTATATCATAATTTATCAATTCGTGACTGGTATGAGTTAATTTGGGGGTTCTAATATTGGATTTAACATTCAATGGGCCAATTTTGGATCCCGTTTTAATGATATGAACCATTTACATTCGTCAAGTACATTATCCCTACAATAAATCAAGTCAATTAAATAATGGAAAACACGTGTTTGGATCAATTTTGTATGAATTGTTTATTTTCTTACCATCCATTTTTTTATACAAAACTGATACACACATATGGTTACCGTTATCTTATCGATTTGATTTTTTATAGGGATGATACACTCGACGAATCTTAAAAGGTGAACGGTTCAGATTATCAAAATGATACCCAAAAGTGAGCCCACAAGGCCCCATAGCACTTTTCTAGTTCAATGGAGTACTGAAGGAAAGCTCAGACCATGTTAAAGAATCAATAATGTTTAAATTTGGGAGATTTATTAGAAAATTATTTTTCAAGTATTTGTATCCCAATTAGTCTATAAGATATTCTTGTATTCCAATAAGTTTTATTATTTGAACATTTGATCTACCATATCCTAATTCTTATATTTAAAGTATTTTATGGATATGTCTACCCTTATAAATATTTTTTTGAACAGTTAGCAGTTTAGTGATGTGAATATTCATATTTTACAATGTGAATAATCACATTGATGTGTAAATGTTCACATTGACAGTGTGGACATTCGCATTGACATGTTAACATTCACATTAACGCTGTGAACATTCAAATCACGGAATATTCACACTGTAAATGTAAATATTATTAGGGGTATTTTGATAACTATTTCACTCATAGGACTTATTGGAATATAAGAAAATAATGTGGACTAATGAACATAAGTAGGTGAAAATGGATTTATGAAAAAGTGTTCATTTAAATTTTAAGTTAAAGAATTAATTATTTTCCATATGTGTACATATGAATGTATCAAAATCATGCATTAATGCAATCTTAGGGAAGCAATTTTGAAAATAAATTTAGTCTAGTAAACATAAATTAAGGAAGTAATTTGAAATGGTAATTATGGTAGCATAGTTTAAGGGTTTAATATAAAACACCATGAACTAATTAAAATGCAACACATAATGGCACTTAATATTTTTATTATTAAAACAAAAATTAAAATTAAAAGAAAATTGAGTTGAAAGTTTGAACCTTAAAAAATCCCTATTAACATTTATTGTGTATAAAAATAATAAGATTGGATATATATGTTGAGTAATAATGACGATGGTGAGAGGGGAAGAAAACGCATGTTACGAAATTTTAATTATATAAATTATTTTATACTTTATGGTGAAGAATTTAAAATATCTTAATAGAAAATAGTTTACAATGAAATATTTTTGAGTGTGTGATTTATTAATTTTTTCAATTAGACAATTATTTTTTTGAGTGTTTGATTTATTAATTATTATTTTTTAATTGAAAATTCCTTCCTTGTTTAATGGTAAGGAATGATTGATTTTAGAAATAAAAAATACATTCTTTATTTTAAAAAGAAAGTATTAGTGTACGATTTATTAATTATTTTTTAAATTAAAAAATCAAAAAATTTAGATCAAGCATTTAAAGCTTTCTTAACTTTTCTTACTAAAAATTTCATTTTCGTTATATAATATATAGATTTATCTATGCAAATTACCTCATACCTACACACGTACAATTTCTGCCTACTCACAGTATGTTATATAATATATAGATTTATCTATGCAAATTACCTTATACCTACACACGTACAATTTTTACCTACTCCCAGTATTAATATATATTATGACACATACTCTTCATTTTCATCTCACATTTTTTCTTAATTATTTTATATATTAATTTATGAAATTAATTTTTGAATAATGTCATGCATTTAATTAATTTGTAAGTTTTGTGTTGGGATCTAGAATAAATAATTATTTTTTATAAATTGTATATAAATTAAATTTATATAATTATTGATATATATATATATATATATCTATCCCAATCCTCTCAAATTATTAATTTGAATCCATTAAAATTTCCAATATACTCTGCAGTTTTGAAAATATGTGAGTTGGGTGTTTTGAAAATATCGTGAAAAAGTAATTTTTTAGTTTTTAACTGTTTTTGACTTTTTTAAACAAGTGATTTGAGAAGTTGATAAAAAATTACTTTTGATTTTTTTGATTAATATTTGTTTATGATGTCAAATCATAATAAAATTACCAAACCACCCTATTCAATTTAAAATATTTATAACTTCACTTATGTAGCACATTTTGACCCATAAGAGGTAGAATTCTAATTTCACCAATGGCTGAAGACCAACTTTCCAAATATCTTCAAATACAAAACAATTGTAATAGAGACTCTCACATATACATGACCCCCACAACTCCCACTCTCATCTCAACCACTCATAATATGGGGCCTACATATACATGAGTAGACCCTACATACACATCAAGGGCTAAAATCAAATTTGGGGTCATGAAATCTCAAAAAAAGGAGATTCCAAACATTTTTTAATACAAAAAAACTAACTTTTGATTTTTACTACAAACGCAGAAACATAGCTAAAAGCCAAGTATCCAAAAAAAACCTTAGTAGTAGTGAGTTGAAAAATTCTCAGAGTCCGTTTGGGACGAGTGTTTGGACTAAAATAGCTATATAGAGCAAAATAGGATATTTTAGTCAAATATGATAAAATGTCACATTCAACCTATAATTATTATTATTTTTTTTTACAAAAGTCAAAAAATCTATCTCAAACGAAAATTTTTAATCCCAAACTAAGGCCCCGTTTGGCAAGAAGGTTGGGGCTAAAATAGCCACAAAAGACAAAACAGGCTATTTTAGCCCCAAAAAAATAAAACATCACATCCAACCCATAATCATTACACTATTCTCTCACAAAAAAACTCAAAAAAGTCAAAAAGCCAAAAAGCCCTTCCCAAACCAAGCTTTTAAGCTCAGGCTAAAATAGCCAAAAAAGCCAAAAAACCAAAAAGCCAACCCACTTCCCAAACCCACCCTAAAATAATCAAAAAATCAATTCATATCCCAAATCAACCCTCAATTACATCAAGTGTAAACTGATGTTTTTCTTCTATAATCAGCCCAAACTAGTTTGGTGAATGGGTGAAAATATTTTTTTAATGTTAATTTTTGTGAAATCAATTTTTAATTTTTTCAACAAAAATAGTGAAAAACAATTTCTTAAAACCGGTACTTACCGGTACCGGTAAACATCTCGCGGTGAATAAAAACAGGATTAACTAGGGATTAGTTTGGAACTAAACCCGTGTAATAGTAATACCACCTGTGTAACGTGTTGTTGTTCAGCTCAAAATCCTCTCTCTCTCTAAAGCAGCGGCGGCGGCCATGGAAGCAGCAGCTGCAAAGGAAGAGAACCAGCAAGTCCTCAAAGTCCTCGAAGCTCTGAAACAAGCTTCTCACGATTTACACTCCAACCCTATTCCCAAATCCTCCGATTCTTCCAACTCCTCCGCCATTAAAGCTCTCCTCGAGCTCCAGACCGAGTCCAACTCAATCCTCTCCACCGACCCTTACCTCTCCACCCTCTCTCATCACCTCACTTCCCTCAAATCCATCGTCGAATCCCTCGACAAATCCCGATCCCGACACGGCCTCCGATCCTTCCTCACTCGCCGAGTCACCACTCACGAGATTTCCCGAGTCGCCGTATCTATCGAGTCCGAAATCCAAGCCTGGATCGACCGCGAGAGCATCGACAACCTCGTTCGAGCACTCAATCAATCATCTTCCTCAACCGACGATCAAACCCTAATTCAAATGTTGATCAATTTCGAAAACAGGGTTTCCCAAGGCTTCAATCGCGGGCTTCAGGATTTGATTCTCAAATCCAAAATCTTTTCAATTCTCGAATCGGTGCTCTGTGACGCGAATTACTCGAAAGAGATCCGAGAACACGTCGCTTTCGCTATTGCTGAGTTGATTAGGTTTAACAAAGACGTGTTCGTAGGGCAAGTGTTGATGGGTCAGACGATTCGAGCATTAATTTCAATGTCAACTCTTTCGTCTCTGAAAGTACTCTGTTCTCTAATCAAATCCATCAAAAGCCCTTTGGTGGACGAGATTGAATCCAACGGAGAGATTATCAACATCATCAATCTCCTGAAATCAGAGGACTTGTCAATTCCAGTAATGGCGATGAACTGTGTGCTTGAAATTGGGTATTTCGGGAGGAAAGAAGCGATTGATGCGATGATGAAAGCGGAATTGATAAAGAAATTGGTGGAGTTGCAGAGATCGGAGATGGGTGGGGATTTGATAGAGGTCGGGAAGTGGGAGGAGGAGGGGGTTGAGGCGGCGGAGGTGGTGGTGGTGAGGAGGAGAGAGAGTAGAGAGAGAAGGTTCTTGGAGAAGCACCCATTTGCGAGCTGTGTAGCGAGGTTTGCAGTGCAGGTGGAGGTAGGAGAAGGGTTGAGGCAGAGAGAGAAGAGAGCTTTCAAGCAAGAGATATTGAAGAGAGTGAGAGAAGCTTGTGTTTCTGATGCTGAATCTGCCACCATTGTTGCTGAGGTTTTGTGGGGTTCTTCACCTTAAAATTTCAAAGGTAAAACCAAAAAAAAAAAAAACAAAAAAACAAAAAAACAAAACAAAAAAATTGTAGAATTTTCAGTTATAGCAATTTGGAGGTATTTTGATTCTTGTGAATTTTCTTTTCTTTTTAATTAATTAAATTTTTTTTTTTGGGATGGTGTAATTATGGGTGTGTTAAATGGTGTAAAGAAATTGTTGAATGAAGTGAATTACATTGATTCATGATTTGAATTGGATAGGGGCTAGTTGTTTAGAAAATTGTGAATTACACTTTGCTTGGAAAGTTGTGAATCACGTTGATTCATGATTTGAATTGAATTACATTGTGAATTACACTTGTTTAGGAACATGTTAATTTAGTAATTTTTTAATTATTTAATTAAAATATAAGTTAAAAAAATTTAGTATGTTTGAAATAATTTTTTGATTTTTTATGAAAAGATATATAAAAAGTAGAGAGAAAAAAGAATTTTTGACTTTTTGATTTAAATTGTTGATTTTTTTATTTTTTTAGTAATTTTTTGACTTTTTAACTAAACGAAGCTGTTTCCAAATAAGGCCAAAGTTATCTCTGTTTGGAAAGAGGCTTTTAGGGTTTTTTTTGACTAAAGTAGTCACAAAAAATAAAATAATTTTTTTAATTTAATAAGACAAAATATTATATTTAATCTATAATCATTATATTTTTTTTTTTATAAAAAAATTAAAAAGGTCAAAAGTCATTTTCAAATCAGACTTTTTAGCCCCATATTAAAATAGATAAAAAAATCAAAAAATCAAAAAATCAATTCATTTCCTAAACGACACATTTGCTTGGTTCCTCTATTTCAAAAAATATTTTTCAAAAAATTTTATTTTCTTTTTTTTTTTTATATTTTTTATATTTTTATTGAATTTTTTAAATATTTTAAGTAATTTTTTTTTACTTTTTAAAAATATTTAACATAAATATATTTAAAAAGTAAAAAAATTATAAAAAAATCTTTTAAAAATTCACTAAATACAAAAAATATATGAAAAAAAATGAGAATTTATTATATTTATTATATTTTTATGTATTTATTAATTTTTTAAAATATTTTTTTATAAATATTTTATTTTTTAAATACATCTAAGTAAGGTGTATTTAAAAAAAAATGTGTAAAATTTTAAAAATTTTTACTAAAAATTAAAAAATACGAAAATATAAAAATTCAATTTTAAAAAAATTTAATTCAAAAAATTAAAACAAAAAACACTGATGTAATTTGAAAAATGTTTGGTGTCTATTTGAATTGGACTAGGAAATTTAATTTAATTAAATTATTTGATATGTGGTGGTGAGAATGGAGAGACAGTGGTGAGCGGGCGGTAGATGTGTTGGTTAGGTGTGGGTGGTAATGGTGCAATTGTGGTAGTGGTTGTGTGATAGTCTATCACGGTGATCGTGGATGGTTGAGTGGCAATATGGCAGAAGTGATGATAGTTTGTAATGCAATGGTGACGTTGATGATTGTTTGAGAATGTGTTTAAAATATAATTTTTTAAAAAAAATAGTAATAAAATATAATTATATTTTATTTATTCTTTTAATTTTTATTTAAATTTATGATTCAAAAATAATTGTGAAGTTTTGAAAGAAGTCAATGCAGTAGCAGTACATTTAAGGGATGGTTTGGGATGTTCTAAATAAATGTACTTTTTAATTTTTTATGAAATATGAGTTGGCTTTGGGTTAGATTTGAAGTGATGTGGTAAAGAAGCGATGTGATTTAAATAAGATAGTGTAACTTAAATAAGATAATGACTTTTTAACTTTTTTAATATATGTCAAACAAAACCTAAATCTTGATAAAATATCCAACACGTTTAAGGTTTTGTTGAATATTTTCGAGCTTAATATTACTTTAGTTCGTGAAAGTTAAAAGAAAATTGAAATTGAAATTGGAAATGAAATCAAGAACAATCAAAGGATGTGAAGGTTAGATAAGAGAGGTTAGCTTCTTAAAAGAAGTATTAAACTTATTTTTCTAATTATTCTATACGACCCCTAGTTTTTTTTTTTTTTGGAACGGAAAACGACCCCTAGTTTGGCATCGATTTTTAGAAGACTTGAGAAACTAATGAGGAATATTTAGTGAACTAGTTATTTTAGTTAATTTTTTAATTTTTATTAAAAGGTGTAAAATAAATAAATAAAAGAATTGACTTTTTCACCTTTTAATTATTTTTAGTGGTTTTCAAACTTAACTTTAAGGGGTGTCAACTGTTTAGACTATTTTTGTATGAACTTTTCTTAAGTGTGCAACTTACACTTTACACTTACGTTTTTTTGTTTGTTGTTCTGATTTATGTTTACACCTTCCACTTACACTTTTTGTGTTGGTTGCATATGGTGTGCAACCTTAAAAGGTTGCACACCATAACAGGACCCTTTTTGTATTACAACAATGATTTATACTATTAAAAAAAAAATTATTAATAGCACTAATGTTTTAGGAATGTCAAAAAAAAAAAAAACAAGGCATAGGTAGTGAGTGAGACGTACTGTCACATCTTTAGTGGAGCTATTAGAGCACCACTTTTAGTGTTCTCAACCATTTTTCTTTGTATTGGATGTTTTGATAGGGGTGAGTAGTGGATGTTTTGATCTGTCTAAATTGACCGAACCGAATCGATCCGTCGCATTTTGGATGGATTTGTGATGCGAGCGGATGGTTACGGATTGATTTTTTTCCAATTCGCCTAGTTTTGGACTAATGACAGATTTGATGTTCCTTTGGTTGCAACTGAACCGCTAAATCGCGAGTACCCCTAGTAATTTGTAAGACTTTGTGTTTTTAATTTGTTTAGATATTCTGTTTGTATTTTCAATTGAAAAAGAGTTTAGATATTCTGTTGCGTTTTTAATTTGAAAATATGTTTATCAAATGACAAGGATTAATATTTGGTATTTTTGTATAGAAAATATAAGGTTTAATTTTGTCATTTTAAAAAAAATCAAATTAAAAAGTTTTTGAATAAAAAAAGTAATGAAATAGTTTTGATAATGCATGATTTTCTTATATGTATTTATTATTGGTATTTGATAATTTATTTAATAATTTTTTGATTATGTTGAGTTGGATTATTATCCACAAAAATGTTGACAAGTTGTTGTATTATATTCAAAATTTGTAAAAGTTTAAACCGTCAAACCGATTTGCATCCATCCAGTAATCCGCTCAATCCGCATTCGTCAATTTAGAAGACGGATGTGGATTGATTTTTTTCAATCCGTCCATACGGCGGACAGATGGTGTATTAGAAGTTTTCTGACCGCAACCAAACTGTGCACACCCCTAGAAAGAGATGTAATTCAACTAGTACATGAACTAACAAATGGTGTAATTTTAAGTAATATAATATGGTTTATAGTAGTTAAAAAAATAATAATAAAAAATAAAATAAAAAGGGTCTAATGAGGCATTTTAGGGGAAGTGATTGTAAAAGTTTTTTTTTTACAAAGGAATTAATGGGCCATGATTAGGGAGACTAGTTATAGAGTACAATTAAAAAAGGTTGGGAGCTTTAATTTATGAGTTTTAAAGAGTTTTAATTTGTGGTGAATCTTATATAATGTAATATTTTAGTCTTAATTTTTTAAAAAAAAATTTCTACATCATTAAAGCTGAGAATAGGCAAATGATATTTTTTTATGATTTTTTTTTGATTCAAATGAAAACTTAAAGACAAAGAACAAGCATTCCAGAGAATGTTTTAAATCCTACTAGAGCTAGCACTGCACATGTCAGTGATCAACAAGGGAAGGATGGTGTTTGGAGGATCATCAAGAAATACAGTATATTCTTGTTGGTTAACTCCCAAATTAGCTAGGGCATCAGCACTTTGGTTGGCTTCTCTGGGTATGGCTTTGATTGAGCATTGGCATCGCTAACAGAAGCTAAGCGTCCTCAATGAGGGCTCGATAGGGAGAGTTAGCCGGCTCCATCAGATTAAAGCCATGGCGATCTGTGAATCTGTTTCAATTTCAACATTGGCCGCCCTTTTGCATGATAATGGTTAAACCTCGATAGATACCCGAGTTCACTTCGGGCTTGCAGTTGCCTAGATAACCTATGTAACCCCATAGCCGAGTTCCCACCTCATCCCGTAGCGACGCCATAACCTGATTGCCCGTCGCCTTTGGAACTCCATCCGTGTTTAACTTGAGTTTACGCAATGGGAAAAGACCACAACATTAATATGGGATTTAAAATTGGGATTCAAGTGCTTTGGAAGGCTTCTTGAATTTCGAAGCTTGTTTTAGAATGAGGTTAACACCGAGATGTGCGAGGTTGGGACAACTTATCAAACACAATTTTATTCCTATCTTTCCGGATGATCCAGAGTAGACAAAAAATTGTTGACCATTGAATATTGTTGACATGATCCTTGCTCCTTAGGTTAGTTTTGAGCCAAACTTTCAAAGGAGTGGTGATGCTAAGTTGCCACCGACTAAAGCTTTTGAAGTGTAACCAAATTGCCTTGGCTTTAAAACGACCTCGAAGTAGATGTTGCATATCTTCCGATGAAGTTGACACAGGACAATGATCGAGTTAGACAAATTCTGATTAGCCTCATATGATTGGTTAGAAGTTTCTCATGAAAAAATAAGCCAAAGGAAACTTTTGAGTTTATGTGGAGCCTTGATTTTCCATAACCTTGCCGTCAAACTCCTCTCTTTCTTCCTTGATTATCGCTAAGCGGCGGTGTGGTGAAATTACCCTTGTTGGAACCCTTCCATTAGGGGAGTGTCGTGAGTGAGACATACTGGGTCTAAATGTTAGCAATGGCCTCTTTGTCTGTTGGGAAAGAAGATCTTGGATGGATGTAAGGTCCCAATTCGGCTTCATCAATAATGGAACTAACTTTGGTGGTAGGGTCAATATGATTCCCTTGAATAGATGAACACAGAGGTTGATTTCCACACCACCAGTCAGTCCAAAGGGCTATGTTGACACCATTACCAACATTCCACTTGGTGTTGTTGCCCAAAACTTTTTATTTCTAATGATGCTCTTCCAAGTATGTGATGCTCTTCTCTTAGTAGGCCAGTTAGAGAGAGCATGATTCGTTAGGTACTTAGCTTTCAGGATTTTAACCCAAAGCTCCTCAGAATTAATGATAATTTTCCATCCTAACTTAGAAATGAGAGCTGTATTCTGGTCCCTGGAGTTCCTGATGCCAAGACCCCCATTTCTCTTAGATTTACAAACCTGGTGCCAGTTCACAAGGTGGACTTTTTTACTGTTATCAGTACTGCCCCAGAGAAAATTACGGTTCAACCTGTCTATTTGGTCACATATCTGACGAGGAACCTCCATGGTTTGCATAAGATGATTTGGGATGGCAGAGGTGACAGTTTTGATGAGAGTGGTTCTGCCAGCTAGGGAGAGAGTTTTGGCTTTCCATCCTGATAGTCTTTTATCCAATTTTTCAATGAGGCCTTTCAGGTGGTTTTTACTCAGACGACTGTGTAAGAGGGGAGTGCCCAAGTACTTACCAAGATCTCTAGTGATAGAAAGACCACACCTAAGGCTTAGGGAGAGAGCTTCTCCTCGCGGGATGTTGGGGGAAATGAACAATTTAGACTTATCAAAGTTGATTGTGTGCCCAGACATATCACAAAATTCAGAAAGAACTTCCATAATACAGTGACAGTTACTACTATCAGCTTTAGCAAACAAAACCAAGTCATCAGCAAAAAATAAGTGAGAAATGGGAGGGCCATTCTTGGAAGCCTTGAGGCCCTTCCATTTTCCACTTTCAGTTTTAAGTCTAATCATGTTGGAGATTTTCCATACAAATAACAAACAAATAAGGGACAGAGGGTCCCTTGTCAAGACCTCGCCCATCTTGATGCTAGGTAAGGTCTCGTTCGATTATAGAAGAGTTAACATTAGATACACAATTCATAATAAGGGTGATCCAATCGAGTTAAGCTTAAGTTCTGTAAGGGAATGGCGAATGAAATCCCAAGAAATACGGTCGTAAGCTTTTTCAAGATCAATTTTCATGACTAAGCCGCCGTATCTGCCCTTTTTACCTCTAAGAGTATGGAGAATCTCTTGGGTTATGACAATGTTATCAGTGGTGGATCTGCCAGGGATAAAACTACTTTGGTTCGGACTAATAAGGTCAGGAAGGAGAGGTCTAAGTCTGTTGACAATGATTTTAGTGATAGACTTATAAATAACATTGCATAGGCTTATGGGCCTAAATTGCTTTATGGATTCAGGGTTGTCCAGTTTAGGAATTAGGACAATAAGGGTTTCATTAATCTCTTTGGGGATATTTTTGTTATGGAAACAGGTCTGAATAAAATTACAGACAGAGGTTTTAACAGTGTTCCAGTTATGGTGGTAGAAGACAGCTTGGAGCCCATCCTTCCCAGGGGCTTTGAAAGCCTTAATACTTCTAAAAGCATTCCAAATTTCAGTGGAGGAAACAGGGGCAAGAAGTCTAACATTATCAGCAGGAGAGAGTGAAGTGCGAGCAATGTTAGTCCAATTGCTCCTAGGTTGGGTATCCTCATGAGAGAAAAGATTACTAAAAAAGTCCAAAATATGAGTTTTAAGGCCAATGGAATCAGGAATCCAATTACCATTATCATCTTTTAAAACATTAATTTTCAGCTTTCTACGCTTAGAAAGGGTAGAAATATGGAAGAATTTGGTGTTACTGTCGCCTAGGGTAAGCCAGTTGTTTCTAGATTTTTGGAACCAAAGTGTTTCTTCCTGAGAGAGGGTTGTATTAAATTGACTAATGAGGTCTTTTTCAAGGATATGGAGATTATGAGAGAAATTCAGAGACTGAGCTTTTTGAACTCCTTCAATACGGGCTAAAAGAGAACGTTTTCGTTTAAAAATATTACCAAACACCTCCCTGTTCCAAATTTTAACATTCTGGGTAAAGATATTAATGGCCTCAAGGAAGTGGCAATCCATATTAAGCCAAGAATCATTCACAACTTCAGGAAAGTTGGGGTGGCTAAGCAAATAGCGACTTGAAAAAGGTCTATTACGAGGTAGGAGAATGCATACCTTGAGTGTAAAACATCAATGGAGAGTGATCCGAATACGTTCTTGGAAGCGTCCTCACAGTTCCTTCAGGGAATAGGGCACGCCACTGATCATTGCTCATGGCTCTATCCAGCCTCTCCATGGTGTTAGCAAGCCCTTGCCGGTTGTTAGTCCAAGTGAGGCGAGGGCCAACACTTCAAGATCAAGAAGATTGCGATTGTTGATTCGGTTTACGAATTTTTGAGTTACGCTTCTGGTTAGGGGTTGGAGAGAAGCTCCTTCTCTCACTCTGGTTGGTGTAGTCGTTGAAATCACCAGCAACAAGCCACGGTTGGTTCAGATTAGTTGCTGTAGCTTCCAACTCCTCCCAAAGAACCTCTCTAGCAGCAGGATTAGGGCTAGCATAGACTGCATTCATAACCCACTCCTCATAATCCTCTTTATGAATCGTAGCTTGTATGGTTTGGTTGGAGACAGACGAAGCACGAACGTTAACCTGACTTGTATCCCATAATAGCCAAATGCCACCGGATCTACCAATCGGGTCAACAATGGTAGCAGCTGTAAAACCCAAGTTACTGAAGAAGTTTCCCATAGAGCTGTACAGAACTTTAGTTTCCATCAGGATCAGAATCCCAGGTTTATGAGATTGGATAAGGTTTCGCATGTTGCGTCTGAAGGTACTGTTACACCTTTGGCGGTTCAAATTAAATTTTAGAGACTCCATGGGCGGGGAAGATGGGGAGGGTCGATGCAAGTTGAGGAAGGATGCTACGTATTCTGCGGTGATCCTGAGCCGTTGATCTCATGGATGCCATCTGCAGCGAGTGGAGTGGAAGGGATGGGGAGTTGCTCCACTCGGGTACTATGCTCAATCTGATCTGCTCGATCCACCATATGGAATCTACGCGGTGAATTGCTTCGATCCCTTTCTCTAACAATAGACCGATCGCAGAGTCCTTCATCTTGTGGACTGAAGTCTCCGGCAAGTTCATCACGCCTTCCATGACCGATATCAGGGTCGGGATCTTTTTTTATGATTGTTGGAGTGGCAAAGGCCTATGAAGGAGATGTTTTCGAACCACTCTAGGGGCTTTAGTGGTAGAATATTAGACTCCATCTCTCACTTGAATGGTATGAATATCTATTTTTAAAAACTTTTGTAGGATTGGGATATAACGTTAATGGAGACACTCTTTGAAATTCTTTAAGAAAACTCGATTTGAAAGGGGGTTAGAGGACATTTTGGTTTGAAAATGATATACAAATGACTTTTTTATTTTCCTTGGTATCTTTTATGAGAGCCTGATTGGGTTTGGAAACCTTTCCTGTAAAAAGGGATTAGGAGATCAAAGGCTCCATCTAAAGTGCCACTTTAGCATAGACGAGAATCCGTGAATAAGGGGTTGTTTGAAATGTGTTAAACAAGTGTATTTTTTGTCTTTTCAGATTAAAAAATTAAGGAAGAAAATATAGATGTTTGGATTAATTTTTTGACTTTTTATGAAAAAATGTGTAATAAAAAATTGTAAAAATTAGTTTGTAGAAAAAAATTAAGATTGGGAGTTGTGCAATCGTAATTGTTGACTTTTAATGAATAATATTAACTTTTAAACTGTTTGAGTAATTTTTTAACTTTTTAAATTTTTTTAGACATGTCAAACTTGGTCTAAATTATTTTATTTTTATTTTTATTTTTATCTACAGTAGGGATTGCTTTGGGGGTGGGTGCGGTGGTGATAAGAATGGTTGGGAAGCCACGTCATTGTACTTTGTACATGGTATATGAAGTTTTTAGAGAGAGAAAAATATGATAACTTTTGAAAGGACGGAATGGAATTGTGCTTATCTTCCGAATATTTATTTTTTATTTTTTGGGGTTTAAATAGATAGCTCCCTTTTATTTATCAACTTGTGTAGATTTTTTTTTGGAAGATTTGTGTATTCTTGTAGATATGTAAAGGGTGTGTAAGACTTTGATCATCTATATATATTGAGAGTACAGAGTTGTTAAAAAAATATTATGCAATAATATAATTATTCAAGAAATTGATTCATAGATATATAACATATAAAATAGGAATGCACATAAAATAATAGAAAGTAAAAAAGAATTTGTCAATAATTTAAGAGGCGTGTAGTCACTTTTATAAAATTATCTTTCATTTCTAAGTAAAGGTTCAAAAGGAGTGCAATAAGATATAATCTTAATACTCGCAACCTTCTCCGCTTAGTTTTCACATCCATTAGAAAGATATGAATAAGTCACAAATTAAAATTGCCCAAAATACTAATACAAAATATAAGTTGAACAAAATGTAGTTAAATGTGGTTGAAGTAAAGAGCATGAAGATGAAACCCTTCTAATTTTTGGATGCTCAAATCTCATTTGGATATGTGTAACGGTTATAAAATAATTGTGTACATAAGAGAATTATTTTGCACATTAATAAGTAGGTTTAAAATATAAAATACATTTAAAGTTACAAATCTTGAAATAATTTAATTTTAATTAAAATTTCCAACAGTCGTATTCCATTTATGCCCTATCTATAAAATAAAATAAAAAATTTATGAAAGTCATAGGATTTAATTGATATTTTTTCAAAAATTAGTAGGCCTGATTTCCCTAATTTTCTCTTATTTTTTTAAAACCTAAATATAATACATCTCCTCAATTTGTTAACCCTTATTTGTTTTTGTTTTTACGTTTTCATCCATAATATCACATGCATCCAATGATTTTTTATTTATTTATTTGTGAACTAACATCCAATGAAACTTTGAAAGGAATTACATACCTCTCTAATATGGAAGAGTATTGACATACAAATAATGTAGTAATTTTGGATTTATTTATTTCAAATTAAATGATCTATTATTTTCAAAAGAGAAATGCTAGAAATTACCTAAAATATGACATCTTAGGAGTCCGTGAGCTCTATCATGAGTTTCGTTTTAATTATTTGAATAGTTTATTTTGTAGGGTTCTTTACGTAAATCATTTATAAAAAGATTAAATCGATTCGATAATTGTAATATTTTTATTTTATTGTGTTTGTCTAAAAAAAATAAATATCTATTTTCAAAAATATATTTGTAATCTATTTTTTTGAAGGCAAACGTGGCAAGAAGAAAATGTTATGATTATCAGATTAACTTAATTTTTTTAATAAATAATATATATTGAGAGTTTTACAATGTAAATAATTCAAATTATCAAAACATATGGTAAGTTTTATGAACCCCTTAGCTTCACATTTAAACTTGAAAAAGAGTCAAATCTTAAAAATAAAAAAATTAATAAATAATAATAGTGAAGAAAGTAAGGTTTGAATGGTGGCTATTTGGCATTGTCAAATCCTTGTCAAGTTCAGTTTATTAGTGTAAGCAAGTGGATGGACTGAAGTACCCTTTTCGGAAAGTATAGGTTCAACAAAATTTGTTTGTTTCTGATTTTTAGAAAATAGTTTTTAAAAATTTTATTTTTTATTTATTTTTTATATTTTTATATTTTAAATATATTTTAAATATTTTAAATAATTTTTTATAAAATTTTTAGACATATCTAATATAAATTTACTTAAAAAGTATAATATTTGTAATTTTTTTTTAAAAATACACTAAATACAATAAAATACAAAATAAATTATAAAAATTCAGTATATTTTTTTATATTTTTGTGTATTTATTAATTTTTAAAATATTTTTTCACAAATATTTTACTACTTAAATATATCTAAGTAAGATGTATCTAAAAAAATATAAAAAATTGCTTAAAATTTAAAAAATATTCACTAAAAACAAAAAACTCAATTTCTAAAAAACTGAATTCAGAAAATTAAAATCAAACATACTGATTATTATTATTGTTATTTTTTTGAGAACATGAGAAAATTATATTAATAAAACAACAACAATAGAAAATTAGTTTCAATGGCATCGTTTGATAACGTTTACGTTTTTTTGTTTAAGTTTACAAAAATTTTATAAATTGATTTTTGTTTATTTTTAGAAAAATACAAATTACAAATGCGTTTGATTCGAACAAAATATTTGAAAATTTTAAAAACGTAAACTAAAAAATATGTTTGTTCAGGCCTAAAATATTTATATTTATTTTTTATTATTTATGACAATGGGATCATACACATTATAATTGAAAAAAAAAATTAATTAAAAAAATTTAATTGAAAAAAAAATTATTTGATAAATAAATTAATTGAAAAAAAATTATTAGTCAAATTTTTAAATTTCTGTTTAAAAACCAACATAAACTTATTTTTTGAGTTTACGTTTTTTCCTCGAATTTATAAACTAAGACAACCATATTTATAAACCAAAAAAAATTATTAAACAAGTTTTTATGATAATTTTTAAAATTTTTATAAATATAAGCTGAAAACTGAAAACGAAATGGTTGCTAAATAGACCCAACATGATTAGTTGTGTTGGATTTGCTAATAGTGTAGAAAATTAAGGCGTTAATTTGTTTAAAAAAAAAAACAATTTGCTTGTTTGGTTTGAATTTTCAAGATTTACTTTTAAGAAAATTAAATTTTTTATTTTTTGAATTTTTTTATTTTTACTGATTTTTTTTTTTTTTTAATATTCTAAGCAATTTTTAATTTTTTGATACACCTAACATTAATACACTTAAAAAGTATAATATTTGTGAAAAAAATCGTTAAAAAATTCACTAAATACCAAAAAAAAAAAAAAAACTAGAATTCAATACATTTTTCATATTCTTGTGTATTTATTAATTTTTTAAAATATTTTACTTGTTAGATATATCTAAGTAAGGTGCATTTTAAAAAAAAAGTAAAAAAAAAATTGCTTAAAATTTTAAAAATATTCACTAAAAATAAAAATAAAAGAATGAAAAATAAAAATCTCAATCTCTAAAAAATTAAATTTAGAAAATTGTAACCAAACACACTAATTAATATTTAATGGAACTGAATTTCTAGGAGTTCATATTACTGCAAATAGAGTAAATGGAAAATTACTTTTACAAATACCTTTACTTTATTTGCAATTGTTTCACAAAATGTAAATTTTGTCTTTTTATCTTTCTATGATCTTTAAATTAAAAAATATTTTTAGATTTATAAGTATAAAACTTTTAATAGTAATAAAAAATTTTAATTTAATTTTTTTAATGGGAAAATAAAATTCAGGGGTAAAATGAGCCTTTTTGTTCTATTCAAACTTATGCAATTAAATTTTTTTTTTTTTTTCTATTTTACAAATTTTCCTACACTATTTTCCACTAAATAATAAAAAGATGAATTTTAAATGAAAATTTATAATAAAACAAAAATTAAAGAAAAAGCCCAATGGGCCTAATTGCTATGCAAAAACTAAAAATGGGTCACTTTTAGCAACAAGTTTCATAAAGTTGACGATAATTGTGTATAGGCTTGTGACTTTTAAAAAATGAATGGGGAATAGAATTTTAAAAATATATTATTTAACTTTTTTATAAATAAATGTGTTGAAAACATGTAATTACATACATAAAGACCGGTCATGTAATATACTCGTAAAGAGAAACAAAATTATTAATTTAGATAATCAAAATGTAATCTGTTGTGGTGATTTACCCGACATGAGAAATTTTATTTCCACACACTTAATTAATTCAGTGCACATCTTTTTTCTAAATTTTTTTTATTACGTTTCTATCCTTCAATCAAATTATCAATACACCCCTCCCTTTCTTCCTCCCTTCCTCCCAATTCAACCCTAACCTTTGAAAGATTGATGGAAGGAAAGGAATATGCTCAAAGACTTCCCTAACTGTTAACATTAAATCCTACTTTAAATATTCAAATTACTTTCGATGAGAATCAAAAAATGATACCAAGAGAAGTTCAGAAAAGCATTTTTTTATTTTATTTTATTGTGTAATTGTAGTTTTCGAGGACCATAAAGTGTATTGGTAAATTTCTTATTGTTGTATGATAAATGCTGCAAAATAGAGAAAACACAGGGCATTGTATTATTCAACTTTATCATCAATTTATAGCTATTTGTGATTTAAACATAAGGAGCCATTGAAATTGTGGCTTTAGCAGGTTTAGGGTTAAGGTTAGAGAAGATGAGGGTAGTTTAGTATTATCTAAAAATTATTAATGTGTATAAAGATAAAATTAAAAGTTTTAATTTGTGTATGATGTAAACTAAGTAAATAATGTATACTAAGGTAAATAAGGATGTGTAAATAGAATTACCCGTCATTTTCCCATAATTTTTCAAACATAATTCTTAACAAAATAAAAGGGTAATTCCATATTATGAGGTTTAAGGCTCAAGTCCATTGAAGTTTGTATGCAAGGTAATTGGCATAAAAGACGTCCAAATTACCAACTTGGTCCATTTATAGTCTTTATAATCCTTGTACCTGACCCGTCATCCAACTAATTAGGCCCAGCAAGCCTTAGGGTTATTTTTGGGGTGATAGGCTCAATTAAAATTTTAATTCCTATTATACTTTATGTAAACTTACTAATAAAGATGATACAAATTTTTTTTGATCAACAAAGACGATACAAATTAAATCATAAAATACAAAAAAAAAAAATAAAAAAAATCTAATGATATACTCACTTAAGAGGGGTTTTTTTTTTTTTTTTCTTCTCATAGTATACTCACTGAAAAGGGTTTTAGAGTTCATAGAAGAACTGGATTTTGTTGTATTTTTTTTTTCAATCTTATTTATGGTTCAATCAACCCACGTAGCAGAAGCTAAAGGATGCCTGGAAGTCTTAGAGTGGTATTCCTCCAGAAGCGTGAAGGCAACAAAGATCCTAATTAATCGTCAAGGTCTAATTAACAATTTGAGATCGGGTAAGACTGAACTACACTACTAGAAAATAGATTTTTTGAATCGGTAGAGTGCTGTCGCGAAAAGTAGAATTGCTGACGCAAAAATCTTTTGCGACAGTGTTTCGACGGCATGGTGTGGGTCGATACTGGTGGGGTCACTAAAAGTTTTTGAGTCGGCAAAGATGCCATCACTGCATATTTGTGACGGTAAAGAGGATTAATTAAGAAGATCTCCTGCCATCACAAAAAAAATGATGAAAATCACTTATGTTAGTATTGGCAAACATGTTGTCTCTAATACTATTATTGTGTTGGTACATTACTGTCGCTATAACTTTTTTGTATATGTAGTGTGCTGACTCTAAAAAAATTCATCTCTATTTCCTGTATAGGTTTTTGCGACTGTAAGTTGCTGTCGCAAAAAACCAAATTATAAAATAAATACCTTTTGCAACAAAATTAATCATCACAAATAAATATTTTTATCTTTCAAAAAAAAGTTATTTCATTTTTGTAAGTAATATCTGTATTCTGTTTATTGAAATCCAATAAACACAAAATAGCTTACATCAATAGAGATTCATTCATTCAGAAACCAACAAAGTTTACACAAATTCAGTCATCATCTTAGCTTCATTTACATCAAAATATTAACAAAAATTTGTTTAATCAATACAGACCATAACATAGCAATATGTTGTAAATATTAAGTACCAAAAGCTTGACATCTAAAACCATAATATAATATGTCCAAAAATAAAATTAGCATCCATGCCACCATTAATTCATCCATTCATCAGTCATTAATTAGTCAGTCTTCATGCAAAACCTGAAAGCAAAAACAAATTAAATCAAATATTAAGTTATATATAATATATATAGCTTCACCAAGTCATAAACTCAATTTAAGCATGCTTTACAATTTTGCAGGACACTCCCCAAGCTAATACTATTGGGCATCACTGAATATAATCAAATTTTCTAGATTATATTGTAGGGTATACCCTACAAAATTTGGGTATTTGCTTCCCTTTTGCAGAGAGCATAAAGGCGAAAAAAGCATTCACTGTAAACTCTTTCATGTAAGAGTAAAATTATTAAATAAAGTCAGCTAGCTTTCATATGCATGAAAATAACACATTCTAATGCCAATTTAAATACTACTGAATCCGTGTCTTAATTATTATTTACTTTTTATTCAAAGCATTTCATAAGTATATATATGGAAGGTACAAAATACATAATCTTTTATTTGATTGACTGGTGTGGTATGATGTTCATGAATTTGGCAGCATATTAATGTCTTTCAACCATATAATTTACAAACAAAAGTAAATGACATCAAGAGCAAATCCGAGACCCTCAATACATTGGATTTTGATAGGTACTTCTAAAATTCAAAGATTTAGTATTGGTTTCAAATAGATAAATTTTGTTGCTTTGTGTTTAAATATTTGTAATTGATGTCTTAATAATGGAAAGAACACAACTTTAACAACTCAGAATATAGAGTAACAATTCTGATAATGAGGAGGCAAACTATTAAGAAATGAAAAATAGGTTCAATAGTAATCAGTATTACTCTAGGTTAAACATCAGGAAAATAAGTTCAACTACAACAATAACGGAGTAGAATTCACAACAGACTCATCCATCATTCCTGATACATTACTCAACCAGCACAAGATCAGAACAAGCAACAAAGAGGTATAGCTGAAGCAAGACCAGAACATATAGCAAGGAGACCAGCAATAACATGACCAACAATAACAGGACAGAACAGGATAGCTCATCATTCAGCACAGAACATATTTGCAATAACAGGACCGGCAGAAACAAGACCAATGTTCCACCATTTTAGTAGGCTAATTAATCCTTAACCTCAACTGTGTGTGATTGTGAATATTGCATTATGTAATAGAGGATACTTGCACAGGAGAACCCAACAACTCATCATCATCACTATCATGATCTCTTACAGACTCCCTGACTTGTTAACGTCCACTAGAGGCATTTGGAAGCTATATAACTAATACCAATACCATTTTATTAAATATAATACATAGAAAGAAAAGAAAACAAAAGAAAAGAAAAACAAGCAAAACAAAAGTTATTCAGTTGGTTATTGTTACTCCACTTGTATACCACTTGGGCCCCCTTGGGACCCTATGAAGTCCATCCAAGCTCTGATTTGCTCAAACTCCACTATTAACTTCTCAGTGAGCCCTTGCTCAATCTCAACTGTGAGCCTTTGCTCAATCTCTTCAGTAACTGCTTGGCGTACTTGTTGAGTGATCTCCTCAACAGTCAATGATAAGGATGCTTGTGTTGAACTGATATCTTTTTTATGCACTGCACTTAGAGGCACGCCTGTTCTGCAAGTCTTGCAATATCTGTGTCCGTCCTTTCCTACTAGGCTATGGAAAATCATATCTTGTGCCTTTTCTGTCCTGAGGGGCTCGACTATCATTGAAAGTTGCTCATTATACTTGTCCTAAAATTTAAAGATATTAGTATACAAACAACATACTAAAAAAAATATGAAATTGATACAAGCAAGAGACTAATAAAATGCTTTTCAGAATAAAAATAAGAAACAAAGGATATAGAGAAAGCAAAGTATAAACTTTTTCTACATTTTCATTGATAAAGAAACAACCTATAAACAGGCTAATACATAACTGACAGCAACATAAAAATATGCACTATCCATAATTGAAAGCAACATGAAAATAGGCACTATCCCACGTTAAAAACAAACTCATATGACTAGATAAACAGATACAAACTCCCTAAAGACTAGGACAACCCATGTGCAAATTATTAAATTTCCTCAATAGAAGCCAATATGCAAAGGCCTATACCAAAAATAATTTCACATATGGATCAGTTATGCTGCGTGTCTTCATGTAGACACTCATCTTGTCCATGCTCTCTCCATCAGCCATCATCTAAAATTGCCAAACATATAAGAGTCAGTATTTAGTTAATTTTTATATAATTGTTAATACAAATCATTACCTTTTGTCGTACATCAGCAAAGGTTGTTCTCTAGGTCTTTTGTGTTGGACCACGCGACTCCCGATTTTTAGAATTACGGTCAGCAATCTTCTGTAAAAGTAAAGTATTCATATTTATCAAAACTATTAATTAAATATCATTCAACAGATACATGAATATATTCATATACCATTGTATCTTTACTACTCCAGTACTCCACCATCACTCTCCATTGTTCTAGCAAGATGTCCAAAGGCACTTTTTGACTGATATTTGTATCATCTTTAAAAGGCTTGTAGTGATTGATCTTAGTCTTATTTTTGTGATCATTCCACAATTTGTTACATGAGTCTATGACCACTGGCTTCAACCCTTCTGGAGCATATAGCAAGTTACAACAGAAGATAATGGAAATAAGATTACCAAACATGATAATAATTCGATTGAAATAAAGTTAGCAAACATTATAAATATATAAGACATTTGAAATAAAATTATCAAGCATAATAAATAAGACAGTTTGCCATTGATCTGGTTTGGTATCTCATATATCTGTTAAGGGTAACTCACTTGGCTCTGAAAGCTCTCTAGGCTTGCTCTCACCTGCACTGTTTACCTCATTTGGTTTTAGAGGAATAACAAAGTCTTCACTGTTGCTGCTAAATCTGTTAAGGGTAATTATTATTGGTTTCTGTTTGACCATCTCCTACATGCTGTATAGGAGTTATTTTGGGTAGTGTAATTATTTTTGGCTATTGTTTGGCCAGTTCCTGTTTGTGGAAGCTCAACTAGGCTATTTTGGGTTGCTCAAATGGAATGTACAAACAAATAAATTTATACTTGAACCTCCTTCCAAATGCCTTCCACAGTAGCTTCAGGCACCGAGTCCCAACTAAGATAAGTGAGAGGAACTCGGTGTGGATTGCGCACAATTTGACCCAACTGCCCCCTTAAATGATTATTCTAGTTTATTAAGTGGCTGAAACTTGGCATTAAACTCTACATTCAACTTTGCTCCAGTACCCCACTCATTTATTCCCTTAGCACAACCACGACCATGCTTTCGTGGAGAAGAAGGACCTAAATATTAGGAAGAAATAAATGAAAAATAAAAATTTTATTTAAAAAAAAAATTAATGCAGAATATATCATAAGACAAAAAGTATATACTGGAGTCACGTGACTGTGATACAATAGTGAGCGCTAGTGATTATTGATTTCTTTGTGGCTGTAGCACCAATGCTGGTGTCACCTCTCGTGGTCGAGAGGTAGACGTATGTGATGGTTGAGAGGTTTCAATGCCATCCGAATCAAATTCATGCATTTGTAATAATGCCTCAGACATAGTAGTAGCAACATATTTTCTTTTTCCCATAATTACTTGAAATCATAAGTTGATAATACAAGATACAAGTAGATATAAAGAAACATAAACTAATAGATTCTCAATATAAAAGTTGTAATGCATTACTAATTGAATTGACAATACAAATAATTAATACAAAAAGTAGTACTTTTAGATCTTCAACATATTCAAATATTGATTAAACATCAAAAGTCTCTCCTTCCGTTCCTTTCCTCACCCAACCTACTTTTTCATCCCAGAGCATAATATTTTCTTCCAACTGTTGATCCATATAAGGCTCAGCTTGAGGATCATTAGATTGCATATCAAATTCCTCTTTGAGACATCTTTACAACAACATTCCAATCTGGTTCCAAAAGATCTGAGACATACCAAACTTGCTCTGCTTGGGATGCCAAGATGAAAGGCTCATTATTTTGACGGTCATTTTGATATAACAAGTGCTTAAAGTTGACCAACTTGAATTCAAAGACATCTTCTTTTTTCCCGCGAATATTGTCAATCCAATCATACTTAAACAACACATATTAGGTGTCATTAGTGTACCAAACTTCAATAATGTCAATCAATCGCCCGTAATAATAAACAGCCCCCACACGAGGATTTTTTTTCCTTCCGGCTAGCATAGCTCATTGTATTTGCCTTTAAAGAAACACCACTATTTTGAGTAGTGCGATTATTGTCAATGGTGTCAATACGAAATCGACAACCATTGATAATATAGCCATTAAATCTCCTTGCCAAATTAGTAGAACCATTTGGCAATTTATTGATTTCATTAGAAATTATGACATTTGTCATTCGTAAAGTCTGGACCTATTACAAAAAAATCAAAATTCAATATAAACAAAAACTATGTAAGTTGGATGACATATTTAAATATACATACGTGATCCATAAACCAAGTGTGGAATGTTTCAAAATGTTCACGTTGAATTTGATGATCATCTGCATGTGGCATTTTGCTCTTGAGGAATTCAAGGTGCTTGTTATATCAGTTGAAACATATGTTAGATAATTTCCTTCTTTCATAAAGGAATGAAGGGGAGGGGAGAGGAGGGGGAAAATAATAATAATGAATGATGTAACTTACATTATAAATGAGGCAATTGAGCTTGTATTGAATAAGATATATTGATGAACCTGTGTCCATGTATTATTATCAAGATAAAATATAGTGTTCTCCCCAACAGCACGACCTATGTTATCACCACCATCATAGTTCCTCACCGGTCGGTTACTTCTAGTTTCAACATCATCCAACACAAAATTCCATGCACTCTTCCATCAAGTAACCTTTAGCAATTGAACCTTTCAGATAAGCTCGATTACGCACATACTGCTTCAAGGTAAGGATAAGCCTTTCAATTGGATACATCAACCTAAATTGCACTGCTCCACCAATCAAGGCTTCGTCAGCTAAATGTAGAGGCAAGTGTTCCATTATATTAAAGAATGCATGTGGAAATATTTTCTCAAGATGACAAAGTGTTACACTAATGCAATTTTGAATGTATTCCAAATCTGCTACACAATTGTTGGAAAAAATTGCTCAATTCAATCAAGGGTTCAACTACATTCTTGGGTAAGGATTTTTGTATAGCCAATGGTATAAGTTTTGCATCAAAATATGATTATCGTGACTCTTAAGACCTCCAATGCTTTTATTTTCTAAATGCACACGTCTTGAAATATTTGATGCATACCCATCTGGCACTCTAAGGCCTCGTTTGGGAACATGCTAATTTAGTAACTTTTTGGCTATTTGGCTAAAAAAGTAGGTAAAAAAAACTTGTATGTTTGGGATGACTTTTTGGCTAATTACGAAAAGATATGCAAAAAGTAGAGAGAAAAGAGAATTTTTGACTTTTTGGTATGAGTTGTTGACTTTTTGACTAATTTAATAACTTTTTGGCTAATTGGCTAAAAAGGTAAGTCCCCAAACGGGGCCTAACTCCTTTTAGTACTTTGAGAAATATATCTTTTTCATTCTTGGTCATTGTAAATTGTGCAGGAGGTAAGTACACTTTATTGGACCCTTTTGATTACACATGTAGTGGTCTTCTAATATTCATCTCTTGTAAATCACGTCGAGCACTCACATTGTCTTTAGATTTTCCCATAACTCCAAGTAATGTCCACAAGACATTATCACATACATTTTTCTCTATATGTATCACATCAAGATTGTGCCCAATTAGGTTGTGCTTCCAGTACGATAGTTCATAAAATATACTCTTCTTCTTCCAATTATGGCTTCGAGATTTGGAAGTTCCCTTCTCTCTTTGTTTCTGTTGCCTTTTCTTAAGGTCATCAATTTTGTATTAGGTCAAGATATCTTCTAAATACAACTGATGCAATAGCTCAGATCTAGACAACAATGTAGGTTTGCTTCCCCATTCTCATTTGCCATCAAATGATACTCTATCATTTCGAAATTTTTGATTGACAGGCAAGAACCGACAATGCCCCAATGTAGGAATGCTTTTTATCATGTTTTATCCAACATGATACCTTTTTTGTATTGCAACAAGGACAATCATATTCACCTTTGGTACTCCAACTTGATAAGTTGGCATATGCCAGGAAATCATTAATTGTCTATAGCAAAGCTGCATGCATTTGAACATTTGATTGGTTGATGAATCAAATGTGGCTACACCTTCATTCTACAATTTCTTCAACTCCTCAATTAATGGTTGTAAATACACATCAATCTTGTCCCCAGGTCCTTTTGGGCCATTGATAAGTACAGACAAAATCAAAAATGGTTGTTTCACGTACATCCATGGGGGTAAGTTGTAAGGAATTAACACGACATGCCAAGTGCTATGAACTATGTGCATTGATCTGAATGGATTAAATCCATCAGATGCTAACCCAAGCCTTACACTTTGACTATCAGTAGTAAAGATGTTATTTCGTCGATCAAAATCTTTCCATGCAAGAGAGTCAGCATGATGCTTTAACGCACTATTATCAATTCGTTTCTCTTGATGCCATCTCATGAGCTTAGCCGTTTTGGATGATATAAACAATCTTTGTGTCACGACCCAAACCCGTCCCTATGGGTGTAGCATCAGAATCGCCAAGAATCCTAGATTACCAAGGCCTACTTAACAAGATATACAAGAAAACAGTCTGTGGGCTTGGCAGAAGCCAATACAGTAAATAAACAATGTCCAATGAGCTGTGACAGTCTGTATGCCAAAAAGATTTTTCATACATTTATACAGAACAGTATGAAACAGTATGCATATCATATACAACCAGTCAGAACAGGGACTTAATCCCCGATAAACAGTACAGTGCAAAACGTTCAGTCTATACAGTAAACAAAACGGTACAGAAGGGGAAAACTAAACACCCCTAAGCCTTAGCTTGGCAGGCTCGGAACCTCACAGTGAAGCACAATGGTTGGCTTGACAAAACTGGAGTTTACCCCGACGCTTCTAGCTTTGATCCGGTACCTGTACACCTACATATATATATGAGTAGTGAGCTAAAACCCAGTGAATAACATAATGCGTAAAGAGGTTTAGAATGAATGTCCTTACAGTAATGAAAACAGTTCATTAAATCAGTATTTCAGTCTTTCAGTCTATCAGTCACATGTGGTACATCCATTAGCATAACAAGACAAGAAGTGAGGTCTTAAAGACCTAACAAGAATGATGGCCATCAATCAAGAAATGAGTGGTTCCACGAGGAACCGACAGAGATCTCTCTTGATAAAGAATAAAGAAACAAGTGCTAAGGATGCCATAGTACGGTTCAGAAATAAAGGACATACATTCATTCAGTAAATAATACCAGTTCAGTCCAGTATTCAAAAGATAATCATTTGAACATATCTTTACACAATTGTTACTCACAGAGTTCTGGGCTACAGTGAACTAGAGCGTCCCTCGGAATGCCAACCCTATACAGTTAACAGATTGAACACACACTAAGTTTCACAGTTGGGAAAGATAATAACTTAATCCCTAAATTTGCCTCGGTGTGTTTTATATCTCTATCCTCTTTAAGATGCCTTAAATATGCCCTAGGAATGCCTAAGATGGAAAGAGGATGCAAAGATGTACTTTCAAACACTTAACAAAATTTTCAGAAAATAGGGGTCTCGCTCGAGCGTGGCTTTCTACGCTCGAGCGGACATGCAGACAAAGGAGCTCCGCTTGAGCGTGAATTCCGTCGCTCGAGCGGACTGTGTGCTACAGTAAAAACACTGGATGCTCCAAATTTACGCTCGATGGATGCTCGACCCTCGCTCGAGCGTGAGACACAAGTCCTCGCTCGAGCGTGAGTTTTCTTCGGCGGTAGCGCATGAACCCATGCAAAGTACTGGATGCAAGCATTTCACGCTCGAGCGTCACTTTTCTCGCTCGAGTGGAAGGTAGAATCACAGAGTGTACGCTCGAGCGTGGACTTCCTCGCTCGAGCGTGGGTCCAAAATCTGAAAATTCCAGATTTGAACCTCAAGCTCAAAATCAAGTTTAAATGCAAAATTTTCGATCCTCTTGGGCTAAAAACCTGGAAAACACTTGTAAACACATGACATTATATATTTCAAAGATCGATTTGGTAAATTAAAGCCCAAGGGTGTTTAATTCAAACTCAATTTCAAACCAATTTTCATGAACATGCTACAAACATGACATGCATGAATTCAAATCATTTCAAAGCTTCAATTTGATGCTCAAGTGAGCCAATTGTTCCAAAAACAAGTTGAAAACATGGACCATTGCAAAATTATGAACATGCATGTACCATTTCATGAAGGAAAACTTCAAAACTTCAAATTAAAGGCATGCATGCATGAGCTAGACTCCAATTTGACATATATGGACCAATTCAAGGCTCAAATCACTAAGGATACAAGAACTAGGCATGAACAAGCTTAAACACAACCATGAGAGGTTAAATTATTTACCTAGAGCTTCAATTACAAGGCTAGAGGTTCAATTCACCAATTTACACTTCAATCCTTCAAGTCTTCCAAGCCAATCTCTCAAGAACTACTCAACTCTCCCACTCTCTCTTTCTTGATCGGCTATAGCATAGAGAATGGCTGAGCAAATATGTTATGTGATCAAGTGAAGGCTCAAATGTGTGTGAGATCGTGGGCCATTAAGTGGTATAAGAGTAATTAAGTCCAACATTTGTAATTAATCAATATTCTACCTAATTTAATCATACCTAATCAGTTTTCAGATAATTACACCATAAAATCACATAAATTATAATGGTCTTAAAGCACCAATCAATTTACGTTTGGTCACGATAAGGCCTTCAATTAACAATTTAAACAAAACAACATGAACAGATAATCAAATAGACAAACAGATAGAATGCAAATTAACATATATGCTTAGTCAATTCAGATTCGATTTTGATCGATCGATTCGATATTTCGATTACTTCAGTTATCAATCATAATCAGTCTCGGTTTGGCGGTAATCAACAGTTTATCGGTAAACAGTGGTGAGGGTTATTACACTTTGTAACCTTGGCTTCAAAGGAAATATCTCATTTGTTTTGCAGCTTTAAGTTTACCATGTCCTTTACCATCATTTGATTTCCATCTAGAACTCTTGCAAACAACACATTCATCAATACTTGCATGATTATTTCGGAACAACATACAATTATTAGGGCATGCATCCCAAGTCTCATATGTGAAGCCCAAATCCTCAGTTACTTTTTGAGCCTCATAGTATGAACTTGGAAGTTTGACACCTTCAGGAAAAGCCTCATTCAATAGCTCAAGTAGCATGTCAACAGATTTATCTGTCCACTTATTGAGCACCTTCATATGCAAAAGTCTAACAATGAACGACAATGAAGTAAATTTCTTACAGCTTGGATACAATTTACTTTGTGCATCCTCTAGAAGTTTGAAATACTTTATAGTTTCTTCATTTGGACTTGTGCAAGCCTCATTTGTACTTTGATCATCATTCTCAACACTTGCATGAACATATGGATTTCTTAGAGTATCATTTAGCATTCCAATCATATCATCCCTAGCATTTGAATCTACCAAAGTTTCCATATCCCCATTACCATGCAAAGGAACATATGATTTACCATGATTATTCCAGTTTTTATACTTCTTAAAGAAGCTATTACTATAAAGATGATCCTTCACAACTTTTCGTGAAAAATTATAGCAATTCTCATAATTCCTACAAGGACAACTGATATATGAACCTTCAGTTCTATTGGTGTATGCAAACTTAAGGAATGTATCAATCCCATCCAAGTACTCCCTTGACATCCTAGTTCCTAAATCAATCCAACTTTTATCCATCATCACACTTTTCTTCACTTTTCTTGTGAAATTTGAGCAACATTATTTAGCCAGTACAATTTAAAACAGTGAGCTGCAAACTACAATATAGATTTATTCATTCCCAAATTGTTTGCAATTGGACAATTCGAAAACCATTTCATCATAGCCAAATACCTTAACTCTGTTGAGGATTCTTGAATGGGTCTAAGATTATTTGCGTATATGATGGAATGAACATAGTGTCTGTTTCTATTGTAAAACAATTTCTATATTACTTAGGAAACAAATATGTTTCTAAAAAAAATAATACAAGTGAAACAGGATCTCTTTATATATATTAACAAAATATAGTTTCTATTTTTTCTATTAAACTTATGACATTTAAATTATTTTCAAATAATATATGGATGTGTCCTTGCTCTCACTAGAAAATGTAAAATATAAAATATTAAGAAAACAAACACAATTTTTAGTGCATACTATTTTTTCAACCATACTTTGGTCATTTTATCATAAACCATCAAATTCAATGCTTACTTGTAGGTATTGTAGACACCCAATTTTTGACCGTCCATAAGACTTGGACGCGACTGATGGTTTACATGGTGGAGAAAGTTGTGCAGGGGAAAGGTGCAATTTCTTCGGCAAAGAGAGAGGAACAAATCCCAAATTCACGCCCCATTTTGGACCAAAGCTATTTTGAATGGTTTTTAGACCTTAAAACCCTCTCTTTCAAAACATTTTTGAAATAAAGTTTCTGCGATGTTCCGAGGCTCGCCTTTTTGTCAAACGTCGCGTTTTTGATAACCGAGCAAGGACAAAGTGGAAACGAATGAAAGAGAGATGAAATCTTTGAAAAATCTTTCAAAACACCTTACTTAGGGGTTTGGAGTTGAAGAAAAGAGGAGAAGAGGGAAGAAATCCAGTTGGGGGAGAAAATGGGCATGAACCGTCAAGAAAAGTCGAACAGCCCTCGCCGAATCGGGCCTATTCGTTCGCATACTTGGAATCAAGCTACGAGGCCACCACCGTTGGAAAAATTACTCCCGAGGCTTCATTTTGCACTCAAGAATCTCCTAAATTCAATTCCGGACAGAGGAAATATCGTTGGTTGAAGTAAGGCATCACTCCGGTTGAACCGAAATCTGCGCGGCTTCACGGAAATGGGCATAACTTTTTTCACAGGAGGAATTTTGATGCAAGGTTTGCGCCATTGGAAAGCTAACTTCCGGGGATTCAATTTGGACACTTGAATGGCCACCATTGGACTTCCCAATCATCCACTGGCCACTTTTCTTCCCGCCAGCCTATTTTTCTTGCCCTGAAAGTAGCTGGCCGGCCAGAAAATCTAGCTGGCCGGCCACCCTTTTTGTGAAATGACCTTTTTGCCCCTTTAAACTAGCTGGCCATGCCCCCCTCCCCAAGTGTGTCCTAGATGTGAATTTTGTTTTCCACTACACCCATGTCCGAGGGTTTGGCCATTTTGGGGGGAAACTTGACTAGTTTTTCCTCCCTTTTTTCCCTCCATTTTTCCACCAATTTTGCCTACATATACACCACCTCAGGTCTGTTTTTAGGGTTAGAAAAAATTGTTGGAGAGTCTTGTATACACATCTCTCTCCCTCTCCACTTCTAAGCTAAAAAACAACCAAGTTCCAACCCCATTTCTTCATCACCACCAAGCACCACCACTACTACTCCATTTCCAGAATATTGAGGGGATTTCCAGCAGCTAGGAGGCACCATTTTCAGTCCTAGAAGCAGCCAAGGTTTTGGTCTACAAGGGTGAGCACTCATTTCCCCTTTTGAGCTCAATTTTTGTATCATTTTTCTACCCTCTTTGCTTGCTGTTTTGGGCTCCGACCCCAACTGTAACTAGGCTTAGTTTGAGCTATTTTACATGTTTGTTGAAGGGCTCAACACTGTTTGAGACCCCCATTTGGTACTTGCTTCAATATCCTCTTGAATGCCATAATCTTGCATAGTATTTCTAGCCCATTTTTAATCTGTTTTTGAGCATGATGTAAACTGTAGTTGGGCCTATTTTGAGCCCCTCTTCAACATGGAAGAAGGGTTCAACCTTTTTTGGGACCTCCATGTGTGACTTGCTTCATTGCCCCTCTTTGGTCCCTATTTTTGCATGATTTTTTAGGCTTATCTTGCTCCTGTTTTCAGCCATTCTCAGAACTGAAAGTGGCCATATTTTGACTCCCTTGTCATGTTTCATGAGGGTCTTTGGCTGTTTGATGAATATTTTGCCTACTTCATGTTATACCCTTTTGTGGCCTTAATCTTGCATTGCATTTTGAGCATGTTTGCATACTGATTTGGGGACTGTCATAAACTGTAAATGTTCATATTTTTGGTCCCTATTCAGTGTTGTAGAATAGTATTTTTATGTTTGGGCTTTGGATCTATCACTTGCTTCATTGCCTCCCTTGCGGAGCCATTTTTGTATGCCATTTTAGCCCTACTTGTGATTGCTATTTGGCCATGTTTTGAACTGTAAAAATGCTAGTTTTGGGGCTTCCTTGCTTCTTATTTTTAATGTCATGCACCAATTATGTATGCATTGTGTAGTTATAAGCCATTTCATACACCAAAATCCATGTTTTGGGAGTGATTCCATGCATCGGGTTTCGTTTTACCGGGTTTCGGGGCTGTTTTCTCCCTCATTTTGCCACTGATTTTTGCATGTTTGCATGTCATATTCCATGTCTTTGCCATGTCTCATTAGAGTGGCATTTCGGTGCCCGAGGGTCCGTCCTCGATTTGCGTGCACGCATGCATGCATGTCGAGGTGTCTTGTTTTCATTTGATGGCCTCCTATGTGAGTGTGGCTGAGGCTCTCTCATGTTGGTGTAAGCCCATTATTGCATTGCGTATGCCATTTCATCCATAGCATTGTGTATGCCCGGTTGTGTATTACCTCGTGTAGCGTGTATGCCATTCCATAACATTGTGTATGTTAGGATTGTATATTAGTTGCATTTCATGCATGTCATGCATATCGCATCGTGTTCGGGATAAGAGTTAGCTCGGACACGGGAAACGAGGTGCGTTCCGTACTCCAAGTGACGGAACGTGTCTCAATTCCCAAGTCACCGATACTCCGGATCATCTATGATGGAGTTAGGTTTTGTTGTGTGTTCATATGCATTCATTCCATATTGAGTTGTGCAATTCGGCTCCTCGGCCATCATGCATCGAGATGCGTGATTGGTGGCACGAGGATCGAGGCATGCATACATTTGTGAAATACATTGCTATGCCCCTTTCCTGCTCTCTGTTGCAGCAAAATGAAGAATCAGCAACTTTTTGGAGCTTGGCACGCATTTCGAGAAACATTGCAAATAGAGGCTAATTGGGGCATCCTAGTGGATTTCCGCACAAGGCAGCTTCAACGTGCATCACCCATCAGAATCAAGGCAGTCCCTGGCTTGCATGCCAGTTTTACAGTTTTCTTAGTTAATTTATTATTTGGACTGTAATATTTTGGACTGTATTATTCTTTCATTTGGGACTGTATTATTTATTTGGACCCTCTGCGCGAGGGCAAAATTGTAATAAATGTGGGTGAGTGTGATGTATGTCTTCTAACCCCACGTCTTTCTTCCCTTTTATTTACCTGCTTACGATGGTTAGATATAGGGCATATTTCAATTAGCTGATGTAATGACATGTTTGCATCATTCATCTGTTTTGCACGCACCGGGCTCGGCGCATCATACAAACTGCATTTGTATTTCAATTCCAAGTTGAGTACTTGATAGCTGTTGTATCTCATATGCCATGTTTAGAATAGCCGAGCCTGCTATAGTTTGCATTTTTGCATGTGTTGCATTAGGCATTTTTTGTATACTTAGGAACCATACATGGATTTCTAATGAGCTTCTGTTTTAGCTTGGAGTACTCGGTGAGTTTTACGCTTTAGCATCCTGTCATCCGTGTGAGTGTTGCCATGAATAGCATGCTTACCATGAGGCTACGTGCTTATGTGATATAACTGCCTTGAATGCTTGTGGGTGGAGGTTGGGTTACTTGGATTGGACAATTCATCAAATGTTTGTTTTAAGCCCACTAGATAGTGGCAAAATCACGTTTTTCTAAGCCCACCCGAGGGTGGCAAATCCATGTCTTAGCCTACCTGCGGGTAGCACCATCAAACCATTTTTCAAAAACAAACATGAAGTGTTTTGTTCCAATTCAGGCAGCTCAGTCTATACTTGTATGCTGTGCGCATCACATAGTAACCTAGGCTAATAACCGGAATAAGAACATACAATGTTTTCAAAATAAGATATCATGGTTAGTAGAGGCCGGTCTTTGACCGGGCGAGTGAATGCTCGAGTGACCTTCCCCAATCGTACCCAAGTTCCCGAGCCGAGACAACTTTGGTGATGACGGACACGTGGCCTTTGGCACCGAGTCAGGGTTTCCTAAATTTTCCATTATAAAATATTTAGGTGGCGACTCTGTATCTGGCAAAGCAGTCCATGTTTGGCACTTCTTTCAAAAAATCTGTTTTCAAAACGATTTGCCATATTTGGACTCTTTGGTTCAAGATTAAGAACCGTGACATTTGAGTCCTTCGAACTGTTGTAGACCCGCAAGCGAACGAGATCGGGGGGGAGTCACACCCTCCCCGGGATGCGTTCGGGGACGTCTACAGTTTCTGGCGACTCTGTTGGGGATTTAGAGAACTTGACTCGAACTCATGATATCTGGTTTTGACTACACTTGTGTGTTTCTTTGCATTGCATTTGCATTGGTGCGCCTAGGACACCGTGTTTGCCATCTGCTATTCTGGCGGTTTCTTTGGAGGCTTGTCTTGTCAAGGCATGTCCATAAACGACCGGTTATGGGTTCTCGATGTGGGAACACAAACCCCGGTTTTAAGGGCACCCTTTGACCATTCGACCTAGTGCATATTCAATCCATAGTGACCATTCCAAACTAGGACGGGTTGCTTACCGTTTATAGGTTGTTTGAAACATTGCGTGCGTAGTGAAACCCTAGCTCGACAAAATAGGACAGGAAACCCTACCCCAACATAGGGGTGTTTTGGTTCTCACTTGCTTGTTATGTGCTTTAGAGTGCGTCTCTGAGAATGCATGTATCGGTTGCAAGTTCAGACATCGAACTGCGCATCGGTTTAGTATTTTGGGACTCGGTTGCGGGAGATTTGGGCGAGATTGATGAGAGCACACTCATTCGGCTTTGCTCATATTGGTTGTGGTGAAATTAATTTGAGATCTTGTTGGTTTCTCTTTTGCTAGGTAGTCTTGGAACCATAACGAAGGCTCGATATCCCCGAGGTTCATCGAACTTGTGCTAATAGACTTTGTCGGTCGAGGTTCGATTCAAGGGCAATCGGTGGCGGGGTAAAAGGGCGGTCGAGCACAAATCACCGATTCGGCGATTACGGATCGGGGCCCTTATCCACCCCACGATGAACAATCGGTGAGGTCTCGTTTCTCTGCGAGGATAGATACCGGTCGATTAGATGGATCGGTGAGAACACGTTAGGGATGGAGGCAATGATCGTCAAATCTGAAACTATGAAACTCATGCGGCAAGACGCTCATAAGCGGAATTTTCCAAGCGGCAGATCGCAATCATGGCTCAAATAGCCGAGCTCATCACTAGGTTGCAACAAAGTGGGCGTCTGCTTCACATCAAGCTCCTCTCCACCAGAGCTCCAACACCCGGGAGACACCAAATGTCTGGCGGAATACGGACATTCCAATGCGGCTCGCCCCAATTTTACCCATTTGTCCAAAACACCTACCAATCTCTGGGACTCTCCTTGAGGTTAGGTCGACCCTCTGACGTTGAAGTTGAGTAAGCTTGAAAAGTTGTTCAAAAAATCTCGGGGTAAAGTCCATCCGGACATTGGGGCGGGTACACCGAAGCTTGTAACTCTCAAACAGGTTCAAGATGCCTCACATCGACCGTTTTGATGGGTCAGGAGATCCCATGGTCCACCTGAGTTTGTTTTCAGATGTTTTGTGCCCGATGGGCTTGACAAGATTACAGAAGCTCTCCCTTTTTGGCAGGACCCTGTCGGGTATTGCGGCCATCTGGTACGCCAAATTGGAGGATTCAGTGAAACGAAGCTGGGAGGAGATGGCCGAGGCCTTTGTCGCACAATATTCATACAATACCCAAATCGAGATTACGACCCGTGATCTTGAGATGACGAGGAGCCTAAGGAGAACTTCTCGAGTCGTGGCCCATTTGGAGGCCAAGGCCTCAATGATGACCGTTAGGCCAGCGGATAAGGATCGGATCACGGATGGTTGTGCGCAACCTCCGGCCTAAACTAATCGAGAAAATGATCGTGCTCCCCTTCTCTACCTTTTGATTTGCATGAGATGGGAGTCTGGATCGAGGATGCTATAAGCAGGCCTTATTGACCGGAGAAGGAGCATCCGGAGGCGTTACGCGGTTGAATGCGACCACAGCGGTAGCAGTGCAAGATCTTCAAGTGGGCATGGTCGCCACCACCACACACCAAAGCGACCACCCCCTTTGTTGGTGCATCCACTTCAAGCCCCGAACTTGACTATCTACCCCGAGGCAAGAGGGTTTTCACCCCTCTATATGTCTTTGTCTAAAGCCACAGGGGTCCTACTCAGAAAGGACATCTGAAACCGTTGGAGCAACGGCCTCTACCCGATCCTCTCCTCCAAAGCATAACCCGACTAAATCTTGTGCTTTTCATCAACAAACCGGTCATGACATCGGCGATTCGCGTCCGTCTCGCATACGAGATACAAAATTTGATTGACAACGGGGTCATCCCCGCACCAGGTCCTGTAAAGTCTATCGGCACTTGATCAGTGAACTTGTGGGGGATAATGTGATGTGATCAAGGGATAAACCACCTGCGGGCGGCGTTCTGTTTACTCCAGCTGTGGTGGATGGCATGCACTGTTTTGAGCAATATACAAGTGCTGTTAATTTTGTATTCTGACTTGGGTATTGGGTCAGTCTTGTTGTTTTGTTTTGAGTCTGTCTTTTTGTTTTGAGTTAGTCTCTTTTGTTTTGGGTTTGTCTTGTTGTATCGAGTCAGTCCTGTTATATAGGAGTCGGGTGATTCCAGGGGTGTTACCTCGGGCGTTACCATTTTGTTTTGCGTTTGTCTTTTCGTTTTGAGTCTGTTTCTGCCAGGGAGCCAGTAATGCCAATAGATTTGAATGAAACAGCAGTGATTTTCACGCTCTCGCGTTTATACGCCTTGTGCGATTATGCCGAAGTTGAATGAGATGGCGATGTTGACTAAGAACTCTGTCTTTTCTGTGCCTTGAAGTTATTGTATTAACCTAAGTTTTTCAAAACTTTTTTGAACACTGCGGTGAAAACGAAGAGGAAGGAATTCCTCGAGATTTGCAAAACTTTGATCAATTGAGAGAAAGAGAGGCGTGCTAAGCCATTAATGAATGAAATCATGGTTGTTAGCGTGAGTACTGAGAAGGACCCTGGCTTGATCCAGACTGGTTTCACACTATCTTCAGCGCGAGCAATTTGTTGCTTTCTTAAAAATTTTCAAAAACAAAATGTTTTGCGCAGTCCTGCGAAGACCTGTGTGGAGTCGCTCTTGAGATTGTGCAGCCTAGGATCGCTCTCAGCCTCGAGACTCAACCCCTTTTGCTTCCAAACCTTGAACTTGAATTCAGAATGTTCAACGGTCAACTACAATGTGAGGCCTGTGTGGCCAGATTTGAAGCAGCCCTTGAACAAGAGGCCAGGAGAGTCGGATCAAGAAGATCGGAAGATCAGAAGAAGCTTGCAAAGCTAGAACAGAAGTACCCTTCGACCTAGGGGCGAAAATGTCCGATGTGCTCGAAGAGCCGAAGATGGATCCTTCTGCAAATCGATACAACAGCCACTCTCTTGGATCTGAGATGGCTTCGAGATCCTAAAACCATTTGGCATGGACTTGTTACACTTTTACCCTTTGAGAGGCTCGCTGGGCCGAAAACCCAGAAGGGCGACCCAGGCAAAAGTTAGAGCAAGAAAAAGAAAAAGAAAGAACAAAAAAAAAACAACAAGAAAAAAAAAAAATGCAAAAAATATACAAAGAAAAGAAATGTGATGAAAAGAAAATGAAAAAATGCCAAAAAAAGAAGAAGAAAAAGGAATGAAAAGAATAGAAAAGCAAAGAAAAGAAAGAAGAACAAAGCTCGCAAGGTCAAAAATCTGCAAAGGGCGCCTTGGCAAAAGTTAGAGCCTAAAAATGAGAGGTTAATACACGAGTGTACCTTAACCTCGAACTACGTAAGGCTTGATTCCCATGTTTGGGATACGTAGGCAACTTCATCCTGAAGTCCAGCCGTAAACACTTCAAATTCGATTGTGTTTATGTGATGGTTCTGGTCTTTGTCTTCACTGTATCAGGAAGTCCGGTTGTGTTAAATCGCTCGAGGGTGACTACAATGTCTTTGCGGTGCCATTCAAACAAGGGCAACTTTCCGTTGCCATTCAGCGCCAGCCGTTTGGATTTCAAACAAGGGCAACTTTACATTTGCCATTCAATGCGCTTCGGTCTTGGTTCAAACAAGGGGCAACTTTCCGTTGCCATGCAGTTCTCTTCAAGCACGAGGCAGTTTTCCTTTGGATCCGAGGTTGTGCATCTCAGGAGTAGGTTTCACGCTCGTTGAGCAAGTGGCCGTTTGCAAAAATAGTTTTTGAGAATTTTTACTAAGGTTGACTAATTTTCTCGAAAATTGTTCCATCTTTTCCAAAAACTGGACCATTTCTTGGACCAAAAAAAAAAGAAAATTTTCAGTGCTCATAGCTTGACTTGTATGATTTCAAATCAAAAATTGAACAAGCATGTTAATCTAACTCTCATGTCGGTCAAAATTACTTTAGCAAAAGCTCAAAAATAAAAAATGGTCAAAATGATGAACTAGGGGCACAGTTGAGTCAAGTTCCCTGTCTTTTCCCTTTTATCAATGCACTTGCCAGAAAGGGCACTCTACTTGCCAGAAAAGGGCACAACTAAAGCTAACAACAAAGGGCTGAAAGCTCTCTCACCCTCCAAGCAACGAGATATCAAGCCAAGTGCGAAGCACGAACTGGAATGAGGCAAGATATTCCACTCCATCATCTGGACAGATCTTATCACGTCCAAACTCCCCAGCAAAGCATCATCAACCGATGCTAGCTGCAGATTTGCTACACACCCAGTTGTAGCGCAACCCCTCTGTGGGAGGAATTCACTAGCTGTGAGCGGAAGAAAGAGAATCTAGCAGAATGCTAGGGGCACGAGCCCACAACTTGTTGTTTATCCATCAACCACCTAGGGGAGGGATTGAAAAATGAGAGATTGAAGAATAGAGAGATGTGCGATGAGAGGAAAAGTGAGAAAAGGGCTTTTTCAGAAAAACAGAGCTTGAGGGCCGAGTGATGTGAGAACCACAAATAAGAAAAGGGTGGGAAACACTACCCGGTGAAACAGGCTCCCTGTGCACGTCTGAGTGTCGTGTCTTTTTGTTTTATCTCGTTTCTTGTTTTGAGTCGTTTCGAGTGTTACTCGATGTGTCTAGGTTGTGTGCCTTTTATTTCCTTGTTGAGTCGTTTTGCTGTGTTCAGTCGTAGGCTCAATACCTGGTCGAAAAACTCATCTCTCAATTTCAAAAATAAAATTGTTTTGTGCCCCGAGTCCCGTGCCGTTCTCCACATTTGTGCAAAACAGAATTTGTTCTTTCATAAAACCGCAAGCTTCAACTCAGGTCATTTGAGAACAGTAGAACCAGGACCTTTCTGAAGCTATAATGGTTCCGGATTTTGCGAAAGCAAAAGAGGAAAATGTCGGGCATCTGAGTTTGTTCCAACTTCAGTAGGCTCCGAGATTGTATTCCGTGTGTACCTCTTCAGGTCTTGCCAATGCTCTGAAGTATGAGTGTGCCTCTACTTCAAGCTCAAGATCAAGTCTACCTCAAGCCAGAATGGCGATCAGAAGTGCTCTCTCTGAGTACCAGTTCCTTGTCGGGGTCATCTTGGCTGTGTTCGCAATGAGTTCCTAGGAGACCAACTGCGACGGTGGAAACTAGAGTTCGAATGGTCATTTGCCTAGAACGCATAAAGGTTAAAGATTTCGAGACTAAAGTCTGGTTTAAATACCCAGAGGCGTGTCCTCGGCTTGAAATCCATATGGAAGCCCCATAGGTTGAGATAGCGTGTATGCACCTCAATTCTGGATACTGGACCAACCTAGTCTGTCACCCCGTTGGAGAATAGGAAAAGTTGTGAATATGATCAGGAAAACAAGCAGCAGCCATAGCTCCTACATACAGATGTTGTTACTTGTCAGTATTTCAGAGCCTTTGTACTGTGAGTTCAAGGTAAAGTGTTCGAAGAGTATGAGGGGAGATCCCCGTCAGAGTAGAGCGGTTCACCGCCACTCACCTCAGGAGGTGCTTTCTAAAGCGCTGCTTTGTCCATTTATTGCTTTCCTTAAGCATCATGCATTGTAATGCATTGTACCTATCAAGTTTCTTTCTCAGTCATGTACAATATTGTATGTACGGTTCATCCAAAGAAGTTCCGTTTGAGATCATTTATTAGTGTATCAATCACATTTCATTCATTTAGTGTATCAATCACACTTCATTCATTTTGTGTATCTATCACACACATTCTCACTTTTGCATATCTATCACACGCATTCTCACTTTGTGTATCTATCACGCACATATTCACTTTTTGTGTATCCATCGCACACCTTTAGTGTATCAAACACACTTGTTCACTCAGTGCATCTATCACACTTTGTGTTCACCTTTTGTGTATCCATCACACACCTTTAGTGTATCAATCACACTTGTTCACATAGTGCATCTATCACACTTTGTGTTCACCTTTAGTATGTCTATCATACTCTGCTCACTTTGTGTATCAATCACACTATGCTTATTCGTTGCATTTTTATGCACATCTGTCTAGCATTGTTATGCTCATTACTTGCATTGTTATGCACACTTCACCTGCATTGTTATGCACATTTTCACTTGCAATTATCACTCTTTCTCCTCCGCGTCGACAGGTTGAACCTCTTCGGTTAAAAGTATTCGGAATACGTTCAATGCTTACACCATTAAACACCGGATCGTCCTATGTTTCTCCTCTTGATTAAAAGCGTTGAATCGTTCCAATGCTTACACCATTCTGAAACGGGATACGTCCTATGTTTCTCCTCTTCGATTAAAAGCGTTGAATACGTTCAATGCTTACACCATTCAAAACCGGATCGTCCTAATTTTCTCCCTCTTCGGTTAAAAGCGTTGAGAATCGTTCAATGCTTACACCATTCAAACACGGGATCGTCCCTATGTTTCTCCTCTTGATTAAAGCGTTGAATACGTTCCAATGCTTACACCATTACAAACAAGGATCGTCCTATGTTTCTCCTCTTGATTAAAAGCGTCCGAATACGTTCAATGCTTACACCATTACGAAACAGGATACGTCCTATGTCTCTCCTCTTCGGTTAAAAGTGTTGAGAATCGTTCCAATGCTTACACCATTACGAAACAAGGATCGTCCTATATTTCACATTCCTTGTAGAACACCGGATACGTCCTACATTTCTCCTCTCTTGCGGAACATCGGGATCGTCCTATATTTCACATTCCTTGCGAGAACAGGATCGTCCCTCGTTTCTCCTCTCTTTGCGGAACACGGATCGTCCTATGTTTCACATTCCTTGTGGAACACCGGGATCGTCCTATGTTTCACATTCCTTGCGAACACCGGGATCGTCCTATGTTTCTCCTTCTTTTCTAATCTTTGGGATCGTCCTAATCTTTGGGATCGTCCTAATCTCGGGATCGTCCTAATATCTGGATCGTCCTAACTTTCGGGATGCATCCTAACCTTTGGGATCGTCCTAATCTTCGGGATCGTCCCCTAACCCTTGAATCGTCCTAATCCTTGGGATATGTCCCTAACCTTTGGGATCGTCCTAACCTCCGGGATCGTCCTCTGTTCCCCCTCTTTGGTTAAGAGCATTTGGAATACGTTCAATGCTTAAACCACTCCGGCTCTTGGGATAAGTCCCTACGTTTCTCTCTTTGTTCCTTTCTCAGCATTTCATTCGCGCTGTCTTGCGCACCTCACCTGTACTTGTTAGTACATTACATTATTTTGCATACAAACCGGCTTCGCGTAGCGTGTAAGTCCAATCTTTAAACCGGCTTCGCGTAGCGTGTAAGTCCAATCTTCAAACCGGCTTCGCGCAGCGTATAAGTCCAATTATCAAACCGGCTTCGCGTAGCGTATAAGTCCAATCTTCAAACCGGCTTCGCGTAGCCTATAAGTCCAATCTTCAAACCGATTTCGCGTAGCGTGTAAGTCCAATTATCAAAATCTTCTTGCATATCATTGTGCATCCTGCCCCTGAACTACGTTGGTTTGATTCCTTGCAAAAGGATACGTAGGCAGCCTGCGGGCACAACCATTTATTTATCTATATTTTGTTTGTTTGTCCAAGTCTTCGGCCTTGTCAAAAATGGGTCGTCTCTAGGCTTTGACATTCACTCCTGTCACTTCTTGACTTCCGAGTTCTGTCAAAGAGGGGCAACTGCAGACACCACATTTTTGACCGTCCATAAGACTTGGACGCGACTGATGGTTTACATGGTGGAGAAAGTTGTGCAGGGGAAAGGTGCAATTTCTTCGGCAAAGAGAGAGGAACAAATCCCAAATTCACGCCCCATTTTGGACCAAAGCTATTTTGAATGGTTTTTAGACCTTAAAACCCTCTCTTTCAAAACATTTTTGAAATAAAGTTTCTGCGATGTTCCGAGGCTCGCCTTTTGCCAAACGTCGCGTTTTTCGGTAAACCGAGCAAGGACAAAGTGGAAACGAATGAAAGAGAGATGAAATCTTTGAAAAATCTTTCAAAACACCTTACTTAGGGGTTTGGAGTTGAAGAAAAGAGGAGAAGAGGGAAGAAATCCAGTTGGGGGAGAAAATGGGCATGAACCCTCAAGAAAAGTCGAACAGCCCTCGCCGAATCGGGCCTATTCGTTCGCATACTTGGAATCAAGCTACGAGGCCACCACCGTTGGAAAAATTACTCCCGAGGCTTCATTTTTCACTCAAGAATCTCCTAAATTCAATTCCGGACAGAGGAAATATCGTTGGTTGAAGTAAGGCATCACTCCGGTTGAACCGAAATCTGCGCGGCTTCACGGAAACGGGCATAACTTTTTCCACAGGAGGAATTTTGATGCAAGGTTTGCGCCATTGGAAAGCTAACTTCCGGGGATTCAATTTGGAAACTTGAATGGCCACCATTGGACTTCCCAATCATCCACCGGCCACTTTTATTCCCGGCAGCCTATTTTTCTTGCCTTGAAAGTAGTTGGCCGGCCAGAAAATCTAGCTGGCCGGCCACCCTTTTTGTGAAATGACCTTTTTGCCCCTTTAAACTAGCTGTCCATGCCCCCCTCCCCAAGTGTGTCGTAGATGTGAATTTTGTTTTCCACTACACCCATGTCCGAGGGTTTGGCCATTTTGGGGGGAAACTTGACTAGTTTTTCCTCCCTTTTTTCCCTCCATTTTTCCACCAATTTTGCCTACATATACACCACCTCAGGTCTGTTTTTAGGGTTAGAAAAAATTGTTGGAGAGTCTTGTATACACATCTCTCTCCCTCTCTACTTCCAAGCTCAAAAACAACCAAGTTCCAACCCCATTTCTTCATCACCACCAAGCACCACCACTACTACTCCATTTCCAGCATCTTGAGGGGCTTTCCAACAGCTAGGAGGCATCATTTTCAGTCCTAGAAGCAGCCAAGGTTTTGGTCTACAAGGGTGAGCACTCATTTCCCCTTTTGAGCTCAATTTTTGTATCATTTTTCTACCCTCTTTGCTTGCTGTTTTGGGCTCCGACCCCAACTGTAACTAGGCTTATTTTGAGCTATTTTACATGTTTGTTGAAGGGCTCAACACTGTTTGAGACCCCCATTTGGTACTTGCTTCAATATCCTCTTGAATGCCATAATCTTGCATAGTATTTCTAGCCCATTTTTAATCTGTTTTTGAGCATGATGTAAACTGTAGTTGGGCCTATTTTGATCCCCTCTTCAACATGGAAGAAGGGTTCAACCTTGTTTGGGACCTCCATGTGTGACTTGCTTCATTGCCCCTCTTTGGTCCCTATTTTTGCATGATTTTTTAGGCTTATCTTGCTCCTGTTTTCGGCCATGCTCAGAACTGAAAGTGGCCATATTTTGACCCCCTTGTCATGTTTCATGAAGGGTCTTTGGCTGATTGATGAATATTTTTCCTACTTTATGTTATACCCTTTTGTGGCCTTAATCTTGCATTGCATTTTGAGCATGTTTGCATACTGATTTGGGGACTGTCATAAACTGTAAATGTTCATATTTTTGGTCCCTCTTCAGTGTTGTAGAGTGGTATTTTTATGTTTGGGCTTTTCATCTATCACTTGCTCCATTGCCTCCCTTGCAGAGCCATTTTTGTATGCCATTTTAGCCCTACTTGTGATTGCTATTTGGCCATGTTTTGAACTGTAAAAATGCTATTTTTGGGGCTGCCTTGCTTCTTATTTTTCATGTCATGCACCAATTATGTATGCATTGTGTAGTTATAAGCCATTTCATACACCAAAATCCATGTTTCGGGAGTGATTCCATGCATCGGGTTTCGTTTTACCGGGTTTCGGGGCTGTTTTCCCCCTCATTTTGCCACTAATTTTTGCATGTTTGCATGTCATATTCCATGTCTTTGCCATGTCTCATTAGAGTGGCATTTTGGTGCTCGAGGGTCCATCCTCGATTTGCGTGCACGCATGCACGCATTTCGAGGTGTCTTGTTTTCATCTGATGGCCTCCTATGTGAGTGTGGCTGAGGCTCTCTCATGTTGGTGTAAGCCCATTATTGCATTGCGTATGCCATTTCATCCATAGCATTGTGTATGCCCGGTTGTGTATTACCTCGTGTAGCGTGTATGCCATTCCATAACATTGTGTATGTTAGGATTGTATATTAGTTGCATTTCATGCATGTCATGCATATCACATCGTGTTCGGGATAAGAGTTAGCTCGGGCACGGGAAACGAGGTGCGTTCCGTACTCCGAGTGACGGAACATGTCTCAATTCCCAAGTCACCGACACTCCGGATCATCCATGATGGAGTTAGGTTTTGTTGTGTGTTCATATGCATTCATTCCATATTGAGTTGTGCAATTCGGCTCCTCGGCCATCATGCATCGAGATGCGTGATTGGTGGCACGAGGATCGAGGCATGCATACATTTGTGAAATACATTGCTATGCCCCTTTCTTGCTCTCTATTGCAGCAAAATGAAGAATCAGCAACTTTTTGGAGCTTGGCACGCATTTTGAGAAACATTACAAACAGAGGCTAATTGGGGCATCCCAGTGGATTTCCGCGCAAGGCAGCTCCAACGTGCATCACCCATCAGAATCAAGGCAGTCCCTGGTTTGCATGCCAGTTTTATAGTTTTCTTAGTTAATTTATTATTTGGACTTTAATATTTTGGACTGTATTATTCTTTCATTTGGGACTGTATTATTTATTTGGACCCTCTGCGCGAGGGCAAAATTGTAATAAATGTGGGTGAGTGTGATGTATGTCTTCTAACCCCACGTCTTTCTTCCCTTTTATTTACCTGCTTACGATGGTTAGATATAGGGCATATTTCAATTAGCATACAGTATGACAACATGTTTGCATCATTCATCTGTTTTGCACGCACCGGGCTCGGCGCATCATACAAACTCCATTTGTATTTCAATTCCAAGTTGAGTACTTGATAGCTGTTGCATCTCATATGCCATGTTTAGAATAGCCGAGCCTGCTATAGTTTGCATTTTTGCATGTGTTGCATTAGGCATTTTCTGTATACTTAAGAACCATGCATGGATTTCTAATGAGCTTCTGTTTTAGCTTGGAGTACTCGGTGAGTTTTACGCTTTAGCATCCTTGCATGCGTGTGAGTGTTGCTATGAATAGCATGCTTACCATGAGGCTACGTGCTTATGTGATATAACTGCCTTGAATGCCTGTGGGTGGAGGTTGGGTTACTTGGATTGGACAATTCATCAAATGTTTGTTTTAAGCCCACTATATAGTGGCAAAATCACGTTTTCTAAGCCCCAGGGTGGCAAATCACGTCTTAGCCTACTGCGGGTAGCACCATCAAACCATTTTTCAAAAACAAACATGAAGTGTTTTGTTCCAATTCAGTGACTCGATCTATACTTGTATCTTTGTGCATCACATAATAACCTAGGCTAATAACGGAATAAGAACATACAATGTTTTCAAAATAAGACATCATGGTTAGTAGAGGCGGTCTTTGGCCAAGGCGGCGAGAATGCTCACGAAGTGACCTTCTAGCACACCCAAGTTCCGAGCCAAGGTAACTTTGGTGATGACGGACACGTGGCCTTTGGCACCGAGTCAGGGTTTCCCAAATTTCTCATTATAAAATATTTTGGAGGCGACTCAGATGTCGGCAAAGCGATCCATGTTTGGCACTTCTTTCAAAAATTTATTTTCAAAAGCGATTTGCAGATTTGGACTCTTTGGTTCAAGATTAAGAACGTGACATTTGAGTCCTTCGAATGTAGTAGACCATAGCCACGAGCGGGAGTCGCACCCTCCGGGATGCGTTCGGGGGCGTCTCTGTATGTACAAAATACTTTAAAAAAAATGATAAAACTAATAAAAGGTTTTGCCAAACAAAATAGCAGCATGATGTCAACAAATAAAACACTCTAGATGGTGTGACTTATGTATCAGTAAAGCCTATAAAATGTTCAGAAATGAGATAACAAATAATCTTTTAATGTGAATTTATAGAAATCATATAGAGGCAATTCCTAAAACAACTCTAAATTAATCAAATCAGACTGGAAATAAAGAGCATATATGAATAAAAAACAAAAGGCCAAAAGAGTATCTATAAATAAAAAGCAGAAGGCCAATTTTATAAACACAAAGAAAATAATTAGATTTTTAATTAAGAGATTATTATGTTTAAGGCAACAAATTTGAAACTTATCCCAGTCAAGTTCATTAATTGAAAAAATATATATCTAAAAGTCTTTGTATAATAACTTATTTTATATTAGCTAAAAATTATAAGGAGAATCACTGAACAGTGGGATAGGGGGAAAAAAATTATACAAACATTGGGGGTACTACTCAAACATTATCGGAGTAAAAACTTTGAGTTGCATCCCTCCATATTTTTTTTTTGGGTATCACTATTTGATAATTCTGTCAAATTTTTATATATATAAATATATATACAAACATAATTTGCAAAAATGGGTCTATACTATAATAAGAGATGAAAACGCTCATACCATGTCTAATCACTACAACAAATAAGAGTTTTAAAGACCAAATATTTTGGTCTTTAAAAGTGAAAATTTTGTCGCAAAAGGCATTCAGGGACCAATTTCTATCGTTATGAGAATAGTCGCTAAAAGGTCGTCCCGAAAAATCCAAAACAAGGCTTTTAGCGAGAAAATTTTGAAGATGCCAGTAATAAATAGACTTTTAGGGACAAAATAATTTGGTCTCAAAATGGTTTATTTTTTGAGACAAAAAATTTGGTCCCAAAAGGATAATAATTCATTACTAATGTCTAATTTTTGTTACTAAAATTATAATAACGATATTTTTAAACAAAAATATTTGGTTCCTAAAAAGTAATTTTGTCCCCAAATTTTAGTCTCTAAAACCTTAATTTTTTGTAGTGAATCGTCTAATTATACAGTCAATTTGTCAATAACACTCCTACAAGTAATGGCTACTTCCACCAATGCCTAATATGGATGACACAACGATTCAATTGGCATCAAAAATATTATTTTGTTGTTGAAGCTATTTATACATCACAAACTATCATTATTTATGTCCGAATGAGATTTTATTTTCTTGTCAATTGAATCGATTTTAATTAATGTTGGTGAATCAGATTTTATAAACATAGTGCAAGCCAGGGAGGGACAAAGGGGATGAACATTTTACCGTGGATGTCCGAAGGTGACAAAAAAACTATGCGGATGTCCGAAGGCGAGGCAGCGAATACGAAATGGGTGATCATGTTTTTATTAAGGTGACACCAATGAAAGGGCAGACTCACTTTGGAACCAAGGGCAAGTTAGCACCGAGATATGTTAGGCCATATGAAATCATTGAAAAGATCAATCCAGTGGCATATCAGGTAGCACTTCCTCATGAAATGGAACATATGTATAATGTCCTTTATGTTTCGATGTTGCGAGATTATCTTCGGGATCCTTTTCATATTATTGAGCCTATTCACGTGGCATTGAGCGGTGATTATATGTATGAAGAAAGGCCCATTCAAATTGTAAACAAACGAATCAAGAAGTTAAGAAACAAAGAAATTCCATTAGTAAAAATGGATTGGCAAAATCATGGTGGTATCTATTCGACTTGGGAAAGAGAAGATGACATGATGAAAAGATACCCGGACCTCTTCCCACTTGATCCAGTATTCTTTCCGGAGAAAGGTAATTGAGTTTGGAGGACCACACGTCCTAAGAGGGAGAGGATGTGACAACCGCCTCCTTAATTAAGCAAATTAATTAAATTGATTATGTACTTATTGCTAATTATATGATTATATGTGATGAAGTGTTATTGTTATGTCATGTGAGTGTTTACATTGTGTTGTAAATGAGCAGAGATAGATGAGAGTGAGAATTTAAACCTGTTTGAATCGCTAATTTTAACAAGTTAAAATTAAATAATAGAATATCAAATTAGAGCCTAATTCACACTCATAGAATTAAACTTAGTGTAATTGAGATTAGTTATGAATTAATTTAATTTAATTAGCAATGATTTATTAGCCTTGGTTAAATTAATTAGAATATTAATAGAAATTTAATAAATCACACTTACCTATTTATCCATTAAATTGATATAAGGGAATATTGAGTCTTGTTGAGTCATACTGTAATGACCCGAAACTGTGTGTCACAATTATCAGTAATTAATTATGCATTTATATGATTTAATTGAAGATTATCTGTTTGAATTAGCAAAATATCTGTTGGAAGTACGACTTCGGGACTGAAATTGATGACCGAAATGGGTTCAGAAAATGAAATTGAGCATGCCTATGTGTTGTCGGGAATTTTTAGAACCATTCGAAACAATAAATTGAAGACTGAATTTTATCTGATTCGTTATGCCCCGTTTGGCATGTTTTTGGCTTAAGTGGATTAATTGGATATTATGATATATACATATTATAAAGATAAGGATGCTTTGACCCATTGACTCAAACCAAAGAAAGAAAATCTAAGAGAGAGAGAGGAGTTCCTGGGAGAGGGAAAGCAAGGGGGAAGAAGAGAAAGAAAGGGAAAGTGAGCTTAACTCTTCTCCATCAAAGAAGTAAGGTAAGTTTGTTGAACTAAGGTTGATTTCTTTATGATCTCATGGCTAGTGAATGGAATTAAAGAGAATTCATGTTTAATCTGAGCATCTAGGGCTTTAAATGGTATGATTTATAATTTTTGGTCATGTTTGAGAAAAACCTCCATGGATGTATATAAATGAAGCTTTAGTGTGTTTGTTATGGATTTCCATCTTGATTCATGGGATTGATCTTAATATGATGCTATTGGGTTTGGAGTGAAGATATAATGGTTAAATGATGTTGTTATACAAGTGTTTTGAGGCTTGGATTTCATGAATGGTAAATGGTTTTGTAAAGGAGAGATTGAAGCTTTGGAAATTCTAGAATTTCGGATTTCGCAGGGTCCGTTCGAGCGGAGGTAAGCCCGCTCGAGCGTAGAAATCACCCTTCCAAAGCCAGTTTTCGAGACGGTTCTGATCGCTCGGCGGACAAGTGGCGCTTCGGCGGGAAGGCTATTTTCAGGAAATTTTGGGGGAAATGAACTACATGATTGCTACATGTTAATTGCATTATTTATCACCTTATGAGCATGAAACGGGTATGAATTACATGAATTACATGAGACTGAAATGAAAGAATGAAACGAAGTAAAGAAAGGAATGAAGTACGTGATTAATGATAATGTATATTGAGAAATGTGCTATAATGTTATGTTGCAGGTCAAATTGAGAAGACCGTGCCATCGGTTTCGGAAAACCTTTGTAAGTGACATTTCTGTAAAGATATGTTATTATGAAATTATGTTCTAAAAGTGCTATGATATGATACGTTTTGAAATGAGAATGTTTTCTGTGAACGAATGTTCTATTGCAAATCTAGTATGGCATCCATAGTCAGTTGAGTCATGGGGGCGAGAACATGCAGGCCCATACGTCATGAGTCATGGGGGACGGCATGGAAGGACAAGCCCATGACCAGTTTACGAGATCTCGGTATGTGTTTAATCGGTGTCCGGGACCGGTTACTCTAGTCGTTAGTCGACACATGTATGTTCTATGGAGTATGCCATTACGTATGTTCTATATGATGACTGATTATGATTATGAATGTTTTTTTTATGGTTTTATAAGAAATGTTGGAGTTCGTTCACTAACCCCTTTACGTTAATGTTACTTGCTGAGCTTTAGCTCATTGTTTGTATTTATGTATTATAGGTGAGCCTTCAAGGAGCCAAGCCTAGGAGTCTAGTCCAGAGCCGCCGTTTTGAAGCCTACCATGAGTTGAGTGCCTCCAAGCTGGGGCCAGGCCTGGAAGGCCGTTTTGTGAGCTCTTGTTTTGTTTTTGTTGTATAGTTGTAACTGAATGATACGTGCTGTATTAGACCATGTTATGTAATGAATGTGGGTAATTAACTCATTTTTGGCATGTAATATATGTTCATATTTATGCACAGCTCTTTGGACTATAGTTATGTGTTTTCGCTTCCGCGAGCCTCGTTTATTTATGTTATGTACAGTAAGGCCTGTGGTAATCTAGGGTTACTGGCCGGTCTCGTCCCCGAACCTCTCGGGGCGAGTTCGGGGCGTGACACATACACTACACATTGATTATGCACTACACATAGACATGTAGAGAGAGAAGGAGGCTCTTGTGAGGGAGAGTTCAATAAGAGAAAGAAGTTAGAAGCAAGAGGAAGTGAAGGAGAACTTGAGATCTTCATAACTTCACAAACTTAAGGTAAGAATTCTACATCAATTCCATGAAATTGAAATACTGTCCTTCTAACCCTTTAGATCTTGAGTTGGTTGAATTAAAGATCATGAATAATTATGAGATTAGTGGTGTAAATTAATGTTAGGAATTTATATGATCACATAAGGAAGGAATTGTGGAAATTAGTTTGAATTAGCAACATGCATGGCATGATTTCAAGGCACTCTTGTTTATATGCATATTTCTTGCAAAATCTTTATAAGTCTAAAAGTTTCAAAAGGATTTTCTCATCAAATTGAAACTTGAAGCTTTGAAATACATGGTTTGTGTATTTATGTTTTATTTGGAGTCTTAAGCTTTCAATTGGCAAATTAGACACTCTTGACAAGTTTTGATTTATGTTTCATGATCAAGGCTCAAAGTCAAGCATGTTATAGGAGTTTTTGGGAGTGAAATACATGGAATTGAGTTTGAAATTTTGTAAAAAGTACCTTTGCCTAACAAAGTCGTTTTCGGATTCAATTTGTAGCACTGCCATACGTGCAAAAAACAGGGCATTTCTACTAAGAACACTGCATTATATGCGTCTTGAGGAGTCTTGAAGATGGTCCCACACGTGACAATAAGCCCCACACGTGCGGCCCCTTTGGGCACCTCCGATTTGTTTTTCGCTTTTCTTTTCCACATTTCGGGCTTCCGTTTGCATGGTTTTAAGGTGTTTTTATGATCATTAGCATCTCTTGAGTGCATTAGATTGCATAAATAAAAAATTATAACCGAATTAGTATAGACGATTAGTTGTTGATTAAGTAACAACCGAATCAAATAGATTTGGCTAGCGGTGTGAATGTCATTGAATTGTTGTGCTTGAATTTGTTTGTTTAGGTTGGATGCCGCATCTTTAGAGCCTTATAGCACGTGTTCCACGGAGCCCACTGTGAGTAACAATGTTGTAAAGATGTGTTCAAATTGTATTTATTTTTTGAATGATAAATTATATCGTTTCTGAACTGTTACTTTTTATCAATTAAATGATGATCCTCTTTTTGAACTGTATTCGTGGCGTCCATAGCATATTGCTATTGTTATTGTTATTGATATTGCTATTGTTACAAAGATCTCTATCAGTTCCAAATCTTGGAACTATTGTTGTTGTTTGATGGCCATCAATTGATTGTTTGATCTTTATAAGACCTATTGTATTGTTGCCATTGGATGTACCACGTACGACCTATATGAATATAATTGATTGAATTGGAAGATTGAACGATTGATTGACCAATGATGTTGATTAAAATGTTCTAATGATAATTGATTGTTTCACAGACTGTAAGAGTATCATTCTTAACCTCTTTACACATTTGTTATTCATTGTGCTTTAGCTCATAGTTTAATATATATATGTAGGTGGCTAGGCATCGGATCAAAGCTAGAGGCATCGACCCAAACCCTTTGTTTTATCAAACCAGCTATTGTGCCTCATTGCGAGGTTCCGAACTAGCTTGTGTCAAGGCTTTTTGGGTGGTTCAAGTTCACCTTTTTGAGTTTGTTAAGTGAAAATAATGTTTTAAGACTTTTAATGATACTGTTTTTGGTGATGGGATTAATTCTCTAACTTGTATTTTGTCATGTACATATGTGTTTATGGGCATAAATTATTATGGTTATAGCTATGTATATGGAAGTTTATTTCCATTAAGGTCTTCACAGCTTATTGGAAATTATCTTATTATTAATTTGCTTCCACCAACCCTCTTTATTTTTTAATATTGTTATTATTGTTAAGCAGACCTTTGGTAATCCACAGTTATTGGTGGTTACAATGCTAAACTTATAAGGCGGGTTTGGGTTGTGATGGTAATGGACTACGTTTGTATTGAAAAAGTGAATCGTAACGTGGTTCAACCCATGATGCGGCGAAAGTTGTCTGTTAAGGGGTAGCTAATTTTGATGTTTTGTTTGAACTGTTATAAATATATACGAAGTTTATATTCCTCAGAAAAAAAAAAATCCCCAATCTTATTTTCTTTTTGTTGTATTTTGTTTTTGTTTTGTTTTGTTTTTTGTTTTTTGTTTTTTTTGTTTTTTTTTTTTTGTTTTTGTTTTTTTCCAGTTTTCTTGGGCTACCCCTTGTCAAACAACGATGCATCAACTAATTTTTTATTTATTTATTTTTAATTTTTTTTTGTCCTTGTTAAACACATTGGTATTAAAAGGGAAAAAAATTGAAACCCAGAAGAAAATTTAAAACCTAGGTTTTGTTAATATATATTTTTTTCCTTTCTTTTCTTTAGGTTCATTTTAAACACATACTCGTATTGAAATCCAATATGAAAATTGAAAGAAAATTGAAACCCATATTCTATTTTAAATTCCATTTGATGTGTCAATTGTAAATAAGAGGAATAGTTGTAATGAAATATGTTTAAGAGTTTTTAAAAAGATTTTTCAAAGTGGTGTAATTTGAAATTTTTGATTTTTTATTATTTAGATATATCACAAATTGTGATTTTTTCTTCAAGGGTAATTTTACAAAAGACATAAGGTGCATTGAAAGTAAATAATATTCTTAAATAATTTAATAAATAGTACTTAAAAATGGAACGTACTGCGTAATTTTTTGGATGTAAATAAAATCCCCCTTATCTTTGGTTAGAGGATTTGATGAGAAAAATGAAAAGGAAAAAGGAAATGCAATCTCACTTTTTTGTGTTGATTATAATGAAAAACACAAGAAAAAAAAAAGTGAGAAGAAAATGCAATCACACTTTTTATTTTTTGAGTTCACTTAAATTTTTTTCTTTCCCCATTTCCCAACTCAACCAAACATAGGGGGTGTTTGGTGTGGATTAATATAAACTAAAAGCTGATAATTAGAAAGCTGTAAGCAAAAGCACCACTTCTCTAGCTTTTAAATAATCAGCTTTTCTCAACTTATTTAAGTTATTTCTGCCTAAAAAGTTATAATTTAAAGCTGTACCAAATAGTCTGGCACAGATTCTTAAATTAAAATAAGTTATAATCACCCCCTATAATCCACACCAAACACCCCCATAGTTTTGGAATTCGAATCCTATCAATTATTTCTCATTTTCTTTTCTATTTTCTTTTCCTTTTTATTTTTCTCATCAAATTCTCCAACCAAACAGAACCTCTAATGGTTTTGGTTCTATTTTACATTCCCTTTTAATAGTATCTTGAAGGAAAAATTATTTAGTGCCCATGAGACACCACATGACTCATGCCCTACACCAATTATAAAGTATTATACTCTTGCTATTTTCCTGTGACTCAATACAAAAAATGTGAGTTTCACCCTCTCTTCTTGAAGTTAGTACATTGCTAATTGCTAGTTTTTTACTAGGAGTTGACTTTTTTCAAATCGTTATCTTAATCTGAGAGAGTGTTTAGGTTTGCTTAGCCTATTTTGGGATTGATTTTGGTGATTCGAATTGTTCATTTTTTAGAACTTGTTGAGTAAAATATTCATGTAAAAATAAGATGATTGGATATCGGTAGGTTTATGTTTGAATTATATTTATTTTTAAAAAATGAACAACAAATATAATTTTAAGAGTAGTCATCCATTTTTTGTGATATAAATTTGATTTAAACATATAACTATCGATATCCGATTATGGGGGACGTATTTTGTGAAATAACAGCACGTAGCCAAGGTGATACTGGAGTGTTAGCCGAGGTGCCACGTGGCTTGGTCATGATGTCGAGGTGAGCTCGGCTAGGCCGAGGTTACCTGCGGAGATACTGGAATCTGAGATGAGCGGATAAAGGGACAAGAGTCCTAAAATGGGGGAGGACCTCAGTCTAGATAAAGATAAAACTCTTAGGGAGTTTATCTCTATTTGGTTGGGAGTCCAAGATGAGCATTGAGCCAGAGTCCATTGAAGCTAGGCTTTTACAGGGATCAAGTTAGTGCTGGCTATAAAAGTAAGGCACTGTAGACACCCCATTTTTGACCGTCCTTAAGACTTGGACGTCATCGTTTGAACACTCGGTGATCATCCATGCTCGTGTTCGTTTTGAGTTCTCGGAGGTTTCGGCTATGCGCCTTGCCTTAAGACCTCTCAACTTGTCTGTTTTGTGCTTGGTTGTGGACCAAATACTTGTGTTTTTGCTTGTAAGGGAAGAGGGTGGCTTGTTTACCATCCCCTCAACCCATCGGCCATGGCATGATGCCATCAGCCCCTTTTTCTTGCCATCGGCCAAGAGTGTTGGCTGGTCGGCACTATATTTAGTCGGCCGGCACTTGTGTTGGTCGGTCGGCCATTTTTGGTGGCCGAACCCTGTTCATCTGCTTTATGCAGATAAATTATGCCAGCTGGTATAGTTGGCATCCACAATTCACTCCCTCCATACATGTGTATGGAGGGATTTGCCCTTGCTTAGCTTCTCTTGGAAGCTTTAGAAGTTGAAATTCTTTAAAGAGGGAGCCCCTCCTTCCTCCTCTAGGGTTCAAAAAATTGCCTTAGAAAAGATAGATACAGCCTTGTATCTATCTTGCCTTGTTTCTCAATTTTTGTGCTCCAAAAGTGTAGTATTGTCTTAGTTTAGCACACAAACACCTAGCAATACACCTCTTTATTCTTGAGGTACTAAGGGGTTGGTTTTGGTGTTCTTGGGTGGGTTTGAACTCAGAAAACCTGCTAGAGCTTGGTTCTTGAAGAGGTTCTTCAAGGGTGAGAAACTACCCCCTTTGTTCCCCATTTTTGCACAAGCTTTTACCCTACCTTACATGCTGTTTTGAGCTTAACTTATAATTGATAAAAGTTCTAATTTTGCATGCTTTTGATCTTTGTTTAAGGTCCCTTTGAGGTTTGGGGTTGTTTCCCCCCTCTTAGGCCTTGTTAGGCCTTGTTTTAGGCCATCCATTTTGGCCTTTGTTCTTAGCTTTGCATGACTCTCTACCACTGAAATCCAGAGGATTTTCAGTGGTGAAGAGGTGGTTTTGGTGTCTTAAATAGGAGAGGGTCATCCCCTCTCCTTGTTATCTTTCATGCTTGCATAAATGGCTTATGTTTGTAGCATGTGTGCTTAGCTTGTTTTAGCTTCATTTCAGTATATATTAGGCTTTTTTTTTTGTCATGATATAGCACTGTTTTGACTTGGTTTAGACTTACCATGCATGCTTTGTATACTTGTCTTGTAATCCCATGATTTGCCTTAACATGCACCATGTTGTAACATGTCTTTTTAGCATGATTTAGGCTTGACTTCATGAAGCCTATAGCCTTGTTTTAACATGTTTGAGCTCTGTTTTTCATTGTTTTGGTCATGCTTGCATCGTTTTTTATAGCTACCGTGCATTCTAGCTTGTTAGCTTTGGGTGCTTAAGACACTAGCATGCTCTATTTGGATCATTTCAGTGGTTTGGCATCACTTGTCATGTTATTTCAGTCCATATAGTATGCTCAAACACTTGCATTTATCACTCCTTTAATGCTTTGAAGGGTTTGTGTTTTATGCCTCTTGAATGGTCCATTGTGTATGCCACCATGCTTAGGTCTTTGGGATGCCATCTAAGTGAGTTTTTGGGCTCATTCTAACATGCCATAACTCTGATTTTATGGGCTTAAGTCATACAATGTTTGGTTGTATTAGGTGTATTGTAACACCTCTTTTGTGGCCTTATATGCCTCATGTTTTGCCCCTTTGTTTTAGCTTATTTGGCTTTGGTCATTGCATGTTTTAGGCTCACTCCGCCATGATTTAGGACTATTTGGGGTTATACTTGCCATATGCTCTTTGTTTTATGTAGCTTTGGTTCAAGTCCCTTCACAAGCCTTAGGCTTTGAGCCTTAAGCATGCCATGCTTGACTTGTTTATGTGATTTGACATCACTCCTAGCATCATTTCAGAGTATGTAATGTTGTCACATTTGCATGCTTTTCATTCCTTTTAAGTGTACTTAAAAGTTACTCTCTTATGCTTAAAGTGTTAGCCCAATTGGCATGCATGTTTGTATCTGCATTTGTTCTCTTTTGTAGAGTATTTTGGCGTGATTTGGGCCTATTTGAGAGTGTCCATTTTGGTTTAAGACCATCCGCATGTTGTTGCATGCTTGCCTTGTATGTTGTCACATACTTGTTGCATATTTGGTAAATTGCACGTTGTAGCATGTTAGTTCAATTGTGCCTTGTTGCATACTTATTCCATGACATGTTGTTGCATGCTTAAGTTGTAATGCATTTGGCATGCATTCTCTTTTTTAGTTGCTTAACATGTTGTCACATGTTTGCCTCAAATGTTGTTGCATGTTTGTCATCGGCATCGTTGTTACATGCCTTACATGCTTATTTGTTTAGGTTGTATGCCTATTGCACATCGCTTGTTTGCATGCTCATGTTGCATTAGCTTGCTTGCATGCCTAGGTCGCATAGCACTAAGCATGCATCCCCTGCCTCTTGATCAACCATGATGGAGGTTAGGGCCCCCTTTCGTGTTTATGTGCATTCATTGTACATTAATTTGCACACTCGACTCCTTTGGGCATCATGTATTGAAATGTGTGATTGATGGCCTGAGGGTTGAGAACCATACTCCTTTGAGTCTCAAACATGATAAGGAAGGTGGTCGTGCACACATTGTCATGTAAATGCATTGCCATGCTCTGTTTGTCCTCTGCTACAGTAAAACAGGATTCTGCAAGAAGAGATGGCCGGTTGGCCATCTTTAGTGCCGACTGGCTATGTATTGTTGGCCAAGGTCCCCACAAATGGTCGATGACCAGTTCCTCTTGGCCGGTGGCCTCGAATTTCAGCCGGTGACATCCCAAAGTGCTCATAAGGTGATTCAGAAGCATCCTTGAGGCTTGTATAGTTTTCAGATATGCAGAGCAGTGTAAACAGAGGCAGCATGAGCATAGCGATAGATTTCCGAGCGAAGCCGAGCATGCATGCATTCGTCCCTCTTCCTGAGGCTGCTTTATTGCTTTCAGTAGCTTAATTAATTTGTTTAATTAGTTAAGTGTTGTGTAATAATTAATTAGTTTGTTAGTTAGTTAATTTGTATTATTCTTTCGGTCCCTCTGTCGAGAGGGCGCAGTTGTGTAATAAGCGTGTGTGTGTGAGATGCATGTCTTCCAACCTCCACTTCTTTCTCCCTTTTACTTAACCGCTTATGATAGTTAGTTCTAGGGCATGTTTCGCTTAGCATCCTTATGCTATATATGTTTGCATCCATCCATTTGTATTGCATGCATCGGGTTCGGCGCATCATACTAACCGCATTGTATTTCAATTGTAAGTTGAATACATGTACCGAATTGTCACATCTCACATGCTATTTTAGACTAGCCGAGCCTATTCTAGTTGCATTTTGGATGTGATGCATTAGCCATCTTAACATGAACTAGGATCATGCATAATTTCTAACTAGTTCCTTGTTTTGGCTCGAAGTACACGGTGAGTGTTTATGCTTTAGCATCTTGTATGTATGTAAGTGTTAACATGAAAGCATGCTTGTCATGAGGCTAATTGCTTATATGATATAACTGCCTGAATGCCTGTGGGTGAAGGTTGGATTACTTGAGTTGGAACAATTCATTAAAATCCGTGTTTTAGCCTACTTGTGAGTAGCAAACTTCAAACCATTGAAAAACAAACGGATATGCGATGCTTTGTTCCGAATTAGGCGATCTAGTTTATACTTGTGTGTTGTGCGCATCACATAGTAATTCTAGCTAATTAACCGGAATAAGAACGCATGTGTTTTCAAAAATGAGATATCATGTTTAGTAGTGGCCGATCTTTGATCGGGCGAGTGGGGGTGTTCATAGCTGACCTTTCCCAATTGTATCCAAGTTCCCGAGCTGAGGCAACTTTGGTGATGACGGACATGTGGCCTTAGGAAACGAGTCAACGAGTCAGGGTTTCCTAAATTCTCCAAAAATAAAATATTTAGGTGGTGACTCTGTATCTGGCAAAGCAGTCCATGTTTGGCACTTCTTTCTTAAAAATCAATTTTCCAAAATGATTTGTCGGATTTGGACTCTTTGGTGATTTATCAATCGTACATCGCACATTGTGAGATCAGATTAAAAATCGTGACATTTGAGTCCGAACTATAGCATAAAGCCCTCGAGGGCACGTCTACATGCACCTTTATGGGTCTAAGATACGCTTTTTGTATTCTGGCTAGTGAGTTGAGCACTATTTGTTATCTTTGAGAGATAACTAAGTACTTATTTGATCGTCGGAGTGCTCCCAGGTGGACGAACCACCGCTGGAGTCTTATCGTTCTGTGATAGGTCGTTTGGGCATGATCTATTCTGCTTGTGCTTTCCTACTGAGTTCTTGTTTGGCAGTGTGGTCGAAATCAGCACCCACAATTTGGCACTGTCTGTGGGAAACGTAAGGAAAATAGATGGCCAACGACGGGTAGAATGAAAAGATTGGGGGTGACATCCCTAGTGGGAGTGGTAAAAATGTCGATTCTAACGTTGAGGAGGACAACTGTAATGAAGAACCTTGGGACAAGAATCCAGAAGAAAAGGACGTCGGCCAAGGGGGAGACGCATTGAAGAAAGCATGTCAAGGCGGGTATTACAATGAAAGCGACCTCTAAGTATAGAAAAATAGATGCCTAAGGAGGGACGGCGAGATGAAGGGAATGGCAAACAAGTTGGCAGACCTATAATCGGTTATCAACTTCATGATGTAGAACAACGTCATGTAGCCACCGTTTTCATTGGAGGAGACGCTGATTCCAACGGCCGAGAACGATGCCTAGAAAGGGGGACAAAAAGCAAACCCTACAGTCTCTCAGCATGACAGGGTAAAAGAGCATTTGTATCGGCCTTCATGGGAAGTCGGGCAAGAAGAATCCATGAAAGGAGAGTCTCAGAAGACACCTCGTGCTAAGGAAACATATGTCCAGGAACATCGGCATGTTCAAGGAAATGAGCTTTGTTTTGACACGATGAATGAGGGAGGTCCAAGAGGACTCATAACGACACCAGGAGTAGCACACCAAAAAGGCTGAAATCTGTTAACAGCCGAGCTCCTGGACGGACTAAGGAGGATTTGAGGGACTATCTCCAAAGGAAGCGACAAGATGCTGAGGTCACCTCACTGGTCAAGCTGAGAACGTCGTTTTCAGTAGAATTGGATAAGTTTGAGGCCCCGAAAAGGTTCCACATGCCGAGATTCCAGATATACGACGTTAAGTCCGATCATAACTTTCACGTCGATTTATATCTGAACTTATGGCACTATATACCGGGAACGAACTACTGCTCTGCAAGGTGTTCCCCTCATCCTCTGGGAAAGTCGTATCAGATTGGTTTCACAAGTTGCCGAAAGGAACTGTGAAAAGTTGGAAAGCCCTGGCCGAGATGTTTGTAGCCAGGTTCGTTACAAACAAACTGCAGCCATTGAGGGTAGACTCCCTAATGGCTATGAGAATTGGCGAGGATGAAAGCCTCAGGGCTTATGTCAAAAGGTATTATGAGGTGTTTAATCAAATACCAGGGTGCAACCAAGAGTTGGCGGTTGTATCTTTTAAGAACGGCCTGAACGATAACTGCCTACTTCGAAAGTCACTAGCAAAGACACTGCCAAAAACAATATGATGGAACTTATGGCTAGAATTGAGAAATATGCGAGAGTAGAAAAAGACATGCCAGGAACAAAGGCATCAAAGCAAGAAAAAAGGAACGGCTCTCTGAAGCGAGGCCGAGGTAATACAAATTTTAGTAATCAAGAAACAGATCGAGGGTCAGAAATGCCACAGTGATTGATCTTGATTTACAAAGTCTTGAAAAGAATTAGGAATCAGCCTTACTATAAAGCATCAAAGAAGATCCCTGGCGAATTTATAGGAAGAAGCCTTGGGAAACACTGTGTCTACCACAATGAGGATAGACATCTGACTCAGGGGTGCAGAGCCCTAAAAACACATTTGAAAGAGCTAGTAAGACAAGGTCACTTAAGGGACTTGGTAGATGAGGCTAGAACAAGGGAAGAGCAAGCAAGGCTGCCCCAAGCACCAACAGCACCACCTCTACCAGTACCGCAACCGTAGGTAGACGGACCTTGAGTGATCAATGTGATTCACTCAAAGGTCAATGAGAACGAGGTACATGGGGAGGTAAAACACTTACAACATATGTATCAGGTCCAACAAAAGAGGCCTAGGACAAGCAGTACCGGGGACCAATGGTGTCCTTCTTGAAGCAGACCTAGACATGGTGCAACATCCATACAACGATGCTCTGGTAGTGACCCTCAAAATTGAAAAGTACCAGGTAAGGCGCATTCTAATTGACCAAGGCAGCTCTTGTGACATCATATATGTCAGATGTTACAAGGAACTCAGCCTTCATCGAGATGATTTGGAGCAGTCCAACAGTCCAATGGTCGGGTTCAATGGAATGCCGAGATGGCCCCTGGGAGCAATAAGTTTAGAGGTGCAGGCAGGCAACAAGAAGGTAAGTACAGAGTTCACAGTAATTGACACCCTCTCCTCTTACAATGTTATCTTGGGGAGGTCATGGTTGCACGCAATGAAGGTTGTTCCTTCAACACTACACCAGCTGTTGCGGTTCCCAATAGAGTATGGAATTGAGGAGGTCAGAGAGGATCGGGTGTATGTAAAGAATTTCTCCATGGCAGTAATGAAATTCACCTGCAATGTATGAGAAGCAGAAACAGTAGAGATTGAGGACAAGGACATGGAGGTCTTAGATGACGTTGGCAAAGAGCTGGCCGACAAAAGCGAGGAAGCCTTGAAGAAAATTTTGGTCCAACAAGGGGATGAAGAGCGTTTCTTCCTCCTTGGCTCAGGCTTGGCCAAGAAGGAGGAAAGAGAGTTAGAAGCATTGTTGCGAGCAAACATAGAGGTGTTTGCCTGGACGCCATACGAGATGCTTGACATTAACCCCGAGGTTACATGCCACAAACTAAATGTAGAAAGGTCGGCTAAACCCGTCATTCAACGAGCGAGAAAGCCGACGTTGGTTCATGTGGAAGTAGTAGAGGAGGAAGTGGACAAATTGTTAGAGGCCAGAGCCATGTGAGAGGTAAACTACTCTACTGTTGTCCAACAACGTGGTTGTGAAAAGAAAAATGAGAAGTGGAGGGTCTGTGTGGACTTTACTATCCTGAATAAGGCTTGTCCCAAAGACAGTTTCCCACTCCCCAAGATCGATCAATTAATGAATGCCACTTCAGGGTATGGAAGGATGAGCTTCCTGAATGCTTATAGGGGGTACCATCAGATAGCAATGTATCCCTTGATGAAGAGAAGATAGTATTTATCACCCCAAAAGGGCTGTATTGCTACAGAGTGATGCCTTTTGGGTTAAAAAATGCAGGAGCAACGTACTAGAGGTTAGTGACCAAGATGTTCAAACATCTAATTGGAAAAACAGTGGAAGTATACATTGATGACATGGTCGTGAAGACCAAAGAACCTGAGGATCATCTGGCCGACTTGAAGACAGTTTTCGACATCCTTAGAACATATCGACTCCGACTCAATGCTTCGAAATGTGTATTTGGAGTTGGATCTGGTAAGTTCTTGGGATACTTGGTTACCAGAAAGGGCATTGAGGTAAGCCCAGATCAAATTAAGGCCATCCTGGATTTGAAAAGCCCAACGTCGGCAAAACAAGTGCAGATGTTGACTAGAAGGGCCACAGCCTTGAACAGATTTATAAGCAGAAGTTTAGATAAGTGTAAACCATTTTTTAGTCTATTGAAAAATGCCACAGATTTCTTGTGGACAGAGAAATGTGAAACCGCCTTGGCCGACTTGAAGAGGTACCTGACCACAACTTCAGTTCTCTCAAATCCAGTACCTGGAGAGGAACTGTTCTTATACTTGGCAGTTTCGGAGCATGCAGTGAGTGTAGTAATAATCAGAGAAAAGAAGGGAAAACAAAGGGCAATATACTATGTGAGCTAAACCCTTGCAGGCGCAGAGACTAGGTATTTACCCCTGGAGAAATTGACATTGGCCTTAATGATGGCCTCCAAGAAGTTGAACCATTATTTCGAAGCCTACAACATTGTGGTGTTGACTGAGCACCCTTTGAAGTCCCTACTACAATTAGGAGATCTGACAAGCAGGGCAGCCAAATGGGAAGTAGTACTGGGCCAATATGACCTGGAATTTAGGCCCAGAACAGCAACTAAGGGCCAGGTTTTGGCTGACTTTGTGGCCAAGTTCATACTAGGAGCCATCCCACGTCAGGCTCTGATGAGCCACGAGTTAGGGTGTCCAGGGGAACAAGAAGAGACCCAGCTGGGAATGAAAAACCCCACAGCAGAGCAAAAGAAGGAAGAAAAACTCAAGCCCTGCGACATTTACATCGGCGACTCCTTCTGCCTGTTTGTTTATGAGAGTTCAAACTGTCAAGGAGCGGGGGCAGGAATAATGCTAGTATCACCAGATGGGCGGATGTTAGAGCAATCTATTCGATTGGGGTTTAAGGCCTCAAACAATGAAGCAGAATATGAAGCACTGATCGAAGGATTGAAGTTGACAGCAGCAATAGAAGTTGACGATGTGGTAGTTTTCTGTGACTCCCAACTTATTGTGAACCAGGCAACATGCGAGTATGCAGCCTGAGATGAAAGAATGATTGCCTATGTCAAAGAGGTTGTTAGACTGCTAGCTTTGTTTCAAGACTGCCGACTACAACAAGTTAGTCGAGATAACAACAGCCATGCCAATGCCTTGGCTAACCTAGCTAGTGCAATGAAATCAGGGGAGGCAAGGACAATAATGGTGATTATTTGTCAGGCCCAAGTGTGGAACCACTAATCACAGAGTATGAAGCCATGTGTGTGGAGATGGATCCAAGTTGGATGGATGCAATAGTAATGTTCCTTAGGGATGAGAAACTGCCAGATGATCACAAAGAGGTGCACAAGACCAGACTGAAGTCGGCAAGGTTTTGCCTAATAGCAAAACGGACATCTCTACAGAAGATATTTTACTGGCCTCTTTTTGAGGTATCTGCATCTGTAGACACCCCATTTTTGACCGAATTTAAGATTCAAACGTCACCAACTGAGCGCTCGGTGATGTTGCATATTGTGCTCGTTCTGAAGTTGCGAAGTCACGGCTGCGAGCCTTGCCTCCGGACTTCCGGACTCTTTTGTGCCTTGCCTCGGTTTGTGAACCAGGCCCCGTTTTCTCCATTTTCTCTTCCCGAAGGGAGGGAGAGGTCTCGTAGATCATCTCTCAGTGGCCATAGGCTATGTTTCGTGGTCTTAGGCCATTTTTTCCGTTTGGAGCCTGGTTCCCCGTTTTCGGAGCCATCGGCCGTGTGCCTCGGTTCGGGACCGCATAACCACCTCCGTTTGCTCCGATTTTTGGCATACATCTTATTTACTCCCTTTTTAGGGACACTGTGGATCGAGAGACCAACTTCATGGTCGAACGCCACCTTCGGTGCTTAATAGTCAATTTTCGGGGCCTCGGGATGCACGTTTTGGCCCCTGAACCTTCGTTTTGCATCAGTTTGGGTCCATTTTTGGCAAGGAGCTTATTTTCATTGTTAGGAAGGTTGTAAAAGGGTGGGAGGCCATCAATTGTTCTGAAGACCAGCTTTATTCCTTCATCGCTCTTCATCGCCCGTTTTCTTTACTAGAAAGTTGACTTTTTCCATACCCGGGCCACTTTTTCTGACTTTCCACCACACCATTGTGTTGTACGCACTTGGGAGGCCACCAATATGGGTTGGCCGGCCATTAAATCTTCTTGACCCTTTTGAACCTCTCTAAAAAGTTGGGTTTTCTCTCTCCTGGGTCACATTTCTTGGTTTTTCTCCACATAGCTGTGTTGTACACACATGGGAGGCCACTTTTTTGGGGTGGCCGGCCAACAATTGAGCTTGAACCTTTTGACCCTGGCCAGCCGGCCAAGGGTCTGAACCTGGCCGGCCAGAATCCTCTCTCCTGATTCCTTACAGTTGTACCCTCTGTTTTGACCCAGACCCCTACTCGGGGATCTGCTCTTTTGGGGGGGGGGGGGAATTTGAATTTGATTTCCCCCCCTTTCCTCCACTCCTCTTCCTATATAACCAGCACCCCCACACCCATTTTGAGGGGTTACAAAATCAGCCAAGGCTTCCCCCTCCCTTCTCCCTCCATTTTCACTATTCAAAGCTCCAAAACCCTAAGATTCTTCACCATTTACACACCAACCCATAGCACCACACCTCCACACTCCATTCCAACACCTTGAGGCTGATTTATAGAGGCTAGAAGCTCATTTCCTTGGACCAAAAGCTACTGGTTCACTGCTCTTCAAGGGTAAGCACACTTTTCCCTTAAACTTGTATTTTTTTTGCTTCATTTATAAGCCATACTTGCAAGTATTTTTGGGCTCCGACCCAAACTAAAAATAATCTTATTTTGAGCTTATCTTCGTGTTTGATCAAGGGTTTTTCTCTGTTTGAAGCCACCTGCTACCCCTTTCCCTTTATCTCTCTTTTATGGCTATTTCTTGCATGATATGTTAGCCCTGTTTGTAAGCATTTCGGGCTTCGAGCCAAACCGTAAACTGATTTATTTTGAGCCTCTCTTCAACTTTTTTGAAGGTATCTTCACTTTTTGAGGCCAGCTACTGCCTCTTGCTTTCTATCTCTCTTTTAGGGCCATTTTTGCATCATATTGTAGCCTTACTTGTAAGCATATTTGGGTTTTTCTATAAACTGTAAAATATCTTTTTTTGAGCTCCTCTTCAACTTTGTTGAAGGGATATTCTCTGTTTGAGGTCATTTACTGCCCTGTTTGCTCATTCTCTCTTTTAGGGCTGTTTTTGTATGATTCATTAGCCTTACTTGTGAGCCTTTTTGGACCTCAACCTAAACTAAAAAAAGTCTTGTTTTAATATCATCTTCATGTTTGATTAAGGTTTATTCTCTGTTTGGGGTCATATTCCCCTATGCATGCATCATTCTTCCATGATTAGGGCCATACATGTGAGCATTTGCATTGGCCTTGTTTTGGCCTCTTAGCCACTGAAATCCAGTGGATTTTTAGTGGCTTTGATGCATTTTTGAGCCTCAAAATCAGAGGGGGGTGACCCCCTCTCACCTTGTTTTGTTTGATGGTCTTTTTGGCCTTCCAAAGGGACCCCTCTTTTCATGCTTCTTAGCCACTTTTCAGGCCCAATTTGGTGAGTTTTGGAGCTATCATATTTGATTTTTAGAGTTTTTTGTGCCATGCCAAGTGTCCATCTTGTATGTGCTTAATAATCCCTTGCATAGCCCTCTAAAGGAGCTCATCATTTTTGCATGTGTTGACTTCATTTCAGTGGTTATTCGGGCATATTTTTGGCATGTTTTGTTCACTGATTTTGGCTGGTTTGGTGAGATTCCATATGCTTCATATACTTGCCATGTAAACCATGTTTGTTAGTCAAAATTGCATGCTATGTTAGGCCATCTTGCTAGCATCTTTTGGCCATGCTTTGAACTAGAAATGTTCATGTTTTAGGACTGCCTTGGTTCTGTCTTTATGCCTCATGATCAAATAATGCATGCTTTGTATAGCTATAGGTCAATGCATGTGCCTAGTTTTGTGTTTCGGGACCATTCCATGCATCGGGTGCCATGTTTTCCATGTTTCAGGATCATTTTGCATCACATTTTAGCACTGGAATTTGCATGTTTGTATGCCATATTTTGTGCCTTGCCATGCTTTGTTAAAGTGGCATTTGTGCCTTAGGATCGGTCCTCGGTTTGCGTGCATGTGTGCACGCATCTCGAGTGTCTTATTTTCATCTTATGGCCGCTGATGTGAGTGTAGATGAGGTCCACTCATGTTGGTGTAAGTCCATCATGCATTGCGTATGCCATTTCATTTCATAGCATTGTGTATACTAGGTTGCATGTTAGAGCATTGTGTATGCCATGTTACATCGAGCATTGTGTATGCCATTTCATAGCATGGTGTATGCTAGGTTGCATGTTAGGATTGCATATATGCATATCATGCATATCGCATTGTGTTTGGGATAGGAGTTAGCCCAAGCATGGGAAATGAGGGCGTTTCGCTTGAGTGACAGAACGTGTCTCAATTCCCGGTCATCGACACTCCAGATTATCCATGATGGAGTCTCGGTCTTGTCGTGTTTATGTGTGCATTCATTTCATATTGAGTCGTGCAAATTGACTTCTCGGCCATCATGCATCGAGATGCGCGATTGGTGACACGAGGATCGAGGACTACACTCCCTGAAGAGTAGTCCAGCATACATATGTGAAAATACATTCCCATGCCTTTTTCCTGCTCTCTGTTGTAGCAAATCAAAAACTGGCAATCTTTTGGGGCTTCGCGCAACATTCCGGGCTTAATCGTAAACAGAGGCTAATTGGGGCGTCCCAATGGATTTCTACGCCAAGCAACCCGAGCATGCATCATTCATCATTTGGAACAGAGCCGAGGTGGTCCATCGATTTGCGTGCCGTTTATTGCCTTCCTAGATTAATTTGTTAATTAATTAGGATTTTGTACTTATTTGGACTGTATTAGTCATTTGGGACTGTATATCATTTATTCGGACCCTCTGAGCGAGGGCAATGTTGTAATAAGTGTGTGTGCGTGTGATGTATGTCTTCCAACCCCACGTCTTTCTCTCCCTTTTATTTACCAGCTTATGATGGTTAGATTAGGGCATATTTCAATTAGCATACAGTATGATAGCATGTTTGCATTCATTCATCTGTTTTGCATGCACCGGGCTTGGCGCATCATACCTCACTACATTGTATTTCAATTCCAAGTTGAATACTTGTTAGTTGTAGCATTCCATATGCCATGTTTAGAATAGTTGAGCCTGCTATAGTTGCATTTTTGCATGTGTTGCATTAGGCATTTCTGTATAGTTAGGATCATGCATGGATTTGTAACATAGTTTCTGTTTTGGCTTGGAGTACTCGGTAAGTTTTTACGCTTTAGCATCCTTGCATGTGTGTGAGTGACTGCCATGATAGCATGCTTACCATGAGGCTATGTGCTTATGTGATATACTTGCTTGAATGCCTGTGGGTGAAGGTTGGGTTACTTGGATTGGAACAATTCATTCACTGTGAATTTTGAGCCCACTAGATAGTGGCAAAACCATGTTTTCTAAGCCCACCTGAGGGTGGCAAAATCTGCATTTTAAGCCTACTTGCGAGTAGCAAACCATCTTTTAAAAACAAACATGAAATGTTTTGTTCCAATTCAGGTGATCCAGTCTATACTTGTATGCTATGCGCGTCACATAGTAAAATCTAGGCTATAACCGGAATAAGAATGCATAATGTTTTCAAAACTAGATATCATGGTTAGGAGAGGCCGATCTTTGATCGGGCGAGAATAACTCAGTGACCTTCCAATCGTACCCAAGTTCGAGCGAGGCAACTTTGGTGATGACGGACCCGTGGCCTTAGGCAACGAGTCAGGGTTTCCTAAATTTTCCAAAATAAAATATTTAGGTGGCGACTCTGTATCTGGTGAAGCAGTCCATGTTTGGCACTTTTTTCAAAAAGAAATCTGTTTTCTCAAAACGATTTGCCAGATTTGGACTCTTTGGTTCAGATTGTGAACCGTAACAATTTGAGTCTGAATCGTAATGATCCCAAAACGAGCGGAGCAGGGACTCATCCCTCACAGGGCGTTTGGGGCGTCTGACATCTCTCCCAGGTTGAAGACTTCTTGTATGAAATACATGAAGTGGTATGTGACAGCCATGCTGGGGGCAGATCACTTACTCATAGGGCTATTACTCAGGGGTACTAGTGGCCTTACACGCAGAAGGATGCAGAAACCTATGTCAGAAAGTGTGAAAAGTGTCAATGGTTCGTGCCTTTGATATATCAACTAGCAACAGATTTGAACCCAGTGTCCAGCCCTTGGCCATTTACCCAGTGGGGCATGGATTTTGTTAGACAATTACCCCAAGCAATTGGATAAAGGAAGTTCCTGCTGGTAGCAACTAACTATTTCACAAAGTGGGTAGAAGCTGAACCCTTTGCGAAGATTCGGGATACTGATGTGAAGAACTTCATATAGAAGAACATCATCACTAGGTTTGGGATTCCAATGGCAATAATAGCAGACAATGGTACACAATTTGACAATAAGCTAATCCAAAACTTCTGTGCAAAGTACAAAATCAAGAACTATTACTCTACTCCAAGTTTCCCTCAGAGTAATGGTTAGGCAGAAGCATCTAATAAGACTATCTTAGATGGGATCAAAAAGAGGCTGGCGGCAGCAAAAGAAAAATCGGTGGAAGAGTTGCCCAATGTACTTTGGGCATATCAGACCACGCCGAGAAGATCAATTGGGGAATCCCTATTTGCTATGGCTTATGGCACAGAAGCAGTCATCCCACTAGAAATCGGCATCCTAGGGATCAGAACCCAAGGAGTAGAGAATGGGACTACTAAGGCATTCTTGGCTTGAGATCTGGACCTACTAGAAGAAAGAAGAGAGAGTAGAAATTCGGATGGGGGCATACCAGCAGCAGCTTGCTAGGGCTTACAATAAGAAGGTCAACCCAAGAGAGTTTCAAGTTGGGGACCTCGTGTTGAGGAAGGTCGTCGGCAACAAAAAGGATCCCAGAGAAGGAAAACTTGGCCTAAATTGAGAGGGACTTTATAAAATTATCTCGGTCGTCGGCAATGGAGCATATCGACTTGAAGACAGTGATAGCAAAGAGTTACCAAGACCTTGGAATACTTACAACTTGAAGTTTTTCTATCATTAGATTTTTGTTTTTCAAAATTTATGTCCTTAGCTGAAGTAATAATAAAATTTTAGCTTGATTTTGAAATTAGTGTAATAGGATTAACCAGTCCTTTGGCGATGTTTCTGATTGAAACATGACAAATAACTTAGACTTATTATATGGCAGAGTTGAATTATACTTGCATATAATATAGTTGAACTAAGTTGGCGATGTTTATGATTGAAACATGACAAATAACTTAGACTTATTTTATGGCAGAGTTAAGTTATACTTGCATATAATAGAGTTGAACTAAGTTGGCGATGTTTCTGATTGAAACATGACGAATAACTTAGACTTATTATATGACAGAGTTGAATTATACTTGCATATAATAGAGTTGAACTAAGTTGGCAATATTTCTAATTGAAACATGACGAATAATTTAGACTTATTATATGGCAAAGTTGAATTATACTAATAGAGTTGAACTAAGTTGAATTGAAGCTGGACTTGCCATTAAACTTAGAATGGAACTAAGTGTATTTTAGTTAGATTAACAGAGGAACCAAGGTTGAGAACCTTAGTTAATCTTTGTTTGAACCTGACTTCAGCGAAAGATTATACGTGCTTAATGTGAACATAAGTGAAACTTAGGTTCATGTTAGAGGGTAGAGAGCTGGAGAATAATAAGCTTAAAAATTTCTAGTGCTTGGGGCTTGTTGAAATTTTATAGATAAAATTTACAAGTTAGAATGGGCTTAACACTTGTTGAAATTTTAGAAAAATTTACAAGTTGAAGTTAGCCGAGGCTATATTGGAAAAACTATCCGAGATACATAATTGCCAAGATGGCCAACCCAGTTGCCAGGTTTGGAAAGGGTAGAAGGAAGAAGTCTTGATAGAAGATAGCATGTGAAAGTAAAAAGAAATACTGAATAAACACTTGCAAAAATATTTTTTATATTTTTGAGTGTTTGCCAAGGTGAGCAAATGGTTGGCCAAGGCAAGCAATCAAGGTTTGTATCCGACGTATTATACCCCAGAGCTATTATACAGTTAAAGGTATACTTTGAAGAAATACAAAAATATTCTAAGTATGGAAGCGTGAAAGGCATGAAAGAAAGCAGTGAAACATACATGAGACAAACATTCAACACTTGGAAAAACAGAGAAGACTTGCATTCAGAAAAAGGCACTTCGGCCTAGCAAAAGATTACTTGTTCAAAATTACAAAAGGGGCGCTTCGGCCAAATTGCAAGCTAAATATTGTTTTTAAAAAATAAAAGTACAAATTAAAGATGAAATATCCTAAGTACTAGGATTGGTCTGTGATTTCTTAACCTCGACGGGCGGTGTTGCATTCTTTTCGGCCGCTATCTCGACGTCTATTTCTAGCAAAGTCTGATCCAGACTCCTTTCGGCGCACTAGACCTCGACCACAAAGATGGTTGGTTTGAGAGAAACGCCCTTGGAAACCAAGTCATCCTCCTCATCTTGAGTCAAGTCTATTTGTTCGTTGAGGGTGGGAGACTTGGGATCAGTGGCAACCTTTTCTTCCATATTATCGGCTTCACCATCCTTGGTATCATCTTCGTCGGCTTCATCGCCAAAGTCCTTGGGCTCTGGAGGGAAAGGCACTTGAAACTGATTGATGTCTCGGAGGTCGGAGTCCATTGGAACAAGTAATTTGTTGAGCGCCGTCGTCCAACCAAGGTAATAACCTCGGTTGCAAGCCAGGTTGACTTGTTGTTTGTAGCGGTCGTGGATGGCGGCTATCCCTTCTTTATAGACTTTTTCATTGGCCGCCTTCACCTCGACCTTTTTCGAGTCTAAGGCCTTTTGAAGCTTGGCCTCTAAATCAGTAGCCTTGGCCTTGGCAGCCTCAAGGTCGGCTCTGGCGGCCTAAAGACGACCATTTTACCTTTTTCCTTGGCCAAATCCTGAACAGCTTTGGAAGCCTTGGCCTGATCCAGCAGAGCTCAGTTGTTGGCTTCGACACGGTTGAGTGAGGAAAGGAGTTTGGTAGCTTCCTTAGTCTTCTGTGCCAACTCTTTCCTTGTCATCTCTTTCTTGACTGCGTATGAATGAGCATGCTAGATGGCTTTCAAGAAAAAAAATTGATTAGTGAAACTTGACAAAGTATAGGAAGACTACAAAAGAGTAAGAAAGGGACTTACCAAGACCGAGTGCTGCATCATAAGGGCGAAGTTTTTGTATTCATGTAACTCGGCCATACAATTTATGTCTTCTAGTAGAAGAACAACCGTTGATAGGGTTGTGCCGACTTTAAGGTTCATTGCGCTGTTGCCGGCCGTCAGGGCCCTGTTGTCCACCATGACCTTGGGAGCCTAGGTCATGCTGCGCGGAAAACTACGGCTACCCTCAGGCTTCTCAGATCTCGGCCTTTTGGGTGGTTGGGGTTCAGATGCTTCGACCTCGGCTAGCTTTTTCTCGGCAGCTGTTTGACTCTTCTCAACCTTAGCCAATTTTGAAATTGGCATAGTGTCCTCAGATTCAATCTGAGTCACTATGGCCTTGGCTTTCTTCAATCTTTTCAGCTTTGGTTTCGATTGGGATGGAGAATGCGATGATTGTACCATCACAACCCCTGGGATATTGGCCAAAAGGTCTTCAACACCTATCGGTTTGCGGCCCATCTCGTCGGCAGTGGACGCGACCGTTACTTTGGTACCAAAATGGATTGTTGGAATTGTGGTAGGTGGGTTTGCAGGATCGTAAGCCGACACCTCAGAACCTTGACGTTTGCAGCTATGAGTTACACTGCTGATGCGTTTAGCGAGCTTGTCGGCGTCGGCATGACGTATTTGTGATATCGGGATAAGTTGGGGGCAGACGTTGATGCAACCTTAACTGGATCAAAAGATGAGGCCTGATCTGGCCTTGGTGAGGAGGCGACTTTTGGAGTTGTAGCAGAGAGAGGAGTCCTTCTCCTCTTGGAAACGTCGGGCAAGGTAGATTTGTAAGTTGGAATGTAATTAAGCAGCAGAGGGGCTTTGCGCTAGTCAACCGGTAAGCCTAGTAGCCTTTTCAAGTCCTTGCTGGGAAAGAAAGACTGGATAAAATCGTTCGAGGGTTGAAAGAGAGCTGCAAGAACAAAATTCATTCATTAGAACATATAAGGAAAATAAAGTGATAGAAAGGTTGACACTTGGTTCTTACCCTCATTTTCTTTAAACACTGATCGGCGTAGAGGATAGAGATGAAGGTCGTTGTCAGGTGCAAATTCCCAGTTGCCTGAGACGATGAAGTAATCATCTCCAGCACCTTTGTTGGAATTTGGAAGGTCGGCTATGAGTTTACAGGCTGTGGATCTCGGCTTGAGGTAATAGATGTAGCCTTTTTCGAATTTCAGGCCACACATGGTATAACAGTATTGGATATTGGCTAATGTTATCCTAGCGTTTTCTCGGCTAGCTAGAGCAATTATACCATTGATGACCCTATACGAGTTAATGGCCAGTGACATCGGGTTAAGCTTATAATAATGAAGGATTTCTCAGAAAAGAGTGTATAGAGGGAACCTAAGTCTACACTCTATGAAAGCAACTACTGTGAAGGGCATAGAATCCCCATCAGGCATGATGGAGTCCTCCTCCCTAGCCAGCCTAAGGTGAACATTGGCTGGGATGGAGAACTTTCGATGGAAATACTCTATTTTTTTTTGTGGTATCTACCCTCCACCTGAACATACCCATGATGTCGGCTAAAGGAAGAAGGTGCAAAGATTTTAGAAGAGCGTGGTTGGTGTGGGTTTGAAAGACCTCGGCTAAACTCCAAACAAGAACTGGGTCAAGGGTTTTTCAAGATCTAGGGGAATTTGTTTCAATTTTCCTAGAGATAGTGATTTTTATCAAAACCCAAGGCCTAGATCTATACGGAAACAAGAAATCAAGGGAAAGATCTGGAAATAAGCAAGAAAAACAGAAAAGAGCAATGATTCAGACTCAAGAAAACAAATAGAAATTCAAAAACACTATGTAAGCGTGTGCAGATGTGCAAAAGCCAAAGGATAGTGACAAATTGCTAAAACATCATGCATGTGAACAGTTCGTATGTACATATATAGACCGAAAGATAGATTGAACAGTAAGAATCACAAGTAAATGCAGTAACGAAGCTCATGGTACCACAAAAATCCAAAAAAATGGGAGATTGATTCATGATCAAAAAAGAAACAGAGTATAACCATAAAAACAAATTCAACAGCAACAGAATAGGCATACAAGGAATATATACAGAGTAATAAAAGGCTAAAACTAAAATTGAAAGAAACAAAGAACTCATCGGTTGGGGCCGAGATCGAGGACACCGGTTTAAGTTTCGCTGGAGTCAGACGGTGACAACGAGAGAAGTAGGACAATAAATGCTTTGCCGGAGGAGGTAAACGAAATGATAGCAGAGAGTTTTGAAGGTACAAAAATAGAGGTTTGAGAGAGAAAGGCTTTGAATAGAGAGAGAGATTGTTTTTGCAAAAGTGAAGAGACGGAGAGAGAGGGAGAAGTTTTGTTAAAACGTGAAAAGGCGGCAAATCATAAATGATATGCTTTGGATGACGTGTCTGTCGGTACGTCTTGTGAAGCGATGGCGATGTCAGTGTCGAATCAATGAGAGAATAACGCATGGATGAAACGGTTGAGAAAACCATGCGTGACAGCTTATGCGTAGATAGAACTTTTGGAGCTCTTGATTTAATGAAGCAAGAACCTCGACTAGAAGCAGTCTGGTTAAGGAACATGAAAAGCTTGGTTCATAGTTCTTGACCGTTGATCAAGTGGATTGCAGAGTCTTGGTTATATGAAGCCGACGAGTGATGATCTCGATCGTGGAGAATAGAGTAAATCTTAGTCGACATCTTATGTGGATAAACGTTGTAGGTTCTATCACTTCAGGTTGCTGAGGTAATAGAACCTAGGAGGCAATTGTGGGAACATATTTTGTGAAATAACAGCACGTGGCCAGTGTGATGCCGGAGTGTCAGCCGAGGTGCCACGTGGCTTGGTTATGACACTGAGGTGACCTTGGCTAGGCGGAGGTTACCTGCAGAGATACCAGAATTTGAGATGAGCAGATAAGGGGACAAGAGTCCTAGAATGGGGAGGACCTCGGTCTAGATAAAGATAAAGTTCTTAGGAGTTTATCTTTATTTGGTAGAGTCCAAGATGAGCATTGAGCGAGTCCATTGAAGCTAGGCTTCTCTGAGGATCGAGGTTAGTCTTGGCTATAAAAGTAAGGCACCCTTGTGGGTCTAAGGTACGTTTTTGTATTCGGCTAGTGAGTTAAGCCTTTGTTTGCTATCTTTGAGAGATAATTGAGTCTTGACTTGATTGTTTGAGTGCCCAGTGGATGAACCACCACGAGTCTTATTTTTTTGTGACAAGTCATTCGAGCGTGATCTATTCTGCTTGTGCTCTCCTACTAAGTTCTTGTTTGGCAGTGTGGTCGGAAATCAGCACCCACATCGATCATCTTTATTTTTTGCACCCTCGTGGGTCTAAGGTACGCTTTTTGTATTCTGGCTAGTGAGTTAAGCACTGTTTGCTATCTTTAAGAGATAATTGAGTACTGACTTGATCGTCGGAGTGCCCGCAGGTGGACGAACCACCGCCAGAGTCTTATCTTTTTGTGACAGGTCATTCGAGCGTGATCTATTCTGTTTGTGCTCTCCTACTAAGTTCTTGTTTGGAAATGTGGTCGGAAATCAGCACCCACACCGATCATCTTTATTTTTTGCATGAATATTCTACTCTACAAGTTGTAAAAAGTGAACGATTTGAATTACTGAAATCGGTTTCAAAATGGACCTTCCAAATCCAAACGTTCTCTCAAAATTCTTAAATTGAAATGTCCAACTTGAGATAAACTAATTTTGTTTGTTTTTTTGTTTTTTTTGCTATATTGATTGAATGTGATTAAACTTGGTTAGTTAGAATGTAATGATTTAGTCCTAATGCATTTTCACATCAAATTGTTTATTTTTTGACAAATTATAATGATAGTTCCTGTACTTTATCTCTCATGTCATTTTAGTCCATATACTTTCAATTGCCTCGATTTTGAACTTAAATTTATGATTTTGTCTTAATTTGGTAAAATTGACTACAACTCTTAGTATTTTTAATAAAAAATACACACATAAGTGTCAAGCGTCATATTTTTAAGAGTAAAATTATAAACTTACTAAACTCAGTTAGTTAATCTCAATCAATATAATGATAATTTTTTAAAAAAAAAACACTGACGATATTATTAATTAGATCAAATTGAAACAAAATCTGAAATTAAGAATTAAAATTGAGCCAATTAAAAGTGTAAGGACCAAAATGACATTAGAAATAAAATATAGAAACCACCGATGTAATTTTCTTCTGCTTCTTTTTATTTTTTATTTTTATATTGATTATGCGTGGTGTTACGACCCGCTCCCCGTACCCAAGGGTTAAGTATCGTGATGGCCATTAATTGAAATTACCTTCGGCCAATTCTTGAACAAATTAATAAATGCAAGCGGAAATAATATTTAAGTGAGGGTACCAAAATAATCATCAAAACTTTATTAACCAAAAAGGCCGATATTTACATAGAAAAATATCATAAAAGTGCTGTGTGTGTCTATTCCGCAGTTCCACGTCTAAGATTTTTCAAAAGCTATTTCTAAATTGCACTGTTTCCTGAAAATTGGTAAACAGCTATAAGCACGTGGCATAGTGAGAAATATTATGCCAAGAGTATAAATGACACAAAATAACCACGGATAGTTATGTAGCTAAAATATTTAAGATAACTTGGTCTGAACAAATAATCATTTAAGTAGCAAAACTAAGATTATGTAAATAAATAATCATAACCACGGTACCGAACAGAACAGAACAGAGATCACATGAGTGACAGTCAGAACAGAGATACAGATTCAATAGGTGGCTTGTACGAATTATAGAGATGGCTCCCACAATAGCGTAGCACTTATCTCCGTACAACATTTTGCTCTGCACGAAACAGAGGTCAATAGATTCATGACAATAGAGGGCCACAAAATGACCAAATAGAGACCAATGGTTATGTAAGTCTCCCAAGGCATGAGACTCTTGTGATGGTACTTATAAAACATAATTGTTTATAAGGTTATAGTCAAATATTCTTTAAAAGTTAAATAAACATATTCATGGATTTCATTTTAAACAAATAGAGTTTAGAAAATAACCCACGTAATTAGAATATTAATATAATTTATAAAACTTAAACTTGCACAAAATAATTTATGATAAGTCAAAATATATGTAAAATATATTATGATGACTCAAGATATAATATAATTCATCTTAAAATGAATACCTCACTCATTCTTTCCACTATTAAAGACCTTTTTATCTTCCTGTATTTTCTTTCCCTATCCTTAGTTTATTTTTCCTTAACTTGAACATCTCTTCCCTAGTTATAGGGAGTTAATTCGTGAGTCCAAGCCAAGTCCAGACACGTGGCTCTACCAAGTTGTCTCTCTCAATTCAAGTTTATCCGTAAGTGAGTCACTGCACCTATATATAGGTAGACAACTAATGCACAAGTGACATCTGGCCTTAGTGACATCTGGCAAGGCCAGATGTCTTCTCCAAATTAAAGGTAACAAATTTTCCTTTTATATTTACACTTTAATTCCTAAATTTCCTACTAATTACATTATTTTATAAAATTACACATAATAATATAAAATAAAGGGAAAATCGGTCTAAGGTCCTTATCCAACTTTTAGTAATAGATTAGGTCCACAATCTGTTCTTTTGTAGTCTAAGGTCCCTCACCCCATTCCCTCTCCATCCACGTTGTCCTGAGCTTGAATCGGTGGCATGATCGGAAACGCAATCATCATCACTCTGTTTCTGAAATACTGTAACAGCTCTGCGATTTGAGCTTCTTCCTCAACACCTTCTTCTCCAACTTTTCCTTTCGCTCTGCCACCGTCGCAGACCTCCGCGCCGCCCGGATCTGTGACCCAGCCTGCAAATTCCTTCCATTTTTCTCGCACACTGGGTGTTCAGAGCTCTGAAAAGAATCCTATCCATATCCTAGAGCCAGACAGAACACACAATCCAGAGAGTGAGTCTCATAACCCAAAGTTACAAAATATGAATAATCAAGAGGCAATGACAATGTAAGCAATGAACCCAATGAACGTGGAAAACAAGTTCCATTTGTCTTGTCGCTTCGGTCTTACAACAACAACTTGATAAAGACATAGCCATGCAACTTCATACTCTTTATTATAAATTAAAGGTGAGTCTATGACATGCATTTCGCTAACTGTTATGAATGTCTTGCATGGGATGATTTCTTTTGTATTACATCTCATCCTAATGGGTAAAATATTTTGTTATTTTCAGAAAAATGAAATATCCAAAGATGGATTTGTCCGGCACACGAGAGCTATTGTAGGGGACCAGATGCTCAAGATGGCAGTGTATAAATTGCAAGCCCAGGTAAATATTAGAACAAAACATCAGAGACATCAAGTACTTCAGTCAGTTTTGTCCCTCAGTCGAATTGGTTCTGTTCTGTTTTATTTTTCTAGTAGTTTATTTATTTATTTATATATATATATATATATATAAATTGGTCAAAACACAAAGTCAAGTAGTTCAGTCAGTTTTGTCCCTCAGTCGAATTGGTTATGTTCTGTTTTATTTTTCTAGTAGTTTATTTATTTATATATATATATATATATATATAAATTGGTCAAAACACAAAGAATCCAGAGAAAATTCAAAATTTCTCTGGAGAGAAATTCCAAAGTCCAGAGAAATTTGGTTAAAACACAGAGAATCCAGAATTTCTCTAGAGAGAAATTCTGAAATCTAGAGAAATTAGAATTTCTCAGGAGAGAAATTTCTCTGGTAATAGAAATTTCTCAAACTGAGTACCTACCCTAACACAGGTGATTACTAGAATTCCCTCAATCACACACAGTTGAAGTGTCAATTCAGTGCAGAGAACAATATGGTAATAGAAAGGCTGCTGTGTGTTATGGTCATAGTGAGTATCTGTGTTGTTCTTGGTTGTGGCCAGTATAGACATATCGAAAAAATGCATTGTGTTTGTAGCTAATAGCAAGCATATTTACATGATTCATGTGTGACCTCCTGAACTTCATGTGTGACCTCATGGTCACTGGTCAATGAATGGTCACTTTGCTTTACAGCAATTCTAATGTTTCATTGTGGCTGTGGCTCTATTGTCTAAGAAAATAAGGAAGGTAGTCCTTAGGAAGGATATTATATTTATGTAGTGAATTGGAAACATAGCTATCAAAACACTTTGAAGTCAGCAAAAAAATTTTCTGGATTTTAGACAGAATTGAATTTCTCTGGTTTGGACCAGAGAATTTCTTTGGATTAATTTTTTTTTTCCAGAGAAATTTGGTCTGAAATTTCTCTGGACCAATTTTCTCTGGACTGAAATTTCTCTACACTAATTTTCTCTGGACTGAAATTTCTCTGAACTAATTTTCTCTGGACTGAAATTTCTCTGAATCAAGGTTGAGGGACCTTAGACATTATGAAAATATTGTTGATGAACCTTAGACATCATAAAAATATTTAATATCTTTTATGCTATAAAATCATAACATCAAGGACCTTAAAAAAAAAACCCTAAAATAAATCGTATACTTTTCCAACTGTAATTAAATAATATTAGTATAAATTTTATAAAATAATTAAAAATTTAGATTGTTACACGTGGTGCATTGTGGTTGTTAAAAAATGTTGATAAAAAAAATAATAATAATTTAACTGCAAAAAAAGAAAAAAGAAAAAAAAAAAGCAACTTCAAAACTTTTTTTTTATTGCTAATTATGTGATAGAGTTTTTGTTAAAAACCCCTAATTATCACTTCTAAAATCATCTACAATAACGTGGTAGAAGATTGTGTCATAAGTATTTATTTTTTACATAAATCAATAATGGACATGTAATACATTATTGCCAATTGGAGTTTAAAATGTTATATGTGAGATGAGTAAACTACATTTTAAATAAATAATTAATAGAACAAAGTCCAAAACGCCTCTATGATAAAAAGCTAAAAAAGAAAAAAAAGGGATTCTTTAGAATGTTTTTAATGTGTGGTGAGTTTGGACAAACATTGTGCATCGTTGCCTTTTTTTTTTTTTGGTTTTTTATGTTTTTTTTTTCTTTACAAAATTTGAGTACTTTATATGTATGGTGACATTTTGACCCTACCTTATCATAATAAGAAAGGGGAGTTAAAGGGGAGACAAATCTTCAACTCCAAACTTTAAACGAGTTCGTGTCAAAAATCCAAAGCTCATAGTAATCAATTAAAGAAAAAGTGTTAATACCAAAAAAAAGAAAAGAAAAGAATTAAAGAAAAAGTGAAATCAATCATACAAGTGGGACTCTTATTAAAATCCAGTGCTTTCATACCCATTTTTTCAGAGGAATACAACAGGTGCATTTTTCTTCTTCTTTGAATTACACAAAAAAATTGTTTCTTATCATATTTTCCTACTGTTAGACAAAAAATAATAAATTGCATGTTATTTATTTATGTGGATTGTATCTATCTGTTTCACCTCTTAGTACTCTCATGTTGTCATTCAAATTTTAATGATGTAGCAATACTAAGAGGGTTGGACAGAGGATTATAAGAGTGGACAAATTTTGGACTGTGTCACTATATAATAAGAAAGATATGCGCCATTGTAAATTTGGCCTAACTTGATATTGGGTTTAATGTAGTCATCTTAAGCCTACTTCTAAAAATACTTTCAAATTCCAAGCTCGCCCACTTTATTAATTTTTTATTTTTGTCTTGACTGAATGTAAAATTATTTAGATCATTTTAATTAGTATTTGAATTTTGATCGTTACTAAAATTCAATCGTAAAATAAATATGATCTTGTAACAAATATTTTAATATAAAGCTTAGAAAGAATTTTATATATATATATATATATATTATAGTTTGGAATTTTTTTTACTTTAATTTATAACTAAAATGCAATAAAATTATAAATGGTCAGGTTTTGACTGAGCTAAAATTCCTTACTCCAAGCCCACTGAAATATTAAATGGGAATAAAATCTTAACCCAACCCTATAAACTAAATATTTTTTTCAACCCATAACCACTCCCAAAAAATTGAGATAGAAAATGTGAACAGAAGATCCGAAGCCGTGTGGGGATTATTGGTGCACTCTATTGGAGTGAGAGTAATATGGAAAAAAATAGAGGTATATAGATTAAAGTTATAACTTGGAGTATTTTTAGGAAAATGATTTGTAATTCGAATTTGGCTCGAAACTCAAAACGACGTCGTTTTGGATTTGGAATTTTTTTTTTTTTTTTTTTCGGCCTTTTCTTTCTCTTCCTTTTCTTTCTTTCTTTTCTTCTTCTTCTTCGTTGAACACAGGAGAAGAGCAGAGGAAGAAGAGAGGAGAACAGAAAGAGGAGAGAGGGAGAAAGAGAGAGGAGGAGAGGAGATCGTCGTAGCACCACCGCCGTTGCCTTGCCGTCGCCGATCGTCATGCCGGCCAAATCGTCGTCAGCCTCGCCTCCGCCTCTTCCTCCCCTTGTGATTATGTCCCCTCCAGTCCTCCTCCTCTTCCTCCTTCCTTCTTCTCTTCTTCTTTTTCTTCTCCGAATTCGAGCCAAATTCGAGCCTCTAAATTCGAGCTACCTATCGGAACCGGCATTTTTATCTAAATCATTAAAAGTAGTATTTTAAAATTTTTGTAACAGCTTAAGTAGAAAATTGACATATGAAAATAAAAAAGAGCACTTCACTCTATATATATATATATCAAATTTATTAGTTTTTTTAACTCTTAAGTTTTCTAATTAAAATGATTTTTTCTTTAAAATTCATTAAAATTATGAGGAGAATTAAAATTGACATCTTCCTCAATCACGTTAAATTTGGCAGAACTAAACTCGATGAAAATTTCAATGTCATTAGTTAAAAAACAGAACACCAGTCTCCTCTAAAAATTTAATTATATTATACTTATATCTATATCGTTAATCCTCCGTAGGTAAATGGATGGAATTTATCAGCGACATCAATAATTAAAGGAAAATACCAAATTTGCACTTCATTATTTTTTAGCAATATTTCATAACAAAAAAATAATAATAATAATATAGAAATAAAAAAAAAAAAAAAAAAGAATTAGGCCGCAATTTCTAACCTAAATAGTCTGTATCCAAATCTCATCTCCTTCCTCACTGGTGCCAACGTAGGTGCCAGCACTAGCACCAAAGCCAAAAGCATACACAATAATTTATAGGGTGGACTACATGCATCAATTAATGTATTAATTAGTGTACTAATATTACTTAGGGCCCAGCTTCTCTCCAGTCTAAATCTGGACTGGACGGTGCTGTCCGGCTCTTTGGGGCCCACTACGGGTCATGTTTCGATAATCTAAACCGTTCAATGTGTAGAACTCGTCGAGTGCTATATGCCTGTAAAAAATCACGTTGATCGGATATCAATAGCTATATGATCAAATCAGTTTTGTATAAAAAAAAATGGACGGTAAATAAATTAACGGTTAATTAAAAACTGATTTGATCACATAGCTATCGATATCCGATCAATGTGATTTTTCATAGGCATATAGTACTCGACGAGTTCTACACATTGGACGGTTCAGATTTTTAAAACGCAAGGACCAAAAATAAAACCTATTACTTATGATATTATTATTGACTCCACTTATTAATCACATTATAAATATCAAAAATTTCTTAAATTATGTTACATCATCGGTACATTAGTTAATATACTAATAAATGCATATAGTATTATTCTAAGGGAAAATTGGTCTAAGATCCATCTCCTAATTTTAGTAATGGAAGAGATCCACAATATTATATTATGATGTGTAAGGTCCCTCAACTTTCACACTAATATATCACAGAGAAAATTAACTCTCTCAAGTCAATCCCTTTTTTTTTTTTTGTCTGTCTAAACTCTGTCTTTTTCATGGAGGCAGATCTTGAGTTAGACCGTGCCATTTGGTTTGGGTGTCCAAGCTGGTAAATATGGAGATTCAGGTTCCATTGTTCCAGGTCGGTGGTTCTGCCATGCATGGTAGTGGTCCAGCAGTGCTGTTGATTTCTGTTCCAGCGCGAGGTGAGGCATGGGTTTATTCCTACACATGCTAGCTGGTTGATGGCACCGTAGGAGACAATCCTTCTTTCTTGGGTTCAGCCAATCGCCAGTGGAATTCATAAATGCTTTGGTTGAATCTCAAAGTAGGGATCTGAAGCTTGTAGCAGGGGAAGCAACTCGTAGTGCCGAAAAAAGTTCAGATTTCTACAATCAACCATGGTAAGCTCATCTGTTATTTGCTGCTGATTAAGTTTGTGATTGGTACTTTCTTACATAGGAGTCATGATTATTTATTTATTTATTTATTTATTTTGTGTAGATTAAACAGGGTTGAAGATGCTGTTATTCATTATCTGAATCACAAGCCAGTTACAGATGGTCCTAGAGGCACATGAACTAAAGATCATGGAGATAAATTCAAAATTTCTCTGGAGATAAATTCCGAAGTCAGAGAAATTTGGTTAAAACACATTCCGAAGTCAGAGAAATTCAAAATTTCTCTGGAGCAAGGTCAATGGAAACAAGACAACCTTTTCGTTTCCATCTGAACTGCAAATGATGGTTTGTGGAAGCAGAAACAAAAGAATGCATGATAAATAGAACAAAGCAAATGCTTTCAATATATACATGAATATGATATGACGCAAGAAGAAATATGACAACTAGTAAGAAATTTGGGAAGCAAAAAGGTCTAAGAAAGCAGATATGACACAAAACTTTAGGTGAGAAGATTGAAGAAACTAGAAAGCAGTTTTAGTTAATTATTATACGAAGGGCTCAAGAAAGCTTATTCAGAACTGCATTGTTTCACTAATGTTTCTATAACAATTCAAGCAGCAATTCCTATGCCTGTTCGTAACATTTCTTAAATAATTCCAATCAAATCTTTTAGAAAACTCATTTCCAACCATGGACAGGTTACTAATATGGTCCAAAACACAACCCAGTGTTCAATTGATGACCAAAATAATATTTTTTTTATTAAGGATGGAGAGAAATTCCGAAGTGCAGAGAAAATTGTTCAAAACACAGAGAATCTAGAGAAATTCAAAATTTCTCTGGAGAGAAATTCCAAAATCCAGAGAAATTTGGTTAAAACACAGACAGAGAATCCAGAGAAATTTCCAGAATTTCTCTGGAGAGAAATTCTTTGGTTGAATTTTCTCTAATCGAATTTTCTCTTGATTGATATTAAGGGACTTTAGACATTATAAAAATATTGAGTATCCTTTATGCTATAAAATCATAATATCAGGGACCTTAAAAAAACAAAACCCTTATTCTAATTTATAACATTTACACCATATACTTCCTAACATAATTACAATAATTCACAATTTTTATTTTAAGAGTGCACATTATAAATTCATTATTCATAATTTTTATTATAAAATAATATAATTCTATAAATATTCATAATATTTATCAAAAAAAATATAATTTTCTTACCATATGCCCTTTTTAAGAGTGGATATTACATATTATTCTCATTTGTCATAATTGTTCTAATGGAATGTTATTGCATGTCCGTTAAAAAAAGGGATAAATTATAAATATCTCTTAAAATTTATTTAAAATATGGATTATGCGTCCACAATTGTTTGATCTATCTAGATTTTTATTTTTATTTTTATTTTTCTCATAAGTGTTCTACTTAAAGGACATGTTTGTTTGGTTCTTTAGGGGAGGAGAATGGATTAATAGTCCGTGGGACCCACCTATAGAGTATTTGGTTAGGGTTATGAGTAAGGAGATTAATTATCCTCTTGGACTAATAATAGAAAAAAATTATACTATTAAAAAAATATTAAAAATTTAAAAACAATAATTTTATATATAAATACTATCTATAGTATTACTAATTCGATAGTATATAAACAAACACTCTTTATTTTACACCTCCAATTTAATATTACCATACTAATAATCTCCTCACTCAATCTTATTATACTTTTAATCCCCTTCGTCCTATGGAACCAAACAAACGTGACCAATGAATCTTACAATTTGAATGGTTTGAATTATCGATATGGACTATGGATGTCACGACCCAACCTCCACCCCAAAAGATTAGTGAAATGACTGGCCAGTAATCCATAGATTACCAAAAGTCTCTTAACAATAATACAGTAATAGCGTTGGCGAAAGTTTCTAACAAATAAAGTATAACATTCAATGAGCTGGGAGACTTAAATGGGACAAAATGCAATGTTAGATAATCATATATACACTGATTTACATAAGTCCATATCAAGTCTAAGTACAAAACAAAACATAGATTAGGAAGTTAAACCCTAATAATAGAAAATAATCAAACATAAGTCTTATGACAAAAACATTAACTCACAATGTCAAAAAGGTAAATTCTATACCACCCAAAAGCCTTGACGCTTGTCAGTTTGGAATTTTGTAGCGAGGCACAGTAATTAGCTTGACAAAATAAGGTTCAGGTCGATGCCACTAACTTTGGTCCTGTTCTTGATCAGCTACATACATATATTTGTCTAGTTGGATATAATATAAATATATAATTTTTTTTTTTACAAATAGATAAAAAAAATGGCATAAAAGACAAAAAATAAACAAACAAAAAATACTAAAAAACCTATATCCAAACAACACCTACAAATTTGAAGGGAAAGTTAGTTGAGATTTGTCAAAATAACACGTGTACCATTGGAGCACCATTGCTATAATTTGGCAAATTATTCATTGCCAAATTATAGCAATGGCAATGGTATTATAGCAACAACCATTGGAGATGCTTTAACATAAATACACTTAAAAAATATAATATTTGTAAAAAAAATCGTTAAAAAATTCACTAAATACCAACAATTAAAAAAAAAACGAGAATTCAGTACAATTTTTTTATATTCTTGTATATTTATTAATTTTATAAAATATTTTTTTTTTATAAATATTTTACTTATTAGATACATATAAGTAAGGTGCATCTAAAAAAAAATAAAAATTTGCTTAAAATTTTAAAAATATTCACTAAAAATAAAAAAAATACAAAAAATAAAAACTCAATTTTTAAAAAATTAAATTTAAAAAATTGAAACCAAACACCTGATCAATATTTAATGGAACTGAGTTTCTATGAGTTCATATTACTTCTACTAGAGTAAATGGAAAATTACTTTTACAAATACCTTTTCTTTATTTGCAATTGTTTCACAAAATGTAGTTTTTGTTTTTTTTTTTACCTTTCTATAATCTTTAAATTAAAAAATATTTTTAGATTTATCAGTACAAAACTTTTAATAGTAATAAAAAAAATTTAATTTAATTTTTTTAATAGGAAAACAAATTCAGGAGTAAATTGAGCCTTGTTCTATTCAAACTTATGCAATTAATTTTTTTTTTCTATTTAAAAAATTTTCTTATACTATTTTCCACTAAATAATAAAAAGATGAATTTTAAATGAAAATTTATAATAAAACAAAAAAATTAAAGAAAAAGCCCAAATGGGCCTAATTGCTATGCAAAAACTAATAAAGTTTCATAAAGTCGATGATAATTGTGTGTAGGCTTGTGGCTTTAAAAAAATGGATGGTGAGTATAATTTTAAAAATATATTATTTATCCTTTTTATAAATAAATATGTTGAAAACATGTAATTATATACATAAAGACCAATCAAGTAATCTACTCGTAAAGAGAAACAAAATTATTAATTTAGATAGTCAAAATGTAAATCGTGATGGACTTCCCCATTATTTTCCCATAATTTTTCAAACATAATTCTTAACAAAATGAAAGGGTAATTCCATATTATGAGGTTTCCATTGAAGTTTGTATGCAAGGTAATTGGAATAAAAGAGGTCTAAATAGTGACACTAACTTGGCCCATTTATAGTCTTTGTAATCCTTGTACTTGACCCATCATCCAACTAATTAGGCCCAGCAAGCCTTAAGGTTATCTTTGGGGTGATTCTATTTGCACCAAAATAGTAATTCAGTCAGTAAAAATTTTAAAATTTAAAAAAATTTACTAATAAAGATAATATAAATTAAATCATAAAATACAATTTTTTTTTTTTTTTTTTTTTTCTTCTCATGATATACTCTCACTTAAATGGGTTTTAGAGTTCATGAAAGACCTGGGTTTTGTTGTATGTTTTTTCAATCTCATTTATGGTTCAATCAACACATGAAGCAGAAGCTAAAGGGTGCCTGGAAGTCTTATAGTGGTGTTTCTCTAGAAGCGTGAAGGCAGTAAGATCCTAACTAATCGTCAACGTCTAATTAACAATTGGAGATCAGGTAAGACTACGAACTGGTGCTCTCAAAATATAATAGATGATATAAATAATATTTGTAAGGCAATGGACTACGTTTGTATTGAAAAAGTGAATCGTAACGTGATTCAACCCATGATGCGGTAAAAGTTGTCTGTTAAAGGGTAACTAATTTTGATGTTTTATTTGAACCGTTATATATATATATATATATATGAAATTTATATTTCTTGGGAAAAAAATCCCCAATCTTCTTTTGTTTTTGTTGTATTTTGTTTTTATTTTTGTTTTATTTTATTTTATTTTCCAGTTTTCATGGGCTACCCCATGTCAAACAATGTCGCATCAACTAAGAAAAAAAAAAATCTCTGATATATATATATAAACAGGAATTTTATTTATTTATTTTTTTGCTGGTTTGTTTTGTTCTTGTTAAACACATCGGTACTAAAAGGGAAAAAATTTGAAACCCAGAAGAAAATTTAAAACCTAGATTTTCTTTAAAAAAAAATTTCTCTTTGTTTTCTTTAGGTTCATTTTAAACCATACTCGTATTGAACTTCAATAGGAAAATTGAAAGAAAATTGAAACCCAGATTCGATATTAAATTGCATTTGATGCGTCAATTGTAAACAAAAGGAATAGTTGTAAAGAAATCTGTTTAAGAGTTTAAAAAAAAAAAAATTTCAAAGTGGTGTAATTTGAAAATTTTGATTTGTTTATTATTTAGATATATCACAAATTGTGATTTTATCTTCAAATGTAATTTGAGAAAAAAATATAGGGTGTGTTGAAAGCAAATTATAATTTTAAATAATTTAATAGATAATACTTAAAAATGAAACGTACTAGGTAATTTTTTGAGCAGCAGTGATTTAGATCCCCTCAAACTTTAACCCCCATTACCCCCCACACACACGTGGCGGGTGGTGATTGGAGAAGGAGAAAAAAAAGAAAAAGAAAAAAAAAAAAGAAAAAGAAAAGGTGACCAATCAAAAAAGAAAGGGGGCCAAAAGGGGGTTGGGGAAAGGGGGTTGAGTGTAAATAGAATCCCTTTATCTTTGGTTGGAGGATTTAATGAGAAAAATGAAAAGAAAAAAAGAAATGCAATCTTACTTTTTTGTTTGAATATAATGAAAAACAAAACAAAGAAATAAAAAGTGAGAAAAAAATGCTATCACACTTTTTATTTTTTGAGTTCACTTAGGTTTTTTTCTTTCTCCATTTCTCAACTCAACCAAACATAGTTTGAAATTCGAATTCTATCAATTATTTCTCTTTTTTTTTTTTTCTATTTTCTTTCCTTTTTTTATTTTTCTTATCAAATCAACCTAATGGTAGGGGTGAGCAGCGGATATATCGATCTGTCAAAACCGACCAAATTGAATCGAGCCGCCGCATTTTGGACTGATGTGTGATGACGAGCGGACGGTTGCGGATTGATTTTCTCCAATTCCCCAATTTGGCGGACAGATGACGGATTTGAGATTCCTTTGGCCGCAATTGAACCGCCAAACCGCGAACACTCCTAGTAATTTATAAGATTTTGTGTTTTCAATTTGTTTAAATATTCTATTTGTGTTTTCAATTAAAAAAGAGTTTAAATATTCTGTTAAAAAAAAGTTTTCAACTTGAATATCTTTTTTGAATTAAAAAAAATAAACGTATTATTTATTTATATTTTTTGGTTTTTAAATCTATCTCTAAAAATAATAAATAGAAAATATGATATATGTTAGTTTGTTTTTGCTTTCAGAAACAGATATAGATATAACAATACATAGACATACATTCTCTGCTACTACTTTGTTCATGGTTTTGGTGGTTTGAATTGTTTTTATATTTTAAGAATCACAAGTTGTAATACTTTATGTAGATGAAATATGCTGTGATTGTAATATATAGATGAGGCATGCAGTGATTGTAATATTTTTTTAAGTTATTAACTGTAATACTTTTTTCTTTTTTTTTTCTTTTTTTTTTTGTTAAGGAAGTGCACAAGTTGAATTATGTTGAAAATTTATAAAATTTTAAACCGCCAAACTTATTCGCATCCATCCGCCAATCCGCTCAATCCACATCTGCCGGATTGGCTAACGGATGTAGATTGATTTTCTCCAATCTGCCAATCTGATGAATGACTGACAGATTAAAAATTCCGTAACTGTAACCGACTCGCGCCTACCCCTACCTAATGGTTTTGGTTCTATTTTACATTCCCTTTTAATAGCATCTTGAAGAAAAAAATTATTTGGTGCACATGAGACACCACATGACTCATGCCACGCACCAAATGCTATTTTCTTGCCACTCAATAAAAATTGTGAGTTTCACCTCCTCTATTTGAAGCTAGTATCTTGCCAAATCGCTAGGTTTTTTTAACTAAGATTTGACTTTTTCCAAATCGTATCTTAATTTGAGATGTGCAGGTTTGCTTAGCTTATTTTAGAATTGGTTTCAGTGATTCAAATAATTTATTTTTTAAAAGTTATTGAGTAGAATATTTATATAAAAAATATGATGATTGGATTTTAGTAGGTATATGTTTGAATTATATTTATTTTTAAAATATAAATGATAAATATAATTTTAAAAGTAGTCATTTATTTTTTGTGATATAAATTTAATTTGAACATATAGTTATCGATATCTGATCATCTTTATTTTTTGAATGAATATTCTACTCTATGAGTTGTAAAAAGTGAACGATTTGAATTACTAAAATTGATTTCAAAATGAGCCTACCAAACCCAAATGTTCTCTCAAGTTCTTAAATTAAAATGACAAACTTGTGAGAATCTAATTTTTTTTTTTTTACTATATTGATTAAATGTGATTAAACTTGGTCTCCTGTATCAATTTAGTTGGAATGTAATGATTTAGTCCTAATGCATTGTTACCTCAAATTATTTTTTTTTGACAAATTATAATGATAGTTCTTGTACTTTATCTCTTGTGTCATTTTAATCTATGTACTTTCAATTACCTCGATTTTGAACCTAAATTTATGATTTTGTCTTAATTTGGTTCAATTGACTATAACTCTTAGCATTTTTTTTATGAAAAATAGGCACATAAGTGTCACGCACCATATTTTTAAGAGCAAAATTATAACCGTACTCAATTCTGTTAATTAATCTCAATCAATATAATGATAATTTTTTTTCAAAAAAAAACACTAACAATATAATTAGTTAGACCAAATTAAAACAAAATCTGAAATTAAAGATTAAAATTGAACTAATTAAAAATGTAAGAATCAAAATAATATAAGAAATGAAATATAAAAACCATCAGTGTAATTCTCTCCTTTTTTTTCATATATTGATTACGCGTGGTACGTTGTGGTTGTTGAAAAATGTTGATAAAAAAATAAATTTAACTGGAAAAAAAAAAAAGCAACTTTAAAACTCCTTTTTTTTATTGCTAATTAAGTGATAGAGTTTTTGCTAAAACCCCCTAGCTAGGAAATGGGTCACTATTGTGCTAAAGGCACAACGGTAACTGTTAAACTTTAATTTGAGGTATATTATGAGCTTATTATTATGATTTGAACCGTTCATTTTGTAAGATTTATCGAGTATTTCATGTCTACCAAAAATCATATTAATCGAATATCAATAACTATATGATCGAATTGCATATTGCTGAAAGGAAAAACTTAATGTTTATTTTTTTGATTATCGATCATATAGTTATTGATATCCGATTAATATGATTTTTGATAAGTATGAAATACTCAACAAATCCTATAAAATAAATAGTTCAGATCATAAAAATAAACTCATAATGCACCTCAAATTGAGACACAACAATCACTATTATGCCTTAACGCAAGAGTGACTCAATTCTTGGAATGTTTTTAACGTGTGGTGAGTTTGGACAAACATTGTGCATTGTTGCCTTATCTGTATGATGACATTTTCACCCTACCTTATCATAATAAGAAAGGGGAGTTAAAGAGGAGACAAATTCTTTAACTCCAAATTCTTTCGGCGTTGCTTTTGGCGGATCTTTCTTTGTAGCCTTCGGGCATTTTTGTGATAAAAATAAAATAAAAAAAAATAAAAAACTTTAAACGAGTTCGTGTCAAAAATCCAAAGCTCATAGTAATCAATTGAAGAAAAAGTGTTAATACCCAAAAATAAATAAATAAATAAAGAAAAAGTGAAATCAATCATACAAGTGGGATTCTTATTAAAATTACATAGAAAATTGTTTCAGAGGAATACAACATTGCTTCTTCCCCTCCAATGGTGCGTTAAATTGGACATAAAAAATTGTTTATTTTATCATATTTATTTTTTTTTTTCAGCCCAATGGGCGCCCCCATCACCTCACGACTTGGGGTCGGGTCTCAAGGCAGAGTGCTTGTATCTTACTATTAAACAAAAATAGTAAATTGCATGTTATTTGTTAACGTGGATTATATTTATCTGTTTCACCTCTTAGTACTCTCATGTTGTTATTCAAATTTTAATGATGTAGCAATACTTAGAGGGTTGGACAGAGGATTATAAGAGTGGACAAATTTCGGGTTGTATCAGGTTTGGAGTCAGACATGCATTAGATAATAAGAAAGATATGTGTCATTACAAATCTGACTTAACCTGATATTAGACTTAGACATCTTAAGTCTACTCCTAAAAATACTTTCAAATTCCAAGCTCTCCCCTTTATTTTTTATTTTTGTCTTGACTAAATATAAAATTATTTAGTTCATTTTAATTAGTATTTGAATTTGGATCGTTACTAAAATTCAATCATAAAATAAATATGATCTTGCAACAAATATTTTAATATAAAGTTTAGAAAGAATTATCTTTTGGAATTTTTTTACTTTAGTTTATTACTAAAATATTATAAAATTATAATGGCCAGGTTTAGACTGAGTTAAAATTCTTCACTCTAAGCCCACTGAAATATTAAATGAGAATAAAATCTTAACCCAATCCTACAAACTAAGAGTTATTCGGAATGATCTAAATAAGTGTACTTTTTATCTTTTAACGAAAAAATATGTAGAAAAGTAACGAGGTGATATGATGAAAAAAAGATAAAAAAGATAAAAAGATAAATTATATAAGGGATGTCAAACCACCCCTAAGTATATTTTTCAAAAAGATATAGATTGGACTCTACGAATTAGATGTGTCATGGAGCCCATAACCACTCCAAAATTGAGATAGAAAATGTGAACAGAAGATCCGAAGCCGTGTGGGGATTATTGGTGCACTCTATTGGAGTGAGAGTAATATGCAAAAAAATAAAGGTATATAGATCAAAGTTATAACTTGGAGCATTTTTATCTAAATCATTAAAAAATTTAGGCCGCAATTTGTAACCTAAATAGTCTCTCTCTGAATCTCATCTCCTTCCTCACTGGTGCCGACGTAGGTGCCAGCACTAGCACCAAAACCAAAAGCATACGGTCTAATTTGGGAATGAGGTTAAAAGTTTAATTTTGATTTTTAAATTTATTTTGGATTATATCATCTTTATATTTTTTTAAAAAAAATAATTAAAAAATTTTAAAAATTAACTTTTAACCCAATTCTCAAAATAACATTTACACCATATACTTCTTAACATAATTATAATGATTCATAATTTTTATTTTAAGAGTACACATTATAAATTTATTATTTATAATTTTTATTACAAAATAATATAATACTATAAATATTCATAATATTTATCAAAAAAAAAAAATAATTTTCTTACAATATGCCCTTTTTTAAGAGTGCATATTACATATTTCTCTTATTCTCATTTGTCATAATTGTTCTAATGGAATGTTATCACATGTCTGTTAAAAAAAAAAAAAATTATAAATATATCTCTTAAAATTTATTTAAAATTCGGATATACCTAGTTTTTTATTTTTCTTAAGTGTTCTACTTAAAGGGCATGTTTGTTTAGTTCTTTAGAGAAAGAGATTGGATTAATCGTCCGTAGGACCCAGTTATAGAGTATTTGGTTAGGGACATAAGGGGATTAATTATCCTCTTGGACTAATAATCTCTCCCATTGGTAGGACTATCAATCCCATGGTGGGGTTGGGATCAGAAATTAAAGAGTGAATTTTTAAACAAAATTTATATTTTTTAGAAAAAAAATTATAATATTATAATATTAAAAATTTTAAAATATTAATTTTATATATAAATATTACTATCTAAATTATTACTAATCCGATAGTGTACAAACAAATACTCTTTATTTTACACTTCCAATTTAATACTACCACACTAATAATCTCATTATTCAATGTTATCGTACTTTTAATCCACTCCATCCTATGGAACCAAACAAACGTGACCAATGAATCTTACAATTTAAATGGTTTGAATTATCGATATGGACCACGGATGTCATGACCTAACCCATGCCCCAAGGGATTAATGAAGTGACCGGCCAGTAATTCATAGATTAGCAAAGGCCTCTTAACAATAATACAGTAATAGGGCTGGTGAAAGCTTATAACAAATAAAGTATAACGTCTAATGAGCTGTGAGACTTAAATGGGACAAAATGCAATGTTAGATAATCATACATACATTAATTTACATAAGTCCATATCAAGCCTGAGTACAAAACAAAACATAGATTAGGGACTTAAACCCTAATAACAAAAAATAGTCAAACAGAAGTCTTATGACAAAACCATTAACACTTGATCACAATGCCAAAAGTGTGAATTCTGAACCACTCAAAAGCCTTGATGCTTGTCAGTTTGGAACCTCGTAACGAGGTACAATAATTGGCTTGACAAAACAAGGTTCAGGTCGCTAAGTTCGGTTCTGTGCTTGATCACCTACATATATATATTACACAATGAGTTAGGGCCCAGTGAATAATAACTCCGTAAAGGGGTTATGAATGATGTCTTTACAGTATTTAAATCAGTCAATCATTAGTGTATCAGTTTCTCATTCCAGAATCATATTGCAATTATAGTAGTCATACGTGGTACATTCATTATCAAAACAGTATAATAGATCTTAAAAGACCAAATAGTCATATATGATGGCCATCTATACAGTAACTAGTAATTCCATGAATTGGAACTAACAGAGATCTCTGTAACAGTAACAGTAACAAATGCTATAAATGCCACGAATATAGTTCATAAAATAGGACAATCATTCATTCAGTAAACAATACTGTTTCAGAAACAGAGCTTAATATCATTCAGAAAATCATTAAAATTTGAACATAGCTTTACAACATTATTACTCACAGTTGGCTCCTTGAAATACGTGATCATAGTACGGCGTCTGACCTACATAACACCTGATAAATAACATTGAAACACACGCTCTGTAAACACTTGTCTTATTACATTTCTTTCTTAGTGTGTTTCTAATTCATAACCTCATTAACATGGCCCAAACCTTGGCTTAGAAATGCCTAAGATGATGATGCAATAATACGAAACACTTTGCAAAATTTATAAAAATAGGGTAGTTCGCTTGAGCGCAACTTTGGTTGTTCAAGCGGTCTACAAAGTTTGTAAAATACTAGGAGCTCTCATTTTACGCTCAAGCTAGCATATTGGTTGCTCGAGCCAAGATTGAAAATAAAGGGTAGTCACTCGAGCGGTCTTATGGTCGCTTCAGCCAACCATCAAACTCTGCAAAACTTCTGAGAGCTCACAATTTACGCTCGAGCGACGGTTTGGTCGCTCGAACGATGCAACCAAATTATGAAATTTCCAGATTTGCTCTCCAAGTGCAAAACTTGATTCCAATGTATCAAAACGCATTCTTTTGGATCAAAACTTGAGAAAACAAGTTGAAACTCATTTAATTTCATAAATTAAAAATCATTTCACAAAATCAAAGCCCAAAAGTATGTCAATTGGTCAGATCAAACTTGAAACTTTATATATATATATATATTTACATGCATGCAATAACTCAAAATCATGTTGAATCATGTTCCAAAACATGTTCAAATTGAATTTTCAAAATCATACAAGTATATGTCCATGCATGTGAGAATTTCTTGAGAAATAACTGAAATTATCATGATAGGAGTATACATGTATGGATTACTTTCAAATTCATCTATCTAATCTTAATTCTAGCACACACTCCTCAAATTCATGCAATTGAGTTCATGAACTTAATGAATTCAACTCTAACTTGGATTATTTATGCAAGAATCAAGGTTGAGAAGCATACCTAAGGTTGAATTTGTGTGTAATCCTAGCTCAAACTTCTAAATTGCCTTCAACCTCACCAATTCTTCATTTCTCTCTTTTCTCTAGCTTTGATCTCACTTTGTTACTTTGGTCTCTCTCTCTCTCTCTTTCTCTCTTTCTCACACACACACGCGCGCACGTTCACGCGCACACACACACACACATTTGTACCATTCAAAGATGATGGAGTGCTTTAGTGACTTCTAGAGTCACCTAAGGCTTAAGTGACTTAATTTTTAATTAGGTTTGATTAGGCCTCATCAATTCCACCTTATTTTATTCTAATTATTCGATTCCGAATCGAAATCCAATTAAACTTACTATAAAATTCTAAAAATCCCAAATAATACATAAACATAGTCAATTTCATGTTCGGATGTCGATAAGATCTTCAATTAACATAACAAAGCAGAATTCTAAACAGATATTCCTACATCTAACAGATAGGAATGCAAAACATATACAAAATGCTGAATTAACACATGATTTCATCTAATCACTTGATTAACATTCTTAATTATAGATTAGTAACTAATCACGTAGTAGGGTTGTTACAATGGAGGTCCAACAACACCCTCTAATTTGTTGGAGACAAACCCAATGCATTAAGCATTTACATACTTGAATGGCTTCTCTACGAAGGAGTTAGGTTTTGTGGGCTCATTTTGAAGTTCATTTTAATGTTTCGAATAATTTATTTTGTAAAACTCATTGAAAACATAATTCATATATAAAAAAAAAAATTGATCGGAAATCGGTAGCTACATTATTGGATTACATTTGTCTTATACAATTGAACAATAAATATGATTTTAATAATAGACCTTTAAAATAGATTTAATTTGATTATATAATTATTGATATTCAATTAATTTAATTGTTTTGTATAAATGCCATTCTCGATAAGTTTCAAAAAAAAAAAAAATGAATACTTCAAATCATTCAAATTAGATTCCAAAATGAACCCATTGAGTTAAATAACACCTCCCTAATTGGATCACCAACCGACAGGTGTTCAACTCTATTTGCAATTATTATACGTAGAGGAAAGATTTGTATCACAAAATCAATTAAGGAAGCAGCTTGTTTCCAGTTTATTTAGCGGATTGGATAGTGCTGTTAGACTTCTGAAATCTATTATAAATTTTGTTTTAATAATTTGAATTGTTCAATATGTAGAGTTTGGTGAGTACTTTATATCTGTAAAAAATCGCGTTGATTGGATACCGATAGCTATTTGATCAGATCAGATTTTTATCAATAATTTATTTTGAAAAATTATATTTTTTGTTGACAGAAATTTAATTCCATCAAGTAGTTATCGATATGAGATTATAAAAACAGAATCTATGATAGACCTTCACAAGTCCAATAGCACGCTCCAATCTAATTTCAAGCAAGAGAGAAGCAGCCCTATAGAATAAACATAAAGGATAGGACTTGTGAGTTCCGCACGTAAATGATTTTGCAAAAATAATTTGGTGCAGGTAGAACAGTTGTTATACTTAATAGAGAGTATATTGTCACACTCAATTGCTTAGAGCATCTCCAATGGTTGTTGCTATATTGTTATTGCTATTGTTATAATTTGGCAATGAATAGTGTTATTTTGCCAAATTATAGCAATGGTGCTCCAATGGTCATTTGCTATTTTTGGCAAATCTCAACCAACTTTCCCTCCAAGTTTGTAGGTGTTGTTTGGATATAGGTTTTTTGTGATTTTATTTTTGTTTATTTTTTGTCTTTTGTGACATTTTTTTACCTATTTGTTAAAAAAATTATATATTTATATTATTCTCAACTAGACAAATATAAAAAAAAATGAAAAATTAAAAAAAAAAATTGTTCGATTAATGCACCCCACTAAAAAACATATCACCTCATTTTTAATAAATTTTTTTAACTACACATAAAAACTAAACAATCACCAATTACCCATCAACAACCAACCACCAACAACAATCTATTATTAACCCAGCATTCATTCAGTAACAATTATCCACCCAACAACCATCCATCATTCATCCACCCACCCAACAACCACCCATCATTCACCCATCCATATTTTCTCTATAAATATAACACGAGATTTTCTACAATTTTCATATTCACTTATCCATCATTTTCATATTTTCTAAACTCTCTGTACCCACCTAGCAGATTTTCTACAATTTTCATATTCACCCACTCACCCATTCAACTACAATGAACAATTTGACTAAAGCCATATTCAATGGAGATTTTGATGAATCTTCATCATCTAATGATGATATCATCATGATGCAACTGTTCACAGCGCAACAATAAAGAATACAGACGTTAAGCCTAAACCAACTAACTATACGTGTTGGTTCCACAAGTGGTCATCGATACATTAATCGTAAAAGGGTCAAAAGCAACCAACAAATTTATAAAGATTATTTTGCAGATAATCCTGTCTATCCAGAAGAATACTTCCAAAGACGTTTTCGAATGAGGCGGTCATTGTTTGTTAGTGTACGGGGAGCAAATATTCCGCAGAGCCCGTACTCCTTTCTACCAAGTTCCATGTCTGTTAGATTGACCTGCGAACACAACGGCGGTGAGCTACCCGGCGGTGTGTGGCCGGAAAACCCCTCCGACAGTCAAGTTAGCACACACTCAGGGATGTAGAGAGAGAGAGAGAGGAGAGTTGAGTGTTTAGGTCGTTCTCACAAAATGATGTTCCATCCCCAGCATGGGGGGCGTAGTCGTGCTTATATACCTTCTGCGCTCAAATCTACTCCCATTAGTCTCTTGACACGTGGTACCGCTTTCCCATTTGTCAGCACAAATCCAGCAATCACCACCTAACCAAACCACTAGACCACATTAGTGGGAGCTCGGCAGACCGGCGACATCACCTCAGCTTAACGCCACTGTGCTGCATAACGAATCCGAGTGCTCCACTCGCCGAGTTACATAGCGACTGAGCTCGTCTGCATTCTGGCATAGCCGAGCTCAAGTTAGGTTAAGCTGGTAACCGAAGGCCTTTCTGCCGAGCTAAACGCGTGGGCCGTGGAATCCGAATGGCAGGCTATCATCTCGGCCAAGATGTGGACCTGATCCTCGACCGAGCAAAACTGACTTTGGACATGGGCTTGTTCTAGTTAGCTCGGTCCCAACACGGTCTTGGGCCTCGCCCGAGCAAAACCATCTCTGGACAGGCCCAAGCTATCTTGGCCCAAACATGCTCGGCACCCAACTTGCCTCGGCTTTTACCATGGTCCATTCCAACTCATAAATCTCCCTCTCAATTGCCCCTTAATTCTGTCCGCGAAAGCGTGATTGGGATTACATGATCCGTCCGGGGTAGACTCCTCCTCGGTCCTCAGTATGCAAGACAGTAGCCGCGCTAAACACCATGCCCGGTTTCTTTGCTTGCTCGGTTGACGCCTCAACTCGCCATCTCTTCAGTACTGACGCCGCCGCCATCATGAACACACGTTGTGCATTTATTGCCTCGAGCAACCAACCCAGACGTTCTTTCATATTCGAATTTTGGCGCCCTTTTTCTCTTACATATACGCCTCTCCCCCCTTTCATTTTCTCTTCTTACTACCTCTCTTTCGTTTTTGACACCTTAGAGCTACAGTGCTTGACCTCCATTCTTGTTCTTCTTCTTCGTTCGTGCTTAAAGAAGTAGCCTCTGCCTCTAAACTGGTAAGTTCTGCGAATCCTCTTTGTTGCTCTTTTTTTATTTGGTATTTCACATTCTAGGGCATAAAGTCCATAGGTTTTAGGATATACCCCCCCAAAAACCCTCTCTTGTCCCTGTTCTTTTCGTTGTTCTTCATTTCCAGTGATGAACACAAGAAGATCTGGAGCAGACCGGGCTCCAGGTCTTCTTTTGATCCCAAAAAACATTTAAACCGAGCAAATTGCAAGTTTGCAAAAACCCCTGTAGAAACCGAGATAGGTAGAGGACTTGACTGCTCGACTGGGCTAACATCTGGTCCGCTTGAGCGGCCGAGCTCCTAGGTTTACCTTCGTGACCGAAATGGTCTGGCACTCTACCTGACCAAGCTAAAGTCAAGCTCATTTTGCGCGACCTCGCTCCCGTTTACACTTAACCTCCTTTTCTTGCAGAGTCCCAAGGGACCACACACCAATACCAAGGCTCTCAAAGACCGAGTAACCATCAACCAAGAGTCTGTGCCAAACCACCTTAGCCGTGCTAAGATCAGCCGGCTACACATTGGGCGCTACTGCTTCCTGGTCAACTCGCCGGTTGCTCTAGCCGTGTTCTGGGAAAAGTATGGTATCCCGGACGACATTCACCTAGAGCTCGGTGCCGAGGAGACGACCCTATGTGGCAGATTAGACCAGTGCCCCTTCACTGTGCTCTCCATAATAGAAGGTGGCCTCCGCTTTCCGGTTAACCCCCTGCTGTGCGAGTTCTTACGGCGCACTGGGCTAGCACCAACCCAAGTCTCAATCAACACTTATAAAATAATTAACGGGATCCACGAGCTGAACAACTGGCTAGGAACCAACTTAGGGTTAGCCGAAATACTTCGCCAATATACCCTCGGGCATACAGGCGACGGCCTTGCCTATTATTTAAAGATCAGACTCGGCAAAGAGAAGATAGTGACCGGCACCCCGGACAAGGACTTACATGACGACGACTTCTTCTGGGTGTCTGGTAACTACGAAATAGCCGACGTGCTGGGCTGGTTTATCAGCAAGAATTTCAGTGAAACATGTAAGCCGTGCTAACTGCTCGGTTAGATTACTTTCCTTAACCATTTTGTACTAATGCGCTTTGTTCCTTTCCTCTTTGCAGCGATCGAAGCTTTGCAAGCCAACTACCATTACCCCAACGAAGTAACAATCAGGACCGTGCTTCGCTACCGCAATCGGGATTGCCATGAACTCCTTGGTTACGTACCGACCTACAGATACTCAGCTCTACGCCGGAGTAAGGTCACAGACTTTCTACGTGCTCCATCTCCACCTCCCGATCCCACTTTGCCAGACGTGCCCCTTATCCGGTTGATTGAGGCAGAAGAGGTGGAAAAAAGAAGCCGTATTAAAAACCTCATCACTGCTACCTCCACCAAGCTACCGAGCATCCCAATCCGCACAGCTGCTGCTGGGCAAGTAAGCAAAGAAAACCTCCGGGCTGGGAAAAGGCCACGCACCGACCCCTTTGCTGAGCTAGTTGTGGAGTTGAACACCGAGCAACCAGCGGTGACAACTGACCCAATACTGCTATGGAGGCCGCAGCTCAAGCACCAGGGTAAGGAGATCCCGGCGACTGCCTCGGTCAAAGGTGACAAGGAGCATCTACTCACCTTTGACCTAACCAAAGCCTTGCTGCTACCGAGTGACGTGGTCGGCAACAACCACGTACCAGACACCCGGCTGGTGAAGTCCTCGGTCAAGTCCATGACCCGGGTAAGAACTTTGCATACTTTTTTTAAAAAAAATTTCCAAGTGTTTGCTCGGTTTCCTTCCTCTGATAGAGTTTTCTTCTTGCAGGCCATCCAGAAACAACAATTGGTGATGGAGAGGATCCACCGACTCCGGCAGAAGGCAACTGACGCTGCTAGCCAGGTTGAACACCTTCAAGCCGAGCTCGGACGATCCAAGGCTTCGCTGGAGATAGCAAATTCTGACAACTCTAGGTTGGTTGGCCAGCTTGGTGTCGCCGAGCAAGAAAGGGACGCTCTCTGGACTAAGCTGGAGGCGTTGAAATAGTCAAGGAAGGAGGAGCTGGAGGATGCCAACAACGTCAGTTTCAAGAAGGCCGAGGAGAGCTACACAAAGCAAGTCCATGCCACCCAAGACATCTTCTTCAAGGCGGGCTGGAAGGTTACTTGTGAACAGCTCGGCCAAGGATCTGGGACAGAAGTCTTTGCCTCTCCCCCAGCTGCCTTCCTGCCGACGTACCTTGTGCCATATGCCAACGACGTCTTTAATGCGTTGCAAGCTGAGGCCGATAAAGAAGAAGCGGAGGACGCCGAGGAAAATGTCGAGGGTGACAACCGCCCAAAGCAGGCCGGCCAGGACCAGACCGGTGTCCAGGAGACCACAACCACGGTCCACTTGGAGGCGACCACGACCGGGAATGAATTTACAGACCTTTCCCCCTTAGTTTAGTTTTCTTTGTCTTCTTTCTTTTTTGTTTGAGAATGTAATCGGGCTACCTGTCCCACCTTTTGTAATGCTATTCCTCATCAATGAAAAGTTCTATTTTCGTCAAGTGTTTGCATTGTGTTTAATCTAAACAACTTTAGCTGGGCAAATCACCTCGGTTAAGAAAATCATTAACTCACCCTTGAACAAATTATCAACCTATTCAACCGGAGTAAAACATCTCGGTTGAAATCACATAGTTGACTAAATCATCAACATGCTTAACTGGAAAAAGACATCGCGATTTTGATCACAGAGTTGATTAAATCATCAACTTATTCAACCAGAGTAAAACATCTCGGTTGAAATCTCAAAGTTGAGTAAATTATCAATCGGAATAAAACATCTTGGTTTAAATCACAAAGTTGAGTAAATCATCAACTCATTCAATCGGAGTGAAACATCTCAATTTTAATATCAAAGTTGAGCAAGTCATCAACTCAATCGACCGGAGTAAAACATCTCGGTTTAAATCACAAAGTTGACTAAATCATCAACTCATTCAACCGGAGTGAAACATCTCGGTTTTAATATCAAAGTTGAGCAAGTCATCAACTCAATCGACCGGAGTAAAACATCTCGGTTTAAATCACAAAGTAAGCATTGAAAACAACAGAATGCTTTAACAAAGGTAAGTCACTTCTATTTCATTGACAAAAAGAGTATTACATTCTGAAATGTAAGGCAAACAAGTCTTTGCTCAAAAGAATAACATAAAAACTATGAAAACTAAAAATAGTATAGTTTGAGGTTGGCTGCATTCCATGGCCGGGGTATGCTGTTGCTGTCCAAATCTTCCAAGTGGTATGCCCCCTTACTTGCCAGATCGGTGATCCTGTAGGGTCCTTCCCAGTTTGCCTCTAGTTTGCCTTCGCCTGGCACCAGGGTGTTGCCCATGACTTTTCTTAAAACCCAGTTGCCAACTTTAAACGGTCAGGGGTGCACGGTTTTGTTGTACTTCCTGGACAATTCTTGTTGGTATGCAGCCATGTGAATCAAAGCTTTTTCACGACGCTCTTTAGTAAGGTCCAATTCCAGGGCGACTGCTTCAGAATTCAGCTCGGGCTCAAAATTTTCACTGCGGATAGTGGGCATGCCAATTTCCAATGGGATGACAGCCTTCATGCCGTACGCTAAGGCAAAAGGAGTTTTCTCGGTAGATCGCCTCGGGGTTGTCCGGTATGCCTAAAGGACACTTGGGAGTTCCTCGGCCCATTTTCCTTTGGCCTTCTCAAGTTTTTTCTTTAATCCATCAAGAATGGTCTTATTTGATGCTTCGGCTTGGCCGTTGGACTGCGGGTAAGCCGGGGTGGAATTGTAGAATTCAATCTTCAATTCTTTACAAAATCCTCTGAATAAGTGGCCGTTAAATTGGGTGTCATTCTCAGAGATCAGAATCTTAGGGATGCCAAACCGCGTTGCCACATTCTGCCAAACAAACTGTTTGATGTCCTTCTCCTTGATAGTTGCTAGGGGCTCAGCTTCAACCCACTTGGTGAAGTAGTCCGTAGCGGTAATGAAGAACTTCCGGTTGCTCGGTGCCGTTGAGAGTGGTCCCACTATGTTTAGTCCCCACATTGCAAAAGGCTAAGGGCTTGTGAGCGGAAGGAGTTCTCTGGCTGGTTGGTGAATTTGGTGGGCGAACTTCTGGCACTTCTCACATTTGCGAACATATTTCTGAGTGTCGCTTGCATGCACGGCCACCAATATCCCTGCGATATAGTGCGGTAGGCCAAAGATCTGCCCCCTATGTGATTGCCGCATATGCCTTCGTGAATTTCGTACAGGAAAGGATCTACGCGGTTTGGGTGTACACACTTGAGATAAGGACCGGTGAAAGACTTCTTGTATAAAGCGCCAGATAGAGAGAGCCAAAACTGCTTTGACTTCACTCAGACTTTATGCGCTTCCTTTTTATCGGCCGAAAGTGTCCGCTCTTTCAGAAAGAGGATAATAAGGTCCATCCAAGAAGGGCCAAGCTCGGTGCAAAGTACTTCTGTCTACTTCGGTTCCTCTATACTAGGCCTTGGAAGAAACTCAATCAGGAGAGGACTGGGAGAGGTTCGGTCGACCATGGAAGCCAGACCGGCTAGCTCATACATGCGGCCGTTGTCTTCTCGTCCAATTTGTTGGACCCTGATCGCCTAGAATCGCTTGATGTGGTCCCTGACCAGAGCTTGGTACTTTGCCATTCTGTCATCCTTAGCTTCGTAAACCCCAGATACTTGGTGGACAACCAGTTAGGAATCGCTGTAGACCATCAGCTCGGACGCGCGCACCTGGAGCGTGCTCTTAAGTCCGGCCAGAAGCGCCTCGTACTCGGCCTCGTTGTTTGATGCAGGGAATCTGAGGGTGATAGAATGCTCAATGGTCAGACCATCTGGCGAGACCAAGACTATGCCTAGCCTAGCACCGTGACGATTCAAGGCCCCATCTACAAAAAGTTTCCACATTTCGCCAACAAAGAGCTTCCAACATTCTGAGAGGTCCTGGGAGGCATGAAGGTTGATGGGATCACGGTCGCTCGGCTGTTCGGCTTCAGGTTCAATGCTGATCGGTTCCACTTCCTCCTCCCTCGGTGACGTAGCACTGGACCCAACAAGTTGGTCTGTTATGTCCAAGTTCGTTGTCGTATCGCCGGGCTGCGGTGACATGTCGGCTGGAGGCTCTATGGCGGGGTGCGCAAGTTTTGTGTCGCCAATACCGCCCTGCTGTACAATTTCGGTGAAATCTTCGTTGGCCTCCTCGGCTACCGCGGTGAGGTCCACCGGACATACGTGGTGAATATCGGGCGAGAACTCGGCAACAAAATCTGCCAATGCTTGAGCTTTTATGGCCGTTCGGGGTTGAAACTTAACGTCGAATTGTCCCAACTCGACTGCCCACTCTAGAATTCGACCGGCGAAGTCCGCCCGTTCGAACAAGGCTTTGAGGGGAAACTCGGTCAAAACGATGATTGTGTGAACGTGAAAATAGTGTGCCAATTTCTTGGAGGCCATCATCAATGCCAAGACAAGTTTTTCTAGCGACAAGTATCTCGACTCTGCCGGTAGTAAGGTTTTGCTCACGTAGAAGATGGGTAAATCTTTGGATACCACCGACTGCATAAGTATCGCTTAATCGCATGCTGAGACACGGCCAGATAAAGGTAGAGTTCTTCGCCGGGCTTAGGCGTTACCAATAATGGTGCAGAAGACAAATACTCTTTGAGTTCGGCCAGAGCCCGGTCACACTCCTTGTCCCACGAAAACTTGGATTTCAAAGCTCGAAAGAAAGGGCGGCAGCGATCTGATGACCGGCTTATGAATCGGTTAAGCTGGCGCCATCCCGCCAGATGTCAGACGCCCTTAATGAGGTCGTTTCAATTCTCAGACGGCCTCGATCTGTAGGGGTCCGCCTCGATGCCTCGATTTGTGACTAAGAAACCCAAGAATTTTTCGGATCCCATGCCAAAGGCACATTTAGATGCATTCAGGTGTAGCTTGTGCTGTTTGAGGATGGAAAATATCTCAGCTAGGTCGGACAAGTGGTCTGCTTGATGTCGGCTTTTAACCACCATGTCATCGATATAAGCCTCCATCGTCCGGCCTAGCAGAGGAGAAAACATTTTAGTCACCATTCTTTGGAAAGTTGCCCTGGCATTCTTCAAACCAAAAGGCATGACTCGGTAGCAGGAGAGTCCCCTTGGAGTAGTAAAAGAGGTGATCTCACGGTCGGGGCCATGCATGGCAATCTGATGATAACCGCGGTAGGCATCCAAGAAACCGAGCCAGTTATATCCGGCCATCAGATCCACCAACTGGTCTATTCTGGGTAGGGGAAAGCTGTCTTTAGGGCATGCTCGATTGACGGTCTTGTAGTCGACGCAAACTCGCCACTTCCCAATCTTCTTGGGTACTACGATCGTGTTTGAAATCCACCGAGGGTAGTGCACTTCCGGAATAGCCCAAGCTTCAAGCAAGTTCTTTACCTCCTTTGTGACTACCTCGGCGTGGTGCAATGCCGATCTCCTGGTTCCCTGAATGACAGGCCTTGCACCGGGAAAAACATGGAGGTGGTGACAAATAAAGCTCGGGTCGACGCCGGGCATGTCGTAGGGTGACCATGCGAAGACTTCAATATTTGCCATCAAGAATTGTACCATCTTGATCTTTTCTTGGGCGGTAAGGCTTAAGCTGAGCAAGAAGAACTTGTCCGGGCTTTCAGTGTCAATCCACACTTCTACCAACTCCTCAACAGCTTTGTCCTCAGCCTTGGCACCCACATCTTCAAGGACTCTACGGTCTTCCGGTATTTCAATCATTTGGACGAAACCTTTAGCAGTTCGGCTCCCATTCACTGCCACGAAGCATTGTTTCGACATGACTTGATCGCCCCCAACTTCCTCAATTTCCCCTATAGCCGAGGGGAACCTCATAACCTAGTGGTAGGTCGACGCCACAGCCTACATAGCGTGAAGGCATCCCCTACCGAGGATCAGATTGTACGTAGACGGCACCTGCAATACCTAGAACTCCACCTGCTTGACCACGGATCTGGCTTTGACCGGCAAAATTATCTTTCCCAAGGGCCACTCCAGTTGCGAGTTGAAACCAACCAGTGGAGAAGTTGCCAGAGCCAAGTCTGTATCTCGGAGTTTGAGTTGTTTGAACGCGTCGTAGTACATGATCTTGACCGAGCTTCCCTGGTCGATCAAGATGCGTTTGACATCAAATTCTTTGACGCGGAGTGTGACCACTAGGGCGTCGTTGTGTGGCGTTTGAATGCGCTCTAGGTCCCTCGTGAAGAAACTAATCACGTCTTTTTCCTCAGTTTTGCCCCTTTTGATTGTGGGCTGGACCGACAACACTTCCCTCATGTGTTTCGCTTTTTTAATCATCCATCGGAGCTCGCATACACGCGCCGGCTCCACTATGCCGTAGATCACATTAACCACTCTTTCATGGGGCGCCTCCAGGTTATCCGGTCCATGCTGATCAGCCGGGGTGGGATGTGCGACCTTAACACCCCTGTCAATGTAAAGATCCAAGTGTCCGGCTGTGACTAACTCCTCCAAGTGTTGCTTCAGAGGCAAACAGTCCTCTGTCCGGTGTCCTCGCTCCCGGTGATATGTGCAGTGGTATCGCGGATTGAAACCTTTTTGTGTGTCGCCTAACTTAGTAGGAAACCGGACGTAATCCTCGTCTTAGATTTCACTAAGTATGCGATAGATTGGAATCTTAAAGACCATGGTGATGCCTGTCCCAGCTTTCAACCTTCTATTGGCATCGGCTGCGTCATCGCGGGGGTATTCATATCGGTCATTACGATGACCCCTTTCCCGATTTCGACGATTTGATCCTTGGTCAGATTCCTCGGCGCGATCATTTGGATGGTTAGTCTCCTGTCCGACCGCGTGTACCTTGCCAACTGACCTCTTGTCTATTGCCACCGGAGTTGTTTTTGTGGTGGATGCCACCGTATCATCCTCTACTTGGATGTGCTCATTGATACGCTGCATGAGTTGGCCCATAGATGTCGGCTGGTTCATGGTAAGCAAGTCCCGCAGCCTATGTCCGACCGGGAGACCGCACTTATATTGGGTGATTGCCAAGTTGATCGGGCAATCTAAAATCTCATTGAAGGTTTCCCAGTATTTGGAGTTGTATGCCTTGAGTGTGTCGCTCGACTCCATTTTGACACTGAGAAGGTGGTCCACCTACTTTGGCATTTTTGTGTTGGTCTTGAAACGAGTCACAAATGCTTTCACCAACTGTTGCCACCTTTCGATGCTTCCCTTCGGCAGCCTCTCAAACCATTTCAAGCCCAGCTCACCCAAACTCGATGGAAAGATAAGGCATATAAGAGCGTCATTGCGCCTATGTCTGGCCATGACCTGCCGGAAGTGGCTTACATGCATGTATGGATCGGTTTTTTCGTCGTAGAGCGTAAACTTGGGCTGGTGGAAGCCTGCGGAGAGAGGAGTGGTTTCTATCTCAAGGGAGAAAGGGGTGGCGCTCAGCCTCGCCAAATCTGTGTTTAGAGGGAGAGGCACGGCTGGGCGGGGTGGTGGCATTATGACCTCTTCACTGACATGACCCCCGTAAGATAGCCGTTGGAGCGCCGGCACCCTCTGAGTCTCTCGCCGGCAAGCCCGCTCCTTCAAGACTGCCCGCAAGTCCTCTGAGCAGGTGGAATAGGAATACCTCGACATCGTCGATGGACATGAGGGTTGATAGGTACTATCTTGTGCGCTAGACTTCTCTACAAGCGTGTCAGATTCCCTAACCCTGTAGCTTCTGGTGATAAACAGGAAGGGAGTGCGCCGTTGGCTTTAACTGCCTGAACAGCGTGGTTGGGTGCGCTCACTGTGGTCTCCCACTCCAGCAACACCTTTCCCTTTGACATGCCGCTTGAGATCTTCCATCTCTCCCGCCATTCTTCGGATAGCGGCATCTTGGTCCCTCAACTTGTGCTCCAGACGTCTGGCGTGTGATTCTCTCCACCGCCGATGCTCGTCTAGGCTCCGAGAGTGACCAAAACTCCTTCCGCGCTTATCCTGCGCGTCTCTTGAATGTCCTCCTAGGGAAGTCTCCAGGTCCGCCATGGGTGGAATGGTGGGGAGTTCATCTCTCCGTTTAGCCGACTCCGGGGTAACTTCATCGATGGCGGACAACGGCATCTTGTCGTTGTTCGCCATGGAAGGCAATCAGATGAGCTTGGAAGACAAGGTTTTGTCTATCAAGTTTCCCATAGACGGCGCCAATTGTACGGGGAGCAAATATTTCGCGGAGGCCGTACTTTTTTCTACTAAGCTCCTTGTTTGTTCGATCGACCTGAGAGCACAACGGCGGTGAGCTACCCGGCGGTGTGTGGCCGGAAAACCCCTCCGACGGTCAAGTTAGCACACACTCAGAGATGTAGAGAGAGAGAGAGAGAGGAGAGTTGAGTGTTTAGGTTGTTCTCACCAAATGATGTTCCATCCTCAGCATGGGGGGCTCAGTCGTGCTTATATACCTTCTGTGCCCAAATCTACTCCCATTAGTCTCTTGACACGTGGTGCCGCTTTTCCATCTGTCAGCACAAATCCAATAATCACCACCTAACCAAACTGCTAGACCACATTAGTGGGAGCTTGGCAGACCGGCGGCATCACCTCGGCTTAACGCCACCGCGCTGCATAACGAAACCGAGTGCTCCACTCGCCGAGTTACATAGCGACCGAGCTCGTCTGCATTCCGGCATAACCGAGTTCAAGTTAGGTTAAGCTGGTAACCGAAGGCCTTTCTGCCGAGCTAAACGCGTGAGTCGTGGAATCCGGATGGCAGGCTATTGTAGACACCCCATTTTTGACCGCCCTTAAGACTTGGACGCGACTGATGGTTTACATGGCGGAAAAAGGTGTGCAGGGGAAAGGTTCAGTTTCTTCGGCAATGAGAGAGTCAAAGCTCAACTTCATACCTCTTTTTTGGACCAAAACAATCTTGGTCAAAAGATTTTAGACCTTAAAACCCTATCTTTCAAAACGTTTTTGAAATTTTGTTAAATGTTGCGCTTTTCGGTAAACCGAGCAAAGACAAAGTAGAAATGAATGAAAGAGAGATGAAATCTTTGAAAAATCTTTCAAAACACCTTACTTAGGGGTTTGAAGTTGAAGAAAAGAAGAGAAGAGGGAAGAAACCCAATTAGGGAAGAAAATGAGCATGAACTGTTAAGAAAGAGTCGAGCAACCCTCGTTGAATCGGGTCTATTCATTTTCATACTTGGAATCAAGCTATGAGGCCACCACCGTTGGAAAGAAGACTTCTGGGGCTTCATTTTGCACTCAAGAATCTCCTAAAGCCAATTCCAGACGAGGGAGATATGGTTAATTGAAGTAGGGCATCACTCCGGTTGGACCGAATCTGCGCGGCTTCACCAAAACAAGCATAACTTTTTGCACAGGAGGAATTTTAATGCAAGGTTTGTACCATTGGAAAGCTAACTTCCGGGGCTTCAATTTGAACACATGGCCGGCTACCTTTGGACTTTCCAATCACTGGCCGACCACCTTTCTTTCCGACAGCCCCTTTTTTGTCCTGAAAAACCAGAAAAAGTAGCAGGCTGACCAAAAAAGGTGGCCGGCCAGCCACCTGAACCTTTTGCACCTGGTCGGCCATTTTTGTTCCTCTTTGTGCATTATAGTTGTGCCAGTTGTTTTGCACCAGACCCTCTGTCCAAGGGTCTGCCTTTTTGGCTCCTTTTTTGAATTGATTTTTCCCCCCCTTTTCTTTGGCTCCTCTCCCTCTATATAACCAACACCCTACCTCATTTCTAAGGGTTAGAAAATTTTGCTAAGGCTTATACATTCCATCCTCCATAGCTTTCTTCTCCAAAGCTCAAAAGGCCATTATTCTTGGCCATTTACACTACAATTCATAGCCTTCCACCTCCATCATCCATTCCAGCACTTTGGGACTGATTTGCAAGGGTTGAAGGTTCACCAACTTGGTCCAAAAGCTCCAGCTTTGCTGCTCTTCAAGGGTAAGTACCTATTTCCCTTAAACTTGCATTTTTTTGCTCTATTGGTTAGCCTTATTTGCAAGCATTTTTGGGCTTCGACCTGAACTGAAAATAGTTTTATTTTGAGCTCATCTTCATGTTTGATCAAGGACCCTTCTTTTGTTAAGGCCATCTTCTGCACCTTTCCCTTTTATCTCTCTTTTAGGACTATTCTTGCATGATATATTAGCCTTTCTTGTGAGTATTTTTGGGCTTCGAGCCAAACTGAAAAGTGTCTTATTTTGAGCCCCTCTTCAACTTTGTTAAAGGGCTCTTTATTGTTTGAGGCCAGCTACTGCCTCTTGCTCTCTATCTCTCTTTTGGGGCTATTTTTGTATCATATTTTAGCCTTACTTGTGAGCATATTTGAGATTTTCCATAAACTGTAAAGTATCTTTTTTTGAGCCCCTTTTCAACTTTGTTGAAAGGCTCTTTACTGTTTGAGGCCTTTTACTGCCCTGTTTGTTCAATCTCTCTTTTAGGGCTTATTTTGCATAATACATTAGCCTTATTTGTGAGCCTTTTTGGACCTCGACCTAAACTGAAAAAAGTCTTATTTTGACATCATCTTCATGTTTTATTAAGGTCTGTTCTCTTTTTGGAGTCATATTCCCCTATGCATGATTCATTCTTTCATGATTAGGGCTATGCATTAGAGCACTTGCATCGGCCATGGTTTGGCCTCTTAGCCACTGAAATTCAGCGGATTTTTAGTGGCTTGGGTATATTCTTGAAGGCCAAAATCAGAGGGGGGTGACCCCCTCTCACCTTGTTTTGCTTGATGGTCTTTTTGGCCTTCCAAAGAGGCCCTATATTGCATGCTTTGTTGACTAATTTCAAGGACAATTTGATGAGTTTTAGGACTATCATATTTGATTTCTGGAGTTTATTTTGCCATGTTAAGTGTCCTTGATGCATGTGCTTAATAACCCCTTGTATGCCCTTCCAAAGGAGCCCCTCATTTTTACATGCATTGGCTGCATTTCCATGTTTATTTGGGCATATTTTCATATATTTTGTTCACTGATTTTTTCTGGTTTGATGAGTTCTCACCTGCTTCATATACATGCCATGTAAACCATGTTTGCTAGTCAAAGTTGCATGCTATTTTTGTCCATCTTGCTAACATCTTTTGGCCATGCTTTGAACTAGAAATGTTTATGTTTTGGGACTGCCTTGGTTCTGTCTTTATGCTTCATGATCAAATAATGCATGCTTTGTATAGCTATAGGTCAATGCATGTGCCTAGTTTTGTGTTTCGGGACCATTCCATGCATCGGGTGCCATGTTTCCATGTTTCGGGATCATTTTGCATCACATTTCAGTGCTGGAACTTGCGTGTTTGTATGCCATATTTCATGCCTTGCCATGCCTTGTTAGAGTGGCATTTGTGCCTTAGGCTCGGTCCTCGGTTTGCGTGCATGTGTGCACGCATCTCGAGTGTCTCATTTTCATCTCATGGCCACTAATGTGAGTGTGGCTGAGATCCACTCATGTTGGTGTAAGTCCATTATGCATTGCGTATGCCATTTCAATTCATAGCATTGCGTATGTTAGGTTGTATGTTAGAGCATCGTGTATGCCATGTTACATCGTGCATTGTGTATGCCATTTCGTAGCATTGTGTATGCTAGGTTGTATATTAGTTGCATAGTGCATACCATCTCATTTGCATTGTGTTTGGGATAGGAGTTAGCCCGAGCACGGGAAACGAGGGATGTTTCGTACTTTGAGTGACGGAACGTGTCTCAAATTCCAGTCGCCGACACTCCGGATTATCCATGATGGAGTTTAGGCCTTATTGTGTTTTCATGTGCATTCATTCCATATTGAGTCGTGCAAATCGACTCCTCGGCCATCATGCATCGAGATGTGCGATTGGTGGCACGAGGATCGAAGACTACGCTCCCTGAAGAGTAGTCAAGCATACATATGTGAAAATACATTACCATGCCCCTTTCCTGCTCTCTGTTGCAGAAAATCAAAAATTGGCAATCTCTTGGGACTTCGTGCAATATTCCGGGCTTAATTGTAAACACAGGCTAATTGGGGCATCACAATGGATTTTTGCGCCAAGCAACCCGAACATGCATCATTCATTATTCGGAACAGAGCTGAGGTAGTCAAGGGGCTTGCATGCCAATTTACTGTTTTTCCTAGTTAATTTGTTAATTAATTAGGGTTTTGTATTTATTCGGACTGTACTATTCATTCGGATGGTACTATTCATTTGGGACTGTATTATTTATTCGGACCCTCCGAGTGAGGGCACAATTGTAATAAGTGTGCGTGCGTGTGATGTATGTCTTCCAACCCCACGTCTTTCTCCCTTTTATTTACCAGCTTATGATGGTTAGAATAGGGCATGTTTCAATTAGCATACAGTATGATAGCATGTTTGCATTCATTCATCTGTTTTGCATGCACCGAGCTCGGCGCATCATAACTCACTTGTATTTCAATTCCAAGTCGAATACTTGTTAGCTGTAGCATTCCATATGCCATGTTTAGAATAGTCGAGCCTATCTTAGTTGCATTCTTGCATGTGTTGCATTAGGCATTTCTGTATAGTTAGGATTATGCATGGATTTCTAACATAGTTTCTGTTTTGGCTTGGAGTACTCGGTAAGTTTTTACGCTTTAGCATCCTTGCATGTGTGTGAGTGATTGCCATGATAGCATGCTTACCATGAGGCTATTTGCTTATGTGATATAACTGCCTGAATGCCTGTGGGTGAAGGTTGGGTTATTTGGATTGGAACAATGCATTGACTGTGAGTCTTAAGCCCACTAGATAGTGGCAAAACCATCTTTTCTAAAGCTCACCCGAGGGTGGCAAAATTCGTATTTTAAGCCTACTTGTGAGTAGCAAACCACTTTAAAAAACAAACATGAAATGTTTTGTTCCAAATCAGGTGATCCATTCTATACTTGTATGCTGTGCGCATCACAGAGTAAATCTAGGCTAATAACTGGAATAACAATGCATAATGTTTTCAAAACTAGATATCATGGTTAGTAGAGGCCGATCTTTGATCGGGCGAGCGGGGGTGCTCACGAAGTGACCTTCCCCAATCGTACCCAAGTTCCCGAGCCGAGGCAACTTTGGTGATAACGGACACGTAGTCTTAGGGAACGAGTCAGGGTTTCCTAAATTTCCAAAAATAAAATATTTAGGTGGCGACTCTGTATCTGGCAAAGCAGTCCATGTTTGGCACTTCTTTCAAAAAATCTGTTTTTAAAAACGATTTGCCGGATTTAGACTCTTTGATGATTCATCGGTCTTGCATTGCACTCTGCGAGATTAGATACAGGACCGTGACATTGAGTCCTGACCTGTAGTGAGCCCAATTGAACAAAACGGGACTCACCCTCCCGGGGCGTTCAAGGATGTCTACAGCTATCATCTCGGCCAAGATGTGGACCTGATCCTTGACCGAGCAAAACTGACTTTCGACATGGGCTTGTCCCAATTAGCTCAGTCCCAACACGGTCTTGGGCCTCGTCCGAGCAAAACCATCTCTGGACAGGCCCAAGCTATCTTGGCCTAAACATGCTCGGTGCCCAACTTGCCCCCGGCCTCTACCATGGTCCATTCCAGCTCATAAATCTTCCTTTCAGTTAGTATCTTACACGATATTCAACAAGTGAATGAGTACTTTCATCCAAACTCGTGATGCCACTGGTGCTCCTGGATTGTTCGGCAGTACGTAAGATGACGCAAAGAGATCCTCTAATCTGGCGTGCTGTTGATCTTTGTCAGAGACGAGTACATTAGAATCGGCGAAAGTACTACAATTGCCGCCTTCAATTTTTTTACCAGATAAATTGTTGCTACCTATGAAGCCATTTACTTAAGATCTCCAAATGAAGCAAATGTCGCCAGATTATTGCAAGAGTGAGAGCAACGCGGATTTCCTGGAATGTTAGGCAGTTTGGATTGTATGCACTGGCATTGGGATAAATGTCCAAGTGCCCAAGCCGGTGCTTACACTGGACACTATCACAAACCAACAATTGTATTTGAGGCAGTTGCCTCCTATGACTTGTGGATTTGGCATGCTTTCTTTGGCATGCCTGGTTCTCTAAATGATATTACTGTTCTTGGCAGGTCGCCTTTATTTGCTGAATTAACTAGAGGACGTGCCCCTGCTGCCAACTACACCATCAATAATCACGCGTACACCATGGGGTATTATCTTGCTGATGGTATCTATCCTTGTTGGGCAACGATTGTGAAAACAATATCTCAACCTCAAGGCGCAAAGAGACAACTATTTGCGAGGATGTAGGAGGCATGTCGGAAAGATGTCGAAAGGGCATTTGGAGTGCTCCAAGCACGATTTAATATTGTCAGAGTGCCAGCTAGAGGTTGGAGTGATGAGGATCTGTACTACATCATGAAGACGTGCATTATTTTGCACGATATGATCATTGAAGACGAGCGTCATATTCCAGGAAATGAACGCAGTGCAGCACAACTTGAGACTGATACCAGTAATTTGGACTGTCAAGTGTCACGCGATCCAAATGAGGAGTATGCTCAATTTATGTTAAATCGGCAAAGGATTAGATCTATTGAAGCCCATAATGTAATTCGTAATGATCTAATTGAACACTTGTGGTCCCAAGCTGGAGAGTTAAATTAAGTTTGCATTTTATCTTTTTAATGACAGTTAATGTCATTTAATGTCAATTAATGTCTTTTTATTCTAATAAAATGTTCTTCATTTAATGTCTTTTTATTTTATTTTTTTATTATAACATTACATTGTGAAGTACGAAATACTCAAAATAAAAATTATAATAATAAAAAAAACAACATGAAATTTCATTACAAAATAAAAATTACATTATAAATAAAGACTAACAATTACATCAAAAAATAAATCATATTGCAAATTTCAAAAATACATTATCTCGTAATTATTCATCAAGAGGTAGGGGGAAATAAAAATTTGGGCTGCTCACATTTGAGGACCACTTCGCGAAAATCTCATTTTTTCGCATTGTGTAATACGCTTTCATCTAAGGGTTCAAATGAGAAATGTCCGTAGTCATTATTTGGTGTTCTTCCGTTTTCATCTCAAACTCATGTTTTTTCATCTTAAATTCCTTTATCTCCTGCAGTGCTTGAATCCTTTTGTCTTCTCTTTCCTCTTTTTTTTTTTTCTTTCTCAGCAAGGTGTTGGTTAAATATGTCTAATTGTATGCTCATTTTTTGGACTTCAGTTTCAATGACTTGATTTCTCCGAAATAATTCTTTTGCAGATTTCCTACCCATTGGCCTTTTACTCCTTGTAGAGACGCTGCCCTCACCAACAGTTGGATTGTTACCAACACTTGGACTGTTTGTCGTCTTCAAGAGAAATGCAGTTTTCCATAAGGGAATCGGGGGCTAAATTAGGGGTAAACACTGTATGCATCCTTGACTTTACCGTATTCGTGGGAGCTACATATTGCCACCTGATATTGGCTTGCAATATTGGCCAACAATATTCAAAAGAGAAATGTTTGTTTTCATCTTGATGGTATAACAGTTTTGCTTGAAGCATCTGTTAAAAAAAAATTGAAACATTATTTAATTACGTAATTTTTATACGATATGAGAATAAGAAACTAAACATAATAATTGAAGATAAAAACTTACTATATCAACTTGAGAAATCCCACTTGGGTGAAGATTTTCGACTTGAACTAAACATCCCCGAAATTTGTTAGAACATTTCATGATTATACCCTATCGAGATTGAATAGACACTTGTGTTCTGGACTGATCATTCTGAAGCAAGCAATAATTTTTATAAATTCTCCCCCAAAAGTGAGCATACAATTGCGAATTGCCAACAATTGGGTCTTCCGAAATGTGACACCAAGATTTACAAATTGCCATATCTTCTTCAATGGTGAATGATTTTCCCTTCTTTGTTTTTGATGAACCTTCCATAGTGATTGAATGAAAAAACTAAAAAGAAAATAATTTAAGAGGTTTGTTGTGAAATCAGATTCAAAGAAGAGAGGAGAAAACAAAAATTAAATGTAAATGTTTGTGTGAAATAAAAGTGACATGGAGGTTTTCAATTTATAGAAAATAAAAATATTACCGTTGGGGAAATAGTCGTTTAAAAGAGCTGTTGTAAAAAATAATTTAATTTTTTTTTTAAACAAACCAAACAGAGCCCAACAGCTCTTTATTACATTGAGGCATCACCGTCTGCCTCACCTCATCTAGAATGATCCACTCTCTTCCACTCCCTCTCATTCTCACTTTGTCTTCTCCTCCATGGCCGAAACCAAACAGAACACAAACCAAAACAAAGCACAAGCCACTCTCCCTTCTCCTCCATGGTCGAAACCCCTCTCTCACTCTCTCTCCATTTCACTCTCTGACTCTGTCTCCTTCTTCTCAAACCACTCCCCTTTCTCCTCCATGATCGAAATCCCTTCTCCTCCATGATCTCCTCCATGATCGAAACCCATTCTCCCCCTCCTCTTCCATGATTGAAACCCCTCTTTGACTCTCTCAGTCTCTCACTCACTCAGTCTGTCTTCCCCTTCTCTTTGGTTTCACTTTGTCTCCCTCTCAATCTTCACCTCCGATCTGTGTACTATCTGTCTCTGGTACGATCTCTATCTATATACGTACTCATATATATATATATGTTTTGATCTGTCTCCCTCTTAGTCTTCATGTGTTGATTTTTGTTTTTTTTTTATTGTTGATGTGGATCTGAGGTGATCGTGATTTTTGAAACTCAAAACTGCCGATGGATTCAAACCGTATCTTCCAAAGATTTAAATCTAGTATGTTTTTTTTTCAAATTTTCTTAATTATTTTTTTTGATCAATTTTTGTTCATCCATCAATTTTTAATATCTGTCTTAATCTATTTTTTTTTATTCATCCATCAAATCTGGTATCCGGAAATTTTTTTAGATATATATGTTCTTGATATCTGTCTCTCTCAATCTTCATTCTGCAAAAAATGAATTAAAAAAAATAAAAAAAAAATAAAGGATTTGATAAATGAATTTAAAAAAAATTGAGAGAGACAGATTTGGGTTTGTCAATTTCATTCTGAAATTTGCTTGATTCTAAAAATAGGGTTTGATTCTGGAAAATGGGTTCCCTACTGGATTAATTCTGTTGTTTTCAACTGAATTTGGTGCCAAATTCGTGTTGATTTTTGCTGATCTAGCAAGCTTGGCATCTGCTATTTCACTTACCAAATTTGATAACACATATGGCATCTGCCATCTTTGGCAAGTGAAATAGCAGACCATTGGAGACAACTCTTTGCCATTCCTATAATTTTTTAGCTTTGGCAACTGATATAGCAGCTCCATTGGAGATGCTTTTAGATGGGAGGTAGAACAATTGTTATATATTTTGACTTTTTATAAAAAAGAATGCATAAAAAAATATTTTTTTATAAAAAGATGTATAAAAAATTTTAAAAAATAATGTGATAATTTATAATAATAATTTTTTGATTAAAATATATGTGTTTGTTTGGACGGATTGAATAAGGGGGGATTGAAATCTACCGGACTGTCAGTCTTGGGATACATTATCTCTGGACTATTTGGTTGGACTGGATTTATATCATATGTTTGTTTAGTTGTGGGATTAAATGTCTGGATTGAACTATTCTATTGAATCCTATGTTTGTTTGAGATATTATAGAGAATGATAAATATTCAAATGACTATTTTACTCTTTTTAATTATTTACTAAGTAATAGCAATATTAAACATATCTTTAATATTTTAATTATTTTTAACTAGATTAAATAAAATTTTATTTTATTTTATTCTTTTGCACAATCAAATAAATAAATTTTTTTAAATTAAATAAATAAAATATCAATAAAAATATATGTTATTTTTTTAATTAAAATTTTAAACAAATTTATTTTAAAAAATAATAATAATTAAATAACGAAATTAAATAAAACATCTATTAAAATTTAAATAATGAAATTAAATAAAATTTTAAAATACACCAATAAAATATTTTAAAAAATTAAATAAATAAAACATCAATAAAAATATTTTATTTTTAAATTAAGGCATCTAAATTTTATTAAATTTTACTAAATATAATATATAATTAAATAATAAAAGATCAAAATAGTCATTTTACCAACTAATCTCATATCTCTCTTATCTTGCCCTTTGTATCTGACCCCTTATAAGACACAATAGTCTAATACATATGAGATTAATAACCCAACTATTAATCCGAAACAAAGATTATAAACCAAATGACGATCTAATAGTCTAGAGACTATTAATCCAATTCCACAGCTTAGTAGCAAGACTTTAATAGGGAGACTATGTCACTGTAACACTCATTTGTTTAGAGTGGATACTTTTTCTGTTTAGATGAGAAAAATTAGGGATTATGAAATTTTTTTATGAAAATGATCATAAAATATTTATGATTTTTGAATTATCTTGACTAGTGTGTAATATTTTATTCTAAGTGTAATTCAAGAATCACAAAACTTTCATAATTATTTTCATGAAAAGTTTTTCATGATACTTAAGGTCTGTTTGGTAACGTTTACGTTTTCAGTTTATATTTACAAAAAAATTATAAATTGATTTTTGTTTATTTTTAGAAACATAAACTATAAACGTGTTTGGTAATTGACAAAATATTTTTAAAAATTTAAAAATATAAAAAAGAGTGAGAAATGGCAAGTGATGGTAAGTGGTGGCGGAAGACGGTGGTGGAAAGTGGTGACGGTGGGTGGTGGGTGGTGGCGAGTGTGGTGGGTGGCGGGTGGTGGCGGGTGGTAGGTGTGGTGGTGATGGTGGTAAGTGGGTGAGGGTGGTGGCAGGTGGGTGGGGGGTGGTGGTGGGTAGGTGGGTGACGATGGCGGGTGGTGGGTGGTAGCGAGTGGGTGACAGATGGGTGGCGGGTCGGTAGTGGGTGGTGGTAGTGGTGGGTGGCTGGTGGTGGCGGGTAGTGGATGGTGGTGGCAAGCGGTGGTGGTGGGTGGATGGCAGGTGGGTGGTGGTGGATGATGGTGGCAGTGGGTGGTGGTGGGGGGTGGTGGGTGGTGAGTGGTGGTGGCACGTGGTGGTGGGGGGTGGGTGGTGGTGGTGGCGAAAAACGGTGGTGGAAAATGGTGACAAGTGGTGGCTAGTGTTGGGTGGTAAAAAAAAAAAAAATTCAAAACTCAAAACTTAAAACGGAAACACATTTTTTAAGTACACATTTTTTGACCAAATTTATAAACTGAGACCATTAATTTATAAATTAAAAATTTATCATAGAAATTTTATTTAAATTTTTAAAATTTTTATAAATATAAACAAAAAAAACAAAAAACGTAAATGTCATCAAACAGCATCTTAGAGCATCTCCAACGCTTACTCAAAATTTTCACCAAATTTGAGTCAAAAAGTATCAATTTCATCAAATTTGATAACAGATGCTCCAACGATTCACCAAATTCTCAAATTTGTCCCGGGACAACCGGGTGGTCGACCTGCCGGTCGACCGGCCGGTTGACCGGTTTGCCCAAATATATATATATATATTTTTTTTTTGAACTTTTTTTTTTGAACTTTTTGAACTTTTTTAGGTGGGTCGATCGGCCTCAATCGTTAGGCAAAATTTTCTTATTTTTTTTTTTTTTGAATTTCTGAATTTTTTTCTGGAATGTCGAACCTTTTCTTGCGGTTGACGGTTGGTCAACCGGGTGGGCAACCGTTGGTCGACCGGGTCCCTCCAACGGTCCTTCTGATGTTTTGATGAATTCATTACTTCCTCCGCGATCTGATGAAATTTTTGATGAAAACTCAATTTGATATCAGATTTGGTGCACCGTTGGAGTCATGAATAGTGTCATTTTCATCAAAATTCAAATTTGATATCAGATTTGGTATAGCGTTGGAGATGGTCTTAGAATTGCTATTTTTAGATAGGACGCATGGAATAAGCGGCGCTGAAACCTTTGCTTTGAACCTTTTTACATTATAATGGGCTGGTTTCAACAGTTGGTTATTTTATTTAGTTTGTTTTAATTATTTTAATTTAGTTAAAAAAATTATATTTAAGATGATAATTAATTTTATGATTACGAGAAAAAAAATAAAATAATTATAATTTAATTGTGATATTTTATTTTATTAATTATTTTAACTTATTTTATATTTATTAACTATTTTAACCTAAATCTAAGTTACCAAGCACCCCCAATATTTACGGGAAATACTATGATACACAAAAAAAAAAAAAAAAAAAAAAAAAAAATCTAAATTAAAAGATAATAATATGTGTATCATATTGTTGGCTTTTTGGCTTTTCGAAGGGTATATTTGTAAATACGAGTGTGCCAGCAAGGATCAATCAGTCCTTACAGAAATTATAATTGCCAATCAATTATCAGGCGACTATGTTTTGGTTCTTTCAGCCTCAATGAAGAGGACTTTTACTGGTAGCTTGACTTTTAGGAGAAATTGAAAGAAATAACAATTAATATGAAGAGCAATTGAAGTATTTCATTAATATAAACACTTACAATTGTCCAAACTCAGTCTTGAGGAAGTTTACAGCAACGGTTTGCTTGAATCTACTTGAAAACTACTCCTATAAATTGAAGTACAGTGCAGGTATTTAAAGAACAAGTATTTAAAGTACGGGAAAGGTAAAACTGGAAAGGAAAATACGAAGTAAAGACTGGTTTGTATGATCTGAGTCTGGGGGTCTTTTCTGGGAACTTCCTTGCTATTTATACTTGTTAGAGATGACCTTGAATGCATTTGAACCGTCAATCGCTTCCTCCATGATCACCGATCATGTTACCTTAGAAATAGTTCCACTATGCCATCACTTGCGATTAGACTTCCCTCTTGTTTTTGAATTTGAAAATAAGCAACCGTTGAAGCCACGTCACCTTGTATCTCATTCCTGATCTAATGCTACTCAGACCACTTGAGAACCAATATTTATCGCCACGTGTATGGTTGAGATTTAAGATTAAAATCATCTCCCAATAATACCCTCATCTGCTCGTGTCGAATTGTAATTGGCTTTTACAAAATATGTAGCCAACATTACCCCGCACTAATATACCCAATACTTGGAAATATTAGTGAATCAAAAACTTTTCCTCGCTTTTTGGAACGCATAGAATCCATTTTCAGAAACACAACCGTCACCTATTTTGGTGATCATTTGCATTAACTCTTAACTTTGTTGGACGTTCCAATACCTTCAGCACTCGAACAGATTATGACTCAATCACCTTCTCACTCTAACGATCGAGCATACGAAGAGCCATTGAGTAATGCTGTTTCCCCTCGAAAGAATCTCCACGCATTTATTAGCCACCTTTACCCGCCTTTCTATATTCAGGTCATGGAGGCTTTCGCAGATTATCAACCTTTGGACTACGAACACATTGCCCTCAATCCTTCGGTTTACGAACTCGTTGATACAAGAAGTTCTACCTCTAAATTCCCCTCACACTTTGATCAAACAACTTTCAAGCCTTTGCTTCAACAAATTGCAAATATGGAATTAGGAAATTCTTCTTCACAACCTTCTGCTTGGGATGAAGCTTCATCTTCTGGGGTGACGAACTGGTCTGCACCTGAGTCCTGGGACTTGAGGGAACGGATCAATCATCATTTTATTGAGTTCATCGACCCTTGATTTCCTTCCTACGCCAAGCTCGGTGGTTTATCCTTATGTGCCCATCGACTTTCGACGTAGTTTAGAAGAGAATTTGCTTGTAGCTTGGTATACATCCTCCATGCCCACAGGAGTAATGCACCCTGCCCGGTGCTTGGAAGAAGCACAAGGATATACCCCTTCATTTTTAGCCAAGAAAGCACAGATTTGTTCTTCTGACTGGCTTAACTATATTAATGCCTTTGTTCCTCCCATTCCTGTGTCATCTCCCTCAACCGAAGCGACCACTTCTTCTTCTCCATCTTCTGAAATGGAAGCATCCACACCTTCTTCATCCTTCGAAATAGAAGCATCCACACCTTCTCCATCCCCTAAACTAGAGGCATCCACACCTTCTTTTTCTTTTGAAGCAGAACCATCTACTCCTTCTCCTCCTCCCACTCTTTCTTGGATAGAGAAGTTAAAGCTTGCTCTTCCAATGGACAAAACCTTCCCCCCTTACAAACCTCCATCATCTCCAACTCCATTTGAGCGGAAAGAAGCCCAATTTCTGCTCGCAGCTTTTTCTCATCTACCCTTTAATGTTCTTGAGGATGACATTCCTCTTAAGAACTTCCGATGGGCTTGTGATATTCTGACCAGGCCATATCCTTAATCCTATCGCCCAAGCGTAACTTCACTGTTCTGGATCAACTTCCAAGATTCTCCATTGGCATCGAAATTCCAAAGTCACCACTCGCCTTTTGGATCAACTTTCATCTCTTGAATTCATGCTCAATACGAAGCAGAAAACTTCATTGAAGACTTTGAAGACTTCAAGAATAAGGATTCTGCGTATTGAGATGATTTAGTTATAGATGAGTTGGAACAAAAATTGAGGGACGAGGCTTTCGAAGCAAAGGTCAAGAGTCAGATTATGAAGTGAGGGCACATCAACTCATGCAGCCGACTTTGGAAGAGATGGAAGACATAATAAAGAAAGAACAAATATTCATTGATCATTGTTGGACGAAATTTCATGATCTTGTAATTTATTCTATTCCTTATTTTTACGAGCTTGAATTTGTACCAAAATAAGATTACTCAATGCAATTGTCTTGGCTCTAATGAAAAGCAAAGTCTTCCGTACTTGACATTGTTTGACTCTGTTTCTTCTTACTTTAAAAGCCAACTTATAACCTTAAATTAAATAATCTCATCCTTTGAATTTGGACTCACTTGTCTTTAATGAAACACTAAAAGAAACCAATATGTCTTTTTCCAACTTATGGAGTAAAAATTGACAATTTTGGCCAATATTATCTAAAATTAGTGCTTCGAATTTAACAACTTTTCTTTTCAAAGCTAATCATAACCAATGCATGGTCATGGCTACTACAGTCAATCAATTTTAAGTTGACCACTTCTTGCTTTGAAAAGTAGTTTATGCTGTCCTAATTTCAATGGGCAGTTTTCTCTTGCAAAAAACCAATGATTGGTTTTAATGTTCTTTAAAGAATTCTAAATTTTGCTTTAAAGGTCATTACTTTCAATAATGTTCATTAAATAGGTCTTTAAACCTTTTGAAGTAGACCAATACTCAAGCATCTGAACGTCTCCAAACATGTAATATACTTCGAAGCCGGATTCTGTATTTCGAAGCCATTTTACTTGATTTCTTGGAGCCAGAATTGGCTTCGAAGCCATATACCCCACTTCGAAGCTGTTGTCGACATCCGAAATATACTTTTCCCTCCAAAACCATTAATATCGGCAAAGGCTCCTCGTATTCGCTTTTTAGTACTTAACGATTTACGCCCTATATGTTCAGACACGAAACTTTTAAAAAGCCCCCTTTGTTTTATGTTCTGAAATCACTTGCTCTTATCATACAAACCCTTATCAGTCTTCAATGGTTTCTTCCTCATCAAAAATCCCAACCATAGAGCGTCTAAGCCCATCTGTGGTCTTGAAAAGGCTTATCGACACAGAATGTGAGAAATACAAGGCTGGGCAGAAAAGTGCTATCGATGGGCGTATCTTTATCCCTCGTCGTCATGAACAGCAAGACTACGTGCTTGGGCCAATATTCAAAGAGACTCTTACTGAACTCCCTGCCCTATATCCCCGCCTGGAGGATCAACGTCTTCTTTACCACAGTAATCTTGATCGAAAAGTGGAGAATCAATCGCCCCCACCGATGTTGGCCCACGATGAGACCGAATATGGTGAATGGTACGATCGAGTTGTCCCTGCCAGGACGCTAGACCTTCAAGAGCTTTGTCTTCTTGATGCTCTTCGATTATCCAGGGTAACTATCCCAGAAGACCCTTTCTTAGTTCCTGCTGCCTTATGCTTTTGGAACCCCATCTTTAATTTCTTTCAATTTAAGTGTGGGATGATGGCTCCTACCGTTCTTGACATTTGTCACCTTCTAGGGATATCCCCTATTGGCACTCCCATTACCCCAGATTTCCCCGATTTAACAGTTCCTTTCTCCCTTCCCTCTCTTACCTCATCTTACAGTGATTTTGTTAAGACTGAAAACAAAAGGGAAGGTCCAGTAACTGATAGGGAACTCTTCTCCTTCTTATTATATTGGCTTTGCAAATTCCTATTCGTACTTCCTCCCAAAGAATCATGCACGAATTTGCTCCTCTTGCGAGCCTTTGTCTTCTGAAAAAGAGTAGCCTTAGCTCCATATGTCCTAGGCCACGTTTATAGAGTTTGCTCCTCTTCGTGAGAAACCTTTAGATGCCAATCAAGGGGCCATTCTCGATCCTTCAAATTTTGGCTTTTTGCCTATTTCAGCAATTACAATCCAAATGTCTCAAATTTCATGGGTTACACTCTTTCACTCATGGCATAAGACGGCCAATGCTTCACTTTATCCTCTACTTTTGCCTTTTATTTCTCCTTCTTCTATCACCGCCAACCGCCTCTTCCTAATCATCGTTTCGTCCTTTCGGCTGCCAAGTAGGCCCAACTTGGTTGAGTCACTTTTTGAGTGATGTGCTCAGACCTTACCCATTCATAAAAACATATGGGCTTCCATTCTGATTCCTAGAGAACTGTTTATTGGAACCATGAACCCCAGGGCTTATAAATGCATAGCTGAGCCTTACTGTCCTGCTCAATTTGCTAGACAGTTTGGTCTTACACAAGGAGTTCCAATACCCCTTTGTAGTAACACCAACTTAACCCTTACCAAGAGAGATTTGAAGGTTCAAAAATCAAGGCTAGAAGAGGCAACTATCAAATTTATAGATGACTTAGCCAATTTTGAATACACCCCTTTCATCCCTCATGGTACTTTTTTGAAGAGATACCAAACGGTGGGTGAGCAATATGGAAGTGTACTTAGCCATTTCTCCTCAAGATCGATGAAAGTGTTGGATGTGTCCCGATCCAAAGGCATGAAATTATCACTTCTTCCATCGTTCCCCTACAACTCAATCTGCTCTGTTACTTCAACTCCTCTCAGAGTCACTCGAGCCTTGATAAAGAGGAAAAAAGTGGCTGATTTGGTTCATGAGGAGACGGCTGTTAAAGGATCAGAAGAAGAGTTTCCTTCTGGGGAATCTGAATCTCAGGTTGAAAGAACTGAAAAGACAATTGATGAGCAGACAATGCTGACTCAAAGAAAAAGGAGAAGAAAGATTACTGTTTCTTCTTCTGATTTTGATGCCTCTCCTGCCGATTCTGATGAGGATTCTGATTCTGAGACACTTGCTCAAGTAATGGGAAAGAAAAGAAAAATGACTGCTTCAACTACTGACTTGATGGAAGATCCCAATCATGAGACATCTGTCAAGGTAGTAGAACAGGAACATTCCAAAACAATAATTGTCTTCGAGAGAGCCGAGAAGAGACGGCAACAACAAATTTTAAGGGAAGAAGCTGCTGCTGTTGATGCATTACAAAGGGAAATAATGAGAAAACATCAAAGTGCCACACATCATTCCCTCCGCGACTCTCTCATTAGTGCCAGTGCTTCTGAAACAAGTAATTTCTTTCACACTTCCATTGTTTTTCCTTTAGCCATCTTTTACATACTGAATTCTAACAATCTTTTGTACTTCTTCCTCTTGCAGCAACAACTACTGCTTTCATTTTTCCGGCGAGGTCTCTTTCGATTTCAGTTGAAATTGACCAAATGCAACGTGTGAAAACCATCCAACTCACGCTTCCCCTCTCTGAACCTATATTCGATATGCCTTCTTTGAATCTAAGCATCCCTGCTTCTCTTTTCCTTGGCTTAGAGCCATATATTCCTTTTTTAACTTTTGATCCACCTCAGTCCATTTCTTCTTCGAGCCTTGCCCTTCTTCCTTCCTTCACGGAGATTTGATTTGCCCTCCATCTCTGATGGCAATTAATTCTTCCACAGAGAGTCTTTGGTAGTTCCCCAATTCATGGTTCACCACCTATGCCTATCTCGCCCCTCTTCACTTGATTCATTGGTGGCTAAGACTATAGAAGCTGCCAAAGACGCTCCATCCATTTCTTCCATCCCCATGCAGCCCTTTGTGTCTTCCACCACAGTACTTTCTATGCCCTTCATGTCTAGGGATGAAGTAGACATCTTCGAAGGAAGACTTGCTAGTCTTTTTGATGTACCTTTTACATCTCCAACATTTAGTCTTTGGTGAGCCATTAGTCTTGGCTGACTCCTTATTGGAGATTTTTGAGAATTCTTCCTCCAGCAACAAATCTTCTGTGCCTTCAATAGACATAGATACATGTCTAGAACTGCTAAATTCCTTTTCGAGGATTCCCTTTGAGGCTCTACAAAGGCCTACTATCAGAAATGGGTTCCTTCAGTGTTGTAACATTGCTGAGCAGTCTGGCCTGAATGTTTCAAGTCATCTATCTCAGGCAGCAGCCACCATCGATTTTTACCTCAACATTTGTCAAGCTGCTAAGGTTGCGGATGAGAAACTGACTAGGGACCAGAGTTTTGTTTCTCAAGTGCATACCGAAATATCAGAACTCAAGGAACAACATTCCTCTGATTCCAAGTTTCGAATCCAACTGCTAGAGAAGAAGGCCCAACTGGAGGAGGAATTAGCTGCAATAAACCGAGCCTTGGGTCGAACTGACACCAAATTGCAGATCACTAACCAAGAATTGGCTGATCGTAAAAGGGACATGGCTACAGCTATCAAACTATTCCCATCACTTAGCAATAGGAAATCCGTTGTACAAAAACAATTAAGACATTGTAATGACTTTTGGGCCAATCTGTGGCATAATGTACTTAATTCTTTATGAAAGAACAAGTTTTGTCTATCCTTTGAGTAGTCTCATGTTTTTGTATTCAATGTTTATTCCATTCCTTGTGTTTCCCAAATGGTTGGAAAATAAGGCTTCAAATATCTTCCATTAATCTTTTTGGGATGTACATAGCCATTCAAATTTCTTAAATGGTATGCCCCAAAAGGCAAAACTCTATGAACTTGATATGGTCCTTCCCAGTTAGGTGACCATTTGCCAAACTTATGGCTTTTAATCCCTATTGGGAGTATTGTTTTCCATACCAAATCACCTTCATCAAAGCCAATATGCTTGACTTTCTTGTTATAATTCTTGGCTGCTTTCTTCTTTTGAAAAAGAATGCTATTTAACGCTAAAATCCTTGCTTCATCTATGTCTTCCAATTCCAAGCACATGCTTTGATGATATTGCTCAGATTCTAATTGATCTTGACATCTTACCCTCAAAGATTTAACATTAATTTCCACAGGTAACCTTTGCATCGTGCTGTATACTAAGGCATAAGGAGTGACTCACGTGCTCGACTTGGGGAAGTTACGTAAGCCCATAAAACATCCAACAATAGGTTATGCCAATCCCTAGGATTATCTTCCACCATCTTTTGTATTCCTTTTTTCAAGGATTTATTAGATGATTCAGCTTGACCATTGGCCTGTGCATAATAGGGAGTGGAATTAATAAGGCTAATCCCAAACTCTGCCACAAAAGATTTCACCATTTTCCCATCAAACACAGTTCCATTATCAACTGTTATGGTTTGTGGAATGCCAAACCTATGGATCAAATCTTTAATGAAACCAATGACCTCTGTCTGGTCTACAGCCTTATATGGCTTGGCTTCGACCCATTTAGTGAAGTAGTCAGTAGCCACTAGAATGAAACAATGATGTTTCGAAGAAGGTGGATGAATTTTACCTATCATGTCCATGGCCCATCCTCTGAATGGCCAAGGCTTCACTACTGCATGTAGGTCAGTTATGGGCACATGTCTTATTGTGCCATGTTTTTGGCATGCCTGGCAACCTTTTGCATATTCTATGCAATCTTTAAGAATAGTTGGCCAATAATAGGAATGCCTTCGAAGCAACCATCTCATCTTTACACCAGGCTGATGAGCACCACAAATGCCTTCGTGAACCTCAGCCATAGCTGTTAATGCTTCTTTTGAACCTAAACACTCCAATAATAAGCCATCTCCTCCCCTTTTGTATAAAGCATTATCATATACTATGTATTGCATAGACTGCAATTTGATTTTTCTGCTGGCTTTTGAAGATGGACCAGCCAAATACTGCATAATTGGATGCCTCCAATCCTGTTCTTGTGAGTCATTATGATTGACTTCCAGAATCACATTCCTTTTATTCAAAGGTTGTATTAGTCTCTGATATGTTGTTTGGCTTATATCCCTTTGGGTATTATCCCTTCTCTTGAAGTTCGAAGCTTTTTGAGCCACATCATTAGCTCTACTGTTCAAGAATCTTGGAACATAGGTTACATTTGCTATTTGAAACTGAGAAAGCAGATGTAATACAACAACATAATACGGTAAGATACTTGTGCTTTGACATTTGAAAATCCCTTTTACTTGGTTAACAACCAATTGAGAGTCTCCAAATATGTCAACTGCATGTACTTGTAACCCAATAAGGATTTCTAGTCCTACTATTAAGGCTTCATATTCAGCCTGATTATTGGAACAGCTAGCTTCATCCACTCTGAAACCATGTGTGGTTTCTACCCCTTGTGGAGACTTAATCACAATACCAATTCCAATTAATCCATTGGCTTTCGATCCATCGAACCACATTTGCCATGGTTCAACACTAGCCATACCAAGTTCTATTACCTCTTGGTTCTCTATTTGAGATGGATGATCTGCTAGAAAATTGGCTAATACTTGCCCTTTTACTGCCCTTTGAGGGACATATTCTAAATGAAATTCCGATAAGGCTAATATCCATTTGCCAATTCTTCCCCTCAACATAGGTCTAGATAACATGTATTTAACCAAATCTGTGGTTGCAATTACCAAGACAGTTGTAGGTAAAAGATAATATCTTAATTTCATTGCAGCAAAATACAAAGCAAGACACAGCTTTTCAACAACTGAATATTTACATTCACAAGAATTTAAAAACCTACTAAGGTAATAAACAGCTTGTTCCTTGCCTTCTTCATTGTCTTGGGCCAAGAAAGCTCCCAATGAATCTTCTACTGCCGCTATGCATAACTTCAAGGGCTTATTTCGTTTTGGTGGCATCAGCACTGGAGGATTGGCCAAGTAGGCTTTGATACCTTCGAAAGCAGTTTGATGCTCTGCTGTCCACACAAATTCCTCTTCATCTTTCAACCTTAACAAGGAAGAAAACACTTTAGTTTTCCCTGCAGTGTTAGAAATAAACCTTCGAAGAAAGTTAACCTGCCCAAGGAACCTTTGTAATTCTTTCTTACTTGATGGAGGCCTAGCTTCAATGATGGCTTTGGCTTTATTCTGATCAATCTGTATTCCTTTCTTGTGCACCACATAACCCAAGAAATTTCCAGATGACACACCAAAAGCACATTTAAGAGGGTTGAGTTTCAACTTGAACTTCCTCATCCTTTCAAAAGCTGCTTCTAAATGAAGCAAGTGCTTCTCCATGGACTGGGATTTTACCACGATGTCATCAATATAACATTCTAGATACCCTCCAATAAGGTCATGAAAGATGGTATTCATAGCCCTCTGATACGTAGCTCCAGCGTTCTTCAGACCAAATGGCATCTTAACCCATTCGAAGGTGCCAATATTACCAGGACATCTGAATGCTGTCTTGTGGATGTCTTCCTCTGCAATGCATATTTGGTTATACCCAGAGTGGCCATCCATCATTGACAAAACTTGATGCCCTGCTGAACTGTCCACCAACAGATCCACTATAGGCATAGGATATTCATCTTTAGGAGTTGCTAGGTTTAAGTTCCTGAAATCGATACATACCCTCATTTTGCCGTTTTTCTTAACTACGGGCACAATATTAGATAGCCATTCAACATACCTGGCTGTCCTAATAAAGTCTGCCTTAAGTAGTCTAAGAATTTCTTCCTTGACCTTCTGAATTACATCTGGACTCATCCTTCTAGGTTTCTGTTTGTATGGCTTGAAATTAGGCTTCAAAGGGAGCCTATGTTCCACCAATGATCTATCCAATCCTGGTAGTTCATTATAAGACCATGCAAAACAATCTTTGTATTTCTTTAAAACAACCAACAACTGGTCTCTGTCCAGAGCATTCAAGCAGGTACTTATATAAGTGGGCTGCTGCACAGAACCTTCCCCTAAATTCACTTCTTCTAAGGGGTCTTGCGTCTGAGAATTCATTGAAGCTCTCTCTTTGGTTTCTTCAACCTTCGAAGCAATCTTTTCACCTTGTTCTGCCTCTAGGTTCTCTATTTCGACATCTCTACCTTCTTCCTCATAGACAAAATCATCCATAACGCGTCTTCTTCTTGTATTTCCTGGACTCCTGATTCAATGTCCAATGCACAATATTTCCCAAAGGTCAATCTCCTGACCTGTTGTTGTTCTTGTTTACAGCCAATTGTCATGGCTTCTCTCTCTTGTTTCCATCTTGGACTATTGCTTTTACATCCAATGATGAGAATTTAATCAAAGCCAATGAATTGGCTTCTCGTTCTTCACCTCTTTGCCTACAACCAGGCATCGTTGGCATCTTTCACGACAACCTCTTCATCAGCACTTTCTTGGACTAAGTGCTTCAGATGTGTAACTTCCTCATCGCCACTTGGTGAGCCATCAGCTTTCCTCAATATACTGAGTGGAGTTACCCCTTCAATATATAGTTTGGCCTCTGCAAAGTCTACACAGGCTATGAAAGGTTGAGGATCTGCATCAATCTCCTCTGTCTCTCCATTGTCCAGAGCCATCATGATCTTCTGATGCAAAGAGGAAGGTACACACTTGTTGGTGTGAATCCAGTCTCTTCCAAGTAAGGCATTATATTTAGCATTCTTTGTCAATCACGAAGAATCTTTGTCATACAATCCCTGGTTCCCACACTCAAATTAATAGGCAGAATACCTTGGGCCATCTGCTTATCTCCAGCAAAGCCAGCAATGGTTGTACTGGTTGGGATCAACCTGGGATTCTTCTTCCCTAATTTCTTCAAAGAAGATTTCGGCAATAAATTAACCGCCGCCCCATTGTCTACTAGGACTCGGTTTAACTGTATACCATCAAAGAAAGCCTTAATGTACAAAGGCTTGACATGTTGGGTCATGGAATTCGAGGGGTATTCAAAAGGATATGAGAGGTTGATGCTCACCTCCTCCTCGCTTTCGCACTCAACTTCCATAGGAATAACCATTTCAGGAGCATCCAGTATCATGCTCACTTGTGATTCCTCACTAGAAAGCGATTGGATCCATGTCTTGGTCCTCCTGATCCTCAGCCTGAAATTCATGAGGTAGTATATGTACCATGTTAACTGATACAGGCGGGAATGAGCCAAACTGGATGGCTGGTTGTACCTTCTTCCCCTCTTGACTACCTTGTTCGATTATCTTCAGTGGCGTCCTCCATGCTTTGCATTGCAGTATTTCATTGATGGTGATCCCTTCAAGGATCCTTCTCAACTAAGCTTTTCGATCGAAAGCGTTTGTTGACCATGAAGGCTTCGAACATTTCTTCTTCTGCCATTTCCTTCTTTTGGCTCATGCCAATCTCTTCTTCTATTTCACTATCACTTTCCATCAGAGCCTTCTCCAATCCTGCCAAACTGGACTTTTCCCTGGCCTTTAGTTCAGAATGAACTTGGGCCAATTGCTCCCTACTACAAACCACTTTACTTTGCAGCGTCGGTTTTGGAACATGGTGCGACTTGAAGCTTTCTTTTCTTACGTCTTGACATGTGAAGAACTCTCTTCACTCTCTTTCAGATTTTCTTTGGTCTTGGGTGTACTGCTGAATTTTCCTCCTTTGTGATCTGAAATAACCGAACCATACTTGACTCCTTTGTCTTTGGGTGCTTGATACCAGTTGTTTGGGGCCACCAGGAGGCTTGACCATTCTGCTTGTGATTCCAACATCTCTCTGTCGAGCAATTCCCTAGGTTTGTTTTGCATTACAAACCAATCTGGGACTCAGGCACCCAGAGCTTCTTGATTGACGTTGAATCACCCTTTTCCACCTTGAAGCCATCTTGGCGGGCGTGGAGGTAAGTGCTTGGTTACGGTCTCATGTTTGAGCTTGATTACGGCCTTTGTTTGAGATGGCCATTTTCTATTCTGTGAAGTTGATCAGGGGCCAATCTCGGCTTTAGTCCCATAACTGAACTCCTCTCTAATCTTCTTTCGAATGTCTACTCTCCATTTTATAGTAGTTAAGTGGCCTAGACTCATACAAGGGCCTTTTGCCTTTAGCATTCATTACATCAGCTGCAGCTCAACCACCAGATGCGTTGCCTATCACTAGCCGGTCTGACCTTTTGTTGTAAGCGTTGGTTGTTCTAGGACGTCTCTGAACATCCTTATAGTATTGCTTCCCATCAATTGGAAGCCCCTTCAACCATTTGTAGCTTAGTCTATACCTTGGACACATCCTTTGCATTACAGCCGCTTCTAAGGAATCGTCGTCCAGTATTTCTTCATCAGAATGTTCCTTCTGATGTGAGAGACTCTGACCAACAACTGGTGAACTCCTGGTCTCTTTCTTGGCAGCTGTCTGGTTGGCAATATGCATTTACACATTGACTTCTTCCAATTCCTGCAGAGATAGATTCTGAAAATTTGGAACAACCACATTGGCCGCGCTTTCTCCAACTTCTGGAAACGGGTTACTGTCAATTCCCATGGCTTTCTCTGTTTTGTTTGGGAACTTCAGGCTTCCTTACCGGATTTGCTCTTGGATCCTGTCTCGAAAAACAATGCAGTTTTTAGTTGAGTGAGACCAAGAATTATGCCATTTACAGTACACTTTTCCTTTAAGTTCATCAAGAGAAGGCAATTTTACTCCTTTGGTAACTTAAGGAAATTAGCTGCGAGCAAATGATCAAAAATGTCATCTGCTTTTGTTAAATCGAAAGAATACTTTCTGTGAAAGTCTTTCTTCTTAAACTGTTGGTCGATAGTCGTATCCTTATGAATTAATGCTTCACAGATTACGGGTTCTTTGCCCACAATCTCGCGCATCAATCTCGTAATTGGGATCTTTATAGTATGTCTTATATGAAGCATTGTTTCGATCTTGTTCTTCCTCTAGTAATGCTTCATATCGTGACACCTTATAGGTTAATTCGACCAAATCCCTGAATTCAGTTGAATCAAACTTCTTTCGAAGCCTGAACTCTAAACCGTTTTGAGCCAATCGTACAAATTCTGGCTCTGGAAGGATGACTCTACATTTATTTTGATCCCTCTTAAATCTTGCAATGAATTGAGTAGCCTTTTCTTCAGGCCTTTGACTCAATCTTGCCAAATCTGCCATGGATACTTCTGGCTCTGATTGGAAAAATTGGGCATGAAATGCCTCTTCCATCTGTTGCCAAGTTTGAATGGAACCAGGTGTAAGGTTGATATACCATACAAACGCTCCCCCAGTTAGAGAGTTTGGAAATAATCTCAATTTTATGTAGTCATGATTAGCGAATTCACCACCTTCGGCAAGAATCTAGCAATATGCTCTACTGTTGATTGATTTCCAGTTCCATAGAATAGGGTGAAATCTGGTATTCTAAACCCTCTTGGGTATTCATGTACCCTATCAACCCACTCTGGATATGGTTTTCTGTATACAGGAGTCTGGACCCCCCGAGCCATTGGTCCACATAGCTCCCTAACAATATCAACAATTTGGTCCCTAAGGACCATATTTTGGGCTTGCTGAACCACTACTGGAGGAGCAAACACAGGGTTCGGTGGACAAACTTGTGCCTGTGGTCCTCTTGGTCCATACAATGGTACATTTGGAACTGGTTGTCCCTGTGGTGCAGGTTCTTTGTTGGGGAAATGGATAACCCTTTGAGCTGTCTGCTAAAGGACACATGAAAGGTGTTGGAATAGGTATTGTGTCCCTTCCATTTGTAGGCAAACCCTCCAACCCCCCGGGTATAAATTCGAATAAGGGATTATTATAACCCCTGGTGCCAGGTATGGCTTCGAACATGGGATTTGTCACCATTCTTATGCCAGTTTCTTGTACTTGGCAGTTCGCTTACCGGTGTGGCTTCCTTTGTTGAATCTTGAGGCATTTTGGCCTACTACAGGCCTTGAAATGGGTTCATACCAAGGCGAGGCTATGGTCTTTCATAGTTCTCGAGTACTAGTCGACCATTAGTTTGTCCATTAACTTGCATAGGCCATTTGTTTTCTCTAGCCAATCTTTGTTGATGAACATTTAAAATTTCCTCTGTATGTCTTGTGTTTGTTGGTTGGTGGTTGTTCATTCGATCCAAAAAGGATGTTGCCCACTTTTCCATTGTGTTCATTAACTGTTGTCCCATAGCATCTACCAAGCCATCCCATGGATTTGTTGGCTGGGAAGATGGAATGGTGGATGGTCTAATTCCTTGGTTTCGTCCAATATTATGAGCATATGGTTCTTGCCCAGAAGTACTGGTCTGTTCGACCAAAGGTTCTGATAACATAGGAGTTTCCACAGGGCGTGTTACCACATTCTCCTCTGGATTAGGTATTTCTACCTCTCCTTCTACGCCTTCTTCCAAGCGTTCATTTTCTCATTGTCGTCTTCGTCTAGCCATTTTAATTAGTCCCACTGGGCGTGCCAAAAATATATGTTGGCTTTTTGGCTTTTCGAAGGGTATATTTGTAAATACGAGCGTGCCAGCAAGGATCAATCAGTCCTTACAGAAATTATAATTGCCAATCAATTATCAGGCGACTATGTTTTGGTTCTTTCAGCCTCAATGAAGAGGACTTTTACTGGTAGCTTGACTTTTAGGAGAAATTGAAAGAAATAACAATTAATATGAAGAGCAATTGAAGTATTTCATTAATATAAACACTTACAATTGTCCAAACTCAGTCTTGAGGAAGTTTACAGCAACGGTTTGCTTGAATCTACTTGAAAACTACTCCTATAAATTAAAGTACAGTGCAGGTATTTAAAGAACAAGTATTTAAAAGTCGGAAAGGTAAAAGCGGAAAGGAAAATCTGAAGTAAAATGGTTTGTATGATCTGAGTCTGGGGGTCTTTTCTGGGAACTTCCTTGCTATTTATACTTGTTAGAGATGACCTTCGAACTGTACTTCGAACCGTCGAACTGCTCCTCCATGATCGCTGATCATGTTACCTTAGAAATAGTTCCACTATGCCATCACTTGCAGTTAGACTTCCCTCTTGTTTTTGAATTTGAATATAGGCAACCGTTGAAGCCACGTCACCTTGTATCTCATTCCTGATCTAATGCTACTCAGACCACTTGAGAACCAATATTTATCGCCACGTGTATGGTTGAGATTTAAGATTAAAATCATCTCCCAATAATACCCTCATCCTACTACGTGTCGAATTGTAATTGGCTTTTACAAAATATGTAGCCAACACATATGTAAATTATTTTATTTGTAAGTTTGATTATTATAAATGATATAACTTAATATTATGAGAGTTGTAATTAAAAAAAATAGTTATAATTAAATATCACATAAAGTATAACCAATCATTTCTTAGATCGTAATCAAAATTTTGTCATAACCAGGGGCAGAGGCAGCATAAGGCCAGGTGGGTTACGTGCTCCCTTTAGTTTTGCAAATTTTTTTTTTTCGTTATTATCATATATAAAATGTATTCTCTGTTTGTTTTTTTTTTTTTGTTTTTTTTTTTTGTTTTTTTTTGCGTAACATGTTTTTTGGCTAATGATTTATTATATTGTTTACAACAAGTAGTTATTTGATATTTTGGGAACACTATGTGATATTAGTTATGTAGTAGTTTAAATCAATAGTATAACGAAAAATATTATAGATTGGATATGATGAACTCATTATTTTCAAATAGTTAACATACCACTTAGTGTGATTTGTGATTTTTCATATTTTGAGCATCACATAAATAACGTCATATGGTACTCTAAGACTGTTTAATAATTTTCATTCAAAACACATCATTTATAAGCAACGTCATCTCTTTAATATTTTTCTGTCAAATAAAAATTAAATAGATTTTATAATAATTTGTGCTATAAATGATGTGTTTTTATTTTTCAAAATTAAGAATTTTGATCCATAATTTTTTGTGCTAAACTTACAAGCTTACATCATCATCCCACACCGAGCTATTCTACACTATTATAGAATTTTAATTTGTTTTTATTAATAATAAATCTGTAATTTTTTATGTTTAAATTTATCTCATAAAATGATTATTATCTTAATGTTGCTCATGAATTTTTTTTAAATAAAAAATTATAATTAATAAGTACTCTCTTTAACCTAATTTTGTGACTCGTACTGACCATAACTAACATCATATGGTATTAAATACTCTCTTTAACCTAATTTTGTGACTCCTACTGACCATAACTAACATCATATGGTATCATAACTAATAATAGAGTAAATCAAAATTATTGACTCAAAAACCGGAACCAAATAGAATTTTCCAAACTTTCATGTTGCTATCAATCAACAACACAACCCAAAACTCTATATATATGGGTGTATACTAGAGAGAGAATTCATAAGATAATATAACGAAAAGTAGAGAGAGAGAGAGAGAGAGAGAGAGAGAGAGATATTTGATGTGTGTTTCAGATTAACTTGACTCTCTTTGCCTCTTCCTTGGTGTATTGGTGTAGTTAAAATTGAGGTTTTGTGAGATGGGTTGGAGATATAAAGCTGGGTTGTTTCTCATCCTCACTGTTATCATCATGTGGGTGTCTTCTGCAGAAGTCGCTCAGGTCAGTTGCACCGTCTGTCAGTCTGTCTCTCTCTCTCTCTCTCTCTCTCGTTTGAAATTCAATCCTTTTTTTTTTTTTTATTTATGATCATAATTAGATTTTTAAAAAAAAAGAAAAAGAAAACTCTAGTTGAGTTTCATTTGACATAATTTGCATAAAGTGATGGCCAATGATTTTCTGTATTCAAATATTGATGTTACTGTTCAAAACATCATCGTGTGAAAAATCGAGATGTATTCAATAAATTATAAATGTTTTGAGATAAAGGCATTTGAAATTCCTGACCGAAAATAAGTACCCTTTTGATTGCTTTTGTTAGAGCATGATCTTCTAGAGTATTTTTTCTTTAAAGTTTTTTAAAGTAGTGTATTGTATAGTTGAGATTTAATATTGAAAAATTGATGTGACTTGTCATTAAATCTCAATCATATAATGCACCACTCTGAAAAATTTTTAAAAAAAAAAAATTCTAAAAGATCCTTGCTCGTGGTTTATAATTCTTCCTGGTTCGTACTGAGTTTCATTGTACGTCTTTCTATAATAAAATGATTGCTTACTAAAAAAATATGATCATATACCCAATTTGCCCTCCTAACACCGTAGAGAAATTCGAATCCAGATTTTTTTGTTTGAGTTGAGTTAGTGTTAGAATCATATATCAAACTTGAAGCAGCTCCAAATAAGACTTGTTGAGTTGAGTTTAAAATATCATTTCAATGACGATTGGTCCATTGGATAGAACTGTCACTATTTTTGCTTGTCATATAATAATTGATTATGACCCATTATTTTTCTAGGTCAAGCTTAGTCATCACGGCTTTCAAATAAATCTATGCTGAACTAAGCAAATGTAAATGGTAAATAATAATTTTTAAACATAAAATCGGATATACAAATAAATAAATAAAATTTTTAAAAAGTAAACTTTACTAATAAGTTTTATAAAATTTTGTCCATCTATATACTTTTGTGTATGTTTCTATATTTTTGACATTGTTGTATGATAAATTGCCAACCTTGATTTCGTTGGATATTGAAATAATGGAACATTGTTTAATATATGTATATTTATAGAATCTAATTATAAAATGAGACATAATTTTCTCACCAGATAAGGTGCATACACTTGATGGCTCTCATCATTGAGAGGATTGTGATCGGATTATGCACACTTCAAAATTTTCATATATATATAGGCCTTGGATAATCTTTGATCTATAATTAAGACTAGACTATATTATTCAAGTTCATGAGATTTATCATGAGTCATATTTTTATTTTGTAAATTCTTTATATATATATTTTAAGATAAATGTAATAAAATAAATAAATTATGATAATTATTATCGAATCAATTTAATTTTTTTTAATAATAAACGCAACAGACTAACAAATAAATAATTCTGACCATTAGAACAAGATCCATAATATATCTCACAAACTCTTTCTTTTGGATAGATAGCATACTGTGCAACACCTTTTCTCATCATGATCTAAAATTTCAACATAATCAAATCCTCTTACATCATATTATGGAGCAATTAATGGATTATGCCGCATGACGTGGAGTAAAGTGGGCCTGGACACTGTCATTAAATTTCTGTGTTTATTTTGTCAAATGTTAAATTATGTAAAATTTTCACAACACATGAATCTTACAATATTAATTTAATAAATTTAGTGCTTTTATAATAAAGAATAAAAAATTTAAAAATAAAAAAGTCTGTACTAGCCAAAAGTGTCAATTTTTATTTTTTTAATTTTTTTCAATGAACAATGAATGAATTACTAATGTTGTGTTCAGTTAGAGGATTTGGAAAGGGATTTAGAAAGAAAAAAAGAAAAGGTGTGTGAAACTAGGTGAAATATAGACATATTTTATTTACATTTCACTTACTTTTTTCATTTTTTTTTTAAATTTCTCTCTAAATCTTTCAATCAAACACAGCATAAAAATACGGAAAAGTTTAGTAATTGGACAAATTTGCACTATAGTTAGTGCTTACAGAGGTGGCCACTTTGCCACGAGTGGGTGGATGTCTAACAACAATTTGTTTTTATTTGGCATCCAATCACATTGTATTATTGAACACTTTTATGAATAGTTTGCCTCTAATGATTTGAAATTTTCACAAAGGATTTTAAAGGACATTGATTCATCTGTCCCACTTCCTATACTATTTTTTGTCTCATATATATTTTTTTAATTATTAATTTTGATAACATAATAATATGAGATATATAAGTTAGAGAATGAGACATGACTGAGATAGATGGCTGATTTAGGCTCGTTTTAGGATGTAGTTTTTTTTATGTGTATAAAATTTAATCACAGAATCAGATATAACTCTCACATATAAGGGATATGGGATTTTTGTATTGTGAGTCTCGTGAAGATTTGTCCTAAGCCTATTTTTATTATTTGAATAGTTCATATTGTAACATTTTATTGAGTAGATTATCCATAAAAAAATTAAATTAATCGAACATCTGTATCCTTATTAAAATAGTACATTTGTTTTAAAAAAAATAAATGGCTAATATGATTTTTATAATTTTTAAAAAATAATTAAGATCTAATCTTGGGATATAAATGTCCAATTAATCTAATTTTTTTTTCACAGATAATATGTTCGATGAACTCTATAATATAAGTGATTTAAATCATTAAAATATATCAATAATAAACTCCACAAAACCTCACAATAAACTACTGTGCCTTATGGATCCAACAGCTACTCCCAAGTGGAACTCACACATTTAATTAATCCAATTGCACTATGTGCATCCTCCCAACTCCTTCCAATTGTCAAACAATATTTAGATCCTTAAATATTTGGCAATGCAAGGATCACTTAATGCAGGAAAAAGTAACAAAAATGATTCGATGCATAAGGTTTGTGCTAAAGCATATAGGGGACAATAAATGATCGAAAGTGATAAGCGAAAATGATCGAAAATATAGGGGACAATAATTTTTAATGAGACTATGATTTTCATAAGTCATACTTTGAATTGGGCAAAACCACTATTCTAGAATTATTTTATAGACTAAAAAAAATCAAAAAAACAAAAAAATTCAAAAAAAAAAGTGACCAGGAAAAGCAAGTTTTGCAAGTCCACCAAATAAAATATGTTATCTAAAGTGAATTGTTATAGCTTCCCTATCCTATGGTCCTATTAGTGTTTGTTTGCTTCTTTTTTTTTCTAGTAGATAATGATTAACAATAGAAACTTTACATTTTACACAATTGTAATATAATCTGTAATTTCAGCTGTGTAGTTAACTTATGCCCTTAAATCATATGTTAACAAATTTTAGAAGATTATAATTTTTTCAAAATAATAAGTTTAAGCTTCATAAAAGATATGTTGTAAAAATTATTACAAAGACATAACTGGTTGATTGACAACACTTACGATCAAAAGGCTTGTTGGCCGGTCATGCATTTTTAATAATTTTTATAAATTTTTTTTCATGATACATAACATTATTATTGTTCATAAAAATTGTGTAGAAGAATATAATTTTAAAAACCTTTTAATATGTGTCTTAATGCTATGTTTGATTAGGGGATTTAGAAAGAGATTTAAAAAAGGAAAAAAAAAAGGTAGATAAAATGTGAATAAAATATACTTTTATCTAATTTCACACATTTTTTTTTCTTTCTTTTTTTAAATCTCTTCCTAAATCCCCCATCCAAACACAACCGAAGTGTATATTTTAACAAAATTTTAATACAAAGTGCTTCATGACATTTCAAAAATTACACTAGTGTTTGTCTTTTTTAATATAATGAATGGAAAATATACAGTGACCAAAATATTATAAACTGAATGATAAAATTATTATAATACCCTCGTCTTCTTATTATTTTGTGTGTTTTACTTTCCTCTTCCTCCTTTAGGATTTCTATTTGACAAATTTTTTCTCTCAGTTAAAAATTAATCGTTTAAATATAAATTATGGATAAAAAATGAGTTGTTCAAAATGCAAACCATATTTTTTTGTTCAATAATTATTATCTTAAAAAAAAAAAAAAACTAAACTAAAAATTTTATAGTGTGTAAATAGAAACTCCCCTTATCCTTTCTTAAAACAATAAATCAAGATAGAGATAGAAAACCAACTGGAAAAATTAGTGAAACATTAACTTTGCGTAGTAGGAGATATCTATTTTTTTTTTTTTTATAAAATTTCTCCGTGATCATATCAGATTAAGGCGAAATTTTTGGGTCAAGATAAATTTTCTATGTCGAATTTTCTCCGTGAAATATTAAAAAATCCCAACTGTTATAAAAATATTGTATATTTTTTATCTTATAAATTTTAATATCGGGGATATTAAAAAAAATTCCCCTACTAACAACAGAATAAATAATACAAAATATAAGATAATTAAGATCAATTATAATCATACAAATCATATAGTAGGATCCATAGTACAAATGCGAACCCGCCACCCCACCCCACCCCAACCCTCACCATTTTTTATTTTTTTTTTATAATTAATGATAATTAAAAGATAAAATAAATGACAAATATATCTCTTGAGATTTATTTAAAATATGAATTATCCATATGATTCTAGAAATTACATTTTACCTTTCTAGATTTCTAATCACATAACAAACGACCCAACCCAACCCTCACCATTTTTTTTTTTTTTTATAATGAATGAGAATTAAAAAATAGAATAATTTACAAATATATCTTTTGAGATTTATTTAAAATACGAATTGCTCATGTGATTCTAAAAATTACATTATACCTTTTCAAATTTCTAATCACATAACAAATGACCAATTTTATTAGTAAATCATCAAGGCAACTAAAAGTTTTTAATGTTATCAAAAATATATTTTAATTAATAATTCAGATAATTTTATTGTTATATAAAATAGTAGTTAGGAAAATCATTTTTCTATTCATTCTGTTAAATAATTTTTTTTTGACAAAAGAATATTTGTAATTTATAAAATCAAAGAAACAATTAATATTTTAAATAAATCTTAATAAGTATTTATAAAAACAGTACTAAGAATTATTATAATATATTTTTTAATAATATGTATATATATATATTTAATAAATATAATTGGCACGAATCGGATAGAACGGGAGTACAAAATGACAAGTGTCAATTTTGACTTGTCACACAATTATGTGGGCCGTAGTTCCTTACCCCTGGTTTGAATTGATTTATGGGTTTGATTCGGTGGTGGTTTTATGCCTACCAACCGTTTGATGAAAGTCCCCAACTGGGTTTGCTGAAATTTGTATAGGTTTATTTGAGAAGAATTGAGCTCTCTTTCTCTGTTTCTCATTAAGCATTAGTTATCGGGTTCACTGTGAGTTTGTCAAAGTGATGCCTCATAATATGCAAAAGGTAAGTTATACCCTCTGGTTTTTTGATGGACTGTATGCTAAAAATGATAGGTTGGGTGGGGAAAGATCTTTGCACTTCATATGTATTCTATTGTACACAATTACATATATATTCTAAGATAAAGTATCTTTATGTAGGATATTCTCAGTGTGAATCTTTTGTTTTTGTTTTTTTTGGCTAATCAAATCTTTACCTTTTCTCTTATAATTTTGACTCCTCTCTTGTTCTTGAGTTGTATTACACGTGTTTGTGTATTTTAAATTACTTCAATTTAAGACTTACTGATTCCTCTCTTAGTTTTGGATTTGACTTGGATGAGAGAATGAAGGTGGAATAAGGTTGGAGGTTGGAGAGAGTGTAGGTGGTTTGAAATTTAAATGTTTATAGTGTTAGATGAAAGGAGACTGTGAGAGAAGGAAATGACAGTCAAGTGTCGGGTTGCATTAGGGTCAAAATTGCTATTTTAAAGTTTTTAAATGCTGGACTAACCGAGGGTGAAACTTTAATGTGACTCGCCTATTTTGGGAAGTAAGAAAAAAGTCAAATTTTTGACATTTTTTGAAAAAATATGTAAAAAAGTAGAGAGGTGATATGACTCAAATAAGCCAATAAGCTGACTTTTTTTCTAATTGTCAAAATAGACCTCAAAATATCAAGGAGGAAAATGTAATTTTTGAAACTTAGCGGTACTAATATAATGGCAACAAACCTCGAGGGAGGTCAGTATAATTTATTCTAATAATTAATATGTATGTATATCAATTTCTTTATAGATAAAGCAGCAGATGCAATCATTTTGGGTAATTTACATTGTTGGTCCCTCTAATTTTAGTGAGGTTTTACTTTAGTTCTTGTTATTTTAAATCGCACAATTTTAATTGGGTTTCAATGTGATTCCTTTGTCAATTGTTGTTAGCATTTTCATTAAAAAAAATGTTACATACAACTCATGTGACATTTTAACAATTTCCGCTCAAGAAAGACAAATATATAAATTACACAGGTGGTTCTAATAGTTTCTTTCAAATTCAACTTTAATCTCTCTAGTCTCGCATGCGTTGTTTTTTCATCATAAATGCTAATGGAAATTGGTGGAAGGACCACATCCAAACATTATTGAACGTGGGAGGTTTAAATTGATGAAATTATAATTACAAGGACTATTATGTAATTTTAGTATTAACTATAAGAACCAAAGATGTAGCGTATCCCAATCATTTCTACATGACTATTGAAATCTAGTTTCTTAAATCTTTAGCTATATAGTGCTTACATTGTTGAATTATCCATTTTGACCCATATGCACAAATTTGAATCCATGCTAGAGCTCTTACCTAGTTAACATTTATTTTACAGGGAATTTTTGAAGATTATGACCATCCATTTGCCCTGGCATATCTGGGAACATCTCTTCTGGTACTTTACCTCCCAATAGCTTTCATCAAAGATGGTTTATACTATTGCATGAGATGTCGGTCCAGCGATAGCAGTGACGACGAAGAAAATTCAGTTAAGCCCTCTAGCAGACTCGAGTCTCCAGTGAAAGCCGATGAGCCGGTGAATGAAGTTTCTGAAACAGTTAAAGAGGATGGAATGGAGCTTAAATCTCAGGAGGAGGGAATGGTGTTGGACACTGAAGAAATAAATAGCGGTGTTGACAAGTTGACAAAAGAGAAAGAGCTTAACAACAAGGAAATGGCTAGACTGGGGTTGTTCATTGCTCCTATCTGGTTTATTACTGAGGTGAGGCACTTTTTTGCTTTCTTGGAGATTTCTTTGATTTAATGTTGCAAGAAAAATCAGTCAAAAAAGTTCAATAGCGTAGAGGTTTAAACTTTAGACTAATAATAGAGCAATCCTAGGCTGTGTTCGATTTTGAAAAGATTTGTGAAGTGAAAAAAATAATAATAATAATAATTTTATTTTTATTTTATTCAGATTTAATTGAAGATCCAAACACAGTCTAAGTCTACTAGGAAACAACCAAAAAGGAAAATTCCAAACTAATCAAGCAATAAATAAATAAAATCAGAAAATTTTGATTGCTAAAAACTTGAAAAAACATTTCAAAATAAGCTGCAACCAAAACAATATTTTCTAGAGAAAAGAATTGCACAAAAATAAAATTTCCTAAATGTAAAAATTGCAAAATTGACGAACTAAATGATGGAATATGCTTGATAAGCGCCTTAGGTCACATAAAAGATGTGAGTTTTGACCGTTGGACCATTTCGAAGCTGATGAAAATAAAAGATGCATTTTCAAAGCTGATAAATGCTTGAGATATCCAAGAAAATACTTTATTTAATCTGCCTAATTCTTTTGATTATCCCATGCCCTTACCTTGTTAAAAATTTCAAATTATGTCATAATGATGTGGGAGTGTGGAGCCTAATTTGTGAGGCTGCTCGAGCAGGTTTGTATGCTGGTCAAGCGCGCTTGAAGGCCAGCTCAAGTGGGTGATGAACAGTTTAGTTCACTCTAGCAGCCCTAGGCTAGCTTGAGGCAAGCCTTATATATACTTCTTTGTCACGTAAATTTTTAAATCTTGCTTTTGATTGTACTTGATCTACTTATGTACTAGATTAATTTGTGTTAGAATTTTTGAGACAGTCAATCCAAAATCAATTGATCTTATGTGGAGAGGCTCTTAGACTATGATGACTAAGTTTGGGTGGCTCAAAGAGGCGATGTAGGACAAATCTCTAACACATTCCTCCACATGCAGTCCGTCATGTCCAAAACCATTTTTTTTATTTATTTATTGGCAAAAGAAGGTAATATTTTATTGCTGGAAGTAAACATTACAAAGGGGAGGAGAGAATGAAGGACATGTTCAAAATCAATTGGTAGAGGCCCTTAAACTATATTAACCAAGTTTAAGTGTCTTAGAGGCAATGTGGGGCAAGTCTCTAAAACCAACTTGCACATGCGGTCTGGTCACATGTGGAGATGAAAGGGAGATGAGAGACTACAGAAACAGACCCCATACAAAGACTTGGCCAAAAAGAGACCACTCAAGATGTTTTGATACCATATTAAAATTTTGGAGGTATCTAAATTATAACCAATTAGCAATGGATGAAGAGGCCTTTAGAGTATATTAACTTCGATTGAGTGGCTTGGACAGACCATATAAGACAAATCTCTAACAGTTTGTTTGTGTGTTTTTTCAAAGATCCTGGTGTCAAAACATACTGCCATGGTTGATCTACAAAGAATTACCATATGTATTCATCTTATGTTACTGTATTCCTTGTGGAATTTTTAAGATTGACAAGTGTTGATCATTGATTTTTGTTGTGTGCAGTATTTAACAAATGCTGCACTTGCGCGAACGAGTGTTGCCAGTACAATGGTGTTGTGTTCAACTTCAGGGCTTTTCACTCTCTTCATTGGTGCATTTCTGAGACAAGACTCCATAAATGTGGTGAAAGTAGTCTCTGTTGTTGTCAGCATGGCCGGTGTTGCCATGACAACACTTGGGAAAACTTGGTCCACAGACCAATCTCGTTTGAGCAAATCCACGTAGGTTTGTTTTTACCTTAATCATTGATTTATTTTTTGTTTTAATTGCTTAATTTTTATGTTGACACAAAAGCTAAACACAAAATACAAAATACACATAAATGGATAAGATTTTACAAAATTGTTGGTAGGGTTCACTTTTGAAAATTCTTGCCTTTCTATATAATTTTTGTGTCTAGTTCTGTGGTCAATTTCTGTATTCCTAGACAGACTTAATTCTTTTTTGATAAGCGAATGATGATTAATTTCTTGTGTTCAGAAATGGGAAGCATTCACTGGTTGGAGATCTATGTGCTCTTCTCTCTGCCATGACTTATGCACTGTTTACTGGTTCAACATCTCTCCCTCTGTTCAAATAGTTTTTTTAAAGATAAAATATACACATGATTCCTAAATATTTGTTTTCTGTCACTCTGGTTCTCCAAATTTTGATTTTGATAACTCAGCCATAAAATTTATAATTTGAGTCAAATGATCAAATTGGTCCAATTTTAAATGGACCTTATAAATCATTAAGAGAATCATAATAAAATACACCTATGGTCACTAGAACTTTCATTCTATGTCACTTTAGACCTGAAAGTTCTAATTTTTTCTCAATTTCATCCCAAAACACTATAAATCTAATACAAGCTCATCCAAGTATTTGAATAATTTAAGAATCTCAGTAATGAAGTCCTCATTCCCTATCTAGATTTCAAACATCCAAACGTAGGCTTACAGTTAACAAAACTTTAGGGACCATAGGTGTATTTTGCTATCTTTCAGTTAACAAGTTAGATGGTTGGTTGATATTTGATCAATTTGTCTCAAATTAGTAAATTTAAGAGCGACACTGATAAAATTAAAATTAGAAGAACCAAAGTGTCACAAAACACGTATTTCAGATGTATGTGTATTTTATCATCTTCTTTTCAATCTTCTGAAAATGGATAATCATGATAATTTGACTTACAACAATTACAATCTTGCAGTGCTTCTAAAGAAGTTTACAGGAGTAGAAGGAAAAAGAGTAGACATGCAAAAGTTATATGGATATATTGGATTGTTTACGCTTATTACCCTTTGGTGGCTCAGTAAGTGCAGAAAGCTGCAAACCTTTTCCATACTTTAGTGATAATTACTTGCAAATGCTCTATGATACACTCTGCTCAAAATTAGACATGCCTTTAACAGAGTTCCTACTCTGTCAGAGCAATTTTACTATTCATTGTCAAAACTATAATTTGAAAAGTTACAGAATCAAAATGTCAAAAATTTAGCAATGTTCCTTCGTTGGTGCAAATGCCATTTTGACACATTCAAACCATTGTTTATTTCTGTTAGTCATATCATTATAAACTATATCTTAGGTGAGTTTAATTGGCACAAATGGTATTGTCAAACCTTGTACTAAATTGGGCAATGTTATTTTTTTACTGTCTTTTTGACAAGCCGCCAGAGAAGGTTTTTCGTGTGGATTGTTATAATTGGACAATGGCAGTCATTATAGAAGCTCACTGAAATTACTCTTAAAATACATTTTGTTGATTCTGTCAAATTGGTATAGTTTTAAATGGAACGTCTAAATGATTAACAGAATGAAATGAAATAGAGATATGGTCCCTGAAATATGAATTTCGTGTCACTTACATCTCCAAAGTATTCAATGTTGTCAGTTTGTCTGTAAACACTAATGGAGAAGATGAAGCACAATGGATGAAATTGGCGAAAGTAAAACTTTGGGGACCAAAGTGATGACACGTGAATTTTATACTTATTTGGTTTACTATTTAGACAGCTGTTTGTAATTGGACCAATTTGACTTAAATCGGAAAACTAAAGGATTAAATTGCTAAAATTAAAAATTAGACAACAAAATTGACATGAAACATATACTAATCATAGGTGTATTTTATCTTATTTCATCTGTTAATTATTACATTTGTTGATCAAATGCATTCAAAATCTGCTTTTCAGTATGGCCTCTAACTTCCATGGGAATTGAACCCAAATTCATAATTCCTCACTCTCCTAAAGTGGAAGGAGTTCTTCTTGCTAACTGCTTTGTCAGTAGCTTCCTCTCTGACTATTTCTGGTATGCCTGAGAAAACTCACTCTTTCCACTTTCTGTTTTATTTTATTTTATTTTTTGGGTTTATTTATTTATTTCTTGGCTTTATTTTTGCAGGGCCTTGGGTGTTGTATGGACCACCCCACTGGTGGCAGCGCTAGGCGTGTCGCTCACCATACCGCTTGCCATGTTAGCAGACATGGTGGTTCATGGGCAGCACTACTCACCAATTTACATAATTGGCTCAGCTCAGGTGAATTACAATCTTCACCATTGCTTGTATAGCCTCTTGCTTAGGCTAGGTTTGGTTCGGGCCTTTTTTAAATTTAGGGACAAAAAAAAAACCTCAATCTATATTTTTTTCGCATTTTCCTCATTTGTTTTATACTTATTGTTTCGTGGTTTTGGGCAGGTGTTTGTGGGCTTTGTGGTGGCTGGTTTCTCAGATTGGTTCTCCCAGAAGCTGAGATTGAAGTTCTTTAATTAAATCAAATCTTAATAACTTTTGAATCGTCAATTTTCTCATGGTTATAATTGGCTATTTTTGCCGCCAAAAGAACAGTTAAAAAAAAAAACTATATTATAAATGTAGCAGAGTATTGAAGGTGAAAAAAAAAGAAAAAGAAGAAACAATTCACTCTCACTTTGGTTGTTAAGAAAATAATTTTTTTGCAAAGTACATGTAAGCTTCAATTTGGCAAGAAGCAAATTTTGTCTAGCTTCTCCAATTGTGTATAATCTAATACATAATCAAATTAGAGAGACCCCGATGGCAAGTTAAAATAGCTGTCATTGATAAAAATATAGTAGATTGAACTATTCTCTGCAATTGATATCTCTCTGCATTGGTTTCGTTGTGATAATTCAATGGTTTATGTTTGAAGTTGGAGAAAAATTACCTTCGACTTTAGTTTTAACTGGAATTGTTAAATTATGTCATTTGTTGATGTGTAATGACAAAATCATTGCAAGAAAATCATAACAAAATGAAATTTGACTCAAACAAAAATGGGCTCTACCTATAGAGAAAGATAAAAAATTTAGGCATATAGATGACCGAACACAAATCCGAATACAAAAAGTATGCATCCAGACGATCGGCTAGAACTTGTCGACCGTGGCTGTCATGGTGTCAACTGCGGTTGTCATGGTGTCAACTGGTCATCTGGTTGGTTGTCCAATGGAACAATTTCTGTGTTTGATTTTGTGTTTGGTCTTCTATGTGCGCAACAAGTTGAGAAAGAGGTAGGTGCACAAAAAGGGGAATAAATAAGTAGGGCACAAAAAACACTCCCCGTTCTTACTTGTGAGATATATACATATATATATATATATATATTTTTCGGGTACTAATAAATTGGCTACCAAATTATAGGCACTATTTCGGTTGCCAAACTTGCAATACAAAAGATAATAATAGGACTAGGAGGTGGAGGAGTAAACCATTCAACAATTAAGGTATACTTTGGGTTGCTTAGGTTGATTTAAATTTTTTTTTTTTTTTAACAAAGTGATTAAAATCTTTTTAATTTGAAATATATGGTTTGGTTATTTAACCATATGAGAAAAAAAAATTAAATTTTAAAATAATGAAATGATTAAATCATAATCAGCTTTTAGGCATTGAAGATAAAAAAAGAAGCTGCTTTTTTTATTTATTTATGTATTAACTAAATAGAATTTTTTATTGAGTTGTTTAAATCTTGATTAAATTTGTGGTAATATTTACGTAATAATTAAAACCAAATTTGAATAATCAACACCAAACATAACCTAACAAGTTAGCACATTGTGAGCAAGATGTGGACCAACCTCAGCTAAGCCTCGCCACTGCCATTTTTATGTGGTTTTTATGAAATGTGATTATCAGGATGATTTAGTATAATTATTCATCGGAAATATTTTTAATTGAGTAATGCTATACAAATAGAAAATTTATACATAATTTTTGTATAAACTGATGCTTTTGAATTCTAACTTTTCATTTTAAACCACTCATTTCAGAAAAGCTTACGAAAAAAAAAAAAGAAGCCTTCAAACTATCCACTTCGTTTTTCTATTAAACACATGTATAGACTTCAATTTATAAAATATTATTGTCACATTATTTGATATTTTATTTATTTATTTATTTTGTAGAATTTTCTCTTTTGGTTTCCTAATGACCTTTTAAGTATTGGTGACAATTAACTAATGCTCTCTTTTGTCCTCATAAGCATATTCCTCACTTGCGTGGTGTCAATGAATATTTAAGGGTAAAATAGTCATCAAATTTGTTTAACTATATGATAGTTAGGCCAAACAGCATAAGTTAGATGGGTGGCCCTCATTTTTATTTCATTTTATAGAAATCTAAAAGAAAGTTGTGCTAGAGGAGGAAGAGCCTTGTTTGGCAGCATTAACTTTAAAGTTAGCTTTTATTTTTATTTTTTTGTCTTTATCTCCAATTTCTTTTCTTTTCTACCTTTCACACTATCTGTTTTTACAGACGAAAAAAAATGGAAATATCTTGACTCTAACCACTTATTTGGGCACCCTTTTTTTGGGTACTAAAAGTGAGAAAAATTGTATGAAATGAGAATAAATGGATTTCTCAAGCTTACTTTTTAAATCTCTCTAAAAGTGGACAGATTTGAAAAGGATAAATATCATGCTAACTTTTTGGATAAATTAGATTGATAGTCTCTATATTTTGTCTCGTGATATTTTAGTTATTGTAATATCAATTCGCTCAATTTTAATTTTGAATTTTGGATTGTGTCAATTTAGTCTAATCAATAATCTCCGTTAAGATTTTTTATGAAAAAAATACACATGAACAACACATGCAATGTTTTTAAGGGTAAAATGGTCCATTTACTCACACCCCATTTAACTCGGTGAGTTATTAGTGAGTTAACTCACTAAAACCTAACTCGCTAATATATATAATATTTTTAGAGATATTAGAAATATGCTATATCTCATAATTCCATCCCTAATGACGTCATTAAGACCCATGTGAACTGGTCGTACTCCTCTCTCTCATTTTTAACTCCCCTAATTCCACATCATTGAGGATGAAATTTGGAAAGAAGGAGGGGCAAAATTAGGGTAATGAATCAATTTTCTTTTTCTATTATTATATACATAAGATATAGAAAGATGAAGAGTTTGGAGAGTTAGGGAAAGGATAGAAAGATGCTGTCGAATGCCGTGGGAGGGGGAGAGAAGAGAAGTGAAGCCAGGGTTGGGAGAGGAAGAGGGGGAAGAGGGAAATAAAAGAAAAATGGAGGTCTCTCTCTAGGGATTTTTCAACAATTGTGGTCCTTCCAACAATCTTGATTTCATTTGATTTTCATTTTGTTGGTGAGTTTTGATTTTGAATTTTCTTTTGTTCTTTATTTTGATTTTGATAATTAAAATGATACAAAATGGAAAGTATAAGAATTTGTATTAAGCTTATGTAAGTTCGTGTAAGTTCGTGAAAATTTATGTAATATTGTGTAAAGTTGTATATGGTGTACAATACACACTCAAGATTTTTCTGTATAGGTAATTTATCTATTTTTTAAATATATAATATAATGCTAAAATTATCTATCTAAATACGAAAGAAAAAAAAAAAGAAAAAGAAAAAGAAAACGACATCAAGAAAGGTTGTTTTGATGAAATAAAATCATTATTATTTTTTCCTGCTTATCCAAACAAGAGGATTTCAAAAACAATTTTTGAGTTTTCAATGTATATTTTTTATATTGAATATTTTTTATATTTTAATCATATTTTTTACTTTTAAAATTCATCTAATTTAAATACACTTAAAAAGTACAAAATTTGTATTAAAACAAAATCTTTAAGCAATTCACTAAATACAAAAAATTAGTATATTTTGTATTTATTATTTTTTAAAAAATATTTCTTCACAAATATTTTAATTTTTAAGTACATCTAAATTAGATGTATCTAAAAATAAAAAATAAAAATTGACCAAATATTAAAAAAATTACTAAAAACAAAAAAATACCAATTGAAAACTCAAAACCAGTTTTTGAAAAACTCAAAACCAAACAAAGTATTTATTTATTTATTTATTTTCTTTTCTCTTTCAACTTAAGAAATTCTTTCGAATCTCCCCTTATTTCCACAAAAAATTTAAAAAAACAAGGCCTATAGAAGATTGGTTGGAATTGTTGCAAGCATATGAAGAACATGCTTGTGCATGACAATTTTTCTTGGTATTGCAGCATTGTACGACTTTGGGAAGAAAATGAGTCTCTCTCACAATTATTACAATTCAAATGGGAGTACATTTTTCACATATGAATGGAATTGGAATGATGTAGATGCTACTTGAATAACTTAATGTTTTCACGATAGCATCAACATCTTGTTTATTTTTGTCCCCAAAATTTTTATAAAAAAATTAAAAATTCTATGGACCTTATTATCACATGAAGATTTGCATGAATCATACGTAATTCATACTCATGTGTATGGCTCAAAGTTATTAGCAAAATTAGCAAAATGTTTGCTTTGAACACTTTGATCAAAATTCAGCTACACTGATGAAATATTAGGTGAAAATTCCAAAAATAAAAAATTGACTAATTTCATTATATATATATATATGACAAATTACATTCGTAAACCCTGTTGTTTGCCCCTTGTGCCAATTTGGTATCAGTTTAACTCTTGAATTTTTCACATTGTATCAAACTCATTTAGAAAATTGGACTGAAATTAATGAGCAAAGCAATCAATTTTCTTGTAAAGTGACTATTTTATCCTTGATTTCTGTCTAATTTCGTAACATATATTCTTAATTAGATTAAATTGACACAATGTGATGAATTTAAGGGAAGAATTATAAGGACCACGTGGTGTAATTTGCCCAAAACAATAAAATTAAATCTTAGATTTTTCAAATTTGGTGCTAAAACTAAAAAAAAAAAAAAAATGATTAAGACAAATTCATCACATTGGATGAAAATTTTGCGCTTAAAACAATGCTCAAAGTATGTCCACTGGAGAAGGCATCTCAGGTTCGAATCCGGGAAGAGAAGACATTTCTCTCTACAGGCATGACTCAGGTTTGAATTCTGGGGGGCGAATTCGCTGCTTCGTAGCTTCGCAACTAGCTCTCTACAGAGATCTCGCCCTATACTCCAATTGAAACATGGGCTTATATATGACATGTGGTTGAGCTCTGTTGGTGTTTCGATGGTGGATCCATTCATATGGGTTGGGTCAAATCAGGTCAGCAATCTATTACCCCGAGACCTAAACCCACGGATACAGGAATAACACTTCAGAATATCCTTTTTTCCTATTTAAAAATAAAATAAAATAAAATAAAACGTATGTACATCCAACCTTACTTTGCAATTAATTTTAGTGGTCTTAGCTAGTCCCACTCTACCAAAAGTTCACATTCATGAATTTCAATCATATGATTTGAACATATACATTCATTTTTATTATAAAAAACATTTATCTCATTTTGTGTAGGTTCTTTTGGATCACATTACCTTTCTATTTTTTTATACATTTTTTTCAAAAATAATAAAAAATTAGCTTTTAACTTACTTTCTAAAAAAATATCCTCTATATCTAATAGCTGTTAAACATTTTTTATCTATTTATCAAGTCATCCAAAACCTTTTTTTTGTATTTTATATATATATATATATATATTTCTATCTTCTTTTTTATGTATATATGTATATAATATTAGGATAAACTATCAATAGGTCCTAATAGTTGCACTTAATTCCTATCAAGTCTTATTAAAAATGAGTCATAGTAAAATCGTTGCTAAAAATAATTTTTTGTGACGATTATTTACATGTCACTAAAAATTGACAATTGGTTACTTTTTTTGTCACAGTTATTATAAATTGTCGATAAAACATACAATTAGTGACGTTTTTCTGTGACGAATTTTTTAAATTGTCGCTGAAAGTTGTAAATTTGTAACGATTTTTTTAAACTGTCGTTGAAAATTAACAATTAGTAACATTTTTTTAATTATATTTAATAAAAAATATTATTAATTATCATAGTACCTATTAGACAATAAATTCACATATTATAAACTACACGTTCTTCATTTGAATATTATATATATATATGGTGCATTTATAACTTTTGTTGTGGTCCAAAAGAGCTTTCGCGTTTATAATAGACCAACACAAGTAATGTTTGGCAACAAAGATATAATGTACAGTAGGACCTTTAGCCCACAAATTTGTATGAACCAAAAGTATGATTTCATACTTGGTGATGCAGAGCCCAAATTCAACTTTGTTTTGTTTTAGTTGAGTAGTATTAACCTAAGATGTGGTTTGGACTTTTTTTTCTTGCGTTTACCTTTTTTTTCTTTTCTTTTCTTTTCTTTTCTTTTCTCTCTAATTTTCTTGTTTAAGTTAACAACATGAACATGATGGAGTTGTTGTGATGCTTCTTCCCATGGCTTTTGACTCAATTGGTAAACCGTGTTTAATTAAATAATCATAAGTGGACCTTTTTCTTCTATTAAATAATCTAATGGAATTCTGAATCTTGTGATCTTTTTTTTTTAATCCCGCTAACAATCTTCTATTTCATAAATTTTTCCATTGTGCTTTAATGTATGATCTAATAAGAATCTATAAAATATGTGAATTTTAAGGCACGATAGTACAATTAGTAATAACAGAAGAACATAAACTTTAACGATAGAAGATATTATGTCATTTTTATTCCATCAAACCTTGTATATAGCTAGTTGGTCAACAAAATAGCAAGTGCGTTTCCATCAATTTCTTTTGTTTTTTTATTTTGATTTTGATAATTAAAATGATACAAAATGGAAAGTATAAGAATTATACAAATTTGTATTACACTTACATATTTTTGTGAAACTACTTATTTAAGTTCGTGAAAATTTATGTAATATTGTGTAAAGTTGTATATGGTGTACAATGCACACTCAAGATTTTTCTATATGGGTAATTTATCTATTTTTTAAATATATAATATAATGCTAAAATTATCTATCTAAATACAAAAGAAATAAAAAAAAAAAAAAAGAAAACGACATCAAGAAAGATTGTTTTGATGAAATAAAATCATTATTATTTTTTCCTACTTATCCAAATAAGAGGATTTCAAAAACAATTTTTGAGTTTTCAATGTATATTTTTTTTATTGAACATTTTTTATATTTTAATCATTTTTTTTACTTTTAAAATTCATCTAATTTAAATATGCTTAAAAAGTACAAAATTTGTATTGAAACAAAATCTTTAAGCAATTCACTAAATACAAAAAATTAATATACTTTTATATTTTTTTGTATTTATTATTTTTTAAAAAAGCTTCTCACAAATATTTTAATTTTTAAGTACATCTAAATTAGATGTATCTAAAAATAAAAAAATAAAAATTGACCAAATATTAAAAAAATTACTAAAAGCAAAAAAAAAAATACCAATTGAAAACTCAAAACCAGTTTTTGAAAAACTCAAAACCAAACAAAGTAAATTTTTTTTTTTTTTTTTCTCTTTCAACTTAAGAAATTCTTTCGAATCTCCCCTTATTTCCACAAAAAAATTTTCAAAAAATTAAAAAAACAAGGCCTATAGAAGATTGGTTGGAATTGTTGCAAGCATTGAAGAACATGCTTGTGCATGACAATTTACATGGTATTGCAGCATTGTACGACTTTGGGAAGAAAATGAGTCTCTCTCACAGGGGTCCATTTTTTACGTATGAATGGAATTGGAATAATGTAGATGCAACTTAAATAAGTTAATGTTTCATGATATGAAAATTATGTGGTATTATTTATGTGATGTTTTTAATTAATCACGTAAATTGTGTTTAAATTATGAAAAAAGTGAGACAACTGGAAATAAAATATATATTTTTTCTATTGTCCTTTACTTTTCCCAAACATAAGCATAGTGAAAAATTTTACAGGATAGTACAATGTTTATTTATTTTTATTAAATTGGTGAGAAATAACGAATGACTAGCCTAGCATATTTTGCAGCTCTTTATTTGCTCAAAACATCACATAAACAATATTATATAGTTATTTTGACGCTACCTAATGATTGATGATGCATGCTGCTACTCGGTTTGGACTTGTGAACATGGCCTAAAGACAGCATCAACATCATGTTTATTTTTGTCCCTAAAAATTTTATAAAAAAATTAAAAATTCTGTGGACCTTATTATCATATGAAGATTTGCATGAATCATAAGTAATGAAGCTTTGCATGAATCGTACGTAATTCATACTCACGTGTATGGCTCAAAGTTATTAGCAAAATTAGCAAAAAGTTTGCTTTGAACACTTTGATCAAAATTCAGCTACACTGATGAAATATTAGGTGAAAATTGCCACAAAAAAGAAAAAAACAAAAAAAAAGGCTGAAAAATTGGCTAATTTCATTATATATGACAAATTACATTGGTAATCCCTCTTGTTTACCCCTTATGCCAATTTGGTATCAGTTTAACTCTTGAATTTTTCACATTGTATCAAACTCAATTAAAAAATTGGAATGAAATTAATGAGCAAAACAATCAATTCACTCGCAATTTTCTTGTAAAGTGGCTATTTTATCCTTAATTTCTGTCTAATTTCTTGACATATATTATTAATTGGATTAAATTGACACAATGTGATGAATTTAAGGAAAGAATTATAAAGACCACGGGGTGTAATTTGCCCAAAATAATAAAATTAAATCTTAGATTTTTCAAATTTGGTGCTAAAATCCAAAAAAAAAAAGAAAAGAAAAGAAAAATAGATTAAGACAAATTCATCAAATTGATTGAAAATTTTGTGTGTTTAAAACAATACTCAAATATGTCCACCGGAGAAGGCATCTCAGGTTTGAATCTTGGGGGAAAAAGACACCTCTTCCTACAGGCGTGACTCAGGTTCGAATTCGGGAGGGGCGAATTGGCTGCATCGTAGCTTTGCAACTGGCATTCTACGGAGATCTCGCCCTATACTTCAATCGAAACCTAGACTCGTTTGTGGCGTGTGATTGAGTTCTGTTAGTGCCTCAGTGGTGGATCTCTTCTTATGAGTTAGATCAAATCAGGCCAGCAACCGATTACCCTGCATAGATGCAGTAATGACACTTCACAACATCATTTTTCTCTGTTTAAAAAAAAATATGTCCATCCAACTGTACAAAAATATATATATATATATATATAAATAAAAATAAAAACGTATATACATCCAACCTTTTTTTGGAATTAATTTTAGTGGTCCTAGCTAGTCCCACTCTACCAAAAGTTCAGATTCGTGAATTTCGGAATTAATTTTAGTGGTCCTAGCTCTCTACCAAAAGTTCACATCCATGAATTTCAATCATATGATTTGAATATATACATCTATTTTTATTATATAAAACATTTATCTCATTTTGTATGGCCTTTTTAAATTTTTTACATAGTTTTTAAAAAAAAATAAAAATTAACTTTTAATCTACAGCCCAAAAAAATGTCCTCTTTGTCTAATGGCTGTTAAACATTTTTTTTTTTTTGTTTATCAAATCATCCAAAACATTTGTTTTTCTATATCAAAAATGATTTGTCCCCCTAATTTTCTTCCCCCTAATCCCCCTAATTTCCTTTTTTGGAAAACTGTTTTCTTTTTTTTTTTTTTTTTTTACTAAAAGTGGCAATTTGGGGGATTCGGGGGACTCCCCCTCGAGGTCCCAATCAGTTGCCTATTTTTTATGTATATATGTATATAATATTAGAATAAACTACCAGTAGGTCTTAATAGTTGCACTTAATTTCTATTAAATTTTATTAAAAATGAGTCTTAGTAAAATCGTCGCTAAAAATAATTTTTTATGAGGATTATTTGTATGTCGCTAAAAATTGACAATTAATATTTTTTTTGGTCACGGTTTTTATAAATTGTTGCTAAAATTTACAATTAGTGATGTTTTTCTGTAACGAATTTTTCAAACTATCATTGAAAGTTGAAAATTTATAATAATTTTTTTAAACTGTTACTAAAACTAATAATTTTGTGACAAAATTTTCAAACTATCGTTGAAAATTAACAATTAGTGATATTTTTTGATAATATTTAATAAAAAATATCATTAATTATCATAAGACATATTAGACAATAAATTCACATATTATGACCTACACATAAGTTTTTCATTTGGATATTATATATATATATATATGGTGCATTTATAACTTTTGTTGTGGTCCAAAAAGCTTTCACGTTTATAATAGACCAACACAAGTGATGTTTGGCAACAAGTATATACAGTGGGTGTTTGGAAAGTGAGTTTTTTTTGTAGGTTTAGTTGTAGAATATTATTGGAGAAAAAAAATTTATGTTTGGAAAGATAATTAGATTTTTTGTAATTGGATGTGATATTTGTGAGAGAAAAAGTGAAATGATTATGAGGTTTGATGTGATATTTTGTTTAGATTTATTTTTTTTTATTTTGTAACCAATTTATCTTTTAATAAAAAAAAATTCAAAAAATCAAATTTCCAAACACCGCCACAATGTACAGTGGGACCTTTAGCCCATAAATTTGTATGAAACAGAGTATGATTTCATACTTGATGATGAAGAGCCCAAATTCAACTTTGTTTTGTTTTAGTCGAGTAGTATTAACCCAAGATGTGGTTTGGACTTTCTTTTCTTGCGTTGACCTTTTTTCTTTTCTTCTCTCTGATTTTCTTGTTTAAGTTAACAACATGAACATAATGGAGTTGTTGTGATGCTTCTTCCATGGCTTTGACTCAATTGGTAAACAGTGTTTAATTAAATAATCATAAGTGGACCTTTTTGTTCTATTAAATAATCTAATGGAATTCTGAATCTTGTGATCTTTTTTTATTATTATTTTTTATCCTGCTAACAATCTTCTATTTCATAAATTTTTCCATTATGCTTTAATGTATGAACTAATAAGAATCTATAAAAAAATGTGAATTTTAAGGCACAATAGTGCAATTAGTAATAACAGAAAAACATAAACTTTAATGATAGAAGATCTTATGTCATTCTTATTCCATCAAACCTTGTATATAGCTAGTTGGTCAATAAAATAGCAAGTACGTTTCCATCAATTTCTAGGATTAAATTGAGGGCGAAAAAACAATACCTAAAAGGTTAATAATTTGAGAAAATATAAAATTTGAAGGGTGAAAAATAGGAAAATCATATTTCAATGTGTTGTCTTTTTGCGTCTAGATCGGATTAGTGCCCCGTGATCAAATGACACTTTTTGCTAACGATTTGGACAAAAGTTAGGAATTGGGCGAATTTGAAAAAGAAAAGTTAAATAATTTACAGACAAAATTTAGTAAAAAAGAATTTAAAGACCAAGGTAATAATTCAATAATATTTAAAAGGGTTAAAGTATAATTAATACTTGTTATTTATGTGTAGTAATGTTGCCGATGTGGTTTTTCTTAGTTGGGTATTACCTCATTTCAAGTAATTAGTGCACGCATACTAAATTATGCTTAATGCTCTAGTTAATTTAATTACTCTATCAACAACATTTACCACTTTAGATCACAATATTGAGAGCAAATTATACTTATTTTTCACATCACAACATGAACTAGGAACAGATAATATAACAGGTGAGATCCATAATTTTAAAGTTATAATATTATAACATATGTTGATACATTAATTAATATAATAATTAGTGTGTGTAATACCATTGTTTACTATTTGCATCACAATATTAAGGACAGAAAATTGCATGACAAGATTCTAGAATTCATGGTTCAAATATTTTATGCTGACTTTTCATAAACAAACAAATTCTCAAGACAAAAAATTGCAACAGATAATATTTACCATCCGCATCACAATATTAGTTAGTTTGAGATGTGGATTAGTTTTTAAATTTTTTGGCTTAATAGTCTCATTTAGAATAGATTTTTTGACTTTTTTTTATTTTTGTAAAAGAAAAAATAAAATAATTATGATTTAGATATGACAATTTTGAACTTAGGATTAAAAAATTTATTTTATCTTTTTGTGACAAATTTTAATCCCAACCCCATGCCAAACTAAGACAATATGTATTAAAAGTACCAACAATGATTCATCCCACTAATTTGAAAGCACTAATTGACCACTAATGAGGTAAAAAAAAAAAAAAAGAGCAAAACATCCTATCATGTGAGACCCACACCACTTTAGAGCTATTAGTGCTCCTCTTTTTAGTGGTCTCACTTATTTTTCTTAAAAATACGTAGGGCAATTCACATTTTTAATCACAAAGTTAAAAAAATGCTAAAAATTTAAAAATTATACAAAAAATATCAAAGATTGTTTTATATTCTCTCCTCTTTTTGACATTTTTTCATAAAAAAATTAAAAATTCATTCTCAAACACTTAATTTTTTCACTTCATATTTTAGTTAAAAAAACCAACAAATAACTAAAAACCCCACTTCCTAAACCAATTCCAAGAATAGATAACACTCACCATCCTCAAGAAGTTAGCCGAAAAGTAAAAATTTGAAGATAAGATTTAAAATTTTAAATTTAAGTCATTTTAAAAGGTTATTAGAAATTTGTCTAATCATTATTTTTAAAATTTTGCAATTAGTTGAGTTGTGTATAAATATTAATAACACCCAATCAGGAGAAAGAAAGAAAAATAAATAAAAAATAGATAGCACATCCGCATCGTAGTGTTAAGAACAAATAACATTTGTATAAGTCTGGATTGGATGGCCAGAAAGAATTCATTATTCAAATGTTATAAGGTTTGACTTTTTAATGCAGGTGCTAAATTCGTTGGGCTCTACCACTTGAATGACTCTGAGAACTATCAAAATGGGATCTGTATTCTCTGTAAACCACAGCAAAGACACATCAACCAACACAATAATCAACGGCTTAAATTTTACTTCAAAATACTAATGTTAAAACAACCTCATTTTAATTTTTAAAAAAAAAATTCAAAATTAAAAAATTCAAAATGTGCAGTGACTCTCCGGCAGCTACCATTATTCCAAGAGAAGTCTCCCCCCCCCCCCCCCCCTCCCTTTCTCACATTATATACAAAATGGTCTCGTTTAGAAAGTTGATTATTTTAATAAGTTATTTTAATTTTTAATCAATATTTTAAAATTTAAACCGGTAAACAAATTGAAAAAGAAATTAGGTGAATAGTCTACGGTTCAACGTCAATCGAGACGGTCGAACCGTGACATTATAATTAATAGTATATAATTAAAAATATAATGATAATTATAAATAAATAAAAATATATATAATTATTGAAGTAATAAAAAAAAATTGTTGCATAATATTTACTAATAATATTTAATAAAGTCATAATATAAAAAAAATATAAAAAAAGTCACAAGTTTTAAAGAAATTAAAAAAATTTAACATTTCCTTCAAACAAATTGATTGAATGCTTGATTTAATTTTGGAGGGAAATGAAATTTTCAACTCTCTCTCCAATCAAATATAATTCCAACAATTTGATTGAATCTCATATTGAATTTTTAGGTTCTCTTTGAACAATTTTTTTCCTATAAATAAGGATAGACTTTCATAATTTTTTTAAACTTCCAATGTGACTCCTTCTCATAAGAGGATATTTAAAGTAAGAGTTTTTAGTTAAAATTTTAATATGTATATATATATAAGAAAGAAAAGAAAAAACAATAAAAAAAAGCCAAGCGGGTTGGTTGAGAACCGGGACCAGTTCACCGGTTTTACCGGTTGAACCATTGATTTTTTTGATTTTTGCAAATAAGGCCAGTATTTGGCCTAGTCTAGTTTTTGTGGATCATCCGGACAAGAAGTAGGTCCGATCACTGGTTCTATCGATTGAACCGGCCAGTCTAGTCCGGTTCTTAAAACATTGTTTTTAACTATTTTAGTAGATTAAAATATTTGTATTTGAGAAAAAATGTTAGATTTTTTTGTAATTGGATGTAATATTTGTGAAAAAAAAAGTGAAATAATTATGAATTTTATGTGACATTTTGTCTTATTAACTATTTTAACTTATTTTATCTTTTTATGAATTTTAGCCAAAAAAATCAATTTTTAACTTTCCAAACATCCCAAATATATATATGTATTTGAAAAATGATTTGTGGCACTAATTTGTTGAGCACTAATGGCACTAATTTCCTGTTTTGGTAACTTTGTTTTTTTTTTTTTTTTTTTTTTTTTTTTTTTTTTCCTGATATAGAAATTCAGGGCATTAGTGTCCCTGAATTTAGTGCCACAAATCACAACTGTATATATTTTTATGATAAGAGTTCCGGGATAAAACTAAAGATGGCCGACATACAACTGTTTATTTATACATATTTGTATATGAATAAGAAAAATATTTTATTCACATAATTTTTCAGTTGACTTTTTAGCTATTTAGTCTGAGATTAAAAAGTCTTGTTTAAGAAGAACTTTTTGATTTTTTTAATTTTTTATGAGAGAAAGAATGTAATAATTATAAATTAGATATGATGCCTTTTCTTATTAAGCTAAAAAATTTATTTTGTCTTTTTATGATTAAAATAGTCATAAATTTACCCAACACATTCTTTCCAAACGAAGCCTAAATAACATGACAAAAAAAATTAATTAATTAATTGATGACGTACGTACTCGTCTCTTCTCTAAAAATTTCCGAACCCAAGTCATTCCAAGAGTTCGTAGAAAAAAATTTGTGTGACTGCTGTATAAATATTATGTGAGAAAGGAAGAGGGGACAGATCTCTTGAAACAATGGTCGCGACCAGTACTTTCAAAATTAATCAAAACCGTTGATTGTTGTGCTCACTGATATTGCCGCGGGATTAAGCATTATAGACAACGGTAGTGAAAGAGAATAGAGTTCTACTGTGAACTCTACTTACCTGATAAGGGAAAAAAATAAAAATAAAAACATCACCTATTAAAACTTTTATAGACAATGGCCTACCAAGTCTACAAACTAATCTTATCTAGTGGGGTCCATATGGGTAATTACAATATACAATGGTTTTATGTGCTTTTAAAAGGAGACAAAGGCAAAGAAGAAAAAGAGAAGGGGGTGATAAACATAAACAAAAACAAAAACAAAACAAAAGTCTTTCTTCTTCTCTCCCCTCCCTCCCTTTCTTGCTTTGTGTTGTTTGCAAACAAAAAGGTCCTTTCAAGAGCCTCTGGATGTGCTATATATTTTCATGTCAACTCACAAGTTGAAAAAATAAAAAGAAAAAAGAAAACTCATCTTGTGTGTGTGTATGTGAGTGAGAGAGAGAGAGAGAGAGAGAGAGACAGGGAGAGAGATGGCTTGGAGATATAATGCTGGATTGGTCCTCATTGTCACTGTTATCATCATGTGGGTATCCTCTGCTGAAGTCACTCAGGTGAGTTTGTCTCTCTCTCTCTCTAAACTTGATTTCATCATGACTACCTATATTTACTTGGAAGATGTTTTGTTCTGTTAATGGATGGCTTTTAACAAACTGTATCCGATGATACTTATCGATTTATGAGAATAAAATTATCTAAGTATTGCTGATCAAAAAAAAAAAAAAAAAAATTACAGAAGTATTGGTCGGTTTGTGAAACATTTGTTTTATAGTCAATTCAATAAAGGTTTTTTTTTTCTTTGCAATTGTTGATTTTTTAAAATTTACAATTGCATCATCCAAATTCAAATGCGTATCAAAGTTATAGGATTCTATATCCTCAAATCTCTTGTCACCGTCTCAAGTCATCTACATTTATTGAATCATATTTTAAAATTATTATATTTATATTTTCAATAATCTAAAAGTCCGAAGTATATATATATATATATAAATTTAGGAATAAAGGATACTCTTTGTATTGTCACACCACATGACTAATATCGATTAGTCTCTTGATATTGTTATTATTAAAATCTTATAAACTATATATATATATATATATAAGTGTGTCTATGAAATCCATTGCAACTTAGGAATGTTTGGAAAGTAAGTTTTGAGTTAAAATAGTTAATAAAGATAAAATAGACTAAAATGATTAATAAGATAAAATGTCACATTTAAATCATAATTATTTTACTTTTTTTTTTACAACTATCAAATCAACTTTTTTTAAAAATATAATAAAATAAAATTTAAAAAATCAACTATTATTTTAAACACAATTTTTTTAGTTAGGCTAAAATAATTATAAAAAAAAAACTAAAAAATCAGCTGAAATATCAAGCTTCCAACTCAGCCATTAACTTAACAGAGCTAATGGAAAATGACACAATGGTAAGATTAACAGATTGGATGTGGGGAGAGATTAGACGTCTCTAATACCACTTTTACCTAAATCTCTCAAATCAAGCTAATTAATTACATACCTAATATCCCTATTCCACTGCAATAACATCATTCTTATTTGCTCATTTTATTAGGTAACGGATATAAATGTAAAACAAAAGAGTGTGATCCAATTCACCCAAAAAAAAAAGAGTGTGATCCACACGCGGGGTCCACATGTGACCCATGATATGCATAATGCCTTGCGCTTGTGTTTCATTTTATAAAATTGTTTTGTGCTCGCAGTTAAAAATATTCTTCCAAAAAAAGAAAGACATACTGTATCATTTAATATGTTTTTCCAATTTACTTTGTATAGAATAAGTTTAGGGGTGTAATTTTGGCCTAGCCCAACCCGATTCATCTCATCTCAGGCCGGGCCGGACCCATGTTGGGCCTTGCAAGCTCTTGCCAAAAAATCGGGCTAGCCCACGAGCCAGAAAACTAGGCCCAGGGACATTCTGACTTTGGGCGGGCTAGTGGGTTGGGTCTTAGGCTGGGCCTAGGCTTAGGCTTGGACTTTGGGCGGGCCTAAACAATTTTTTTTATTTTTTTCACCCAAATTTTATTATTTTTCATTAAAAATAACACAGGGCCTTGGGTGGCCCGGGCGGACAGGGCCTCAAACCAGGCTTTTGGGCAGGTCTTGAGCGGGGCCGATGGGCTAGGCCGGCCTTCAAAATAATGGCCCAAGCCCAGACCTAAGCCCAAGGCCTCGAGCTGGGCTTGAGCCTGGGCCCGGACTGGAGCCTAAACGGGCCTTAATGAGCTGGGCCCATCTCGGGTTGCTCGCAGGCCACTAACCAAAATTACACCCCTAAATAAGATATGTCTCATCAAAAAATTCATGGCTTGTGGGCTAGCCAAAACCCTGCCTAGGCCAAGCTTAAGGATGAGTTGGTCTGGCCCGACTATAAAATATATAAGTTAGGTATGGGCCAAAGAGTAAAAAATAAGACCGTAGGCCTGCTCATAAGCCTGTCCTGATGGAGATGGACTTTTCAAAGCTTGGCCCACGGCCTGACCCTGGGCTCATATCCAAATATATTAAATAATTGATATTATTCTCTCTTTTTTGTGTAAATTCATTTTTAACAAGACATTATTAAGATTAAAGCTAAAAAACTAAGTGAGAAACACACTATGGAACTAATAATCATATTTTGACGAGATTAAAAATATATACAATTTAACAATATAATACATGTATTAAGGTAAGTTTGTATTTCAATAATTAAAGTTTATTTTTTTATTTTCAATGGTTTTCTAGTTGTTGCAATACATTTCAAAAGTTTGTATATAATTCTCTTTTTCTAATAAATTTTTAATTAAAAATAAATAAATAAAATAAAATGGAAAAATTACACTTTTCTCCCTTGAGATTTCTGATAATTACAGAGACCTCCCTTGTGATTTCAATAATTACACTAACCTCCTTTACTTTTGAAACTATTATCAAGATTCTTCCACTGCTAGGCTATTTAACAGAATTTGTTAATGTCATGCCAAAAATGACGAATTGACCATTAATTACTTTTTCTATTCAAATGAAAATTTTCACTCATCTCCCTTGAGGTTTGTATATATATTATCCAAAATCCATACATATTTTACCATTATTTAATAAAATTCTTAAATTTCATGCAATATTAAATGAAATCCTTAAATTGTTAAGGCATTATTAAATCATTTAATGAAGGAAAAAAAAAAAAACTTAATTTTTATTGATAAAATACTTTAAAATAAATAATTTCTCTAAAATTAATGTTAGATAACATTCTAATAATTTAATATAAAACTTATTTCACACCACATAAATAATCTAAAATTTGTTATTTTAAGTAATGCATTTATTATTTAAATTTTTTTTAAAGTTAAAATAAACAGATTTATTTCTTTTCTTGGCAATTTGCATTACTTATTTATTCATATGCAAAAAAAATATTATTTTATCTTTTCTCAATCATATTTAAAATATAAGTAAAAATAATCTAATCACCTCACAATAAATTAAAATTAGTTAATAAGGAATGAAAGGTTAAGAAATCATTTGAGAATAGTAAACAGTCCAAAAAAATTGTCATTTTTTACACCTAAAATTAAAATTAATCTTTATTTGAATAGAGAAATTATTTGAGAATACCATAATACTCAATTAATTTGTTGTATGATACTTAAAAATTATGCATCTTTATTTTTCTCATTTAAACTATTTTTATTAAATTAAATCTTAAAATTAATTTCTCATCTTCAATAATGGTTAAATTCTTATTGTATTTTTTAATGTCTCACCTTTATTTTGTTCTATTATTATTTATAGCAAAATGTTATTATTTAAATTATCTAATTTTCCTTCTTTCGTATATCTAATACTCATATAATTTTATTGACAAGACTAAGAAATCAGATTCTAATACTAATTTAAATACACAACGAAACAAAATACTTTCTAAAGAAAAAAATGTAATGTTAATTTAATTTACCCTATTAAATATATATGAAATTATTATTTATTTTTCATAATTTCTTTAAAATATAAATGTAATTTCTTGATTCTATTTTTTTCCATAACAAGTTTTTGAACTTTTATAAACAAGAAATAAAATAAAAATTCAACCATTAACGAAGGTGAGAAATTAATTTTAAGATTTAATTTAATAAAAATAGTTTAAATGAGAAAAATAAAGATGGAGCAATATATTTTAAGTATCATACAACAAATTAATTGAGTATTTTAGTATTCTCAAATTATTTTTCCATTCAAGTAAAGATTAATTTTAATTTTAGGTGTAAAAAATGACAAATTATTTGAATTTTTTATTATTCTCAAATGATTTCTTGATCTTTCATTCTTTATTAATTAATTTTAATTTATTGTGAGGCGATTAATTTTTTTTAATTCTATAATTATTTTTTAATTTTTTTAATCATGTAAGAATAACTTGCATTTTTTTAAAAATATGCATCGATTAGAAACTAATGACTCAAAGATAAAAATTAAAATTTGTTAATAATATCTTAACAATTTAGGGATAAATAAGTATGACAAATTACTGGAAAAAAAATTAATCCACTTGTTTCAACTTAAAAAAAAAAGAAAGAAAGAAAGAAAGAAAGAAATTTAAATAATAAATGTATTAATTAAAATTGATAAATTTTTCGTTATTTATAGAGAGTGAAATAATCTTATAAGTATTATATTAATATTAGGGTTTTATATTAAACTATTAGGGTGTTATGTTAAAATATGTATAGGTCTTTAATAGATGAGTGAAAATTTTCATTTAAATAGCTTATTGGTTGATTTTTTCATCTTTTCCTGCTCAATTTAAAGGAATAATATGGTCATATTTTAGTACCAATGGGAAGGGCCGGGTTTTAGAAATTTAGGATGGGTCACCCGGAACTCAGACCGTTGACTAGTCAAAGCCCATGAACTTAGGCCTGTGCCTTAGCCTTAAATTTTAGGATTGGGACTGGCCGGCCCATTACTGAAACCTAAAACAAGTAAGTAGTATATCACCAAGGGACAAATTTTGTCTATTCTGCATTCTGCAACAAAACCAATTTCTATTTTACATTTTTTTTTTTTGGTAAATTCGGTACTGTTTTCCAACAATTTTCTTACAAATATTTGTTGAAAACAGGGTGTTTTCACAGATTATGAACAACCCTTTGCAGTGACATATCTTGGAACCTCACTACTCATCCTTTATCTCCCAATATCATTCATAAAAGATTGGTTAATCAAAAATTTCAAATGTTGGTCCAATAAAATCAATACTAATGATGCCGAAATTCCCGGTAAGCCTCTTGATGAACTTGAAGCTTCAGAAGACGGAAACAAATTGAAGCAGACATTAGAGATAGAAAATCATGTGTCTATAGCTATAAAAGAGATTGGCAGAGACATTTATTACTGTCATGAGATAAAGCCATTAGTAGTGTTACAATGCAAAGAAGATGAGTTGGGAATGAAGAAGAAAGAGGAGAGGGAAGTTACTGCTTGGGACATTGCTGCTTTTGGGTTTTTCCTTGCTCCTATCTGGTTTGTATCAGAGGTGAGGGATTGGTGCTATGTATCTTTGTTTTCTCTCACTTTCTCTGTTATTTTCTTTATGATAATTGTCATATCATATCTTTAAATTATGAGACAAAAATTATTATTTGAAATCGTTTGAATTTTGCAAGCTAGACCGGTGCAATCCTTGTCAACCACGTTTGTCACCCTTATTGCCGGATGACCTGTTGGACGACCAGCATGCACAAATTCGAACAATTTGAACGAGCTAAAATTTTGTAGATGTATCATTGCTCATTATGAGATTAGATCATATTCTATAGTGTAGTATTTTTTAGAGTAAATTACTCTTTTCATTCCTAGAATTTTTTTCAAATTTTATTTTAGTCTCTATTGTTTAAGTTTAGTTTCAATTTGATTTTTTTGTCCGAAATTCCGTTAATTTCTGCTACATTGTGTTCAAAAATTGTTTAGTTTAATCTCCAATCAGAATGGAATGAGCAAATTGAAACTTGTCACAACAAATTAAGGTTTAGACATAAAAATTTATGAACAAAATCACTTTTTAGGAAACAAATATTTTAGTTGTCAAAAATGCCATTTAGTTTTAGTGATGAAATTGGACATTTCGTGATGAATAATTACCCATTTTAAATCAAATTTTTTGTCTAAAAATTAAATCTTTTTGACACCATATTGCTGTCCATGCAATTTTTTAGCGACATTTTCAAAATTTTGTAGCTAAAAATACCTTTGTTAAGTTTTTGGAACCACTTCTTAGCAATGCAAAAATTGGTTCCTAAACATTTTTTTAAACAAAATTTTCACTTTTAGAAACAAAAAAAAGTTTAATCCCTAAAACTTTTACATGTCGTACTCACTAGAGTGATAAGTATAGAGACATAATTATTCAATTTAAAATAACAGGAATTAAAGTGAAATTTAAATCAAATTATCAGAGTTAAAAATATAATTTACCCTATTTACTATGTGTTTTTAGCATAACATGTAGCATTAGTGTGGTAGCATTTGTTGTGCTATATAGTGTAGTATTTTTACTGCTATTGTTTTATTCATCTACCCGGCAAACAATAATGCTTCAATTCATTAATTTAAGTTAAGAAATTTTATTAAAAAATTAAATAAGTGTGCTTCTATATAGATGTAATTTTTATTTTTCCATATTTAAGTTATTCATTGTTGTGTCATTTCATTTTCTTGCAGTACTTAGCAAATGCTGCCCTTGCGCGAACAAGCGTTGCAACGACAACAGTTTTGTTCTCGACAACAGGACTTTTCACTCTCTTCATCGGTGCATTCCTTGGACAAGACACTGTAAATGTTGCAAAACTTGCTTCTGTTTTTGTCACCATGGCCGGTGTTGCCATGACAACCGTTGGGAAGACTTGGGCCTCCGATGAGGCAGAATCGAGCAATATTGTGTAAGTTTATTTATTTTTATTTTTTGTAATATAAACTATGGAGTATGGACATTTAAAGCTTCAGGATATCAAGAAAATTAATTTAAATAAAGTATATAAACATGTTATCCAGTAAAATATGAATGAAAAAGATTATAAACACACTTGTGTTATTATGCTCTTATACATTTCGATAACGTTATAAACACACACACGCACACAAAATCATAAATAAGTGGAATGTTGTTCTGCCAGCACTGCATTTATTTTGATATTTTGTGCTTTTTTCAAAAAATATTATTCAGTGTGTTTGGTTTGAGTTTTCTGAATTAAGTTTTTTGAAAACTGAGTTTTTTTATTTTCGTATTCTTTTGTTTTTAGTGAATATTTTTTAAATTTTAAACATTTTTTTTACTTTTTTAGATGCACCTTAGTTAGATGTATCTAAAAAGTAAAAAATTTGTGAAAAAATATTTTAAAAAATTAATAAATACATAAAAATACAAAAAATGTACTGAATTCTTGTATTTTTTTTTGTATTTTTTGTATTTAGTGAATTTTTAAAAGATTTTTTTTACAATTTTTTTACTTTTTAGGTGTATTTATGTTAGGTGTGTCTAAAAGTAAAAAAATTGCTTAAAATATTAAAAAATTTAGTAAAAACAAAAAAATGCGGAAAATAAGAATGTAGAATTTTCTGAAAAGTGTTTTCTGAAAAATGAAAACAAACAAGCCGATTTGTGTTTGTGTTGATTTTTTAATCTATTTATGTGATTCATATTAGTTGTGCACTTGTAATATATATAAGCTACTAATGAAATAATGGAAGATAGGGGGATCATTTGAAATTCAAAAATAATATGTACTTAGAAGAAATAGAACGCTCAAAAATATATCCACGATTTAAATAAATGATGTAAATTTAAACTTGATTTGGTATGCGCTATTCTTAAAAGAATCTTGTCCACATTTTAAATTCTAAAAGTATATTTTTTAGATATGTAGTATTGTAGTTAGGAATTTTAATACTTTCATTTATTTTTGTGTGTTATTTATTTTATTTTATTTTTTGATTGCTTGAATGCTATAGTGCTCATATATATTGAAGAACCCGACTAATAATTTTTTATTTATTTATTTTTGCATGCAGAAATGAGAAGCACTTGATTGAGGGTTATCTTTTTGGTCTGCTCTCAGCTATGACCGATGGACTTTTCACTGGTAAAATTTTCTCTTTTTCATTCGAAGTAGTAGGTGTTTGGGGTTGGCCTTTCTTAGTGATTTTCTATTTTTGTTCTACTTTTTTAGTTTTTAGTCGAAAAAAAAAATTACAAAAAAATGAAGCAGCAAAATGAAAAAAGAGAATCAAAATTTTGAAAAAAGTTCAGAATGGTCCCAAAAAAATAAAAATAGTTGATATTTTGGCATTTTTCTTGTCTTTAGTAATCTTTTTTTTACTTTTTAGATTTGTCTATACATAAGACGGACTTGAAAAGTAAAAAAAAAAAATTGACATAATTTTTAAAAAAAAGCATTAAAAAGAAAAACATGACTTTTTTCATTTAGATCATCATCATTGTAATGTCAATGTGAAAATGACTCTTAACACAGTGTTGCTCAACAAGTTTGTTCAAGAAGAAGGTGAAAAGGTGGATTTGCAAAAGATTTTTGGGTATATTGGATTGTTTACTCTTGTTGCTCTTTGGTGGCTAGGTAAAATGCTTTATCTTTTGTCTTCTTGAAATTCCAAATCTATTTCAACTCTATAGGGAATTGTGAGGTTTTAGTTGCCCATATATCTCAATTTTGAAGACAGACTTTGCTTCATTACGACTTCAACATCACAAGTTTAAATTTATAAATGGCCTCTCTAAATCTTGTAATAACAAGAGTCTCGTACTTATACAAATTTTACAGTAACTAGATTGCCCTTGATAGATTTCAATCTTAAAAGTAAATTTCATTTTATCCTCCAAAATTTTCCTCAAAAATCATTTAGATCTTCATCTTTCAATTGTATCAATTTTATATCTAAATTATTCTGATTTGGACCAATGTGATGCATGGCATCACCTATTGTCTATAATCAAATAGAATCTCTTCATTTTACCCTCAAGTTATCTCTCAAAAATTAACTACACCCTTGAATAGAGGGATAATTTGCAGGTGAAATGAAGATTATATCTAATATATACAGCAAGTGACGATATCAGTAACATTGATCAAAATCAAAATAATTTACGTGTAAAATTGATATAATTAAAGGGACAAGGCTCTAATTGATTTTCAAGTAATCCTTTAGAGGTAAAAAGAAATTTACTCCAATTCTAAATGCCTAACTTTATGGAAGCTAACCCTTGTAAATTAATTTGTAGCATAATTTGCAATCAAATTTTTTGTCAAATTTTTTTATCACTGGATACAAAATTAATGAGTCCAAGATCCGATTACTTTCGTTTCCAATAATAAGAAAATTTAATAAAAAATATGTAGCCTTGTTTGATTTACATCTCCAAATTTTTTGTTTCAATTCTTTTCACATAGTAATCTTTGGAATTGATTGACTAATAATGCACTTTCTTTCATTTCTTTGGCAGTGTGGCCTCTAAATGCAATGGGTTTTGAACCAAAATTCACATTGCCTCAATCCACTAAAATAGCTCAAGTAGTCATTGCCAACAGCTTTATGGGCAATGTTCTCTCTGACTATTTCTGGTATGTTCAATAAATTTTTTAAATAAAAAATAAAAAAATAAAAGAGTTCTTCCTTTATATATAGATATATATAGATAGATGTTCAGCTAATTGTTCTTTATACGTTTAACGAGTTGATCATTCTTTTAGGGCATTGGGTGTGATTTGGACCACCCCATTGGTGGCGGCAATAGGCGAATCGCTCAGCATCCCGCTTGCCATGGTGGCAGACATAGCGATCCATCATCAACACTACTCACTAATCTATATTCTTGGCTGCGCTCAAGTAATTGAGAAATTTCAATATTCTTTGAACAGAAGACCTTTAAAACTAAAAATAATGTTACATCCACTTACATTCTTATTAATAATCTTACCAAAAACATACATGTTCAAATATTATTAGATGTTTAAATTACGTTACTTTTTCGACAACCAATCATATTTAGCCTATTGTATTTTTAATAAAATTTTTAGTAAGCTTAATAGTATACCTAAAATTATTCTAAAACTAATACTATGTGCCTGCTTTAAATTTTGATATATCATTATATCTATATCGCGCCGTTCCTGTATTTGTACTTCCTAGGCCTAAACTATATAAGAACTGAAAAAATAGCTAGTTTTTTTTTTTTTTTGCCTTAGAAATTTGATTGTTTTTGTTATGTTAGGTATTTAAATGTTCATGGTATTGTTTTTAATTTCAGGTATTTCTCGGATTCGTAATTGCTAACCTTGCAGATTGGTTCCCACCAAAGGGGGCATCATGGGTCTGGAATTCAGTGTGGTAGATTTCAAATTGCACGGATGGTTTTTTATTTTTTTGATACATCATAGGCTGTAAAGATACTTCTTTTTTGAGGGGTTTTATTTTTTTAAATAGATTCGTATGATCACAACTAATGTACTAATTTCAATGGCCTTCACATTACATATATGTTTTATATGTAATCTAATTTTTAGGAGGGGATATATATTTATGTACTAATAAACTTACATAACAATTAATGTCAGTCATCAATGTAATGGTGAGACATCGGATAATAAACACTATATGATGTATAAATATGATAATTATAGCATTATTGATAAACTTATTATTAGACAAATAGTAATCATGTCAAACACTTTTTACTAGGTCCATGACTTGTAGTTTCTAGTTCCTCAAAACTGGAACCTCAAGAACCAAGTCTCAAAAGTGGTTTTGATTTTTTATTACTAGTTACTACTGTACTTCAGAACATAAAATAGAATAGAATAAAAACTGAATCATTAGATACTCTCTGGACAATCACCCAAAACTGGGACCATGCTGTCCCTTGCATGCAAAACGAAAAACAAAATCAGATTGTTGGCCTCAAAATTCTCTCAACAGTTGGGCATTTAGTGTCACATCTCATAACAACAAAAACACAGAAATAAATAAATAAGTAGAAGACACATCTTATAATGTGCAAACCTAAGATTGTATTTGGAGCATAGATATAATGTTGAGTTACAACAAAATTTAATTCATATCATATGCTAATTGTAATTGTGCCGTAACTTTAACAACACAACCACATTAAATCATAACATTAAGGGCGACTCCTCCACAATAAAAAGTAAAATCAACATCATCTTCAGTTCTCCATGCTTTCTCCTGTATGAATGCAACTATCAAATGTTACCAGTGCTTTTTCCAATAAAATAACACATACCAAGTTATTAATTTTTTTTACATAATTTCCGTCAAATGGAATCAAGATTTCACAAAACCCATCATATTCATCATTTACAAACAGGGAATTTGCAGATAGTGATGCCCTGGTGAACATTTTTTAATTAATTTTGTTATATGCCTCTACTAATGGCCCCGTTTTGAGCAGGATATGACAAGCATGGAGTAGATTCAACAGTAATAAATCATGTACAGCTTGTCAATGATTTGAGAAATTCAAATTCAACTCAATTACCTAAACAAGCTGAGGTCAAGGCCAGACTAGAGCTTTGAAAAACAATTAAACTTGAATTAATATGTACTTTCACAGAGAGAGAGAGAGAGGATTATAAGCATAATATTAAAAAAATGCTGATACTATTAACAATTTTCATATATCAAGTACGTAAATTTGCACAAACACCAAACATATAAAAAAAAAAATTTAATTAAATTAAATTAAAGAAAATATATTTGATATATTATTAAAAATAAATATTAATTTATATATCATTGTGTTCATAAGCCTATTCAAACTGAGCTTGGGTCTACTTGACCTCAACTCAACCACTAAATGAGCCAAAAAATTTGGACTGAGTTGTTCATAAACAACTTGGTTCATTTGCTGCCTTCATTCGGGGTAGAGAGACAGAGAGAGAGTTGTTACCAATTGCTACAGTGGCAATCAGTTAATTCAGCTTAATACATGGATCCTACTATATCCTAGCTCACAAATTTATCAGCAAGTAAATAAATGACATTAGATCAAACTCCAAGAAAGAAGAGGAAAAGCCAGTGCATGTTCAATAGATCTCTAAAATTCAGATTGAAACATGGACATGCCATGTATGGAATTAGTACATCAGCAAACTACAGCTCCAAGCATTGCAACTCCAGAAAATCCATCCAAAAAGAGGAAGAAGAAGAAAAAAAAAAAAAAAAAAAAAAGGAACAGAAAGAATCAACCCACAAACAACACTAGAATGGGGAGAAAAAATGAATCAACTAAACCGATTCTTATCTATTTCATTTTCCTTTTTTTCTGTTCTTTTTTAAAACGGAATCCATACTTTTATGTCAAAAAACTTCTGAATGCAGGAGAATGCCTCAAAAATTCAGGCTCAGTTTACGCTTCAACAAAGAGTCAAAAGATATACAAATTACCTCTCAAAAATGTACTTGGAGAGCTGAAGGAGCTGCTGCATGTTCTTCCTACTGAAGATGCCAACAACTCAATGACACTGGTTTTGGCGGGTATCGGTATATGACAATGGCCATTTTCTTCATTAACTGCATTAACCATGTCCCGCAATCAAATTGTTTTACCCACAAACTCAGTTTATGTAGGCATATCATGATTCAACTGCGTTTTCACTTTCTTTGTAATAAAACATCTTCTGCACGTAGAACATCATGTATCCTTGTGCCGCCCTCACAACGTCTTCATTAACTTGACTGATCCAAGCATCGTCGCACTTGTACCATTGATTCCTTAGCCGCAAATAGGTCACATAATGGCCAGCGTCTAGTTTGCCTTTGTGACTGATGACAGCAAACAACTCAAACTCCGAAGACAACTCAGTGGAAGCATCTGGGTCATCCCCATCAAAAGAGAATATTCTGTTTCCAAATCGACTTCTCAAGATAGATGAAGAAAGATAAGGTGTCATGTCTAAGGAAAATGGGAATTGTAAATAGCGGTCAACCTTTCTTGACATTTTTCGGATCGGAGAATGCTCAAATCTTTTGATGTGAAAACAATAAACCAATGGAAGCTTCCTTATAGACATCTGTTTGAGAGATTCTTGTCTCACTCGACACTGTTGGCAGAAAAACTTTTGGTCAGAACCTAATCTCTCAGGTCTTGTAAAGCGGTCCAAACACCCCGTCAGGGTAGCTATTCCACAGGTTTGGCTTGAATTCATGGAATCTGCCTCGCCATTACAGGAATGAAGGGATTTTGTTGATGCCCCATTTGGTTCCAAGTCCAATGAGATGTCAACACATGGATCATACGTTGTTGATGTGAAACCACATGCAGTACACATGACATCGGATCGCAAGACGCCAGAGAACACTCTATGTGCAATACAACAGTCTCCATTGTCTGCACTACGGAAAAAATAGGATAAAAACATTTTAATATGATATTAAATAATCTGATATAATGAGTACTTTTTTGTCACAACAGTCAGTATCACAGACCTGAGATATTATTGATCACTATAGACAATTGATATCATACGAGTATTCAATTATTATGTGAACAAGGCAGTGCAAATATATATATGAAATTAAGCAAATGATTGATTCAGCAAGCAATCTATAGCTACATGAAAAAAATTGTTAATGATTCTAGAAAAACAACTTACAAAACTACTTATTAGACTGACTATCAATGTTACACCTGCTTCATTTTGGATATTTCTGCTATTGGCAGAAAATCATGATCATAATCATATTTGGAAGATCTCTATGTCGTCCTAAATGTCTATAGAACTAAGGCCTTGTTTGGGATGTGCTAGAATAGCACATCTTTTTATCTTATTTTAGTCACATCATCTCTTATTGGGTCACATCACCTTTCTACCACATTTCACACCTTTTCGTAAAAAGTCCAACAGCATACTTACTTAGATTATCTCAAGCAACTCCTAAATTATGAATTTAAATTTTACTCAACTCCATTTTGTCATATCCATAACCCACTCTCTAACAAGTTCTCAACAAAGATTGCTCATAACTAATTCATACTTCTACTGAAATCCGAGACAATTGGAAGAATAACTGACTTATGGAGAGGAAACTAAAGCAGCACAGTTTAATGCCATGAAGAAGTTCAAAGGATAGATGGACATGCCAAGATCTCTGCCAAAAGCATAAGGTCCTGAGAAACACTGATCTGTGAAAAATGTGACATCGTAAGGTTTTGACTCAATGATTTGGCCTGGTTGTCAACCTCTCGAACACACTGCAGGATTGGGATCAGCATCAACGTGACACAAGAAATCCTAAGTTGAAACCAAGTAGACTTAGGAACAAGGAGACTTACTGGAGTGAAGCAGATGGCAATCTTGCAGGTTGAGTATTAGCCCTAAATCTGAGAGCACTTGCCAACGCCTAAAGCAACAAGGGACGACCTAAACCCACACCCTGCAGTTGAAATATGAAGTTACTTCTTTATCTTTCACATATGTTGGATCAGCTTGATCATAACATAATATGAGTACCAGAATACTGAAGGTAGGGACATTAGGTGATTGATAAAATTATTTTGGAATCGAAGCAGGCTTCATTTGTGCCTCATTACAAATCTACAATCCTGTAGGCTGTAGTGATTAATTTTAAAAATTAAAAAAATAAATTCAATGTTTCCGTAAGCTCTCTAATGGTCTCAAGCTCTTGGGTTACTGTGATGCTGCCACTCAGGCTAAGTTATCACAATCAAGTAGCTTGAATCCTAGTCTTAGGAAGAAGGCCATGAGCTTCTCATTATCTTGAAGCAAATTGTTAGAGTTAAACTCATGATTTCCAAGAACAAGACCCAAATCACCAATTAAAATTCTAGTCTATAAACTTCACAATCGCACCATCCACATGGGAAGATCAGAAACAGGATCCACACAATGTCATGCACATAGTGTTGGCTTCATAATTTATAGGAAATGTGAAGTACAAAAACATGCAAAAAACAAGTGTAAAAGCATGTTCATGGAAACCGAAACATCTTAGAAAAACTGCAAACTTATAATTATAACAAACTAGCCCAGTTCCTGCATCATTACTATAAGGCTGTGTATCGATCTTAGATTTGGATAGAGATTTGTAGAGAAAGGAGATGGAGAGGGAAATGCCTACCCAAATCTATGATCCAAATACAACCTTAGCATGCATGCAAAATGAAAGGGGCCCACAGCAAGACAGGTCTTACCTAGAAGGTTCTTTGGGCCAAATATTCAAGCATTTTGTTTTGTACTTTCTTACAACATAAAACAGAGAGAATATAGATCATTCCAAACTGAACTGGGACCTTTTGACCAGTATCTTCCCCAAGTTGCATAATTACAAAATAAACTTCACACTTATTTTTCAGTCCCCAACATCTAGTTTTTGAGGCTTTGACCATGCAATAGAAGTAAGGGACAACACATCTCAAAAGACAAGCACTACCAACAGAGAAATTTATGTGGCAGGGAATGAATTTACCTTGACTGTGGGGCTTTCTTTTGTCTCTCATCTTTTCATGAATCCCATCAAGTATGGAAATGAAAAATTCATGCGCATCCTGTTGCTCATAGCTTGCCAGGTTAGCTGCATGTTGCCACCAACTGTAACAGAATTGCAAAAAGTAAATAAACATATATATATATATATATTATTTGACCACAACGATTGAAATGTTCAAAGTGTTGGTGTTCAAAATGTTTGAACACAAGAAAAGGTTAGTAGATCCACAAGAGCAAATACATATAGACATACATACATACATACATACACCACACATGTTGCCCGGGGATTACAACCAAATTATCATCTACTAAAGATCTATTTTACCCACAATTTGTTGCCATATTTTTTGCTAAAGATTAATAGTTTAGGTATCTTTTGATGGGGAGTGAAAATGAGGTATAACCAACACACAAAACAGAATATAGGCAAACCAATTTCCAACTAACTCGCTAATGCTGATAAGAGAAGAGATTAATATCAAAAAGTTCTGCAATACCAATTACAATCACAATTTGAAATGAATTAAAAATCAAGAATTGATGCATTAACAAGGTCCAAGCTCAAAGAAGACCTGTATAGAAATTTTACAGGGCTATAGGGCATCCGATCTCCGGAAAACACAGCTGAAAACATTGCATCCACGTCGCAAGCCAAACATAGCCTCGAATTCTTGACACCATTCCTCTGATGACAAGAGTGCCGATTTTGCCGATCGGTCATGAAATAGTTCCTCAAAGGCACACTATGAAACAATGCTTGCAACACAGAGTTCATAAAACAAGTGTTCCCGAGATTGTTAAGCCCTCTCAACCCCCACGGTAGTTCCGAAGACGATTCTCCATTCAACCGGCTCGAATTTCTCACCAACAATGTGTTCTCGATCGGATCAGGCGTCCACGGCCGATAATCCACGCGCCGCCGCTTCCGAAGCCCAGCCGATCCGCCACCAAGCGTCGAGGCGGCGGTCAGCGCGAGGACCACGGCGGCGTCGAAATCACGGTCGTAGACCTGGTCCCGGCACAAGCAGCAGAACAGCTCAGCTCGATCGACGTCCACCGCGATCTCGTGGCCCTCCGCCGCCGTCGCGTGAGCGGAGGCGTGGACGTAGCAGTTGACGGCGGCGCACGATACGCATAAATAGAGCCTAGCCGGAGCACACAGGCCGCAAGAACCGCATCGCGGGACCTCGTTAGGGTCACGGCGGATCGCCGCCGTGCGCGGCGGCCGAACCCTAAGGCAGTCCTGCAAAGCTCGGAACGGCGTCGTACCGTGCCGCGATCGGAACTCCGTCAAGTGCGAACAGGTCTCCGGCAACAGCAAACCGTTTCGCCTCTGATGATTCGAGTGATCATCCATCATCATCATGTATGTGAAACAACTCAAACCCTAACCCTTCTCTCCAGCAATATATATATAATATATAAGTCTATTGGTATATCTATGTATATATCAATCTATCGGTATACATGAAGGGATCGAAAAAAATGGGAATGAGATCTGAGATTAGGGTTTTGGATTGAATTTCTTCTTCACTTCAGATCTATCTCTTTTATTTGGGATTAAATGGAAAAATGTGATTTTTTTTTTAATTTAATTTTTATTAATTTAATTTTTATCAGTATAATTTTTGGTATTATTTGTTGCTGAAAAAATGGGTGGAAAAAAATGGGTGGAAATGGTGACTGAGTTATATTTTTTTTTTCTTTTTCTTTTTTATAAATTACATTGAAAAAGTTATAATGCGTCGGCATAAATATGGGTTTTTTTTTTTTTTTTTAAATTACGTGATATTTTGAATGGTTTTTTTAGAAAAATTATTAATTTTTTACTATCGCTGTTTTATTTAATATATTTTTGTTTTATCTTAGTATTAATTATTATTAAAAATATAAAAAAAAAAAATGGGTTAGTGAAAGAAAAAAAAAATTACATGCAGCAGTTAATTTTGATATAAAATCGAGATTAAAACACAAGGGTAAAATTAATAGTTTATTTATCAAATTTAATATTTTTAATATAATCGTTATGGAACATTTTATTTGATTTTAATTTTTTGAATTTAATTTTTTAAAATTGAATTTTTTTATTTTTTTGTATTTTTTTGTTTTTAGTGAATTTTTTTAATATTTAAAAAAAATTGATAAACTTAATATAAATATAATTAAAATATATAATATTTGTGAAAAAAAATAAAATTCACTAAATATCAAAAATATAAAAATATATATATATATATATATATTAAAATTCAGTATATCTTTATATTTTTGTGTATTTATTATTTTTTATAAATATTTTAATTTTTAAATACATCTAGATTATGTGCATGTAAAAAGTTAAAAAAATTTACTTTAAATATTAAAAACAATTCACTAAAAATTAAAAATATAAAAATATCAACTTTTAGAAAATTAAATTTAAGAAATTAAACAAACAAGTTGTATATTTTCCTTAAATCTCAAAAGACATTAGTGTACTTTGTATTTATTTATCAAAAGCTATATAGCGAAAGGATAAAGCGAAGTTTGGAAAAGTTAATGCTAATTATTAAAGGGTAAATTATCAATTATTATTTGCTTTTCAACTTTATTTTAGATTTTAAAGTTTTAATTTTTATAATGACTCTAAAATGTTTAATTATTTTATTTAAGTCCTTCAATGTAACTCTTACATTTTTCATTTTTTTATTTAAACCTTTTAATTTTAATAATTAAGTCAACATAGTCCAATTTATTAACTAATGTGAATAAAAATTAGAGGAATTTTTTTAAGGTCTCTAATAATAATAATCTACAGGATAAAGGTCACCAAAAAAAAATAGTGATGCATCAGGTACCTGAACAACTTGGCACGCGTTTTTAATTATTTTGTGGACCAAAATACCTTTCCAATAATCAACACAGAAACGAAACTCATTCCGACGTCTAAGTTCCATTCCAAGCATCTAGCATCTTCACAAACAAGAGAACATCAGAATTAGGGTTTCAATATCATCTTCACCATCGACATTAGAGTTTCATTATCTTATGCAAAAATCATTCACATTCCTTCCTCACAAATTTCTCTGACCCCGTTCATCTTGAAGTTTCATCTTAGCTCATCTTCGTCATCTCAGTTCATCTTCGTCACGTCGCATCTTTATCTCATGCCATATCAGCTCGTCATTCAAGTTTCATCCTAACTTTGGTAAGTTTTTTATACAATACAACTAGATTTTCTCTAGAAACACAGTTAATTGCATTTTATATTAACCTTCCATAAATTAGGATTTCAATTTCATAATAAAAAGCTACCTAAATTTGAAAAAAGTTATTTCTGTGTGTTTTGAACTTATTCTTGAGCATGTTTGTGTGATTTTATCTGTAAATTTATCTGGCATTTAAATTTCTCTGATTTTTGCTTGATGTATGTTTCTTCTTTCAATTTTCTCTAGCATGTTTATTTTGAAAAAAGCAATTCTCTGTGTTTTTATCTTATTCTTGAGCATATTTGTGTGATTTTATATGTAAATTTCTCTGGCATTTGAATTTCTTTGATTTTTACTTGATGTATGTTTCTTCTTTCAATTTTCTCTAGCATGTTTATTTTGAAAAAATCAATTCTCTATGTTTTCATCTTTTTCTTGAACATGTTTCTGTGATTTTGTCTATAAATCTCCCTGTTTTGTAAATTTTTCTGTAATATGTATTTTTAATTGGAATGTCTATCTTTCTCTAGAATGTCTATCACTCTCTTGTCTGTGTCTAAGTTTCTTTGGTATTTATAATTTTCTCTGACCACATCACATCACTTTCCTTCTTTGTGTGTCTTTATCATGTTTAATTTTCTCTGGCATTTTAATATTATGGACTGGAATGAATGTTTCTTCTTTGAATTTTCTCTGATATGTGTATTTTGAAAAAAAGTTATTTCTTTGTGTTTTGATCTTATTCTTGAACATGTTTCTGTGATTTTGTCTATGAATTTCTCTGCTTTGTAAATTTCTCTAAAATATGTATTTTTCTCTAGAATGTCTATTACTCTCTTGCTTTTTATCTAAGTTTCTCTAGTATTTATAATTTTCTCTGACAACATCACATCACTTTCCTCCCTTGTGTGTCTCTGTCATGGTTAATTTTCTCTGGTTGTGTATGTAAATTTCTCTGGCATTTTAATATTATGAATTGAAATTTTCTCTGGAATGGAAATTTCCTCAAGAATGTGTAATTTCCTCCAGAATGTGTATTGTTCTATGGTATGTTTATTTTGTTCAATTTTTGGTTTCAATGTGGTGTAATTTTCAATGGCATGTTTACATTACTTTGTTTATTTTATCTTGCTAATTGTGGAATGAAAATTTTCTTTGGCTTGCCATATTTACTTTTCTCTGTCATTCATTTTCTCTGGTATGTTTACTTCTATATGTAATTTTAACAATTATTGAAAAATTCTTTCCCATGTTTATGATGCTTTGTTGATTTTCTCTGACATTTAATTTTTATTGTCCAATTTTCTCTGGCATGTCCAATTTTTTGTAATTTTCCCTTATCTATAATTTTCTCTGACATCTCCAATTTTCTCTTATCTGTAATTTTCTCCCTTATCTGTAATTTTCTCTGACATGTCCAATTTTCTCTGGCATGTTCAATTTTTTCTGGGATTTAATGTTGACATCTTTATGTTTTAATCATTGTCTAGAAATGGCAAAACGTAAAAGCAGTGAAACTATCATGACCCGAACCTGCCCCCGTGGGTTAGGGATACAACCGGCCAGTAATCATGAGACTACCTACGGCCTCAGAGCGAACCAAACGTATTTTAACAGAGTTGATGGAGGCCAAACGGAAGCAAATTTAAAACTTTGTTCATAGAGCTGTGCTTAAGTACACACAACAACATTCCAAACATTTATATATTAATAACTCACATCAAAATATGTATTAGCACAAAACACTGTACATACAGGATCATACAGATTTAAGTCAGTTAAACCCAAGACTTATATACAAAAATGGTCCGACCAACAAAACAAAATTATAACAGAGGACAAAAGGGCGAAGACAGTCTCGTGCATGAGACGTTTAGGCTGACTCCTCAAAACTCTGACTGTTTCTTGCAATTTCACCGGGGCTGGTTTTGGACATCCCTTGGCTCACCTACATGTACATGAATGAGCGTGAGCGAATGCTCAGTGAATAATATCAATTAAAGAAGATACATAAGTAATCATTGAAACAGTTACGGCAAACGGCCTTTGGCCCAATCGTCCATTTCAATCGACCTTCGGCCCAATCGTTTATTTCAATCGGCCTTCAGCCCAATTATTTATGTCAATCGGCCTTCGGACCAGTCATTCATGTCAATCGGCCTTCGACCCACATTTAAATCAATCAACCTTCGGCCTACTTTTATATCAATCGGCCTTTGGCCCAATCATTTATGTCAATCGGCCTTTGGCTCAATCATTTATGTCAATCGGCCTTCGCCCCACATTTTAATCAATCGCCCTTCGCCCCACTTTTATATCAATCGGCCTTTGGCCTAATCATTTATGTCAATCGTTGTCCACCATTCAAATTAATGAACTTTCAAAAATTACGTAAGCAATTGGACAACAACATATTTCAGATATCTTGAGATATTACTCACAGTGATCGGCTTGTAGATTTACCCTGGAGCTCGACCCTACACATTTCATGAACACAAAAGGGTCACTAATAATTCAATCCGTTCTAAATTCACATTTTCCTCTTTAGGCTTTATTCTTATCTCTTTAACTCATTTACAATGTTTAACACATGCCTAAGAGTGCTTGCAAGTGAAAGAGAACGAAAAATGAAACACAGAATGCGAAAACAAAATTTTAGAAAATAGAGTCCCTGCTCGAGCATGGACTTCCCTGCTCAAGCGGACCCTTGAGGCTTGCAAAAGTACTGGTTAGGTCGAATTTACGCTCGATCGTGCACTCTGGCGCTCGAGCGGAAGGCCTCTCTACATGGCTCTCCGCTCGAGCATGAGCTTCCCTATTCGAGCAGACGCCATGTCTGCAAAAAGTACTGGATGTATCATTTTTACGCTCGAGCGTGAACTCGGACGCTCGAGCGGAAGTTCATCCCACATCGATCCTCGCTCGAGCGCGAACTTCCCCGCTCAAGCGGACACCAAGCCTGCAAGAAAATACTGGGAGCTCGAAATCTATACTCGAGCGGCGGCTCTCCCGCTGGAGCGAACATCAAAATTCTGGGTTTCCCAGATTGTGTTCTTGAGCTCCAATTTGACTTTCTACCCAACCTTTCTTGCATATAACAGCTCAAACTTCAAATATTTATGTACTCACATGCTACAAACATCAAATTACAACATTTAGAAGCTTAATTTCATAAATCAAACACATGCATGGCTCATTTTCCACCAAATTCTTTATCAACATAATAATTTCATGCATTTGACACTTATACCTTTTTGAATGGCACATGCATGTGGCTTATTACTCTCATTCTCAACTTAGATGATACAAATGGTGATCATAACATGAGCTCTAACCAAAACTCTACATGAATCATGTATTTCAAGCTCAAACATGCAAATTTAGAACAATTTCTTACATGCATGCACATATTGGCCCTCAATTCAACAAAACCAAATCAACTACATCATGCTCAAACAAATTCATGTTCTTGACCCTTTTCTTTTTCAAGTTGAATTCACAAATTTACAACTTAACATTCATGAATCCACTTACCTAGAGGCTCAATTCTTCACAAATTATGGTCAAGTCTAGAATTGGTCTTCAAATTATCAAGCTTCCAAATCAAACTCACAATCTCCTTCCCTCTCTCTCTCTCTAGTCGGTCTCTTCCTCTCTTTAGAGTTGAAATCAGTCCAAAATGTATGAAAGGGGAAGAATTGGGAGTATGGTGCCTCTCCAATAAAACCCACTAATTCCACTGTAATAGTAATAAAGTAATTGGGCACCAATTTAACAATTTAATCAACTTAATTTGATCCGAATCAATTTTCAATCGAATTTCATCGTAGGCTCTAAAAATTATGCTACTTACAATGACGTAATCAATTTCAGGTTCGGTGGCCGATAAGGCCTTCAATTTAATTTCCAAAGCAGGTAATCAAATATATATTCCTATAGTGAACAGATAGAAATTCAAAACCACATATTTTCACACAATGGCATACAAAATCATATTAAATACATAATCATACTCATATTAAGGACCAATTAACATATTACGGAACAGGGGTATCACAGAAATACTGAAAACACCAAGCAAGAAATAGAAACTCTCTCAGTCTTCTTATGAGCTAAGATAAAAAACCAGCAGCAAAACATTGGAAACACCAAGGAAGAAAGAACAACTCTCTCAGTCTTCTTATGATCTAAGATAAAAAACCAGCAACAAAACACCACAATCTCCTCGCCAAAACACACAAGTCCAAGGTGATGAAGCAACTAGCATCCAGATGAGTACCCCAACTTCAAAAGACTCAAGCTTAAGGGGGAAAAAACCTATTAAACTCCACAGAAAGAAAGTTCACTACAGCATTCAATTCCGATCCAACCTCTCATCTGTTGTCTCCTTTTTTCAAACACTTAAATTCAATTCAAAACAACTTGTAGAGCTTCAAAAGACCCCATTCTGGTATTTGATCCAAGCTCTAACCACTGGAAGGATGGATCCAAAGAAATCTAGGAAATCTGATGATGATGTAGTTGCCATAATCCAATGTTACAATGAAAAAACAAAAGCGTTCACAGTTGGTAAAAGGAACCTGACCTTTACAACAAATAACATGACCTTGATTTTTGGTTTGGAAGGAGGTAAAGGATCCATGTCATTAAGATACTCTAAAAAGCCAAAATCTGCATTCCTAAGGAGAAGATTTCAAAAGGACACAAAGCTCACTGGTCTTGTTCTTAAAAATGCCTTGGTCAAAGCAATGAAAGGCAAGCAACCAACTGACTTCAAAGATGTAGCAATCATTGTTATATTGTATTTGTGTCTCACCCTATTTTTTGCAACAAGTGGGAATTCAATAGGGTGGGTTTTTATAAAGTATGTAGAACCTCTTGAATCAATGAAACAATATGATTGGCCAGAAGCAATCACATCAACATTGATTGATTCTATCATAGCATTGCACAAAACTCCAGAAAAAGTTATGGTGTGTGTCATTGCATTGCTGGTGCAGTTATCATACTTACAAATTTGTACGTTTAGAAAATTTTAATTACTTTAATTTTCATCACAGTATTGGCTATGTGAACATGCAAATATTATTGACTCAAAAGACAGTAACAGAACTGAACTTCTCAAGATATGCCAAGTGGAACCTGCAAACCTTGACGAAACAGCTGCAGAAGACACCAATCCACTCTCTTGCACCTCGATAGGTTAGATTTCTATCGCTACTGAAATCTCAGTAAAATTTCAACATTTCTCTTACCACTGCTTTGTTTCCCTCTTTGTGCATTGATTGATTAAGATCAATTTTCTCTGAACTATCAATTTATGTTTTCTTCTTTGGTACCAACTGGTTTATTTCTGCCATTATAATCAATTTTCTCTGCAATCCAAATTTCTATGCAATCCAAATTTCTCTAACCACAATTGCAACACATTAACTTATATGCCCTGATTGATTTTCTCTAATATCTGAATTATATTGGTTGTTTCATAATTTTCTCTGGCCCATAAAATTGTTTTTCCTTGTGTGTAATTTTCTCTAGCCCATAACTTATGTGCCTTGCATCTTTTATAAACATTGTTTATTTCTACCCTTCTAATGAATTTTCTCTAGAATCTAAATTTCTCTAACACAATTATAGTCAAACATTAACTTATATGCCGTGATTGATTTTCTCTGATATCTAAATTATGTTGCTTGTTTCATAATTTTCCCTACCTCATAAAATTAACTCCTTGTCTGTAATTTTCTCTGACCCATATAATTTTCTCTGAAGTTTGTTTCCCATTAGTATCATTTAGATGAATTTTATTTTCCTTATTTCAATTTTTTCTCTCAGTGAATTTTGTAACATTTTTCTAATAAAATACAGATAGATAACAAGGAACTAGTCAAAAACCCATCAGAGGAGTTCTGTCTTGGTAAAAAGACAAAGAAAGAATCAAAAAAGGCAATTGTCAAATTCAAGGAGATATTACAAGATTCATCTGAAGATCAAGCAATTGTCAAATTCAATGAAGAAGTAGAAGGCAACATAGAAGAATACGAAGCCAACAATGGACAAGAAGATCAAGCAAGTAGTGGATAAGGAGAAGCCAGAAAAGAAAGTGAAGAAATAGAAGCAGAAGACAAAGAACAAAATAAACAGAAAGAAGAAGACAGTGAAGAAGAAGAAGATGAACAACAAGAAAAAAATAACGAGGAAAGTGACGAAGAAGAACGTAATGAGCCGATAGACCAACAACGTGATAGCATTTGCGGCTCAACAATGCATCAGCCTCAAGAATGTGAGGAATCAAAGGATGCCCAAATTGCTGATCTACGTCAAAGACTAAAGACACTTTCTCAATCTAAAAAAGAAGAAAAGAGAATTTGGATTGAATTACTTGCTGAAAAGGATATTATAATAAGAACCTTCACATCACTTAACTCAGAACTTCAAGAAAGAGACGGCACAATCCAAATGAAACTAAGGATGTTGGAGGTTCAAAAAGAAGACGATACAAAAATAATTCAACAGTTGAGGTATTCAATTTCAGAGCTTGAAACTGAAAATGTTAAATTGCATGAACAAGTTCAAGAACAATCCGTCCAACTAGCAACACAACCATACCGAACACCAACACAACTTCAACCATAAGGTCAGTGAAAATCTTGAGCCAGAAAAAGTTATGTCCTTGTGACAACATAACTCAGAGAAATTTCTATTTATTATAATTTTCTATGTCATTGGTAATTTTCTCTAGAAGTTATATTTCTCTAAACACATTAGTTTCTGCCGCTTATTTCTATTGATTTATACTGCTCATTTGATTTTCTCTGTCTATTTTCTTATTCAATTTTTGGGGCTTGCTTGATTTCCACTGTGTATAGTTAGAATGCAAGTAGAACAACAACCAACAACCCAACAAGAACAAATGACACACAAAGAACAACCAAAACAAAAGACAAAAGTCTATGGTAATTGAAAAATATTGAATCAAATAAGTTTACATATTGAAATATCATTTGTTACTTCAGAGAAATTTCAGTTTTACTGATATTTTCACTGTCTACAGTAAAAAAAGATCCGACATCAATGATAAAAAATTTAAAGGCAAAATAAAGGAAGGAAAAGCAGCACGATCCAGAATTTCAATATCCCAAAGTTGTGAAAGTGACTAGAGCTTCAAAACAAGCTGTAAAGCAAACTGAGCAAACCACGAAGGATAAAGAAGTACTTGATGCTGATGCGTACGTCTTGCCTCCACCTACAAACATCAGAAAATCTTGGGTCTTTCTACAAACTCTACCGATTTCAAGATTGATAAAAGATCATGTAAAAGACATCTTGCAGCACATATCAAATGTGTCTGGACTTGAGTAAGTACAACAAACAAAATAAAAGATAACAAACAACAAATTACAAACTTATATTGCATTAACAACAATTAAATCCCTTTTTTGTCATCTTGTAGGGCTTTAATTTGGACAAGTGAGTTGAATCTCATTACCTTCGCAGACATTGGAAACCTAATAAAGCAAAAAAGAAATTGCCAACAATGTAAGTCTTTCATCAAAATTTCTCTGCAATGTTTCATCAGCCTTTATAAACCATTATTACAATTATAAATCATATTTTTCAGGTCATTGATGGCTATGGAGAGATCTTTTTTGCTAACCAAATGAGAGAAAGACAACAACTAACTTCATTTTTTTTACATCCATGAGCTTAGTATATTACTACTATTTTATTTGATTTTTTCTGGAATTTACTTACTACTTTCTCTTCTTAAGATACTTCTTGAAGCCAGTTATATCACTAGTCTAATTTTCTCTAGCTAGTTATGTGCATTTAAAATTTTTCCGTGTATATTTCTTAAATTCCTGCCATTTCAACTTTCTCATAACATAACCATTTTTTGATTTTCTCTGACCACAAAATTTCATCAAGATGACAGAAAATCAAGCTTTTCGAGTGTTCTTATTTGACAAACATATTGAAACAGCATGGAGGAACTACAGGTTCCTCTATTTCCCAATAAATACTGGAGGTAATGAGAAGTCCACACATGGAAATCACTGGACCTTGCTTGTCCTAGACAAACAAGACAATTTATGGAGGTTTAACAACTCACTGAGGCCAAGGAGGAATGATACAGAAGACAAATATGTCAAAGATGCAAAACAATTGGTAACGAGTGCAAATTTCTCTGATCCATCATAATGTTTATGTGATGATAATTTTTATAGAATCCCATTGATTTGTCTATAAATTTCTCTATTATTTAAAAATTATTTTTTTACAGCAAGATTATGTAGAGAATTTTTTGAAAGCTTGCATTGAAAGAGAGGCTCAATCACAACCCTCTTTCAAGTTGATAAACTCACAAAACACAAGTTACGACTTTGAGTATGTTAACAATGCTCCACAACAAGACAATGATTCATAAGTTTCATACAACATCTATAAATAAGATAATCTGATTTGCATGTTTCTTAAAACTAACCATACCTATAATTTGTATGCAGTTTGGATTGTGGTCTCTTTGTTTGCTATATAATGAAACAATATAGCAAGCATGAACCTATCAGCTCCAAATTGTCTACACATGACATAAGGTTGATGAGGCCAGAACTCATAGAGAGATTCGTGACCGAAGTTGGCCGGTCATGGACTGAACCAATTGAAATACCTCTAGAAGAATAACAAAAAATGTAATAGTGAAACTAGTGAAAGGAAGACAATGTACATATCCACACAGAGAAAATTGTCTCACATATATGTATATATCCACACAGTATTAACCGTTCAATTTTTTGTTCATACATTGAAGGAATGATGATGCTTGACATATATGTATATATCCTTTTTTGACTAATGTAAATTTCATTTTTTTTATTTTATTTTGACTAATATAAATTTCATACCTATCAATGGTTAAATATATATATATATATATATATTTTATTATGATTGTCAACACAATTCACACAGAGAAAATTGTCTGCAAAAATTTCTCTGGTATGTGTGGGAGACGAATATATAGAAGAGGAAGAAGGGATATATCCCATAAGTCAGAGAGTGTTCGGCTCCGTACCAATCAACTAAGATGCCGAATATACTGAGATCGCCAAATAGACGGAGAGATTTATGTTGGAATAAACAAAAGGATAATAAGTAAAAGGTGGGCACTAGGTTCGAGGTCAGGAGAATAAATATAAATACAAGAGCTCCGGATTTAGAAAGGTATGTAAAAAAAATACACTTCACTAAACTTAGTAGACAGGCTTTCTTAAGTAGAGGAACTGACTTGCCCGTCGGAGTGCTAATCCTGGCACCCCCGACCGGAATATTTGTCTTTGCAGGTGACTAGCTGAGAATCAAGAGCGTCTTCCCGGATCGGAAGAGTATTTCCAAAAAACCATTTCCCCACAATTGGCGCCGTCTGTGGGAATACTCAAATACATCCATGGAAGGCGTGACTCAAGATTCTCCGGTAGCCACCGATGCGATCACACAGAGAGTCGACCTCACTCCGGCAAACATACTCGAGAAGGAAATCATTGCTGCAAGACGTGTCTTGAATGTCAATTCACAAACCGCCTCGATACTAACCATCTTGGAACGAGCTAGAACGACCAAACAAAGTTTAGACAGCACCATCGCTGAGAACGAGCGCCTTCGCCGCGATCTGGCCTCGGAAATAGCAAAGCCCAAACAAACAGTGCGCCAGGTCTCTAAGCGACCCCCAAGAGCAAGAAACCAACGGTCTCGGGCACGACAGCAAAACACCGACGCTGGTTGTGCTTCAACTGCTTACTTTGAGGAATTGACAAAGACGAACGTCTCCAGCGAAGTGTTCCGCACGATAACATCCATATGATATACAGCCTGCCAGAAGCCCCGGCCATAAATGCAATCCAGTCTCTCCCAGGCCCTCAGCAGCAATTCACTCCAGCAAAGCGACCCCGAGAATCACCAAGCATCACCTTCGACGATTCTGATTTGATCGGCGTAACGCTCCCTCACATCGATCCACTGGTTGTCGCGCTACGCGTTAACCGGTTCACCGTCGAACGAGTTCTTATAGACCAGCAAGACTCCGAGGTCATGTATTATAAAACCTTCATCAAACTCGGTTTCATCAATCGATTCGACCCGCCCTTATCCACTATTCGGCTTCAATGCCAATCTCGAATACCCACTGGGAAAAATCAACCTACCCGTCCGAGCAGGTTCCCGAACGGTGGATGTAGAATTCCTGGTCGTCCGACTGCCGTCGCCGTACAATCTCATTATGGGGCGATCGTGGTTGCATACCTTGTAGGCCGTCCCAAGCACCTACCATCAATTGTTACGTTTCCCAACAGAACACGGCATTGAGCAGATCCGCAGATCCCAAATATCGACACAAGCATGTTACCTCCTGGCCGCCAAAATACCAAAGGAATTACAGGTAAACTCCATCGAGGCACCCAATCGGGAAATCCTGGATGACGTCGGGCGGCAACCAAATGAAAAGGCCACAAAAAGTTTAGACCGAGTTGACATTGACGGAAGCCCGGAAAAGTTCTTCATGATCGGCACCTCGTTACACCAAGCCGATAGACAACAGCTGATCTCCTTTCTACTTACCAACCTCGACGTCTTTGCGTAGACTCCGTATGAGATGCCGGGTATAGACCCCTCAGTTTCACAGCACCACCTGAACGTCGACCCTACCTACAAGCCCGTCATTCAGAAAGGCCGTCGGTCTGCCGCAGAACACACTGCTGCCGTCATAGAAGAAGTCGACAGATTGCTTGACGCCGGGGCAATTAGAGAAGTCACCTACCCCACGTGGCTCTCCAACACAGTGGTAGTGAAGAAGAAAAATGGAACTTGGCGAGTGTGCGTCAACTTCACGGATCTGAACAAAGCTTGCCCCAAGGACTGCTTTCCCCTACCTAGAATCGACCAACTCGTCGATGCCACGGCACGCCATCAATGCATGAGTTTCCTCGACGCTTATAGAGGCTACCATCAGATTACTATGCATCCAGATGACCAGGACAAAATTGCATTCCTCACCCCAAGAGGGACCTACTGTTACAAAGTTATGCATTTTGGGCTGAAGAACGCAGGGGCAACTTACCAAAGGCTGGTCACCGCCATGTTCAAAGAACAACTCGGCCACACCATGGAAGTCTACATCGACGATATGGTGGTCAAGTCCAAAGAACAGGAGGATCACATAGTCGATCTAGAGAAGACATTCGGCATCTTGCGCAAATATAGAATGAAATTGAACGCCTCGAAGTGCGCGTTTGGAATCGGCTCCGGCAAATTCCTGGGTTATATTGTCAACCACCGCAGAATCGAAGCCAACCCGAGGCAAGTCACAGTGATCTTGGAACTCGGTTCCCCGTCGATAAAGAAGTCCAAAAGTTGATGGGGATGGTCACGCACTCAATAGATTCATCGGTCAACCGATGCGCATAATTCTTCCAGATGTTACGGCAAGGAAAAGCTTTTGAATGGTCCGCCGAATGCGGCGACTTTCACGCTCAAGACTTACCTCCGGTTGCCTCTCTTGACAACACCGGTGCCGGTGACCCCTCATTCTCAGATCTAGCAGCGGTCGATAGAAGTTAGCCAGATTATTAAAAGAAGAAGAAGGGCAACAGCGGCCAGTGTATTATGTGGGCAAGGCAATGGTCGATGCCGAGACACGTTATCTTCGGCTGGAAAAACTTATCCTAGCCCTGGTCATGGCAGCAAGAAAACTGATGCATTACTTCTAGGGGCATAGCATTGGGGTGATAATAGATTACCCCCTCCGATCAGTACTACGAAGTGCAGAAACATCAGGACGTGTTTCAAAATGGGCTCTTGAACTCAGCCAATATGACATTCAGTTTTTACCCAAAACCGCAATCAAGGGACAGGTGCTTGCCGACTTTGTGGCCGAATTCACAGGCGGACTTTCCAACCTTAAACCTACCGACGTTCTTCCAAAGGCTGAAGTTCGATCAAAGTCGAATTGGAGAATTTATGTCGGGGATATTTGGCGACATATCTTGTGATGGATCGCCTAATCAGCGATCTGGCGCCAGCGTAGTAATCATGTCTCCCGACGGCGCAATAATAGAGCAGGCCGTGAAGCTTGGCTTCGAAGCATCAAATAACGAGACCGAGTATGAAGCCCTCTTAGCCGGCCTACGAAATGCACATATTCTTGGCGCTCGGCTTTTGCTAGTGTTTTGTGACTCTAAATTGGTCATCAACCAGCTAAAGGGGGAGTACGCTGCAAAAAACGACCATATGGTTGCCTATATGAAAACGGCCAACTCTTTGCTAACGAAGTTTGACCATCACAAATTGAACCAAATAACACGTGATCAGAACACACACGCAGATGCCCTAGCATGCCTAGCCTCCGCCATCAATTCTGAACTCAAACGGACCACTGAAGTAGGTTTCATCCCGGAGCCGAGCATCGGCCCTTCGGAGGAGATCTATATTAATATTATAGAATCCACACCAAGTTGGATGGACCCCATAACCGGATTCCTCTCTTCTGAACGACTCCCAGAGGACAAAAAAGAAGCACATAAGCTACGCAATAAGGCCCTGCGATACTATCTGGATCCACAGGGAGGGCTTTACAAAAAGTCCCTCTCCGGTCCCTATTTGGAATGCGTACACCTGGATAAAGCGGAGGAACTTCTAACTGAGATACATGAGGGCAGTTGTGGAGCCCACTCCGGAGGACGCTCTCTCGCCCATCGAGCTATAACACAGGGGTATTATTGGCCGCCAATGAGAGCCGACGCAGAAAATTATGTTAAAAGATGCGAACAGTGCCAAAAGTTCTTCCCACTAACCCATTTGCCCGCCGAAGAGTTGAACTCTATCACCAGTCCCTGGCCGTTTGCTCAATGGGGGCTTGATATTGTAGGACCGTTGCCCAGGGCCCTAGGAAACAAGCGATTCCTAATCGTAGCAACAGATTACTTTATAAAATGGCTCGAAGCGGAGGCTCTAATGTACATACGGGATGCCGGCATAAAGAGATTTGTATGGAGGAACATCATTACGCGATTCGGCATTCCAAGAGCTCTCATCTCAGACAACAGCACCCAGTTCGATTGTGGCGTATATCGAGAACTATGCGGCAAATACGGTATCACACCCTACTTCTCTACGCCCGCCTACCCCCAGAGCAACGGTCAAGCCGAAGCCTCAAACAAAACCATCCTGGATGGCATCAAAAAGAGACTGGAAAAAGCTAAAGGCAAATGGGTCGAAGAATTGCCAAGTGTATTGTGGGCGCATCGGACAACGCCGAGGAGGTCCACCGGAGAAACGCCGTTACTCTATGCTTGAACCAAGCAATTTTACCCCTGGAAATCGGCTTCCCGACTTTGAAATCACAAGCCTTTGATACGGGCCGAAATGACATGATGCTCGCCCTGGACCTGGATCTAATCGAGGAACGAAGAGACTGCGCCCTGGCCTCCATGGCACGGTATTAGCAGCAGCTCGCTAAGTCATACAATCAACGAGTTCAGCTGCGTTGCTACACTCCAGGAGAGCTGGTCCTAAAGAAAGTACTTCCAGCCGACCGGAGACCGGCCGACAGAAAGCTGGGTCCGAATTGGGACGACCCCTATCAAATAGACTCCATTGCAGGAACAGGGGCATATCGGCTCTCGGACATATCAGGAAGAAGCCTGCTACGGCCTTGGAATTCAACGCATCTACGAAAATTTTACCAATGACCCGATTTGTGGGCCTGGTACTTGTACATACTCTACCGTAATGAAAAAGTTGGTTGTTTTTATGCTTCAGTTCATATGCTTCTTGATGACCAAATAAGTCTCCGGATTTGGAGCGCCCTTTGTGGATATCACGATTGGCTCAATAAGTCTCTGGATTCGGAGCGCCCTTCGTGGATACCACGATTGGCCGAATAAGTCTCCGAATTCGGAGCGCCTTTCGTGGATACCACGATTGGCCCAATAAGTCTCCGGATTCGGAGCGCCCTTTGTGGATATCACGATTGGCTCAATAAGTCTCCGGATTCGGAGCGCCTTTCGTGGATATCACGATTGGCCGAATAAGTCTCCGGATTCGGAGCGCCCTTCGTGGATATCACGATTGGCCGAATAAGTCTCCGGATTCGGAGCGCCCTTCGTGGATATCACGATTGGCCCAATAAGTCTCCGGATTCGGAGCGCCCTTCGTGGATATCACGATTGGCCGAATAAGTCTCCGGATTCGGAGCGCCCTTCGTGGATATCACGATTGGCCGAATAAGTCTCCGGATTCGGAGCGCCCTTCGTGGATACCACGATTGGCCGAATAAGTCTCCGGATTCGGAGCGCCCTTCGTGGATACCACGATTGGCCCAATAAGTCTCCGGATTCGGAGCGCCCTTCGTGGATATCACGATTGGCTCAATAAGTCTCCGGATTCGAAGCGCCCTTCGTGGATATCACGATTGGCTCAATAAGTCTCCGGATTCGGAGCGCCCTTCGTGGATATCACGATTGGCCGAATAAGTCTCCGGATTCGGAGTGCCCTTCGTGGATATCACGATTGGCCGAATAAGTCTCCGGATTCGGAGCGCCCTTCGTGGTTGGCACGATTTAACTGACCAAATACATGGTTCCTACATTGGAGCCGATCAATGTATTTCCGAACGTTTACATCACGCAGTACAAAAGCTGACAATAAATTGACATAGGGCATTTAATTGCACGCAAAACATTTCAAAATCTGTTAATAAAAAAATTTCTATTTATTCAAAGGCCGCTATACATTTCGATACATTTCGAGCATTCGATAAGATAGTCCTATTTACTCCACATTGTAACGCACTCAGTAGGCATCTTCGTCGTCACTTTTCTCAATATCAAACTCGGAATACGGAAGGTAATGCCGATGATATAGGGGCGAAGCCGAATTTATGCCCACCGACCCAAGAGCTTCCACAGTTTGAAGGGCCTTGATCCAGCCATGCCTGAAACCACGGTTTTCGCATCGGCAGACCTCCTCCGCTAGGTCCGTTTTGGCCTTCCTCATCCCGGCTTTCACGCCGTCCTTATATCCGCTCTCATAACCCGGGGCCTCTCGGTTCGCCCTCTCCCCCATGATTTTCGTTTGACCGTCCACCACCGACTTGGCCGCTCGAACACTCTTTAGCTCCCGAAGCTCATTCTCAGCTTTTTGCGCACGAGCCTCCAGACTGCGATTCTTTTCGTTGATCTTCTCGTTCTCGCGGCGGGCTTCGCGCAGACGCATCCCGATTTCATAAGCGCTATACAGTCCTTTGATAGCCCCGTGAATGCCATCCCGAAATACTTCGAAATCTCGACGCCCGACCATCGACTGTTGTACCTCTGGCGGAAAAATCTGCCGGGCGAACTCGACCGCCACATCCGGGTCTTTAATTATAGAATCCGCTTCCGTCATTGGTCTATTCTTCACGCGAACCGCAAAACTCAACGGTCGTGGCTCCACGTCTGGCTCAACCAAGGGTCGTGGACGCGGGGAACCTCCCTATGGTTCGTCCTTTCGGGGTGATCTGCTTCAACGAATGGGGGACCGCTCTTTTTCCCGATCCACGGACGCTCTCCTTCCCGTGCGAATAGGCTCGTTTCTGCGACTCATTTCAATCTCAAAACCCAGCCAAAGTTGGCCCCTGCCAGGTCTGGTTCAAGCCTGAATAAGGAACGAGTTAAATTATTGGCATGAACTCGCCCATTTATTCTGGGGTACATGCAGCTCCCCCGAGAGAACATCAAAAGTCGCATGCCCCTTCCCCAACCTATTCGGCTGAATGTCAAGCGCTATTGCTGGGGTAAGGGCTAGATTCATCAACTTAGACGGCTAGATTTTCAAACAATCACGCCGAGTAATTTATGCCTTGCCAGCCCCCGATTCAGAGCCATCGGCTCATTCGGCCCCTCGCTCGCGCCCTGGCCAAGGCAAGAGCAGATTCATTAATCTATTAGGCTGAATGTCAAGTGCTATCGCTGGGGCAAGGGCTAGATTCATCAACCTAGACGGCTAGATTTTCAAACAATCACGTCGAGTAATTTATGCCTTGCCAGCCCTCGATTCAGAGCCATCGGCTCATTCGGCCCCTCGCTCGCGCCCTGGCCAAGGCAAGGGCAGATTCATTAATCTATTAGGCTGAATGTCAAGCGCTATCGCTGGGGCAAGGGCTAGATTCATCAACCTAGACGGCTAGATTCATCAACCTAGACGGCTAGATTTTCAAACAATCACGCCGAGTAATTTATGCCTTGCCAGCCCCCGATTCAGAGCCATCGGCTCATTCGACCCCTCACTTGCGCCCTGGCCAAGGCAAGGGCAAATTCATTAATCTATTAGGTTGAATGTCAAGTGCTATCACTAGGGCAAGGGCTAGATTCATCAACCTAGATGGCTAGATTTTCAAACAATCACGCTGAGTAATTTATGCCTTGCCAGCCCCCGATTCAGAGCCATCGGCTCATTCGGTCCCTCGCTCGCGCCCTGGCCAAGGCAAGGGCAGGTTCATTAATATATTCGGCTCGCGACATTTTATATGTAGACAATCAATAAGCCATAAGCCCGAACAAAAATGTCAAGATTCATTCATTTATATAGTCGGCTCGCGACATTTTTTATATACAAAATCAATACAAAAATGTCTGATAAAGCTTAACAATACATTTGTAAAATCCTATCTGATTGTAAGTTTTTAATACATTTATGAAATCTAAGCCATTATTCGCCTCGGCCTTGAATCGGTCTCGACATCCACTTGCTCATACTGACTGGTATAGTCGGTGAAACTCCAGTGCAAGAAGGGCTTTGTGCGGCGTGCTTGAACCCCTGCTTGGCGAGACTGTCCATGTATTCGGCGAGCCCAAAGATCTTTTCCGGCCGAATGCTTTGGAAGCGGCTACCTTCATAACCAACTTCGGCCTCGGTAACCGCCTGGGACAATCCGGTCGTTTCTCTCGCGTCCGCCCTATTCTCGGCGTCCTCGAGATTGATCTGTCTGAGCCTTTTCTACCTCGGCCTCGAGAAGCTTCTTGTCCGCTCTCAAAGTCAGATCCTCGGCTCTCTTCCTCTGGCCCTCTACTTGCTTTCGTAGGCGGCCAATCTCTTTGACGGCGTCGAGTTGCCGGCGTCCCATGTCAGCTATCCTGCCGACGGTCTGCAAAAGAACCCAAAAAACTTAACCTCAACAGTACTTGGATAAGGTGAAGGAAAGTCAAAATACGTACCAGAAGTGCCGATTGCACGGCCAATGCTGTCGCATTCATATCTGGTTCCACCCGGAAAACCTCAACATCAGACGGCAATGACACGGAAATAGCCACACTGAATGCGACCTCTGGATCTTTAAACGCCGAAGCGTTAGAGGAAACCGGCATGTCCTTTACCATTGGATGAATGACAAAAGGAACAGCCTCACTAGACCCCTCTAATCGAGGACGCTTACCACCTTGTTCGTTTGAGCCGACCTTAAGGTCAACGGGGCGTTTCCCTGCCTTTTCCTCAACTTTTCGGCCGACTCCCCCGACCAACGGAGATTCGGCATCCCGACCTTTTTCCGTCTCCTCTAGAACCCCCAAAGACTCGGAGTTGGCAACAGGCAGGGGAAGTCGAGATTCAGTGGCGAGCGGCATCTCGGACGAAAGGCCCTCCGCCCTTTGCCGTGCGACTAACCTCTCTGCATTCGCCTTTTTGGCAAACTTTGTCAGACTCAATCCAGCCATATCCGCGGAGTTCGAGACGGGAAGATCCTCTGTGTGTCGAAAAACGTCAGCAGAAGGAAGATTTCCCGGTCCCGACGTAAATAGAGGGGCGGCGGAATCCAATACTTCCTCAAACTCGGCCTCGGATTGATCTGATTCGGCGATATCAACTACCTCATTCCGTTCCGAATCGGACCCTTCAAAGCCTATCTACCTCAAGTTTTTGAAGTCAGACAGAATAAGAGCAATAAGGGAATCTTCACCCTTTGGAATCGGTATGTTTTCCGCCGCCGAGAAGGTTATGTATGTTGGTTCGTAACAAAGCAGAATGTGAGCCGTCCTCCCCTGTTTCTGAAGACTTCGCCGGCCGAAATACCTAAGAGCAACCCTGATATCTGAAAGGGTGACGTCGTGGGTTGAAGGTAATATCTTTTTCAGACCCCTTCCTGCACGAAACGAAGCCGTGAGATTTCAATGAAATAGGTTCTACAATAAAAACGAACACATGAAAAAAACAAGGGGATACTTGGCGACCTGGCTCGCCCCTCCATCTAGGAACAGGGTTGACACGATCTTCCCCTTCACCGAATTCCCAGTTACCCTGGACAACGACCATAACGTCATCAACTCGTTTCCCAGAGCTAGAAAGCATAGTGATTAGCTGATGGTCGGTGTCCTTAGCTCTAAGGAAGTAACGTCCTTGCCGGCCGGAGGACTTAGCCAAGGCATAGCAGTGCCGGATAGCCGGAATGCCAAGGTTAATTCCAAGGTGACGATTTAACGCTACAACCCCCATTATAATTCTAAAGAAATTCACATTAAGTTGAGAAGGGATTAAATCCCAATGGCGAAGCACAGTCCTAAGAAACGGATGTAAGGGGAAGCGAACTCCACCCTCCGCGATTGTCAAAAGAGGAAAGACGATTGTGGATTCGTCCTCCCTCTCCATGTCAAGGGTACCGTCTGCCAAAAGCGACAGACGGACGTCATCAAGAATAGAGAAATGGTGTCTAAAACCAGCGATTCGATTTGATGAAAGGAGGTCTTTCAAATGTTTCGCCATGCCCTAAAGTTGACACAGATATGCCAAAGAATAAAATGGGAATACTTCTCAAAGCAAAGAAGTGGAAAACTTACAGAGGGAGAAAAAGATATTGGAGGAGACAAAATTGCAAGAACAATCCAAAAGGCAACCTAGTGACTAGTATTGTGGAATGTGAATCCCAAGGGACGCTAATCTTTAAAATCACAATGAATAGGCATGTACGACGAGACGGGAAATCAGTACGACAACCAAAAGGGGGTGTACTTAGACGAATATTGTGTGGGCTCAATTGCCAAAATTTTGGTTGAGTATTCAGAACTCGAAACCCAGCACTCCGGCCAACAGATGTTGGGAGAATGCTTGGGGGGCAATTGTGGGAGCCGAATATATAGAAGAGGAAGAAGGGGTATATCCCATAAGTCAGAGAGTGTTCGGCTCCGTACCAATCAACTAAGATGCCGAATATACTGAGATCGCCGAATAGATGGAGAGATTTATGTTGGAATAAACAAAAGGATAATAAGTAAAAGGTGGGCACTGGGTTCGAGGTCAGGAGAATGAATATAAATACAAGAGCTCCGGATTTAGAAAGGTATGTAAAAAAAATACACTTCACTAAACTTAGTAGACAGGCTTTCTTAAGTAGAGAAACTGACTTGCCTGTCGGAGTGCTAATCCCGGCACCCCCGACCGGAATATTTGTCTTTGCAGGTGACTAGCTGAGAATCAAGAGCGTCTTCCCGGATCGGAAGAGTATTTCCAAAAAACCACTTCCCCACAGTATGATATTACCAGAAATTCATAGAGAAATTTAACTTGTATCGTCCCAAGGGAATGCCTATATGATCATGTAATCTATAATGCTTTGTGTTGGTACAAAACAATCATCAAACTCAACAAAATACAAAGCGCACGGTAATTTTCTTTGCTACTGGAAAATTTTACTAGATGAATTTGAAGTTTCAAAACACAATGCCCAGATAATTTTGTCTGCTAATGAAAAATTTCTCTGGATGAAATTGACAAATTTGAATGGTGACAGAAAATAGAATTCTGAGTTATGAATTTCTCTGGGTTGAGTGATTTGGAGAGAGGGAATTTCTCTGCGTTGGTGAGGAAAATTTCTCTGGCTTTGAGAAAAATTTCTGAGTTGAAGTGATTCTAGATAAATTTTTCCCTGGTCTAGAGAAATTCTCAACTCAAAGAAATTTCAAAAGAGCTTAATTTTGTTTCTTGGTTGTACTCAGTGCAATAATTTTGTGTATGCTCTGTCTGGTGTGCACATTTCTTGAAAGGTGCACACTGTTTTTCAATGCTATTGACAAATTTCTCTAGATGAATTGCACCTCACAAAACACAATGCACATTTCAACAAACATAATGCCCATAGTAAATTTCTCTTCTACTAGCAAACTTCTATGGATAAATTTGACTGATATGAAGTAACCAGAAATTCACAGAGAAATTTAACTCGTATCGTGCCAAAGAAGGTGCCTATATGATCATGTAATCTGTAATGCACTGTGTTAGTACAAAATAATTATCAAATTCAAAAAACACAATCCACACAGTACTTTTCTCTGCCATTGTCAAATTTATGTGGATGAATTTGAAGCTTCAAAACACAATACACAGAGAATTTTCTCTGTTATAGGAAAATTTCTCTGGATGAAGTTGACAGGTATTACAAATCCACTGCCTATAGTATATATTAACAAACACAATGCACACTTTAACTGATATTGAAAAATTTCTCTGGATGAATTTGATTGATATTATTATATACACAGTCTAAAAAACATTTCACAAAACAAAATACACAAAGTAATCATCAAATATATTATTCAATCAATAAAATGTATTATCCTCAACTATTTAACAAAGGTTCCTTGCATATCCTCTTATTATGGCGACCAATACTCTCACAACGACTACATTTAATCACCCTTTTAAACTCTCCGGTAAAAGAAATTCTATTCTTTTTTGGCCTCCTAGTAGGTCTCTTACTCAATGGAGGTAAAATCATAGCATTATCAATGTTACACACAGGTTTTTCAACAGTTGGAACTGAGCCAATTGAAAACGAGTATGCTTGATGATACATAGCAGCATGAAAAAATGGTTCAACAAATGAATTCAAATTCTTTTCACTCCTAAAAATTACAGCAACAACATGTTGATATGGATACCTATTTATTTCCCATTTTCGACATGAATAACTTCTCAACCCAAGATCAACCATAATCGAAGGAAAACAATGCACTTCAAACACATTATCAGATGATAAACTCACATTCCATGTCCTCCTATCCAAGAAAGCCTTCTTCAATACACTATCCATACGAGGACAGAGAACTTTATTCCATTTACTAGAGAGCAGCCTCCTATCAGATCTTATATTCATGATTTGCAACCGTATCATGTCCACCAAATTTGTTATTGGCAAGTGCCGAGCGTCTCATATCTATGAATTGAATGACTCAGCAACATTTGAATACATCTCACCATAACGTTTCCCCTCAAAATATGTATCATTCCAATTTTCATATGGTAAACTTCTTAAGAAAACACTCACAATGTCTCCTCCCTCACTTTTTAATTCATTTAACTTGAAATGAAATAATGCCTTTGTTGGCGCATATGCACATTTTGAAAACTTGGATACAATCGTCTCCCTAACCAAATTTGTGTTTCCATATGACAACTTATTTCTCAAAATTCTCTTTAGATGTTCAAGACAAAATCCATGAAAGCAGTTAGGGAAAAACCTTGCAACTCCTTCCACAATACCACAATATCGATCTGATATGAAACTTATCACCTTTTCTGATCCCAATACTCCACATAAATGTTCAAGAAACCAACACTAATTGTTTTTATTCTCAACATCAACAACAGCAAAAGCTATAGGAAAAAAACCTACAAAACAAATAGGAACAAGCATATTAGATATACACATACAGAGAAAATTAGAACAATAAACAAACAGAGAAATTTGACACTGCAAACATCCAGAGAAAATTCATTTAGTGCCTAACTCCAGAGAAAATTCATACATTGGCAACATCTAGAGAAAATTGACTTAGTGACCAACTACAGAGAAAATTCACACAATCAGAATATCCAGAGAAAATTCACTTAGTGAACAACTACAGATACAATTCACACAATGACAACATCCAAAGAAAATTCACACACTGACCAAAATCCAGTGAAAATTCTCACAGTGGCCACAACCATAGAAAATCCACATAGTGGCCAAAACCAGAGAAAATTCAAAGTGTCAGAGAAAAATCACATTCACTCAATTCTTACATGTATAAAAAATTCACATACTTAGATAAAATAAGATATATTTACAATTACCTTCATTCCCATCTTTCCCCATTGCAGCAAGCATAACTCCTTTGTATCGTCCTTTAAAAAAAGTTCCATCAAGAAAAAGCAATGACCGACAATATTTGAAACCAGCAATACATACATAAAAAGCCATAAACACTCTTTTGAAACGCTTGTTATCTTCAAAATCTAACTCAAAACGACTACCTGGATTGTTCTTCAATGCCTCATCAAAATATCACCGTCTTTGATCGAATGACAAACAAGAATCACCATATGTACTATATTTTGCTTTTTCAACCCCCAACCAACCACAGCTATAACTGATTGAGACCTTATACTTGTCTTTCATTTCTTTGACAACATCTATTGGACGAGTTAAAGGTTTTGCACTTACTTCTTCAAATATCAGCCCAAAAACTAAGCTGGAAGTCATCCTAATATGTTTACTCGTACGAACCACCACACCACTCATATGTTCATTGTTCAAAGTCCTTATGTGGAAGAACCCATTTGTTTTTTCAACTGAAGCATGTACAGTCCATATACATCCCCTTGATTCCTTATATGCATATTCCGCCGTAACCCTCAGCTTGTCATTTTTAACATACGTAAACTGAAAACCAACCTCAATAGCATACTTGCATAAAAAAGTACGGAACTCAACCACACCACCCTCAAACTTTTGTCCGACACTCGTAATATTATTTCGCCAACCAGCTGATAATAACACTTTTTCTTGGTGAGAACAAAACTTAGAGAGTGAATTCCTTTCAATATCCACCAGCCTATCACATTCACCATCCATAACATCTACCCAATTAGACCCCACTTCATCCTCTTCATCAGAAGTATTACACCTACTAACTGAAACATCAACTATATCAACACCACGTGCATAAACAACCCTCAACATATTCAGAAAATCAATATTATTTCGAACCATATAATTCGGATGACCCACAATAGAATATGAAATACACATAGTCTCAGGTTTCAAATTCTCCCATGTTTTACACAAAATGCCAACCAATTCATCAAAATTCAATTCACATGAAACATTAATGACAATAATATCATTCCCATATTTGTACAGCAACAACACTGCACTGTCCATCAAAACTGAAAGAAAAAACAAGAAAAATAATTTGTTTAACATAAAAACACTTCACAAGAACAACATAAAAGTCTAGAGAAATTTAAGAACTTTTGCTCAGAGAAACAAAAAATTATATTCATTTTATACAAACTTATAATTTTCTTTGAACTACAAACTGAAAGTGAATAACAAACTTATAATTTTATATCAACTACAAATAAAAGTCCAGAGAAATTTAAGAACTTACATTCACTTTCTCAGATTCAATCTCCATTAGAAACTTTGGATTATAATAACAAACTTACAATTTTCTCTGAACTATACCAACAAAAAGTGTAGAGAATAAAATTTCTCTGGTTTAAACAAATTTCTCTGGTTTGAAAAAATAGAGAACAAAACTTATCATTGATTAGCATGTTGATGAAAAACAGAGCACGAAAAATGAACTCTAAACATCAAAATCAACTACACTGTCAACACTTTTTGAAATTGATCAAAAAACAGAGAATCAAAATTAATTCTAAAAAATAAAAATCAACTCTATCAAGATGGCCTTTGTCTAAAATTGATCAATAACAGAAAATAAAAAATCAACTCCAAAAATCATAAACAATTTCATTAAGCTAGCCTCTCTTTAATTACGAATTGATCAAAACTGAAAACAAAATCAAATCGGAACTGAAAACAAAATCAAATTGGAACTTAATTACGAATTGATCAAAACTGAAAACAAAAACCTAATGCAAAAATACACTCGAACAACTAATATCAAATCGGAATCCTTACATAAAATTCAAAACAAAAATCAAAATTTGTGTGGAATCGGTATTGAAACCATACTTGATTCAACTCCATTGAAAAACCTACGCGATCAACACATTGTAACACCTACACGATCGTTGAAATCTCTATCGTCAAGTACACTGCAACACTTGCGAAATTCCTACGAAATCTCCGACAAAATCTCCACCGCGAAACCAATTTCCAAAATCTCCACTATGAAATCAGCAACTAAATATTTTTGTCCTTTTTTTTTTTGAACTGAGCAATAGAATATTCAAAAATCCAAACAAGGGTAAATAAGTATTTTATAACATAAAATAAAGTTGAGGGACTTTAGCCATCAAAACATATTATTGTGTACCTCTCCTCCTATCAAAAGTTGGAGAGGGATCTTAGACCAATTTTTCCTAAAAACTATCATATACTCTCTAAATTATAATTAAGTCAACATAGTCCAATTTATTAACTAATGTGAATAAAAACTATCATATACTCTCTAATTTATTTAATTTAAAGCTTTATTAAATTAAAAAAAATGATAGTTTAAATTCAAGAGAAAAAAAAGATGGAGTGTAAAAGCTATTAACAATTTTAAATGAAATGAATTTTTATTTTTTTTTGGAAAAAATGATAATTTTTCTTAAATAAGTAAATAATTTTTTATCTCAAATTGTCATGGTTATCTCTAATATTTATTGTATTTGTGAAGTAAGACAAATGTATTTTTGAAACATGGAGTTTTTTTTTTAGGAGAACAAATGATGGAATGTTAGTGGATTAGTAAATTAAATTATAACAAAAAAAGATTAATAAAAAAATAATAAATTGTCAAATTATATCCATAGATTGATAGAATGTTTGATCCCCCTCGTATATAAATGCACATCTAGGGGTGTAATTTTGGCTCACGGCCCGAGGTGGGCTCGGCCCGTTTAGTCCCTAGCTCAAGTCCAGCCCGAGGTCTTGGGCCAGGACCTAGGCTATCGTTTTGAAGCCCGGCACGGCCCATGGGCCCGACCAACTCAAGGCCCACTCAAAAACCCGGCCCGCCCGAGACTCCGTGTTATATTTAATGAAAAATAATAAAATTTTAGTGAAAAAAATTAATAAAAAAAATAAAAAAATTGTTTAGGTCCGCCCAAGCCCGCCCAAAGCTTGAGCCTAGGGGCCCGGCCCACTGGCCCGCCCAAAATCCGAATACCCCTAAGCCTGAGCTTGGGCCTAGGCCTAGTTTTCTGGCCCATGGACTGGGCCGGGCTGACTTGATTTTTTGGCGGGAGCCCACAAGGCCCAACATGGGTCGGGCCAGAATTACACCCCTATGCACATCATAGATCCATCAACTCAAAATCTTAAACATGTGATATTCGCTATCCTAAGAGATAATTACATGAATTATTAGACCGTTTTTGTTAATATATTTTTTTTTCTTTTGATATAGGGGACTTTTTAAAATTTTATAAAAAAAATAATAAATTAAAAAACAAACAGACACACAGACAAACTATTTGAGGCCTTGATTGTAGCGTGTAAGCTTTTAAAAGGTCATGGCCTAAAACAATAGATTTTTATAGTTAACTTTATCTCGATATCCTTGGTCAATAAGCATCCTAACAAACTTTTTTGTTCCAGGTCTTTGTGATTTACGTTTAAAGTCTTTTTGGTCTTCCTCTCTTCTCTTCTCTTTTATTTATTTATTTATTTATTTATTCATAGGTGAATTTGTTATTAAACAAAAATAAAATTGCATTAAACAATGATCAAACAAAAAAATTTGATATAGAAAGCCAACAATTAGCTTAATGTGACTCGATTGTAATAATGTTATATCTATTATATTTTTATATCATATTATTTTTATCATTAATACAATATAGATGAGTCGATTGACACATCAAATAATAAAATAAAATTATAAAAATATATAATCATTGCAACGATTGCTATACATATCAAACACAAATTAACCAATGTTAGAGTTGACCCATCACACTAATTAATAAAGCTGGGTTTAGGAATTAAATATTTTAATTAAAAAGTCATTACAAATTATTAAATTATTTTCTCTATTTTTTTACTTATCTTTTTATAAAAATTTAAAAAATATTTAAAAAGTCAATTCATATATGAGCCCCAAGTGTTTACCACTGTCGGCATGAATAGCACACTGTTCATAAACTTAAGTAATAAACTATCTATAGAGCCCTTTTAATCCTCTTAATTATAAAAGCACATGATCATGGTTGATATTCTCATTAAGTTATTATAGTGAAATTATAAATTTGACGATTTTAGATTGAAGATATTTCATGGTTGATATTCTCATTTAGTTAAAATTATAATGAAATTATAAATTTGGCGATTTTAGATTGAAGATGTAAAATTATTTAGTTAGATTAAGGGCAAATTACATATACCTCCCTCGAGATTTAGTTAAATTATAGATACCCCTGAGGTTTCGAAAATTATAGATATCCCCCTGAAGTTTATATTTTCATAACAAATTGCCTCCTAATTTGTTATGCAAATATAACCTTCAGGAGGATATCTATAATTTTGCTAAACCTCAAGGGGGTATATATAATTTGCCCTAGATTTTAAATCTATGAAATAATATAAAAATCCTCATCACCTAAAAAGTTATTTTTGTTATTTTTATAGAGTAAGAGCAAATTAGCCTTTTAACCTCCAATTCCATGGGATGTGATTAACAATGTCACCCTCATTGCCAACTTTCCATAAGAGGATTCATAGGGGGTGTTTGTTTCAGCTTTTCAGAGTCAACTTATGGCTTTTAGTTTTGAAAAAGTTATTTTGGACTGTTTTGTTAAACTTATTTCAAACAGTTTCTGATTCTAACAGCTTATTTTAACTCAAAAAAGCTGATTCTGATAAGATGCTCATCCCTTGCTTCTGATTATCAGCTTCTGCTGTGGACATGTTAATTTATGGTTATACTCTTAAATTTTTTTAATTTTTATTTTTTTTAAAATAGAAAAAGACTCAAATAGACTATAGATTATTATTATTATTTTTTATGAGAAATGTAGACAAATAAAAAAAAAAAAATAATTGAAAAAGGTATTTCACAGCTTATTTAACAAACACTACTCAGCAACTTAAATCTATAATCCAACAGTTACACCAAACAGATTAACAACTTCTGATTAAATTCATAATCTATAATTTGTTAAGCTATAAACTATAAGTTATTTTAACAGCTACACCAAACGGGGCTATAATCCTATAGAACTCTTAGACAGAATTTAGACCCTCAATATGAATAGAGATTTAAAAAAGGAAAATAAATGTCAAGAAAACATGAATAAAACTTAAACCTATATTTTTTTTCATTTCTCTCACTTTTTTCTTTTCCTTTTTAAATCATTACTGAAATCATAATTCAAACATAATTTTAATCTTATGCCATTTTCATTACTACTAAACATGATTTATGTGAGACTCACATATTACTAATTCAATTCTACTCTATAAATTGGTAATCAAACATGGCCTAAGTCCTTTTAAGCCTTTGATTTAGATTTATTTGTTTATACTTTTTTTGGTATATGATTGATTGAGATGCCTTCTTTAGCAGGGAAAGCAATGATAATAATTGTTGCAGAAAACATTTTTACCACTGAGAAATGAATATTTCTGTTGCTTAAAGAATTAACTATAAACTACTTTTAATCCTCAGAATGGATATATATCTAATATCTCAATGGTGGTCCATAGGACCCATCAAGATTAGATATTTCTCTATCTTTTGGTGACTTCGTTAAGACCCTGTCTCATCTGATAAACCCTATGAAATTTCACAGGAGGAATTTGACAAAGACCCCCTCTTGTTTGGTTTATTCATGCTACATGAGCGAATCATAATCCTCCACGTGGCAGCATCTTGTTTGGTTTATTCATGCTACATGAGCCAATCCTAATCTTCCACGTGGCAGCATTTTTTGAGTGGGACTGTGACAGGCAGCTTGTCATTTACCTAGTTTCATATCTTAAGCGCCGTCTGTTTTGACATGTAAAATATTGTTCAACAAAAAATTCCTATTAGAAACATTTTCTTTACAATCTTGAAATGCATGTGTTAGTAATAGTACCTAGTCTCATATTTCAAGCTCAATTTGTTTTGGCATGACAAATATTGTTCAACAAAAAATTTCTATTAAAAATTTTTTCTTACAAAAGGTTACGATCTTAAAATACATGCGTTGGTAATTGTGTATTTGTGGTGGTGTTGATTTGGAGATCCGCAACTTGAATGGTGGGACAACACTAGAGTGATGATGGAAATAGTAATTGGTAATAGTGACAACAGCGGAAGTAATGATAGTATAATGATATTAATAAGACTCTAGTTTAAAAAATATTTTTTATCTTTCAAAAGTAACAAATATTTTTTGTCTAAATAAAATTATTTTTCTTTTACTTTCATTTTCTAGCGTACCAAGTGTCAAAAAATACGCATAGTTTTTTTTTTTTTAAATGCCGAAATAAACAAAATGTTAGAAAATGAAGGGCGTGTTTATTTACTCTAATTTGCATAAAATTACTATATACAAAGATATATACTTCTAGGATTAGTAGTCAACGCTCGTGCATCTCATTCACAAGTCACTAGTTTGAATGCTTCTAAGATAAGTAAGAAGAAAGCCAAGGAATCATTACCATTACCTACCCCGTCAATGTATTAAAAAAACAAAATAGAAAATAAAAAATAAAAAAATATTGTTGACTGCAAATAAAAAAATACAAACATATTCATGTGGTTCATGATGTTGAGGTTTTCCTAGGGCATGGTTCACAAGAGTGTTCATCACTACATAGCCCCACCACAGCCTGACTTGGTTGGCATAATAACAATTAAAGGCACACGAGTCCAAAGCTAACATTCCCAGCCATTACTACTAAAATTACAACCACCAATCAATCCTTTTGTAATGTATTTGTGTAACCCATATAGTCTGACAATTTCAACAACTAACACACATATATACATATAGAATCCTAAAACTTTTACTGAGATATAAGAGTTCTAACCAACTAGACTAAGGAAATAGAACTATCCTTCTTTGCTTCTGAACCAATTTGCTCAAGTCATGTCCTTAGACCTGAACTCTACTTGGACCAATGAGTTATTTCTATATAAACATTTTGGGATTTTTCTGTATCCACAAATGCAAACAGAAGCACACCACAAACACGTCGAAGATACAAACAATCACACGCGGACATTTACGTGGTTCAGTAAAAACATGCCTATGTCCATGGCAAGAGAGAAAATATTCCAATACGTCAATAAAAGAGTACAAACTCACTCTCCCCTCTCCACAAGCCTCACTCTCTTTGATTTTTCGCACCACTAAAATTACACAAGTATCTTATTTATTGGCGAGCAATAATTCCCACATAATAGAATACACACACCTCACATAAACTTCAAAGCAACCTCAGAACAGACCTAAAACTTACCTTTTAAGGTTGGAAAGGGTCATCAATGACAGAAAATTCAAGTAATAACAAACTAAAGTCACTTGATGGGATAAAGTCATAAATATAAAATAAAAAGACTACAACATAGAAAACTATAAATACAACATAACACAATTCTCTCTTATACTAGTAAAATCCAAACCTTCCCAAACATCAGAGCTTGTCTAGCAAAAAATTTTACTACTTATAATGGGCACCAAGACTCTGAGGCCAAAGAATGATATTATCAAAGTCTACCTGTACATAGTGATCTTCGTAGGGCAAGCGTTAGTCGCGCTGAAGAATGAGAATGTGATTGGTTAAATTAGGCTGGAAAATGATGATGTGAACACATAGGGGATATTGGCCAGAGGACCTCGCTGGCACGCAAGCTCATGAATGTCCTTCACAATGTCAAACACAGCATTTGGTTGAGCAAGTTTGAACGCGTTCTCTGACATTCTCTTGAGTTCGTCTGTTTTGGTGCTGAACCATTCAGCCACAAGCTTGGCAGTTTCCTTGGGACTTCTGGTGAATACACCTGCCCCGTTGTTGACTACGTAAGGAACATTTCCCTTTTCCTGGGAAAGCCAAAGGGAGAGGGAAATTTGCAATGAGTTTAATGTCATTTTGCAAGAAAATAACAAAGTGAGCAATCAATTGTTCTCATGGCTTACTTGTCCGGGAATGTAGTCATTTAGAATAATAGGAAGTCCTCTGATCAATGCCTCTGCAATCGTACCAGGTCCCGCCTGCAGAAACCAAAAAAACCCCAAAAAAGTAGTAAGTCATCCATATTTGACAATGTATGGAGAACATAGGCCTTCTTTGGTGCAGTTTATGGGACTGCTTATAGCTTTTTTTCATTTTGGAAAGTTGTGCAGTGCAGCTTCTGTTTACAGGTTATGAGCCAAAAAACAACTTAAATAAGCTAAAAAAAATATTGATTATTGAGAAGTAAAGAAAGTATGCTTTTAGAGTCTGCTTTATGAGTATCAGCTTTTAGCTTTGCAAGAAGGTGCTCCAAACAGGGCCTATTGCACAGACAGGAATATCAATGCAGGATTGTCAAAACGTACTTTTGTAATAATACAGTCGCAAGCACCCATCCATTTCTCCATCTGAGTCTGGAACCCTTTAACCTAGAGTGCAGGAATAAAAATGATAATAAAAAAGAGCTTAATATTACTGACTACAAAGAAAATGATGGTTGGACTGTATAAATACACATTTTAATATGCATACAAGGATTGGTTCAAAAAAAGCAAATGTAAATCACCTTCACTGGGATCTTCCATTCAAGTGATTCCAGCGTAGAAGCTAGGTCTTTATTACGACCACAAATAATAATCAATTGCCCGATTGGTTTCTGAAGCCTTTCGTCAAATAGCGTTTCTCCAAGAGCCTTCGCAGTTTTTTTCACAGGCCCCATTCCTTCGCCACCTCCCATCAGCAAAACCGCAGGCAATTGGCGATCCATCTCAAGTTCTACTCTTAAATCATCCTACAGAAAGAGGCACAAATAACATCAAATTTCCATTCAAAATAAAAGAAAGCATAAAATAGTTAAATCATGCCAAGCATTCACCTTCACAAGAACAGCGACAAAAAGAGGGTCGGATTGGCAAGCCAAAAACACGTGTTTGAGATTCTTCTAGTCCATCCAGCAAAGCCCTCTTTGCTACCTCCTCCGATGGGCAGTAGCATCGATTGACCCCAGGGTGAAACCTGAATGTATAAATGTCTTCCAAGTTAAAAATGTAACGTGACCTAAGCTCAAAGGGCATAGAATTTTCAATGTAAGAGTAGTAACTGACCAGGTTCTGTGGCAGGTATTAAGGTCAGTGATAACAGAGACAAAAATTACTTTCTGCTGTAGACCTTGCCATTTAAGTACCCACAAAGGGATGTGTTGCATGAGAGGGTGGACGCTAATGATAATGTCGGGCTTGTACTCCATAAGACCAGCCTCGACCTCCCTTCAACAATCAAACATTAACTTGTTTAACTACAACTCATTTTTCTTTCACAACCCAATAAAAATTCACAGCTGGGTGTGTGATTTTTGCATTAAAAGGAAATCATGTTCTAACTTGTAGCAGTCAATCAACTGAGAAGTGGTAGTGAGAAAGAATCATTTTTAAAGGGAAATAATATAAAGTAAAGACAAAAGGCAATTGGTAATTGAAAATATATTATGGTGACCAAACTAAAGTACCATAAAGATTACAATCAACTTGCAGGCGAGAAATGATTGAACACTTGAAAATATCCGTAGGGTTAAAAATGACGAAAAGAACGTACTTGGCATAGAAAGCAGCAATGGCCGCAAGATAGCAAGAGTGAATCCATTTAGGAGAGGTACTGTGGAACGCAACCTTCCAAAGCTGTACATGTTTAACCATGAACTTGTATGATCTTTCCATGTCATTCAATGGCCAGCCAGCATATTCCTTCCAAACATCCTTAACAAATACCTGAAATCAGAAGATCAAGTTTTAAAAATAAAACAGAATAACCATAGCAGTAGAAATGTAAAAATTGCACAAGAGCTACTGATTAAATATACTGATTCATGAAACATAAGCCAAAGACTTTAGTTTTAGAGTTCAGTTATGCTACAAACATCAACACCGATTACAGAACCAAAAACAAAATATACATGAATCGGTTAGTGGGGTTCACTTTAAAAAAAAAATTATCCATCTATTTATATTTGTGTCCAAATTTGTGATTGATTGCTGTGTCCGTAGGACTTATTCTTTAGAGTTTAGTATAGTCCACTCTTAAGAAAAAATTTCTATAATTAAGGAGTTTAATGAAGCACCATAAAATAGGACAACCCAAAGAAAGGAAAAGCCATCAATGTTGGAGAGTTTTAAGGAAAACCCACCAAAAATTACTTCTTTACGTAATCCAAAAGACCTAAAAACTGGAAAATAAAGGTGAAATTTATTGAAAATCAACCACAAGTATAGAAACTTTGTTAAGGCCAAAGCCTTAAAACAACCAAAATGTTAACCTACAATTGATTTGAATGACAATGTGTGAAACTGAAATCCATTGAGGGGAGAAAGAGGATCTAAGAACAAAAACTTCTTAATTTTAAGAGAGAAACACTAAATTATGACAAAAATGATAAATAAGTCCAAAATTAAAGGGGAAGTAACGACAAAACTTTACAAAAAGTAAATCAAAATTAAAAAATCTATGAGAAACAAGAAAGAGAACGCAATCGCCCCAAACTAATCACCAAACACAAACTCCAAACACACAGAAAATAACCTCAGCATAAAATTTATGACCTAAGGTCCTAACTTTCCAAGATCCATGCACATGCATGATTAATTATACACACACAAATGCATATGTATGTGCAATTATTGATGGAAAACAAAAATTGATCAAGACCCAGAAGACGAAATGAGTTGAATTACTTGAAAGAAAAAAAAAACTATGAGAAACAACAAAAGGATTGAACCCAATTGCCCCCCAAATCACAAAAATCTAAACTCCGATTTAAACACAGATCAGATGACCTCAGCATAACTTCCCAAGATCATAAAGAAACCTAATTTCCAAGACCCATGTACATGCACAAAAAAAATGCATATGTAAATATGTAATTATTGAAGAAAAACAGAAATTGATCAAGACCCAGAAGATGAAATGAGTTGAACCACCTGATACTCATCCCCAAACTCCAATCTGAAGGCATCCCTAATGGCCTCCGCCGAGGCACGGTGGCCGCCACCAGTATCACTCATCAAGATCAGCACATTCTTGGTCCTCTCAGCCCCAATCTGCACCATCTCCATCGTCCCTTCCTCTTCCTGAATCTCATACTTACATCTCTTCTGGCTGCTTCCGCTGCCAAATCCATAAACCCCAACTCTCTGGAACACCGAGTTGAGCGACGATGATTTTCTCGTCGGCGCCACCGTCATCGCCATATCTATATATACAAATCTTTGAAAATTTGTATATATAAATTGAAAAAAAAAAAAATGATTCCAAATGATTTCAAAAACCCAGTAATCAAATTGCTAAAGAGAGTATGTATATATAAATTGATTCCAACCTATACGACAAAAATTTCAGAAACCCAGAAAAATCATAAATAGAATTGGCTAAAGAGAGCCGGAGAGAGAGAGAGAGAGAGAGTGTTGGTTGGCGGAATCGGAAAGGTTGTTTTCTGTTGAAGAGGAGAGAGAGAGAGAGAGAGAGAGGTCGGTTGTTTGCGTGCGTGAGTGAGTGATTGTTGGATGCTTGAACGATGCCAGGAACGTTTGGTGGCAGAGGAGAGGGAGAGAGGTATTCATAGCCGTCCGATTTCGCATCTTGGGGTCGGAATGTCCTGATTTCTGATTGGGTAGATTCCATATACCCTGAAATGAAAGTTTGATTATTTCTAGGCTGGGCCCATCTAAAAATAATCGGCTTCCTAATTTTGTTTTTAGCCCCGGTAGAGAGCTTGAAAATTGAGGTTTGAATTTGGCTCGAAAACAGAGGTGAAGGAGGAGGAAGGAGGAAGGAGGAAGAAGAAGAAGAAGAAGAGAAGGAGGAAGGAGGAGAAGAAAGAGAAGCAGAATTGGAGGAGTGATGATCTACCGACGAGCCGACGATTGATGACGATTTATTTATTTACTCTCTTCTCTCGCCTGTGTTCAAACGAAGAAGACGAAGAAGAAAAGGAAGAAAGAAAGAAAGAAAGAAAGAAAGAAAGAAAAAAAAGAAAGAAAGAAAAGGAAAAAAAAAAAAATCGAAACGCAAAACGACATCGTTTTGCGTTTTGAGCCAAATTCGAGCCGTGATTTCGGGCCCTCAAACATTTTTCTTTTGTTTTTCAAAAAATGCTTTTTAAAAAATTGAGCTCCGCTATGTGGGTCGAAAGTTTGATTTAAATAGTTCGAATTTGATTTTCTATTTGTTATGTGCATCTGATCCAATAATGCTTGGTGTCTCGACAATTAGATGATTGAATGCCTCGAATCATCGTCTCTCTTCGTGGCGTCTCTCTCTCTTTATCTCTCTCTCACTCTTCTATTCAAACCCCAAACCCAAGTAGCTCAGGCTCTCTTCTCTCATCCCTCTCATTCTCTCGCTCGCTTTTAACCCTCTCATCCTGTCATTCCTCTCGTCGCTGTATCATTCTTTCTATCGTCTTCATCAAACCACCGGAGCCCTCCTCACTGCATCGTCGTCATCAAATCACTAGAGCTGTCGTTGGTGCCTTGGACTCTCATCACCTACCAGAAAAAGCATCTCTCTCTCTCTCTGGTAAGTCCCAACATCGCAGTACCTTGGGTTTGGATTTTGGGTTTGTAAATCAGAAATTGGGGCTTTTTATATTAGTTTAGATTTGAATCTATATATCAGAAATTGGATTTGAATTTGTGAATCAGAAATTGAGGCTTTTGAATTTGTACATCGCGAATGTGTGTTAATTGAGAAAAAAAAGTGGTAAAAATTAGATTTAACTGTGTGAAGATTATGTTAATTGACAAAAACTACATTTTGTGAGATTTAATGGTCAGCTAAGTTGCTGCTAAAATGGATGGATGTATTGTAACTTGGCTTAACCTGAATTTTTTTGTCTTAATTTCCTCTTGATTTTTTTGGCTGAACCTGAACCATGTGAGGAGTGTTGAAATCTTACCTAAGAAGAATGTTATCCTATGCCTCTCTCTCTTCACTTCTGGTCTTAAGATGTTCATCCCTTTACTTCGGTTTGAGTTCGAAAAATGCTTAATGAATGTAGCTTCAACCCTGTCCATAAGTTTATTCACCTGTAATTTTCCAAATTGAATCATCAGATTTTTCAATGTTTTCTTTTCTTTTTCAGAGCACCTAAGAAAGCTACTTTGTTTTATATTATAACTTGAAATGATTATTCTTGACTTATATTAGTGCCCATGTATTGACCTCATCAGAGCTGCCAAGGTAGGAGTTGTCTGCCATCTTCAAGTAAGCTTTTGATGCATTTCTTGAAGTTTCTGCAACAATTAGGTATAAACAAAAACTTTAGTAAAAATAATTATTTAGATTGCTAAGATAGAAAGAGAATTCAAATTTTTGAGATAGAAAAATACCTTATCATATTTCTTCATGATCTTTGTAAATGCCAACATATTCAAGAAGTTGTTCATTTATTACCAAAAAGATCAAACACAGTTCTATGCAAAAAGCTAACTGAATTTTTCAAAAATAGGAGGAAAAAAAATAAAATAAAGTAAAGTTAAAAAGTTGAGTCTAGTCCACTTAATATTTTTGGTTGAACCTGAATGCATTGTTAGGGAGTTTCTGGATTGGGTTTTTAGATCATTAATGGTCAGCTAAGTTGTCAGAATGGATGGATGTCTCAGAACTTGTAAGATTTCAGGTTTCTTGCTGCTACTTGGTTGATATTTACAAAGATGATTTTGAAGAGTTTTGCCTAATTGCTCACTGCCTAATCTATCTACCAACCTTCATCACTTCTTTGTTGTTGTGATATTATAGATGTCAAGTTCAAGTGTCGGATCATTTGACATATCATAACAAGAATTGCAGTAGATGTCAGAGAAGACTACCTATTTGGATTTTTGAAACCGAACGAAACAAAACAAATTATTTTACTCGTGTGATAACTGCGGCAGTTTCATTGGATGGTGTTTGCCAATAAATGGAAGTGATGGAATTGGAAGACAGTTTAAAGGAGAAGTGCAAATGGACCATGTGCACCTCAACGACGACGTCGAGCAACATGTAACGATAAAGCTGCAAAAATTGGAAATGTTAATAAAACATGGGTTTTTCCTCTTGTTTGTAATTGGTATAGGGGTACTTATGAAAATCTAGTAATGTATTTGTTAGTTAGGATTGCTAATTATGTAGCATGGTTTGTGTTTTGACTAACAAACAAGTGTAATATATTTTGTATTTTGCTCATTTTTAGTGAATACTTGTGTTTTGTTCATTAGAGTTTGTTATTGTCTCTTTTTCTGCTATTTGGCTTGATGCATTCTTATTGTATTAAATTTCAACTTTCATTTGCTTGAGCACACCTCCTTCCCTATTTATCACTACCAGTGCCACCACTTCTTGCATCTCTCTCTCTATATGAGAATGGATTTGAGCACTTGAGTTAAGCAACAGGTACATTACAATTTAAAAGTTTGTGAACACATGTACATTAGTTGAGTTGAGCAGATGTACATGTACAATTGTGAACACATGTACATTACAATTTAAAAGTTTGTTGTACAGGTAGAACACATGTTTGACATTATAAATATAAATTTTCTCTCTTATTTTTGGTCTTTTTTTTCTTTTTTTTTTGGGGCATAATTAAATGACAAACAACAGCTCAAAAACAAAACCTAAACCAAGTCAAGCACCAACTATGAATACTATGAAAGCTATAGCTTCAGGTTTGCAACATGGAACAAGGCAACCCTCAATCCATAAAAGCTAAGGACAGTTTGACCATAGTGCTGCTCACCCTGCTCACATTTGTAATGTACCTGTTGCTCTGAAACTAGGGTCACATTTCTATTAATTTCTAAGAAAATTGAATAATAAAACCTGGAAGGCTCACATTCATTAGTACCCTATGAAAGCAATTCAATCCAAACTCATTCACATACAACACAAAATAAATAGGGTAAGTATTCATGAAATTCACCAAAACCTAACTTAGTCATTTACATCATTAAGTACAAAAAGATACAAAACACAAAACAAATTTTTGATTACATCCATGAAACAAACAAACTTAGTCATTTACATGATAAACTGCAAAAACAAACAAAACACAATGACATAAATCATTGCCTTGAAGTTCTTCTCCATCCTTTGAAGCCTTCTACCTAACTCAAGCCTTAGATCGTTTAATTCTTCTTCTGTTCTTATAGCTTTTCGAAGTCTAACATTGGAACAAATTGTGGAGCTAGTGTCGTCATCATCCTCATTTGCGAATTTAAAGTAATTACAGTGTTCCTTATGACTCTACAATGTATCATGATTAGTCAATCAAATCACAGAAATGACTTTGTAAATAGTAAAAGATCAATTTCTATAATAGATACTTACATATTTCGATAGGCAAACAAAGAACAAACGTCCTTTGAAGTAATTTCGATGAGTAAAGTCAGGACCAAGTCAAAAACACCTTAAAAAAAATACTATAAGCTTCAGGTTTGCTATAGCTTTAGGTTTGCAATAAAAGCTAAACCAAGTCAAACACTAACTATGAATACTATGAAAGCTTCATCTCAATTTGTTCGTGATTATTAGCAAGTTGATTGGAGTAAAATCAGGACCAACTACATAATCAACTTGGGGGATAGCATGACAAACATGATCAACTTTTGCAGCTTATTATTTCAGCTGGACAATGATAAAAGGACACAGCTGCAAACCAACTTCAAAAGCCAAAAATTCAAAAAGTAGGTGGTAATAAAGAACACAAATGAACCGACCACATGAAAAACAATACATACATTTGCTTGTTATTACACTCAATAGTGATACATGAAAAGAATAAAAAAAATTCAAAGAATTGCTTCACATCTCTATCAACAACAAACTAGACTCCTCTTGATCTGTACAAATTAATTAACCCAGCAACTACTAGTGTTCTTAGTGAAAAGGGAGAGACTTAATCATCAAATAATTATTTTTAACCTTCCATAGATTATTTTTAAATATTAACACAATAATATTTATCAAACTTATCATTTATTTATAATTAATTTTTTCAAATGCTTGGATTTATAGTTTAATGCTTAAATGATAAATATTTACAAAAATTAACTAATTTCTCAAATGGCAATGCAGATAAGATTGCAAATATTTCCGATGGTTTTGGTTACCCCCTTCATCAACCGGACCAGCGATCTTCTTGCGAAGGTATTCAATGGTATAAATCGAGCTTCGAAATTGGTCATTGTAAGGTATTTATGGAATCGACTAATTTGTACAACAATTAGTCATAATTGACTAATTTCTACAAACATTGAAGCCAAAACATAAACCCTAGATTTTGGATTTTAGGTTTACGTCAAATTCTGAGTCTTCTCGTACGTTTACCTCAGATTCCGTATCGTTCGCCGTCGTTCGCTAACGTTCGCCGTCGTTTGTCCTCGTTAAATGCGTCGATCAGAGAGCGATCAGAGATGATAAGGATGAGAGAGATGACAGAGGTCTTGGATGAGAGATCTGCTGAGCAGAGGTGAGAATGAGTAGAGAGATCTGCTAGTGAGAGTGAGTAGAGAGGATGAGAGCTGCTGCTGTTCCAATGGGTTTTGGGTTGGAATGAGTTAGAGAGAATACATAGAGAGGAGAGATATTTGACTCAATTTTGACTCAGTTTTGGGCCACTCGAGCCAGGGCCTTTTGAGCTACGAAGCTTTTTTCCAAAAAATTTTAGGTTGAATTTGGTTTAATTTTAAAATTATGATTTAAGTGTAGAATTATATTTTGAATTTGTGAGTTTTTAAATGATGATTTGAAAAGAGAAGATTCATTTGTTATGAGTTTTGAAAAAAAAAATAAATTGAATTTTAAATTGAGTTTTGAATTTTTGAAATGAGAAAATTTGTTTGGTTATGAATTTTGAAAAAAAAATTCAAAATTTAATTTAAAAACTTATAATTCATAACCAAACACACAATTCAAAACTCTGTTAAAAATTCTATTCAAAACTCATAACTAAACTCTTTTTGAAATTCAATTCAAAAAAATAATTTTTTTAGTTAAAAAATATTTAAGAAATTCTGAAAATATTTTTTGATTTAAAATATTACAAAAAAATAAAAAATATATTTTTTTTAAAAAAATATTCAATTAGTGCTTTAAAATTACTTTTGATTGTGTATTTGGTTGGAATTGTTTTTTAAAAATATTTTTGTTTTAAAATGTTTTTTATTTTTTAAAAATTACTGTCGCAAATCAGTTACTATTTATTGTATTGTTATTTTCAAATAAATGACCAAATAATTTGTCATTTTCGTATATATGAGCAATTCAAAAATGTTTACTACACAAAATATACAATCAAAAATATTTGGATGATTATCTAAAGATTAGATAATCATCCAAAATTTTCAAACAATCTCCCCACAGTGTTGTTTTTGATCTGTTTTGGAGAAAAGAAAACTCCCGCTCAATTTTTGATCCCCTAAATGTTGGGTTAACAATTTTGTTAGCATAGATTCACTTTTACCAAACTTAATTAAACATGATAATAAATTGAAAAATACTAATGGTTTCACTTGATTGTATATACAATTCTAACAAAAAGAATCTTCACATGATTTCATAATGTTACAATTCTACCCATGACCAACATGATTTTCCCACATAGTATTAGCAACTACGTCCCTCAAGTTTGATTGATACGTCAACTCATGTTGTGACATATCCACATACTTAGCTTGGCTTATAGCAAACCCCTCTGCTGCCGCTTTAGCCGCCATTTCATTATCAGCTTCCATGAAGAATGGGTCCATAGTTGCATGCAAACGGATCCAATTGTGCACTACACAACATGCAATCACAAGGGGTCCTTGTAGTGTTGACTTATAATTGGACACGGACCGCAATATTGGAAAGCGTTTCTTGAGTACCCCAAATGTTCCTTCTATAACATTCTGTAATGATGAATGTCGGTGGTTAAACAATTCCTTGGGTCCATAATAACTACGGCCATGAAACTCTTGCAAGTGATAGCATTGTGAACGAAATGGGGCAAGAAATGCTGGCATATTTATAAACCTGACATCCACTAAATAATACTTGAATGTTTGTAACGCTCCGTCAAAAACATGTAAACAAATATCATTTTTTGAAATATTATAGTATATTATTTTGTAACACTAACCATGAGGTGAGTGTGGAAAATGTAAAGCAGCTCTTGTAATTGAGTCAATTAAAATTGCATTATTGTGGGCTCTTCTTTCCCATCTAAAATTGATAAATGTGAACAACATGTCAAAGTCACAAGCTGTGAGTACATTTGCGATACTATGGCTTTGCGACCACAGAATGTATTCTGTCTTGAGGCAGGGACCCAGCGTCCACCAATGTGCCATTGATAAAACCGACACAATCCTACATTATATTATCAGTTTTACGTTCAACGTGACACAAACATAGATATTACTTTTAAAACATAACAAAAGAAATTCTTCGTTTCCGTTATTGCTAATTTGCATGTCAAAGATATAGTCATACCTTGAACCATAGAAAAAACCTCCTATCAATTAAATTTTTTTTCGGTGTTTCCGCTCGGTTTCATGGTTAAATAACCGTTGTTACAAGCTTGCATAGTGCACAGATTTTGATGTGCCGACAATTAGTTTCAGTGGAGTGTTAAAACCTGTCAGCCAATAGCCTATGCTAGGCCTTTTGTGTGCATGTATATAAAAAAATGTCAAGTGATTCCTCGAAATTGATAAGCATTTTTTCCATATTCACAAAGCCATTGCGAACTAAGGCATCTTTCAATAAAATGAAGGTTGCGGCATCCATTCGCATTATGTCCATAATTGTTTTTGGATGGCCATTTAATAAATTGAAGATATAGTCGTCACCTTTGAGTAGACAAGTTCGATGTGGTTGTCTTGTGGTTGACGCATTCATATAAGCAATCATCAAGAAGTCCATAAAATCTTCCATAACTTCATCCTCCTCTGATGAGCTTACCATTGTATTGTTTTCCATATCAGATGACATATTTTTTTTGGCTACATAGTAATAAAAACACAATTATTCTAACTATTAAAAAAGGGGATAACTGTTATCATTATTCATGAACATGAAATTAGCCTCTCTAATAAATTAGATGGCCTTAGTCAGATATTGAAGTAAAAACAAATATATATATACACAATGTATACAGGTTAATATTTATTCATTTTGTTTGACATGATGACCCAAAAAAAATATATATGTAATGAACATCATGAAAATTGAATTAATCATTAAAAAACAATGGGACTGTCACAAGAGGATCACAGAAATAGAAAACATAAACATACAAAGAAGAAAAAAAAAATACAACAAGACATGAATCGAAGGGAAAAAAAACAAAAAAAAACTCTTAGAAACATGTTTCACAGCCACTAAAATAACCACAAATTCCACCAAAGACACAGCTTCACGGATGACTACAAAGCTAGGACCATTGACAGGCGCATATGCGCAGGAGTGCGCATAAAAAACCTCCGCCATTCCTTATCTTTGAATAGTGTCAATGCCTCAACATACTGCACCGGTGGTATGTCCCCCAACTGAAGCAGGGCATTTTCATATGCGTCAAGAGAATAGTCATCACCACCTGCTCTTACAGCCTCCGTGTCTATTGATTGTGCATGTGACTATTCTGTCTTTGCCTGTGCATAGGCAGTGAAAGCTGTGCAAATATCATCAAAGCCACCTGACCTTGACTTTTTGGGGCGACCATTATCACTCTAACTATGGCCCCTCCTGTGACTTTTGCCCTTAGATGTTTCCATGTAGTTATCTCCAAATGCATCAACAGGAATGGTATCTGCTACATTACTACCTCCAGCTCTAGGAGACCAAAATTTGTTAAGTATATTGTCTTTTTCATCGGAGTTAGGGGCCCCTTGTGTGGATGCACGGGCCAAGGCCCTTGTGGCACAGTAGTGTTCTACAATTTCGGTCATTTCGTCAAAATACACAAACCCTTTACTCCTTAGCTTCTTTATATTTTTTGATGCCTACCTCCAATTGCAAAATATTAACATAAGCCTATGGTACGTGTAACAAAATTTTACGAATATATCTAAAAAAAAGCTACATGTTCATTGATAATACCTTATCCCAAAAGTCATCAGGTGCAATAACAGTTCCTACAATCGAATCTCATCTAAGACCAGTCTGCGGCTGAAGCCGCTTGGAATTTATGTGGTCAGCTTTAAGTCGTTGATATTTTTCTCTCACCTTTTTTGGTGTGTATTGGAACCCATAGGCATTTTGCAACTCAATTACAAAATGGGTCCAATGCTTCGACGTCCAGACAGTGCTTTGGCCTCTTTGAGAAATCTAGAAATCCCCTAGATGTTGATTCGTGATTATGTATCAATTTTAAGCAGTATATAACAATCCCAATCAAACAATCAAGACAAGTCGACACAACGATTTTACGTGGAAAAATCATAATTGGACACCTCCAATTGTGATAAAAAACCACGGGCAAAAGCCACAAAACAATCCACTAAAAGCGAATCCACGCCCGAATTGAACTAACCCCTATGTGCCTCTTCCAACCCCGTCTTCACCTCAGAATTGTGTTGACGATGAGCCACTCCAGAATCCACCAAAGCTTCAGGCTCGAATTCTTCAGAATCCACCGAAGAACAACTCTCTCTTCTTTTGTGTAGAACAAACAAATAATCCTTTGATGTATACTCTTTAAATCATGAGTTGAATACTCAATCAAAACATCAAAGAAAACTAGCAAAATATCCTTAGATATAAACCTTAATATCTAAAAAGAAGATCTGGAGAAGTAATCTTAGATTTGGAGCAACTTGTGAATTTATAGAATCTGAAATCGTGAGGTCCGCTCGAGCGTAGGAATTAACGCTCGAGTGGGGACTCTATATGACGTGTTCCGCACTAGGGTGTACGCTCGAGCAGGGAAATGGACGCTCGAGCGTGAAAACACGAATCACAGTATATTTGCAGACTCCCCAAACTTCTGAAACTCAGCATTCTCCGCTCGAGCGGGGGAATGTCCGCTCGAGCGGACATGCAACTTTGAATGCATTTTTGCATTTTGCTTTAGGGGCACTGCCCTTCGACCCTCTGAGCTGACCAGGCAGCTCGACCCCCGTCATAATCAGCGAAGTGGTAATCTTGAAAGCATTAACATCACAAACTTCTCTGCAAGGTTTGATTCGGGTTGGATTCGCATCTAATAAACTCATAGCCTCACTGAAATAAAAGTGCGAAAACAAGTACAACTAAAAGGAGTTTTGTCAAACGGGGTTGCCAAGAATAAAAACCTAACACTCTTGATTGGTTCCATTGCACCTAAGAAAAACTATTCCATACAACCTCATGTTTCCGTAAGAATGCAAGAAAACCAATTACAAAACAGTTCTGTGTCAGTTAACGTGTTGAAATATGATAAATTAAGATAAATTCCAACATATATTAAAAGTCTTTGTTGCCAAATCGAAGTTTAAACAAGCTCATAAGAAAGCAGAAGAATAAACAAAACAAAGAAGCAGTAAAAAATGGTCGAACCACCAAGGTGTAGTCGACCGGTCGGTCGATCAGCTGAAAATCTAGGTGGACAATCGACGAAACAATGTTTGCCCAGATTAGACAGAACCTATTCCACTTTTTAGCTATTCCATACTAGATCGACTGAAGGAAATAGTACATACCAAACGAGCAAAGGTTGATTAGTTGTCACCGGTGACGGAGTGGCTACAGAGATTGGATGTGTAATGCTTCGTACGCCATCTGGTTCCAGAAAAGGCTTCATAAATATGACCTAACACAAACAAATTTGGGAATTAAGCTTCCAATTGTCTAGTTACATATAGACCCATATGTATATTTGGAGAGAAATTTATGAAAAATGGTACCTCTTTGTTGTCGTTGCTTTGTTATCCAGAGGGTGAATCGACCACAACACACAAACTGAAAGTCAATTGATTTGTGGGAGCTCATCGATGCCAATTTATGAGTGAGAAGGAATCGGTTCACAGGCATGGTTTGGATTTGAAGGTCAGAGTATTTCACAAAGAGAGAAGGAAGTGATTGAAGAGCTGCAGATTCTTGTGAGCTACCCGTGAAGCATCTTCTTCAGCTTTGATCTTCTTTGGCATGTGAACATTCAACTTTGTAGACGAATATGGAAGAACCTTTTCAGAATGAAGAAGACGAAAAAGAGGGTTTGTACGAAAATGTGAGAGCTTTGGACTTGGAAGGAGCTCTGCCAAACATGTTATGAAATGTGTTTTGAAATGTCAGGTTGAAATCAATTTTTGAAAACTATATCCAAACAGAGGGTTCACATATCAGGGTAGAATTATGATTCCAGCCCTCAACCAAACACAGCCTTACTTTTTTATTTTTAATGAATTTTTTTAATATTTGAAGTATTTTTTTTTAAAAATAAATAAATTTAAACACACCTAACATAAATACACTTAAAAAGTATAATATTTGTGAAAAAAAATCTTTAAAAAATTCATTAAATACCACAAATACAAAAAAGAAATGAAAATTCAATATATTTTTCATATTTTTGTGTATTTATTAATTTTTTAAAATATTTTTTCACAAATATTTTACTATTTAGATATATTTAAGTAAGGTGCATCTAAAAAAGTAAAAAAATTACTTAAAATTTTAAAAATATTCACTAAAAAGAAAATGAAAAATAAAAAACTCAATTTCTAAAAATTTGAATTCAGAAAACTAAAATCAAGCATACTAAATAATTTTAATTTTTTCTTTTAAATGGCATTGTTGATTACATAAATTCAGCTTTAAAAAAAATTAAATGACACTTTAACCCTTCAACTAGGGGCAGTTGTCACTTTGTCTCACTTCAAAAAAGAAAAAGAAAAAGATAAATTATAAATGTATCCTTTGAGTTTACTTAAAATATGATTTATCTCTTATAATTTTAAAAATTATATTTTGCCTAATAAATTATCTCAATCAACAATTTTTAATGATATTAAAATATATTTCAATTAATAATTCAACTAATTTTATTACTATATAAGAGTGCAGGTAGAAAAAAAATCAATTAATTCTATTAAATAAAATATTCGTAAAATGATATATTCTTAATTTTTCAAACTGTAGTTAGTAATCAAGTAAACTCAGAGTAAAAAATTACAAATATACTACCTCATATTTACTTAAAATAATAATTACCCCCTTATAGTTTGAAAATTACATTTCTTCCTTTTAAAATTTCTAATCGCATAACAAATAATTATTTTTATTAATTAATCATTAAGTCGATTAACAATTTTAGTAATTTTATTATTGTATGGAAGGATAGTTGGAAATTTTATTTTATTTTTATCAATTCTGTTAAATAACACTTACGAGGGAACATTTGAAATTTTCAGAATCACATACATTAATTTGTATTTAAAAAAAATCTCAAATAATGTATTTATAATTTATCTAAAAAAATATTATATTTTACCTTCTAGTTTTTAAATTTATTTCAATTTCAACATTCTATTATAAAAGATGACTGTACTAATTTTATTATCAAGATGCTCACTCAAGAAAAATATATATATATCTTACATCTATGCATATAAATCATGTCTTTAATGAATATTTTGAACATAACATCATGCTATTTTTCATTCTGTTTTCATACTAAAATTTTAATAGAATGTTGAAATGAAAACAAATCAAATAATTAAAGAAACAAATCAAATGATTAAAGAGGCAAAATATAACAAATTTTAATTGAAAAGATAAAGTGACAAGGACCGTGATTGAATGGGATAAAATGTAATCAACACCCTCAAAATAAAGATTAAAGTAACAGGCTTGGCTATATATATTTTTAAAATCTAGAAATGGCAAGCTTATGTAGTTTTTGTTGGAAATGGTTATAAAATTCTGGGTAAAAATTAAATTTTTTTTTTATGTTTGGTCTAATTTTTAGGTGGGCCCCGTGCATCGATTTACATGGGTCAAAGTGGTAACGCGTTCTATGCCGCGTTGTGATTCACGTGGTATATTTGGTTGTTCAAAACCATTACCGAGTGAATGGGAAATTGAAGCCAAAGTAAGCTCCATGGAAATGGAGTTTTGGTGAAAATTCCTTAAAGGTTGAATAAGGCTTGTCCCACATTGATTTGGTGGGAGGTTTTGAGAGGGTTTATAAGGCATGGGTTTGGTACTTGGGGTGTGCCCCAAGGGGTACCCAAGTGTTTTAGAGGGAGAGGTTATGGACAAAATGGGCTAGACCCATTGGACCCAAAAACCACCACACGCGCGCGCGCCACCGTCCGTCCGGTCGGTTGGGTTGGGCTTATTCGACCCAATACTAATCTTTTTGGGCAAAAAACATTTGAAAGAATTCAAATTAAATTGGTTTGGATTTTATGTTCATCCAAACAAGGCTCTTCCTGTAATTAAACTGGTTTGTATTTGTTGTTCATCCAAACAGGACCCTTCCCGTTTTTGAACCCAACAGATTTAAACCTGTTTGAATTTCAAACCAAACAGTGCCTAACCTGTTTTAATCTGTTTAATTCAAATTGAATAGGTACAGTACCTGTTTATTTCAAAACCAAGAGCCACCAATACATCTATATATAGACCAGCCTCCCATTTGGATTTTAACTCCAATTTTCGTACTTCTTACGCCTTTTAGATCTCGCCATATTCTGCATTTTATTTACGAAAGAAAGAGTGTAAACATTTTGTGTGTGTTCGACGGACGAATAAATTGTAGTCTTTGCATTTATTCGTTGATAGATCATTTCATCTGGGAGATAGACGTCCAAATTCCGAAAGCTTAGTGGAGAGGCGAATCGTCTTAAGGACACAGTGTTAAACACTGGACTTGATCAGAAAAATCATTCAAAGAAATTAACCAAGTAAGTTGTTTAATTTTATTCTGTTTTTAATTTGTTTATTTAATCAGATTTTAATTTTGTTTTTGTAACAAAATAAAATCTGTTATTTATTTATATTTCGAGTTTGATTTTTGTAATCAAACATATTCTCTCATTTTCTTTATTTCTTTAATTCTAATTGTTGTTTTGTACACAATAGAATTAATATCTTTTAAATACAGTGAAGATTGCCTAACAATCTTAAGACAGATTCCTTTTTGGTATCTTCATTGTATTTAATTTTACATTTACAAAGTAATATTCTGGTTGGAAAAACAAATAGTGATTTATGCTATTTGACAGATAGTAGTAATATACTGTCTCTTTTCTTTGACAACTAGTAGTACGATACTGGTGTCATTAACAATTTCAGAATATTATTTGGTATTACAGAAAATTATTTTGGTATTTTATTTTTCCTGTTTTAGTAACAAGGAAAATAAAATTATTTTGTGTTATAATTTATTTTCTAGTTTTAGTAACTAGAAAATTAATTTGTGTTTTAATTTTTTCTGATTTTTGTAATTAGAGATTATGGCTACTACAACTGAAACTGCATCTGGCAGTGGTATTCCTGTTGTTATACCAACTTCGGTCCCTATTCAGAACCATGTTCATGTACCAATCAATCATGGAGAAAACGAGAAAAATTTAACGCATCGAAGTTTAAGAGATGGCAGCAGAAGATGTTGTTCTATCTTACAACTCTTAATTTGGCCCGGTTTCTCCATGAAGAGGCTCCAGCACTTAAAGAGGGTGAAAGTGATCGGCAAGTTGTTGCCGCTGTAGATGCTTGGAAACATTCAGATTTCTGCGTGAAACTACATCCTCAATGGCCTTGACAACATGTGTATAATGTATCTGATCCTCTGAAATCGAAAAGAATTATGAGATTCTTTGGAGAAGAAATACAAAACGAAGATGCCTTGACGAAGAAATTTGTCGTCGGTAAATTTCTGGATTTTGTTATGGTAGACTCCCAAACGGTAATATCTCAAGTTCAAAGTTTTCAGATAATTTTGCATGATATTCATTCTGAAGGTATGACTCTTAGCAAATCTTTCCAAGTCGCTGCTTTGGTGGAAAAGTTACCACCGGCCTGGAAAGATTTCAAAAATTATTTAAAACATAAACGCAAAGAGATGACCATGGATGAGTTAATTGTAAGATTAAGAATTGAGGAAGATAACCGAAAGGCTGAAAAGAAGAATGGGAAAAATCCCATTGAGTCCAAGGCTAATGTGGTTGAACAAGTTCAAAAACCACATAACAAAAAGAGGAAGTTTACTGGAGATGGTCCTAAACAAGGCAACAACAATGGCAACAAGAAGTTCAAAGGAAAATGCTATAACTGTGGCAAGACTGGACATCGAGCTTCTGACTGCCGCCGTCCTAAGAAAGATCATGGAAGTACAAGTAAGAAGACCACTAATCAGGCCAATGTAACAGAATTGGATTACATTTCTGATGGAGTAAATGACATCAACCTCTCTGCTGTGGTGTCTGAGGCTAACTTGGTTGGGAATCCCAAAGAGTGGTGGGTTGACCTTTGGAGCAACTCGTCACATTTGTGCGGACAAGAAGATGTTCACTACCTACAATGAGGCCGCAAATGGTAAGCAACTTTTATGGGAAATTCTTCTACTTCTACCGTGGTGGACAAGGAAAAGTGATCTTGAAGATGACATCTGGAAAGAACTGACCCTCAACAACGTACTGCATGTACCTGACATCCGGAAGAATTTAGTTTCTGGTTCTTTGTTAAGTAAAAATGGTTTTAGGCTTGTTTTTGAGTCTGATAAGTTTGTATTAACAAAGAGTGGTATGTATGTTGGTAAGGGATACATGAGTGATGGTCTCTTTAAACTTAATGTAATGACAGTTGTACCAAAAGTTGCTATGAATAAGAATAACACATCTTTTGCTTATATTCTTGAGTCAAATTTATGGCATGGTAGATTAGGACATGTGAATTTTGATGCTTTGCGTAGATTAATTGGTTTGGATTATATACCAAAGTTTGAAATTAATCCTAATCATAAATGTAAAGTTTGTGTAGAAGCAAAACTAACTAAGGCTCCATTTAAATCAGTTGAAAGGAAAACTGAACCTCTAGAATTAATTCATACCGATGTATGTGATCTAAAATTTATTCAAACTAGAGGAGGTAAAAAGTATTTCATAACATTTATCGATGATTGCACAAGATATTTGTAGACGTCCCCCGTGGGCTTCGCTCTACAGTTCGGACTCGATTTGTGTCGGTTCTAAATCTGAACCAAAGAGTCCAAATCCGGCAAATCGTTTGAGAAAACAGATTTTTTTGAAAAGTAGTGCCAAACATGGACTCTTTAGCGATTCTGAAGTCGCCACCTAAATATTTTTTAAAATGGGAAATTTTGGAAACCACGACTTAGAAGAATGCGTGTCCGTCATAACCAAAGTTGACTTGGCTCGGAGCTTGGGTACGATCGGGAAGGTCATTTATGAGCACCCTTCGCCCGGTCCGAAGACCGGCCTCTACTAACCGTGATATCCGTTTTTGAAAACATTATGCGTTCTTATTCCGGTTATTAACCTAGAATTACTATGTGATGCGCACAACACAAAAGTATAGACTAGATCGTCTAACTTGGAAATAAACATTGCATATCCGCTTTTGTCTCGAAAAACGTGTTAGATTTCTTTGGCTACTCGCAAGTAGGCTAAAATACGGATTTCAACGAGTTGTTCCAACTCAGGCAATCCAACCTCCACCCACAGGCATTCAAATAGTTTATCATGTAAGCAACTAGCCGCATGGTAAGCCTACTATCATGGTAAACATTCACACGCATGCGATATGCTAAAGCCGTAAACACTTACCTCGTACTCCGCGCCAAAACAAGAAACTGGTTAGCAAACATGCATGACCTAGTTCATGTTGAGTGGCTAATGCAACACAGGCAGAAATGCAATCTAGAGTAGGCTCGGCTAACCCTAAACATGGCATGTGAAATGCGCGAGTAGCATGTATTCAATTTGGAAATTGAAAGTTACGATGCAGTTTGTATGATGTCTAGAGCAGGTGCATGTAAACAAATGCATGAATGCACACATGCATTGCATAAGGTATGCTAAAGTAGACGTGCCTTAATCTACCATAAGCAAGTAAATAAAAGGGATAGAAAGAAGTGGGGATTGGAAGACATGCACCCACTCACGCACACTTATTACAGTTGCGCCCTCGCTCGGAGGGACCGAAAGAATAATATACAGAACCGAATAATTAATTGACTATCCTAGCTAATTAAATATTACAAATCAATTAAATTAAATAAATAAACTAATTAATCTATTTAGCGATAAATGCCTCGGAAGGAGGCATTGCGCGTGTGCGGGACTCGCTTCGGACTGCCTTCTAGTGCAAGTGTGCCTCTGTTCCTCTGCTCTCCTTCTCGAAAATTCCCAAAACTCGGGAGTGCCTCTCGAGCAGGGAACTTCACCGCCGAGGCAGGAGCTACCGGCTAAGGAAGGAAGCCACCGCCCTGAATTTCATTATCGGTGCCAAGAAAAGCGGCCAAGACTAAAGAGTGCCGATCGTTTATCCTGCAGAACTGCAGAATCGACGGCAGAGAGAAACCAAAGGCAAGGCAATGCAAATCAAAGCATGTATGCACCAAGCACATCCTCATCATGCTATGGACTCAAGAGGGCATGTGCCTCGATTCCGGACCATCAATCGCGCATTTCCATGCGTGATGATCCTAAGAACCAAGAATGTACCTTCACTTTCAAATGTATGCAAAACACATAGGCACAAAAGGGGTACCAAACCTCTATCAAACTCACTTCAAGAGGCTTGGTATGCATGTTAATGTGGTGCAATCCTAAGCATGTCATCTAGGATGCAAGATGGACAATATGATGCATTTATGCAAGCATACAAACAAGCATATAATACAAGCATGCAATCCAATGGAATAATGGACTTAGACATGAATTAGGCAACCCTAAAAGGCCTAAGATCAGTGGCCAACATGCCTAGAAAATGAGACCAAATGCACACACACATATGCAAGTGTTAAGGCCCAAGACTTAGGCAAACCAAAGCAATTCTCATGCATACTTAAAGAGGCCAAACATGGACTAATAGCATGCATTTAAAGCTCTGAAATTCATGTTAATCATGATGCCAAATCATGCAATAGAGCATTCCAAACAAAGCATGCAAATGGCCTAGGCTTAAAGCAAGTCAATAGGGCATTAAACCACACTTAGCACAATCATACATGGCAATATTCAAGCCCTCAAAGACAAAGTTTTAACACATAAAACTAAGCCTAAATGACCACCTAGATGGCATCTAGGAAGCATGGAATCTAAGGCATGCAATAAGGCCTAAACATAGAGCACTTAACACAAGCTCTTAAAGCATTAACAAGGCCACCAAGGCAATCAAACAAGCATGTATGAAGGACTGAAATGGCATGCTAGATGGTTCCAACCATCAAAAATAAAGCAAGCATGTCATACTACAAATTCATGCTTTTGAGGCCAACAAGCCAAATACAAAGAGGCTACCAAATACATGCCAAGATTAGCCAAAATAGCTATGGACAGAGTTGAATCATGGCAAAATAAGCTTACAAGCTTCACAAACCTAAGCTTAAAACATGCTAGAAAATAGGGCAAACAAACTAGACATGTTAAGGCATAAAAGAGGCATTACAAGGCAACTATACTAAGCATGTATAGGAGACCAAAACCGACTTGAAAACATGTTATATCATGGCAATATAAGCATGGAAAACAAGCCAAACATGCTCAACACACACTCAAACATGAAGCTCCTTAAGGAAGCAAAATTTGTCATTTTCAAGGACATCAAGGAGAGGGGGTAGCCCTCTCTTTCTTGAGACTTCAAGGCATGCTCTTCACCACTGAAATCCCTCAAGATTTCAGTGGTGAAGAGATCCTAAGGCCAAAGTCTCGGATCTCTCCAAAATAGCACAAAATGGGACCTTTTCCAAGGTCTAAAGGGGGTCAAACCTCCCCAAACCACAAAACACTCTTAATATACAATGAAGAGGGTTCAAAATCAGAACTTTTTTGTGTTATATACTAAGCTCAAAAACTATTTTAAAGCAAGTAAAAATAGAGTGCAAAAATGGGAAATAAAGGGTAGTTTTGCTTACCCTTGTAGCCTTCTTCACAAAGGTTGTGGTTGATGCTTCCTTGAGCTCAAAATCTGTCAAGAACCTCCAAGAACAGCCTCTAGAACCTCAGTTGCAAGGAGAGGGTGAAACACTAGGTGTTTTAGTACAATAGTGTGAACTAAACACCTAGTGTACTAAGAGAAAAGAGAGATATGATATATGTATCTAACTTAACCTAAAAACGAGCTCCAGCTCTCTAACAATGTCTAATGCTCAAAAATGCTAACCCTAAGCCAAGAGGGAGAGCTTTCTCTTATAGAACTTGTAAACTTACAAGCTAAGCAAACAAGACCTCATCCTCCATACACGTGTATGGAGGAAGCAATGCTCAAAAGTCATGCGAAAATATCTCGTAAAGCAAGTGCACAAGTCGGTCGCAAATTGGTCATTTCGCCCAAAATAGTGCCGACGGCACAAATAGTGCCGACCGGCACAATATAGTGCCGGTGACAACTCTAATGACCGGTGGCCTCTAGCCCCAAAGTGGTGTGTGGGGATGCCTCATGAAGCATTCTGCCTTCCAAGGCAAAACACAAGTGTTTGGTGCAAAACCAAACACAAGCAGAAGTTCGGAGGTCCTGAGGCAAGGCTCGCACAGCCGAGAACTCCGGGAACTCCAAACGAACACAAACATGGATAATCACCGAGTGTTCCAACGGTGACGTCCAAGTCTTGAGGACGGTCAAAAATGGGGTGTCTACAATATTGTTATGTTTATTTACTTAGAAGTAAAGATGAAGCCTTAGGAATGTTTAAACTCTACAAAACAGAAGTTGAAAATCAACTTGGTAAATCATTAAAATGGTTAGAAGTGATAGGGGTGGTGAATATGATGCACCTTTAAATGAATTTTGTGCACAACATGGCATTATTCACCAAACTACAGCCCCTTATTCTCCACAAAGAAAATGGAATTCTTGAAAGGAAGAATAGAACTCTAAAAGAAATGATGAATGCCATGTTACTAAGTTCAGCTACTACGTAACTTGTGGGGAAGCAATATTGTCGACTAATTATGTTCTTAATAGAATACCCCACAAGAAAACTAAAAGCATTCCTTATGAATTGTGGAAAGGTCGACCACCTTCCTACAAATACTTGAAAGTGTGGGGGTGTTTGGCAAAAGTTGAAGTTCCTGTTCCTAAAAAGACTAAGATTGGACCAAAAACAGTAGATGGTGTGTTTATTGGTTATGCTCAGAATAGTAGTGCATATCGGTTTCTGACTTATAAATTAGAAATACCTGATATAAATGTGAACACTATTATTGAGTCAAGGAATGCTGTGTTTTTTGAACATGTCTTTCCTTACAAGAAAGGACAGGAATTAAGTTCACAGAAAAGAACTTATGATTATACACAAAGTCAAGAGACTAATGACAATCAAACACAAGAGACTAGTAATAGTCTCAATCAAAAGGATTTAACTGATGATGAACCAAGAAGAAGTAAGAGAGCGAAAACATCAAAATCCTTTGGTCCAGATTTTCTGACATACTTGTTAGAAAATGAACCTCAAAACTTTATGGCAGCAATGACAGGTCCTGAAGCACCTTTGTGGAAAGAGGCAGTTAATAATGAAATTGAATCCATTATGCAAAATCATACTTGGGAATTGGTAGATCTTCCACCAGGTTCTAAACCTCTTGGATATAAATGGATATTCAAGAGAAAAATGAAAGCAGATGGTTCAATTGACAAGTATAAAGCTAGACTTGTAGTTAAAGGTTACAGACAAAAGGAAGGTCTGGATTATTTTGACACATACTCCCCTGTGACAAGAATAACATCCATTCGCATGCTTATTGCTATAGCAGCGTTGTTTAATTTAGAAATACATCAAATGGATGTTAAAACAGCTTTCTTAAATGGTGATTTAAATGAAGAGATCTATATGGAACAACCCGAAGGGTTTGTAGTATCAGGGCAAGAAAAGAAAGTTTGTCGACTTGTAAAATCCCTTTATGGATTAAAACAAGCACCTAAGCAATGGCATGAAAAATTTGATCATGCAATGCTTACTAATGGGTTTAAGATAAACGAATGTGACAAATGTGTCTATGTTAAAAACACTGACCAAGGCTATGTCATAGTTTGTCTTTATGTGGATGATATGCTTATCATTGGAAGCAGTCAAAACATGATCAAATCAACTAAGCAAATGCTTAACGAAAGATTTGATATAAAAGATATGGGGGTCGCAGATGTTATATTAGGAATGAAAATTACTAAAACATCTGACGGATATGCATTATCTCAATCTCATTATATTGAGAAAATACTTGATAAATTTATCAAGGATGATTTGAATTTAGCTAGAACACCTGTAGACATCAGTCTTTATTTATCGAAAAATAAAGGTGATGCAGTGTCTCAGTTAAAATACTCCCAAATTATTGGAAGCCTAATGTACCTAATGAATTGTACTCGTCCTGATATAGCTTATGCTATCAGTAAATTGAGTAAGTACACTAGTAACCCTGGAGAAGACCATTGGAAAGCGATCATTCGAGTTCTTAGATATCTAAGATTTACTCGTGATCATGGTTTGAATTTTACTCGATATCCAGCAATACTCGAAGGTTATTGTGATGCCAATTGGATATCGGATACTAAAGATTCAAAATCCACTAGTGGATATGTCTTTACTCTAGGAGGCGCTACTGTTTCTTGGAAATCCACGAAACAAACTTGCATTGCACGATCCACAATGGAATCCGAGTTCATTGCTTTAGACAAAGCAGGAGAAGAAGCAGAATGGCTTCGTCACTTCTCAGGAGACATTCCAATGTGGCCAAAACACGCGCCTATTTGCATTCATTGTGATAGTTAATCTGCAATAGGCAGGGCACAGAATCATATGTATAACGGTAAGTCACGACATATTCGTCGTCGACATAATACCGTTAGGCAGTTGTTGTCAAACGGAATAATCTCAATAGATTATATAAAATCTAAAGAGAATATTGCGGATCCGTTAACAAAAGGTTTGACAAAAGAGCTAGTGTATAGTTCATCGAAGGGGATGGGATTAAAGCCTATTACATAAGAGTCGTCATAATGGTAACCCTACTTATATGACTGGAGATCCCAAGAACTAAGTTCAAAGGGACAACTAAGTTATGTATGGCTCGCCAGAAATCACCAAGGGATTAAATTTCCCTACCCATTCCTATGGTGAGAGTGATATCTGCAACATATGTTGTCTGCAGGGGTATAAGGATAAGCTTTGCTTTTAATGATTACTTATATCTTGATTAAGGCATACAATCAAGATGAGTATAAGGAGATACTCAAAATAAGAATCACCTATATGAGTGTTGAACTGGGGCCGGTTCTATGAGAATGAAAGAGGCTACATTCTCTAGAAACACTCATGAAAACCAGGAGCGTTCAAGGCCAAAATGAACACAACAGTGAGAACCATGATGTGTTAGAAGATATTTTGTGTGAAATCTATTGTCTTGGCTTACACAAATGGCTGAACAATTCAAGGCATCGCGTCCATTGGTTAGCCAGTAAGTCCGATAGGTTATCACTAGGGAAGGTTCAAGGCCGAAAACTACCTATCCTGATGCAAGATATTTTCGACTTATACTCTTTCGTTAAATCTGCATATTGTTGCATTTCCGTTGTCATCAAATTCCATTCATGTGGGGGATTGTTGGAAATGGTTATAAAATTCTGGGTAAAAACCAGAATTTTTTCCTATGTTTGGTCTAATTTTTAGGTGGGCCCCGTGCATCGATTTACACGGGTCAAAGTGGTAACGCGTTCTATGCCGCGTTGTGATTCACGTGGTATATTTGGTTGTTCAAAACCATTACCGAGTGAATGGGAAATTGAAGCCAAAGTAAGCTCCATGGAAATGGAGTTTTGGTGGAAATTCCTTAAAGGTTGAATAAGGCTTGTCCCACATTGATTTGGTGAGAGGTTTTGAGAGGGTTTATAAGGCATGCGTTTGGTACTTGGGGTGTGCCCCAAGGGGTACTCAATTGTTTTAGAGGGAGAGGTTATGGACAAAATGGGCTAGACCCATTGGACCCAAAAACCACCACACGCGCGCGCGCCACCGTCCGTCCGGTCGGTTGGGTTGGGCTTATTCGGCCCAATACTAATCTTTTTGGGCAAAAAACATTTGAAAGAATTCAAATTAAATTGGTTTGGATTTTATGTTCATCCAAACAAGGCCCTTCCCGTAATTAAACTGCTTTGTATTTGTTGTTCATCCAAACAGGACCCTTCCCGTTTTTGAACCCAACAGATTTAAACCTGTTTGAATTTCAAACCAAACAGTGCCTAACCTGTTTTAATCTGTTTAATTCAAATTGAACAGGTACAGTACCTGTTTATTTCAAAACCAAGAGCCACCAATACATCTATATATAGACCAGCCTCCCATTTGGATTTTAACTCCAATTTTCGTACTCCTTCTTCTGCCTTTAGATCTCTGCCATATTGCTGCATTTTATTTCTGAAAGAAAGAGTGTAAACATTTTGTGTGTTCGACGGACGAATAAATTGTAGTGCTGCATTTATTCGTTGATAGATCATTTCATCTTGGGAGATAGACGTCCAAATTAGCAAGTGGAGAGGGCGAATCATCTTAAGGACACAGTGTTAAACACTGGACTTGATCAGAAAAATCATTCAAAGAAATTAACCAAGTAAGTTGTTTAATTTTATTCTGTTTTTAATTTGTTTATTTAATCAGATTTTAATTTTGTTTTTGTAACAAAATAAAATCTGTTATTTATTTATTTATTTATATTTCGAGTTTGATTTTTGTAATCAAACATATTCTCTCATTTTCTTTATTTCTTTAATTCTAATTGTTGTTTTGTACACAATAGAATTAATATCTTTTAAATACAGTGAAGATTGCCCAACAGTTATAGATTAGGACTCGGCTCACAAGTTTAATTTTAAATATTTTGGAGGTAATAGTTTTAAGTTTTATATTATCTTTGCCTATTTATTTATTTGTCTACATCACCTATCTGTCCACGTGTCATTCATTATTTGTTTACGTGTTACCTATCTGTCCACTTAGCTTGTCTATCTATCCATATCACCATCACTACCAATTACAGTCGTTGATGACTTCTCGACGACTTTTCCGATGCCGACAACAGTCCGGTGGTAATGTAACAACAATCGGATAAAAATGAAAAAAAAAAAATATTCAAAATAAAAATTTATTTTTCTCACCAAATAGTTTCATTAATCATATTCTTTTATCTAAAAAATCAATCCTTAGACCTAATGTTAGTGTAGTAATTTCATTAATCATGTTCTTATACCTAAAAATATCAATCCGTAGACCTAATGTTAATGTGGTAATTTTTTTTTCCTTCTAAATTGTAGGATTGAGGATAACTAATCCATCATTGAGAAGAAGAGCAAAAAGGGTTGTAATAAACTATTTAAAGAATAAAATAATGTCATTTTCTTTCCTTTATTTTTTTTTGGATTTTTTTCTTACTGTCCTTTTAATAACCTTTAATGAGGAACACGATTTAGTATTTTTTTTTTTCTCTTTTAAATCGTAGGATTGGCGATAACTAATCCATCATTAAGATGAGGAGCAAAAAGGATTGTAATAAACTATTTAAAGAAGAAATTAATGCCATTTTCTTTCCTCTTTTTTTGAATTTTTTTCTGACTGTCCTTTTAATAACCTTTAATGAGGAACATGATTTAGTATCTTTTTTTTTTTTTTTTTCGTTTTAAATTGTAGGATTGGCGATAACTAATCCACCATTAAGAAGAAGAGCAAAACAAAGGTTGTAATAAACTATTTATAAAAGAAAATAATGCCATTTGCTTTCCCTTTTTTTGTTTTTTTTTTTTTGGATTTTTTTCTTACAGTCCTTTTAATAAGCAAGCCAAATGTTATCAAGCTCCACAACCAACAAAACTCTTGACAAGTATCACATTTTTCACTATGTGAGTGTGGGTTCCATTAAATGATAAGAAGAATATATACCTCTTCACATCTAGGATATATACCTCTTCATTTTATACAATTAAGTAATAATATAACATGACCTTGAAATAAAGAGGCCACTTACATTGCTTTTTTTATTTTATCAATTTTTTTATTTTTACTTTCTACATGATTCCTCCTCAATAAAAGTGATGTGTACATAAATAACTCATTTTAATTGAATTTTTTTTAATTTTTTTAAATATAATAGACATTTCTTTTTTTTTTTTTATTATGAATTTCCAAAAAAGATGGGGGAAATAAAATTGATCATAAAACAAATGATAAATTACATGTTCCATCTTTATAGTTTGATTCAGATTTTATTTTAGTATTTATTATTTTAACTAAACTAATATTAATCTTAAATTCTAAATCTAATTTTAATTTAATCATTTTATTTAAATTAGTTGTTGAAATTCAGTAACAGAGGCACACGTAGAAAAACATTACAATAATTTAAATAAAAAAATAATTTAAAATAAAACTGAAATTTAAAATTAATATTATTCAAATTAAAATAAGAAGACCTGTAAAATTTTGATCAGATAAAATTTATCCTAAAATAAAACATGAGTGCTAAGTGGGACTATCATTAAGTGCTAAGTGGGACCCCAAGTTATGCTGGACTTGGAAGTATAAACTGAGCTGGCAAACAGCTACAAGTCAGCCTGTCTTTATGTGAAATTTTTTTTTTGGGTAAAAATGTCTTATGTGAAAGTTGGGTCCTGTTAGGTTGCACACCATGTGCAACTAATATAAAAAGTATAAGTATAAGGTATAAACATAAAATAAGAAGGTATATAAAAAGATATAAATGTAAGGTGTAAACTGCACACATACAAAAAGTCCTTGAAAGTTTGGTTTTGGTGCATAATAAGATAGATGACAGTTATCCACCCCCCAAAAAACAGATAGATAGATGACAGTTTCCTACCTGTGTCCAAAACAATAAAACTAAACATTTTTGTTAAAAAAGTTATTATAAATTGTTAATTATTTTTTATATTTTATTATAAAAAATAAAAAATTATTAAAAATATCAATTCTCAAACCAACTTCAAATATAGAGTCATAAAATAAAAAACAAATATGAAAGAACATAATTTCCTTTTTTACAGTGAAATGGTGTCAATGAAAATTAATTACACATTAATAAAAAAAATTATAATTATAATTATTAATATTTGTAATATTTAATTATTTTATAATGTTATAATATAATGTTTACTTTTTTGTAGAACTTATCCTGGTGATCTTCTCAAGGGGCGCTGCCTTGGACCTGCGGGAGAGTAGGAAAATTTTCTTGTAACCAAAAAAAAAAAAAAATCAGGCTTTATTTGGAAAGTAACTAAATTAAAAGGTAAAAAAAAAAAAAATAGGGCATTGCTATTTAATTTTATTAATATATAATTAATTTTCATTGAAACCACTTATTCAGTGTAATCGTCTGTTTTATATATGTGTAAAACATGTGTCTAATTTTTAATTTTTTTTAGATTGGACATTGTTTAATTTAGTTGTTTCTAATTTGGTAAATAAACAAATAAATATAATATTCTATTTTACCAACGTAATAGATATAATTAAACATAAAAGGAAAATTATATTATTTCATCGGAGAATCAGGCGTGATTTGGAAAGTAAATTAAAAGATAAAAAAAAAAAAATTAGAGTATTACTATTCAATTTTATTAATATATAATTAATTTTCATTGACACCACTTGTAGCTCGACTTTTCGTGTCCCTTTCCAGAAGATGAATAAGCCCTACAGTATCGGACTCCCGTGGTTCTGAATCTGATCTCACAAATGCAATGTGAAATAGATAAATATCAAAGAGTCCAAATCTGATAAATCTTTTAGAAAATTGATTTTGAATAAGAAATGTCAAAAATAGATTGTTTTGCCAGATACAGAGTCGCCACTTAAATATTTTTGAGAAATTTAGGAAACCCATGACTCGTGCCAAAGGCCACCTGTCCGTCATCACCAAGATTGTCTCGGTTCGGGAACTTAAGTATGAGAGTAAAATGTCATGAATTGAGCACTCTCACTCGCTCGAACAAAGATCGGCCTCTACTAATCATGATGTGAATCTTATTTACATTATGGCCCGGTTTGTTTTCAGAGATAGAATGGAGGGGATTCATAGTGAGGGGATTAATAGTGAGGGAATTAAGTTAAATTGTATTTGTTTTGATAATAGTTGTTAGTGTAGGAATTGTTAAATTATTTTTATATAAAATAATAAAACAAATAAAAAAATATAAAAATTAAACATTAATATTTTTTAAAAAATTCCCAATATATAAAAAATAAAAAAATAAAAAAAAATTTCTAATCCCCTCACTATTTTTGTAATACCACCTCCACCTTCACCTTCTCCATCCCAATCTCCATTTCAACCTCTATCTATATCCCCTTCTCCATCTTAATCCTTTCTCCAACTCTACAAACAAATACAACACTAAATAACCATACCTCCATCCTAATCCCCTCCCATCCACTGCACCCAAAAACAAACGGGGCTTATCTGCTCTTGTTCTGATTATTAGACTAGCATTACTATGTGATGCGTACACACAAGTATAGACTAAGTTTGTAAGAAGTGGAACATTTTATTTCTTGTTTTATTTGAAAAATTGTTTCGAATATGTACCACTTGAAAAAATGATCGCATATAAACATTACTTAAATTATTCTAATTCAAGCAGCTAGCCTTCATCCACAAGCATTCAAAATAGTTTATCAATTAAGCATTTAGTCTCATGGCAAGCATGCCGACAATGGCAGCAATCACTCGCATGTGATATGCTAAAGCACAAAAATGCTCACCTCGTACTTCAAACCAAAAACAATGATGGAGTTAGAATAATACATGATCCTAACTTATACAATACGACTAATGCACCACATGAGATATGCAATTATTAGGCTTGGCTACTAATATGACATATGAATTAATTTGATAGCATGCGGTCTAAACACGTATTCAAAGAAGTATTAAATTAACAATGCAATCTAGAATGATGAACCGAGCGTCGGTGCATACAAAACAAGTGGATTTAAACATAAAATATGCTAAACAAAACATGGTGTTATAATCTAACCATTGTAAGCAGTTAAATAAAAGGGAAAAAGACGTGGGATTGGAAGACATACACATTATTACAACATTGCGCCCTCACACGGGAGGGTTCGAATAAATTAACTAGCTAACTAAGCCAATTAATTAACTATTACAAACCTAAATGAATAATTTAGTTAAACTAATTAATTAATTATTTCAACAACAAAATAATTAACTATTCCACCTAACTAATTATTACAACAAATTAGCTAACTAATTGAACTAACTAATTAATTAATTATAATTACAAATCAAAACAAACTAATGAATATAACATGAAAGAAGCGCTAACCTAGCTATTCTAATTATTCCGTTTTGAGAAACGGGGAATGCTCATGCATGCACGGACTTTCCACTTGAAAAAGTCACTGTTTCTGCTGCTAAATGCCTCTGTTGCACAGCAGAACACTTACACTATTTTCCATATCAGAACCAACTCTATTCTTTTTCAAAAGTACACTGCTGAATTTTGCATTGGTGGTCGGCAAATGGCTTGTCGTCCATTGAAGGTGGCTTGTCGGCCACAAAAAGGGACCTACTGGCCACTGATGACTGGATTGTCCTGCTGCAACAGAGAGCAAACAGAACAGGGACAGGGTATTCTCAAGGGTTTGTTTACACAACTCACATCTCCTTATTATTAGAGTAGCTTAAAGAAGTAGTAAGTTTGATTCACAAACCATCAATGGATACAATTTCATTACATGATGGCTTATGAACCAAGTGTGCAATTTCAATAAATGTAACAAAACAAGACTCTCAAAAACCACCTCTCTATCATGAAAGATCAATGGAAGTAGTTGACAATGAATCTTGAACCATTTTCATCATTAATGAGTATGAAACGACTCAAGACTTAAGAGTTCAATTAATTTTCGATTGAACCTAAAACCAAATTATTATCTTGCACCTTTTTTTATTCACCAATTTTATTACTCCATTTTAATTACCTCTCAATTCTTTAATCAATTAACTCCACAGGTGAATTTAAGTCCTTTAATGGAAAGATGGCTCAAACCAAGTGTTGTTTTGGGCATGAAAGAAGTGTCATATCGTTGGTAATGAATCCTCAAAGAGATTAAACCATTAAGCACAATACCTCAATCTCAACCTTTAAACAAACAACTAGTCTGCACCAACGTTCAAAACAAAGCAAAAGCCAAGAAAGGAAGGAGGTTGCCGAAGTGATTAGGGGTAAAAACAAGTATGGAAAGCTATAAATAAATGCTATCAACTCAAATAAGATGGTGGTTAGGGCCTAAACCACCAAATCTATGAGGACAATTACACTACAAGCATGCTATAATGAAACTAACACAAAAACAGTCCTAATATACACTAAAATAGTGTTGGAATTGAAGTAAAAATAGCTAAAAGAGTAAGCTAAAATAATAGAGAATTTAAGCTAGTAAACAAGCTAAAGGAGGGGTGGCTAACCCCTCCATTTTTAGGACTTCAAAACCACTTTTTTAACCTTTGAAAACCTCTAAAAATCAGTGGTAAAAAACTCAAAAAAAAGTTGATGAAAGAATAGGAAACATAAGGGCAAAAGCTTAGAGAACAAGGTTCAAAGAAGGGTGGATAACCCCTTCACCTTTGGTAGCTTTAAACCACAAGTTTTAACCCATAAAAACAGTTGAAAAACAGTTCAAAATTAGCAAGAAAAGATAGAAAAGAAGTAGTGCAAAGGTGCTCAAAATTATACATCTTGAAGAGGAATGACACTTTTGTTCACAAACCAACAAGTTCTCACTCTTAAGGGCAGAAATTTGGACTCAACAATCTCAACAAGGAGAGTTCCAATATTGGTTTAGAAAGCGCAGAGAGAGGGTGCATAGGTTGCAAGATAGAGATAGAGAGAGAATTCCAAAATTTGGAATTTTTGAAAATTTTTGAAACCTTAAATCAAGAAATAAGGCTTGGTATATATAGAAAAACAGCCCCTTACGTCGAAAATATCATGCCTGGAACAGCTGGAGCTTTTGAGGGACAGTTGGCCAAAAATATCTGTGTTTTTGGCCAGTGGCCGGTAGGGCAGAAGTGTGAATTGCCGACCACAAATAGTGGCTTGCCAGACACAGAAAATCTGTTTTCAGGCCCGACTTCAAATGGGTATATCTTCTTTATCCGAACTCGGTTTTAGGTTATTCTTGAGTCGAAATTGAAGCTCTAGAAGTCTACTTTTTAATGGTGGTAGTCTCACATCTAAATTCTAAGTGTACAAATAAATATACCTATTTTAGTGAAGGTTGCTCATTTCTATCTTAACCGGATTGATGCTTAACTTTAAAAGGCCATATCTTCCTTATCTAGACTCTAGACTCAGATTTAGGAGATTCTTGAGTCTAAATTGAAGCCTTGGAAGTTCACTTTCCGATGGTAGTGGCCTCATAACTAAAGTCTAAGTGTACAAAGAGATAGGCCTGATTTAGTAAAGACTGTTCAGTTCTCTCTTAACGATTTGATACCCAACTTCTTCCCCAATTAGTTTTTTTTCCATCTTTTCCAATTTTCTTCAACTCCAAACCTATAAATAAGAGGTTTTAAAGATTTTTTAAAGAGTTCACATCTCTTCATTTATTTCTACTTTGTCCTTGCTCGGTTTACCGAAAAGTGCGACTTTTAAATAAAATGCGAGTCTTGAAATATCGTAGAAACATTTTCAAAAATATTTTGAAAAAGAGGGTTTTAAGATCTAAAATAGTTTTGGTCAAAATGGGATGTAAGGTTGGGATTTAAAGCTCTTCTTGCTGAAGAAATCGAGCGTTTGTACAGCATAACTTTCATCATTGAGTGATCAACCTGAAGTGACCAAATCTTAAGGGCAGTAAAAAATGAGGTGTCTACACCACTTCAGTGTAATTGTCTTTTTTTTTTTTTTTTATATATATGTGTAAAACATGTGTTTAATTTTTAATTTTTTTTAGATTGGACACGTGTTTAATTTAGTTGTTTCTAATTTGGTAAATAAATAAATATAATATTCTATTCTACCAACTTAATAGATATAATTAAACATAAAAAGGAAAATTATATTACTTCATATGAGAATCAAGCCTTGTTTAGAAAGTAACTAAATTAAAAGGTAAAAAAAATTAGAGTATTGCTATTGAAGATAAAAAATTAAATTAAATTTTTAAATTTTGACAATCAATTAGAATATTAAATTCAACACTTTCTCTAATCATTAATTACTTACATATCATTAGATCTAAAAAGTTAACTTATATATTATTTTTCAAAAAATTATTACAAAACGTGTTTTTGTTATTTTTTACACGTTTTTATATAAAAAAATCATAAAACTTTGTGCTACTACATTCAACTTTATATTCCTTTCCCATTCATATTTCATTCTATTCCAACCTCCCAAACATTCCCTTCCTTGTGTAATTTCGTTTTAATGATTGGGCCCACTAATAAATGGACCTACCATTTCGTGGCTAGTGGTATGGTGTGGTGTGGTTTGGGTTGGACATCATATTCAGCTTTGGGCTTGCAACCCAAACCCAAAACACAAAACAAATATATACTTGTTTTGAGAAGTTGGAAAAAATTTAATTTATTGATTTTTTTTTGAATTTAAAAAAAAAAATATATAAAAAAAATAAAGAAATGATGTGATTTACAACAAGTCAATAAATTGATTTTTTTTTAATTTTTCAAAAGAGGCCAGGGCTAAAATCCACGTGGCACCATATGCTCTTTTCTTTTAATAAAATATAATATAATTAAAATTGTATTATAGGATACAATCATGTGTATTTAAATTATCGGGTAAATTACATTGTGTTTTCTTAAAGTTTGAATTATTGGATAAATTACATCGTGTTCTCCTAAATTTTAAGAAAAATACAGTAAATTTTATAATTTTGATATAATTATACTGAGCCTCCTTTAAAGTTTTAATTTATATAATACTTAGGTCTCGTTTGATAAGTGATTTTTTTAGCTAAAAAATTAAAGAGTCACTAAAAAATTCAAAAAGTCAATAACTTATACCCAAAAGTCAAAGATTCCTTTTTCTCTATACTTTTTGCACATCTTTTCGTAAAAAATCAAAAAGTCATTCCAAACATACTATTTTTTTTACATTATATTTTAGCCAATGTGAGGCATTGAGTACTTGTTCTTGACAGTTACCTGGTTCAACTTCCGATAATCTACACAAAGTCGCAATGCACCATCTTTCTTTTTAGCAAAAAGAGCCGATGCTTCCCAAGGTGAAGTACTAGGACAAATAAAATCATTATCTAATAATTTCTGAAGTTGAATCTTCAACTCACTTAACTTAGCGGGTGCAAACCTATATGGTCTCATAGAAATCAGTGCTGTGCCAGGCACTAAGTCAATCGAGAATTTGATCTCTCAGTGAGGTGATAAACTGGTAAGATCCTTAAGGAAGACATCCGGGTATTCACAAACTATCCTTGGCAACCCAACTCAGACTTCATCATACTCAGTGCTCAAGAAGTTAGCAAGGAGGCAACTAAGCTCACTCCTCCCGCGCGGATTATACACTAGTGATAAAACTCTATCGACCAAGTCCCCCAAGAAATAAAAGCAATCTTTGCTCAGGGTACATACAGTAACCTTCTGACGGTAGCAGTCTATAATAGTCCGATAGGATGATAACCAGTCTATATCCAAAATAACATCAAAGTTAGACATATTGATCAATACAAATGCAAAAGGAAGTCGATGACCAGCAATCTCTATGTTGCAACCTCGACATCCTTGCTTCAAAACAATCTCACCACTAATAAGTGACTCTACAGAGAGAGGAGATGCTAATTGAGCCAACTTTAATCCCAAAACTGATGCAAATGCAGACGAGATAAATGAATGGGATACACCTGTATCAATCAACACATTAGTAACTGAATTGCAAAACAAGAAGGTACTTTTCACTACCGAAGGCGTTGGTACTAAATTTAGCGCGGTAACATCATACACACGTCCTGTAGGTCTCTGCTCAACCTGCTCACTCCTCGGAGCATAAGCCTGGTGCACCGACTGAGCCAAAGAGGCTCCTGATTGGCCCTCGAGGCCTATGCTGACTGCGCCAGCTGGTGGCTCTGTGTCTGTCTCGAACCAGACGCACCAGATATGCCACCATATTGTGGGCAAAACTTCTTTATATACCCCGCCTGCCCACATTAATAACAAGTGAGCGGCTGGCCTCTCCCCTGACTCTGGCTCTGAGAACGAGCTGAAGACGATGTAGACCACTGCCCTTCTCTTCTCTATGGGTAAGCTGGAGACTTGTGGCCCAACTGACCACACTTGTAACAAGTAAAGTCTCCCTGACCACCTCTTTTAGAACCCAAACTTAGTACTGGGAAAGTGGACCTCGACTGAGCTCCTTGAGATGACTGTGGGTTAGAACCCCTCTACCTCTTATTGTCCTCCTGAACCACTTGACTCCTCATGGAGCCCCTCATCATCTTCTCCTCCATCTGCATCACGGTATTTAGATGAGCCGCTGCCTCCACAAGGCATTCGTAATCTCTAATCATTAACCTGGTTACTTTAAACATGAGCCCGGTCCTCAACCTCTTCTCAAACTCCAAACAATAGCGCTCATCGGTTGCCACTAACTCTGGTGCAAACCTAGAGAGGTTAGTAAATGTGGCCTCAAACTCGACTACCGGAGTGTTTAACTGTACAAGTTTGGAAAACTGTCTTTCAACTTCTCCCTAACCGTGGAAGGTAGAAACTTGTCCTAAAAGGTGCCTTCCAAGTCACCTTAATGCGCCCCGCACATACTTCTACCATTTACCCGCATCCCCTTTCAGCTGGAAGGATGCCAAGGTCACTTGCAACTGGTTGTCCTCGATGCCAAGCATCTCAAACGTCTTCATTATTTGTTCCAACCACTTGGCTCCTTAGGATCACTTACAAACTCATCTGGATTTGACTGGAAAAACTCTCGCTTCAAAAAAGATGGCCCTGCCTCAGCTACTTGGGAATGGATTTGATTCTTAGCCTTGAGAATGTCCATAGACTCTCGTAATGCCCCGGCTATTTCGCGGGCTAAGACACCCATGGCCTATTGACCAATCGGATCGGCCACATTGGCCTGACCAATCTCTTTCTCCTGTGTCGGAATTTTATCTAGTATAGGCACCTCATGCCTTCTAGGCCTACCATGCCTACCACTACCACATCCACGTTCTGACATCCTAATTAAGGTAACAAAATAGATTAGCACATTCACAAATGTACCGAAGCTAACTCACTCGCGTCCTAAAGTGGTGGACAACAGTAATTTACTCCACATAAGCACGTAATCACATAAAAACATATGAATTTCATTCCCGGATAATGACCGTCATGCAGCATTGCCAGAGTTCCAATTAGAAACAGTAGTGATCAAGTGCTCTTCTAATAGGACTTCCAGGAACCCGTAGACTCAATCAATATCCTAGGAATTTAAATCCCATACTCATATAGTCACATAAGTATGTTATCACATAGTATTACAATCATACAAACATCTCTGTCAAGCGAGATAAACTCATTGTGACACTAACCACTTCCCACATATCCAAAGTATTTAAACCCGGTATGCTCTAATATTAAGTTGTCACATCCCCAAAATAATACAATAAACCAACCAAGACAATATGTGAATGACAGTAAGAATCAGAGTGTAAAGTTCTTCTATTACATGAGATCTAGTTATACAAAAGAGTGACATATGCAATAATATATGCATGAGGTTGTCCCTGAATCTATAGCATATATCACAACATGAGATAGAATTGGAAGAAAAACAAAGAATAAATACCCTAAAGGCTTATATCTTTCCAAGATAGTTTTTGGTCACAACAAAAGTGGACCTTCAGTCAAATGCATTTAAAGCCCATTGGCAGTACAAAAGTACAAAAATAATAGGATTGAGCCTTCAGCTCTCCATAGTCCTCCTGAGTTAAGTCCTTGGTGGAGGCATATCACCAGCACCTGAAAATGGTTTTCCTAAATAGGGTGAGCCAAAGCCGAGTAGAAATAGTCTAACACAATATATGAACTTTAACAAGGTTATAAATATGATGCACATGTTCAACACTCAAAGATAAGATCATTTACAACTCTTTTTCCTTCCAAAACCATACTATGCCAAGTATTATATTTCAATCCAATTTATACCAATTCGTTTAATGTCATTTCGTATTTCCTCAACTCATGAGTCACACCCATTGTTATCCAGACAACCCAACTAAGACTACAGCTCAGTGGTTTTTTTTACCATATAACCATTACATAGAAACAATTAAATTTTTCATTTTACGAAAATTTCGTTCGTGGGATCAGCACCCATGTATATGCGCAGTTTTCGGGACTTGCACCCAAGATACACAGGCCAACTTAATTTAATAGAGTCCATTTACTTTCTCCTCCCAAACTTGGAGTGCATCCCATTTCTCATCCAAAATATCATACATATACAATGTATTAAAAACATAGTCATATTCAATGACAACCAATAAGATGTTAGTGTCAATTTACCTAGTCCTCATGCAATTTCTATAACAATCATAGTTATCTTCTACTGATAGCCTAAAGCAAATATTTCTAAACAGTTATACAATCTCACAACAAATAAATTATTCAAATTTCTGTGGGTGGAGATAATTCGCATCCAACTCCATCATTTATATAAACATTCACTTAATTTCATATTCCCATTTCCAATTTCATTATTTATGCAAAATAATTACTTGCACATTTTAGGATAAAACCCCATTTCCTTCCAAATCTTATCCCAACCACCAAATCATCTATTTTAACACATTCCAAGTTCATATTCATTTCCACAGCCCTTTCCAAGACATCCTTTTTGAAAACCCCTATTTTGAATCTAAACCCTAAACCCTAGGTTTGTTAAAATCACCTCCAAACCCAATGTTTCTTACACATCAAGAACTAACCAAGTTAAAACTCATAGAGAGTGTAGAAAGTCCCTACCTCGAAGTTAGGAGTTGAGCAAAGTAAAGGAGAAACTCCAAAGACTCCGAAACCAATTTCTATTCGGATGAAAACGTAGCTCTTGGAATGCTCTAACTTCTTCTCAAAGACACTAGGGTAGAAAATCCAATGGATCAAGGTTAAAATGTAGAGAGAAGGTAGGTTATAGAGAGAGAGTCTCAACTTTTGGGTTTGGAGAGAAATAGATCTGAAAAAGTGATGTAAAATGATCTTTTTATGAATTGATATACGCATAGTCCACTCGAACGCAAGAAGTGATGCTTGAGCGCCAGACACGATAAGTTGTTCCACTCAAGGGCGAGAATGACGCTTGAGTGCCAAGACACAAAACAAAAGGGCATTATCGCTCGAGCTCAAGAAGTGACGCGCGAGTGTAGAATACACATATCTAGTAGTTTTACAGACAATAGACCAATCCTCGAGCGCCCATCCGCTCGAGCTTAGGGAACGCCGCTCGAGCATAGAATACACCCTTCTAGTAGTTTTGCAGACCTGCAAAAGTACTAAGAGTTTACAAAGCCTGCTCGAGCGCAAGAAGTGTCACTCGAGAAGAAGAGCAAAAATCTGGGCAACATAAGGTTTGAAAACCAAGCAACCAACCTATTCTAAACATAACCACAACAATCACAAAGCCAAATTTAAGCAATAATAGGGGAAGAGACATGAACAACATTCAGAAATCATAAAGCTCGAGTCCGGAATACAAGATGGGTTGGGTCAAAATCGGAATCGCTATAACCTCCTCCCCTTAAAGAATTTCGTCCCCGAAATTTCAAATCAAGTTTTAAAACTCTATTTAAACCAACGACAATGGTGATAACCAATCAATTCCATCATTATGACCCATTCTACGGTCGCCCATTTTCATCAACAAGAAAAACAACTTTTCAGCGTTAAATATACAATTCATATTTCCTCAAAACATATGCAATGTTTATAATAAACTCGTATTTCCAAAACATAAACAACATATACAATGTTTCCACCTTTCAAAATATATACAATGTTCTCATATTCTATTTATCATACCAAAAATACAATACATGTTCAAACATCAACAAATAGGTCCGAGTATTTCTCACGGACTTCCAACTCACGTTTCCAAGTTGCTTCCTCAACTCCATGATGTTTCCATAATACTTTAACCAAGGGAATTGTCTTGCCTCACAAGACTTGGTCCTGAGTATCTAAGACTCTCACCGGTCTCTCTTCATACGAGGCATCCTCATATACCTCTAAGTCGGTCCAATCCAACACATGCGACGGATCCAGTTCGTACTTCTGAAGCATGCTAATATGAAACATATCGTGAATCCTAAAAAGTTGTGGCGGCAAGGCCAAACGATAAGCTACCTCTCCAATCCACTCAAGGATCTCAAAAGGCCCAATGAACCGAGGGGACAACTTCCCACTATTCCCAAACCTCATCAAACCCTTCCTAGGTGATATCTTCAAAAAGACATAATCTCCTACCTCAAAAGACAAGGGTCTCCTCCTACGGTTAGCATTACTCTTTTGGCGACTCTTGAACCGAATGTTGACCTTAGATAAAAAAATTTGGATACATTATGTTTGGGATACTTTGGACTAAAATAGTCATATAAGATAAAATTGGCTATTTTAGTCAATTAAGACAAAATGTCACATCTAATCTATAATCATTTTATTTTTCTCTCACAAAAGTCAAAAAAATCAAAAAGTCTATCCCAAACAAGACTTTTTAGCCATTGACTAAAATAGTCAAAAAGTTAAAAAGTCAAAAAGCCAACCCACATCCCAAACAAACGCTACATTGATACCTCCTGAGGTTTCTATTTAATAAAAATTCTCCTCTCACATTTGAAAAATTATATTCCCTTCTTTGAGGTTTGTAATATTATTACAAATTACTCAATGGATTGCTGATGGCATGCCCTAAAATTTTTTAAATGAACATTTTGCCCATTTTCTTACAATTTCTTCTTCCAATCATTATGACTACATTCTACAACTTTTCATTATTAAATTCTACTTGAAAATGTTCTTATTAAGTGATAATATATATACAAACATAGATTTTATATAGAATTTTTAAATACAATAATATAGTTTAATGATGACCTTTCACTTTAAAACAAAACACCCATAAACATCATTTATATTTACAATAATATAACTATCACAACATTTTTATGATATTTTTTATAGTATAAATTTTTATATATGAATATAATTTTTCATTTTTATTTCCACCATTATATTTAGATTAGATCAATTTAATCTAGATATATTTAAAGAGTATAAAATTTGTACACATTTTTTTTATTATAAAAAAATTCATTAAATACAACAAAATAAGATAATGTATTGAATTTTTGTATTTGGTGAATTTAAAAAAAAATCACAAAATATTATATTTCTTAAGTATATCTAGATTAGGTGTATCTAAAAAATAAAAAAATTGTTTAAAATATTAGTAAAAAATTCAATAAAAATAAAAACTAACACGAAAAAAAAAAAACTCAACTTTTTGTGTGAGTTAAATCAAAGAAGATGGTTGTTATTTCCTTTGAAATAACATAAATAAAATATATGTATTATTTTATTATTTTATAAGTATAAAGGCTAAGTGGTAAATATATTATTTTAATCTGACAGGGGGTAAGTGTAATTTTTCAAATGTGAGGGGTGGATCTGTATTAAATAGAAACCTCAGGGGGTGTTAGTGTAATTACCTGAAAAATTTTAAATTGGATTTTTGAACTGGATGTCATTTTTTTTTTATTTAGTTTTACTAGTGGTGGTATAAACATACGTTGCACATTGTATTTGTAATTATATATTTGAAATGGAAAACTTTATAATAATAGAAAGGAAATAGTCATTGGAAAAAGTAGTATTTTATAGTGAATTTATAAACTACATGGATTTATCAACCAAACACAAAAACAATATTTTATAGTGGATGAGAAAAGTGAGAGGTTCGACATTAGGAACCTGTAGAACCATTGATATAAAGTAAACTAATGATGTAGAAATATGATTTGGTCGATGAATAACTAGGCATAAATTTTTGAAAGAATAAACTTAAATCCAAAATTTATCGAGAATCTTGATGAATGATCTAGATTCAATTCTTAAATGATGAATCCTACTTCTAAAATAAATCTCAACCACACATGTATTTTCTAAATAAATTTATAGTAAAAATTTTGAGTTTGTAAAAGTTCCCATAACAAAAACAAATATGTGTTATCAAAAAGTGATTGGATTCTTTTTTCTATAGTAAACATGAGTACAAGTTGTATATGTGAAAAATGATGAAGAACTTACACCTTATATAGAAGATAAAGTGTCTCTTAATGAATAGAAGTGTATATTTAATTTAATTTTGTAATGATTTGTATAAGCATGACCATTCAGTCTATATAAATAATACTAATTTTTAACTCTTAAAATTAGGGTTGAGTTCAAATTTGGTAGAACTTGACAGTCTTGTGGGGCTTACTAAAAGTTCTATTTCGATAATTCAAATCGTTTATTTTGTAAAACCTTCAGTGTATATCATTTATAGAAAAAATTAGATTGATTAGATAAGAAGAACATTTTTATTTATCATATGTTTTTGAAAAAATAGACGGCAAATATATTTTTAAAAACAAACTATCACTATAGGAATTCGCACTTTTGCCGACTAAAAATTTAGTCAGCAAAAGTCCATGTTTTGGTTGGCAAAAGTTATCTGTGACTAATTTTTTTGGTCGCCCCCTTTGGTCGCCAATTGAGGGTCGCAAAAGTAATTAGCGACTAAAAAGTTTTTTAGTCGGGAAAAAGTTCTATTTGCCGACTAAATTTTTGATTGCTAAATCTATAACTACTGTGACTAATCCATTTGGTAGCGAAAACACTTTAGTCGCAAAAAGTCATATTTTCCCGACCAAATATGTTAGTCGCCAATTATCACATTCGATGACCAAACATGTTAATCGTCAATTGTTACATTCAACGACGAAAAAGTTTGGTCAGCAATTAGCACATTCAACGACCAAATAGTTTGGTCAACAATTGTTAGATTTCACGACCAAAACGTTTGGTCGGCAATTGTCAGAATCTACGACCAAAAAGTTTCGTTGCCAATTGTCACAATCCACGACCAAAAAGTTTGGTTGCTAAGTGTCACATTCTACTACCAAACATGTTAGTCGTCAAAAAAAATATTTACGCAACTGAAACTTTAGTTGGCAATTAACCTATTAGCGACGAAATCCTTTGGTTGCCAAAATTAATGATTTTAACGACTAAATAATTAGTCGCTAAATATATCCTCTTGCCTACCTTATTTAGTCGGCAAAAGTATTACTTATCTTTCCTGACTAATCACTTGGTCGCTAAAACAGGAAAAACAAAACCAAAATTTGGTCGCCAACTTCCAACAAAATAAATCTTTAATTCATAATAATCCATCCAATCCATTCAATATAATATGTAATTTGCAAGCATCATTCAAATCAATTGAATCATGAGCATTCAACAAAATACATAAATCATCCAATCCTGAACCTATTTAATGAAAATCAGCAACTATTATAAGTTTTCATCCATAAGTAATTCCAAACTACATATTCCTTCAATTAAAAATCTACTTGTAATGTATATAATCATCCAAGTCACATCCATATAGCATAAAAGTTTAAAACGTAACAACTACTTGTTATTATGTTTTAAATTTTTATCCATGCACATCTATCAAAAAATATAACTAGTAGTCTACCCAAATATTTTCTATACACATCCATCCAAAAATATAATTACTATTGTACCCAAATATGTTCCACTAAAACATCTATCCAAAAATATATAATTCTTCAAAAAATGTAACAAGTATCACCTAGTCCTGTACAATTCAGCTGCATGCACGAGTTCATCCATCTGTACCAAATAAATAGAGAAATAATGTCAGGTACTTTTTTTCATGAAAAATTTTCACATCAAATGATTATAAAATTGGACAAAAAATGAAAAATGTCCAATTTTAGTATAGGTAACTGGAACAAATTATTGAACTCTTAATACCAGTTTGTAAATAAAACAACAGCATTCATATGTATATATCCAGCCAACATTACAATGCTATCAATATGATCATTTCCAATTTTGTTTGTCGTCTACTTTTAATACCAACCTCGTTGGCCTCATCCTTGGATTTTTGCATCTGTGGTCTTTACTCAAATAAGGCTTCTTGTTATTGTTCATTACAAAAATGTCTGTTTTTATTACTATTTCAAGAACTATGTAGAAAAGGTGGTGTTTTCTTGTTGGCTCGAGCTATTTTGAACTTAGAAGTCACACTATTGTATAAAAAGTCATTGTAAGTTGTGGCAGCCGTTTCAAGAGTGAAGTGTAAAATTCTATCAACTTGTAAGTCCATGTGATTGGTTGGATTTTCTGAAAACATTTTGTCAGAGTCTTAAGGTAATTGAAAATATATGTAGCCTTTGGCTATATGGTAATTTCATGAATGCACTTTATTCAATACCAGCTATAACTCCTATTTCTCCAATTGTTACATCTCTGTGAAGCTGAAGGCATATCTTTCATATATGAGGTTGCCAAACAATGTTTGTTACATTCGAGGTTTACGCATGATATGTCATTTTTTTGCTTCCAACTACGCATATTTTCACATTTCAATGGACAATTTCTTGCATAACTTTCTAATCGTGCATCCTATTGACACGTCGCTTGCTCTCACAAGTTTATTTAATCTAGTCCTTGGTGGCTGTGATGATCTCGAGACTGTTTGGGGGCTGTTTCCAATTTTGTCCCCCTAAACAACCTGTTTTCGCCTCTTTTCCTCACAATTTTTTTTTTAAATCTAAATCTCTAATCGTGCATCCTATTAACACGCAGTTTGATCTCACAAGTTTCTTTAATCTAGGTTGAGGTGACCATTATGATCTTAGGGGTGTTTTGATGCTATTTCCAAATTTTTAGCTCCCAAACGACCTGTTTTCGCCTTTTTCCATAATATTTTGTTGTCTACATATCTAATTGTGCGTCCTATCGACATGCTGCTTGCTCTCACTAGTTTATTTAATGTACTCCTACGGGACCGTGATGATCTCGGGGCTGTTTCCAATTTTCCCCCCCAAACGGCCCATTTTCGCTTCTTTTACTCACAATTTTTTGTCTAGATCTCTCACCGTGCATCCTATTGAAGCGATGCTTACTCTCACAAGTTTCTTTAATCTAGGCCGAGGTGACCATTATGATGTTAGGGGTGTTTTGAGTCTATTTCCAAATTTTGCCCCTAAATGGCCCGTTTTTGCCTTTTTTCATAATATTTTTGGCGTCTAAATATCTAACCATTCGTCCTATTGACATGCCGCTTGCTGTCACAAGTTTATTTAATGTACTCCTATGTGATCGTAATGATCTTAGGGCTATTTGGGGGCTATTTCCAATTTTTCCACCAAATGCCCCGTTTTCGCCTCTTTTCATAACAATTTATTATCTAAATCTCTAACCGTGCATCCTATTGATGTGCCACTTGATCTCACAAGTTTCTTTAATCTAGGCCGAGGTGACCATTATGATTTCGGGGGTGTTTCGAGTCTGTTTCCAAATTTTTCCCCCAAACGGCTCGTTTTTGCCTTTTTTCATAACATTTTTGGCGTCTAAATATCTAACCGTGCATCTTATTGAACAGGGCAAATGAAGAAGATTATGGTGGATGTGCTAGTTATTGGTGCTATAATGATGGTGCAATACTCTCAGTCTTCCTGCTGGCTGCTATGTTATTCGGTGTCAAAGAAGCAACGAAACACAAAAGAGTAAATTTAAAAAATAGTAAGTTTAAGAAAATAGTAACCTATCTTACAGATTGCACGTTGTCAGGCTATTGGGTTGTAGCATACAGGGATAATAAATTGTTTTCATATATGAATTTATGCCTAACAAAAGCCTTGATCTCTTTCTATTTTTCATCTACAGACTTTACCTACACGTTTGTTTTTGTTTTTGTAGTTTGCATCTATAGATTTTTCATCTATATTCTTGTCACACGTTTGTTTGCTTTTACTTTGAACATAAATATAATGAAATCTGGTTTAACACACTTACCCATTACCATGACCAGCTACGGTGGGGAATTTGGTGGCCACCATTATTCAAAACTTGAGCCAACATGCTCTGAAGTTCAAAAATTTGCATTTGCATCTCCTCATGTTGTCTTGCATTCTCTGCCTCTTTTATTTGTTGGTCCTCTTCCTTTTTTTGTTGCTCTTCATGGTGTCTCTGCTGCTCCTCACGAACTATCTCCAACTCGAATGTAAGCCTTTTCAATTGCTCCCTACGTGCCTGTGATGCAGCATTCGGCCCAGATTCACAGGAAGAGAGCTTCAGTCCGACCCCAAATCCTCTCAAGTATCCCTTTTTCTTTCCAAGAACTGCTCTTGAGATATCCTCTTGCGTCATCGGCGTTCCAGAGGCGATAGACTCATCTCATGCCGTTGTCATATGCTCCTGTAATTATAAAATATAAATATTGTTAATATAAAGCAAACACAATAGTTTCTATGAGTGGCCAAATGATTAGAATACTTGCATGTAAATTGCAACATATAGGATCAATCCACTCTTTTGTCTTCTTGTTCTGATGAGTGTCCTTGTAAAAATCATAGATATCTGGTAATAGTCCACCATTTTCCTTCAACTATGACAATGCCAAACACCAAGATCAACACTCTTTCATTAATGTGATAACATATTAAACAAGCATGGATAAAGTTAATAAAATCAATGAAATATATCTCACTGCAATGCTCATTGCCGCTGGAAAAGATCAAGACCCACTAGTGTGATTGTAGGGTAGCTTGCTCCTATTAAGTTTGCCAGCGTCGTAGCGACACTACATAATCCACATTATAAGGGTTTGTTACATATATAGTTACTACTAATAAGAGTACTTAGTAATATTGAAGGTGGCTATACGTGCGAGTATATTAGAGTTGTTTATAGGTAGATAAATTGATCCTTCATTCTTAAAGATTTCAGTTACTTGTAAATAATACATTACCATTTCATAACTAAATCATAACATACCTTGTTTTCGGGATCCAACCATACATGATCAATCAAATATTTCCAATCATCTAGGCTCACTCCTTTATATGGATGGCATAGGGGTCAATTCCCACATTCACAAGCTTCTCTCATTTCTTTTTCATTCTGCACTTCCAATCTTTATGTAACAGATAACACTTCCTTTCCACAACTTGCTAACATAGTGAATTGTCCTCATAATCATCCCCAATTTCAAATTTAGCCCACAACCATTACAAACCAAATAAGTAACATAACTGCACATGTGAAACCTGAAAATAACTAGTTACAGTAATAAAACCTTAACAGGTATTTGAAACTTCACACAACGTTCAACATTAAAAACTCGTTGCATACTCATTATGTAATTAGACTTTTTGAAGCTTTCATAACCAACAATTAGCACTTAAAACTAAAACAAAGTTACTAACCATCCATCCTATATGCACATGAAAAGAGCACTTATTCCATAATCCACACAGACCATGACTGAAAGTAAATCATACCCAGACAGCTTGTATAACAGCCCCTTTTGTTGTTAGATCAGCAACAATCCAATTGGAAATGCCTTGAATGGGGTACATCCTCCTAACCTGAAGGTCGATCTCATTAAATCCTTGGGCCTCTAGCACACCTTCCAATGCATTGAATGTTGTAGTGATTGGAATATAGAGCTTGTTTCCATTATTGCTCGCAATTCTTTTTTCTGTTGCTTTTCCAACTGTTGGTTCCCCCACACACCTTGAGGAAGATGCACCTTCATGGTCATAATATTATTAGTGTATTTACAAATTTAAAAATATAACCAAACAGATAATTTTTTGCTAGATGAAACATAGTTAATTACCTGCGCCACTTGTTTGACTTTGAGGAGATGGTGCATTCGTTTTAGACAGAAATGGTGCAATAGTCTCAGATCTAGCTTCTGCATTAGTTTGAGCCAAAGATGGTGCAACAGTCTCAAATCCTGACATCGCATTAGTTTGAGAAGGAGATGGTGCAATAGTCTCAAAAAAAATTATAAGTGTATTTACAAATTTAAAAAAATAACCAAATAGATAAATTTTTGCTAGATGAAACATAGTTAATTACCTATGCCACTCGTTTGACTTTGAGGAGATGGTGCATTTGTTTCAGATGGAGATGGTGCAATAGTCTCAGATCTAGCTATTGCATTAGTTTGAGCCAGAGATAGTGCAACATTCTCAAATCCTGACACCGCATTAGTTTGAGACGGAGATAGTGCAATAGTCTCAGATCTATCTGCTGCAAGACCTTTAGGACAATGTGTAGGTGTATCATTCAGGGATGAGTACGGTTTAATTAATGCCCTCTTTGGTGGTGCTAAACGGTGCATCTTCTTTGCAGGAGCCATTCTGTGTAATTTTACAATAATTAAAGTCAAAGAGCACAATGAGCACATGGATAAGCATAAATTTTAAATGTGTACAAATATATACATGAAGAGTGAAAATTAACAAATATATAATTAACAAATGAACATCCATGAATGCATTAGTTTCATATATTTATTAATCCATCTATGTCAATTTGCAAGTGATAGTAAAGACAGATATAACAAAAACTGTGGTAGCATCTCCTCAATTCAATCACTATCTATTACATAAATACATCAAGGTTCTATGTCATGATTTATATCCAAATTGATGTCAAATTCGTCTTCTTCTTGCTCGTCATTATCCGTACTGAAGTCATCTTCGTCGGTATCACAAATAAAAGCATCATCAGTAGCTTTGACTTGTGTTTGAATATGAGATTGTAAAACCACCATATTCAGAATAATTTCACCTTTAATATCATCTCTACACAAAACCCCTTCATTGCCAATGCCTTCAATTTGCATATCGGTTTCGTCCACAATTGGTACAACCTTAGTGGTTTCGTCTTGTTAGACCATACTATTGAGAGCATCATCGGGTAAACCATCCATCTCGGGCACATTCCAGATTCCTCGATAGTGGAATCGTTTTACAACTTTCCAATTCCCATCTAAATTGGTATCATTAACGTAGAATACTTGTTCTACTTGAGCTGGGAATACAAAGGGGTCATGTTCATACCATCGACATTTTACATCAACACTTGTGATATATGTACCCGTGAGAAAAGTCTTCTTGCTACTGGTGTTAAACCATTCACATTAGTACAAAATAACTCGATGTCTAAACAAATATGTCATTTTCCACACTTTGCTCAAGTAACAATAGAAATGCATTGGATGACCCTTATGCTTCCTGTAGACACCCCATTTTTGACCACCCACAAGACTCGAGCTCTTTGTCTTGTGCACTCGATGATGAAAGTTGCATTGTGTATGACTCAGATTCTCAATGAAGTAATCCAAGGTTGAGCTTTGAAACAATCCCAACACCTTCCTATTTACACTCCTCTTACTTCAGAGGTCCTTTTTTGAATGTTGTGCCACCCTACACTGAGCCTAAAACAGAGGAACATGGGAGCACATTGGGGCCTGGCCGTGCCTTATTGGGAGCTGGCCATGCCCATTTGGGGTCGGTCATGCCTTGTTGGCGATAAACACTGTTTTGGGCGAAAGCCCGCCAGTTGTCTATTTTTGAAGATATTTTAGACCTATTTTGCTCAAATTCTATAAATACGAGGTCATATCTCTGTTTTAAGGGTTAAACAATTTCCAAAGAGCCTATACACTCACTTGAGAGCTCCTCCTTCCTTAACAACCCATCTTTGAGCAAGCTTACCATCCTTGAGCTATATCCATACACAATACACACCCTCAAACCTTAACTTTGGAGCCTTGGTTGAGCCTTGAGAATCACAATTCAAACTTGAGAGGGCCTTTGGATCAAGTTTGATCAACAATCAAAGCTTACTCTCTTCAAGAGGTATAAGCTTGTCACCTTTGTCTTTGCTTTCATTTCAATCTATATCTATCTATTTATTGTGTTCTTGTGCTATTTTGGATCCATTTCAAGTGTTAGAACTTAGGTTTGAATAGCTACCAAAGGTAGAGAGGGTTGACACCCTTTCTTGCACCTTATTTCATAACTTATCCCCTTTGTTTTATCACTATTCTTCTTGGCTTAAAAACTGATTTTCAGAGTTTAAAAGGGCTAAAGAGCATGGTTTAGAAGTTTCAAAAGTGGAGGGGTTAGCCACCTCTCCTTGTTCTTGCTTACTAGTTTGGTACCTCCTTGTTATTACCTTTTTTTTTTTTTTTGTGTGCTCTTAACATAATTTTTTTAGCCATTATTTTTTCATGTTTAGGGGCTGTTTAGGGTTGATTTAATTTATTTAATTCGTTTAGGCTTTGAATACTTCGCTTGTTGTGTTGTTATTCCTCATGGCTTCGGTTGTTTAGGCCTTAGATACCGAGTCATTCGAGTTGATAGCTTTCCTTTGCTTGATTTTCATGTCAAGAGTCTCACTCTAATAATCAATCTCGCATAATCATTTTTGCAACCTCCCTCTTTTCTTCTTTTCTTTTGTTTGAGAGTTATTTCAAAAGATTGATAGTTATCCAAGGCATGGGAAAAAGACTTATGCTCAATGGCTTAACCTCTACGGAGGTTCATCATCAAGGTGTAGTCCCTCTTTCATGCCAAGAATCGCTTCTCATTTGACGTTTCTTCTCACTTAGTGGACTTAACTATCACTTTGGACAAATTGACTAAAGAATGGGAAGACTAATAAAATTGGCTTAAAATCAATGAAACCGACATAAAGAAAAGGGATTAGAATAGTTGGATTCGGCTGGACGTTATGCTGAGTCCATCGTGTCAAGAATCTTCACATACCAATTGATGATGTTTTAATGAGTCTTGAGACGTGTCTACCTCCCTTCTTGAATTTCCATGATAGGAGGGAGGAGTGGTCATATTCATCGCATTTATTAAATTTTTTTTTCCAAATGTACCTGAAATCATCAAGCAATCAACTTGCTATCGTTGATGGTTTCGGACTTGAATTCGTTATTCTCTTGAGTTCCCCATGACAGAGAAGAGTAGAAGGGACAAACAGGGCCTAGAATGACTCTGTCTGCACTGTTCTCACCTTATAGCACAAAAATATTTTTGGCATAAAATTAGGTCACGGTCGGCTATTTTTGGACCCGGCTAGGTCTCATTTGGAGCCGGCCGGCCCCCAATGTTTGGTAAATAGTGAATTCTGGCAAAAACAGAAGGCAATGGTTGAGGGTGAAACAGAGCAGGTTTGGGCAGACAGAGCAGTTTTTGGACACAGTGCATACGATCGTTGTGCCTCATTGTTGCTTGTATTAATATTATAATTGTAATTATTATTGTTGTAAATAATTATTGTTGCAATTTCATTGTTGTAATTAGTATGGTTATAATATCCTTGTTGTCATAAAATTAGATAGCTAGTTAAAGTTAGAATTCATTCAGATATGTAATAAGTAGGTAGTTCATTAAGCTAATTAGTCTCCATTTAAATTTGTAGTAGTTAGTTAATTCGGAAACTTGGACACCTATTCGGACCCTCTTGCATGAGAGCAGAATTGTAATAAGTGTGTATGTCTTCTAACCCCCATTTTTTGTCTCCATTTTATTTCTCTGTTTATGATGGTAGTATAGAGCATCATGTTTTAATTAGCATTGTCCATGACTCGCATCCATTCGTCTCGCATGCATAAGGGTTTGGCTCATTATACTAACCAATGTCAATTTCAAATTCTTTTAATCGAATACGTGATTTATCCCATGTCTTGGATTGAATCATATGCTATGCTAATGGTCGAACTCATTGTTTGCATAATGTGTGCGTTGTATTAGTCATATCGCATTACTTAGGAGCATGCATGTTTTCTAATTATTTTGCTTTGTTTGGCTTGCCTTGGAGTACTAGGTAAGCATTTATTGCTTTAGCATATTGTATGTATATGATTGTTTCCATGTCAAGCATGCTTTCTATGAGGCTAAGTGCTTAAGTGATATACTTGTTTGAATGCCTATGGATGAAGGCCTTTTTACTTAAGTTGGGATAATTTGATTAAATGTAAATACAAGCTTGCTTTTTCAAGTGACATGTATTCAAATCACTTTTTCAAAACAAACATGAAATCAATGCGTTCCAAATTTCGTGAATTGGTCTATACTTGTGTCCAGCACATAGTAAAAATTAGCCTAATAATTAGAACAAGAGCATATAATGTAAATAAGAATCACATCATGATTAATAGAGGCCGATCTTTGATCGGGTGAGTGGGGTGCTCAATTCATGACCTTCCCCCTCATACCTAAGTTCTCATGCCGAGACACTTTGGTGATGACGAACTAATGGCCTTTGGCACGAGTCACGAGTTTCCTAAATTTTCTAAAAATATTTAAGTGGCAACTTTGAAATTTGGCAAAGCAGTCCATTTTTGGCATTTAATTCAAACATTGATTTTTCAAAAGATTTGTCAGATTTTGACTCATATGTGTTTATCTATTTTACATTGCACTTGTGAAATCAGATTCAGAACCATAGGAGTCCGAACTATAGGGCTAGTCGTATCCGAAAGGAGCACGAAAAGCAAGCTACATTCCCCTTCTACAACCAACCCACTATTTTTAGTTTTATGATGGTTATCATGGTCGATGGTATGAAATCAAACACCATTAGAAATGCATCTTGAATAAGTGTTGACTATTGTGTTAGGACCATTTGCCAACGACCACAATTCATCGATTGCTTCTAGCGATCCTTGATTCCACAGGTGATTCATCTACATAAGAAATATATGTTATGTTACTTTTTGTATGTTATAGCATAATGTGCTCAAATGTTGGATAAATATATGTCTTATACGCTCTTTGAACCACTTAGGAAATTCTTGGCATTGCCTCTTTGTGCTGTCACATGTACTTCTATTTTGCAAAATGATCTTGTGTTCCCAAGTTAATAACAAGTGGTCATAAGTAAGAGATACAATTACGAATTATTGGACAAACCTAAATTTGCTCTTTAAAATCTTTCTATTGTGAAAACGTACTCCAGATATTGTTCTATTTCAGAGCTATTGTATAAGACAAACCAGTGAACCATCTCTCGTTCGTAGACACACACATCCAGTGCCCTACTAATTAGACCAAATGGACGAACAGTTTGAGAGAAGATGGCTAACCCCGAGCCGTGGTCACCACTATCATCATTTATTTCTTCTCGATTAAACACTATTGCAATTCCATCAAAATACATCAAGCAGAAAGTTATACACTCTTTGGAAATGTACGCCTCCACTATTGAACCTTCAGGATGCGCTTTATTGGCAACAAATCCTTTTAGAATTCCAAGTAGGCTATAAGAGAAAAGAATTTTATTATGTTAAGACTATACAACAATATGGATTACCATTACAGGTTGATGACAATTGTATGATAAGAGCATAAACAATTACTGTTCAATTAGGTACATTCATCGATATGGCATTGGCCCTCCAAGTATAGCCTCACGTGGCAAATGAACAGCCAAGTAAACCATGACATCAAAGAAAACCAAACCAAACCAAACTAAACCAAGCCTTAACTCTCATCAAATGGGGTCGGCTACATGAATTCTTCTTCTCCATGCAACCCTATCAAAGGCCATTTCATTAGTCAAATTAAGTAGATTCATATCTATATTTACAACGTTAGCCAAAGTTAATCTAGGCCTACCCCGTCCCCTAACACTCCCATCTATCGTTACAGCATCGCATCTCTTCACTACTGCCTCTGTTGGTCTCTGTTGAATGTGACCAAACCATATTAATCGATTCTCTCTCAACTTATCTTCTATCGGTGCTACTCCTACCCATTCCCGAATACACTCATACCTAATTCTGTCTTGTCTAGTCTTGCGACACATCCACCTTAGCATCCTCATCTCAGCCACACTCATCTTATCTACATGTTGTTTCTTGGTTGCCCAACACTCCGTACAACATTGCTGGTCTAATAGCCATTCTATAGAACTTACCTTTTAGTCTAGTGGGTATTCATTTATTGCATAGTACCCTAGACGCACTTCTCCACTTACACCATCCCGTCTTAATCCTATGGGCCACATTCACATCAATCTCCCCTACTGTTGTGATAATCAATCCTAAATAATGAAAATGTTCACTCTTAGGCAGTTCTTGGTTCTTAATCTTCACTTCTCTACTTTCATTGTTACTGTTACTAAATTTACACTCCATGTACTTTGTTTTAGTTCTGCTTATCTGGAATGCTTTAAACTTAAGAGCTTTTCTCCAAATCTTTAACTTTGTGTTAACTCCTTCTCTAGTCCCATCCACTAACACAATATTGTCTGCAAAAAGCATACACCATGGCATGTCATTCTGAATATTTCTCGTCAACTCATCCATAACTAAAGCAAAAAGATAAGAACTAAAGCTAGATCCTTAGTGTAACTCTACAATGATAGGAAATTCATTTCTCTCTCCAGCAGGTGATCTAATAGTGGTCACAACCTTTTCATACATGTCACTAATCACATCAATGTAACCTTTTGTCACTCTATTCTTCTCTAACACCCACCGAATTATATCCTGGGGCACTCTATCATATGCTTTCTCAAGGTAAATACCATATGAATGTCTCTTTTCTTTTCTTGATACTTTTCAATTACTCTCCTCAAAAGATAAATCGTTTTCATTGTTGACCTGCCAGGCATAAACCCAAATTGATTCTCTGACACCTCTGTTATATCTCACAATCGGCGTTCCATCACCCTCTCCCACACTTTCGTTATACGACACATTAGCTTGATTCCTCTATAATTGTTGTAATTCTGGACATCTCCTTTATTCTTATAGATTGGCACTAAAATACTCTTTTTCCACTTATTTAGCATGTTCCTAATCAACAAAATTTTACTAAACAACCTAGTCAACCAAGCAACTCTCTTTTTACCCAAACACTTCCAAGCTTCAATAGGGATATCATTGGGTCCTAAAGCCTTATTTGATTTCATCTTTTTAAGTGCAATCTCCACTTCAAAGTTTCTTATCTTGCAATAGAACCTATAGTCTTGGTTTATCGTATTACTGGCTATTTCTTTCCCTATTGCAGTACCTCCATGTTCCTTATTTAATAGTTTCTCAAAATAGTTCCTCCATCTTTCCTTAATCTCTTCATCCTTCACCCTTAACCAATAACTTAGAATTCTCACTCTTGATGCACTTAATTTGATTAAAATTTCTTGTTTTCCTCTCCCGTATCTTAGCAAGTTTGTATACCCATCTCCACGCCTCTGTAGGTGTAACCCCTTCTGGATTTGTAAATTTGCCAAATCAATTTGTGCTTTTTCCATGTCCTTGTTCTTCCCATCCACATTTAACAATGTCTCCACCAAATTGTCACATATTTTCTTCTCTATGTTCATGACATCAAGGTTGTGTCGAAGCTTGAGTGTCTTCTAGTAAGGCAACTCAAACATAATGCTTCTCTTTGTCCAATTCAATATTGGATTTCGTCCCTTTGTCTTTTCCTATTATTTGGATGTTTTCCAAATGGCTTGTATGTCCCAGTCTCAATTTGCACTAATATTTGCTCCCCTGATAACTCCAAAGGTCTGCACCTGAACTCACTTTGTTCGTTAAACAACTTGCTCCTTCGCCATCTGTGGTTCTCAGGCAAGTAACGACGAGCACCTATGTACCCTATCTTACTTGTTAACCTTTGTGATGATGTGTCCTCATTACAAATGTGACAAGCCAAATAACCTTTGGTAGTCCACCTTGATATGTTACCATATGCAGGGAAGTTGTTGATGGTCCACATCACTGCAGCATGCATTCTAAAAGATTGTTCATTTTTTACATCATAAGTTTGCACCCCATTCCCCCATAAATCCTTTAACTCATCAATTAATGGTCGTAAGTAAACATCGATATTTCTTCCAGGTGATCATGGAAAAAGGCTCTTTTATACACTTCCACGATGGGAGATTGTAAGGCATTAGTATAACGGGCCACATACTATATGATGTGCTCATATTTCCAAATAGATTGAAACCATCGGTGGCGAGCCCTAGCCTTACATTCCATGGATCCATGGCGAACATAGGATGTTGCCGATCAAAGTCTTTCCATGCCTCACTATCAGCTGGATGCCTCAATATTCCATCATCCACACGTTTCTCCTTGTGCCATCTTATGTCTATAAAGGTTTTCTTGGACATACACAATCTCTTCAATCTCGGTGTCAACGGAAAGTACCTCAATATCTTATAAGGGATCTTCTTACCCTTTCTGTTGTCCAACTTGTATCTAGGCTTTTTGCACTTGGGGCAATTATCAAGATTTGCCTTCTCCATCCAAAATAGTGCACAGTCATAACTACATGCATGAATATGAACATAGCCCAAACCCAAATCACACAAAAAATTTTGGCGGCATATATGGTCCACGCAATAGTCTCATCACACTCGAGTAGAGTGACTTGAAAACTTTCATAACCATAACAAACAAGTTGTTGCTCCACTTGTTGTAGACCTTAATATGAAGCATCTTAATAACAAATGACAACACAATGAACCTTATGCAGTCTGGGTACAGTTTATGTCGACCATCTTCAAATAATTTATCAAAGTTTCGTTTATCCACACTCTTAAAACTAGCAGGTAATTCGTCCCTTTCATCATCCATTGCGAAACCCCTGCAAACCTCTTCTAACATAGTAGGCAAATCATCCACGTCATCCTGATCTTCCCCTCCAATTTGACTATGTATGTCATGGTGACCGTCATTTGGTATGACAAGTTAAGCCACGGGGGCTAGTTTCCCAGGGTGCACCCAACTTTTGTAAGAAAGAGATATCCCTCTTCGAATCAAATGAATCCTAACAACATGGTTCGTATGTATTTTTTCATTCAAGTAATTGATACATGGACACCGAATCTTATCCTCCAGGCCTACATTTCTCATCGTAAATTCTATAAATGAATTAACCCCTTCTTGATACTCCCTACTGCTTAATCTATTTTTTATTGTCATCCAACTCTTGTTAATTTGGGCCATTTGAAAGGTTAAAGACAACCATAACATTAATTCATCAACAAAATATTAGAGAAAGTGTTACAAACTATAGAATATAAGGCTGAGATTATAACGTTAATGTTTGTAAGTGACAACCACTTGTGTTTTGGTGGTTTTCTAGATTGGTTTTATGGCCCTAGAAAAAAGGGCAAGAAAAAGGTTTCATTTTCATATCCCTTTTCTTTGTATCTATATGCATCTCATGAAAGTTCCACATATATAGTTTGACCTATAACAAAAGATATATAATATGCATAAAGACTCAGAAAGTTGTACACTCATAGCTCCTTCATGCGTATATGAAGAGACCCACCTTTGTTTCTAAGAAAGTGTTTAGAGTCTTTACACATTTTGGGTTTACAAATTAAGGGTTAAACTAACTGTATAGCATGCAGAACCTTTTCATGAGAAGCATTAAGGACTCAGACATTGTTGCATCTTACATTGAGGTTGGTTTGACAATTTTTAATTTTTTTTAATATGTTCTATGTCAACATTATATTTCTTTGATAGTTTCTTGGGTTGTGTTCAATTGGATTGATTTGTTCATTGATAGAATAGTTCTTAATGACTATTCACCCAAAAAAAAAAAAAAAAAAGTCCTTAATGATGAGAATTAAAGATTGCATTCTCAAAGACTACTAAGACCTTGTGTCATTGGGATTGGGTATTCCGATTACATGGTTTAGCATTAAAATGGTTGTTTTCTTGATCAAAGCTGCCAAAACATTGCTTGCTTTCTACTATTTTTGTTCACATAGCAAGTGTATTGGCTTGATTGATTCTTGACATATGTCAAAAATGACTGGTGTGAAAATGGTTTTATTATTTTTACCCTGAATCCCAATGTTTATTCCTGTGCTTGGGACCACCATAATCGATTGGAGATCCTGTCATACTTCTTTAATATCACTATATCTGCTGTTATCAATGTGTGTTGTGAAATTATTGAACTGCTTTACTTGACGTATCCCTTACGTAATATTTTGTTGACTGATCTGAAATGTTGCATTGTTTGAAGCATTATTCGAAATTTATAATATGTTTACTGATCTAAAATATCTTTTATTTGAAATGTTAATGGAAATATATAATAAGCTGACTAACATTTTGACTTCCTCACATAAGGATCCAAAAAGCACTTCCTTTCAAACTTAATGTCCCTTTTGTTTTTCTCAGTGTAAGAGGCTTGCAAATGTTAAAATGTAGGCTTCATCTTGCTTGTAATTGAATATATTTTAGGCATTTATTGATCAATTGATGTTGGGCTGTGAATGAATTTGGAGAGACCCTACTAGTTGAATGGTAGGCCATGAGGCACAGGATCTGGATCGCACCCCTTACTATTTTTGGGATTTACATGCATTGAAGAAAATTCTCTCGATGACAATAGGTGTGGTTTATTTCATCTCTGACAGGCTAGAATTTTAACTGTTGCGAATTTTTAATAATTCTTGCCTTTTGGTTGTGGCCTGTGGCACACATTTGGTTCCTTTTGGAGAAACAAATTTTGAAGATTTCTATGTTCAATGATTGATTATATGTTTTTACTTGTAAAAGGTTTCCCTATGATTGATTATATCCTCAGTAAGTATCCTTATTGAAGTTTTAAGGGTTAAATTAAGGTTCAACATCCTATACAGTTAGTTTAACCCTTAATTTAAGGGTTTAAGGGTTAAATTAAGGGTTAAACCATCATTTATCCTCTGTAAGTATCCTTATTGAAGTTTTAGTAGGTATATCTAACAGTTTTGCAGGTGGTCCTGCCCTCATTCTGGTTGCTGGTATACCCCATTATCATGAATGAACCAGATGATTGGAGTAGTGAGTGGAGTGTGGTGTGTTACCTATAATCAGGGTTGACAGTATGTGAGCTACTATAAAATCATTCCTAACAGTTTGCTATGCAGATTGTCATTCTGGCCTTTGTTAGGGATGGTTGGTTGAGTGTGTTGTGAGTATGTAGTCAGGTAGTAGGTAGTTGTGAACTTATGAGTGAGTGATGTGAAATTTTGTAAGAGTGTTTCTAACTATTTTCTTGTAAGTTTAGATTTGTGCTGTCACATTAGTAGGGAATTGTTTGGTGAGAGCCTAGTGATGAGAGAATATATATTTGGTTTGATTTATATATAGTTTCTATAACCTGTTCATTTGATGAGTGATTATGCTATGGACAGTTGAATTTGTTAGTACATATATCAGTGAGGTTTGCCTCAAGTTATTGATCCTATTCTCAATTTTTTTTGACTTTGTTTCTCTGTTCTTCTACCCACTGTATGGTTTCTCATTTTGTATTGATGTCTTGACTGGAATTGAGAACAACATCAGGTGGCTTTGGTGACCTGCTTTGAGGGCCACATTATTTGCATCCAATTTGTTGTTTGCCAGTAGGAAGAGGTAGCAACATCCATGTCTTTTGACTCAGTCACGGCTGCAGCCCAAGCTGGAGTGTTAATGGCATCTGAGAAACTATGAAGCTCAATCAGAGTAGGATCAGGAGCAGTAGAAACCAACAGTCACTGATGAGAGACTGATGCTTTAGGTTTGGTGACATGAGTAGTACCAACAGAATCAAAATACCAATTTGTAGGAGGAGAAACAGATTGAGATGCCGTATAGGCAGTCTAGGATGGAGAGGATGATTGTGTAGAAGAATTGTAACTAGTATCCATATGAAACCAACAATCAAGAGTTGTATGGTTAGGCTTGCCATAGATCTGACAAAATAGAAATGAACCAGAGGAAGAAGATGAAGATTGAGATTGTCAGCTTGAGTTAGAGAATCGGATTTCCTTGAAATTGACCTCTTATTGAGGTAATCTACGAAACTGATTATGATTCCCTCTAGAGTTAGCAGATGATTGATTTTGAAACCGAGACTGAGTGTGATATATTGTAATGGAGTAAGCAACACCGAGATCAGAATTAGAAGACTTAGGATCTGAAGCAACATGCAAAGCCTCATAACAGAGTAAAATTGTACAACAGCTGTGGTCTTAAGTGACTAAAATTCTATAGGAAGTTCATTCAAAGTTATGACAACCAGATATGCTTCATCAATTGGATATCTTGATAGAGATAAATGATCAATTTTTTTTTTTGATCTGGAGCAAATATGCATCCATTGGTGATCTGGATTAGCCACAATTTTTCCAGAAGAATAAAAAATGGTTGCAGATGGAGGAACAGCAGATCCATTAACATAGCTTAGAAGATTCGTGGCTCTGAGTATATTATGGATCGGCACATCCATACAAATGTAATTCTGAATTGGTTGGAGATACATTTTGATGAAGAGAATATTAAATTGACAATTTATGAGTTTGAAAGGAATAAGTTTCCAAAGCCTGATGCATTTTTTTTATGGTCATTGGTTGGATGGAACATTCAGTTAAGATTCACAAAGTTTAGATTGAAGACTCTAATACTAGAAATAGGGATATAGACATAGACTGATTAGTGATTTAAATACCATATATGACATTATTGATTAAGAAATTATAACAAAATTAATCAACTCATACCAATTGCTTTTTTGGCTTCCCAATAACCTGATCCGAACTCATAATTAAAAATTTACCTACAATCTGTAATACATCTAGTCCTCCATTAGCTTAGTAAACACGCTATCAAGATTTGAGGACCATCTCAAATACAACTAGTATCTTGTTCCTATATATAAAAAATATCCATCAAAACAAAAGTATTCATTGCCAATTTATTGGGAAATTTACTTTTGACAAAACTAATAACCATGAACATAAAGCTTGCACTCTTTTTTCTTGCTATCAAAAAACTCGTCGAACATATTCTAACACTAATAAAGTAATAAAGCAAACCTTGCAAGAGGCATATTAAAATAGCAAAGTGTTCTTTTCATCAGGCTTCATAAGACCAAAAGCACAAAGTGGTTTACTGAATAATTTGATCAGCTAGCCCTCAACACATATTATTAGTGGTTTGTTTTATTATGCCACATTTAGTAGAGAAATTTTCATATACGTTCAAAATGAAAAGCCACACAAGTAGTGCTATCAAATATAGTTCAAACCAAGTTGCAACTACATATAAATTGTTGGACTATAAAAGAGCGGGATCAGTATGACAAATCTCTAACTAAAGGTACAAAAATGAAAATGGAAAAATATTACCACTAAAATGAGGAAATATAAACTTTGTATTGAATTTTAATCTTAACTCAAGTAAATATATGGTGTTCATATACACTTTATGATTTCATTTCACAGGCAACCAACAAATGACGACATAAAGAGAAAAAGGATCCATGCATTAATTCCCATGAACTAAAAATGGTGAAGTAATACTTCGATCTTCTTAAAGATATGGCAAAAATATCTTCTCTTGTTCATGTTGCAAACTTGTAATTCTTCATAATGTATTAATTTTCATAAAACTCTCTCTCTCTCTCTCTCTCTCTCTCTCTCTTTCTCGCTCTCTCTGGTTTTAGTGAATCATATTATCCACCTTGTATAATCTAGCTTCAGCAATCCACAACACTTAATTTTCACAGGAAACGAGCAAAAAAATCAATAATCCAAGACGAGAAGTATAAAATTATCAGAATCTATTTTATTAAAATTATTAAAAACTAGTTTGGGGAAAATAAATACTAAACACGTATTTTTAAATTTAAAAAACTATTTTTAGACTAAAAAAAGAAAACAATATTACAAGCTATCCAAGGAATCTCAACGAAACGTTCTCCTTTTGAGAAAACATTCAGAACCTAACTGCATTGTTCACTATCCAATGCTTGAGGTAAGAAATGTCAACCACCATTGTTTATTATCCAATGCTTGTTGAAAGAAAACATTCTTCAAATTACTTCACACAAATCATGAGAAACAATTCATAGTGAATAATTTTCAAAAGTCATAAATTAAAACTTTGTTGCCATTTTGAAATTTTAAATTAAAAAGTAAAACCTCCCTGGACATGCAAGATTATTTTCTAGGGTTTTGTAAAAAGAGAGTGTGAATAGGAGGAGTTAATAAGTTAGACTTCTTGATATGTTTAATATATAGATCTTAACTAGGTCAATAAACAAAGATATCAGCTTGAGCAAAACCAGATATATATCTTAGAGAATTACACAATTACTCTAACACCAATCGAAGGCTGCATAAGATCTAAGAAAACAAATGTAGCAAAACCATGGAGTGAGAGTGAGAAGCCTCCTGAAAACTAGCAAAATGAGGGGTATTGCCCAAAATCTGAGAAATAATTGTAGACACCCAATTTTTGACCGCCCTTAAGACTTGGGCACTACTGATGGTTTGCTTGGTGATGAAAGGTATGCAGTGCAAGGGTTTGATTTCTTCAGCAATGAGAGAGTCAAATCCCAACCTCACACCCCAGTTGTGGACCAAATACTTTTGATCAAAGATTTTAGACCTTAAAACCCTCTATTTCAAAATATTTTTGAAAAAAAGTTCCTACGATATTTTGAGGCTCGCATTTCGTCAAATGTTGCGCTTTTTGGTAAACCGGGCAAGGACAAAGTGGAAATGAATGAAAAAGAGGTGAACTCTTTGAAAAAATCTTTAAAACAATTTATTTATAGGTTTGGAGTTGAAGAAAAGAGGAGAGGAGAGAAGAAAACCAAGTTGGGAGAGGAGTTGGGCTTTAATTGTTAAGAGAGAGTCGGACAACCTTCACTAAATTAGGCCTATCCGTTTGCACATTCGGACTTAAGCTATGAGGCCACTACCGTTGGAAAGAAGACTTTCAGGGCTTCATTTTTCATTTAAGAATCTCCTAAAGTTGAGGCCAGATGAGAGAGATATGGCTGGTTGAAGTTGGGCATCAATCCGATTGAGCTAGAAATGAGTAGTCTTCACTAAAATGAGCATATCTCTTGGAACACTTAGAATTTTGATGTGAGGATGCCACCATTGGAAAGATTACTTCTGGGGCTTCAATTTGCACACAAGAATGACCTGCAAAGGAGTCTAGATGAATGAGATATGCCCGTTTGAAGTCGGGTCCAAAAACAGATTTTTAGTGGCCGGCCGGCCACCACAAGTAGCCTACTGGCCACCACAAGTACCCTACCGGCTAGTTGAAGTGGCCAGCTGGCTAGAAATGTCCAGGAAGCCCAAAATTGGCAGATATTTCCTTTCCAGTTGTTATACACTGCTCCAGATATTTCCAAACTCAGATATTTTGACCAAGGCTCCATTTTTGCTATATATTGAAGCTATATCTCTCATTTTGGAGGGTGAACAAGTTTGGGAGCCTCTCTCTCTAAAATCTCCTTCTCTCTCTATAATTTTGTGAGCAAAATTTCAGCCTTTCTCTCTAGTTTGCTCTCTCTCTTGCCCTAGTGTGTATACAAGAGATACACTTGAAGATACACCTCTCCTTGGCCTAGGCATCCTTGATCAAACTTGATCACCATTGGGCTGAGATCCCTTGGAGCCTATTTTGAGCTCTCAAAGCTGGTTTAAGCTCAGAACTTTGGCCATTTTGCTGCTGTGCTTCAAGGGTAAGCACTTCCTCATTTCAAGCTTGTTTTTGCACACTTGCTATATCCCCCTTTTTCCATTGTTTTATACTATTTTGGGGCTAGTTTTGAGCCATAAAAAACTCTAATTTTGAGGTTCTAAAATGGTAGTTTAAGCCTTGTTTGGCTAAGGGGTGTTTCCTCCCTTTGCTCTTTGGCTTGTAAGGCCTTTTGAGCTATCTTTCAAGCTTTTCAAACAACTTCTTTTTGGCCTTAAAACCACTGAATTCCAAAGGAATTTCAGTGGTAGAAAACTTTTTTTGAGGTCCCAAATAGGAGGGGGTGGCCTCCCTTCCTTGTCTCTCCATGCTATGCCTAGTTAGCCTTGCAAAGTAGCATGTTTTTGTGACTTGTCTTAGCTCGGTTTAAGCATGTTTTTGCCACTGATTTGCCATGTTATAACTCTATTTTTGGCTGGTTTCGTCACCTTTTGCATGCATGTTGCACTTGTAGTGTAAACTTGCTCACTAGTCTAGTGTACTTGATGGTTTAGCTTATTAATCTAGTATATGTATGCTTCACTCCAGCATGTTTTTGGCTCTGATTTAGCATAATTTAGGACTGTTTTAAGTGGTCTTGGTCATATGGTTCATGTATTGCATAGCTATAGTGCAAGTGCCTTAACTAGCTTTGAGTTTTAGGGCCTCTAGCATGCTTTGCTTGGGTTGTTTGCATGCCATAGCATCATTTAGCATGTAATTTCAGAGCATATACCTCTGTCACACTCTCACACATATCACTCGTTAAGTGCTTTTGAGAGTTGTGCTTTGTGTCTTGTTTGTGAGCCAACATGTGAGCATGTTTTTCTTGCCTTTTGTGCCTAGGTTTCAGCATATCTAGGTCACTGTTTTGACATGATTTAGCTCTGTCCAGAGCTGGTTTGGCCTTTTGAGCTTTGTATTGCATGCTCATAGTATTATGCTTGTCACTAGTTTCAATACTTTTGGCATTTAACATGTTTTGCATGCATGTCTTGCATGATTTAGTGTCTTTTGCATGCCATTTCAGTGCTGAAATATATGCTATTGCACTCCATTAATTCACTCTTTCATGTGCTTTGAAAGTGGTCTTAAGTCCCTTGTTGGCTTGAGTATGGAATTGAGGCTCTCATGCCTAATGGTTTTAACCTTCTCTTGAGGGTTTCTACTAACCAAAAGCATGAGGATTCTTTCATGTTCAAGGTGCTTGTGGCTGAGGCCATCTTTCCCATTAGAGGACAATCACATTGAACTTAACCGATTAATGGACTAATTGGTAAATTAAAATGAGTAAACAAGAAATGGACCAAGTAAAACATGTGAAAGATAAGCATGCTATTTGCATTGCATCGTGTTTGGATTGGATGTTAATCCAAACACAAGAAATGTGGGACGTTTCATACTCAAAGTGATGAAACGTGTCACATTTCTTGGTCACCAACCCTCTTGATCATGCATGATAGAGGTGGAGGCTCTTTGTGTTGTTTGTGCATTCACTAAGCTTGTACAAGCTCGGTTCTCGGGCCAACATGCATTAAGATGCTTGGTTGGTGGCTTAAAAGCCAAGCACCACTCTCCTTTGAGCTTGAGACATGATAAAAAGAGTGGCAGTACACACATTTCTTGCAAAATATATTGTTGTGCCTCTATTGTTCTCTATTGCAGCAAAACCAGAAGTCTGGAACAGCAGGTGGCCGACAGGCCAGTTCTAGTAGCCGACCGGCCAGTTTCACTAGTCGACTGGCCAATTTAGGTGGCCAGCAGCCACTTTTTGTGGCCGACCAACCACCAATCCAATTTTGTGCAGAGATGATCCTGTTTTGCAGCAGAAACAGTGTGGAGTTTGGTTCAAGGTTCAGAAACCAAGGCAAGTGCAAACAGAGGCAATTGACGGCAAAACAATGGATTTTTGGGTGAAGCAAACCGAGCATGCATGTCTCCCTCCTCTCGAGGCCATTTTAATTGCTTTGTTTAGCTAGTTAATTTTCCGGTTTTGTAATTAGTTAGTTAATGTGCTTAGCTAATTTAATTCATCTTTGTAATATTTAATTAGCTAGAATAGTTAATTAGTTGGTTTGTAATAATTAGCTTAGCTTAGCGTAGCTAGCTTAGTTTATTTATTCGGACCCTCCGTCGAGAGGGCGTATTGTTGTAATAAGGGTATGTGTGTTTGTGCATGTCTTCCAACCCTATTTCTTTCTCTCTTTTACTTATCAGCCTTTGATGGTTAGTTTAGGGCATATTTCAGTTAGTATACCTTATGCTTTGCATGCGTGCATCATTTATTTGTCTTGCATGCACCGGGCTTGGCGCATCATTCAAACTGCATTGCATTTCAATACACTTTCTTGAATACGTGTTCCAAAGCATGTTATCAAGTGTTGCATTCATATGCCATCTTAGATAGCCGAGCCTATTAGTTGCATTATTGCATGCGTTGCATTAGGCATCTTTGACATAGCTAGGATCATGCATGATTTCTAACTAATTTTCTGTTTTGGCTCGGAGTACACTGTAAGTGTTTACGCTTTAGCATACTTGCATGAGTGTGAGTGTTGCCATATTTAGCATGCTTGCCATGAGGCTATTTGCTTAAGTGTTTAACTGCATGAATGCTTGTGGATGAAGGCTTGGTTGCTTGAATTGGGATAATTCATTGATTGTGAGTTTTAAGCCCACTTTGCGGAGTGGCAAATCATGTTGTTTTAAGCCCACTCGAGGGTGACAAATCCGCGCTTTAGCTTACTTGCGAGTAGCACTTTCAAACCATTTTCAAAAACAAACATGAATTGTTTTGTTCCAAGTCTCATGACTTAGTCTATACTTGTATACTGTGCGCATCACATAGTAATGTTAGATTAATAACCGGACAAGAACATATGTGTTTATAAAACAACATATCATGTTTAGTAGAGGCCAATCCTTTGATCGGGTGAGCGGGGGTGCTCATTTCAGGACCTTCCCCTCTCGTACCCAAGTTCCCGAGTCGAGACAACTTTGGTGATAACGGACACGTGGCCTTTGGCACGAGTCAGGGTTTCCTAAATTTTCCAAAATAAAATATTTAGGTGGGGACTCTAAAATCTGCCAAAGCAGTCCATGTTTGGCGCTTTTTGATTAAAATTGATTTTCCAAAAACGATTTGCCGGATTTGGACTTTGTGGTGATTTATTAGTCTTACATTGCACTTTGTGAGATTAGATTCAGAACCGTAACAAGAGTCCAAACTGTAGTAGCAGGACCCAATTCGCACCCTCTTCGAAAGGAGGGTGCACAGAGAGAGTTCGGGCGATCTACAATAATCATCAAAGGGAAGCCAATAAATTATTTACTATTGCAATTATAAAATCAAATTTCAATTCAAACAATTAGAATTCATGAGAATACATACACAATCAATGAGCAGCCATACATGCAAATACATACACAATCAATGGATTAGGGTTTTGAAACTAATAAGAGAGAGAGGAAAAAGAGAGGGAAAGGTATCAAACCAGTAAAATCAAACCCATTTACGACATCAAACCCATAAAGCTCTAAAATCAAACCAGTTTAAGAAATCAACACGAAATTATTTAGTATAAATCATATAAAACCCTATACCAAGAGTTGACAATTAGGGAAATAGAGGAATGGAGAGAGAGAGAGAGAGAGAGAGAGAGAGAGAGCGTGACAGAGGTAGCGATGGAGAGGGAGAGAACCTGTGATTTGCGACGGTAGTAGTGGTGATTTACGGCTATGGCAGTGGTGATGTGTGACCTATGGTGAGCGAGAGTGGTGAGGGACTGCGCTAAGATGAGGTAGGGTGAGGTTTGGTGGTGATGTATGAAAGAGAGGACTTTTGTGCTTGTGTAAACAGAGAAGAGAAGAGGGCGCGGATATTAAAAGTAAATTTCCCTCATAAAGTTTTAGACCTTTAGTGACTAAATTGGTTATTTGTTGGCAAATAACCAATATATAATGACTAAAACTTCTTGTAGCCAAAGCTTAAGTAACAACAACTAAACTATTAGTCGCCAAATCCTTTGGAGACTAATTTTTTTTTTTTTTCATCGGAAAAAATGAGTATACCACGACTAATTTTATTTTAGTCACCAAAACTTAATCACCACGTTTGTTTTCAGTTTTTTGAAAACACTTTTCAAAAAATTCTACTTTCCTGTTTTCCATATTTTTTTTATTTTTACTGAATTTTTTTAATATTTTAATTTTTTTTTTTTAATTTTTAGACAAACCTAACATAAATACACTTAAAAAGTATAATTTTCATAATTTTTTTTAAAAAAAATTCACTAAATACCAAAAATACAAAAAAAAAAAAAAAAAAACTAAACTTCAATATATTTATCATATTTTTGTGTATTTATTAATTTTTTAAAATATTTTTTCTCAAATATTGTACTTTTTAGATACATTTAAGTAAGGTACATCTAAAAAAAAAAATGCTTAAAATTTAAAAATTATTCACTAAAAAGAAAAACAAAAAACAAAAAACCAAAAATTCAGTTTTCAAAAAACTGAATTCAGAAAATTGAAACCAAACACACTGAATATTTTTCGATGACCAAATCTCAAGGATGTTTAAGCAGTTAGAGCTTCTGACAAAGCCTCAAACACGTTGAAACTATTTTAGCCAGTCAAAGTAGAAATACTTAATGGCATATTGAGACTAGAAAAATACTATCTTCAAATTGGAAATGTGTGTAGTAGCACTTCATTTGAAAGGGCAATTTGTGAGGAAATGTATTATTGCAAATCCTTGACATAATTTTTACTACAGTTGACATCTATTTTCTGATCATTGCCTTAGAAATAAGGAGATCCAATTCATAACATCAATCATTATGCATTACTAAACATTGTAACTTGATAAACGAGGGTGTTGCAGTAGTGGGCTGGTTTTAGCTTTAAAAGATTAGAACAGAAAATTTGGAAGGCCATACCTCTGGCAGTTCTATGGTCCATTTGGAAGAGTAGGAATAAGATTGTGTTTTTGGGTATGCAACCTGATATGAATGTGCTTTGTGATCTAATTAAAACTAGAGTGGCTTGGTGGGTTAAAGTGGCATCTCTAGATTCAAATGTGTTCCATTATAAGTTGGAAATGAAGATTTCCAACTCATGAGCAACAGTTGTAAAATACTCACGTTAACAAATTAATATATTAAACTCGAATATAGCTAAGCATGAAATCAGAAAATAATATATATATATATATATATATGGTCACCAATGTGGGAGAACAATATAAATAAGTGTAAGGAACACAAAGTTTGAATCATCTCCAACAATCTATACACACTAAGAGGCCTAGATAACACAATTTTCCCTAAATTCTAATCCAAATGTAAATTATAATCTAAATTCTAATTCACACCCAATTAACTACACCAATAAAAAAAAACTTAGAAACTAAGACTCAAAATTTACCCAAAGTTTGGGTTTTTACTTGCATAATCGGCGATGAGACGACCTTAGATGATGATGATAATGGGGGGAAAAAAACCAGCGGCCTCACCACTCTTTGTGAGGGAGGAGTCATCGATTGAGCTTCTGTGGGTGATGGATCTTAGGTGAATCGGTGCTCCGGTTGCCCGCAAATACGAGGAGGTGCGGCGGAGGAGAGTTGTCTCGTGGCTATTGGAGAGGCGATGAGAGAGAGAGAGAGAAGGGGAGAGAGGAGCAACGAAGAGGCAGAGAGATGCTGAAGAGAAAGAGACAGGGACCCTGAAGGGAGAGAGAGGCGCTAGTTTGATTAGGGATTAGTATAGCGATTCCGGTTTAAACCCGACCCTTTTTGCATCTTGGACTCAGGTTTCTTGGTTCTATGTTATTGTTTATATCTTACTTCCCTTGTATCTCCTTAAATTTGGCTATTAGGTTGCTGTGGTTGCATTTGGGATAGGTTGGTTACTTAGTTTCCAAACTTTTGTTGCCCAAATTGTTGCTCTTTGGCTTGAGCAACACTTCTTGTGCTTGATTTGGCTTTGCAAACTCTCAGTATTTTTACAGTTCTGCAAAACTACTGGGAGAGTGTATTCTACGCTTAAGCGTCATTTCCTACACTCAAGCGGGTGTGCGCTTGAGCGGCTATTCTTGTGCTTGAGCGATGTTTTTCTGTCTGCAAAACTACTGGATGTGTGTATTCTACGATCAAGCGTCACTTTTTGCGCTTGAGCAGAACAACTTATTGTGTCTGATGCTTGAGTGTTAACTCTTGCGCTCGAGCGGATTGTGCGTATATCAGTTCGTAATAACCACATTTTCATCACTTTTTCATGTCATTTTCTCTCTAAAACATTTCAAAACCCTAGATCTTGAGCTTCTCTCTATAGAACTCACCTTCTATCTATATTTTCACCTAGATCCATTGGTTTCTCTATCCTAGTGTCTTTGGGAAAAAGGTAGAGTATCTGAAGAGTTTCATTTTGATCCAAACAAAAGTCAATTTCGGCATCTTCGAGGTTTTCTCCTTGCTATGCTCGTCTTTTAACTTTAAGGTAGGGACTTTCTACATTTTTCTATGACTTTTAACTTAGTTATTTGTTGATTGTGTAAATAATGTTGGGATTGGGGGATTTTAGACAAACCTAGGGTTTTGGTTTAAAATCTAAAGAGGGGTTTTCAAATGAAGGTATTAAAAATGGTTATTGGTGTAGACATGAGGATGTGTTATGTTAAATTTGTTAATTTTTGACACATGAGTTGGATTTGGAAGAAAATGAAGCTTTGCCCTAAAATGTTTCAAATAACTATTTTGTATAAATAATGAAACTGGTATTGGGAATGTGAAATTAGATGAATGTGTATATAAATGGTGGAGTTGGATGTGTATCATCTCTCATAAATGGAAATTTGGGTAATTTATCTGTCTTGGAGATTGTATATCTGTTTAGAAATATTTGTTTGGGGCTATCGGTGGAGGATAGCTATGACTGTTGTAGAAATTGCATGAGGATTAGATGAACTAGAACTAATCTCTTATTTGTTGTCATTGAATATGATTGTGTTTTAAATACATTGTATATGTATGATGTTGGGAGGATAAATGAGATGTACTCCATGTTTGGGGAGAAGAAAGGAGATGGACTCCATTGAATTAAGTTGGCCTGTGTGTCCAGGGTGAAAGTCTCGAAAATCGCGTGTATACATGGGTGCTAATCCCGCAGTCAAAATTTTCGTAAAATGACAAATTTGAAGTGTTTGTGTAATGATTGTATTGGTTAGAGAACCACTAAGTTGTAGCCTCAGTTGGGTTGTTTGGATATCAATGGACTTGACTCATGGATTGGGGTGAAATGAATTGTCATGAAATGAGTTAAAATAAATTGGCTTGAAATATGAAACTTGGCATATTATGATCTCGTAAGAATACGAATGATTTTATCATGAGCATTGTATATGCATATCATACTTATATCTTTGTTAAGAATCACGCATTGTGTTAGATTGTTTCTACTGGGCTCGGCTCACCCTATTTGGGAAAACTATTTTCAGGTGTTGGTGACATGTCTTTGCCAAGATAATAGCTTGGGAGGAATTTGAGCTGAAAGTTTCTTTTGTTTATTATGTTATCGTTTTGATTTAAGCTAAGGGCTTTATATGTATTGGACTTGTATTCACCTTTGTTGTAACCAGGCACATCATTGGAAATATGTAAGCCTTTAGGGCATATGAATATTTGTTTAACTTTCATTTCTTATTACTACTTGTAACACATGCTGTAGATTCATGGTGAATCATTTATGAATGTACAATGCATGTGTCACCTTCTGTATATCAATTTTGATTAATGAAAGATAACTATTTTGTTTATGTCACTGTGTTTATGTGGTTGGGAGTCGACTCATGGCATTTATTTCGGGCCGTTACAATTGGTTTGGAAACAAAATATATATATATATATATATATATGTGGTAGCTTTATACAATTTGTGACAAAACATTTTGATCGCCAATTAATTTAAAAAATCTCTCAAAAATTTGAAATGTCTCATTCCAAATATTTTAGTTATTTGGCGACTAAAAATTTTTTTAGTACCAGAATTAACTATACAGCAACTAAAATATTTTTTAGTCGTTGAAAATAAATTTTTGGTGACCAAACTTGTGGTTGTCAAAGATAAAAGGTAAATTTTTGTTTTCATTTGGCGACTAAATAATTTTGGTAGCCAAAACTAATTATAAAGCGACTACAATTTTTTTTAGTGGCTGAAAATAACTTTTTGCCGACCAAACTTTTGGTTGCCAAAGATAAAAAGTAAATTTTTTATTTTCATTTGGCGATTAAATAATTTTAGTAGCCAAAACTAACTATACAATGATTAAATTTTTTTTTAGTCGTCAATTGTGGCATTTTTAGTGACTAATTTCTTTTTAGTTGCCAATAATCAATATATCCTGACTAAAAAAAATTAGTCACTAAATATTATATACTTTTATCGACTAATATAATTTTTGGTCGTCAATTCCAAAACATTTGGCAATCAAATTTTTTTTAATCACCAAAAATATAATTTGTTATAGTGTATATTTTGAATGACTATAAAATTTGTTAGCCAAGAAGTCATGCATATCAACATGAAGTTAGAGATTCAATTTTGTCCATTTTCATGCACCTTATATTTGTTTAAAATCTTTTTATATGTGTCTCTTATTTGATTTTCTTTCATCAATTGATGTAAACAAAACAAAAATGTTTATCATGACAAAAATTTCAGAATCAGTAGCAGAGTTAAGAAATTAAATCAGAGGGGGCACTTATTAATTATAACATTGAAAATTTTTACAAAATTATTTCACATAAATTTTTACGATTAACTTCAAAAAAGATATAATAATAATAATAATAATAATAATAATAATAATAATAATAATAATAATAATAATAATAATAATCAGTACGCTTAGTTTCAGTTTTCTGAATTTAATTTTTTGAAAATTGAGTTTTTTTTGTGTTTTGTATTTTTTTTTTGTTTCTAATGAATATTTTTAAAAATTTGAGCAATTTTTTTTTTTTTACTTTTTTAGATGCACCTTACTTAGATGTATCTAAATAGTAAAATATTTGTGAAAAAATATTTTAAAAAATTAATAAACACACAAAAATATGAAAAATGTACTGAATTTTCATATTTTTTTGAATTTTTTGGTATTTAGTGTATTTTTTAAAGTTTTTTTTCATAAATATTATATTTTTTTTAAAGTATATTTATATTAGGTGGGTCTAAAAATTAGAAAAATTTTCTTAAAATATTAAAAAAATTCATGGAAAACGTTAAAATACAGAAAATAAAAAAGTAAATTTTCTGAAAACTATTTTTTGAAAACCAGAACCAAACAAAGTGAATAATGTTATTTGTAAGTAGTGTATTATGGATAATATAAAAAAAAAGAGTCATGGATATTAGTTTAAAAATAAATTATATAATGATAAAGTAATTTTTTATACAAAATCTGAGTAAAAATTCAATATAATAGTAATACGACGTCATCATTGACATGTGATATCACCAACTAATAGTAAAGAAACATATAGAGGATGAATCTCAGATGTCAAATGTAATTAACAATCTAATAAATTTTATATCTTTATTGAGATTAATTAGGTTTGCATGTCAATAATAATAGAAATCACTATTATATTAAAATTTTCATAGCTAATCTCTTTATTTTCAATTAAAATAATAATTATTATTCTTGTAATTTTAAAAATGTCATTGACATTTCATTCTAAACAACATTTTTTTTAAATTTTTTTTATTTAAAATATTTTATTTATATTTACTAAAAAAAAAATTCAAAACCGAAGAGAAAGCACGTGACCCCTAAACCCTCTTTACTTCCGCCCCTGGAACCACTATTGAATCCAACACTTTTCTTTTAAGTACAACAATGACGAGGAGGTCATGGTTGAAGCTCAAGGCGGTTCTCTTCGACAATGATTGGAGGGGATTGTCGAATGTAGCAGAAGAGAGAGGAGGAAATGACAAAATATTTAGAAAACAAGAGGGAGAAAAAGAAATTTTTTTTTTTGTTAGAATAATTCAATGTATACTAATAATTTTGCTAAAAATCTTACTAAAAATACAAGAGGCTAAATACAAGTAGTTGTCAAAAAAGTAATGATATTGAATCATCTAATGGTATTTGGACATGTATATTTTTAGTAAAAATTTAAATAGATATAATACTAGTGGTAACCCGTGTTATGCATGGTATGTAAAAAAATTAATATATGTTTTTTAGACAATCACAATAAAATTTATAATGAGGGTCATACAAAATGAATAATTCAAATGATTAAAACAGAACTTGTTGTGAGCCTCACGAGCCCGTCAAATTCTATCAAGTTTATTTTGAATTTAGATTTGAATTTTTGAAAAACTCAACCATAAAATTATGTATTATTATATGAAAAATGTTAAAAATCCACTGTGGAGAAGTGGTTTGGAAATACTCTTCTAATCTTGGGGGACGTTAGTAATCCTCTTCTAGTCACTTGAAAAGAAATAAACACTCTGGTTAGGGGTGTCGGAATTAGCGTGGAGAAGTGGTTTGGAAATATTCTTCTGATCTTGGGAGACGCTAGTGATCCTCTTCTAGTCACCTGAAAAGAAATAAACACTCCAGTCGGGGGTGCCGGAATTAGCACTCCGACGGGCAAGTTAGTCTCTACACTCAAGTTTACTTGTATTCTCAATTAAGTACAATAGTTCTCACATACCTCTTTTTGGCTGATGTTCTTCTATTTATATCTTTTCTTTCTTGGGCCTCGGGATTAGGTCCATTTCCAATTCTATATTCTGCATATTTTGTAGTAGTCCGCTCTCTACTCGGCCCCTTACTTAACCGGCTATTTGGCCGAGTAGAGTTATATTTGATCGTGTGAGCATACGCCGAGTACCACGAATTTCGACTCTCCCAGGTTCGACTATCCAGAATCTTTACGACTCCTCATACTCGGCCCCCACAATTGCCCCCCGAGCACTCCACTAACGACAGTTGGCTGGAGTGTTCGGCTTCGAACTCGAAAAGTCAGAGCCGAAATTTGGCGGCTGACCATATTCCAACGCAAATGTCTGAACACACGCTTCTCGGTTATCATTTCAACTTCCTGCCTCTTCGTACACTTCCATTTATTGTGATTTAAAATTTCGACGTCTTTTCAAATACATACATGCTTTTAGACGCTCGTCGCTGGACTGTCTTCCGAATTACCTCTGTAACTTCCTTTTCTTCTCTATCCTCTTCGCATCTTGTAAGTTCTCTCATTCTCTTCTTTGAATCTCTTTTCTTGCTTTGTTTTTGGCTTAGCATATTCGTATTGGCTAGGGAAAATGGAAAAACATTTGAAAGATCTCTTCTCACCGGATCGAATTTTTGGCTTCCGACGCCATTTCTCCATTCCTGATGACGTCCGTCTGTCACTTGTGACAGACGACACCCTCGATATGGAGAGGGTTGATGAAACCACGATCGTCTTCCCTCTCATATCAATTGCAGAGGGTGGAGTCCATTTCCTCCTTCATCCACTCCTTAGGGCTGTGCTCTGCCATTGGGGCTTAATCCCTTCCCAACCCAACGTCAACTTCTTTAGAATTGTAATGGGGATTATCGTACTAAACCGTCGCCTTAGGATTAACCATGGCATTCCCGCTATTCGGCATTGCTATGCCTTGGCCAAGTTTTCTGGTCGACATGGGCGTTATCTCCTTAGGGCTAAAGACACCGACCATCAACTAGTGACTATGTTTTCCAGCTCTAGGAAGCGAGTCGATGATGTTATGGCCGTCGTCCAAGGAAACTGGGAATTCGGCGAAGGCGAGGATCGCCTTGATTGTATTCCTAGATGGAGGGGCGAACCAGGTGGCTGTGTAGATTCTTTTATTTATTTATTTTCTGTTATATTTATAAAGCTTCATTTTCAGGACCTCATGGTTTTGCTTATGCAGGAAACGATTTGAAGAAAGTCCTGATCTCAACCGACAACGCTGTTCTTTCGGAAATCAAGGTTGCGCTCAAATATTTCGGCCGGCCGAGTCTTCAGAAACAGGGGAGGGCGGCCCACGTTCTGCTCCACTACGAGTTGACTTATACGACCTTTTTGGCAGCGAAAAACATCCCAATTCTGAAGGGTGAGGAGTTTCTTACCGCCCTTATCCTGACTAATTTCAAAAATTTGAGGCAGGTTGGAAGTAGTTGAGGCCACTGAGTCAGACCAATCCAAAGATGAAGTCGACGAGGCTTTAAAGTTAGCATTTGAAGAAACTAGCCTCAATTCAGTTGATCCTTCGTCCACTTCGGGTCGAGGGGACCTTCCACTTGACAATATCTTTCAGGGTCTGGAGGACCTTCCCAGCGCGTACCTAGAAGATATGGCTGGATTGAGCCTCACTAAACTTGCCAAGAAGGCAAACGCGGAAAGGATGGCCACGCGGCGAAGGGCGAAGGCCATTCGGGATGCCGAATCTCAGCCCTCTCTGCCTATTGGCGAATCTCAACCCTCCTTGTCTATTATTGAGGAGGAAACGGCCAAAAACCGAAGTGCCGAGGCAGAACCGGTTGTGCAAGCAAGTGTAGAGGCTGTGCAAAGGGTGGAGAAGCGCCCTGCCGAGGTCGAGGCCGGCTTGGAAGAAGACCGCGCAGACAAACGACCTCGTTTGAAGGAATCAGAAGTGATTGTACCTTTTGTTATTCAGTCGAAGATAAAAAATACGCCGATCTCCTCCGATGCTTCGGTAATTAAAGATCTAGCGGTCGCACTCAGCATGGCTATGTCCGTTTCTCTGCCTGCTGACAAGGCGGCTTTTCGGGCAGAGCCGGATCTGGTTGCAATTACGTTGGCCGCACAATCGGCTCTTTTGGTATATATATTAACTTTGTCTTTTCACTTTACGCAAATATTGTTTTGGTCTCAACTTCCTGTTTTACAGGCCGTCGGAAGGATAGCCGAGATGGGCCGTCGCCATCATGATGCCGTCGAGCAGATTGGCCATTTACAAGCAGAGGTTGAGGGCCAAAGGAGTAGGGCCGAGTTCGAGGTTTTGAGGGCGAAGATGGAGGGCGCCCGCGCCGAGGCCGAGATGGAGAGCGGTCAAGCCTCTTTCTACCTTCCCATTGGAAATCTTCTCTCGGAAGGATTCCACCTCCAAGTCACCCTTTTGCACTTCTAACACTTGACTCACAAGTGTAGGTTGTGCAACCACTGAAAATAAGTTGGCAAACTCAACAGACTTGCCTAGTCGCAAGTCAAACTCACCAAGAGTACCCAACATCTCCCATTCTCAGATAGCGACACAAGCCACAGTGCTAATAGACTTCCTACTCAAGGCATCAGCCACTATATTGGCCTTCCTAGGATGATAATTCAACTCAAAGTCATAGTCTTCTATGAACTCCATCCACCTTCTCTGCCTCAAATTCAAGTCTTTTTGAGTAAATAGATACTTCAGACTCTTGTGATCAGAAAATACCTCGAATTTCTCACCATACAGATAGTGCCTCCAAATCTTCAAGGCAAATATCAACGCTGCTAACTCTAGATCATGGGTAGGGTAATTCCTCTCATGTGTTTTTAACTGTCGTGAGCCATAGGTTACTACCTCTCCCTCTTGCATTAATACATGACCCAAACTTTCTCGTAAGGCATCACAATATACCGAATAGCCCAAACCCCTCTCCGGAATAATCAAGATTGGAGCAGTGGTAAGTCTAACCTTGAGCTCTTGAAATGACTTCTCACAGGTCTCATTCCACACAAACTTAACTCCCTTCCTTATCAGTCTGGTTAACAGTGAAGCTAATCTAGAGAAATCCTTCACAAATCTTCGACAATACCCGACCAACCCCAAGAAACTACGGATCTCAAAAGCATTCTCAGGTTGTGTCCAATCTTGTACTGCCTCTATCTTGGATGAATCTACAGTTACCCCTTCCCCGGATACCACATGGCCTAAGAACTTAACTTCCCTCAGCCAGAATTCACATTTCCCAAACTTAGCATACAACTTATGAGTTCTAAGCAACTCAAGCACTACTCACAAGTGTTCCTCGTGTTCCTTCTCAGATGGTGAATAAATCAAGATGTCGTCCACAAAGACAACCATAAAACGGTCTAGAAACTCATAGAAGATCCGATTCATCAAATCCATAAACACCAATGGAGCATTAGTTAGCCTAAAAGGCATTACTAGGAACTCATAATGGCCATACCGCGTCCAGAATGCTATCTTCGAGATATCCTCCTCCCTTACCCTCAACTAGTGATAACTCGATCTCAGGTCTATCTTAGAGAAACAACAAGACCCCTTTAACTGATCAAATAAATCATCTATACGAGGCATTAGGTACTTGTTCTTAACAGTTACCCAGTTCAACTTTCGGTAATCTATACAAAGTCGCAACGCTCCATCTTTCTTTTTAGCAAAGAGAGCCGGTGCTCTCCAAGTTGAAGTACTAGGGCAGATAAAACCCTTATCTAACAATTCCTAGAGTTGAATCTTCAACTCAGTCAACTCAGTAGGTGCAAACCTATACGGAGCCAAGAGATCGATGCCAGAATAAAGAACTTGATTTCTCGGTGAGGTGGTAAACTAGTAAGATCCTTGGAAAAGACATCCGGATATTCACAAACCACCCTTGGCAACTCAACCCAATCTTCATCACACTCGCTACTTAAAAAGCTAGCAAGGAGACAACTAAGTTCACTCTGCCCTCGTGGATCGTACACCGGTGATAAGACTCTATCCACCCAGTCCCCCAAGAAATAAAAGCAATCACCGCTCAAGGTATATACAGTAATCCTCTGACGATAACAATCTATAACAGCCCAGTATAACGATAACCAGACCATACCCAAAATAACATCAAAACTATTCATATCAAACAATACGAATGAAAAAGGTAATCGATGACCAATAACCTCGATGTCACAACCTCGACATCAATGTTTCAAGATAACCTCACCACCAATAGGTAACTCTACACAAATAGGAGATGCTAATTGTGCCAACTCCAACCCCAAAATTGATGCAAATGTAGACAAGATAAAAGAATGGGATGCACTTATATCAATCAACACATTAGCAACTGAATTGCAGAACGAAAAGGTACCTCTCACTACCGAAAGCGCTGGTACAAGATCTGGCGCGGTAATAGCTTACACACGCCCTGTAGGTCTCTGCTCAACCTGCTCACCCCTCTGAGCATATGCCTGATGCACTGACTGAGTCGAAAAGGTTCCCTGATTAGCCCTCGAGGCTTGTGCTAACTATGTAGGCTGGTGACATTGCGTCTGCCTCAAACCAGAGGCACTAGATATGCCACCTAATTGTGGGCAAAATCTCTCTAGGTGCCTTACTTGCCTATACTGATAACAAGTGGGTGGCTTCCTTCTCCCTTGACTCTGGCCCTGAGAACGAGCCAAAGACGATGCAGACTGTTGCCCTCCTCCTCCTCTCTGCAAGCAAGCTGGAGATTTGTGGCCCAACTGACCACATTTGTAACAAGTCACATCTTATTGACCACCTCTCCCAAAACTCAAACTTGGTACTAGAAAAGTGGACTTCAACTGAGCTCCCTAGGACGACTGAGGATTAGAAGCCCTCTATCTCTTACCGTCCCTCTGACTGTCCTGACTCCTCTTGGAGCCCCTCATCCTCTCCTCCTCTACCTGCATAATGGTCTCAAGATGGGCCGTTGCCTCCGCAAGGCGCCTATAGCCTCTAATCATGGATCTGGCCACTCTAAACATGAGCCTGGTCCTCAGCCTCTTCTTAAACTCCAAACAACAGCGCTCCTCTGTCACCACCAACTCAGGTGCAAACCTAGAGAGGCTAGTGAATGTGGCTTCAAACTCAGCCACTGGTTTATTCAACTGCACCAGCTTGGAAAATTTGTCCTTTAACTTCTACCTAACAGTGGGAGGCAAAAACTTGTCCTGGAAGGTGTTGACAAAAGCCACCCAAGTCCCTCCAATGCGACCCCGCGCATACTTTCACCATTGACCCGCATCTCCCTTTAACTAGAAAGACGCCAAGGTCACTCTCAAACCCCCCGTCTTCGATGCTGAGTATCTCAAAATTCTTCACCATCTATTGTAACCACTCATCCACTTTCAGTGGTTCCTTAGGATCTCCCAAAAACTTATCCGAATTCGACCAGAAAGACTCCCTCTTTAGAAAAGATGGCCCTGCCTCAGCAACCTGGGCCTGGACTTGATTCTCAACTCTAAGAATGTTTATAGATTCTCGCAAAGCTCCGGCCATTTCGTGGACTAAAGCACCCATGGCCTTTTGACCCACTGGCTCGGCCACGTTGGCCTGACCAACCCCTTCTTCCTGTGCCGAAATTTCATCTAGTATAGGTATCTCGTGCCTCCTAAGCCTACCACGCCTATCACCACGACCACATCCTGACATCCTAATAAAGGTAACAAAAAGATTAGCACATTCATAAATGTGTCGAAGCTAACTCACTCGCGTCCTAGTGCGATAGACAACAGTAAATCACTCTATACAAGTACGTAATCACATAAACACATACGAATTTCCTTCCTAGATAATGACCGTCCCGCGGCGTTGCTAGAGTTCCAATTAGAAACAACAATGATCAAGTACTCTTCTAATAGGACTTCCAGAAAGCCGTAGACCCAATCAACATCTTAGGAACTAAATCCCATACCCATATAATCATATAAGCATGTTATCACACAACATTACTAGCATACAAGCATCTCTGTAAAGTGAGACAAATCCATTGTGGTACTAACCACTTCCCACGTACCCAAAGTATTCAAACCCAGTACGCTCTGATACCAAGTTGTAATGCCCCCAAAATATAACCAGAAGTTCAATCCAAATATATATGAATAACTGCATGAATCAGAGTGTGAAGTTCTTTCATTTCATAATTTTAATAGTACAAAAGAGTTTAGCACAAATAAATGCCTTATAAGCTTACACATTTCCAAGTCATAGCTTGGTTACAACAAAAGTGAGACTAGCTCATACAATTTAAGCCCTAGGCTATACAAAAAGTGAAACAAAACAAAGAAGTTCTTGCTTCCCAAAAGTCCCTCCAATGCTATTGCCTTGGTAGAGGCATGCCATCAGCACCTGAAAATGGTTTTTAAAAAGTTTTTAAGAAAGAGAAGAATGAAAAAGTGATATAAAATGTCATTTTCGCGATCTGATATACGCACAGTCCTCTCGAGCGGGAGATTTGATGCTCGAGCGTCAAACACAATAAGTTGTTCCGCTCGAGCGCAAGAAAGGCCACTCAAGCACCAAGACACAATGAACGCTCACCATTCAAGCACAAGAATTTGCCGCTCGAGAGTAGAAAACACACATCTAGAAGTTTTACAGACAACAAACCAACGCTCGAGTGCAGGAAAGGCTGCTCGAGCGCCCACCCGCCGGCGTGAAAATACTCTCGATGGTTTTGCGGACACGCAAAATCGAGAGTTCAAAGCCTACTCGGGCGAGAGGGCGCCGGCGGAGGAGCAAAGATTGCAAAGCCCGCTCAAGTGCAAGAATGGTCGCTCGAGCGGAAGAGAAAAATCTAGGCAACAAAGGTTTGGAAAAACAAGCAACCAACATGTCCCAAATGCACAAATACAATCCAATAACCAAAATAGGGGGGAGACAAGGGAAACAAGATATGAATCACCATTGAAAACCATACAAACCTGAGTCCGGAATACAACAAGTGATGGGTCAAAACCAGAATTGCTATATTAAATGGAATGAGATACATCTTAACATGATTTACAACTGGATACCAAAATAAAGTAAAGTACACATTACATCTTGATCAAAAGGCTTCTCAAGCCCAAACATACAAAACAAATGGTCCACAAAGCTAAGAAGCATAATCTTCAAGATACTAGCAAAACATGAATCCAAAACAACTTGGAAATTAACATCTTAGGCATCATCGCCTTCTTGCTCATTACATACATATATATAAGGGAGAGAAGTGAGCTGACAACTCAGTGAATGATATAAGTAATAAATGTTTGAATGAATGATAACTGAGCCAAAATAGGAGGGAGACAAGGGAAACAAGATATGAATCACCATTCAAAACCATACAAACCCCAAGTTCGGAATACAACAAGTGATGGGTCAAAACCAGAATCGCTATATTAAATAGAATGACATACATCTTAACATAATTTACAACTGGATACCAAAATAAAATAAAGTACATATTACGTCTTAATCAAAAGGCTTCTCAAGCCCAAACATATAAAACAAATGGTCCACAAAGCTAAGAAGCATAATCTTCAAGATACTAGCAAAACATGAATCCAAAACAACTTGCAAATTAACATCTTAGGCAGCACAGCCTTCTTGCTCATTACCTACATATATATAAGGGAGAGGAGTGAGCTGACAACTCAGTGATTGATATAAGTAATAAAGGTTTGAATGAATGATATCCGAGATCTTTATCAAAACAATACATATTATAGCTTGTAACAAAACATGGAATGAACCAAGTTTATCAATCAGAGTCCTTCAAAGTTTCTTGGGATGTTTAATAACATCTACATAATACGGAGGATAACATTCCTAAAAAAACAAAAGAATAACCGACCCAGAATCGAAAGCACACCCATTCATGACTATCAATGTCTGACCCGAAATTGATTAGACAAACCCACCCTTTTATGACCGTCGGTGGCAAAAGAGTTATCTCAAATGTGGGTGCTACATCTATTAACGTCCCCTAGCATAAAAGGACCTTCCAAGAATGTCATCAAAACAAAGATAATACTTGATACAAAAGCTAATGGATAATCATTCATACTTGATCAAATACTTTCCAAAACAAAACAAAGCTTTTATCCAAAACATTATAACATAGCTTTATTAGAAATACCGCTCATAATAGCTCTTCGAACGTGGGAATTAATGCAAGGATCCAAGACCTACAAATACATGGCAAAGTCTAGTGAATGCATTTCAAGAAGACAAGAATAGATGCCCGAAGATGGGTATGTAATGCACTCTTAAAACAAGCTTCAAATGAGTAAGAAAGCTCCCAACATTTCTTTCCAAAACCAAGTCAAGACAATGTAAAACATGTGCTAGGTGTCAAATCACTATTTTTCTTCTTTGACAAGCATGTTGGGTACAAACCAGGTCTTGGAATGGATGCACAAAGATGATCTAGGCCGAAATGGCCTAGCTAGATGAACTCAAGAGGTCTTGGCTGAGGTGTGGTCTCCTAGGCCTAGGTGTGCGGCTGCTTGCCGAGATGTTACAAGGTGCCAGTAAGGTTGTACCATGGTTGGCCTAGGTGTACATGCAAGATAGACTAGGTGCAAGTGATCATGCAAGGTAGGCCAAGGTGAGACACAATGTGTGGCCTAGGTGTGAGGTCTAGGCAAGAGTGGTCTTGGTGACCACACTTAAGGACATAGCGAAGTCTGGAAATGTGCCCCCCCTCCCCCTAAAGAACACGAAGAACATGAATTCTAAAATCATAAATTTTACTCAAAATCTGAGATTTCATGATATGAATTCAAAAACATGGACCTGGGTACCTATACTTGAGGATTTCAAGGAAACAAACACAAAAATATGGAACTTGTTACAACTTTTGGATCAAAACATGGTCTTCTTTCAAGAATATAAGAACATCATTTCTTCTCTAGAACAAAACTTTAAATCAATGCATGGCTCATAAATCATACTAGATCATGCAATGTGATCAGATTAACATAAAAAACAGCTAGAGCAGATCAAGAATCTAACCTCTAAACACGAATCCAATGGTTCAAGGTATGAAGGTTAAGCTTGGAAATCTAGTTCTCACTCTAAGAACTCCTCCTTCTTCTTCCTAGAGCTTCTCTCTCTACAAGGCAAGGATATGGCAAAGATATGGGTTCCTTACTTGTGACGACCCAGAATTTTTCCTTCCGCTCGAGCGGACTTTTGGGGTTCTCAGTAATTTTGCATACGGCCTGAGATTCTGAGGGTTGTGAATCTCCGCTCGAGCGGGGTCAGTTGGCGCTCGAGCGGACAGCCTTATTGGTCTGTGCACGCTCAAGCGTAGGAGGAGGTGCTCGTACGTGAAAAGCAAGATTGTCCTTGACATTGTAGTAGTGTATTTGGAACCTTCTTATTTTATTTTGGAGTATTGATTGAGGTGGCAGTATGATGGTGAAGTAAGATTGGATCAAAAACTTTAATTCGAACAATTCGTTTACGTTCAGTAGTCACTGTTTTGCCCTTTTCTTCTTCCACACTTTGAATTTGGATGTGAGGTTAGAACCATTGGAAAGCTTATTTCCGGGGCTTCAATTTGGACACAAGAACGACCTAAAACGGAGTCCGGATGAGAGAGTTACGCATGGTTGAAGTTTTGGAATCTGTGTTGGGAGCAGGTACGCTCGAGCGGGAATAAGGACGCTCGAGCGGGTTTTGCGAGTACAGCAATGTAAAAACGGGATTTTGAGATATTTTTCCACATTTTCTTTTCCCCTCTTCTTTCCTCTCAGTCTAAGTCCGAAACCCTAGCCCCCAAACCCTCGAATTCCTTTACTTTGATCACGATCCACCATGGTTTTTGGCATCAAGGATGGAGAACAAGGGAGGATCAATGCTTTTACCCGATTGGAACTTGAATTTGCGAAGGCTTCTTCTCAAGCTCACTCCTTTGCTTGATTATTGAGGTAGGGGTTCTAATTCTCTTCAATACTTACATCCATGGATAGATTTGAGGTATTTTCATTGTATAAATGTACAAATTTTCATTTTGAGCATATAGAGGAAATTATGAGATTTGGGAATTTCGGGTTTGAAGCATGGAAGGTTCAATTAATGAGTTAAGGTGGTGAGATATGACCCATAGATGTATAATCAAGGAGAAAATTGGGATGTAAGGTAATGGTATGAGAAGTTTGAATTTTTTTATGGAAACTTTATTTTTCTTGGACACCCTAGGTTAAGTTGTGATGATAAATAATGAGTTTGCCCAAATTGAAAATAGAATCATGGAATTGGTGGGTTGAATCATATATGTAAGTGTTTAATTGGATTTCTGAGATGTTTCGAAATAATGTTAAAAATTCGCGAATGGACTTTGTTATGAGTATTGTGAATCATGTGAAAATGAGAAAGGAAATTAAGGGAAATGATTTAGAGAATTAATGTGTGACTTCATATGTGTGTAGGACACGCTTCGGGAGGAATGAATGCTCCACCAACACACTGTGAGTAATAGTACGAAGATGTACATTTTATTTATCATTGATGATTATTATCACTAACGCTCTGTTTCTTATAAGTGTTACACGAACATGTTACATGAACATTTATGATGATTGAAAGTCAATGTGAACGTTGAAAGATTGGCTTACATCGGTATGACTTTAAATGACTCTGTTCTGTCAATGACGAATGATAATTCTCTATTATCTATAAGCAAACTACGTGATTTCTTAAGGAATAAATGGAATTATGTTCATCTTTAAACCAAGTATCTGTATGAAACTGAGATTATTCCGTTGTGTTACATATGGACCTGAGGTTGTTAAGAACCTATGACATGCATGCAAATGTTTAACATTATTATGAGACTCACGTTAGAATGTGGGTTATTCTGTCCTTATTAAGCATATGGCAATGATATATGTGGCCTCACTTAATAATTATTCTTTATTATTATTTAGTTATCATAAGACATCTGTATTAATTTGTAGTCACGCCATGGGAAACTTATGTGCATTATTACATAATGGTGTTCTAAGGAAACCCGTTATTTCTATTCTTGTTCGGTTGTGCTATGCTATGACAGGATATTAACTTCTGTTTGACTTAATGTATGTTTGGTGACATAATGTCTGTTAATAACATTCTGTTTCCGTCAGTTATGATATTAACATATGCAATTATTGGAACTCAATGAAAATAAAATGTTGAAAAGATATACGTACATATTTGTACGTTCTGTTATTATTGGGCCTAAGGCCGTTCTGTTATTATTGGGCCTGAGGCCGTTCTATTATTATTGGGCCTGAGGCCGTTCTGTTATTATTGGGCCTGAGGTCGTTCTGTTATTATTGGGCCTGAGGCCGTTCTGTTATTTCTGGGCTGATAAGCCGTTCTGTTATTTCTGGGCCTATGGCCATTCTGTATCTTCTGTACCTACTGGGCTTAAAGTCATTCTGTTACCCATGACTGTCTGAGATTTAATTATCGGATGTAGTTAACCATATGTGCTCTTTATTGATAAATGCACGGATATGTATTATAATTCATGTTGTGCATTGAATTGTTATGTGCTATTATTCACTGAGCTTGGCTTACTTTATTTTATGTCTATCTCTGTAGGCACTCAACCTGGAGGTCAGCCTTAGCCTGTGGCTTCCGTTACCCAGTTGTCAATCCCTGAGTATCTAAGCCCTTAGAAGATGACCACTCATGTCAGGGAGTTTTGCTAAGTTTTTAATTTGTACCCTAAATGTCTGTTAAGCTTGATGTGTATGTAATCCGTTTATCTTCCCATGTTTTCGTTATACGCCCAACCTTAAGGGCTAGGTCTGTATATGTATATATATTTAGCTATCTCCAGATGCATGTCACTGTATATTTATCTGCATTATGTTCTGTCTGTGATCCTGGCATAGTAGTGGCAGCTCAATGGATATTATTTTATGCTATTATATGATATTAAATGCTTCTGTTCAGGCCCCATAAGTTATAATTATCAGGTTTTATATCCATTTTTGAGGTGGCCATGCCCAAACTTTTAGGGGCGGGTTTGGGACGTGACATTACTGCTAGCTGACTTAAACCACTACTGGGACATGTGGCACCATCTGATCAAATCTCCTGAAAAAAGGTGCCAAAATGAAAAGACAAGAATATGACAAAGTGTGTATAACAAGTAAGGTGGCATGGGCACTCTGACAAGGCAGTGATCCCAAATCAAGACATAGGCTTTGGACAAGTAAGGTTTCCCTGATCTCAGCTAGGAAGTATAACACTTGACCTAGGTGTGCCACACCTTGTCCTAGATGTGCCACACCTTGTCCTAGGTCATACTAGTCCAGGAACAAGATTGCTAGGTGCCAGCTAAGGTGCACAACAAGGCTAAAAGGTTGAAGGATCAAAGATCTCGGATGCCTAGATGATAAACATCTCAGCCTAGATAATACACATCTCAGCCTAGGTGATGCACACCTCGACCTAGGTGAGGCACATCTCGGCCAAGACGCCAGGGAGAATGTGGAGGTTAACCAAGATAGTTCCAAGATGATCCTAGGTGTTGACGCACAACGGCCTAGATGTAAAGGGTTCAAAGGTGTGACCTGGGCATGAGACAATAGAGATAGATAGCCTAGGCTCAACACACAAAGCAAGGAACAAAGCATGCATATAACACTTATGCAAAACATACTGGCACAAAACCAAACAGGAACCTTTACTAGGCAAAACAAATCAAAATCTGTAGATGCAACCTTAACAAGAAAAAATCATATAAATTCATATAAGCATGACTAAGACATGAATGAGGGTTGTTATACTTCGATTTACTTATTTGGATTTTGAAAACTCTTCTAATTCAATAATTTCCTCATTTATATACATAATTAATTAATGTGTATTTAATTTTGTTGTTGAACCGAAAAAATTAAATTAAATGTATATTTAGCTTTGGTTGTGAACCTTTAAAAAAATATATATCAAATTTGGTTGGGGAAAATCCAAACCCATGAGGGCATAGGGAGGGTAGTACCCATGGGGGATGGGCAATGGAGAATAGGAAAAATTATTGTAAGGGAATGGGGATAGGGAATTAATATCCACTCCATTGTCCCCTATTGCCATCCCTACTCTGGACTCTCGATTTGGAGGATTGGGAATCCAAATGATGATATGCAAATATAGTTGGAAAAAGAAAGCAACACAAATCAATGTGAGAGAGAGAGAGAGAGAGAGAGAGAGAGGAGAGTGTACCACATAAGGTGGAGCAACAGGGTTGAGTGAAGGCGTGGCTAGGATGGGGGTGTCGGGAAGGCCATGGATAGGGGGAGATAACGAATAAAGGGAAAGACAAAAATGGATGTGGATAAAATTAAATTATGTAAAAAAAAAAAAAATTAAAAAAAAAATTGCATATATGTAATTTGTTTACGGATATAATATTGAATGTTTTTTTTCTTTTTCTTTTTTTAATATGAAGAAGCTAGTTTGGCAAAATTTATAATTTACTATTTTTTGTTTATAAAAAATATTAAACATATTTATGTTTATTTTCAATAAAAACGAAAACAAAAAGCATATTTGTTACATGAGTATTTTAAAATGTTATTTTGAAAACAAGTCAAAATAGGAGATACGGTAGGTGATTGTCGATGGTTGGTAATGGTGGCCCGAGGTTATTGGTGGCAATAAAAGGTGGTTAACAAAAGAGGTCATTTATAGCGATTCCAATTTTGGCCCAACTTTTGTTGTATTCCGAACTTGGGTTTCATGGTTTAGTATTGTTATTCATGTCTCTTTCCCTCCTTTCCCCTTCGAGTTTGAGTATTGGAGTGTCTTGGGCATGTTTGGAACATGTTGGTTGCTAGTTGGTCCAATTGTTGTTGTCCAAAAATTTTGAGCTCCCAATACTTTTACAAGCTTGCAAAGATACTGGGAGGATAGTGTTCTTTGCTCAAGCGAGGCTTATCGTGCTTGAGCGGCGGTATATGTCTATAAAACTTCTGGGAATATGTATTCTATGCTCGAGCGATGCTTTTTGCGCTCGGGTGAGGCCACTTATTATGTCTGGTCGCTGAAGCGACAACTCTTGCGCTCAAGCAAGCCTCGCGTATATCAGTTTGCAGCAGCACTTTTTACATCACTTTTTGATATCTTTTCACTCAAAAACCCTAAACCAGCTCTCTCTCTCTCTCTCTCTCTCTCTCTCTTTCAATAAAAGGTGGTTAACAAATGAGGTCATTTATAGCGATTTCGATTTTGGCCCAACTTTTGTTGTATTTCGGACTTAGGTTTCGTGGTTTAATATTGTTATTCATGTCTCTTTCCTTCCTTTCCCCTTTGAGTTTGAGTATTGGAGTGTCTTGGGCATGTTTGGAACATGTTGGTTGCTAGTTGGTCCAATTGTTGTTGTCCAAAAATTTACTTCTTTGCTCGAGCGAGCTTTGTGAGCTCCCAATACTTTTACAGGCCTGCAAAGATATTGGGAGGATAGTGTTCTTTGCTTGAGCGAGGCTTATTGCGCTCGAGCGGCGGTATATGTCTATAAAACTTCTGGGAATATGTATTCTACGCTCAAGCGACGCTTCTTGCACTCGAGCAAGACCACTTATTGTGTCTGGTCGCTCGAGCGACAACTCTTGTGCTCGAGCAAGCCTCGCGTATATCAGTTCGCAGCAGCACTTTTTACATCACTTTTTGATATCTTTTCACTCAAAAACCCTAGACCAACTCTAACTCTCTCTCTCTCTCTGTCTCTGTCTCTGTCTCTCTCTCTCTCTAAAATCTGACTTCTCTCTACAAATCCATTATGATCTAAGGATCTCTCTACCCTACTCCCTTTGACAAAAAGGTGGAGCATCTTAAGCACTACCATTACATCTGAATAGAGTTTGATTTCGACATTTTTGAAGTTTCTCCACTCCTTCTTTGGGCTTCTACACTTGAGGTAGGGATTTCATACACTTTCATCTGGGTTTTAATTTAGTTAATTGATTATTGTGTAACAATAGTGGGCTTCGAGTGTATTATGGACAAACCTAGGGTTTGGGTGTGAAATAGAAAGGGGGTTTTGATGTGTATGTTGTGAAAATGGTTATGGAGTTAAATATAAAGTTGTATGGAAGCAAAATGGTTGATTTTGGGCACTTGGAATGATAGAAAAGAAAAATGGGAGTTTGCCCTAGAATGGTCCCAATAGTTATTTTTGTATAAATGACTAGAATTGGTATTGTAAATGTTGAATTGGTTGGACATATAGATAAATGGTGAAGCCAAATATGTATTATCTCTCACCGTAGAATTTTGAATAATTTATCTGTCTTGAGATTGAATATCTATTTAGAAATATCTGTATTGGACTATTGGTGGAGGATAGCTATGATTGTTGTAGAAATTGCATGAAGATTAGATGAATTGAAACTAATCTCTTGTGGATTGTCGTTGAATATGACTATGCTTTAAATACGTTTTATATGTATGATGTTTGGGAGGAGAAAGGGGATGTACTCCATGTTTGAGAGAAGATAGGAGATTGACTCCATTGAAATTAAGTTGGCCTGTGTGTCTAGGGTAAAAGTCCTGAAACCGCGTTGTAGACACTCCATTTTTGACTGACCTTAAGACTCAGACGTCATCGTTTGAGCACTCAGTGATTACGCGTGTTGTGCTCGTTCTGAGGTTACGGAGTCTCAGCTGAGAGCCTTGCCTCCAGACTTCGGAACTCTTTTGTGCTTTGCCTCGGTTTGCAAACCAAGTTCTGTTTTCTCTTCTCGATGGGAGGGAGAGGTCTTGTAGACCATCTCTCAGTGGTCGTAGGCTACTTTTCGTGGTCGTAGACCATTGTTCCTGTTTGGAGACCAATTTCCGGTTTTCGGAGTCGTCGGCAGTGCGCCTTGGTTCGGGACCACTTAACTTTCTCCGTTTGCTCTGATTTTTGGTACACACCTTGTTTCCTCTCTCTAAAGTGAAACTGTGGCCTGGGAGACCACCTTCGTGGTCGCACGCCACTTTCGATGCATAACAGTCAATTTTCGGGGCACCCAGCTGCGCATTTTGGCCTCCGAACCCTCGTTTTGCATCCGTTTTGGTTCATTTTTGGCATGGACCTTGTTTTCATTGTTTGGAAGGTGGTACAAGGGTGGGAGACCACCTTTTCTCTTGGAGACCACCTTCTCTCCCACTGGTTGATTTTCTTGTCAGGAAGCTGGTCTCTTTGATTTTTAAGCCACATTTGACTAGTCTCCACCATACAACTAGCTTGCTTTTAGCTTGGAGACCACCCTGGGAGGCTACCGACCACCTTGACCCTTTTGAACTGGTCGGCCGACTAGGGCAAGTGGTTGGCCGATCACATGAACTGGTCGGCCAGCTTCCCTCAGTTCTGTCTCTGTGAGTGTGTGCCAGCTATGCCAGCTGGAAGGCACAGAAGGGATCCTCCATATACGTGTATGGAGGATCTTCAAACTTGTTTTTTAGCTTTTTGGAGAAGCTTTGGACCTCTTTGGCTATAAGAGAGAACCTCTCCCTCATTAGCGAAGGTTCAAAATTTTGGTCTAAGGCTTATACATACATCTCTCCTTATCTCTACATTTGAGCTCCAAAAGTCCCTTGTTCTTGGCCTATTGCATACCATCTCTTGGCCTAACATCTCCAACATCAACCTAAGCACCTTGGAGCTTGTTTTCAGAGACTAAGGAGTTGTTGTTTTGGTCCAGAAGCTGCTGGAGTGCTTGAGCTTCAAGGGTAACACCCTATTCCCTCTTTTGGTCTTTATTTTGCTTCATCTTTTAGCTATACTTTTAAGCATATTTGAGCTTTGTCATCAACTGAAAAAAATTCTTATTTTGAGGTCCTTAACATGTTTGTTTAAGATCATTTTTCTATTGGGGGTCATCTACCCCCTTGCATGCTTCATTTTGCCTTATTTTGAGCCATGCATTAGGGCCTTTGCATTGACCTTTATTTACCCTTCTAGCCACCGAAATCCAGTAGATTTTCAGTGGCTAGCATGCTGTTTTGAGTGCCAAAATGAGAGAGCGGTGACCCTCTCTCCCCATGTTTTGTTTCCTAGCATATTTGGCCTAACAAAGGAGCCTATGTTTGCATGCTTCCAAGGCTTTTTTCAGGCCCTTTTCAGTGACTTTTAGGGCCTGTATAAGCTCTGTCCAGAGCTATTTTTGTCACCTTGGGTGTCCCTCTTGCATGTGTAGAATAACCCTCTTCATGGCCTATAAAAGTAGCACTTCATTCTTGCATGTTTTGGTCAGGTTTCAGTGGGTTTTTGGGCTTCATTTGACATGCCATGATTCTATTTTTGACTGGTTTGGTGGCCTCTCATGTGCTTCATATGGTTGTAGTGTAAATCATGGTTCACTAGCTTGTATTGCATGATGTTTTGGCCCCCTTTCCTAGCATATTTTGGCCATGATCCAAACTAATTTTATTCATATTTTGGGCTGCCTTAGCTCTGTTTGAAGTGTTTTGGGTCATGCATGCATTGTTGTATATGGTCATAGTTCAATTAAGCTCACTAGCTTTGCATATCGAGTCCATTAGCATGCGTTGTTTGGGCCCTTGACACATTTTGGCATCATTGAAAACGGTATTTCAGAGCATATAAGGTTGCCATGTTCTCATGTTTTCCACTCTTTAAATGTGTTTGAGAGTCGTGCTTAAATACCTCATTTATGGGCCATTGTATGAGCTTCATTTCCATGCCTTTCGAGTCATCATTTTAGTCCATTTTCCTATTGTTTTGGGCCTGCATAGGGACTGTTTGGGGTTGGTTTGGTCATTTGTGCATTGCTTTGCATACCTCCAGTGTAATGCACTTCACTAGTTTCGGTATCCAGGCCATGTAGCATGCATTGTGCGAGGTGTTTACATGATTCGGGACCATCTTGCATGTCATTTCAGAGCTGGAAAATGTGTGATTGCATGCCATATTTCATTACTTGCCATGCTTTGGTAGAGTTGCATTTGGTGCCTTAGGTTTGGTCCCTTGCATTTGTGCATGTTTTCATGTGTTTTTGTTGCCTAATTTCACCATGTATGGCCACTGATTTGGGTGTGGCTAAGGCCCATTCATTTTATTTTAAGTCCATCTTGCATTGTGTATGCCATGTCCATGTTGTCGCATGCTTGATCGTCGCATTGTGTATGCCTTGATTATGCCTTTGTGTATGTCCATCGCCATATGTGCGTTGTGTATGCCATATAGCGTCATGTGCATTGTGTATGCCATTCGTAGTTCATAGCATTGCGTATGCTAGTTGCACCTTTGCATGTCATTCCTTGCATGTTTGCATGTCTTAGTTGCATTTCGTTTAGGATTGCATGCTAGTTGTTACATCGTGTTTGCATGCCATGCCATTCTAGTTGTTACATAGTGTTTGGAGTAGGGTTTAGTCCAAGCACGGGAAATGAGGAACGTTTTGTACTCAAAGTGACGAAATGTGCGTCGATTCCCGGTCACCGACACTCTTGATTATCCATGATGGAGTTTAGGCCTTATTGTGTTCATTTGTGCATCCATTTCACATTGAGTCATGCAATTTGACTCCTTGGCCATTATGCATCGAGATGCGTGATTGGTGGCACGAGGATCGAGGATTACACTCCCTAGAGCTTATGCAATGACGGGAAGAGTGGTCGTGCACACATATCTTGAAAATACTTTGCCATGCCCCTTTCTTGCTCTCTGTTGCAGCAAACCGGAAACCGGCAGCAAAAACTGATCGGTAGTATCCCTACAGCATGGTGGAGTTTCAGACTTCTGGAGCTTTGTACAGTGTTCTGGGACCAGTTGCAAACAGAGGCAAATCGGGGCATCGCGATGGATTTCCGGACAAGGCGACTTGAGCATGCATGCATTCCTTATCATTCAAGATCGAGCTGAGGCAGTCCATTTCATATGTTTTGCATGCTAGCTTATTTATTTTAGTTATTTTTTTTAATTAATTAGGGTTGTCTAATAATTAGCTGTAATCCGTTATTCATTCGGTTGTGTATTATTCATTCGGACCCTCCGAGAGAGGGTAATGTTGTAATAAGTGTGCGTGTTTGTGATGTATGTCCTCCAACCCCACGTCTTTCTCCCTTTTAATTACCAGCTTATGATGGTTAGTTTTAGGGCATGTTTCAATTAGCATCTATATGTTCGCATGTTTGCATTCATTCATCTGTATTGCATGCACCGGGCTCGGCGCATCATACTAACTGCATTGTATTTCAATTCCGAGTTGAATACGTGTATCAGTGGTTGCATTTCATATGCCATTTTAGAATAGCCGAGCCTATCTTAATTGCATTTTTGCATGTGTTGCATTAGGCATTTCAACATAGTTAGGATTCATGCATGATTTCTAATTAGCTTATTTCTTTGGTTTGGAGTACCCAGTAAGTCTTATGCTTTAGCATCCTTGCATGTGTATGAGTGACTGCCATGATAGCATGCTTACCATGAGGCTATGTGCTTATGTGATAACTGTCTGAATGCCTGTGGGTGAAGGTTGGGTTGCTTGAATTGGAATAATTCGTCGAAACTCGTATTTTAGCCTACTTGCGAGTAACAAACTTCAATCCATTTTCAAAACAAACGGATATGCGATGCTTTGTTCCAACTTAGACAATCTAGTCTATACTTGTGTACTGTGCGCATCACATAGTAATTCTAGGTTAATAACCGGAATAAGAGCACATGTGTTTTCAAAAACAAGATATCATGCTTAGTAGTGGCCGATCTTTGATCGGGCGAGTGGGGGTGCTCATGAAATGACCTTCCCCAATCATACCCAAGTTCCCGAGCCGAGGAAACTTTGGTGATGACGGACATGTGGCCTTAGGCACGAGTTAGGGTTTCCTAAATTGCCCCAAGATAAAATATTTAGGTGACGACTCTGTATCTGGCAAAGTAGTCCATGTTTGGCACTTCTTTCTAAAATCAGTTTTTCAAAAAGATTTGCCGGATTTGGACTCTTTGGTGATTTATCGATCTTGCATTGCACTTTGCGAGATTAGATTCAGAACCGTGACATCGAGTCCGAACTGTAGTAAGCCCCAATGAACAAAACGGGATTCCCTCCCGGGACGTTCGGGGACATCTACAGTTTCTGGCGACTCTGCTGGGGACTTTGAGAACTTGACTCGAACTCATGATATCTTGTTTTGACTATACTTACATGTTTCTTTGTATTGCATTTGCATTGGTGTGCCTAGGACACCGTGTTTGCCATATGCTATTCCTAAACGGCTCGCCGGAGGCTCGCTTTGAGAAGTGTGCCATAAGGCTGACCAGTTACGGGCTCTGCCACGATGGGAACACAAACCCCGATTTTTACCGGGGCACCCTTTTTGACCATTCGACCTAGTGCATATTCGGAATCCATAGGGACCATTCCAAGCTAGGACAGGTTGCTTACCCGATTATAGGTTGTTTGAAATTGCTACGTGCGTAGTGAAACCCTAGCTCTTGACAAAATAAGACAGGGAAACCTTACCCCAACATAGGGGTGTTTTGGCTCTCACTTGTTTGCTATTTGCTTTTAGAGTGCGTCTCTACAGGAATGCATGTATCAGTTTACAAGTTTGGGTATCAGGCCTGCGGGCACCAGTTTAGTATTTCAGGAATCAGTTATTTGTGAGTATCAGATTCAATTTTGGGGCAGTAATTTGGGAAACAATGATCAGTGGTTAAATATAGTTATCCAGCAATGCTTATATCTGTCCTAGTGAAATTAGGCTGAGTTGCTGCTTGTTTTCTCTTTCAAGGGGTTCGGAGATTCAGTTCAGAGCAGTCAGTATCTTCCTTCGCTGAGGCAAGGCAGAGAAAGGCTAGTTAGGGCTCACCGGTTCATCTGATCCGTTAGTCACCAGTTACGTCACCTCCGATCAGTTCCGCGGACTCGTGATGACATAGAATTCAGAGGAAATAGTGGTTATGGCAGCTGCACTAAACCAAGGAATCATCTTGTAGGGTGAGACCGACATTAAAATACCACACCCGCCCAGGTCACCTGCTGCACATCCGATCTGGGAACCCCAGTTATTTCAAACCTGCGAGCCCACTACCTTTGAGCTGATGGGAATGATTGGCGACCTTCAAAGATTTGTGGCTGATCTAGCCTATAGAATGTCGGCCCCGCCACCAACTGCATCGTATGCCGGGAACTTCATGCCGCAGGAGCCCCCGCTACTGGGGCGAATTGTAATTGATCTCAGCCAACCAGAAGCTGCCTCAAGCTCCAGCAATGACATCTCGATGACAACGGGGCTTTGCATTGAGGTAGCTACCCAAACCGTCCACCAAGCTGAGGCTAGTGGAAAGAACAAGGTCAAGGTGGACATTGATCCCTATGAACAAATCCAGCAGGTTGTTGAGGCTTTGAAAGCCAGAAGGTTAAATAAGCAGCAAATACTCGCAGTTGTGGCTAAGACTGTGGATGACACTTTCCTCACTCAGACCGAGGGCAGTTCAAGCCAAGGGAAAAATCGAGAGAAGGGTCATCATACCAGAGCTGTTCCCTCCAACCCTAATCCTGCACCCAGGAAAAATCAGCAAGCCAAGCCTGTACCTGCCGATCCTTTTGCTAGTGCATCCGGTAAAAATGCGCAAAACTTGAAGTATCTGCCCTGAGGTCGCAAGGTATTCCATGCCCTTTATATGCCTTTGTCTAAGGCCCTTCAGATCCTTGTTAAGAAAGGCCACCTCAAACCTCTTGAGTCTCGCCCCCTCTCGAATCCCCTTCCAGCGAAGCATGATGGTACCCAGTACTGTCATACCATCAACAGACCGGTCACGCCATTGACAATTGCTTTTGTCTTCACCACGAAGTGCAAGATTTGATCGATGATAAGGTCATCCTTCCACCTAGCTCAGCAAAGTCTGTCACCGCTGAGTTCATGGACTTCGAGGATAATACAAGTATGTGATTAGGGTTGGTCCACCTGCGGGCGGCGCTCGGTTCATTTCAGATGTGGCGTTTGGCACGCACTATTTTGAGCATTTGCGAATGCTAATTTTTGTACTTCCTGACTTGGGTGTTGAGTCAGTTCTGTGGTTTTATTTCGAGTCTGTCTTGTTGTTTTGAGTCAGCTTTTTGATTAAGGTCTGTCTTGTTATATTGAGTCAGTCCTATTGTACAGAGGTCGGGTGATTCCGAGGGTGTCACCTCGGACATCATTATTTTGTTTTGTGATTGCCCTTTTACTTTCTTTTGAGTTTGTCTCTACTGTGGAGCCGGTTGTAACCAGGAAATCTGAATGAAACAGTTGTGGCTGTCATGTTTTGTGCTTATTGCTACTTTGAGCCTGTTGTGCCAGCGAACTAGAATGAAATGACAGTACATTTCACCTGCTCTTCTGTACCTTGAAATCATTGTATTAACCTAAGTTTTCAAAACTTTTTGAACACTATGGTGAAAACAAAGAGGAAAGAATTCCTCGGGATTTGCAAAAATTTGATCAATTGAGAGAAAGAGAGGCATGCTAAGCCCTTAATGATTGAGATCATGCTTGTTAATGTGAGTACTTAGAAGGATCCTGGCTTGATCCAGATTAGTTCCTCATTGTCTTCAGCGCGAGCGATTTGTCACTTTCTTAAAAGATTTCAAAAAATATTTTGCGTGGTCCTGCGAAGACCTGTGTGAATCGCTCTTGAGATTGTGCAGCTTAGGATCGCTCTTAGCCTCGAGACTCAACTCCATTGCTTCCAAACCTTGAACCTTAATTCAGAATGTTCAATGATCAACCGTAACGTAAGGCCCGTGTGGCCAGATTTGAGGCAGCCCTCGAACAAGAGGCAAGAAAGTCAGACGTCGTCAACAGAAGCTTGTGAAGCTAAGTCAAAAATACCCCTCGAACTAGGGCAAATAAAAATGTCAGATGAGCTCGAAGAGTCAAAATCAAGACATTTCTCAGGCTAACGAAGGTCGGCAAGAATGCCAAATCCGAGAAAGGAGGAAAGAAGAAAGTATTGCTGAAGGACAACCAAGTCCCTATCCATAACACTAGGGGCAAATTCACCCTCCATTGGATGGACTTCTACGTCATCAGCGAACAGCAGCCATTCTCTTGGATTCAAATGGCTCCGAGATCTCAAACCATTCAACATGGACAAAGCTAAACTTTTACCCTTGAGAGGCTCGCTGGGCCGAAAACCCGGAAGGGCGATCTAGGCAAAAGTTAGAGCAAGAAAAAGAAGAAAAAGAAAAATGCAAAGAATGAAAAAAAAAAAGGAAAAAGAAGAAAAATAAAGAAAATGAAAGGAAAAGATGAAAAAGAAAAAAGTAGAAAAAGAAATGAAAAGAACTGAAAAGAAAAGAAGAACATAGCTCGCAAGGTTAAAAACCCGGAAGGGCGGCCTTGGCAAAAGTTAGAGCGCAAAAGGAGAGGTTAATACCCGAGTGTACCTTAACCCCGAACTACGTAAGGCTTGATTCCCATTTTTGGGATGCGTAGGCAACTTCATTCTAAAGTCCAGCCATAAAACACTTCAAATTTGACTGTGTCCATGTGATGGTTCTGGTCATCTTTGTCTTCTCTGTATCCGAGAATTTGGTTGCAATTGTCACTATGAGGACTGGTTGCCACGTGCTGCAGTGCTATTCAGATTAGGGGCAACTTTCCGTTGTCGTGCAGTGTTGCGGTACTATTCAAACAGGGGGCAACTTTTCGTTGCCATTCATTGCGCTGCAGTGCCCTTTAGACAAGGGGCAATTTTCCATTGTTTTAGATCTAAGGTTGTGCATCTCGAAAGTAGGTTCCGTGCTTGTTCAACAGTGGCCATTTGCAAAAATAGTTTTTGAGAATTTTTAATGAGGTTGACTAATACTCTCGAAAATTATTCCATTTTTCTAAAACTGGACCATTTCTTGGACCCAAAAAAGGAAATTTTTCAATGCTCATAGCCTGACTTGCATGATTTTTAATTAGAAAATCGAACAAGCATGTTAATCTAACTCTCATGTTGGTCAAAATTGTTTTAGTAGAAAACCAAAACAAAAAAAAATTGGTCAAAATGATGAACTAGGGGCACGGTTGAGTCAGGCTTCTTGTTTTTTCCCCGTTGTCAATGCATTTGCCAGAAAGGGCACCATAATTGTCGGAAAGGGCACCCTATTCGCTAAGAAGGGCACAACGGAAGCTAACAGAAAATGGCTGAAAGCTCTCATATCCTCTAAGCAGCGAGGTATCAAGCCAAGTGCGAAGCACAAACTGGAATGGAGCAAGGTATTCCACTTCCTCATCTGGATAGATCTAATCACATCCAAACTCCCCAGTAGAGCATCGTCAACCAATGTCAATTGCAGATCTGCTGCATATCCAGTCGCATCACAATCCCTCTGTGGGAGAAATTCACTGTTGTGAACAAGAATGAGAATCTGGTAGAATACCAGGGGCAAGAACTCACAACTTCCTACTTATCCATCAATGACCTAGGAGAGAGATAAAAAAATGAGAGATTGAAGAATAGAGAGATGTGCGCTGAGAGAAAAAGTGAGAAAAAGGGCTTTTCAGAAAAACAAAGCCTGAGGGCCGAGTGATGTGAGAATCACAAATGAGAAAGGGTGGGAAACAATACTTGGAGAAACTGGCTCGTCGTGTACTGAGAGGTCTCTTGCCATTGGAACACATATGTGTGTCGTGTCAATCGTTTTGTTCGTCTCTTGTTTTGAGTCGTTTCGGGTGCCTATAGATGTTTTTAGGTTGTCTTACCTTGTCTTTCTCTTTGTTGTTGAGTCGTGGTGTGCTGTGTTCAGTCGTAGGCTCAATACCCAGTTGAGAACTTATTCTCACTCTCAATTTCAAAAAATCGTTTTGTGCTCAGTGTGCCGTGTCGTTCTCCATATTTGTGCAAAACAAGATTTTGTTCTTTCAAAAACCGCAGGGTTCAACCCGAGTCATGTAGGAACAGTAAAACCAGGACCTATCTGAAGCTATATAGGCTCCAGATTTCGAAGCAAAAGAAAAAAGGACAATGTCGAGCATCTGAGTTTGTTTCAACTTCTGCAAGTTCCGTCATCCCATCCTGTATGTTCAGAATGAGCTGCGTGTTCAAAAATTAAAAGATTACTGTGTTATGAGCCGTGTGTTCAGATCGAGCAGTGTTGTGTTATGAGCTGCGTGTTCAGAATTGAAATGTGTGAGCTGCGTGTTCAAAAATTGAAAAATGAGCTGTGTGTTCAGAAATGAAAATTTATGAGCTGCGTGTTCAGAATTAAGAATGAGCTGCGTGCAAATGAAAATGTATGAGCTGCGTGTTCAAAATGAAGTGAATGAGCTGTGTGCTAAAAAATGAAAATTTATGAGCTGCGTGTTCAGAATTAAGGATGAGCTATGTGCAATTGAAAATGTATGAGCTGCATGTTCAGAATTAAGGATGAGCTGCATGCAAATGAAAATTTATGAGCTGCGTGTTCAAAATTAAAAATGAGCTGTGTTCAGAAATGAAATTTTATGAGCTGCGTGTTCAGAATTAAGAATGAGCTGCGTGCAAATGAAAATGTATGAGCTGCGTGTTCAGATTTGAAATGTGTGAGCTGCATGTTCAAAATGAAGTGAATGAGCTGCGTGCTCAAAAATGAAAATTTATGAGCTGCGTGTTCAGAATTAAGGATGAGCTGCGTGCAAATGAAAATTTATGAGCTGCATGTTCAGAATTAAAAATGAGTTGTGTGTTCAGAAATGAAAATTTACGAGTTGCGTGTTCAGAATTAAGAATGAGCTACGTGCAAATGAAAATGTATGAGCTGCGTGTTAAGATTTGAAATGTGTGAGCTGCGTGTTCAAAATAAAGTGAATGAGCTGTGTGCTTAGAAATGAAAATTTATGGGCTACGTGTTCAGAATTAAGGATGAGCTGCGTGCAAATGAAAATTTATTAGCTGCGTGTTCAGAATTAAGAGTGAGCTGCGTGCAAATGAAAATGTATCAGTTGCGTGTTCAGAATTGAAATGAGTGAGCTGCGTGCAAATGAAATGAGTGAGCTGCGTGCAAATGAAATGAATGAGCTGTAAGTTCAAAAGTGAAATGTAAGAACTGTGTGTTCAATATGCGCTGCGTGCAAATGAAATAAGTGGGCTGCGTGTTCACCATCAAGAGTTTGGGCTGCGTGTTCAACTTTCAAAAACTGTGGGCTGTGTGTTCACCGCAAGAGTTTGGGCTGCGTGTTCAACTTTCAAAAACTGTGGGCTGTGTGTTCACCTCAAGAGTTTGGGCTACATGTTCAACTTTCAAAAACTGTGGGCTGTGTGTTCACCTCAAGAGTTTGAGCTGCGTATTCAACTTTCAAAAACTGTGGGTTGTGTGTTCACCTGAAGAGTTTGGGCTGCGTGTTCAACTTTCAAAAACTATGGGTTGTGTGTTCACCTCAAGAGTTTGAGTTGCATGTTCAGATTTCAAAAACTGTGGGCTATGTGTTCACCTCAAGAGTTTGGGCTGCGTGTTCAACTTTCAAAAAAACTGTGGGCTGTGTGTTCACCTCAACAGTTTGGGCTGTGTGTTCAACTTTCAAAAACTGTGGGCTGTGTGTTCACCTGAAGAGTTTGAGTTGCGTGTTCAGATTTCAAAAACTATGGGCTGTGTGTTCACCTCAAGAGTTTGGGCAGCGTGTTCAACTTTCAAAAACTGTGGGCTGTGTGTTCACCTTAAGAGTTTGGGCTGCGTGTTCAACTTTCAAAAACTATGGGCTGTGTGTTTACCTCAAGAGTTTGAGCTGCGTGTTCAAATTTCAAAAATGTAAGCTGCGTGTTCACCACCAAAGTTTGAGCTGTGTGTTCAAATTTCAAAAATGTGAGCTGCGTGTTCAAAGTGAAGAAATGAACTGTGTGTTCAGAATGAGCCGTTTGCCCGAAATGAGCAGTGTGCCCAAAATGAGCAGTGTGCCCAAAATGAGCTGCGTACCCGAAATGAACTGTGTGTTCAAAATGAGCCGTGTGCCCGAAATGAGCTGTGTGCCCAAAATGTGCTGTGTGCCCGAAATGAACTGTGTGTTCAGAATGAGCCATGTGCCCGAAATGAGCTGTGTGCCCGAAATGAGCTGCATGCCCAAAGAATGAGCTGTGTGCCCAAGAACGAGCTATGTGCTCGAAAAATGAGCCGTGTGCCCAACATGAGCTGTGCGCCCGAAAATGAGCTGTGTGCCCGAAATGAACTGTTTGTTCAGAATGAGCCGTGTGCCCAAAATGAGCTGCGTGCCCAAAGAATGAGCTGTGTGCCCAGATAAACAGAGTGCTGTGTTTCGAGCTACGTGCCAAATGAACAAAATATTGTGTTATAAGCCGTGTGCCAAACAAACAAAGTGTTGTGTTGTGAGTTGTGTGCCAAATGAATGGAATGCTATGCCCTAAGCTGTGTGCCACGTCTTGCATTGTGCATGCATTTTATCGCGCTGTTTAGCGTGTCGCACTATTTTGTGCATTATATCATTCGCGCTTTTTTTTTTTTTTTTGTGTATCGCACTGTTTTGTGCATTGCATCGCGCTGTCTTGCGCACCTTACTTGCACTAGTTAGTGCATTGCATTGTTCGCGCTTTCTTGCGCATCTTACCTGCACTTGTTAGTGCATTGCATTGCTCGCGCTGTCTTGCGCACCCATCTTCTTGGTACTGTTTTATGCATTCACTCTGCATCGCACTGTCTTGTGCACATTGTATTTTTGCATCATTCGCACTGTCTTGTGCATTCCCTGGTCTATGAGACTTTAAATCCTCTAAAGGTGCAATTCTTTTGGTGGTTGTCGTGCCCGAATGACTTCCGGTGGTCTGGTATAGCCACCTGCCTGTGTTTGCGATGAGTTCCTAGGAGACCAACTGAGACGGTGGAAACTAGAGTTCGACTGGTTCATACCTAGAGCGCAAAGGTTCGGGATTTCTGAGACTAAAGTTTGGCTTAAATACCCAGGGGAATATCCTCGGCTTGAAATCTGTATGGCAGTCCCATAGATTGAGAAAGCATTTGTATGCGCCTCAATTTTGGATACTGAACCAACCTAGTCTGTCACCCTGTTGGAGAATAGGGAAAGCTGCGACTATAGTCAGGAAGAAAAGTAGTACCTGCAGTTCAACCGAAAAGAAGGGAAAGGTCCCCAATAGCATGAGGTAGGTCATTGCCAATTGCCCCTGTAAGGCACCTTCACTTCCTAACTACTACATCATCTAGTATGTCTATTGCATTGCATATGGAATATGTTGCATGCCTGTACTGCATGTCCATTGTATTGCCTGCATCCTTTCCATGTTAAGCTTAGTCTGGCATGTGCCCATACTTTTCGCGTTAAAGCATGGTTATGTGATTATGTGTACACGCCTATTCCACTAAGGGAATTATGGTTTGAGGGTGACGGCACCATTTCTGTGTTAGACATGGTTTGTTTGTGTCCATGCCTTTTCTAGGCAAAATGTGGTTTGGCCGCGCGCTTTATTCAATTCATCCATTTCATCGTATTTTAGTTTGTTACATTCAGCATTTAGGATCACGATCTTTCCTCAGTAGATCATTCCCCACTTATATCATGCCACCCAATTACTTGTACTTTGTGGTCTCTCTGCGAAACACATAGTTTTGCATGTGCTCGCACCCCTTTCACGTTGAAACACGGTTCTGTTATGTGTAAGCATCCATGCTGAGTTGTGGCCAGTACTAAGATGTAGGCACTTAGCTTGTGTCAAGCGTCGTTCAGCTCGTGCCCACTGCCTTTTTTGTGTTAAAAGTAGTTTGATTTTGCATCTCCATCCCTTTATGATATTTGTGTGGTTTTGTACTGCTTGTGGTTTGATCATCTCACGTACATTGCATATCATTTGCATTGTTTCGTTATATTGTATATTATTACATTGTTTTCTAATATTGCATATCATTCCTGCTATTTTGCGCATCACGCTATCTTGCGCATCGCACTGTCTTGTGCATTCCATATCATTTGAGCTATTTTGCGCATCGCACTGTTTTGTGCACTGCATCATTCGCGCTATCTTGCACACCTCATCTGCACTTGTTAGTGCATTGCATTGTTTTGCATCCCTGCCGTATTGTTATGCATTACACTTAGGTTGCATTGTCATGCATCCCTCCGCTTGCGTGGTCATGCACTTTTTACTTGCATTGCTATGCATGTTTCTAACGATGTTGTGCCTGTTAGGTTTCTCTCTTTTGCAGGCACGATATTGTATGTACGGTTCATTTGAAGCTGGTGCGACCAGACGAACCGGACAGGTATTATATCTTCTCCATGTGAGACGTAGCGAGAATTGTAATTCTCTTACATCCTTACTGCATGAAATATAGTTTTGCTTTGCATTCTTGCTTAAAATTGTTGCATTTATTGTGAATATTTGCTTCATTAAAGTTTGCTGCTTTGCATGATCATGAGTTACGTTCGGCTTTGTGCATGTCATTTTGCATTTTGCCCCTGTCTGCGGGCATGCCTGCGGGCCCATCTCTTGTTTCTCTCGCCTGTTTGTCTAAGTCTTCGGCCTTGTCAAAAATGGGTCGTCTCTGGGCTTTAACATTCACTCCCATCACTTATGACTTTCGAGTTCTGTCAAAGAGGGGCAACTATAGACACCCCATTTTTGACCGACCCTAAGACTCAGACGTCATCGTTTGAACGCTCGATGATTGCGCGTGTTGTGCTCGTTCTGAGGTTACGGAGTCTCGGTTGAGAGCCTTGCCTCCAGGCTTCGGAACACTTTTGTGCTTTGCCTCAATTTGCAAACCAAGTTCTGTTTTCTCTTCCCGAAGGGAGGGAGAGGTCTCGTAGACCATCTCTCAGTGGCCGTAGGCTACTTTTCATGGTCATAGACCACTGTTCTTGTTTGGAGACCAGTTTTCGGTTTTTAGAGCCATTGGTCGTGCGCCTCGGTTCGGGACCACTTAACTTTCTCCGTTTGCTTCGGTTTTTGGCACACACCTTGTTTCCTCTCTCTAGAGGGACACTGTGGCCTGGGGGACCACCTTCGTGGTCACACACCACTTTCGATGCTTAACAGTCAGTTTTTAAGGCACCCGGCTGCGCGTTTTGGCCCCTAAACCCTCGTTTTGCATCCGTCTTGGTTCATTTTTGGCATGGACCTTGTTTTCATTGTTTGGAAGGTGGTACAAGGGTGGGAGACCACCTTTTCTCTTGGAGATCACCTTCTCTCCCGCTGGCTGATTTTTTTGTCAGGAAGCTGGTCTCCTTAATTTTTGAGCCACATTTGACTAGTCTCCACCATACCACTAGCCTGCTTTCAGCTTGGAGACCACCCTGGGAGGCTGCCGACCACCTTGACCCTTTTGAACTAGTCGGCCGATCAGGGCAAGTGGACGGCCGACCACTTGAACTGGTCTAAGGCTTATACATACATCTCTTTCTATCTCTACATTTGAGCTCCAAAAGTCCCTTGTTCTTGGCCTATTGCATACCATCTCTTGGCCTAACACCTCCAACATCAACCTAAGCACCTTGGAGCTTGTTTTCAGAGGCTAAGGAGTTGTTGTTTTCGTCTAGAAGCTGCTGGAGTGCTTGAGCTTCAAGGGTAACACCCTATTCCCTCTTTTGGTCTTTATTTTGCTTCATCTTTTAGCTATACTTTCAAGCATATTTGAGCTTTGTCATCAACTGAAAAAATTTTATTTTGAGGTCCTTAACATGTTTGTTTAAGATCATTTTTCTGTTGGGGGTCATCTACCCCATTGCATGCTTCATTTTGCCTCATTTTGAGCCATGCATTAGGGCCTTTGCATTGACCTTTGTTTGACCTTCTAGCCACTAAAATCCAGTAGATTTTCAGTGGTTAGCATGCTGTTTTGAGTGCCAAAATGAGAGAGGGGTGACCCTCTCTCCCCTTGTTTTGTTTCCTAGCATATTTGGCCTAACAAAGGAGCCTATGTTTGCATGCTTCCAAGGCTTGTTTTAGGCCCTTTTCAGTGACTTTTAGGGCCTGCATAAGCTCTTTCCAGAGCTGGTTTTTTCACCTTGGGTGTCCCTCTCGCATGTGTAGAGCAACCCTCTTCATGGCCTATCAAAGTAGCACTTCATTCTTGCATGTGTTGGTCAGGTTTCAGTGGGTTTTGGGGCTTCATTTGACATGCCATGATTCTATTTTTGACTGGTTTGGTGGCCTCTCATGTGCTTCATATGGTTGTAGTGTAAATCATGGTTCACTAGCTTGTATTGCATGACGTTTTGGCCCCCTTTCCTAGCATATTTTGGCCATGATCCAAACTAATTTTATTCATATTTTGGGCTGCCTTAGCTCTGTTTGAAGTGTTTTGGGTCATGCATGCATTGTTGTATATGGTCATAGTTCAATTAAGCTCACTAGCTTTGCATATCGGGTCCATTAGCATGCGTTGTTTGGGCCCTTGACATGTTTTGGCATCATTGAAAATGGTATTTCAGAGCATATAAGGTTGCCATGTTCTCATGTTTTCCACTCTTTAAATGTGTTTGAGAGTCGTGCTTAAATACCCCATTTATAGGCCATTGCATGAGCTTCATTCCATGGCTTTCGAGTCATCATTTTAGTCCATTTTCCTACTGTTTTGGGCCTACATAGGGTCTGTTTGGGGCTGGTTTGGTCATTTGTGCATTGCTTTGCATACCTCTAGTGTAATGCACTTCACTAGTTTCGGTATCTGGGCCATGTAGCATGCATTGTGTGAGGTGTTTACATGATTCGGGACCATCTTGCATGTCATTTCAGAGCTGGAAAATGTGTGATTGCATGCCATATTTCATCACTTGCCATGCTTTGGTAGAGTTGCATTTGGTGCCTTAGGTTTGGTCCCTTGCATTTGTGCATGTTTGCATGTGTTTTTGTTGCCTAATTTCACCATGTATGGCCACTGATTTGGGTGTGGCTGAGGCCCATTCATTTTAGTTTAAGTCTATCTTGCATTGTGTATGCCATGTCCATGTTGTCGCATGCTTGATCATCACATTGTGTATGCCTTGATTATGCCTTTGTGTATGTCCATCGTCATATGTGCGTTGTGTATGCCATATAGCGTCATGTGCATTGTGTATGCCATTCGTAGTTCATAGCATTGTGTATGCTAGTTGCACCTTTGCGTGTCATTCCTTGCACGTTTGCATGTCTTAGTTGCATTTTGTTTAGGATTGCATGCTAGTTGTTACATCGTGTTTGCATGCCATGCCATTCTAGTTGTTGCATAGTGTTTGGGGTAGGGTTTAGTCCAAACACGGGAAACGAGGGACGTTTCGTACTCAAAGTGACGAAACGTGCTTCGATTCCCGGTCGCCGACACTCTTGATTATCTATGATGGAGTTTAGGCCTTATTGTGTTCATTTGTGCATCCATTTCACATTAAGTCATGCAATTCGACTCCTTGGACATCATGCATCGAGATGCGTGACTGGTGGCACAAGGATCGAGGATTACACTCCTTGGAGCTTATGCAATGACGGGGAGAGTGGTCGTGCACACATACGTTGAAAATACTTTGCCATGCCCCTTTCTTGCTCTCTGTTGCAGCAAACCGGAAATCGGCAGCAAAAACTGGTCGGTAGTATCCCTACAGCATGGTGGAGTTTCAAACTTCTGGAGCTTTGTACAGTGTTCTGGGACCAGTTGCAAACAGAGGCAAATCAGGACATCGCGATGGATTTCCGGACAAGGTGACTTGAGCATGCATGCATTCCTTATCATTCAAGACCGAGCTGAGGCAGTCCATTTCATATGTTTTGCATGCTAGCTTATTTATTTTAGTTATTTTTTTAATTAATTAGGGTTGTCTAATAATTAGCTGGAATCCGTTATTCATTCGGTTGTATATTATTCATTCAGACCCTCCGAGAGAGGGTAATGTTGTAATAAGTGTGCGTGTGTGTGATGTATGTCTTCCAACCCCACGTCTTTCTCCCTTTTATTTACCAATTTATGATGGTTAGTTTTAGGACGTGTTTCAATTAGCATCTATATGTTCGCATGTTTGCATTTATTCACCTGTATTGCATGCACCGGGCTCGGCGCATCATACTAACTGCATTGTATTTCAATTCTGAGTTGAATACGTGTATCAGTTGTTGCATTTCATATGCCATTTTAGAATAGCCGAGCCTATCTTAGTTGCATTTTTGCATGTGTTGCATTAGACATTTCAACATAGTTAGGATTCATGCATGATTTCTAATTAGCTTCTTTCTTTGGTTTGGAGTACCTAGTAAGTCTTTATGCTTTAGCATCCTTGCATGCGTGTGAGTGATTGCCATGATAGCATGCTTACCATGAGGCTATGTGCTTATGTGATATAACTGCCTGAATGCCTGTGGGTGAAGGTTGGGTTGCTTGAATTGGAATAATTCGTCGAAACCCGTATTTTAGCCTACTTGCGAGTAGCAAACTTCAATCCATTTTCAAAACAAATGGATATGCGATGCTTTGTTCCAACTTAGACAATCTAGTCTATACTTGTGTGCTGTGCACATCACATAGTAATTCTAGGTTAATAACTAGAATAAGAGCACATGTGTTTTCAAAAACAAGATATCATGCTTAGTAGTGGCCGATCTTTGATCGGGCGAGCGGGGGTGCTCATGAAATGACCTTCCCCAATCGTACCTAAGTTCCCGAGCCGAGGCAACTTTGGTGATGACGAACACGTGGCCTTAGGCACGAGTCAGGGTTTCCTAAATTGCCCCAAGATAAAATATTTAGGTGGCGACTCTGTATCTGGCAAAGCTGTTCATGTTTGGCACTTCTTTCTAAAATTAGTTTGTCAAAACGATTTGCCGGATTTGGACTCTTTGGTGATTTATCGATCTTGCATTGCACTTTGCGAGATTAGATTCAGAACCGTGACATCGAGTCCGAACTGTAGTAAGCCCCAATGAACAAAACGGGATTCCCTCCCGAGACGTTCGGGGACGTCTACACACGCTTGTACATAGGTGCTGATCCCGTGAACAAGATTTCCGAAAAATGGCAAAGTTTGTGTGATAGTTATGTTAATTTGAGAACCACTGAGTTGGTGCCTCAGTTGGGTTGTCTGAAAGACAATGGAACTGGCTCATAAATTGAGATAAAATGAATTAACTAGAAAAGAATTTAAGGAAAATGGACCGAAATATGAAATTTGGTACTTTATGATCATAAAGACGTAAATGTGTTATCACGGGCATTGTATGTGCACATTGTACTTATACCTTCGTTAAGATTCATGTATTGTGTTAGATTGTTCCTACTAGGCTTTAGCTCACCGTATTTGGGAAAAACCATTTTCAAGTGTTAGTGATATGCCTTCGGCAAGGCAATAGCTTAGAGGGACTTTGAAGTAAGAACTCACTTTTGCTGTATTTTCTTTTGTATAGCCAAGGGCTTTATTTGTATTGAGTTAGTGTCACTTTTGTTGTAACCAAGCAATGACTTGGAAAGATGTAAGCCTTTAGGGCATATAAATACATGTTTAGCTTTTATTCTCCTTTATCAACTGTAACACATGCTGTAGATTTAGGATGAATCATTTATGAATGTATATCACATGTGTCACCTTTTGTATACGGACTCTGATGTTTGAACGTATATTGCTTCTATTATTCTTCCGCTTATGAGTTAGGATTCATTGTATTTTTTTGGGGGCGTTACATCATTGTTATTGATGTTAGCCAATAGCGATAAGAAAGGATGGCAATGAGGCAGGTTTGGAGCAGATTTGTTCAAAATTTTTGAACAAATTTTGAAAACCAATCGACCAAAAACAATGAAAATGAACAAAAAAACCTTACACTTTCTATATAAAAAAATAAAAAACAGGTTGAAATTTTTTTCTTCATTGTCTACTATTGACTTTAATATGAAATAGAATGTGAGAAAGTTGGTTTTATAAGAAATATGATTGAATATGAAGATGTAAAGTACAAAAAGTGAAGACAAAAAAATAGAAAATGAAAGATTGAGATTAATTATAAGATAGCGTATTCAAACTAATGTGTTTGGTTTTAATTTTCTAAAAATTGAGTTTTTTTGTTTTTTGTGTTTTTGTGGGTTTTTTTTTTAGTGAATATTTTTAAAATTTTAAACAATTTTTAAAATTTTTTTTAGATGCACCTTACTTTAATGTATATAAAAAGTAATATATTTGTGAAAAAATATTTAAAAAAATTAATAAATACAGAAAAAAAAAATTTAAAAATGTACTAAATTTTTGTATTTTTTTAATTTTTGGTATTTAGTAAATTTTTTAAAGATTTTTTTCACAAATATTATACTTTTTAAGTGTATTTATGTTAGGTGTGTCTAAAAATTTAAAAAAAAAAATGATTAAAATATTAAAAACATTTAGTGAAAACAAAAAAATATGAAAAATAAAAATATATAATTTTTTGAAAAGTAAATTCTAGAAATCAAAACCAAACAGATTGTCAATTTCAAGTACTTTTTAGGTCATTTAGAATAGTGACGTACTTTTTTTTTATTAAGTTGAGGTATTCAACCAATCTTTTAGGTACAAAAAGAGCCACCCACTAAATAATCCTTATAAATATTAATTAAGTCAATTTAATGATCAGGCAGATGTGAAAAGTTTTTTTTACCTCCATAAAGTGGATTTTATTGCGTATGCTTAAGTCTGAACCAATGTAATGAGTGGAGAGAATGTAGTAATAATCAAGTTAAGAATGAGAGGAAGAGACAGACAAAAAGTAATTGATTAATTGAATAATTCAATTACACTTATGTTACCTTGATTGTTCTAGCAACTTCGAAGGTAAGAACTAGAAAAGAAATTACAATTCTAAGTTAAAAACTACTCATATGGAAAGTAAATACAGAGCAAGAAAAGAGAAAAACAAGAAATTGATGTGTTGAAATTGTTCTGAGGATTTTCCCTGTCTTTCATTTCGACTATTTATAGGTGTCATTCGAATTTACAGTAACTATTGAACCTTATATCCATGATCTCCACCATTATAACTACATTCATAGGCTTTTCGCTCCAATGCCGAATTTGAATTTCAAGGCTCTAGTTGTTTCCTTATAACTACTTGAAATGGTTACACCCCTAAGCCTTTCTCTTCAACTCATGATATATAACTAAAGCTGCGAACTGCCACATGACACTTCTTACAATCCAACATTTGTCCCTTTCTGGTCTGCCATGTGCTCTCTCTTGGTTGTCTGACCCTGTATCTTCATATTATGCAACGTGCCACCTTCGAATTGGTTAGTTTGAATTCATCACCAATAGTTACATATTTTTTTGGTAACAGTTATAATTAGGGTTGTACAAAATACCATCCAATCTGCTAAAATCACACCGATCTACATCAATCCGCACCGCTCTATCTAAACACATATATGTGACCAGCCTTGGATTTGGAGGATTGGGAATCCAAAGGATCATATACAAATATAATTGTAAGAAGAAAGCAGCACAAATCAACAAAGGAGAGAGAGAGAGAGAGAGAGAGAGAGAGAGAGAGAGTAGAGAGTGTACCACATGAGGCGGAGCAACAGTGTTGAGTGAGGGCATGGCTGAGGCAGTGATGCCGAGAAGGCCGTGGATAGGACGAGACGACAAATAAGGGGAAAGACAAAAACGAATGTGGATTTAGTTGTGTTTTTGTTTTTTTCCCCCTCGAATAGAATGAAATTATGTATAAAAAAAAAAAATCAAACATATGTAATCTGCTTAGAAATGTGATATTGAATTTTTTTTTTTTTTTTTCTAGAACTGGAATATAAAGAAGTTAGACAATTAAATGTTCGGAAAAACATCACCAAACATAAATAATTTGTTTGGATATTAAATAATGAATATTGTCAAATAATTCGAAAACACTGTACTAAATATATGAAATTTTTTTGGAAACAAGTTTCAAAATAAATATAATTTGTTCCATACTAAATTTCTGAACAAATTTTGAAAACCCATCAACCAAAAACAATGAAGATGAACAAAAAACTTACATTTTCTATAATAATAATAATAAAAATAAAAATAGCTTGAAAATTTATTCTTCATTGTGTATTGTTGACTGTAATATGAAATAGAATGCAAGAAAGTTGGATTTAAAAGAATTAGGATTTAGTATGAAAATGTAAAGTGCAGAAAGTGAAAAGAGAATAGAGAATGAAAGATTGAGATTAATTATCAGATGGGGTATCCATTTGGTTTAATTTTAGAATTATGATTTGACTGCGGAGTTGTGATTTAAGTATGGAGTTGTGATTTAAGTTTTGAAAAGAAAAAATTTGTTTAGTTATGAGTTTTGAAAAGAGTTTTGAGTTTCAGAATTTTGAATTTCAAAAAGAGTTTTGAATTTTGAAAAAAGTTTTGAGTTGTATTTTGAGTTTTGAGTTTTTGAATTTGGAGTTGTATTTTGAAAATTTTTGGATTTATTTTATAAAATAAAATAAAATATTTAAAATAAAAATTATATATTTAAAATTATTTTTTTTAAAAGTTTTTAAATACAGCACACAAATGTATGAAATACAATGCACATTAAAATAAATAAATAAGTATTTAAAATATAAAATATTTACCCTAAAAAATAAAATTAAGAAAATTTTAAAATATTAAAAAAAATCTAAAAAATTTCAAAATATAACTCAAATCTCAAAATGCAACTCAAAACTCTTTTCAAAACTCATAATTAAACAACTTTCCTCTTTTCAAATCTTAACTCAAAATACGACTCCATACTCAAATCACAATTCTAGAAATAATTTTAAAAAACAAAATGAAGACTATTTTTTTGAATTTTTTTTTTATAAAATAGAGTTTTGAAAAGAGTTTAATTTTGTTGTGATTCGGACTTAGACCCGACTCACTTGTTGCCTTTGAATCTGGGAACCATATCCGTAGTGTTCGTCATTCCCTCTTCCCTATTGGATTTTGACTTGAGGGTTGACACCATCTTTGGTGGTGTCAACACTTGTCTTGTTATTGGCCTCTGGGGTCGACACCAAGCTAGGAGGTGTCACACTATCTTGCTACTTAATCCTGGAAATCACTTCTGAAATAAAGGGTCAACACCATGGGTTTTGAGGGTCGACCCTCCCTTTGCTGTTTTATTCTGGGTTGCATTCTAAAATAAAGGGTCGACACCACTATCTCCAAGGGTTGACCCTCGTCTGCTGCAAAACATTAGTATCTCAGCTTTTATTTTTGAGGGTCGACACCACTGTCCCGAGGGTCGACTTGTGTGACTCTTTTCCAGATTTTGTTCGGCTTGGGTCCTACTTTTTGGGGATTTTGACTTGCTCTGTTCAATTGACTTTGGAGGTATTATTCTATTAATACCTAGCCACTATAAATAGACCCAAAGACACTTCTTTCTTATTAGTTGGTTCACTTTTTGCTCTCTCACCCATGACTTTCTCTTTTTCTCTCAAAACTCACTTTTTCTCACTTAGATCTTTAGGTCTACTCACCTAGAGGTATCTTCTTATCTTGGTCCTTTGAAATAGGTTGTAGATCGGGTCAAAAGCTTTCTTTTGATCCGAGTGGTTTGTGACTTCGTTGACATTGAGGTTTTCCAAGTTCTTCTCTTCCACCCTTCTAAGCTTGAGGTAGGAATTCTCCACACTTTCTTATGAGTTATAACTTAGCTATTTTTTATTTATTTTTTATAAAATCACTTGTGAAAGAAATGGATTTTTGAATCATCTTGGGTTTTGGTTTGAAATCAAAATGAGGGGTTTTCAAATGGCTTATTGGGAAGGGTTGTGGTTAGATGTGTATAAATGAGATATGATGAAATGATGGGTTTTATCTAGAAAAATGGTTTATAAAGGAAAGGGTGTTTTTACCCTAAAAATCTCAAATGTTGATTTTGTATTGATAAATAGAAATGATGATTAAAATTATGAAATTGGGTTGATGTTGATGAAGATGGTGGAGTTAGGTATGTACTACCACTCACATCTTGGAATTTGGAAAGTTTATCTTTATGAAAATTTATTATTGTTTAGAGATATTTGTTTTGGGCTATTGGTAGAGGATAGCTATAATTGTTGTAGAAATTGCATGAAAATTAAGTAAATTGGAACTATTTTCTCATCCATTTGCATTGGGCATTGTTGCATATCATCACATTGAAAATGAATATTATTTTGAGAAAAATGGTGAATACTTGGTGAATTTAGATAGGGGGTGTGGTTACAATGTTAAGTTGGCCTATGTGTCCTTGGTGAAAGACTAGAAATCCTCACGGATAGGTGTCGAGCCTTTTGGTTAATACCGATAAAAATGACAAATTGGTAGTACTTGTATAGTCTACTTGCAGACACGTACCTAGAGATTCATAGTGTTGTATTCACAGTCCGATTTTCTATTAAAGGGGAAATGTTTCACGAATGGTGATATAAACTTGGCATTGCGTGGTTTGAGAGAGACATAAAATGTTTTGTCATGAGTATTGCATATGCATTCCACTCTTATATCTTTGTTAAGATTGATATACTGTGTTGGATTATTTCTATTGGGCTTTAGCTCACCCTATGTGGGAAAACTATTTCCAGGTGCTGATAATATGCCTCTGCCAAGGCAATAGCTTGGGAGGACTTGGAAGCAAGAACTTAATTTTGTGTATTTTTGTTGTAATTTTTTGTACAAACCTAAGGCTTTAACTGCATTGGATTTTCCATCTATTTTGTTGTAACCAAGCACTATCTTGGAAAACTGTGAGCCTTTAGGGCATTTCTTTTGCTTGAAGTTCATTATATCGTGTAACATATGCTATGGATTTAGGGATAGGCTTTTGAATATATATCTACATATATTACTCTTTTGTAAACTTAAATTCGAACATAATAGAAGATAATTACCTTCTTTTTGTCGTCATTTATTAAAATTGTAGTTGGGTTATTGTGTTCATTTCAGGGCATTACAACTTGGTATTAGAGTGTACCGGGTTTAAATACTTTAGGTACGTGGGAAGTGGTTTTTACCACAATAGGTTTATCTCGCTTGATAGAGGTAGTTATATGTATGGTGTGCTATGTGATAACATACTTATGTGACTAAGTGGGTATGAAATTTAATTTCTAAGATGTTGATTGGGTCTACAAGTTCCTAGAAGTCCTGTTAGAAGAGTAATTAATCACTGCTATTTCTAATTATAACTCTGGTAGCGTCGCAGAACAATCATTATCTAGAAAGGAAATTTGTATGTATTTATGTGATTATGTGCTTATGTGGAATGAATCATCTGTTGTCCACCGCATTAGGACACGAGTGAGTTAGCTTCGGCACATTTGTAAATGTGCTAATCTCTGGTGTTACCTTTATTAGGATGTCAGGACATGGGCGTAGTCGTAGTAGGTGTGACAGGCCTAAAGGCAGGAGGTACCAGTACTAGATGATATTCTGGCACAAGAGGAAGGGGTTGGTCAGGCCAATGTGGCCAAACCAGTTGGTCAGTAGGCCATGGGTGCCTTGGCCTAAGAAATGGCCGGAGCTTTGCGGGAATCCATGGACATTCTTAGGGCTGAGAATCAAGTCCAAACCCAAGTAGCAGAGACAGGGCTATCTTTTCTGAAGAGAGAGTTCTTCCGATCTAATCTGAACGAGTTTATAGGGGATCCAAAAGAGCCCTTAAAAATGAATGAATGGCTTGAGCAGATGGTGAAGATGTTTGAGACGCTTTGCATCAAAGACAATGGATTGAAGATGACCTTGGCATCTTTCCAGTTAAAGAGAGATTCGGGTCAATGGTGGAAGTATGCACATAGGAGCATTGGGCTGACTTGGGAGGCCTTTGTCAATGCCTTCCAGGACAAGTTCTTATGTCCCACTCCTAGGGAGAAGTTGAGGGATCGGTTTCTGAAGCTCAAGTAGCTTTGCTTATCTATAGCAGAGTTTGAAGTAGTTTTCACTAGCCTCTCTAGATTTGCACTGGAGCTTGTAGCGATGGAGGAACGCCGTTGTATCGTGTTCAAGAAGAGGTTGATGACCAGGCTTCTTTTCAAAGTAGTTGGGTCAATGATTAAGGACTACAGACACCTTGTGGAGACGGCTACTCATCTGGAGACCGTGGTTTAGATGGAAGAAGAGCAGATGATGGGCTCTAGGAGGAGTCAAGAGGCCCAAGGGGAGAATCAGAACGGTAAGAAGTAGAGGGGTTCTAACCCACAACAGTCTCAAGGAGCGCAGCCTAGGTCCACTTTTCCTGTACTGGGTTTTGGGTCAGGGAGAGGTGGTCAGGGAGGGATCACTTGTTTCAAATGTGGCCAGCTAGGTCACAAGTCTATTGTTTTCCAGAAGAAGAAAGGAGGGCAGCAGTCTCACCATCGGTGGCTCATTCTCAGAGCCAGAGTCAGGGAAGAGGGCGGCTACTTACTTGTTATCAATGTGGGCATTCGGGGCACGTGAGGGGGTTTTGCCCTCAGTCGGGTGGCACATCTGGTGTGTTTGGCCAGAGACAAATAGAAAGCCTTCAGCCGACACAGTCAACTCAGGCCTCGAGGGCTAATCAGGAAGCCTCTTTGGCTCAATCTATACATTAGACTTATGCTTCGAGGGGTAAGCAGGTAGAGTAGAGACCTACAGGGCATGTGTATGCTATTACCAAGCCAGATTTAGCACCAGCACCTTCGATAGTGAGAGGTAACTTCTTGTTATATAATTATATTGCCAATGTGTTAATTGATACAGATGCATCTCATTCTTTTATCTCGTATGCATTTGCATCGATATTGGGGTTAAAAGTGGCTCGGTTAGCATCTCCACTCAGGGTAGAGTCACTAGTTAGTGGTGAGGTTGTGTTGGACTAGGGGTGTCGAGGTTGTAAGATAGAGGTTTCCAGTCGTTGACTTCCTTTTGCATTTGTGTTGATTAATATGTTGAACTTTGATGTCAACTTAGGTATGGATTGGTTATCATCTTATCAGGCTGTTATATACTGTTATTGTCGGAGGGTTACCGTATGTACCTCGAGTGGTGATTGTTTTTATTTCTTGGGAGACAAAATTGATAGAACCTTGTTGCCAATATGCGATCTGCGTGGTTGGGACAAGCTTAGTCTCGTACTTGCCACATTCTTTGGTGTGGAGAGTGATACAGTCATAATTGAATTGCCTAGGGTAGTTTGTGAATACCTGGACGTCTTTCCTAAGGATCTCACTAGTTTACCACCTCACCGTGAGATTGAGTTCTCTATTGACTTAGTGCTTGGCTCGACACCGATTTCCATGGCACCGTTATAGACACCCCATTTTTGACTGTCCTCAAGACTTGGACATCACTGTTGGGGCACTCAGTGATCATCCTTGTTAGTGCTCGTTTTGAGTTCCCGGAGGCCTCGGCTGCGCGCCTTGCCTCAGGATCTCTCAACTCGTTTATTTTGTGTTTCGTTTTGCACCAAATACTTGAGTTTTTGCCTTAGAGGGCAGGGAATGGCTTGTTGGACATCCCCAAACCCCACCGACCTTTCCTTTACCTCATCGGCCATTAATTGTTGCCACCGGCCATGGTTTCTTGATACCAATGGCCGGTTGGCATTTTATGTGGCCGGCTGGCACTTTATTTGGCCGGTGACCTTTTTTTTCTGGCCAGTGTGAAACTTTTGCACCCTCTAGGCTTGGCTCATGCCAGCTGTGACCCCCTTTTCCTTCTAGAAGATTGAACCTTTGGCCAAGCTTCTTGGGGAAGCTTGGCCAGCTATCCTAGCTTCCTCAGGAAGCCTTGACCCCTTTGCCCCCTTTGCCCCTTTTTCATTTAGCTTCTTTGAGAAGCTTCAAGCTTTCTTTTGGCCTATATAAGGACCCTTCTTCTTCCATTGTCAAGGGTTAGAGATTTTTGAACAAAAAACCAGAGATATACATATATATATATATATATATATATATCTGTCATATACATTCTCTCTCTATATTTTCCCTCTCTCTCCTCCCTTGTGTGTGTTTTGTGGCCTAAAAGTGCATTTTTACCTTAGTTTTGCACTAAGACACACACCATCACACCTTACTTCGATCTTGAGGGGCTGGGAGGGTTTGTTCTTGAGTTTTTGGACTGATTTTGATCAAAAGAAGAGGGCTGCATTCGCTGTTCATCAAGGGTTCTTCAAGGATAACTACTTTACTTTAGTTTCCCCAATTTTGCATTGGCTTTTGACCTGTCTTGCATGCTGATTTAAGCTTTGTGTATAAATACAAAAAGTCTTGTATTTTCATGCTTTAGATCTTTCATTGAGGGTATTTTGTTGGTTGGGGTCGACTTCCCTCTCTTAGGCCCCATTTGGCCTCTTTTAGTGCTTTTTCTTTAAGCTTTATTCATCTTGGTGTGTTGGCCTTCTCGCCACCGAAATCCAGTAGATTTTCAGTGGTGAAGAAGGAGGTTTGAGGACTTGTGTGTGGGAGGGACACCCCTCTCCCCTATGTCTCTCATTTTTGCATGTTTTGGCTCATAAGGATAGCATGCGTGGGTAGTTGCATTTGGTACCATTTCAGAGGTCTTTGGTTGTTTTTGGGTCATGACATACCTCTGTCCTTGGTCGGATTCATGGCCCTTTGCATGTATAATACACTTGCTTTGTAATTCTCCATTTTGCCTAGAAGTATGCCATGTGTTTAGCCTAGCATATCCTCATGTTTTGACCTAACTTTGTGAAGTACTTGGTCATATTTTGTCATGCTTAAGGTCTTTTGGCCATAGATTTGGTCTTGTTTAACATGTTTGATATAGTTGCTTTGCATCTTGGCTTGTGAGCCCTAAGGATGTGAGTTCTAAACATGCATTGGTTAGGCTATTTCAGTGATTTGGAATCACTTAGCATGTTATTTCAGTCCCTAAACCATGCTTGTATGCTTACATTCATCACTTCTCTCATGCTTTGAAGATGTGCCCTCTTATGCCTTAAAATGTGCATTGTGTATGCCTATATGTTAGGGTTATTAAAGTTGCCATAACAATGGGTTTTGAGTCTCATTCTAGCATGCCATGACATTTTTTTGATTGGTCTAGTGTCCATGTTTGCCTTCTTTAGTATGCTTGTAAGTTGGCCTTCATGCCTTAGTCTTAGGCTTACTAGTTTGCATACTTGTTTTGCATAATTGGCATCATTGTTTTAGTCCACTTTGGTCACTGATTTTGGCATGCTTGCGAGCTATCCATGTTAGTTTAAGTCCATCATCGCATGTTGTTGCATGCCATATTTGTCTACGTGTTTAGATTGTGTGCCTATTGCATATTAAACACATCGCATATTTGCATGCTTAGGATACATTGCATTTAGCATGATTTGTGCCTTAGCTTCATTTGTATGCTTGAGCCATGATTGCATACTTGCATTGCATTGTTTGGCTTGGGGTGTCAAGCCAAACTTGAGGGGTGAGAAGTGTTCATACTTCAAGTGATGCAACATCTCTCAACCCTCAGTCACCGAAGCCCTTGATTCTAACATGATGGGGTCTTGGTATTCATTTGTGTGTTGCATGCATTTTCATTGAATGGCAAGCTTGACTTCTTAGGTCATCATACCTAATTGATGGCCCGAGGATCGAGGGCCATGCTCCCTTGAGTCCATCGCATGATAAGGAGTGTGTCCATGCATACATTTGCTTGAAAATTCCATGCCATGCACTGCTTGCCCTCTGCTGCTGTCAATTGCAGGTTCCGTAGGGGGTTTTGGCTGACCGGCCATATCTAGTGCCGACCGGCCATTAATTTTTGGCCGGTATACAAAAGGGTGGCCGGTGGTTTCTCCTCTTGGCCGGTGGTGTTTATACTTGGCCGGTGGTATTTCCCAACATCCACAGAGCATGTCTTAAGACTTTTGCAGTCTTCAGAGAAGCAGGGCAGTGTAAATAGAGGCAGCAGTGGCATGGTACGGGTTTTCCAGACGAGACGGACTCGAACACGCATCATTCGCTCATTCCAAGGCAGGGCTGTGGCCTTTTCCCCTCTGCATTCACTTTGTTAATTGAAATTAGAAATTTTGTAATAATAAATTTAGAATTATTTATTCGATCTGTATAATTCTTTTGGTCCCTCCGAGTGAGGGCGTATTTGTAATAAGCGTTTGTGAGTGTGTGCATGTCTTCCAACCCCACGTCTTTCTTCCCTTTTATTTATCTGCTTATGATGGTAGACTAGGGCATATTTAAATTAGCATACCTTATGCAATGCATGCATGCATCCATGCATTTGACTTGTATGCATTAGGCTCGGCGCATCATTCTATCTGCATCTGTATTTCAATTCCAAATTGAATACGTGTTAGTTGTAACATTTCACATGCCATTCTTTAGGATAGCTGAGCCTATTATAGTTGCATCTCGTATGTGTTGCATTAGTCATCTTAACATGAACTACAATCATGCATGATTACCAACTAGTTTCTGTTTTGGCACGGAGTACTAGGTAAGCTTTTGTGCTTTAGCATACCGCATGCGTGTGAGTGTTGCCATAACAGCATGATTACCATGAGGCTGGCTGCTTATGTGATATAACTTCTTGAGTGCCTGTGGATAGAGGTTGAATTACCTAAATTGGAATAATGCATTAAAACTATGAGTTTTAAGCCCACTCGAGGGTGGCAAAATGTGCATTTTAGCCTACTTGCGAGTAGCAAACCATTTTCAAAGCAAACATGAAATGTTTTGTTCCAATTTAGGCGATTCGGTCTATACTTGTTTGATGCGCGCATAACATAGTAATTCTAGGCTAATAACCGGAATAAGGGCATGTAATGTTTTCAAAACAAGATATCACGGTTAGTAGAGGCCGATCTTCGGATCGGGCGAGAGGAGGTGCTCATAGCTAACCTTCCCCAATCGTACCCAAGCTCCCGAGCCGAGGCAACTTTGGTGATGACGGACACGTGGCCTTTGGCACCGAGTTAGGGTTTCCTAAATTCCCCCATAAAAAATATTTAGGTGGCAACTCTGTATCTAGCGAAGCAGTCCATGTTTGGCACTTCTTTCAAAATCTGTTTTCTTAAAACGATTTGCCAGATTTGGACTCTTTGGTTCAGATTGAGAACCGTGACACAATTCAAGTCCGAACTGTAGCGAGGCCCCCTCGCGGGCTTGTTACAACCGTATAGACTTATACCTGTCGAGTTGAGTGAGTTAAAGATTCAACTCCAGGAATTGTTAGGTAAGGGTTTTATCCACCCTAGTACATCACCTTGGGGAGCATTTGCTCTCTTTGCCAAGAAAAAAGATGGCACATTACAACTTTGTATTGACTATCGAAAATTTAACCAGGTAACTATTAAGAACAAATACCCAATGCCTCATATAGATGATTTGTTTGATTAGTTGAAGGAGTCTTGTTATCCCGACTAGAGTGTGAGATACGATGACCGTTTGTTTGTGCCGAAGTCTTGCTGAGAGGAAGTACTCCGAGAGTTTCAACATTCACGCCTTGCGGTGCATCCGGGAAGCACAAAGATGTATCACGACCTTAGTCACCAGTTTTGGTGGAGAGGTATGAAGAAGGATGTAGCTATGTTTGTATCAAAATGCCTTACTTGTCAGCAAGTGAAAGCCGAGCATCAGAGGCTAGTGGGTTTGTTGCAACCCTTGCCTATAGCCGAATGAAAGTGAGAGCTTGTCATGATGGATTTTGTTGTGGGCCTTCCAAGGACTCAATAGGGTAGTGATGTCATTTGGGTGGTAGTTGACCGGTTGACCAAGTCGACGCACTTTATAGCCATACGCATGAGCGATTTGGTAGACTATCTTGTCGACCTTTACATTAGGGACATAGTGAGGTTACACGGGGTTCCTATAACAATTGTTTCGGATAGAGATCCACGTTTTACGGCTTGATTGTGGTAGAGCTTGTAGAGTGCCTTGGGCACTAGACTGACTTTTAGCACAGCATATCACCTTCAGATTGACAGACAGTCCAAGCGTACCATTCAGATCCTTGAAGATATGTTTCGAGATTGTGTCCTTGATTTTAAAGGGTCGTGGAAGAGACACTTGCCCTTAGTGGAGTTTGCCTATAATACCAGCTTCCAATCGAGTATTGGTATGGCACCATTTGAGGCCCTATATAGCTGACCGTATAGATCTCCAGTGTGTTGGGCCGAGGTGGGTGATGCACCTTTGTTGGGCCCAGAGTTAGTTTGGGAAACGACGAAGAAGGTACCTTTTATTGGTAAGAAATTGGTTACGGCTTAGAGTCGCCAGAAAAGTTATGCCGACTGTAGGAGGAGATCCTTGTCTTTTGAGGTAGAAGACCATGTGTTCTTGAAGATATCACCTAGACGGGGTTTGATGAGATTTGGGAAGAGTGGGAAGTTGTCCACTCGGTTTATTGGCCCTTTTGAGATCCTTGAGCGGATCGGAGAGGTTGTTTACCGTTTGGCGTTACCGCCACAGCTTTCCAGGGTTCACGATGTGTTTTATATTAGCATGCTTCGAAAGTATGAATCAGATCCATCACATGTGTTGGATTGGACCGACTTAGAGGTAGATGAGAATGCCTCGTATGAGGAGAGACTGGTGAGAGTCTTGAATACCCAGGATCAAGTTTTGTGAGGTAAGATGATTCCCTTGGTTAAGGTATTGTGGAAAATCAAGGAGTTGAGGAAGCAACTTAGGAATGTGAATTGGAAGTCCGAGAGAGATATCCAGACTTATTTGTTGATGTTTAAATTTTATGTTGAGATTTTATTATGTAAATGAAATATAAATACATTGTATATATTGTGAAAATTTTGGAAAACTTGGATTCTGATTAAACAATGTAAATGCTTTGGGAAATTGTAAATTTCATTTTAATATGGGACTTGTGTATCGAGTTGATGAGAATGGATGACCAGAGAATGGGTCATGGTATTGAATTTGTGAGAATAACATTGTTATGAATGGTCTAATGTTGATTTTGAACTTGATTTGTAATTTTGGGGACAAAATTCTTTAAGGGCGGTAGGTTATAGCGATTCTGATTTTGACCCATCACTTGTTGAATTTCGGACTCGGGTTTGTATGGTTTTAAATGGTGATTCATATCTTGTTTCCCTTGTCTCCCCTCTATTTTGGTTATTGGATTGTAATTGTGCGTTTGGGACAGGTTGGTTGCTTGTTTTTCCAAACCTTTGTTGCCCAGATTTTTCTCCTCCGCTCGAGCGGCCATTCTTGCACTCGAGTAGGCTTTGCAATCTTTGCTCCTCCGCTCGAGCGGCACTTCTCAAGCTCGAGCAGGCTTTGTAAAATCTCAGTACTTTGCAGGTCTGCAAAACTACTGGGAGAGTATTTTCTATGCTCGAGCGGCCTTTCCTACGCTTGAGCATTGGATTGTTGTCTGCAAAGCTTTTGGATGTGTGTTTTCTATGCTTGAGTGGCAAATTCTTGTGCTCGAGCAGTGAGCGTTTGTTGTGTCTTGGCGCTCGAGCGGCCTTTTTTGCGGTCGAACAGAACAACTTATTGTGTCTGACGCTCAAGCGTCAAATCTCCCGCTCAAGCGGATTGTGCATATATCAGATCGCAAAAACGACATTTTATATCACTTTTTCATTCTTCTCTCTCTAAAAAACTTTCTAAAAACCATTTTCAGGTGCTAATGGCATGCCTCTGCTTAGGTAATAGCATTGGAGGGACTTTTGGGAAGCAAGAGCTTCTTTATTTTGTTTTACTTTTTGTATAGCCTAGGGCTTAAATTGTATGAGCTAGTCTTACTTTTGTTATAACCAAGCTAAGACTTGGAAAAGTGTAAGCCTATGGGACATTTATTTATACTAAACTCTTTTGTACTATTAACATTATGAAATGAAAGAACTTTACACTCCGATTCATGCAGTTATTCATATATATATTTGGGTTGGACTTATGGTTATATTTTGGGGGCGTTACATTTAATCTATGCACAACTCTTATGGACTAATTAGATTTAAATTTATGCTTCCGCACATGTATGCCCCATATGTATATTTTGTTGTGTGAATCTTTGTAAGTTGGCTTTTGGTAATCTCGGATCACTGGCCATCACGGCATCATTCTACTAGGGACAGAATGAGGTCGTGACACAAAGAGACAAAAAATTGACTTGAATATATATATATATATATATAAGAAAATGGGGTTTCTAGTGAGAAGGTTTGTGAGAGTTCCAAAGTCTCATTACACAATTGCTAATTTTTGTGATTTTAAAAATATTTGAAAGTAATTCTATTGGCTAACAAAGTAATTATAGGTTTTTTTTTTTTTAAAAAAAAAAAAAAAAAAAACCTAAATTTTGAATTACAAGTTCCTAAAATCTCTTTTCCCAATATTTTCCTTTTTTGTAAACCTCATCTCATAACAAAGTAACTATACATTAAAAAAAAATAAAAAAAACAAAAATATCATCTCATAACAAAGTAATTATATATTTAAAAAAATATATATTATAGATTAAAAAGAACGTAAAATCACAATTGCTAATTTTTGTAATTTTAGAAATATTTAAAAATAGTACTTTGGCTAACAAAGTAACTATAGATTAAAAAAAAAAAAATTGCTAATTTTTGTAATTTTAAAAATATTTAAAAATAATACTGTAGGCTAACAAAGAAACTATAGATTTAAAAAATATATATATATGAATTAAAAGTTCCTAAAATCTCTTCCCTAATATTTATATCTTTTCTAAATCTCATAATCTATCTATCTATGCTATATATTATACTAAAGTTGTAACGTCCCGATTGTCAAAGATCAATTAGGTGGAAATTAAAACCCAAGTGTGAGATTTTAGAAAAATACCTTCATTCTCACTCAATTAATTATATTAAAAAAAAAATCTTTTTCATTAACCATTTTCTTTATTTTTCACAAGTCCATAAAAAAAAAAAAAAACCATGAATGAAACCATAAACCCACTCTCCGTATATTACATTGAATATAACATATTCTTTTACAAACAAAATTCCCCGAAGGCTTACAATAAATAAGAGGGCGTTGTCCTTTACAAAGCATAGACTCAGCCAAAGAAACAATTAAAACTCACTACGACTCATCACCATTTTATAACCATGTCAAGGTAAAACCTGTTGTTTGATCCGCAAGTCTGAAAACATTCCATGTACACATGTACAAGTAGGGGGTGAGCAAATCACTAACTTATCAAATAATCTCATATTATAACATTAAAACACATGCGGGTCTAGTGATATAGTGATACCACACCGATATATATAAAGTCATATCATGCCATAACCATATGATTTTATCACCTAATTCCTTAAAACCAAATTTAATTAATTAACCGTAACTAGTTAATTTAAATAAATTAACATACTTTAATGTCAAAAAGATATTCTTTTCAATACGAATGCGATGCCAAAGTTTATAATATGAGTTCTATACATGTATTTTCTTAAAGCAGAAAACAGGCGGTAAATACACACACTGGGAATCTTTATCAAGCATAATGTTTCACGAAAATTTCGTCAGCAGGAAACCGTAAACCGGCACCCATGTAAACATAGACTACACAAGCGCTATTATTGCCATTTCACGAAAATTTTGTCTGCCGGATTGGCACCCATGTAAACATAGGCTATACAAGCGCTACTATTGCCATTTCACAGAAATCTCGTCCGTGGGATCGGCACCCATGTATATGCGTGGTTTTTAGGACTTTCACCATGGACACACAAACCAAATTAATTTGGAGTAACCACATCTCTTACTTAGATTAACCAAAGTATTCACCCACTTTTCTCAAAACAATTCATTTCCAATGATTAAGTATGCAATAATGTTGCATGCAATGTGTATGAGAAATTAGTTTCCATTCACCTAATCTTCATTCAATTTCTACAACAATCAATACTATCCTCCACTGATAGCCAAAATAGTTATCTCTAATGTATTAATTAAAAGATAACAACATGGATATACAATCTAACATACAACCATAACTTGGAATTCCCCATGATTCCTAACGCTTGGAAATGATCCATATTCCACATTTTAAAGACAAATTTTCAAAGTAGTAACCAATACTTGATATTCCAAAAGTTTCATAAGTGTTTTCCAATCAAATCCACAATTTTAAAACCAAACACAATCTTTTCCCAATAATCCAACAACTCCCAAAACATTAACATTTAGGATCTTTCACAAATTGGGGCTTTCTTACTTTCAAATACGCAAACGCAATTTTATATACATAAAATACATTTAATAGCAAGATTACAAGTAATCAACTCCCAATTTAACCAAACCCTCAATGTACAAATCAAGTATCTCATATATGAATTTGAGGTACAAAAATAACATATTAGCATACTCTAACTAGTAAAACTAATAATCAATTTCCAAATTGTTTTGACTCGCACAAAATTTTCAATCAACTTTGTTCCACCTCAACCAAGATAATCAATATGATTTTCACCAAATCTCATACTTATTGAATATTTCCATTTCCATCATACTATATTAAAAGTTATGATATAATCTCAATAACACACATTTAATCATAAAGGATATAAACTTTTAACCAAACTAATTTAATCCACTAAATTAGTAAGTTTATTTTATATATTCACATTCTTACAAAAGAATTAATGCCAAACATAACTTAACATGCCTCATCCTTCAAACATAACCATATGTCATACCAAGCTACTTAAATAGTTAATTTTCTTTCCCAAATTCTCTACAAATAACAATTTCACAACTTTTCTAAAATTAACTAATCAACATGATATTTACATCAAAAATCTGAAAATATACCCAAGAGTACACTTTTTAAAGTTTCAAGTTCAAAAGCTCAAATCTCATATTTTCCTTTCCACAAAAAAAATGCAAATATGACAATTTATATATTAATATTCATCAAATGTCATGAACATAACATCCTTTAGAGTTTTTAATCCCAAAACCACTCTCTAATTCCAACTTGATAGTTCTTACATGTGTTCATGAACATAAATTGATTTTCTCAAATAAATTTCAAAATCAAACATCGAATAACATTTCAACATGCTTTTTGACACATAAAATAACCGGTCATAATCATAAACAATATACACGCGATTCAACTCTTATCATGGTATATTTTTTCAAAATAACCCTGACATGAATTTTAAAGCAATAATATGGAGAAAACCCTACCTCTTGAATAGAAGCTTTAACAAATATAGCAAAAAGGAGATGAAGGAGAGTAGAGATCAACCACCAATCTTTAAAATCTTCAAAGATGGCCACGAGCTTGTCAATAATCCCTCAAACTTCACACTAAATCACACTTACTAAAGGCCTCAAATAAATCACCCAATCGCTAGATCTTATAATGGAAGATCAAAGGTTAATCCCAAACTCACGAAAAAAAAAATAAAAATTAGAGAGTTTGGAAGAAGAAAGTCAAAACAGAGGAGAAGATAAGGAACTCTTGGTCAGTTGAGAGAAATGAGGAAAAGTGTAATACAAGCCAAACGAATGATGAAGGGGATACTGTGTATTCAGCAGTCCCAAGGGAAAGAAATGGCTCACCAACCAGTCAAAGTCAAGGGATTGAAAGGAGATAGTTTTACACATTTAAAACTAAATATTTATTAGTAAAAATGCTAGAGATTCCTAAATTTCTACCAAATGTCTCATATGGGTATGGGACTCACATGGTGTGGGTCCGACATTGTTTGCACCTATTTTTGCCAAACCTTGTCAACAGGTGGTTCAGTCAATGGGGGACACGTGGCCAAGTTTAGAGTAAATTGTTATCATCAGAGGACAGAGATCATCGGTTAGAAGTGAGGTTTGCATGTGGGACTAATGTGGAAGGTAGAGTAGTTACTATCAGTGTGGCCATGGACGTAGTGGGTTGTTTCAAGAGAAAGCATGAATAGAGTGGGAGTTTTTTTTTTTATTTGTCAAAGGATAGATAGAAGAACTCAAGGGCATGTGTTAAGTTAAAAGGAATGAAGTTCAACAGGTAAAGGTAAAGGCATGATGCAGTGTGAACACTAGGAAGTGAGAGTGTAGTTATGGCAGTTACACAGCAGCAGTTGTTGATTGAAAAGATAATAGGGTCGTGGGAAAGAAAAGCTATAAGAGACCAGAAGTTGGTAGAAACAAAGAACATCAACAACAACATAACAATTTAGTTTTTCATAGGGACTCCGATTTTGACCCGACCCATTTGATATTCTAGACTTGGGTTTTCTTGGTTTCTGAATGTTGTTCATGTCTTTTCCCCTTTATTCTTACTTAAGTTTGGCTATTAGGTTGTATCGAGCATGTTTGGAATAGGTTAGTTGCTTGGTTTTCAAACACTTGTTGCCTAGGATTTTACCCTTTTGCTTGAGCAGCACTTCTTGTGCTCGAGCGAGCTTTCTGAACTCTCAGTATTTTTGCAAGTCTACAAAACTATTGGGATAGTGTATTCTACGCTCGAGCAGCGTTTCCTACGCTCGAGCAGGTGGGCGCTCGAGTGACCCTTCTTGCGCTTGAGCGTTACTCCATGTTTGGGAGGAGAAAGGGGATGGACTCTAATAAATTATGTTGGCATGCGTGTCCAGGATGAAAGTCTCAAAAACCATTTGTATACATGGGTGCCGATCCCACGGAAGAAATTTCTATAAAATGGCAAATGATTGAGCTTGTATGATAATTACATTGATTTGAGACCCAATGAGTTGAATCCTCAGTATTAGTTGATTGAAGGATATGAATAATGAAATAAGATATAAAATTTGGCATAGTTTGATCTTGTAAATTATGAAAGATTTTATCACAGGCATTGTATATGCACATCATTCTTATATCTTTGTTAAGATACATACATTATGTTGGATTGTTTCTACTAGGCGTTAGGTCACCATACTTGGAAAAAACCATTTTCAGGTGCTGGTGATATGCTTACTCCAAGGACGTAGCTTGGGAGAACTGTGGGGCTGAAGGCTCATTTTATTTATTTTGTGTTTAACTTTTGTATAAGCCTAGGGTTTTAATTGTATTGAGCTTCTGACTCATGTTGTTGTAACCAAGCATGGTCTTAGAAAGATGTAAGCCTTTAGGGTATTTGGGAACTTGTTTGGCTTTCATTTCTTATTACTATTTGTAACACATGCTGTAGATTCAAGATGAATCATTTATGAATGTATAATGCATGTGTTACCTTTTGTATATCAACTCTAATTAATTGTAGTATCTTGTTTCAACTTTTATTTCCTCTTATGAGATGAGTTTATTCTATTTATTTTGGGATGTTACAACTTGGTGTCAAAGCGTACTGGGTTTGAATACTTTGGGTACAGGGAAGTGGTTAGTACCATAACAGGTTTATTTTATTTGACAGAGATGTTTATATGTTTGCAATGCTATGTGATAACATGTTTATGTGATTATATGGGTATGGGATATCATTTCTAGGATGTCGATCGAGTGTACGGGTTTCTAGGAGTCCTGTTAGAAAGTCACTTGATCATTGTTGTTTCTAATTGGAACTCTGGCAACTCCGCGGGATGGTCATTATCCGGGAATGAAATTCGTATGTGGTCATGTGACTATGTGTTTATGTGGAGTGAATTATTGTTGTCCACCGCATTTGGACATGAATGAGTTAGCTTCGACACATTTGTAAATGTGGTAATCTCTTTTATTACCTTCATTAGGATGTTAGGACGTGGACGTGGTGGTGGTAGGCGTGGTAGGCTTAGGAGGAATGAGGTGCCTTTACCGGATGAAATTTTGGCAAAGGAAGAAGGGGTTGGCTAAGCCAATGTGATCGAACTAGTGGGTTAACAGGCTATGGACGCCTTAGCCTGCAAAATGGCCAGAGCATTGTGGGATCCATGGACATTCTTAGGGTTGAGAATCAAGTCCAGGTCCAAGTAGCTGAGGTAGGGCCGTCCTTCTTAAAGCGAGAGTTTTTTTGGTCGAATCTGGATGAGTGTGTAGGTGATCCCAGGGAGCCACTGAAGGCAGACGAATGGCTAAAGCAGATAGTGAAAACGTTCGAGATGCTTGGCATTGAGGACGACCAGCTGAGAGTGACCTTGGCATCCTTTTAGCTAAAGAGAGATGCAGGTCAATGGTGAAAGTACACGCATGGGCACACTGGGGTAACTTGAGAGGCTTTTGTTAGCACATTCCAGGATAACTTTTGGCCGTCCACTATTAGGGAGAAGTTAAGAAATCAATTTTCTAAGCTTGTGCAGTTGAACACCCCAGTGGTTGAGTTTGAGGCCACATTCACTAGCCTCTCCAGGTTTGCATCAGAGTTAGTGGCGACTGATGAGTGCTGTTGTTTGGAGTTCGAGAAGAGGTTGAGGACCGTGCTTATGTTTAAGGTGGTCGGGTTGATGATTAGAGACTATAGACGCCTTGTGGTGGTGGCGGTTCATCTGGAGATCGTAATGTAGATGGAGGAAGAGAGGATAAGGGACTCCAAGAAGAGTCATGACATTCAGGGAGACAGCAAGAGGCAGAGGGGTTCTAACCCATAGTGGTCCTAGGAAGCTCAATCGAGGTCCACTATTCCAGTATCGAGTTTGGGTTCTGGGAGAGGTGGTTAGGGGGATGTTACTTGTTACAAGTGTGGCCAGTTGGGCCACAAATTTTCATCTTGCCCGTAGAGAGGAGGAGGGCAGCGACCTGCATCGTCTTCGGCTCGTTCTTAGGGCCAGAGTCAAGGTAGAGGCTAGCCACTCACTTGTTATCAGTGTGGGCAGGCGGGGCACATAAAGAGGTTTTACCCTCAATTAGGTAGCACATCTAGTGCGTTTGGTTTGAGACAGACACAAAGTCACCAACCGGCACAGTCAGCACAGACCTCAAGGGCCAATCAGGAAGCCTCTTCGGCTCAGTCAGTGCATCAGGCTTATGTTCCAAGGGGTGAGTAGGTTAAGCAGAGGCCTCCAGGGCGTATGTATGCTGTTACTACGCCAGATCTTGTACAAGCCCCTTCAGTAGTGAGAGATACCTTCTTGTTTTGCAATTCAGTTGCTAACGTGTTGATTAATACAGGTGCATCCTATTCATTTATCTTGTCTGCATTTGCATCGATTTTGGGATTAGAGTTGGCTCAGTTAGCATCCTCTATCTGTGTAGAGTCACCTAGTGGTGGTGAGGTTGTTTTCAAAGAGAGGTGTCGGGGTTGTGACATCGAGGTTGCCGGTCGCCGACTTTCATTTGCATTTGTATTGATTGATATGTCTAGCTTTGATGTTATATTGGGTATTGACTGGTTGTCATCCTATTATCTTATCATAGATTGCTACCATCAGAGGGTTGCTGTATGTACCTTGAACGATGATTGCTTTTATTTCTTGGGAACCGGGTTAATAGAGTCTTATCACCGGTGTATGATTTGCGTAGGTGGAGTGAGCTTAGTTTCCTCCTTGCTAACTTCTTGAGCACTGAGTGTGATGAAGTCCTACTTGAGTTGCCAAGGGTGGTTAGTGAATACTCGGATGTTTTTTCCAAGGACCCTATTAGTTTACCACCCCACCGAGAGATCAAGTTCTCTATTGATTTAGTGTCTGACACGGCACCGACTTCTCATATAGATTTGCACCTGCTGAGTTGAGTGAGTTAAAGATTCAACTCCAAGAATTGTTAGATAAGGGTTTCATATGCCCAAGTACTTCACCATGGGGAGCACCAGCTCTTTTTGCCAAAAAGAAAGCTGGTGCGTTGTGACTTTGTATAGATTACCAGTAGTTAAATCGGATAACTGTCAAGAATAAGTACCCAATGCCTCATATAGATGATTTATTCGATCAGTTGAAGGGGTCTTGTTGCTTTTCAAAGATAGACCTGAGGTTGGGCTATCACTAGTTGAGAGAAAGGGAAGAGGATATCCCAAAGATGGCATTCCATACGTAGTATGGCCATTATCAGTTTCTAGTGATACCCTTTGGGCTCACCAATGCACTAGCTGTGTTTATGGACTTAATGAACCAGATCTTCCGTGAATTCCTAGATCATTTTGTGTTCGTTCTTGTGGATGACATCTTGATTTATTCACCCTCTGAGGAGGAGCCCAAGGAACACTTGCGAGTGATGCTTGAGTTGCTTAGAGCCGATAAACTGTATGCTAAGTTTAGAAAGTGTGAATTCTGGTTGAGAGAAGTTAAGTTCTTAGGCCATGTAATATCTGGGGAATGGGTGACTGTAGATTCATCCAAGATAGAGGCAATGCAAGATTGGGAGCAACCTAAGAATACTTTTGAGATCCGTAGTTTCTTGGGATTGGCCGGGTATTACCGTCGATTTGTGAAGGATATCTCTAGACTAGCCTTACCATTAACTAGATTGACGAGGAAGGGAGTTAAGTTTGTATGGAATGAGACTTGTGAGAAGTCTTTTCAAGAGCTTAAGGTTAGACTTACCACTACTCCAGTATTGATTGTTTTGGAGAGAGGTTTGGGCTATTCGGTGTATTGTGATGCTTCACGGAAAGGTTTGGGTTATGTATTGATGCAAGAGGGGAATGTAGTAGCCTATGGCTTGCGATAGTTGAAAACTCATGAGAGGAACTACCCTACTCATGACTTAGAGTTAGCGGCGGTGATCTTTGTTTTGAAGATTTGAAGGCATTACCTGTGTGGAGAGAAGTTTGAAGTGTTTTCTGATCATAAGATTCTGAAATATCTGTTTACCCAGAAAGACTTGAATTTGAGGTAGAGGAGGTGGATGGAGTTTATAGAGGATTATGACTTTGAGCTATATTATCATCCAAGAAAGGCCAACGTTATGGCCGATGCTTTGAGTAGGAAACCCATAGGTACTGTGGCTAGTATTTCCATCTAAGGAATAGGAGATATTGGCTGCCATTGGGGCATTTGACTTCCATCTTGGCGAGTCTGTTGAATCCGCAGCCCTATTTTCGGAGTGATAAAAGCACAGAAAGATGACCTTAAAGTGGAATCCCTCTGGGAGAAGATTTCTAGTGGAAAGGTAGAGAGAGGCTTGAATGTGTATCCCGACCTGAGTGTGAGATATCATGATTGTTTGTTCATGCCAGAGTCTTGCCGAGAGGAAGTACTCTGAGAGTTTCACCACTCACGCCTTGCGGTGCATTCGGGGAGGCACAAAAATGTATCACAATCTTAGTCGGCAATTTTGATGGAGAGGTATGAAGGAGGATATAGCCGTGTTTGTATCAAGATACCTTGCCAACAAGTGAAGGCCAAGCATCAGAGGCCAGCAGGTCTGTTGCAACCCTTACCTATAGCCGAGTGGAAATGGGAACATGCCACGATGGATTTTGTTGTTGGCCTTTTGAGAACTTAACAGAGTAGTGATGCAATTTGGGTAGTAGTTGACCGGTTGACCAAGTCGGCGCACTTTATTCCTATGCATGAGAGTGACTCGGTAGATCATCTTACCGACCTCTATATTAGGGACATAGTGAGGTTGCACGGGGTCCTATGGACTTGACTTTCTTCGCGCCCCCTTTCGGAGAGCATCAAATTGGTCTCCTACAGTTCGGATTCCTGTCACGGTTCTGAATCGAATCTCACAAAGTGCAATGTGAGACTGATAAACACCAAAGAGTCCAATCCGGCAAATCATTTTGGAAAATTGATTTTGAATCAAATAATGCCAAAACTGGACTATTTTGCCAGATTATAGAGTTGCCACCTAAATATTTTATTTTTGGGGAAATTTAGGAAACCCTGACTCGTGCCAAAGGCCACATGTCCGTCATCACCAAAGTTGCCTTAGTTCGGGAACTTGGGTATGAGAGGGGAAGGTCCTGAAATGAGCACCCCCACTCTCCTGATCAAAGATCGGCCTCTACTATCATGATATGTTGCTTTATAAACCTCATGTGTTCTTATTCCGGTTGTTAGCTAACTTTACTATGTGACGCACACATACAAGTATAGACTAAGTCGCAAGACTTGGAACAAATCAACTCATGTTTGTTTTCAAAAATGGTTTGAAAATGCCACCCTCAAGTGGGCTAAAGCACGGATTTGCCACCTCAAGTGGGCTTAAAACATGATTTGCTACTTCGCAAAGTGGGCTTGAAACATAAATTCGTTGAATTGTTCTAATTCAAACAACAAAGCCTCCACCCACAGACAGTTATGCAATTTATCAAATAAGCATATAGCCTCATAGCAAGCATGCCAAACATGGCAATATGGCAATTACACTCATGTAATTATGCTAAAGCATAAAAACTCACCGAGTACTCCAAGCCAAAACAAAAGCTAGTTAGAAATATGCATGATCCTAACTATACAAGATGCCTAATGCAACACATGCAATAATGTAATTAAATAGGCTCGGCTATCTAGTCATGGCATACGAAACAACTTGATAACATGCTTTGAAACACGTATTCAAATAAGTGTATTGAAATTGCGATGCAATTTGAATGATGTGCTGAGCCTTAGTGCATGCAAGACAAAGGAATGATGCAAACATGCAAACATAAGGTATGCTAATTGAAACATGATCCCTAATCTAACCATTGAAAGCAGATAAATAAAAGGAAGAAGGACGTGGGGTTGGAAGACATGCACACACACACACACTTATTAGAACATTGTGCCCTCATGAAGGAGGGTCCGAATGAATAAGCTAAGCTACACTAAGCTAAGCTAATTATTACAAAATGAAATTAATTAACTATTCTAGCTAATTAATTACAATACAATTGAATAACTAGCTATGCTAAGCTAATTAAAATATTACAGAACAAATCAAATGATTAGCTATGCTAACTAATTAGTAAAGCAATTAAGGGGCCTCGCGGGCAAGAGAGACATGCATGTTCGGTTGGCTTCCTTCCGAAAATCCATCGCCTTGACATCGGTTGCCTCTGTTTGCATTTGCTTTGATCTCTGAACATCGAACCAACCTCCAGACTGTTTTTGCTCTAGCACAGGAATACTTTTGCACAAAAATGGGCCGGTGGCCAGTTGGCCACAAAAAGTGGCTGCCGACCACCTTAACTGGCCAGTCGACTAGTATGAGTGGCCGGTCGGCTGCTTTAGGTGGCTGGTCGGCCACCTCTTTTTTTAAACTTCTGGTTTTGCTGCAACAGAGAGCAACAGAGGCAAAACAATGCATTTTTCAAGAAATGTGTGTACTACCACCCTCCTTATCATTTCTCAAGTTCAAATGAGTGTGGCACTTGGCTCTCAAGCCACCAATCAAGCATTTTCATGCATGATGGCCAAAGAACCAAGCTCGCATAAGGTTAATGAATGCACAAATAAGACTCGAAGGACTAAAACCCTATCATGCATGATCAAGGGTGACGACGACCAAGAAACGCGAAATGTTTCATCACTTTCAGTATGAAACGTCCCACATTTCTCGTGTTTGGATTAACATCCAATCCAAACACATGCAATGCAATACAACATGCTTATCTTGGTCATGTTTTTACTTGTTTAATTTTGTTTACTCGTTTTAGCATTACCCAAACCATTCTTTAGTTGGTTAAGTCCAAGATGAATGTCTTCTAATGAGAGAGGGGTCAACCAAAGGATGATTTAAGGCATGAGAGAGATCATGCCGTTGGTTAGTAGAAACCCTCAAAAGAGGATTAAAACCATTAAGGACAAGTCTCAATCCCAAGCTTAAACACAACCTTAAGGCTAACCAACCTCAAAGAAAATGAAAAAGTGAAGAAATGAGAGAGGTAGCAGATATGTCAATGCTGAAATGACATGTAAAATGACACAAAATCATGCAAGCAACTCGTGCACAACATGTTCAAAAGCCAAAATCAGTAAACTAGTGAAGAGCACTACACTAGAGGCATGCAATACAAAGCTCAACTGACTAAACCAGCTCTTAGACAGAGCTAAAATATGCCAAAACAATGGCTAAAACATGTTGAAATTGAGGCATGAAAAGCTAGAAAAACATGCTTGCATCTTAGGCTACAAACAAGACTTAAGGAACAACTCTCGAAAGCAATGAAAGAGTGAAATAAGTGAGAGTGTGACAGAGCTATATACACTGAAATCACATGTTAAATGATGACACAACATGCAATCATCTCGAGCAAAACATGTTAGAGGCCTTAAAACACAAAGCTATTGAAGCCATTTGCACTACAACCATGCAAGACTAAGCTCATATGACCAAGAGAGCTCAAAACAGAGTTAAAGTAGGCCAAATTAGTAGCTAAAACATGCTAAGATAAAGGCACAAAAGGGTAGAAAAATATGCTCACATGTTAGGCTATCTACACTTGCAAACAAGACACAAGGAGGGGAGGCCACCCCCTCCTATTTTGGACCTCAAAACCAAGTTTTTACTACTGAAATTCTATAACAACGCCCGCGAGGGACCTCGCTACAGTTCGGACTCAATTTTGTCACAGTTCTAAATCTGAACCAAAGAGTCCAAATCCGGCAAATCGTTTTGAGAAAAACAGATTTTGAAAGAAGTGCCAAACATGGACTGCTTTGCCAGATACAGAGTCGCCACCTAAATATTTTATTTTGGAAAATTTAGGAAACCCTGACTCGGTGCCAAAGGCCACGTGTCCGTCATCACCAAAGTTGCCTCGGCTCGGAAGCTTGGGTACGATTGGGGAAGGTCAGCTATGAGCACCCCCTCTCGCCCGGTCCAAAGACCGGCCTCTACTAACCGTGATATCTAATTTTGAAAACGTTATGTGTTCTTAATCCAGTTATTAGCATAGAATTACTATGTTATGCGCATAGCAAACAAGTATAGACTAGGTCGCCTAATTTGGAAATAAGCATTGCATATCCGTTTGTCTTGAAAAACACTTTGGAATTTGCTACTCGTAAGTAGGCTAAAACACGGATTTCAACGAGTTGTTCCAACTCATGCAATCCAGCCTTCACCCACAGGCATTCAGGCAGTTTATCTCACATAAGCATCTAGCCACATAGTAAGCATGCTATCATGATAGCACTCACACACATGCGGTATGCTAAAGCATGAAAATACTTACATTATACTCCGTGCCAAAACAATAAACTAGTTAGCAATCATGCATGGTCCTAGTTCATATTAAGTGGCTAATGCATCATAGGCAAAGTGCAGCTATAATAGGCTCAGCTAACCTAAAATGGCATGTGAAATGCAATCATTTGATGCACGTATTCAAGTTAGATTTGAAGTACAAATGCAGTTTGCATGATGTACCGAACCCGGTGCATGCAATACAGATGAATGGATGCACGCATGCATAGCATAAGATATGATAAAATAAACATGTCCTAATCTACCATCATAAGCAGGTAAATAAAAGGGAGAAAGAGGTGGGAGTTGGAAGACATGCACACACACACCCACACTTATTACAGATTTGCCCTCGCTCGGAGGGACCAAAAGAATAATACAAATTAACTAACTACGAGCTAATTAAATATTACAGATTACCTAATTAGTTAACAAACTAACTAAGCTAGGAAAAACAGTAAACTGCCTCGGGAGGAGAGTCTGGTGCAATGCATGCTCGGATCCTATTCGGAAGTGCACTGCCATGCATAGACTGCCTCTGTTTTCCCTACTCTGCCCCTCTGAAGACTGTCAAAGTCTCTAAATTGACTCTCTGGATACTGGGGAACACCGCCGGCTGAGTAGAATCACCACCGGCTGTGGGGTGTGGTCATCGGCACAAGATGCATCCATCGGCCACCAATGGATGGCTGGTCGGCACTATATGTTGCCGGTCGGCCAAAAATGCCTGTAGAACCTGCAACTTACAGCAGCAGAGGACAGAACTTGCATGGCAATGCAATTCAAACCATATATGCCCTAACCATACCCCTTATCATGTGTAGAACTCAAAGGGACATGGTCCTTCGTTTTCGGACCACCAATCAAGCATTTCGATGCATGATGGCCCAAAAACCAAGTGTGCACATTTCAATTTCAAATGAATGCAATGCACATAATCACATAAAAGGGCCAACCTCTATCACACTCACTTCAAGAGGCCAAGCATGTACATTGATGCAATGCAATCCTAGGAACATTGACTAGTATGCAACCATGGCCATGCAAATAAGCACACAAGCTAACAAGCATACAAGACATGAAACATCAAAGTTAACCAACAAGCATGCAAGATGTAATGTGGATGTTCAAGCATGCAAACAAGCATGTGACTTCATTCAATCATGCAAGTTCCAACATGCAACAACTTACTAATATGCTACAACACACAAGGAGCATATGCAACCAATGAAGGGATGGACTTAAACATGATTTAGGCAGCTCTAAATAGGCCTAAAACAGTGGCAAAAAATGCCAAGTACATGAAGGCAAATGTTCATGCAAACATGCATAGATACATGGTTCAAGACTTAAGCATAATGAAGCAACTTTTAAGCACACTTAAAAGGCATAAACATGGACATATAACCAACATGTTAGAAACTAGAAACATGCTAGAAAAGGTGTCCAATCAAACAAGTCATGCAAGTAAGGCATGCTAGAGGGGTTAAAGCTTAAGGCATACAAGAGGTATTGCATGTTGGCTATACAAAGCAAGGCATGAATGACTCCAGGTATATTTTAGTGGTAAGGAGGCCCTCTCCTTCTTGGGACTTTAAGGCAGATTTCAATGGTAAGGAGGCCCAAGCACCAAAGTCTCGGAGCTCACCAAAGATGGCACAAAAGGAGGCCTCTCAAGGCTTAGGAGGGGTCTAACACCTCCAAACCACAAAACACTCTAAATAAACTATTAAGAGGGCTTAAAAATAGAACTTTTTTGTGTTATACACTAAACACAAAAATAGTTACAAGATGGTCAAAAGTAGGATGCAAAAATGGGGTAAAAAGGACTAGTTTCTTACCCTTGAAGCCTTCTTCACAAAAGATAATTTTGTTGCCTCCTTGAGCTCAAATTCAGCCAATAACAGCAAGAACAAGCCTCAGGTCCCTCAAGAACCAAGAAAAGGTGAAAGACTAGGTGTTTATGTGCAATAGTATGGACAAAAGCACCTAGAACATAAAAGAGAGAAAAAGAAAGATAGAATAGTTACAACTTTCTAACCCTAGAACCAGAGCTCTCCTCTGTGTTTTCCTCACAAAATTTCTCTCACCCTAATGCCAAGAGAAGACCCCTTCTCTTATAGGCAACCCATCTTGCAAAGCTTATTCAATAAGCTAACAAGGGGGGCATCCCTCCATACACGTGTATGGAGGGGAACCAAATGCCACACAGCTGTCCTAAAATATCTGCAAAAGCAGATGAACAGTAGTCGGCTGCTCAAAATTGCCATTTTGACAAAATGGACTGCCGACCGGCAACAAAGAGTGCCGACCGGCAATATACATTGCCGATGGCAACAAAACACCAGCCGGTGACCTCTAGCCATGGCCGGTGATGTGTGGGGATGCCTCATAAGGCATTCCCTGCCCCTCCAAGTCAAAACACAAGTGTTTGGTGCAAAACCAGACACTAAACAGTCGAGTTCGGAGATCCTGAGGCAAGGTGCGTAGCCGAGACCTCCGGGAACTCCAAACGAACACAAACATGGATAATCACCAGGTGTTCAAACGGTGACGTCCAAGTCTTGAGGACGGTCAAAAATGGGGTGTCTACAGTTGCCCCTCTTTGACAGAACTCGAAAGTCATAACAATGACGGGAGTGAATGTCAAAGCCCAGAGACGACCCATTTTTGACAAGGCCGAAGACTCAGACAAACATGCGAGACAAACAAAGTATGCGCCCGAAGGCAGGGGCAAAATGCAAGACAATGCACGAAGCCGAGCATAACTTATGACCATACAAAGAAAAGCTGTAACGAAGCACACATGCAACAGTTTTAAGCTAGCATACACCAAACTACACTACAATGCAGAAAGGATGTAAGAGAATTATGCAAGTCTTGATACGTCTCACGCGGAGGATACAATACCTGTGCGGTTCGTCTGGTTCCACCAGCGGTAAATGAACCGTACATACAATATCGTGCCTGTAAAAAAAACAAGTTAACAGGTATGATATTGTTAGCAACATGCATGACAATGCAAAAATGAATGCAAAATGATATGCAATATATACAAAACAATGTATAAATAATGCAAATGAAAATGCAATGCAATTGAAACAATGCAAACTATATGGAAAGCAATTGAATCATGATTCAATCATGAGCGGTTTGAAACCACACAAATGTCAAATAGATTGATGGAGGTAACAAGTCCGTCTACCATAGAACGGTCCACTGAACTATGAGTAATGTAGACGGACACAAGAACGAGTATTGGGTGGAATGACATAAGTGGGGTAACGACCCGCTGGAGAAAGAATGATGATCCTAATGCCGGATGCAAAAGTTACACTACAATGTAGTATATGCGATGGATATGCTGGGAAAATGGCAATGGATATGGCACGCGGGCCAAACCAAATCTTGCCTAGGAAAGGCATGTACACATACGAGCCACGTCTAACATAGAACGGTCTACTGAACTATGCTTTGACACGAGAAGTATGGGCATATACCAGACCAAGCTCAACATGGAAAGGCGCAAGCCATAGGTGGAGGAGGTGATGCAGTGAATGCATGCAATCTACAATGCAATATCTACAAATATGCAATGGGATGGAAATGGATACAATGGATATGGCACGCGGGCCAAACCAAATCTTGCCTAGGAAAGGCATGTACGCATACAAGCCGCGGCTAACATAGAACGGTCTACTAAACTATGCTTTGACGTGAAAAGTATGGGCACATACCAGACCAAGCTCAACATGGAAAGGCGTAAGCCATAAATGGAAGGTGATGCAATGGATGCATGCAATCTAAAATGCAATGCAATGGAATGGAAATTGATACAATGGATATGGCACGCGGGTCAAACCAAATCTTGCCTAGGAAGGGCATGTACGCATACGAGCCGCGGCTAACATAGAACGGTCTACTGAACTATGCTTCGACGTGAAAAGTATGGGCACATACCAGACCAAGCTCAACATGGAAAGGCGCAAGCCATAGGTGGAAGGTGATGCAATGGATGCATGCAATCTAAAATGCAATGCAATGATAATGCATGTTTATTTTCTACAATGCATGACAATGCAATATTTACCATGTATGCATGACAATGCACTACTTACAATGAATGCATGACAATGCACTATGATGCAACGGTTATGATTGCAGCTTTCCCTATCTTACCAACAGGGCGATATACTAGGTTGGTTCAGTATCCAGAACTGAGGTGCAGACATGCCGCCTCAACCTATGGGGCTTCCATACAGATTTCAAGCCAAGGATACACCCCTGGGTATTTAAACCAGACTTTAGTCTCGGAACTCCCGAACCTTTACGTTCTAGGCATAAGTCGTTCGAACTCTAGTTTCCACCGTCCCAGTTGGTCTTCTAGGAACTCACCGCATGCACGGGCAGGTGGCTTTACCAAACCACCGAAAGTCGTTCGGGCACGACAAACACCAAAGGAATTGCACCTTTAGAGGATTTAAGGTCTCCTAGACCGGTATGTAAAATGCATGCATGACAATGCATTTTCTTGTTTTTTGGAATGCAAATGATGCATGATGTTGGTGTGCGTGACAACGCAAGTCTTGAAATGCATGACAATGCATGAAAATTTGATGTGCGGCGACACGCGGCTTTAGATGCATGATAATGCAAATGAACTGAGAATGTATGAAGATGCATGATCTCGAGATGCGATGCATAAGATAGTGCGATACGCAAGATCGCGCAATGGAATGCATGCCAAATGCAATGAGATGCGCAAAACAGCGCGGTGCGTTGGACAACATGAGTAAAGGTCTTGCACCTCCCAAGGATTTTAGGTCTCCTAGACCATGCGTGTTTAAGGTCTCGCCAGACCGTCGTGCGTGTTTAAGGTCTCGCCAGACCGGCGTGCGTGTTTAAGGTCTCGCCAGACCATGCGAATGTGGTTTGAGATGTGATGCGCAAGACAGCGCGATGCAATGCATGCCAAATGCAATGATATGCGCAAAACAGCGCAATGCGAAATATGATGCACGTGACGGTGCAAATCGAAATGCGATGCATGCGGGGCGACTTTTGAGTTTTGTAAAAGCCAAAAGGATACGAGAAGGATACACCTTGCACGAATTCGAGTGCCACGCACAGAAGACACGATCTGAGGTCAAAACGGAAGTCTGTTGAGCGTCGAAAATGCACTGTTTTGCACTATTTTGAGTAATGAAGGCTCTGGACCACACATATAACCCAAGGAAAGGTGTAGGAGGCTCAAAACAATTGTGGGAGACCACCGGCTGTCCACCGGCCATCACAATTCATCACCGGCCGTCCATCGGCCATCAAACAGTTCCATCGGCATAATATATTGCCGACCGGCAAAGAGTGTGGCCGACCGACAAAGAATTCCTGTTCGGGGCAGTTTTGACATTTTGCCGCGGGTCTTTTAAAATAGGGTTTCTAACCCTATTTTCTCACCTCCTCCTTGCTCAAAAATCCTCCCTCTCCCTTTCTAGGCTATTTTCCTTCATTGATTTTCCCATTTTCTTGCGTTCTAGCCTCGATCTCGTTGTTCGATTCGCGAATACCTTCGCGTTTCGAGTGTTTTGAACTGAACAAAACTTCGTTTCGATATCCCGTCTTTGATTTCCACTATTCGGGACTTGTTTCCCTCAAGTTTTTCTCAATACCTGTGACTTTTCCTCACCTCGGCTTTCCCGGCCATTTCCGACCCTCTCAGGGTTGACTTTTTGTTGACTTTTCACATTCTCGCCCATTTTTCCTCTTTTCGGTCGTTTTCACGTTCTCTTCGAGATGGTGGATGATCTTCCAGAGGGTGGGGCTCCTCCAGAGCTTGAGATGGGCCCCGAGGCCGAGCCTTTGCCACTCCGCATTTGGCCGTTCAATCCGGAGACCTACAGGCCTGCGGTTCACGTGATGCTCCCTGATGGGCTACGCCAGTTCCGGAGCTTCGAGAGGGGCGCGGCACGCGAGCTACTACTTCATGAGCCAGAGTCACACTTGTCCTTCGGCGCTTCCGAGGTACATTCTTCCCCCGATTTCAATTTTTCGTAATGTAGAATACTTAGACTGCCATTGTTGATTATGTTATTTAATTGCTTAGTTCAAATGCATTGGTGCACTGTATACTGTAGTTGATTGTGAATACACTTGCAACTGATAATTTCTTGAACCTGACACGCGCACACACACTGCACTAGCCTTGAATTGCTCGAACATATTGACATAACACCTACTATAGTTCACTGCTAGTACACCGGCACCCGATGTCTGCTTGATTTCTGAAAAACATGCACACATGTCGTATTTACCCTGAACCACTCAAACATACTGACATATCACACGACGTAATTCCCTGCTAACACACTGACACCCAATGCCGGCTTGAATCTAAAAGACGTGCACACACGCTACATCTGTACTGAATCGTTCAACACACTGTCATAACATATGCTGTAGTTCCCTGCTAGCACACTGACACCCAATGCTGGCTTGAATCTAAAAGACGTGCACGCACGCTACATCTGTACTGAATCGTCCAACACACTGTCATAGCATATGCTGTAGTTCCCTGCTAGCACATTGACACCCAATGCCGGCTTTACATTTGAAACGCACACACACTCACTATATCTGTATGCTTCTCAAAACTGCATCTTGAATATTGCTTCGCAATTGTTGTTTTTTATTATAGATCCATACCATCCGCGGGTATGGGAATGTCGTTGCCTGAGACTGGTATGCAGAGTTGCCAGACGCGGTTCTCCAGATCGTCGACGAGGTGGGTTTTGGCATCTTCTGTAGGGGGCTTTCCCAACTTACTACCTGCAGGCCCTTGCTCGCGGCTTTAGTGGAGAGGTGATGGGATACCACCAACTCCTTCTACTTCTCCGTCGCAGGGGACATGACGATGACCCCTTATGACTTCTCGATGCTTATTGGTGTCGGGCTAGGGGGAGATCCGATTCCCTTCGACACGGATATGGATTAGTGGGCCGCCGCCCAGCTGTACCTTCTCGGCGCTCAGCCTCCCTTTGCTCGAGCAGGGTTTGTTAGATACTCGTGGTTCGAGACTCAGTTCCGGACTCAACAAGCCTTGGAGGAAGAGGCGCTGATGACCCTAGCAGAGGTAGATCAGTATGCGCGGGGTTTCATCATGTTTCTGCTCGGGACGACCCTATTCGCCGACCGAGCGAACACCGTGCCTCTATGCCTGTTGAGTGCACTGGTGGATGTCAGGCGGATCTGCTGCTGTGATTGGGGTGGCGCAGGCTTGGCCACATTGTACGGTTATATGAGCTCTTCTTCCCGCCTCCGCAGACAGCTCCTTGGCGGATACTGGCGAGCTTAGGAGGTACATCTTCTCCCCTTTTTACATTTCTGTTTTCTTCTTTACATTTTCTATATTCTGTACACTACACGGTCCATCTCTCACTGACTATATACTGCATACGTGGCACACACATATACTCTGCTTTTACATCGATTGCACTGCACACACATCATACACTCGCACAATACATCGCACAACACACGGCTCGCCATTTTTGCTTTATTCTCAGATTCGCTTTATCCGATAGTCATCTTACCGATATCTGCTCGCAGCCATTGGATCTATGCCTACTTTCCCAGGCTTGCCCCAGTACCTGATGTGGAGATCCCACTTGACGTCCCCTTTTCCCATCGCTTTGACGTGCGGTGTGTGCGGAGGCCCCGAGAGTCTTTTATCTTTTTCCGTCGCTACTTCGATACCATCACCGCCGCGGAGGTATGTTCAACTGTAGAGTTTGCTTAAGCTTCGCTTTAGCATTGTATTTTTCGATGACAGATAGATAACAAACTACATTTGTACTTGCAGATCACCTGGCAGCCTTGGGCGCCGTTGCCGGCCGTGGTGAGGGACCATTATGAGAGTGTTGAGGAGATTGCCTGCCTCCGGATTTTGTTGGAGGGCCCGGTCTGTCGGGCTTGGTACTTGGGGGAGCGCTTGCGTCGGACTGGTTTACCAGAGCAGAGATAGTTCGGTCCGCCTCGCACACATGAGGCATCTGAGAGGTTTTTCCACTCACTGTATAGAGTATACCGGTTGAGCATCACAGAGGCGAGGGCGACTACGCCGAGTACGTTCGGACCTACATTATGCGACCCTTGAGCAAAGGGTCGGCGAGCCGAGGGGAGAGGCCAGCTTTCTTTGAGCGGGAGCGTCGAGGAGAGCTCGAGTGCGTGGTAGAGGCGGAGTTCAGAGAGGGCGGGGGACCGGTTGGCCTGCTCTGCCCGCTTCACTGACTTTCAGAGGGCAGGGTGGGGCGACCTACCAGATCCCCTTTGCTCCTCCGCCGGCTGATCACGAGTTGGTCGGTGTCTCCGACTTGCGTCCGATATGTATTACTTCATTTCGCATCTTGTACTATTATTTCATTTCAGTTTATTTGATATTTCACAGAATATTGATGCATCTGATACTTTTGCAAGCGTCTTCTGAGTACACCCGGCAGTCATTGGAGATGAATGCCTCCATGATGGGGATGCTACAGCAGACCTTCGACCTCCTAGCCCTTTACAGTATCCCGGTATGTTCTTTTCGACCACAGCCTCAAACCATACATAAACTGCTTCACATGATCTGATGCACGACACAACACCTGATAAACTGTTCATAGCATTCATACATTGTATTCACACACTGTACTCATACACTGCATTCTCGATGATGAACTCGCCACTCCTCAGATCAGACTCATATTGCATTCTCAGCGATCGATTCATCGCTTCACAAGACTCACAAATCAGACTCATACATCAGTATTCTGCACTGATTCATTACTCACGGCACTCACAGATTGTACTCATACCTTGTATTCTGCACTGATGAACTGCTCACAGTGTTCTGATGCATTGGCCTTTTATGCTTTTCAGCCTCCCTTCCAGATCCCTCCGGTGGGTGGTGCTCCAGTTGGGCCTTCTATTTCTGCTCGAGGAGGGCGAGGAGATACTATACATCCTCGTACCAGGGGAGGGCGTACTCATATTGAGGGTAGCTCTCGGGCACTCGTCCCTGACGACGATGATGATGAGTCCGGGTCCGACTCCGAGGCAGAGGCAAAGGCAGAGACGGGGTCATCTGAGGAAGAGACCGGAGGCGGTGCTGACTCGGGCTCTGATGAGGACGCTGATGATGCTCCTGGACCTTCGTCCAGGAAGAGAACTAGGACAGACTGATAGCTCCGGAGCCATTTTTGACACTTGATACAGATTTCTGCTGTTTTTCTTCTTTTGTTTGTTCTGTTCTTTTCTGCACTTTTCCCTTTTTGTTAGTAGTTAGGGTACTTTGTACTGCCGCAGGCAGATTTTGTTTCCAAAACTTATGTACTTGAAAAGATTATGGAATGAAACAAACTTTTGTCTAAAAGTTGTTACATCTGTGTATCTCATGCATTGCATCGCATTACATCATATAATATTACATCTCAATGTAAATGAAATTGATCTGTTGTCTGAAAATTGAACACTTGCACTGTAATAATCAGATAACTAACCAGCTAATAGCAAAACAACCCAAGCAAACCACTGTTTCATTCTGAACACACAACCCATACTCCACTGGGGATTGATCTGTATACAGCCCACAACACAGTATTTGGTTCATTCTACACACAGCAAACCCTGAACAAACAGCCCCAATTTGATAAGACAGACTACGAAAGCTGAAACAATTGCAGTTGAAACACACTTGGATGCCCCAAATTTTCCCTTTTCTTCTTTTGTTTCGCATACAATGTAGAGAATGGCACAGCACTCTGAGCATAAATGAATTCACCTTTTGAAGAGGGGTTTTGCAACCGGGGTATCAAGCCTAAAACCGAATGCAACGGGAAAGACTCAAACAAAAGGTGAGCAGCCTGGACATAACGAGGCACACTCGGAAAAGACTCAAGATGAAAATTGAGGTAAACAAGACAAAAGACGCGACACACGGACGTGTTTATAAAAACAAAAGACCTCAGATCTCGAGGAGCCAGTTCCTCCGGGTATATTCCCACCCTTTTCTGATTTGTGATTCTCACATCGCTTGGCCCTCAGGCTCGGTTTTTCTCTCAAAACCCTTTTGCTCACTTCTCTTTCCGCTTACACCTCTCTATTCTTTATTCTCTCATTTTTTTCATCCCTCCCCAGGGTGATTGATGAATGAATAGGGAATTGCGGGTTCATGCCCAACACTGTTAGCCCACAGCTATTTCTCCCGGTGGATAGAGTGCCCTTCTGGCAAGTATGTTGACGGCGGGGAACAGACAGCAGACCTGACTCAATTGCATCCCTAGTTCATCACTTTGACCATTTTTTTGTTTTGGTTTTTCTACTAAAACAATTTTGAGCAATACGAGAGTTAGATTAACACGCTTGTTCAATTTTTGATTTGAAATCATGCAAGTCAGGCTACGAGCACTGAAAATTTTCCTTTTTTTTTTGGGCCCGAGAAGATGGTTTGGTTTTGGAAAATGATATAGTTTTCGAGAAAATAGTCAACTTTAGTAAAAATTTTCAAAAACTATTTTTTGCAAACAGTCAATGCTCAATGAGTGCGGAACTTGCCATCGAGATGCGCAACCTCGGATAGGAGGCAATGGAAAATTGCCCCTTCCTCGAAGGGGGGTGCATGGCAACGGAAAGTTGCCCCTGGTTTGGATGATAACTTGCGGCAACGGAAAGTTGCCCCTTGTCCGATGTCAGCAAAGATGTCAGAACCGCTTTTATCAATGACGGTGAACTCAGGATGATGGTGCGAACCAATATATGGATCTGATCCTTTGTAAGAGCAATGGTGGCTGGACTTCAGGATGAAGTTGCCTACGTATCCCAAACATGGGAATCAAGCCTTACGTAGTTCCGGTTAAGGTACACTCGGGTATTTTAACCTTCACTTTTAGGCTCTAATTTTTGCCAAGGCGCCTGTTACAGGTTTTCGACCTTGCGAGCTTCTTTTTCTTCTTCTTCTTCTTCTTTTTTTTTTTAAATTTTTTTTTCATTTCTTCTTTTTCAATTTTTTGTCTTTTTGTATTTTTTGTTTCTTTTTCATTTCTTTTTGCATTTTCTTCTTTTTTGCTCTCTTGTTCTTTTCTTGCTCTAACTTTTGCCTGGGTCGCCCTTCCGGGTTTTCGGCCCAGCGAGCCTCTCAAAGGGTAAAAGTGTAGCATAGCCCATGTCAAATGGTTTTGAGATCCTGAAGTCATCTGAGCCCAGGAGAATGACTGTTGTACTGATTTGCGGAAGGATCCATCATGGTCGTTTCATGAGCCTCTGCTGGTGAGATATGATCTTCTTGATCTGAATTTGGTGCCTCTTGCTCGAGGGCAGCTTCAAATTGGGCCTCGCAGGCCTTTCATGGCAATTGGCTGTTGAATGTTTTGAACGGATTCCAGGTTCGCGATAGATAGGCTGAATCTCAAGGCTGAGAGCGATCCTTGGCTGCACAATCTCAAGAGCAATTCCACACAAGTCTTCACAGGGCCGCACAAAACAGTTTATTTTTGAAATTTTTTAAGAAAGCGACAAATCGCTCGCGCAGAAGATAGTGTGAAACCGGTCTGGATCAAGCCAGGGTCCTTCTCAGTACTCACGCTGACAGGCATGATTATAAAAAGGTTTAGCATGCCTTTCTTTCTCTCAAAAATGATCAAAGTTTTGCAAAACCCGAGGAATTGCTTCCTCTTCGTTTTTATCACCACAATGCTAAAAAAGGAGGTTTTAAAAAAACTTAGGTTAATGCAATGAGTTTGGCGCACAGGAGAATAGGCGAGATGTACTGTCAGCCCATTCAAATCCTCTGGCATAACTGGCTCAAACAATAAGAACTGGCTCAGACAATAAGTAAGGGAACATGATAGCCACATCTGTTTCATTCAAAACTTCCAACTGCAACTGGCTCCTTCACAGAGACAGACTCAAAAGGAAAACAAAAAGGGGTAATTACAAAACGGTGCTCGAGGCGACAACCCCGAAATCACTAGGTATTCTATACAAATGGGACTGACTTGCTACATCAAGACAGACCCTTAAGCAAAAAGACTGACTCAAAACAAAGAGACAGACTCAAAACAAAAGACTGACTCGATACCCAAGCCAGAATTTACAAAACTAGTGTTCGCAGATGTTCAAAAATGCGTGCCAGACGCCACATCAAAATATACCAAGTGCCACCCGCGGGTGGTTCACTCTCTAATAACATACTTACAGTATCAGTGTCCTCAAAGTCCAACAGCTGAGTAGTAACGGACTTGGCTGAGGCGGGTGGGAGGATAACCTCGTTGTCAATCAAATCTTGTACCTCATGACGGAGGCGGAAACAATTGTCGGTAGCATGGCCCGTCTGCTGGTGGTACGCGCAGTACTGAGCAGGGTCATGAGTAGCAGGGAGGTTTTTCGGGAGAGGCCGAGGCTCCAGGGGTTTAAGGTGTCCCCTCTCGGCAAGGATCTGAAGTGCCTTGGACAATGGCATGTAGAGAGCATGGAAGACTCTGCGCCCTCGGGGCAGGTACTTTGAAGTCTGAGCATTTTTGCTAGACGCACTAGCGAATGGGTCGGCAGGCACTGCCTTAACTTTCTGGTCTTTCTCGGGTGCATGGTTGGGAGTAGAAGGAACTGTTCTGGCATGACGGGGCCTATCCCGGCTTTCTGACTGTCTTGAACTACCCTCAGGTGAAGTGGGGAAAGCATCTTCCACAGCTTTTGTCACAACTGCAGATACCTGTTGCTTGTTCACCCCCCCGGCTTTCAAAGCCTCGACTGCCCACATCAGTTGTTCAATAGGATCGGCATCTGCCTTCATTTTGCCTTTGTCTCTGGCCTCAGCCTGATCTAGGATTTGGGTTGGTACGTCATTGCCATAGCTGGAGGTCATCTCCGGTTGGCTGAGTTCAATTACAATCCGTCCCAATAGCGGGGGCACCTGGGGTACAAAACTCCCGGCATATGGTGCGGCTGGTGGCGAAGCTGACATCCCGTAAGCGAGATCTGCCACGGACCTTTGGAGATCACCTATTATCCCCATTAACTCGAATGTGGTAGGCTCGCGAGCCTGATATAGCTGGGGGTCCGCATCAAAAGCAATCCAATCTGGTGGATGCGCATATCGACATTGGTCTCACTTTGCGAGTGATTCCTTGATCTAATGCATTGTCATAACCACATCTCTTCAATCTGCGTCATCATAAGCCCTCCTCCAAGGGGAGCACCGACTATTCAGGACTCTCGAATCGAAGGAAAAACAAGCAGCATTTCAGCCCAAACGGATCAAACACAGGTGTAGCCGAACAACTGTACTGTACTACTGATCACTGTTTCCTAGAAATCACTGTCCCAAAAACACTGAATTGGATACCCTCAGATATAACTGATTCTATCAAATACTGACATTGGTGCCCTTGGGCCTGATACTCAAACTTTGCAAACTGATATGTGCGTTCCTGCAGAGATACACCCTAAAAGCACATAGCATGTAAAAGAGAGCCAAAAACACCCCCCTATGTTGGGGTAGGGTTTCCCTGTCCTATTTTTGTCAGGAGCTAGGGTTTCACTACGCACACAGCGGTTTCAAACAACCTAACATCGGGTAAGCAACCTGTCCTAGTTTGGAATGGTCACTATGGATTCCGAATATGCACTAGGTCGAATGGTCGAAAAGGGTGCCCCGGTAGAACCGGGGTTTGTGTTCCCATACTAGCAGAGCCCGCAACCAGTCAGCCTTACGGTCATGTCTTGACAAGACAAGCCTCCGGCAAACCGCTCAGGAATAGAAGATGGCCAACACGGTGTCCTAGGCGCACCAATGTACATGCAATGCAAAGAGACACATAAGTGTAGTCAAAACCAGATATCACGAGTTCGAGTCAAGCTCTCTAAATTCCCTAGAAGTCGCCAGAATCAGAATAACGCCATGAGGACCACTTCTGATTCGGACTCGATTTTGTCACGGTTCTAAATCTAAACCAAAGAGTCCAAATCTGGCAAATCGTTTTGAGAAAAACAGATTTTGAAAGAAGTGCCAAACATGGACTGCTTTGCCAGATACAGAGTCGCCACCTAAATATTTTATTTTGGAAAATTTGGGAAACCCTAACTCGGTGCCAAAGGCCATGTGTCCGTCATCACCAAAGTTGCCTCGGCTCGGGAGCTTGGGTACGATTGGGGAAGGTAAGCTATGAGCACCCCCTCTTGCCCGGTCCGAAGACCGGCCTCTACTAACCGTGATATCCAATTTTGAAAAAGTTATGTGTTCTTATTCTAGTTATTAGCTTAGAATTACTATGTTAAGCGCACAGCAAACAAGTATAGACTAGGTCGCCTAATTTGGAAATAAGCAATGCATATCCGTTTGTCTTGAAAAACACTTTGGAATTTGCTACTCGTAAGTAGGCTAAAACACGGATTTCAACGAGTTGTTCCAACTCAGGCAATCCAGCCTTCACCCACAGGCATTCAGGCAGTTTATCTCACATAAGCATTTGGCCACATAGTAAGCATGCTATCATGATAGCACTCACACACATGCGGTATGCTAAAGCATGAAAATACTTACATTATACTCCATGCCAAAACAATACACTAGTTAGCAATCATGCATGGTCCTAGTTCATGTTAAGTGGCTAATGCATCACAGGCAAAGTGCAGCTATAATAGGCTCGGCTAACCGAAAATGGCATGTGAAATGCAATCATTCGATGCACGTATTCAAGTTAGATTTGAAGTACAAATGCAGTTTGCATGATGTACCGAACCCGGTGCATGCAATACAGATGAATGGATGCACGCATGCATAGCATAAGATATGCTAAAATAAACATGTCCGAATCTACCATCATAAGCAGGTAAATAAAAGGGAGAAAGAGGTGGGGGTTGGAAGACATGTACACACACACCCACAGTTATTACAGATTTGCCCTCACTCGGAGGGACCAAAAGAATAATACAAATTAACTAACTACGAGCTAATTAAATATTACAGATTACCTAATTAGTTAACAAACTAACTAAGCTAGGAAAAACAAGAACCGCCGGAGGAGAGTCAGTGCAATGCATGCTCGGATCTGTTTAGAAGCGCCGCGATGCATAGATCGCCTCGCTTTTCTGCTCGCCCCTCAAGATCACAAAGTCTCTGAATTGACTCTCTGGATACTAGGGAACACATCCAGCTGAGTAGAATTACCACCGGCTGTGGGGTGTGGTCATCGGCACAAGATGCATCCATCGGCCACCAATGGATGGCCGGTCGGCACTATATGTTGCCGGTCGGCCAAAAATGCCTACAGAACCTGCAATTTACAGCAGCAGAGGATAGAACTTGCATGGCAATGCAATTCAAACCATGTATGCCCTAACCATACCCCTTATCATGTGTAGAACTCAAAGGGACATGGTTCTTGGTTTTCGGACCACCAATCAAGCATTTTGATGCATGATGGCCCAAAAACCAAGTGTGCACATTTCAATTTCAAATGAATGCAATGCACATAATCACATAAAAGGGCCAACCTCTATCACACTCACTTCAAGAGGCCAAACATGCACATTGATGCAATGCAATCCTAGGAACATTGACTAGTATGCAACCATGGCCATGCAAATAAGCATACAAGCTAACAAGCATACAAGACATGAAACATCAAAGTTAACCAACAAGCATGCAAGATGTAATGTGGATGTTCAAGCATGCAAACAAGCATGTGACTTCATTCAATCATGCAAGTTCCAACATGCAACAACTTACTAATATGCTACAACACACAAGGAGCATATGCAACCAGCGAAGGGATGGACTTAAACATGATTTAGGCAGCTCTAAATAGGCCTAAAACAGTGGCAAAAAATGCCAAGTACATGAAGGCAAATGTTCATGCAAACATGCATAGATACATGGTTCAAGACTTAAGCATAATGAAGCAACTTTTAAGCACACTTAAAAGGCATAAACATGGACATATAACCAACATGTTAGACACTAGAAACATGCTAGAAAAGGTGCCCAATCAAACAAGTCATGCAAGTAAGGCATGCTAGAAGGGTTAAAGCTTAAGGCATACAAGAGGTATTGCATGTTGGCTATACAAAGCAAGGCATGAATGACTCCAACGGCTTAAAATAGTTCCTTAGAACACCAAATCATGCAAATAAGTTTCACAAAGCTTGGCCAAAACACAAAAGCATGATAGTCTAAATGCTATGCATGTATTGAGGCAAATCATGGCATTACAAGGTAGGTATGCAAGGCAAGCATGGTGTACCAAAACCAACATACAACAATGTTATTTCATGGCAAAATGAGCGTAAATAACAACCAAGGCATGGTCAACAAGAGCCTAAGCTAGATGCTCCCTCAAGAGGCCAAAAAGTGCCCTTTTCAAGGACAACAAGGAGAGGGGGTGGCCCTCTCCTTCTTGGGACTTTAAGGCACCGTCCTTACCACTGAAATCCCTCAAGATTTCAGTGGTAAGGAGGCCCAAGCACCAAAGTCTCGGAGCTCACCAAAGATGGCACAAAAGGAGGCCTCTCAAGGCTTAGGAGGGGTCTAACACCTCCAAACCACAAAACACTCTAAATAAACTATTAAGAGGGCTTAAAAATAGAACTTTTTTGTGTTATACACTAAACACAAAAACAGTTACAAGATGGTCAAAAGTAGGATGCAAAAATGGGATAAAAGGACTAGTTTCTTACCCTTGAAGCCTTCTTCACAAAAGATAATTTTGTTGCCTCCTTGAGCTCAAATCCCGCCAATAACAGCAAGAACAAGCCTCAGGTCCCTCAAGAACCAAGAAAAGGTGAAAGACTAGGTGTTTATGTGCAATAGTATGGACAAAAGCACCTAGAACATAAAAGAGAGAAAAAGAGAGATAGAATAGTTATAACTTTCTAACCCTAGAACCAGAGCTCTCCTCTGTGTTTTCCTCACAAAATTTCTCTCACCCTAATGCCAATAGATGACCTCTTCTCTTATAGGCAACCCATCTTGCAAAGCTTATTCAATAAGCTAACAAGGGGGGCATCCCTCCATACACGTGTATGGAGGGGAACCAAATGCCACACAGCTGTTCTAAAATATCTGCAAAAGTAGATGAACAGTAGTCGGCTGCTCAAAATTGCCATTTTGACAAAATGGACTGCCGACCGGCAACAAAGAGTGCTGACCGGCAATATACATTGCTGATGGCAACAAAACACCAGCCGGTGACCTCTAGCCATGACCGGTGATGTGTGGAGATGCCTCACAAGGCATTCCCTGCCCCTCCAAGGCAAAACACAAGTGTTTGGTGCAAAACCAGACACTAAACAGTCGAGTTCGGAGATCCTGAGGCAAGGTGCGTAGCCGAGACCTCCGGGAACTCCAAACGAACACAAACATGGATAATCACCGGGTGTTCAAACGGTGACGTCCAAGTCTTGAGGACGGTCAAAAATGGGGTGTCTACAAATTCCCTTAGAATTCAGTGGTTAAAAGGCCAAAAAAAGTTGTTTTAAAAGCTTTGAAAGATGGCACAAAAGGTTTCACAAGCCAAAGAGTAAAGAGGGGAAACAACCCCCTAACTTAACAAGACTTAAACCACCATTTATAACCTTAAAAACATAGTTTTTTATGGTTGAAAAACCAGGTCAAAATAGTGTAAAAAGATGGTCAAGCAATCAACTAAAACAAAGCTTAAAAGTGGTAAGCCTTATAACTTTGAAGCACAGCAATAAAGCAGCCACAATTCTGAGCTAAAACTAGCCTTAAGAACTCAAACTAGGCCTCCAAGAACCTTAACTCCAAGGTGAAGGTGTTTGGTCAAGGGCCTTAGTGCAAATGTGTACAGAATTCTCACTTTCAAGCACAAAATAGGGAGAGAGAGAGAGAGAGAGAGAGGATTCTAGAGAGAGAGAGAGAGAGAGAGGAAATTTTGTTCACAAAATTTTTGCACCCCTCAAAAGGGAGAGAGACCTCCCCTTATATAGAAATGCAAGCCAAAGACTTGCTTTCATCCCACCATACACGTGTATGGAGATGGCAATCAGTGATCAACAACTGGCACAGCTGGCAAAGAAAATATCTGAAAAATGAGAAAAATGGCCATCGACCACTTGAGGTGGCCGACCAACCACCTCCCCTAGCCGACCGACCACTTCAAGTGGCCGACAAGGGGGAAAAGTAGCCAACAAGGCCCTTCCTCTCTCCAGGCAAGAGGCACCAAGGTTTGGTCCAAAAACAAGCACAAAACAAAGAGGGTTTAGAGGCTCAATGACAAGGCGCTCCACCGAGAACTTCGGGCACTCAAAATGAGCACAAACAAGCACAATCATCGATTGCACAAACAATGACATCTAAGTCTTAAGGTCGGTCAAAAATGGGGTGTCTACAGGTCCCTGTGACGGTTGTTTCGGATAGAGATCCGAGTTTCACAACTCGATTGTGGAAGAGCCTACAGAGTGCCTTGGGCATGAGACTGACATTTAGCACTGCGTATCATCCTCAAACTAATGGGTAGTTGGAACGTACCATTCAAATTTTAGAGGATATGCTTCGGGATTGTGTCCTTGATTTTAAAGGTTCGTGGGAGAGGCACTTGCCCTTAGTGGAGTTTGCCTATAACAATAGCTTCTAATCGAGTATTGGCATGGCACCGTTTGAGGCCTTGTATGGCCGACCATGTAGATCTCCTGTGTGTTGGGCCGAGGTGGGTGATGCACCAATGTTGGGCTCAGAGTGTAGATGTCCCCGAACGCCCCAGGAGGATGACTCCCCCCGTTCTGTTCGCTTGTGGGTCTACTACAGTTCAAGACTCAAATTGTCACGGTTCTAAATCTGAACCAAAGAGTCCAAATCCAGCAAATCGTTTTGAGAAAACAGATTTTTTTGAAAGAAGTGCCAAACATGGACTGCTTTGCCAGATACAGAGTCGCCACCTAAATATTTTTTAATGGGGGAATTTAGGAAACCCTGACTCCCTTGCCTAAGGCCGCGTGTCCGTCATCACCAAAGTTGCCTCTGCTCGGGAACTTGGGTACGATTGGGGAAGGTCAGCTATGAGCACCCCCTCTCGCCCGATCCGAAGATCGACCTCTACTAACCATGATATCCGTTTTGAAAACATTATGTGTTCTTAATCCAGTTAATTAACTAGAATTACTATGTGATGCGCACAACACAAAAGTATAGACTAGATCGCCTAATTTGGAACGAAGCATTGCATATCCGTTTGTTTGGAAAACGCTTTGAGATTTGTTACTCGCAAGTAGGCTAAAACACGGATTTCAACAAGTTGTTCCAACTCAAACAATCCAACCTTCACCCACAAGCATTCAGGCAGTTTAAATCATATAAGCATCTAGCCTCATGGTAAGCATGCTGTCATGTTAACATTCACACTCATGCGGGATGCTAAAGCATAAATACTTACATCGTACTCCGAGCCGAAACAAAGAACATGTTAGCAATCATGCATGATCCAAGTCCATGTTAAGTGGCTAATGCAACACATACAGAATGTCACTAGAATAGGCTCGGCTAATCCTAGGATGGCATGTGGGATGCACAGATAGCATGTATTCAAGTTAGATTTGAAATACTATGCAGTTAGCATGATGCGCTGAGCCCGGTGCATGCAATATTGATGAATGATGCACGTATGCATAGAATAAGGATGCTAAATTAAACATGTCCTAATACTAACCATCAAAAGCAGGTAAGTAAAAGGGAGAAAGAAGTGGGGGTTGGAAGACATGCACACACGCACCCACACTTATTACAAATTTGCCCTCGCTCGGAGGGACCGAAAGAATAATACAATTAATTAACCTACAAGCTAATTAAAATATTACAGACCAATTAAACTAGTTAACAAATTAACTAATCTAATAAAACAGTAAACAGCCTCAGGAAGAGGGCCCAATGCAATGCGTGCTTGGCTCTGCTCGGAAAGCCACTTCCATGCACAAGTTGCCTCTGCTTTGACTGTTATCCTCCTCTGAAGACTGCACAAGTCCTAGGGTTGCTTCTCTGAGTGCTGTGGAACACCACCGGCTAATGGAATTGGTTACCGGCCAAAGGGAATGATCACCAGCCACTTGTTTAAACTATCAGCCATTGATGGATGGCTCGGCATCGAGATGGCTGCCGCCAAAGCTTCTGCAGAACTGCTTTTTGAAAGCAGAGGGCAAAACATAGCATGGCAATGCATTTCAAGCAATGTATGCACCAACCATACTCCTTATCATATTCATGACTCAAAGGAGGATCGGTCTCAATTCTCGGACCACAAATCGCGCATTTCAATGCATGATGGCCCAAGAAACGAAGTATGCATTTTGATATGGAATGCAATGCACATAATCAAACAAAGGGGCTCAACCTCTATCATACTCAACTCAAGAGGTGAAGCATGCATGCAAATGCAATGTATCCTAGACATGGAGGCTAAGTATGCAAAATGAGCATGCAATGAAGCAATATATGCTAGGCACACAACCTAGGCAAACAAACATGCAAGGCATGAAGCAATGCAACCAACAAGTATACAAGATACAATGTGGGTGTTCAAGCATCAAGGGTGGACTTAGACTAATTCAGGCAGCCCTTAAACAAGCCTAAAATAGTGGCCAATGCTATGGAAATGAGGGACAATTATACATACAAACATGCATGCAAATGGGCCAACACTTAAGCATCAATCAAGCAACCTTTAAGCATACTTAAAAGAAGAACAACATGGACAATTAGCATGCAATGTAAGCTCTGAAAATCATGTAGGAAATGATGCCAAATCAACCTACCGATACATGCTAAACATGCAACCAAGCCCAAGGACCTAAACTATGATCATATGACACATGAAGCAAATGGCCAAAATGAACCAAAACAGTCCCAAATCATGTTAAGGCAAGCCCCCAAAACCACTTAGATGGCATCTAAATGATCTACACATGGAGGCATGCACAAATACTTAAACATGGAGCATACAACACAACCTCTTAAAGCATTAAATGCAAGCATGTTAAGTGGACTGAAATGACATGATAAGTGGTGCTAAACCACTGAAAATAATGCAGGTAAAGCATGCTACACATTCACACACCTAAGGCTAACAAGCCAAAATGCAAGGTGGCTACACTAAGCATGTCATGGTTGACCAAACAACCAAAAACAGAACTTAAGCATGCTAAAACCAACACAAAAGCTTCACAAAGCTTGGCCAAAATCATGCTAGAACAAGGGTCAAAACCTAAAGCATGTTAAGGCCTAAACATGGCATTACAAGACATGTATGCAAGGCATGCAAGGTGTATCTAAACCAACTAAAAATAGAGGTAATACATGGCAAAATACTACCAAATAACACTTAAGACATGGCCAACATGCACTTAAATTAGATGCTCACACATGAGGCAAAAATGGCCCTTTTCAAGGACAACAAGGAGATGGGGTGGCCCTCTTCTTCTTAGGAGCTCAAGGCACCATCCTCACCATTGAAATCCCTCAAGATTTTAGTGGTGAGGAGGCCCAAACACAATGGTCCCAGAGCTCACCAAGAATGCACAAAAATGGAGCCTAACAAGGCTTAAGAGGGGTCAAACAACCTCAAAGCTCAAAACACTCTTAAACAACTATTTAGAGTAGGAAAAAACAAGAATTTTATATGTTATACACCAAGTCTAAAAATAGTTTCAAGGTAGTCAAAAAAACTATGCAAAAATGGGGTAAAAAGAGTAAGAATGTTACCCTTGAAGACCCTCTTCACAAATGGTGGACCAGCTGATTCTTTGAGCTCAAAACCACCCAAGAACACCAAGAACAGACCTCTGGCCCCTCAACAACCAAGATAAGGTGTAATGGTGGGTGTTTGTGTGCAATAGTAAGGCTAAACATACACAAATATACAAGAGAGAGAGATATAGGAGATGGAGGATATGCAAACCCTAACCCTAGAACTCAAAGCTCTCTGAAAATGTTGTCTAACCTAAAAGAGGGAGAAGAGGCCTCCTCTTATAGAAGATTCAATCTTGTAAAGCTTTCAAGGCAAGCTCACAAGGTTGAAATCCCTTCATACACATGTATGGAGGGGAGCAAAGGTGGGTGCCAGCTATCACAGCTGGCACAAAAATATCTGCAAAAGGAGATGAACAGTGGTCGGCCGGCCAAAAATACAATTTGAACAAAAAAGATGGCCGGTCGACCATCTAGAGTACCGGTCGGCGAAACATTTGGCCGGTGGCAACAAAACATAGCCGGTGGCCTCAAGCCATGGCCAATGGGTGTCAGGGGATGGTCAACAAGCCTTGCCCTGCCTCTCAAAGGCAAAACACAAGTGTTTGAGGCAAAACACAAGTGTTTGGTGTAAAACTAGACACAAAACAGTCGAGTCGAGAGATCCTGAGGCAAGGTGCGTAGCCGAGACCTCTGAGAACTCAAGACGACCACAAACATGAATGATCACCGAGTGTTCAAACGGTGACGTCCAAGTCTTGAGGACGGTCAAAAATGGGGTGTCTACACAGAGTTAGTCTGAGAAATGATGAAGAAAGTTGCACTTGTCCATAAGAGGTTGGCTACAACCCAAAGTCGCCAGAAAAGTTATACCGACTGTAGGAGAAGACCCTTGTCTTTTGAGGTGGGAGATCATGTCTTCTTGAAGATATCACCTAAGAGGGGTTTGATGAGGTTTGGAAAGAGTGGGAAGTCGTCCCCTTGATTCATTGGGCCCTTTAAGATCCTTGAGCAAATTGGAGTGGTAGCCTAACATTTGGCCTTGCCGCCACAACTTTTCGGGGTTCATGATGTGTTTCATTTTTGCATGCTTCGAAAGTATGAGCTAGATCCATCGTACGTATTGGACTAGACCAACTTAGAGGTAGATGAGGATGCCTTGTATGAGGAGAGACCGGTGAGAGTCTTGGATATCTGGGACTGAGTCTTGTAAGGCAAGACAATTCTCTTGGTTAAAGTGTTGTGGAAACATCACGGAGTTGAGGAAGTAACTTGGGAATGTAAGTTGAAAGTCTATGAGAAATATCCGGATTTATTTGTTGATGTTTGATTATGTATTGGAATTTTGTTATGCTAATGAAATATGAAAACATTGTATACATTGTATGTGTTTTGGAAACACGGGTTTAATTTGAACATTGTATATGTTTTGGAAATACGAGTTGTGTATTCAATATTGAGAATTTGTTTATCATATTGATGGGATTAAATGACCAGAGAATGGGTCATGGTGATGGAATTAAATGATTTTCGTTATGGTAATTGGTTTTAGCTTGGTTTTAAAGTTTGATTCGTAATTTCGGGGACGGAATTCTTTAAGGCGGAGGTTATAGTTACTCTGGTTTTGACCAGACCCATTTGATATTTTGGACTCAGGTTTTCTTGGTTTCTGAACGTTGTTCATGTCTTTTCCCTTGTATTCTTACATGAGTTTGGCTATTAGGTTGTATCGAGCAAGCTTGGAATAGGTTGGTTGCTGGGTTTTCAAACTCTTGTTGCCCAGGATTTTACCCCTCTGCTCGAGCAGCACTTCTTACACTCGAGCGGGCTTTGTAAACTCTCAGTACTTTTACAGGTCTGCAAAACTATTGGGAGAGTGTATTCTATGCTCAAACGGCGTTTCCTACACTTGAGCGGGTGGGCGCTCAAGTGGCTCTTCTTGTGCTCGAGCGTTGGTCTATTGTCTGCAAAACTACTGGGAGTGTGCATTCTGTGCTTGAGCATTGTTTCTTGTGCTTGAGTGGAACAACTTATTGTGTCTGACGCTCGAACGTCACTTCTTGCACTCGAGCGAACTGTGCGTATATCAATTCCCGAAAATGACTTTTTACATTACTTTTTCAGATCTATTTCTCTTCAAACCCTAAAGTTGAGACCCTCTCTCTCTAAAACCTACGTCCTCTCTACTTTCTCATCTAGATCTAGTGATTTCTCCACCCTTGTGCCTTTGTTAAAAATGTAAAGCACTTCAAGAGCTACGTTTTGATCTGAATCAATCTTGATTTCAGCGTCTTTGGAGTTTCTCCACTTCTCTCTTGGTCTTCTAAGCTTAAGGTAGGGACTTTCTGCACTGTCCTATGATTTTTAACTTAGTTATTAGTTGTTGTGTAAACAAATGGTGGGATTTAGAGGAGTTTAGACAAACCTAGGGTTTTGGTTTAAAATCAAGAGAGGGGTCTTCAAATGAAAGTATTGAAAATGATTGTGGTTGTAGATGTGAGGACGTGTTGTGTGAAACTTGTTGATTTTGGCACATGGATTGAATTTTGAGAGAAAATAGAGTTTTGTCCTAAATTGTTTAAATTAATTATTTTGTATAAATAATGGAATTAGTATTGGGAATGTGAAATTTGATAGATGTTTATATAATTGGTGGAGTTAGATGTGTATTACCTGTCACTTATTGAAATTTAGATAATTTATCTATTTCGGAAGATGGTGTATCTGTTTAGAAATATCTGTTTGGGCTATTGGTGGAGGATAGCTATAATTGTTGTAGAAATTGCATGAGGATTAGGTGAATTGAAACTAATCTCTTATTGATTGTCATTGAACATGACTGTGTTTTAATACATTGTATATGTATGATGTGTGGGAAGAGAAAGGGGATGTACTCCATGTTTGGGAGGGGAAAGGGGATAGACTCCAGTAAATTAATTCGGCCTGTGTGTCCAGGGTGAAAGTCTCAAAATCCATTTGTATACATGGGTGCCGATCCCGCAGACGAAATTTCTATTAAAAGGCAAATGATTGAGCTTGTATGATAATTACATTGATTTGAGACCCAATGAGTTGAATCCTCAGTATTGGTTGATTGAAGGATGTGAGTAATGAAATGAGATATAAAATTTGGCATAGTTTGATCTTGTAAATTATGAAAGATTTTATCACAGGCATTGTATATGCACATCATTCTTATATCTTTGTTAGGATTCATACATTGTATTGGATTGTTTAAACTGGGCGTTAGTTCACCCTACTTGGGAAAAACCATTTTCAAATGTTGGTGATATGCCTCTGCCAAGGACGTAGCTTGGGAGGACTGTGGGGCTGAAGGCTCATTTTGTTTATTTTGTGTTTAAATTTTGTACAAGCCTAGGACTTTAATTGTATTGAGCTTTTGACTGATTTTGTTGTAACTAAGCATGATCTTGGAAACATGTAAGCCTTTAGGGCATTTGAGTAGTTTTTGTTACTGCAATTTGTATTTGTTAAATGAACATAAGTGATTTTAGCATGAAGTTGCTTTTGTTTGTTTAATCTACCTTGTTACCATATGTTGATACAACTATTTGAAGTTATTTTCTTTTTATTCAATCTACCCTGTTACCATCTGTTGATACAGCAAGTTTGTTTTCCTTCTTGTTTATTTTGTTATATCACCAATTGATCCAAGAAAGTCCTTGTTCTTATGAGGCATTCGAACCAGAACCACAATTGCTTGATTGTTCCTGTTTAAGTTGTGTAGTTTGAATTACTATTTGGTTACTGTCAATCTAGCCCCAATATAATTTTTACAAACAATTTTTGCACGCCCTGTGGGACCATCTTGCATAATTTGGACAAAAATGGTGAAGGCAAAGAAACAGGTTGATAAGCATGCTGAAAAGAAACCTGCTTAGTTTAAAGAAGAAGAGGTGGACCAAGGCTTGGTCTTTATTGATGATGTTGTGTTCAATATGTAGGTCAGGCAGCGGCCCATAAAGGCCAGATGGGTGGCCAAGCAGTGGGTATAGAAGGCTAGACAAGTGGCCATGCCAAATTTCCAACAGGGGTTTTAGTGGCTCAGATAAGGGATGCACTAGCAAACCAATAACTAAAGGAGAACCAGATCCTTCTAGGAGAAGTAAAGGGTGTGTTGAAAGCTCCATCAATGGAGTATGCAAGCCAGAGTGAAGTAAAGGCACAGAAGGTGTCTAGAACACACATGTTGTGACCAACTAGTGTGCCACACCAGTCAGTTGGTGAGCCAATGTCCTTTTACAGGGACCTAACTATAGAAGAAAGAATGCATGAGGTATTTCAAACCCCAAATGTTAAAATTCAAGGGAATTGGCTAGGGGGCAACCTAGGTCGAATGCTTTTTCTAACCTATTATATGGTCAAAAGGGTAGGGAAGACAAAGATTTGTTTAACACAGAGTTTAATGGTTATCCTAACATGAGGCCAAGAAATAATATGGGTTTTGAAAAATATAATCAAGGTTTTAGAAATCAAAATATTGGGTATAATATGGGTTATGGACACCAAGGGATAAGTAATTATGGTAGTATGGGTGCATACCCTGAGATGCATAGGCTTAACATGCATCATGGACCATTTGGTATTGGCCCAAGGCCAAGAGGTCTAGCACCTCTTTTACATGTCGACAGACATGAATTTCTTGAAAACAATTATGGGTATAGGGTGCAAAATGCTGTTAATCATGGTGAAAATCTTCAAAGAGACCAGATTATTCAAACCATACCCTCAATGGATAGATGAGGAACTTTTTCCTAAGAACTACAGGGTACCTGAGTTTTCCTTGTTTCATGGTGAGGAAAACCAGTCAACAATTGAACACATAGGGATGTTTTCTTTATAATGTGGAGAAGCAAGTAATAATGACATACTTAAAATGAGATTATTTCCACATTCTTTATCTAGGGCTGCTTTCACATGGTTCATTAATTTACCTGCTAATTTAGTTTATACTTGGGTGGAGATGGAAAGTCAGTTTCATGCCCAGTTTTATAGAACTGAGCCAGAAGTAACTCTAGTTGATTTGTCCGAAATGAGGCAAAAGTTTTCTGAGAGTGCAGAACAACTTATTGATAGATTTAAGAGAGCAAAGAACAGGTGTCGAATGTACATGCCCGAGGTTGAAATTGTGAGAATGGCTCAAAATGGGTTAGAATTTCAGTTAAGAAAGAAGTTTAAAGGGATGGAGTTTAGGGACTTGTTTGAGTTATCATCTAGGGCAACCAGATATGAATAAATACTTAGAGAGGAGAGATGTAGAAATGCAAACTCTTATTAGACTTATTTCCAAGAGGTTGATGTAGAAACATAAATTAATGTGGATGTGGCTCAAGTAATTGGCAAAACACCAGTGGTTTGTGGGACTTTAAGAAAAGTGGACAAACCAGTGAACATGCTAGCAACTCAGCCAGCCAAAAGAAATACAAACCCTACATTTATGCAGTATTCTTTTGATTTGTCTAAGGCTGATATTGTTTTTTTGATGAATTATTAGCTAATAAATTTTTAACATTGTTCCTTGGAAAGATTATTCCAAAAGAACAAGACAGAGTGAGAAAAGAATATTGTAAATGGCATAATACTTTTAGACATTCTACCAACAATTGTGTAACTTTCAGAAATTGTGTGCAAGACTCAACTCAAAAAGGGACTGTTGAAATATACAGAGAAAAAGAAGGGGGTTATGGTAGTCGACAGCGATCCCTTTCTAGAAATGGTGTCGATCCATATGGTATCAGCTAGCATTAAAAGGAATGCACAAAATCCAACTGCTTTGTTGTCTGATTTAGAGAAGATCCATAAAGAGAAGCAAGAGAAGGGAAATAAAGTGATAGATGAGGACAAATTTGTGTGCTCAAGATGTGGGACTAAAAAGGAAAAGTTGCAAGCAATTTTGGCTGACAAGTTGAAGGATCATGGCTTAAGGTTTAATACCTTAGGTGGAGGAGACCTTCAAATTTTCAATGGAGACAAATTGTTGTTTGATGGGTAGGACCCTAGGATCTTTTAGCCTGTTGACAAGTCATATAGTGAGGAAGATGGTCCATTCTTGTTTAGATGGCAACCTGTGTATCTTTCTCTTCATGGCACAGAAGGGGTCAAAATTAAAGTAAGGCAGTTGAAAGATCAAAGGCCATCTAGTGGTCCTAGCCATGTTCAGAGACTAGTATTTGTGCCAAGACCATTTGTTGGCCTGGGTCAAAGGTTTTTCAAGCCAGGTCAATTTCAAGTCCAAGGGGTGAGGGTTCCACAGGTTTACCCCCCAATATAGCTGTAGCTCGACTTTTCGCTCTCCTTTCGGAAGACGAGAAGCCCTATAGTTTGGACTCTACCTGTGATTCTGAATCTGATTTCACAAGTGCAATGTGAAATAGTGAAAACACAAAAACAGTCCAAATCCAACAATTCTTTTTGGAAAATCGATGTTTGAATAAAATGCTAAAAATGGACTGCTTTGCCAGATTTTAGAGTCACCACCTAAATATTTATGGAAAATTTAGGAAACCCAAGACTCGTGCCAAAGGCCATTAGCCCGTCATCACCAAAGTTGTCTCGGCTCGGGAACTTAAGTACGAGAGGGGAAGGTCATGAATTGAGCACCCCCCTTGCCCGATCAAAGATTGGCCTCTACTATTCATGATGTGATTCTTATTTAAATTATATGATCTTATTCTGATTATTAGCTATATTACTATGTGACTCACACAAGTATAGACTAATTTTTGCAAAAATTAGAACATTTGATTTCATGTTTTATCTAAAATTGTTTTGTGAATTTGCTGCTCGAAAAAGTGGGCTAAAATGAACATTAATCAAATTATCTTAAGTCAAGTAACTAACCTTCATCCACAGGCATTCAAACAGTTATATCATTTAAGCAATTAGCCTCGTGGTGAACATGCTAGATATGGCAACAATCATAATCATGCGATATGCTAAAGCGAGTAAAAGCTCACTTAGTACTCCAAGCCAAAATAAACAAAAGAGTTTAGGGAAAAAAAAGGCATATCCTAACAAATGCAATATGACTAATGCAACGCATGCGATATGCAATTAGTAGCCTCAGTTACAAACATGGCATATGAATCAATTTGATAGCATGCAGTCTAAGCACGTATTAAAAGAGGCATTTAACTAACGATGTAAGTTAGAATGATACGCTGAGTCTCAATGCATGCAATATAAGTGGATGCAAACATGAGAGATGCTAAATAAGACATAATGTTTCTAAACTAACCATCATAAGCAAGTAAATAAAAGGGAGAAAGACGTGGGGTTGGAAAATATACACATTATTACAACATTTGCGCCCTTACACAGGAGGATCCGAATAAACTAACTAGCTAAGCTAATTAGTACGAATTACAAAACAAATGAAATAATCAACTAAGCTAGCTATTTAATTATTACAACAAATTAGAACTAAATAATGAATTACAAATTAACTAATTAAACATGAATACAAAGTTTAGAGAAGTATTAAGCTAACTACTCTAACTACTCCGCCTCGATAAACGAGAAATGCTCACGCATGCACGGATTTCTACCCGAAAAAGGCCACTGTTCTATTACCAGATGCCTCTATTGCACAGTAGAACACTTGCACTGCTTTTTTACCTCAAAACAAACTCTATTCTGTTTCAAAAGTCCATTGCCTAATTTTTTCAAAGGTGGATGGCAGGCTAGTAGTGGTGGCTATGGTCTGCTGTCCACAAAAGGTGGCCTGCCGGCCACTGATGCCTGGTTTTTCCTACTGCAACAAAAAGCAAATAGAGCAAGCAGAGGGTATTCTCAAGGGTTGTTTGCACAACTTATCCCTCCTTATCATCAAACAGCTCAAAGGAGTAGTAAACTTGATTCACAAACTATCAATCGATGCAATTTCATTGCATGATAGCCCATGAACCAAAGGGTGTAAGTTTAATAAATGCAACAAATAAGACTCTCAAACCCCCTCCCTATAATGGATGATCAAGGGAAATGGTTGACAATGATTCTTAAACCGTTTACATCATTAACAAGTATGAAACGATTCAAGACTCAAGGGTTCAATTAACGTCTGATTGAACCCAAACCAAGTTATTATCTTGCATCATTTTAGTCTAAGTTTTATTACTCCATTTTAATTACCTTTTCATTCTTTAATTCATTAAGTCCAAAGGTGAGCTTAAGTCCTCTAAAGGAGGGAAGTGTCAAACCAAGGGTTAGTTTAAGGCATGAGAGAGATGTCATGTTGTTGATAATGAACCCCTAAAAGGGATTAAACCATTAAGCATGACAACCTCTATCTCAAGCTTACAAGAACAATCGGTTTGAAACAACTCTCAAAGAAAATAAAAAGCCAAGAAATTAGGGAGGTTGTAGAGATGATTAGAGGTGATCATAAGTAAGAAATAAATGCTATCAACTCAAATAGGTTAGTGGCTAAGGCCTAAAACACCAAATCTATGAGGACAACTAAACTACAAGCATGCAAAACAAAGCATAAATGTAATGAACACCTAAAACAGTCCCAATACAGTCTTAAAACATGCAAAAGAAGTGTTGGAATTAAGACAAAAAAAGCTAAAATAGTAAGCTACAACATGGAGCTATGTAAGTTAGTGAACAAGACACAAGGAGGGGAGGCTAACCCCTATAATTTTGGACTTCAAAATAGGTTTTTAGCCACTGAAATAACACTAAAATTCAGTATTTAAAAGCTAAAAAAAAAGATATTGTAAAGGTACGAAACATAAGCGTAAAGGCTAGAGAAGTAAGGTGGAAAGAAATGTGAACCACCCCTTCACCTTTTAAGGCCTTACATCACAAGTTTTAGCCCAAACATACAGAGTTTATACAGCCTAAAAATAATAGAAAAAACAATAGGAAAAGAAGCAACCAAAGCAATGAAACAAGCTAATCCTTATACCTCTTGAAGACAATAACACTTTTAAACAACAATTCAACACATACACACCCTCAAGAGCTTAAAGTAGGCTCAAAAGTACCTCAGCTCAAAGATGGCAAGGTTTGGTTAAGAGTATATAGGCAAAAGCCTAAGAAATTTCAAGAGAGAGAGAGAGAATTGTAGGGAGAGAAAATTAATTTTGCTCTAATTTTTTTAACCTTCAAAAATGAAAGGGGAGGTCCTCTGTTTATAGAAAAAGATCACACTCCCTCAGAAATATCCATCCATACACGTGTAAGTAGATGCAAACATATGTGCAAATAACTAGCTGAGCTGGTAAAAAATATCTACAAAACACACTTATAGCCGGCAGGCCACACACTTGGATGGCAAGGCACAAGGGTGGCCGGTAGCCAAAAAGGATGGCCAACAGCCCACAAAAATGGGCCTGCAAGTCCCAGCTTGTTCAGGTTTGAAAGATTGGAATTTTGATGCAAAAACAAGGCAAGCGGTTTGTGTAGATGCACCCTTGGGCTCCACTACTACAGTTCGGACTCGATTTGTGTTACGGTTCTTAATCTAAACCAAAGAGTCCAAATCCGGCAAATCGTTTTGATAAAACAGATTTTGAAAGAAGTGCCAAACATGGACTGCTTTTCCAGATACAGAGTTGCCACCTAAATATTTTTTATGGGGGAATTTAGGAAACCCTGACTCGGTGCCAAAGGCTACGTGTCCGTCATCACCAAAGTTGCCTCGGCTCGGGAACTTGGGTACGATTGGGGAAGGTCAGCTATGAGCACCCTCTCTCGCCCGATTCGAAGATCGGCCTCTACTAACAATGATATCTTGTTTTGAAAACATTATGCGTTCCTATTCTGGTTATTAGCCTAGAATTACTATGTTATGCGCACAGCAAACAAGTATAGACTAGATTGCCTAATTTAGAACGAAACATTGCATATCCGTTTTGAAAATGATTTGCTACTCGCAAGTAGGCTAAAATGTAGGTTTTGCCACTCCCGAGTGGGCTTAAAACTCGCGTTCAATGCATTGTTCCAATTTAAACAACTCAACCTCCACCCACAGGCATTCAAGCAGTTATAACACATAAGCAGCTAGCCTCTTGGTAATCATGCTATTATGGCAACACTCACACGCATGTGGTATGCTAAAGCATAAAAAGCTCACCTAGTACTCCGCGCCAAAACAAGAACATGTTAGCAATCATGCATGATCCAAGTCCATGTTTAAATGCCTAATGCAACGCATATGGAATGTCACTAGAGTAGGCTCAGCTAGTCTATAAATGACATGTGAAAATGCTCAGGTAGCATGTATTCAAGTTAGATTTGAAATACTTATGCAGTTAGTATGATGCGCCGAGCCCGGTGCATGCAATACTGATGAATGGATGCACGCATGCATAGCATAAAGTATGCTAAAGTAGACATGCCCTAAACTAACCATCGAAAGCAGGTAAGTAAAAGGGAGAAAGAAGTGGGGGTTGGAAGACATGCACGCATGCACCCACACTTATTACAAATACGCCTTCACTCGGAGGGACCGAAAGAATAATACAGTTTAACTAACCAACAAGCTAATTAAATATTACAAATCAATTAATTAATTAACGAATTAACTAATCTAATGAAGGCAGTAAACAGCCTCGGGGAGAAGGCTCAGTGCAATGCGCGCTCGGTTTTGCTCGGAAATCTGCCACCATGCTCAAGTTGCCTCTGTTTTCCCCATTCTACTTCTCTGATGACTGCCAAAGTCTCAGGGTTGCTTCTATGAGTGCTGCGGAACACCACCGGCTGAGGGGATTGGCCACTGGCCATGGATGATAGTCACCGGCCAAAAAGTTGTTCCATCGGCCAAAAATGATGGCCGGTCGGCACTGAAGATGGCCGGTCGGCCAAATCTTCCTGCAAAGATTGGTTTGACAGCAGCAGAGGGCAGAACTTGGCATGGCAATGCATTTCAAACAATGTATGCACCAATCACCCCCCTTATCATATTTATGACTCAACGGGGCATGATCCTCGATTCTCGGACCACCAATCGCGCATTTCCATGCATGATGGCCCAAAGAATCAAGTGTGCATTTTGATATGGAATGCAATGCACATAATCAAACAAATTGAACTCAACCTCTATCACAAGCATTTCAAGAGGCCAAGCATGCATGCAAATGGAATGCGACCTAGACATGGAGGCTAAGTATGCAAAATGAGCATGCAAGGCATGTGACAACTATGCTAGTGGCAAACATGCAACAACATGTAAAGTGGACTAATCATAGGAGCAATGCAAAGCAACTTAACCAATGAAATGCATGCCAAATGCACCACGATTTCAAGCAAGCAATAACATGTAATAGGCCAAGTATGCAACAATGTACAAGGCAAGCATGCTATAACACATGAAGGATGGACTTAAACTAATTTAGGCAGCCCTCAAACAAGCCTAAAATAGTGGCCATAAACTATGGAAATGGGGCCAAATGCACATACAAGCATGGTTGCAAACATGGTTCATGACTTAGGCACAAAGAGGAACTCTCAAGCACACTTAAAAGAGGCTAAACATGGCTACATGGCATGCATTGTAAGCTCTGAAATAACATGATAAGTGGTTCCAAACCATTGAAATAATGCAAATAATGCATGCTCATGGTTCATGCACTTAAGGCTCACAAGCCAATAATACAAAGGGGCTATACTAAGCATGCCATGGTTGACCGAAACGACCAAAAACAGAGCTTAAGCATGCTAAAACAAACACAAAAGCTTCACAAAGCTAAGCCAAAAGCGTGCTTGAACAAGGGTTAAAACCTAGACGCATGTTAAGGCCTAAACATGGCATTACAAGGCATGTATGCTAAGCAAGCATGGTGTACAAAAACCAACTAAAAACAGAGGCATATTATGACATAATAAGCATGAAAATCAGCTAAGGCATGACCAACACACACTTAGACTAGATGCTCCCTTAAGAGGCAAGAAAAGGCCCTTTTCAAGGACAACAAGGAGAGGGGGTGGCCCTCTCCTTCCTAGGACCTCAAGGCACCATCCTCATCACTGAAATCTCTCAAGATTTCAGTGGTGAGGATGCCCAAATACAATGGTCTCGGAGCTCAACCAAAATGGCACAAAATGGAGCCTTTCAAGGCTTAAGAGGGGTCAAACAACCCCTAAGCTTAAAACACCCTTAAAAAACTATTTAGAGCAGCTAAAAACACAACTTTTATATGTTATATGCTAAGCTCAAAAATAGATGCAAGATAGGCTAAAAGGCTTTGCAAAAATAGGAAATAAAGGGACAAGTTTCTTACCCTTGTAGACCCTCTTTACAAATGGTGGACCAGCTGATTCTTCAAGCTCAAACCAGCTCCAAAACTCTAAAAACAAGCCTCAAGGACCTCAGCTCCAAGAAAAGGTGTGATGGTGGGTGTTTGTGTACAAAAGTGAGACAAAACACACACAAAATACACAAAGAGAGAGAGAGAGAGAGAGAGAGAGAGAGAGAGAGAGAGAGAGAGAGAGAGAGAGAGATAAAGATAGGATATATGCAAACCCTAACCCTAGAACTCAAAGCTCTAGAAAAATGTTGTCTAAAATGTCTAACCTCTCAAAGAGGGAGAGAAGACCCCTTCTTATAGACAACTTGTCTTGTAAAGCTTCCAAAGGAAGCTAACAAGAGGGCAATCCCTCCATACACGTGTATGGAGTGGGTGGAAGTGCAAGCCAGCTGCCCGAAAATATCTGCAAAAGCAGAGGCATAGTAGTCGGCTGGCCAAAGATGCAATTGACCAAAGAAAGATAGCCGATCGGCCATCTATAGTGCTGGAAGGCCAAACATTTGGCCGGTGGCAATAAAACACAGCCGGTGGCCTCAAGCCATGGCCAGTGGAGTGTGGGGATGGCCCACAAGCCATTCCCTGCCCCTCCAAGGCAAAACACAAGTGTTTGGTGCAAAACCAGACACGAAACAGTTGAGTTGAGAGATCTTGAGGCAAGGCGCGTAGCCGAGACCTCCAGGGACTCAAGATGAACACAAACATGGATGATCACCGAGTGTTCAAGCGGTGACGTCCAAGTCTTGAGGACGGTCAAAAATGGAGTGTCTACAGTTGCCCCTCTTTGACAGAACTCGAAAGTCACAAAGTGACGGGAGTGAATGTCAAAGCCCAGAGACGACCCATTTTTGACGAGGCCGAAGACTTAGACAAAGCACGCAAGACAATAAAGGTATGCGCCCGAAGGCAGGGGCAAAATGCAAGACAATGCACAAAGCCGAGCATAACTTATGATCATGCAAAGAAAGCTGTAATGAAGCATAACATGCGACAATTTTAAGCTAGCATGCGCAAATCCAACTACACTACAATGCAGAAAGGATGTAAGAGAATTATGCAATTCTCAATACGTCTCACGCGGAGGATACAATACTGCCGGTCCGCAGTTTGCACCAAATTTCAAATGAACTGTACATATAATATCGTTCCTGAAAAGAAAGCAAACTTAACAGGTACAATATTGTTAGCAACATGCATAACATGCAAAATGAATGCAAAATGATATGCAATATATACAAAAATATGTATAATAATGCAAATAGAAATGCAATGCAATAACAATGCAAATGAAATGCAATGCAATTGAATCATGATCCAATCATGAGCGGTTCAAAACCACACAAATGTCAAATAGATTGATGGAAGTAACAAGTCCGTCTACCATAGAAAAGGTGCCGCAACCCTCAAAGCGCGTACACATGCAGAACTATGAGTGATGTAGACAGACACAAGAACAAGTATTGGGTGGAATGACATAAGTGGGGAAACAACCTGCTAACGAAAGAACAATGATCCTAATGCTGGATGCAAAAATTACACTACAATGTAATATACATAATGGATATGGCACGCAACCAAACCAAATCTTGCCTAGGAAGGGCATGTACACATACAAGCCATGTCTAACACAGAAAAGGTGCCGCTACCCTCAAACCGAGTTCATCAAGGAATATGCGCATACACATGCAGAACTGTGCTTTAACGTGAAAAGTATGAGCACATACCAAACCAAGCTCAACAAGGAAAGGTGCGAGCCATGGATGGAGGGGGGGATGTAGTGAATGGATGCAAGCTATAATGCGATATGCACTGGAATGGAATAGATACGATGGATAAGGCACGCAAGCCAAACCAAATCTTGCCTAGGAAAGGCATGTACAAAAACGAAACGCGTCTAACACAGAAAAGGTGCCGCCACCCTCAAACCAAATTCATCAAGGAATAGACGCGTACACATGCAGCACTGTGCTTTGACGTGAAAGTATGAGCACATACCAAACCAAGCTCAACAAGGAAAGGTGCGAGCCAAAGATGGAGGTGATGCAATGAATGCATGCAAGCTACAATGCGATATGCACTGGAATGGATATTTACAAGGAAAATGCATGACATATGCGCTATATTACGATGAAATGCATGACATATGCATTATATTACAATGAAATGCATGACATATGCAGTATTTATAATGGAATGCATGACATATGCAGAACTGTGATGCAATGCATGACATATGCAATATCTACAATGCAATGGGATGTGTGTAAATGCAATATTTACAGTGGAATGCATGACATATGCACTATATACAATGAAATGCATGACATATGCATTATATATGATGAAATGCATGACATATGCACTATTTTTTTTTTGTTTTTTGAAATGCATGACATATGCAGTATTTACAATGATGCATGACATATGCATTATTTACAATGAAATGCATGACATATGCATGCGTGTGAAATCTTGCGACAATCTTGTGACTTTTGAAATGCATGGTAATGCGAATGAACTGTGCACACCAATGCACCGAAGGTCTTGCACCTTCCAAGGATTTAAGGTCTCCTAGACCGTCTACTGGGAAGGACGGTGTGATGCGCAAAATAGTGCGATGCGTTTAACAGCGCGATTGAATGCATGCCAAATGCACATGAGATACGCAAGAGAGCGCGATGCGTTTGGACAACACAAGTGCAAAAGATAGTGCGATGCGCTAGACAGTGCGATGGAATGCATGCAAAATGCAATGAGATGCGCAAAACAGCGCGATGCGTTAAACAACGCGAGTGCACAAGATAGTGCGATGCGCTAGACAGCGCGATTGAATGCATGCCAAATGCATTGAGATGCGCAAAATAGTGCGATGCGTTAAACAACGCGAGTGCACAAGTTAGTGCGATGCGCTAGACAGGGCGATTGAATGCATGCCAAATGCAATGAGATGCGCAAAACAGTGCGATGCGTTAAACAATGTGAGTGCACAAGATAGTGCGATGCGCTAGACAGCGCGATTGAATGCATGCCAAATGCAATGAGATGCGCAAAACAGCGCAATGCGTTAAACAACGCGAGTGCACAAGATAGTGCGATGACATGATACATGCACAAGGGGCAACTTTTGGGTTTTGTAAGAGGCAAAAGGATACGGGAAGGATACACCTTGCACAAATTCGAGTGCCGCGCATAGCAGACATGGTCCAAGGTCAAAACGGAGGCCGGTTGAGCTTCGGAGATGCCATTTCTTGCACTATCTTGAGCAATGAAGACCCCAAACCACTCATTTGACCCAAAAAAGGTTGTAAGAGGCTCACCGGCCACATAGGGAAGCCACCGGCCACCAAAAAACATCACCGGCCAAATATTTGGCCGGCCGGCCAAAAATGTAGCCGACCGCCCAAAAATGCCTAATTCGGGGCAGTTTTGACTTTTCGCCTTGGGTCTTTTAAAATAGGGTTTCACACCCTATTTCCTTCACTTCCCTTGGCTGAAATTTCACCCTTTCTCATTTTAGAGCTTTTTCCTCGTCTCATTCTCCCGTTTTCTTGCGTTTTTCGCGCCCATTCCATCATTGGATTCGCAAAGCTCTTCGCGTTTCGAACACTTTCATCCGAACATTTCTTTGTTTCGGTGTTTCCTTTGCTATTTCCGCTTCTTGGGGTTTGTTTCCCCCAAGTTTTCCTTGATTTTCCTATATTTTCCACATTTCGGCTTTTTCGGCCATTTTCCACCCTCCCAGGGTTGACTTTTCGGCTGACCCTTCGTATTCTAGCTTGGTTTTCCCTCTTCCGGCTATTTTCTCACCACCTTTTGACATGGCGGACGACATCCCACAGGGCGGGACTCCCCTGGAGCATGAGATGGATCTCGGGGTCCATTGGACCCGGCGACCTACCGGCCGGCGATTCATGTGCTACCCCCTGATGGACTTCGCCAGTTTCGGAGCTTTGATAGGGCGATGCCTCCGGAGCTTCTCCTGCGTGAGGCTGCATCTCATCTATCCTTCGGCGCTTCCGAGGTAACATTCCTTCCTCTATTTTATTTTCCGCAATGTAGCATATAAAACTGCCATAGCTAATTATATTCTTTAATCGCTAACTCGTATTCGAGATGCTGCTTCGAAGTTGATCGCAAACACACTTGCAACTGATATCTGTTTGAAACTGACACGTGCACACACATTGCACTGACCTTGAATCACTCAAACACATGGCACCCGATATCTATTTGAATCTGAAAACATACACACATGTTATATCTGCACTGAACCGCTCAAACACGCGGCACCCGATATCTATTTGAATCTGAAAACATGCACACATGTTATATCTGCACTGAACCACTCAAACATGCTGACATATCACACGTTGTAGTTCACTGTAAGCACACCGCCACCCGGTATCTGTTTGAATCTGAAAACATGCACACATGTTATATCTGCACTGAACCACTCAAACATGCTGACATATCACACATTGTAGTTCACTGTAAGCACACTGGCACCCGGTATCTGTTTGAATCTGAATATATGCACACATGTTATATTTGCCCCAATTCTGAATGCCTTTCAAAATTGGCATATTTAGCATTGCTTCGCAATTGTTTGCTTGAAAATAGGGGGATTTCCATACCGTCCGGGGGTATGGGAACATCGCTGCTCGTGATTGGTACGCAGAGCTACCCGATGCGGTCCGCCACATCGTGGACCAGGCCGGTTTTGGTGCATTCTGTAGAGGGCTGTCCAGACTTACTACGAGCAGGCCTTTCCTTGCTGCTTTAGAGGAAAGGTGGTGGGACACCACCGACTCGTTCCATCTTTCTGCGATGGGAGACATGACGATGACTCCCTATGATTTCTCGATGCTCACAGGCATCGGGGTAGGGGGTGATCCGATCCCCTTTGACACTGATATAGACGAGTGGACGGTTGCTTAGATATACCAGCTTGGCGAGGTGCCACCTCTCGCCTGTCCCGGCTTCGTCCGATATTCCTGGTTTGAGGTCCAGTTCAGGGTCTAGCCAGCTTTGACCGAGGAGGCTCCGATGACCCAGGAGGCAGTGGAGCGGTACGCCCATGGCTTTCTGATGTTCCAGCTGGGGATGACTATTTTCGCCGACCGGGCGAATACCGTGCCCCTCTACTTGCTCAGCTCCTTAGTGGATGTCACTCAGATCCTGCACTATGATTGGGGTGGTGCCGCTCTGGCTACCCTCTACGGATACATGAGCTCAGCTTCCCGTGGCAGCGGACAGTTGCTCGGGGGTTATTGGCGCGCTTGGGAGGTACGTTTCTTTTTTCTTCTTTACTTTTTTTGCTTTACATTTTATGTATTCTGTACACTGCACACACTGCGGTCTGCTTCACGATGACTGTATACTGCACACACGGCATGCATATACTCTGCTTTACACTGACTGTACACTGCTCACACTGTACACTCTACACAATACATTGTCTGCACAATACACTGCACGATACACGACTCTGTTATTTCTACTTTATTCTGCATTCCGCTTTATCTGATAAGCATACTGGTATTTGCTCTGCAGTTGTGGGTCTACGCCTACTTTCCCAAACTAGCTCCAGTGCTAGACGTGGAGACCCCTCTCGTCGTCCCGTTCTCGCGACGCTTTGACAGGAGATGAGTGCGGAGGCCCCGGGAGACTTTTAGCTTCTTCCGCCGCTACTTTGACACCATCACCCCCGCGGAGATATGTTCGACTTTAGAGTTTATTTTAGCTTCACTTTTCACTGTATGTTTTCAAATAACAGTAGATAACAAACTGTATTTCATCTTTAGATCACTTGGCAACCTTGGGCTCCATTGCCAGCGACGATTCGGGACCGATTTGCCGGTGCTAAGAAGACCTCGCGTTTTTGAATTCTGCTGGAGGGCCCGGTCTATTGGGCTTGGTACCTAGGTGAGCGTTTCCTACGCCAGACCCTAGGGTCACCAGAGCAGATAGTCCCGGTTCACCCTCCTAAGGATATGAGGGAGACCGAGAGATTCACTGCCGAGCGGATGGCCGACTGCACTATTGTCTGGGACGCGATCCGCTTCTGGGGCATAGGCGACTATAGAGAGTACGTGCAGACGTATATCATGCAGCCTTTGAGTGGTGGTTGTCGAGTTGGTGGAGAGAGGCCCGTGGCGCCATCAGCTAGGGCAGGAGCGTCAAGGAGAGCCCGGGTTTGTGGCAAGGGCGGAGCTCAGAGAGGATGGGGGGCTGGTTGGCCCGCGCTGCCCACCTCGTTGACATACAGAGGGCAGGGTGGGGCGACCTACCAGATCCGCTTTGCCTCTCCTTCGGCTGATCACGAGTTGGTCGGTGTCCCCGACTTGCCTCCGGTATGTATTATTGCATTTTGCATCTTGCATTATCGTTTCATTCATTTTATTTCTTTGATATTCCGCAGAATACTGATGCATTTAATACTTTTGCAAGCTTCTTCCAAGTACACCCGGCAGTCCCTGGAGTTGAATGCCTCCATGATGGGGATGTTGCAGCGGACTTTTGACCTCCTGGCCCTCTATAGTATTCCGGTATGTCCTTCAACCACAGTCTCAAACCATACATAAACTGCTTCACATAATCCGATACACAACACAACACTTGACATACTGATCTCACAGCATTTGGCACACTATACTCATACATTGCATTCTGCACCGATAAACTGCTGCACATTCATTCACACATCAGACTCATACATTGCATTCTCGTGACCGATAAACCGCTCAAAGATATCGATGCATTTACCTTTTGTACTTTCCAGCCTCCCTTCCAGATTCCCACTGTAGGAGGTGTTCCAGCCAGGCCTTCTGTTCCTGCCGGAGGAGATGGAGAGGGAAGAGTATTCCCCCGCACCAAGGTGGGGCGCACTCACGTCGGGAGTAGCTCACGGGTTCCAATTCCAGATGATGATGACGAGGAGTCGTCCGAGGGGGAGGCAGAGTCGTCGTCGGAGGAGACCGGAGATAGCTCGGACTCGGGCTCAGATGACAGTGCTGAGGATGCTCCTGGACCTTCGTCCAGGAAGAGGACTAGGACGGACTCCCAAGCCTGAGATCCTTTGTTATTGATCCAGACTTTTGCTATTTTTTTTTTCTTCTTCTTTTTTCTTTTTTCCTTTTTGTTGGTAGCTAGGATACTTTGTACTGCCGCAGGCAGATTTTGTTTCCAAAACTTATGTACTTGAAAAGATGATGAAATGAAACAAACTTTTTGTCTGAAAAAGTGTTTACATCTTTACATTTCATGCTTTGCATTGTATCACACCATATTACGCCTCAATGTAAATGACATTGATTTGTTGTCTGAAAATTGAACACTTGCACTGTAATAATCAGATAACTAACCAGCCAACAGCAAAACAACCCAAGCAAACCACTGCTTAACCTGAACACACAGCCCTTACTCTACTGGGGACTAATCTGCATACAGCCCATAACACAGCATTCGGTTCATTCTGCACACGGCAAATCCTGAACAAACAGCTCAATCTGACGAGACAGAATACGAAGGTGAAACGGCTGGAGTTGAAACACACTCAGATGCCCCAAATTTTCCCTTTTCTTCTTTTGCTTCGCATAAATATAGGAACTGTTCTGGCATAACGGGGCCTGTCCCGATTTTCTGACTGGCTGGTACTGCCTTCAGTTGGAGCGGGGAAAACATCATCCATAGTTTTGCTCATGACCGCGAACACCTGTTGTTTACACATTCCCCCGGCTTTCAAAGCCTCGACTGCCCACAGCAGTTGTTCAATGGGATCGGCATCTGCCTTCATTTTGTCTTTACCTCTGGCCTCAGCCTGATCAAGGGTTTGGGTTGATACATCGCTGTTATAGTTGGAGGCCATCTCTCGTTGGCTAAGCTCGATCACAATCCGTCCCAGCAATAGGGGCTCCTGGGGTATGAAATTCCCGGCATATGGTGCAGCTAGTGGCGAAGCTGACATTCTGTGGGCGAGATCCGCCACAGACCTCTGGAGGTCACCTATCATCCCCATCAACTCAAATGTGGTTGGCTCACGAGCCTGATACAACTGGGGTTCCTAGATCGAGCGCATAGCGGGCGACCTGGGTAGATGCGGCACATCAACATTGGTCTCACTTTGTAGAATGATTCCTTGATCTAATGCGGCTGTCATAACCACAATCTCTTCCGAATTCTGTGTCATCATAGGTCCACTGTTCTGAGCGGTGACTGACAGATCAGATATCTGTCTTGCCTCAGCAAGAGGAACACTGACTATTCTAGATCAACTCTCTGAACTGAAAGGGAAAACAAGCAGCATTTCAGCCCAAACGGATCAAACACAGGTGTAGCCGAACAATCAGATTTCTACTATCGATCATCGTTTCGTAATCATCGCCTCTAAAACACTGAATTGGATACCCGCAGATATAACTGATTCTCACAAACACTGATACTGGTGCCCTCAGGCCTGATAATCACACTTGCAAATTGATATGCGCGTTCTTGTAGAGACACACTCTAAAAGCACATAGCATGTAAAGAGGGCCAAAACACCCCTATGTCGGGGTAGGGTTTCCCTGTCCTATTTTGTCAGGAGCTAGGGTTTCACTATACACGCAGCGGTTTCAAACAACCTATGATTGGGTAAGCAACCTGTCCTAGTTTGGAATGGTCACTATGGATTCCGAATATGCACTAGGTCGAATGGTCGAAAAGGGTGCCCCGGTAAAACCGGGGTTTGTGTTCCCATACTGTCAGAGCCCACAACCGGTCAGCCTTATGGCCATGCCTTGACAAGACAAGCCTCCGGAAAACTATTCAGGAATAGCAGATGGCAAACACGGTGTCCTAGGCGCACCAATGCACATGCAATGCAAAGAAACATATAAGTGTAGTCAAAACAAGATATCATGAGCTCGAGTCAAGCTCTCTAAGCTCCCCAGCAGAATTGCTAGAAACTGTAGACGCACCCTTGGGCTCCACTACTACAGTTCGGACTCGATTTGTGTTACGGTTCTTAATCTAAACCAAAGAGTCCAAATCCGGCAAATCGTTTTGATAAAACAGATTTTGAAAGAAGTGCCAAACATGGACTGCTTTTCCAGATATAGAGTTGCCACCTAAATATTTTTTATGGGGGAATTTAGGAAACCCTGACTCGGTGCCAAAGGCTACGTGTCCGTCATCACCAAAGTTGCCTCGGCTCGGGAACTTGGGTACGATTGGGGAAGGTCAGCTATGAGCACCTCTCGCCCGATCGAAGATCGGCCTCTACTAACAATGATATCTTGTTTTGAAAACATTATGCTCCTATTCTCGTTATTAGCCTAGAATTACTATGTTATGACAAGAAACAAGTATAGACTAGATTGCCTAATTTAGAACGAAACATTGCATATCCGTTTTGAAAATGATTTGCTACTCGCAAGTAGGCTAAAATGTAGGTTTTGCCACTCCAGTGTGGGCTTAAAACTCGCGTTCAATGCATTGTTCCAATTTAAACAACTCAACCTCCACCCACAGGCATTCAAGCAGTTATAACACATAAGCAGCTAGCCTCTTGGTAATCATGCTATTATGGCAACACTCACACGCATGCGGTATGCTAAAGCATAAAAAGCTCACCTAGTACTCCGCGCCAAAACAAGAACATGTTAGCAATCATGCATGATCCAAGTCCATGTTTAAATGCCTAATGCAACGCATATGGAATGTCACTAGAGTAGGCTCAGCTAGTCTATAAATGACATGTGAAAATGCTCAGGTAGCATGTATTCAAGTTAGATTTGAAATACTTATGCAGTTAGTATGATGCGCCGAGCCCGGTGCATGCAATACTGATGAATGGATGCACGCATGCATAGCATAAAGTATGCTAAAGTAGACATGCCCTAAACTAACCATCGAAAGCAGGTAAGTAAAAGGGAGAAAGAAGTGGGGGTTGGAAGACATGCACGCATGCACCCACACTTATTACAAATACGCCTTCACTCGGAGGGACTGAAAGAATAATACAGTTTAACTAACCAACAAGCTAATTAAATATTACAAATCAATTAATTAATTAACGAATTAACTAATCTAATGAAGGCAGTAAACAGCCTCGGGGAGAGGGCTCAGTGCAATGCGCGCTTGGTTTTGCTCGGAAATCCGCCACCATGCTCAAGTTGCCTCTGTTTTCCCCACTTTGCTTCTCTGATGACTGCCAAAGTCTCAGGGTTGCTTCTATGAGTGCTGCGGAACACCACCGGCTGAAGGGATTGGCCACCGGCCATGGATGATAGTCACCGGCCAAAAAGTTGTTCCATCGGCCAAAAATGATGGCCGGTTGGCACTGAAGATGGCCGGCCGGCCAAATCTTCCTGCAAAGACTGGTTTGACAGCAGCAGAGGGCAGAACTTGGCATGGCAATGAATTTCAAGCAATGTATGCACCAATCACCCCCTTATCATATTTATGACTCAAAAGGGCATGATCCTCGATTCTCGGACCACCAATCGCGCATTTCCATGCGTGATGGCCCAAAGAATCAAGTGTGCATTTTGATATGGAATGCAATGCACATAATCAAACAAATTGAACTCAACCTCTATCACAAGCATTTCAAGAGGCCAAGCATGCATGCAAATGGAATGCGACCTAGACATGGGGGCTAAGTATGCAAAATGAGCATGCAAGGCATGTGACAACTATGCTAGTGGCAAACATGCAACAACATGTAAAGTGGACTAAGCATAGGAGCAATGCAAAGCAACTTAACCAATGAAATGCATGCCAAATGCACCACGATTTCAAGCAAGCAATAACATGTAATAGGCCAAGTATGCAACAATGTACAAGGCAAGCATGCTATAACACATGAAGGATGGACTTAGACTAATTTAGGCAGCCCTCAAACAAGCCTAAAATAGTGGCCATAAACTATGGAAATGGGGCCAAATGCACATACAAGCACGCATGCAAACATGGTCCATGACTTAGACACAAAGAGCAACTCTCAAGCACACTTAAAAGAGGCTAAACATGGCTACATGGCATGCATTGTAAGCTCTGAAATAACATGATAAGTGGTTCCAAACCATTGAAATAATGCAAATAATCCATGCTCATGGTTCATGCACTTAAGGCTCACAAGCCAAGAATACAAAGGGGCTATACTAAGCATACCATGGTCGACCGAAACGACCAAAAACAGAGCTTAAGCATGCTAAAACAAACACAAAAGCTTCACAAAGCTAAGCCAAAAGCATGCTTGAACAAGGGTTAAAACCTAGACGCATGTTAAGGCCTAAACATGGCATTACAAGGCATGTATGCTAAGCAAGCATGGTGTTCCAAAACCAACTAAAAATAGAGGCATATTATGACATAATAAGCATGAAAATCAGCTAAGGCATGACCAACACACACTTAGACTAGATGCTCCCTCAAGAGGCAAGAAAAGGCCCTTTTCAAGGACAACTTTTATATGTTAAAAACACAACTTTTATATGTTATATGCTAAGCTCAAAAACAGATGCAAGATAGGCTAAAAAGCTTTGCAAAAATGGGGAATAAAGGGACAAGTTTCTTACCCTTGTAGACCCTCTTTACAAATGGTGGACCAGCTGATTCTTCAAGCTCAAACCAGCTCCAAAACTCCAAAAACAAGCCTCAAGGACCTTAGCTCCAAGAAAAGGTGTGATGGTGGGTGTTTGTGTACAAAAGTGAGACAAAACACACACAAAATACACAGAGAGATATATAGAGATAGGATATATGCAAACCCTAACCCTAAAACTCAAAGCTCTGGAAAAATGTTGTCTAAAATGTCTAACCTCTCAAAGAGGGAGAGAAGACCCCCTCTTATAGACAACTTGTCTTATAAAGCTTCCAAAGGAAGCTAACAAGAGGGCAATCCCTCCATACACGTGTATGGAGGGGGTGGAAGTGCAAGCTAGCTGCCCAAAAATATCTGCAAAAGCAGATGCACAGTAGTCGGTCGGCCAAAGATGTAATTGACCAGAGAAAGATAGCCGGTCGGCCATCTATACTGTCGGCCGGCAAAACATTTGGCCGGTGGCAACAAAACACAGCCAGTGGCCTCAAGCCATGGCCGGTGGAGTGTGGGGATGGCCCACAAGCCATTCCCTGCCCCTCCAAGGCAAAACACAAGTGTTTGGTGCAAAACCAGACACGAAACAGTCGAGTCGAGAGATCCTGAGGCAAGGCGCGTAGCCGAGACCTCCGGGGACTCAAGACGAGCACAAAACATGGATGATCACCGAGTGTTCAAGCGGTGACGTCGAAGTCTTGAGGACAGTCAAAAATGGGGTGTCTACAGTTTGAAGGGTTTTGAGCCTCGCGTAGAGAGGGTGAAAAGATGGTATCCCAGGCGCACCAGAAGTTTTTTTTAATCGAGGAAAACAATCCCAATGCGTCTCACGCGAGAGGATGAAAGGCAGTGTGAACATCAGGCACACATAATGTTTTTAACCGAGGAAAACAATCATAGCGCGTCACACGCAAGAGAAGGAAAGGTTGGTGTGAACAAACATGCGCATCTGCTGTTTTTAACCGAGGAAAACAATCCTATCGCGTCGCACGTGAGAGGAGGAAAGGTTGGTGTGAACAAACAAGTGCACCTGCTGTTTTTAACCAATTTGAACAATCCTAATGCATCGCACACTAAAGGATGAAAGGTGGTGTGAACAAATAGGCGTGCCTGCTATTTTTAACTGATTTGAACAATCCCAATGCGTCGCACCCGAGAGGAGGATGGGTGGTGTGAACAAACAGGCGCACCTGCTATTTTTAACCGATTTAAGCAAGCCTAACGCATCGCACGCGAGAGGAGGAGGGTGGTATGAACAAACAGGCGCACCTGCTATTTTTAATCGATTTGAACAATCCTAATGCGTCGCACACGAGAGGAGAAAAATGTGGTGTGAACAAACAGGAGCACCTATTGTTTTTAACCGATTTGCACAATCCTAACGCGTCACACGCGAGAGGAGGAAAGGTGGTGTGAACAAACAGGTGCACCTACTATTTTTAATTGATTGAAGCAATCCTAACGTGTTGCACGCGAGAGGAGGAGGGGTTAGTGTGAACAAACAGGCGCACCTGCTGTTTTTAACCGATGAACAAGTCAACAAAGGAACAATCAAATAGTCGGAACTTAAGCAAGATTATCTCTCCTCTGGGAAGGCCTCGGCCTCGGAAAACGAAACCCATAGAGAGAATAAAACAAGGTATGAAGCGAACAAGTGCGATAGATGCACAAAGTGAACAATATGACAACTCAACGTAATGATAATGCATGTTCTATACAAGACAAATAACCGATGTACGATGTTAATCGAAAGCATATTCTATGCAAGCATACTCAATACATGAATCATGAACAATGCAGGGCATGCGTATAACACAAGTGTATGTGAAAATGCATATTCAATGCGACGGAAGAGAACAAATATGTAATTTGACAGAACAAGCAAAAGGAATGTTCAGTGAGAACCTCTGACTTACCTCTCAGAGATGTTGCAACATGCTTAAAAAGGATACATCACATTCATCTTGGTAAGTGGAGAACGTTTGCATGCCGGAACGCAGTTCCGAGATCTCTTAGAATCAATCTGAACCCAACAGTGAACCAACCATACACTTCTCAGGGAACAGAGGCATAAAATAGCATAAAGACACAAGTGAGGACCACCGGCCACCTGCCGGCCACAAGGGGAAGCTGCCAGCCGCCTGTTGGCCGCCATCTGTGCTTGCCGTCCACAAATGTGGTCTGTTGGCCACTTGTGCCAGTTCGGGGGCAAAACTATCATTCTGCTTCGAGTCTTTAAATACACACCTTAAGGCTTCACTTTTCACACACATACACATTCGAAATATTCACCCTCTCTCTCTAGGTGCTTTCTCTCTCTAGATCCGTGCTTTATACGTGCTTTCCAATGCTCCACACAAACTTTTTTCATAAAACCCACTTGATTCTCTACACTTTGAACAGATTTTGCTTTCGTTGCTTTTTCTTGCATTTTCACCACTTTAGGCTTGTTTCCCTCGAGTTTCTCTTAGGTTTTGAGAACTTTTCCGGGTTTTGGCTTTTCTCCCATTTTCTCTCTCTCCTAGGGTTGACTTTTTCCAAGTTTTTCCTACTTTCTCCATTTTTCTTCATTTTTCACCCACTTTGCCCGATGGTAGACGATGTTCCACATGACGGGGTTCCTTACGAGTTTCCGCCTCCACCATTACCCGTTGCTGAGGTTGAGGGGCAAGCAGCGGAGGGTATTTGTCACAACCTGAGCCCACCCCTATAGGTTTAGCATCGTAACCGGCCAGTAATCCTTGGATTACCAAAGGCTTCCAAACAAAATAATATATAAACAGGGGCTACAGAAGTAAATATACTAAACATACATAGTCCATAGAGCTGTGCAGACATACATGGGATAGAAAATTTTCGAAACCAACTTATATTTATATATAGATGTGATGTCAAAAATGCATTAGTCACCTGTCACCGGAGTCACATATACAGAACTACCAAAACACATTCAGATTAAACACAAACATCAGAAAGTACAAAAATCCTAAAGGCTCAAAACTTGGTCAGATCTCAAAAGGGGAACCTCCATGGGAGACACGACGGCTGGTTGACTCCAGAACTTGCCAGGCCGCAACTTAGGCCTAGTCGCATGCTTGCTCACCTACATACATAAAAATAAATAATGAGCGGAAGCCCAGTGAATAAAAATAAGGTAAAGGGGTTTTAATGAATCATGTCCATCACAGAGTTAAAAATCAGAGCTTATATCAGAAACAGATTCTTATACACGTTCATATTCACATTCATATTCATATTCAGACTTTGCATAAGATCATACGTGGTACATCCATTAGCTATCATATTAACTTGGTCCTGAGACTCATATATATATAGTCGGTACCAACAACCATAAAGGTCCATATCTTGCGCGCAAGTAGTCATGGTATTGTTACCCCCAGGCGAGGGCCACGTGAATATAGGCCTTGGTATTGTTACCCCCGGGCAAGGGCCATGTGAATATATGCCACAGTATTGTTACCCCTGAACGAGGGCCACGTGCATATTGGCCACGGTATTGTTACCTCCAAGCGAGGGCCACGTGAACTAAGGATGCCATAAATATATTTCAGAAAAATGGACATTCATACATAATTCATAAAATTGCATTTCAAAAAATAGATTGTATCATATCAGTCAGAAAATACTTGTAATTAAACATAACTTTATAGAGTTATTACACATAGTTAACAGATGGTTCCAAGTAGATGAATAGAGTAGGTAATTTACTTAACTCGTGGCGCATGTGTGGACTTGACTTTCTTCGCACGCCCCCCTTTCGGAAAGGCACGAATTGGTCTCCTACAGTTCGGACTCCTGTCACGGTTCTGAATCTAATCTCACAAAGTGCAATGTGAGACTGATAAACACCAAAGAGTCCAATCCGACAAGTCATTTTGGAAAATCATATTTTGAATCAAATAATGCCAAAACTGGACTGCTTTGCCAGATTACAGAGTCGCCACCTAAATATTTTATTTTTAGGAAATTTAGGAAACCCTGACTCGTGCCAAAGGCCACGTGTCCGTCATCACCAAAGTTGCCTCGGCTCGGGAACTTGGGTACGAGAGGGGAAGGTCCTGAAATGAGCACCCCTGCTCGCCCGATCAAAGATCGGCCTCTACTAAGCATGATATGTTGTTTTATAAACACGTGTTTTTATTCCAGTTATTAGCTAACTTACTATGTGATGCGCACAACATACAAGTATAGACTAAAATCGCAAGAATTGGAACAAATCAACTCATGTTTTTTTTCAAAAATGGTTTGAAAGTGCCACCCTCAAGTGGGCTAAAGCGCGGATTTGCCATCTCACAAGATATGCTTAAAACATGATTTGCCACTTCGCAAAGTGGGCTTAAAACTCACATTTGATGAATTGTTCAAATTTAAGTAATAAAGTCTTCATCTACAGGCATTCATGCAGTTAATCACTTAAGCAAATAGCCTCATGGCAAGCATGCGATCATGGCAACACTCACACTAATGCAAGTATGCTAAAGCGTAAAGACTTACAGTGTACTCCAAGCCAAAACAGAAGCTAGTTAGAAATCATGCATGATCCTAACTATGTTAAAGATGCCTAATGCAACGCATGCAAATAATGTAACTAAAATAGGCTCGGCTATCTATTATGGCATATGAATGCAACACTTTGATAACATGTATTCAAATAAGTATTGAAATACGATGCAGTTTGAATGATGCGCCGAGCTCGGTGCATGCAAGACAAATGAATGACGCAAACATGCAAGCATAAGGTATGCTAAACAAAAAATGTCCCTAATCTAACCATCGAAAGCAGTTAAATGAAAGGAGAAAGACGTGGGGTTGGAAGACATGGGGGTTGGAAGACATGCACACACACACTCATCCTTATTACAACATTACGCCCTCGCGAAGGAGAGTCTGAATAAATAAGCTAAGCTAAGCTATTTATTACAAAACAACTAATTAACTATTCTAGCTAATTAATTACAAACCGAATTGAAATTGAATTACTAAATAACTGCACAAGCTAATTAAGTACAATATTCGAATAAAATAATTAGCTATATCTAACTAATTAAAGCAAGTAAAGTGGCCTCGCAGGTGAGGGAGATATGCATGCTTGGTTGGCGTCGTCCTGAAAATCCATCGCCTTGCCAACGGTTGTCTCTGTTTGCATTTTCTTTGTTTTCTGAAAATTGTGCCAACTTCAGACTACCTTTGCCCCAAAACAGGAACATTTTTGCACCAAAATGGACTGGTGGCCAGTCGGCCACAAAAAGTGGCTACCGGCCACTTCAACTGGTCAGTCGGCGAGTGCAAGTGGCTAGTCGGCTACTGCCATTGGCCGGTCGGCTACCTCATTTCCCAAACTCCTGGTTTTGCTGCCATAGAGAATAATAGAGGCAAGACAATGTATTTGCAAGGAAATCTGTGTACTGCCACCCTTCTTATCATTTCTCAAGCTCAAGGAGGGTGGCACTTGGCTCTCAAGCCACCAACCAAGCATCTCAATGCATGATGGCCCAAAAACCAAGCTTGTACAAGCTTAGTGAGTGCACACATAAGACTCAATTGGCCACCACCCTATCATTCACGATCAAAGGTAACGGTGACCAAGAAATGTGATACGTTTCATCACTTTGAGTATGAAACGTTCCACATTTCTTGTATTTGGATTAACGTCCGATCTAAACACATGCAATGCGACACAAATGCTTATCTTGTTCATGTTTTACTTTGCTCATTTTGTTTACACATTTTACATTACCGATTAATCCTTTAACTGATTAAGTCTAATGTGAAAGTCCTCTAATTGGAGAGGGGTCAACCAAAGGAGGGTTTAAAACATAAGAGAGATCATGCCTTTGACTAGAAGGAACCCTCAAAAGAAGGTTAAATCCATTTGAGCACAAACTCTAACTCATGCTTAAACATAACCTTAAGGCCAACAAACCCTCAAAGCAAAAGGAAAAGTGAAGAAATGAGGGAGGTAGCAGATATTCAGTGCTGATATAGCATGAAAAATGGCACTAAATCATGCAAGTGATGTTCAAAAGCCAAAACATCAAAGCTAGTGTAGTGTATTACACTAGAAGCATGCAATATCAAGCTCAAACAACCAAATTAGTTCGAAACAAAGCTAAATCATGCTAAACCAGTGGCCTAAACATGCTGGAATTGAAGCATAAATGTCAAGAAAAATATGCTCATTTGTTGACTCGCAAACGAGGCTCAAAGTACAACTCTCAAAAGCAATGAAAGAGTGATATATGTGAGAGTGTGACAGAGGTGTATGCTCTGAAATCATATGCCAAATGATGCCATATCATGCAAATAACTCAAGCAAAGCATGCTAGGGGCCTCAAAACACAAAGCTAGTAAAGGCCATTTATACTACAACCATACAAAGCATGAGTCATATGACCAAGACCAACCAAAACAGAGTTAAAACATGCTAAAACATTAGCAAAAACATGCTGAGATGGAGTCCCAAAAAGGGTAGAAAAACATGCTCACCTCTTAGGCCAACTACACATGCTAACAAGACATGAGGAGGGGTGGGGGAACCACCCCCTCCCATTTTGGTCCTCAAAACCAACCTTTTGCCACTAAAATTCCCCTGGAATTCAGTGGTTAAAAGGCCAAGAAAAGGTTATTTCAAAAGCTTTGAAAGGTGGCTCAAAAGGCTTTGCAAGCCAAAGAGCAAGGGGAGGGAACCACTCCCTAACCAAGCAAGGCTTAAACCACCATTTAAAACTTTAAAATTAGAGTTTTTAGAGGTCAAAACCAGCCTCAAAGTAGCATAAAAAGATGGCTAAGCACTTAACTAAAACAAAGCTTAAAAGAGTTAAGTTCTTACCCTTGAAGCACAGCTGCAAAACAAGTACAATTCTGAGCTAAAACCAACCTTTAGACCTCAAATATGACTTCCAAGGACCTCAGCTCCAAGATGAAGGTGTTTGGTCAAAGGGGTTGTAGGCAAATATGCAAAGAATTCCCACTTTCAAGCCCAAAATGAGAAGAGAGAGAGAGAGAGAGAGAAAGAGAGAGAGAGAGAGAGAGAGAGAGAGAGAGGGGGGAAATTTTTGCTCCAAAAAGTTTTGAACCCTCAAAATAGGGGAAGGACCTCCCCTTATATAGAAATACAAGCCTAAGGCTTGTTTCCATCCCTTCATACATGTGTATGGAGGATGGCCTCAGTGACCAACAATTGGCACAGAAAATATCTGAAAAAGGAGAAAAATGGCCAACCGGCCACCTCCTCTAGCCGACTGGCCACCCTAGGTGGCCGACAAGAGGAAAAAGTGGCCGACAAGGCCTTTTCTTCCTCCAGGAAAAGGGCACCAAGGTCTGGCCCAAAAACAAGGCCAAGATATAGAGAGTTTAAAGGCTCAAAGACAAGGTGTTCCGCTGAGACCTTCGGGCACTCAAAACGAGCAAAAACATGCACAATCATCGAGTGCACAAACGATGACGTCCAAGTCTTGAGGACAGTCAAAAATGGGGTGTCTACAGTTGTCCCTCTTTGACAGAACTCAGAAGTCATGAAATGACGGGAGTGAATGCAAAGCCTAGAGACGACCCATTTTTGACAAGGCCAAAGACTCAGACAAACAAGCAAGACAACGATATAGATGTGCTCGCAGGCTAGGGCAAAATGCAAAGGATATGCACAATGCAGAACATAACTTATGATCATGCAATGAGGGTTGTAATGAAACATTTAAATGCAAATTCTATGCAAAGAAATGATACAGCAAACTTGAACACAAAAGTTAGCAAACATGCCATGCGTGGGAATTACAGACCGAACTACATTTCATGCAGAAAGGATGTAAGAGAATTATGCAATCTTAACTGCGCCTCACGCAGAAAAGGATAAAGAATAACAACAACCGTCGAATGCATCCGACACAGAAAATAAGATTTCAACGCATGGCACACGTGAGGAAGGAAATGTTGTGAACCCAGGGACACACCCCAAGGTTTTGAACTAAAGAGAGCACATGATAGCAATTGAAACACGTCCAAATATTATGCAATGAAAACAAAGAACAGTATAAGCATCGGGATCTGTCCAGATGTATTTAACCAAAGCGTCCTAACGTGCCACGTGCGAGAAGGAAAAGGGAGCGATGTAAACACCGAAGGGTGGTATATACATCGGAGCACGTTCCAATGTTTTTAACCAAAGGGGCGGTATAAGCGTCGGACACACATCCCAAATGCTTCTAACTGAGGAGTGGTATAAGTGTCGGGCACACGGTCCAAGCACTTCTAACCAAAGAGGAGGTATAAACATCGGGCACACGACCCAATGTCTCTAACTAACAGGGTGGTATAAGCGTTGGACACACGGTCCAAACGCTTCTAACCAAAGAGGTGGTATAAACATCGGGCGCACAACCCAATGTCTCTAACCAACAGGGTGGTATAAACATCAGACACACGGTCCAAAAGCTTCTAACCAAAGGGGTGTTGATGTAAACACCGGGTGTACCCGAATCTTTCTAACCAACACAAGGTATAAATGTCGAGCACACGACCCAAACGCTTCTAACCAAAGGGGGTGTTGGTGTAAACACTGGGCATACCCGAATGTTTCTAACCAACACAAGGAGTGGTGTAAACACCGGGCGTACCCGAATGTTTCTAACCAGAACAAGGTGTTCAAAGGATTGGAGTGATCTTACCTAGAGCTCCTCTAAATGAACTGTACATACAATACTGTTTGGTTGCATCAACTTTGAATGAATCGTACGTACAATATTGTGCCTGGACAAAGAAGAAACTTTGACAAGTACAATACAATACAAATGCATACTCTACGCAAGATGAATGACTATAACACAATGCTTAGAGAGGCATGTTTCATGCACATTATGCCAAAAACAAAACAAAAGCATAACATGGAGCGAGTTCTAGGCAACATCGAATGCATGTTCAATGCAACAAGTACAGAGAATTTCTATACGAATGTAAAAGCATGCATAATGCAATACAATGTGACATGCATATTCTATGCAAACATACGAACATGTGTAGTGCAATGAAATGCAACGTACATGTTCTGTGCACAATGATAACAATATATTATGCACAATCCAAAGCATGCTCAATGCAAAATATCGAATAAAGAAATGCACGCCTCAACAAGGCAAACGCAGTTGCAACCTCTGATATACCTCTCGGAGGGACTACAATGTGTTTCAAAAGGATGCACTTTGTTCATGTCGGCTGATGATGAGTATTGCGTTGAAGACAAGAATTGAAACTCCCGTGGAGACATTTTGAGTTAAAAAGTGAAATTTTCTTACACTTTCTCGAGAGCCAGGGACTCAAATTAGCACAAAAACACACAGGGAGGATATTAGACACCTGCTGGCCACCCTGAAGTGGTGTCAACCACCAGTTAGATTTGTCGGCCACCTAAGTGGCCGGACGGCCACAAAAACTGGCCGGTCGGCCAGTAATGGCAAATTCGGGGCAATTTGGTCTTTTCGGATGGAGGACTTTAAAAACACAACTCCAAAACACATTTGCTCACACACACAGTGCCGAAAACTCCTCTCCTTGCTTCCCAAACACTTTTCCCTCTTAGATCTGTACTTTTCATGTGTTTTCCAATGCCTCTCGCGAAGTTGATTCACTAAAACCTTTCGATTTCCGTTACTTTGAACCGATCAAAACTTGATTTCAGAGCTTTTTCTTCACATTCAGAATTTGAGGTTTGTTTTCCCCAAGTTTGTCTTGAGTTTGGCGCCTTTCCCTGGGCTTTGACTTTTTTTTTGACTTTTTCTCTTCCTGAGAGTTGACTTTTGTTGACTTTTGGCATTTTTCACCCATTTTGCTCATTTTTGCCTATTTTCACCTTCTTTTCAGATGGCAGATGACGCTCCACATGATGTGGGGTCTTCGAGGATGAAGGGGGAGCTTGACGTCATACCATTGCCACCCAGGATTCGACCTTTCGACCCAGCGACATACCATCCTAAGGTACATGTACTACCGCCTAGCACAGTTCGCCACTTTACCGGATTTGCACAGTGCGCACCTATAGATCTTTTACTACGGGAGTCGGAGTCCCACTTGTCTCACGACGCGTTCGAGGTACATACTGCACTCTTTACATTTTCTATGATGCACTTTACATTTCCTGTATAGCTCGCACTTGCGTACTGTATTTCACCTGCTCATTCTGAACACATCCACACACTGCATTTCTGCTCATTCTGAACACACCTTACACACTGGATTTCTGCTCATTCTAAACACATTCACACACTATATTTCTGCTCATTCACGCAGGTAGACTCCCGCTTCACCCGCAGATATGGGTCGACTGGAGCGAGGAAGTGGTGTATGGACCTCCCTGACAGTGTCCAACACATCATTGACGAGGCGGGATTTGGCCTATTCTGCATGGGGCTCTCGCGTCTCATGGCGAGCAGGAGCCTTTTAGGTGCACTGGTAGAGAGATGGTTGGACACCACCAACTCCTTCCATTTCTTTGCCACCGGGGACATGACGATGACCCCGTATGACTTCGCCATGCCGACAGGCCTAGAGGTGGAAGGTTGACCAATCCCATACGACTCCGACCTAGGTAAGTGGGAGGCCGCTTGGACTTATCTGCTAGGAGCACACCCGCCCATCTTCTGCTCAGGAACAGTCAGATATACCTGGTTCTCAGATCACTTCAGAGGGACTAAGCCTACGACGATTGAGGCTACAGAGTAGTATGCCTGAGGTTTCTTGATGTTCCTCTTCGGCACTACATTGTTCACTGACAGGGTGAACATAGTCGGGCTATACCTTCTTAGCGCTTCAGTGGACCCATCCCAGGTTCGTCACTATGATTGGGGCGGCGCTAGCCTCACTACCCTTTACTGTTACATGAGCTCGTCCTCCCGCAGGAGCAGGAATAGAGCGGGCGGCTATTGGAGAGCCTGGGAGGTATGCTTTACTTTTCAGTTTTACAGTTTTTACCATGCTTTCTACTTTGCACTTTCTGTACACTACACACACCACACACTGCACACACTGCATTATCTATATTATGTACGCTCTACATTCTGCATTTTCTATTTATTCTGTATTCTCACTGCCATTGTCTTGTTTTTCACAACTGTGGGTATATGCCTATGTCAGGACACCCGGCTCACTACCGGTATACTCTACAGCTTTCATTCATTATAGTTTCACTTAGATTCTTATTCATTCATGCACTCATGATTTCAACTTGCATTTGCAGCCCTCCATAGAGTATGTCGAGGGGTTTACTCCAGGTGATGGCCTCATTTGAGGGCATGATCTTGAGGAGAGATATGATGTTGAACTCCCATGGGATTCAGGTAATTTTTCAGTTTTCTTGCATTTATCAAGCTTCTGCTGATACACTGAAACTGACATCTCACCTAAACATTTCCCCATATTGCACTGATACATTACATGTATAGATCGCATCTGACACATTGCATTCACATACTGTATCTGATTTCTGCATGTACTTACTTTGCACACCATACTTGCATCTGATACATATACTGTAGCTGATGTATTCACACTGTCTTTTCAGGTTACACCCCTTCAGACAGGACGATCAAAGCCTTCTCCAGCAGCAGGGAGAGAGATTCCGCCACACGGCCGAGAGGGACGTTGGAAGCCTGTCATGCATGATGATGATAACGAGACCAGTGAGGATGATGAGCCAGCAAGTTCCCAGTCAGAGTCATCTGAGGGCGGAGGTGACGACACCGACTCTAGTTTTGAGGATGGCGATGATGTTGAGGAGGGCTCCGAGGATGGGAGCGAAGGCAGCTCTGGTTCCGGCTCCGGCTCCGGTTCCAGTTAAGATTTAGACAGCGGTGCCGACGGTGATAGCTTTGAGTCTGCACAGCTGAGGAAGAGGACGAAGAGAGCCTCTCGATCCTGAGATGGGTGGCACCGATCCAGATGCTTTTGCTTTGTTTCTCTTTTTTGCTAGTAGTATTAGCATATTGTACAGCCTTAAGCAATTTTATTTTCTTTAAAACTTGTACGCTTTGTAAAAAGAAACCATGATTGGAATGAAATAGCTTTTTGTTTAAAAGGTGTGTTACATTTTATATTCTGAGCATCGCATCACATCGCACCACTTTTCATAAAACTGAGATTGATGAAATTTGAACATTTGTACATTGCACAGCCAGGTAGTGAACCGACACAACCTAACAAACAAAATAAGACAACTTAAAGAACTACTCGATAAACAAAACAATAACAACTCGATAAACGAATTGCAACAAACTCGATAAGCAAATTGCAACAACTCGATAAACAAAACAAATACAACTGTTTAACAAAACAGTAGGACACATATGAAGTAGAATCAAACTCAGGTTTTCAGCATCCTCAGCATACAAGAAGGCTAAAGGCTCTCTGCTAGAGACAAGAAATGGCTGTCGGCGACTTAGGATCATTGTCGGCCACTTGAAATGAATGGTCGGCCAGAAATTTTGAGAATCTCTAGATTGCTGCCACCTGTCCTCCACTCAGTGCCTTATCTTCTACAAAAGCTCTAGCTTCATGGTTTCTTCATTCCAGCTCTATTTTTGCCCCAAATGGAGCCATTCTTTGCCTAAAAACTCTCAACTTGGATTGCGAATTTGGATAGCATAGAAAAGTTGAATTTCCAAGGTTTTGGGATAAATGCACTATTCCCGCTAAGCCGTACTCCGCTATGTTTTTCATTCCTCCACGCCGCAGCTAGATATTGGAATCCGATTACACACGTTTTTAGCTTTGGCGAACAACAACTGTGCCCCACAATTGAAGAATTCCAAGCTTTGATGGAATCCCGGCGTGACGAGGAAATCTTGCCCCAGCCTCGTTTTGGCCACATCCCAACTTTAGAACGGATGTGCGGGCTCACTTTACAGGATGCCCGATCTTTGATTCACAATGGGAAATTGGACATCTACAACTTGATCCATCATTTTTCCGACGCCGGTGACTGTGACGACCGTCTTTGACAAAGTTTTCGACAGCATGCTCTTTGCTTGTGCATGTAGGCCCATTTCTTGCTTGCCGCTGGCTTCGGAGGGTCTAGCATTCGCTTGATAAAAGTTACCCAAGGCTTGAAAGAGGACAAAAGCTGCATTGGCTTAACACTAGTCGAGACTTTGATGGGCTTGGATGCTTTCCATCGCCGAGAGACACCCAAGTTTGCGGGGACTCCACTACTCTTGCAGGTAATGTTTCCCACCCTTCTCCCATGTGTTTCTCACATCACTCGACTCTCAGGCTCTGTTTTTCTCTCAAAAACCCTTTCTCACTTTTCTCTCCATGTTTACCTCTCTATTCTTTAATCTCTCTTATTTTTCATCCCTCCCCAAGTATGGCTGATGGAGAAGTTGAAGGTAGTGGACGCTTGTCCCACATACTCAGCACACGGCTATTTCTTTCACCCTCAACTAATTGCCTTTTTGAATGAGGGATGGTGGTGCCACTGGATGTGCAGCAGGTCTGCTGTTGACATTGCTTGGCGTTATCCCTGGTTTGATCTGCCTGAAGTGAGCTATAGCATGTCCCGACAACCTGACATTTAGTTAGTTAACTTGACACATTGCGTCTTCTACTTCCCATTTCGATTCAAACGTCAGTTCAGCCATGACCAGACTTGCCCAGAAGAGGGAATGGAGTATCCAGCTTCATTTTTTATTCGAGGCGCACAGCTAGCTCAGTATACCATTGCATGGAGAACAAGAGAACTTCTGGCCCCCACTCCCACTTTCAATTGTGCCCTTTCTGGCGAATGCATAGCTTGGCTTGAAGATGAGGCACAAACCGGGTCTACTTTGGCATTTGAAGGTTCCACAAGCTCTGGGAGGGGACACAGGAACACCTGACTATGCCCCAAGTTTATTGCTTTAATCTGTACTTTCAAGTTTTCTTTTGAATGTAATAAAAAGCTACTTCAATTTGTATCGAGAGTTGGAAAACTCTGTATTGAAATCAATGAAATTGAAGGTTGTGGGTACTGAAAATTTTCCATTTGGTCCAAAAATGGTCTAAGTTGTAAAAAGATTAATTTGAACAAAATCAACTTTTATTAAAACTTTTCAAAACCATTTTAGATATGGATCACAACTGGACACGCTAGAAATCCATCCTTGAAATGTATAACCCCGAATCCAATAACTGGAAAGTAGCCCCTTGTTTGAATAGCACTGCATTGATCACAACCGAACTCTTGGATGCAGAGGAGACAAAGATGACCAACATGATCACATGGACACAGTTGATTTAGAAGTGTTGATGGCTGGACTTTAGAATGAAGTTGCCTACATATCCAGAGGATGGGAATCGAGCCTTTCGTAGTTCGATTCTGGTTCACTCGGGTTTTAACACTCTCCTTTTGCGCTCTAACTTTTGCCAAGGCTGCCCTTTCTGGGTTTTCAACCTTGCGAGCTCAGTTTTTTTTATTTCAAATTTTCTGTTCTCTAACTTTTGCCTAGGTCACCCTTTCGAGTTTTCGGCCTAGCGAGCCACTCAGGGATAGCATTTCTTCAACTTGTCCATGTTGACTGGTTGGGAGAATTCAAGGCCATCTAAATCCATAAGAACGACAGCTCCACACGACCAAATAGATTTGATGATGTAAGGACCAGTCCAATTAGGTCTGAACTTGCCCTTAGAGTCGTGGATAGGAGCTCGGTTGTCTTTGAGCACCAAATCTCCTTTCAAATTCCTAGACTTAACCTTCTTGTTAAAAGCCTTGGCATTTCTGTGTTGATAACCTTGGACGTGATACAGTGCTTTCAGTCTTCTTTTCGTCGAACATCATGAGTTCCTCAAACCTGCTTTATTGCCAATCTGCTTCTGCTATCTGGCACTCAGCCATAACCCGCAATGACGGAACCTCAACTTCGATTGGCAAAACAACCTCCATCCCATAAACCAAGGAATATGGAGTTGCCCCAGTAGAAGTTCGAATTGATGTCCGATAGCCCCAAAAAGCAAATGGCATCTTATCTGGCCAGTCCCTGTAGGTTTCTACTATCTTCTGCAGAATGTGCTTGATGTTCTTATTGGCGGCCTCAATAGCTCCATTGGTTTGCGGTCGATATGTGGATGACTTATGAAAAGCCACGTTGTATTTCTCCAACAAGTCAATCACTTCCTTTTTGAAGTGGGAACCATTATCCAAAATAATCTCATTTGGGACCCTCTAGCGGCAGATGATGTTGTTCCTGATGAACTTAGCTACATGTGACGCCGTTAACATTACATAGGATTGGGCCTCGACCCACTTTGTAAAGTAGTCTATCGCCACCAGGATATACTCATGCCCGTTCGACGCCTTCGGAGTAACTACCCCAATAACATCAATCCCCCAGACTAAAAATGGTGGTGGCGAAGTCATGTTGTACAGCTTCAACGGCAGGATGTTCATGCGATTGGCATGAATTTGGCATTTGTGGCATCACTGAATGAAGCCAATACAATCCTCCTCCATGGTTGACCAGTAGTAACCTTGTCTGAGAATCTTTCGAGCTAGCATCACTCCACTCATGTGCACTCCGCACTCTCCTCCGTGGATGGCCTCCATCAAGCGCTTTGACTCTTCAGCATCAACACATAGTTTATGCATCCCAAGATGGCCCTGTTTGTACAATTTACCCTCACAGACGATAAACTAAGCAGCCATTCATCGTATTGCCCTCTTATCTTTAGCATTTTCCCCTGGTGGATAAGACTTCTTTTTCAAGAAGTTCCAGACATCATGGTACCAGGGATTCTGATCTTGTATTTCATCTATGGTGACAATCAGCTCGTAGGCAGACAGATACCTCTATTCAATGATGATTGGACGCATCTGGACTCCCAAAGGGATGTCTATCATGGAAGATAGAGTTGATAAAGCATTTGCAAACCTGTGGCTCTCTCTTAACAGATAGGTGAAGGTTAACTTCTCAAACCTAGGAATTAGAATGTCCAGGGTTTGGTGATAGATTTTCATTCTTTCTTCCTTAACCTTCCAGTTTCCCTTCGCCTGAGACACAACCAGGTTCGAGTCCCCAATGACGTCCAACCTTTTTGCCCCTAGTTCCAGGGCGGCTTTCAAGCTAGTGATACATGCCTTGTACTCTGCATCATTGTTTGATACTTTGAACTGGAGTTTGAAAGCTAAAGGTATGTGAGAATTGTCAGCCGCTATCAGCAACACCCCTATCCCATACCCGTACAAGTTAGATGCTCTGTCAAAGTACATAGTCTAAACCTCTTCTTCGAGCTGCAAAATGGCCTTATCCGGGAACAGATACTCTACTGCTTCGCCTCCCTCTACTGGGTGATCAGCTAGGAACTCCGTTACCGCTCTCCCTTTCACAGACTTGCGTGTCATGTACTTCAAATCAAATTCGGAGAGAAGAAGCAACCAACAGGCTAGCCTACCCATAAGTGCTGGTGTCTTGAAGAGATATTTGATGGGATCTAATCTCGAAACTAGAATTACGGAGTGAGCAAACAGGTAGTGCCTCAACTTCCTAGTAACCTATACCAAGGCCAAACAAGCCTTTTCAAGTAGAGTGTAACGGGTCTCATATTCCAGTATTTTCTTGCTCAGGTAGTAGATAGCCTTCTCCACTTTATCCTCAGATTCCTGCGCAAGCAATCAGTCTATTGTTGTGTTAGTTACTGGTAGGTACAAAATCAACGGTTTCTCCGACTCTGGCGGTGACAACACGGGTGGGTTCTGTAGATATTGCTTGATCTATTCAAAAGCAACTTGGCATCGGTCATCCCATTAGAACTTCTTTCCTTTCTTCAAGAGACCAAACAGTGGTTCACAAGTCAAGGTTAATTTTACAATAAACCGCCTTATGAATTGTATTTTACCTAGAAAAGACTCGCACCTCCTTTTCAATCCTTGGTGGTGGCATTTCTAAGATGGCCTTGATTTTGGAAGGATCAACTTCGATGCCCCTCTGTGTAATCAAGAACCCCAGCATTTTCCCTACTGTGGCACCAAAAGTACATTTCTGAGGATTCAGTCACAACCGATACTCTTTGATCCGTTGGAAAAATTTCTTCAAGGCGGTGTAGTGGCCTTCTCTTTCCTTGGACTTGACAATCATGTCATCCATGTACACCTCAACCTCTTTGTGGATCATATCGTGCAAGATTGTAGTTGTAGCCTGTTGATAAGTGGACCCAACATTCTTTAAACCGAACGGCATCACCCTATAACAGTAGGTTCCCCACGGGGTGGTGAAGGTGGTCTTCTCCCTATCCTTGGGTGCCATCAAAATCTGGTTGCACCCGGAAAATCCATCCATGAAGGAAAGTAGCGCATGCCTCACGGTGAAGTCCACCAATTCATCGATATGTGGCAGAGGAAAGTAGTCCTTCGGACTGGCTTTGTTCAGATCTCTGAAGTCCATACATACCCGAATTCTGCCATCTTTCTTCGGCACCAAAACTATGTTGGCCAACCAAGTATGATATTCAGATACTAACAGGAACCCTGCATCAATCTGCTTGGTGACCACTTCCTTGATTTTCAAAGCCCAATCCGAGCGGATTCTCCGAAGCTTCTGCTTGACGGGTCAGGCCTCAGGGTCAAGAGAGATCCGGTGCTGTACAATCGTAGGATCGATTCCAGGCATGTCTTTGTAGGACCACACGAAAACATCTTTGAAATCTTTTAATAAAGCGACTAAGCGCTCGCATTCCTCCGAAGACAATGTGGACCCGATCTGGACCAAACGCGGATCCTTCTCAGTAAATTAAGGTGATTTCATCAACAAATGGTTTTACAAACCTTCCTGCTCTCGATCAATCAAATGTTTCAAAATCGGAGGAATTTCTTCCTCGTCGTTTTCATTAAAGTTTTGAAAGTTCTGGCTAATGCAATAAACGAGCGACATAGAAAAGTACTCAGAAACCATGGTATCAGTCTCATTAACATCTTCCAGTTCATCTGATTCTTCGGTTACAACCGACTCAAAAGAAAATGAAAAAGATGACCTGGACAAGACAACGACATCCGGGTTATCAACCCCAGGAATACCAGACTCTAACTCAGAAGAACTAGAATCTGATTCTGACTCCACAGACTCTGTGGAATCAGATTCTGGTTCACTGCCTGACCTAGAACTGCCAGACAAAAAAGCCTTCCTCATACTACCAAATGAGGGAGGGTGCAATGGACACATCTAGAATGCCAGAAGAAGGGCCCACAGCCGTTTGATCCCCAATCATGGAAACAGAGTAGTCACCCTCCAAGCACTCTGGTGTGATATGAGGATCTGAGAGGAGACAAGCCAACGCTGCTCTTATCTCAAGTTTTGTGCCCTCGGACTCATCCTCTTTGCACTGCTCAGCCTCAGCTGGTAGGCCAGTCTGCTCTTCCGCAACTTCATCCCCTGGCAACTGTAAGTCAAAAAAGATGTCAAAGCCGGGCAAACGCTACTTCTCTGAATTCAGCCATGGCTCTGAAAAGCCGCAAAATGGGAAATCTTCCCCCTCCCAGACAAAGCATCCATTCAGGGTTCCTTGAATAGGTATGTGCACCAACTCGTAGTGCTTCCCGGCTTGCTTAGCCTTGGCTCTTCCAGCCATTTCCCTTCCCTTCCTTGCTCAATCCTCCTTGGTGAGAAAGTAACCTAAATGAAAGGTATAAGGGTTGTGTGGAACTTCGGCCAATGCGGCGACGCCCTTCCGACCACTCATTCCTAATCCCATTCTGGGCATGTGTTGAAGCTTGTTCATGAGATAGACAGATTGCACACTGACATACAGTCCCTCATCAATAGCCAGCATATCTTGTACTACTCGAGCCTCAGCCAAGGTGAATCTCAACAAAAAGACATATTCCACGCCGTGTTCAATTTCCAAGACCGATGTAGAAACCTCTAGCGGTAGATGTATGGAAAAGTTCCCAAAAGCAATTGCTACCCGCTTCCCGTGGGGGTACTTCAGCATCTAATGTAAAGTGGAAGAGACAGCTCTCATCTAGTGCAGCCACGGTCGTCCAAGGAGTAAATTAAAGGTGGCTGGAACATCTAAGACATGAAACTCAATGTCTTGCTATGCCGGGCCAACCTGAGTTTTGATTCGTACAGTCTCCATCACTTCCCAAATGGTGTTATCATAAGCCCAAATCACCTGGGATGTTGATGCGAAATCTGCAGGCTTCAACCCAATATCATATGCCGTTCGCGACGAACATACATTGATTGTAGATCCTGTATCAACCAGGACAACCGGTATCCATTTTTCCTTACACTCCATAGAGATATATAACTGCTTGTTATGCTCAGAGCCCTCAGGCTGCAATTCTTTATCTGTGAAGGTTAAAGTCGGTCAAGCAGCACCTGGGAACACCAATCCCACCAACTGCTCGGGAGTTGTATCGATGGAAAGCTTAGTGTAGACGCGCCCAAACGTCCCAGGAAAATCCCGTTTTGTTCATTGGGCTCACTATAGTTCGGACTCAATGTCACGGTTCTTAATCTGATCTTGCAAAGTGCAATGCGAGATTGATAAATCATCAAAGAGTCCAAATCCGGCAAATCATTTTGAAAAATTAATTTTTGGAAAGACGTACCGAACATGGACTGCTTTGCCAAATACAAAGTCGCCACCTAAATATTTTATTTTTGGGAAATTTAGGAAACCTTGACTCGTTCCTAAGGCCACGTGTCCGTCATCACCAAAGTTGCCTCGGCTCGGGAACTTGGGTACGAGAGGAGAAGGTCATGCAATGAGCACCCCTGCTCGCCCGATCAAAGATCGGCCTTTACTAACATGATATCTTGTTTTTAAAAACACATGTGCTCTTATTCCAGTTATTAACCTAGAATTACTATGTGATGCACACAGCATACAAGTATAGACTGGATCGCCTAAGTTGGAACAAAACATCTCATGTTTGTTTTTGAAAGCGGTTTGCTACTCGCAAGTAGGCTAAAATGCGGATTTTGCCACCCTCAAGTGGGCTTAGAAAAACATGGTGATTTGCCACTCTCAAGTGGGCTTAAAACTCGCAATCAATGAATTGTTCCAATTCAAGTAATCCAACCTTCACCCACATGCATTCAGGTAGTTATATCACATAAGCAGTTAGCCTCATGGCAAGCATGCTATCATGGTGGTCACTCACACACATGCAAGGATGCTAAAGCATAAACACTCACTGAGTACTCCTAGCCAAAACAAAAGCTATGTTAGAAATCAATGCATAATCCTAGCTATGTCAAGAATGCCTAATGCAACACATATAGAATGCAACTAAGATAGGCTCGGCCATTCTAAAATGTCATGTGAAATGCAATTTGATACATGTATTCAAACAAGAATTGAAATACAATTTACTTAGTATGATGCGCCGAGCCTGGTGCATGCAAGAGAGATGAATGGATGCAAACATGCGAGCATAAGGATACTAATTGAAACATGCCCTAAAACTAACCATCGTAAGCGGGTAAATAAAATGGAGAAAGAAATGGGGGTTGGAAGACATGCATCACACACGCGCACACACTTATTTACAACAATTGCGCCCTCTCGACAGAGGGTCCGAATGAATAATACAGAACTAACTAGCTAATCTAAGCTAATCTAATTAAACTAGTTTTTACACAACAGAATGAATAACAAACTACAGGTAATTATTACACAACTCTAACTAATTAACAAATCAGCTAAGTTAGCAATTAAATAAGCATATAAACTACATGATGTAGGCTGCCTCAGCTCTGCTTTGGATGACAAAGGATGCATGCATGCTCGAGTCGCCTTGTTCAGAAATCCCTCGCGATGCCTCGATTTGCCTCTGTTTGCAATTGATCTCAAAAACTTGCACCAAGCTCCAGAGAGATGAAACTCCACCTTGGGAATCTGTAAGGATGCTGCCGACCAGATATTGGCCTTGGAGACCACCTGCCGACCACTTTTTGTGGTGAAAACCAAAAAAAGTGGTTAGCCAGCCACTTTATCTAGTCGGCCGACCAGTTTTTGCTGCTGGTTTCTGGTTTTCTGCAACAGAGGGCAAGAAAGGGGCATGGCAAAGTATTTGCAACACATGTATGCGCGACCACCCTCTCTATCATTACATAAGCTCAAGGGAGTGTAGGTCTCGACCCTCGGGCCACCAATTACGCATCTCGATGCATGTATAGTCAAGAGTGTCGACGACCGGGAATCCAGGTACGTTTCATCACTTCGAGTATGAAACATCCCTCGTTTCCCGTGTTTGGACTAATGCCTATTCCAAACACAATGCAACAAACATGGCATGCACAGTGTGACTCAATCATGCAACTTAATGCAACACAACTTGGACATGCAAGCATGCAAGGGATGATCATGCAAACTAGCATACACGATGCTATGAACTATATGGCATACATAACACTCATGACACTAACATACACAATGCACGTGGTAACCAACATACATAATGCGATGAAAATGGCATGCACAAGTGCGATGATCAATCACATAACAACATGGCATGCTCAATGCTACGAACTATATGGCATACTCAATGCGCAATGGATGTAAACCAAAATGACGAGGCCTCAGCCATGTCCAAATCAGCGGCCATTGATGATGAAATCGAGGCACCAAAACATACACAAACATGTATAATGCAATGGCCCAAGCCTAAGGCACAAAATACAACTCTCCAAGAGCATTGAAAAGATGAAACATGGAGTACAATGGCATGTGTTCCAGCACTAAAATGACATACAAAATGACTTCGAATCATGCAAACAACTCACGTAATGCATGTTGAAAGGCTCAAGCATCGAAAGCTAGTGAAGCATATTACACTAGAGGCATGCAAGGCGATGCTCAAATGACCAAACCAACCCCAAATAGACCCTATGCAGGCCAAAAAAGTAGCAAAAATGAGTTGGAATGATGGCTTGAAAGGCACAAAAATGAGGCTCATGCAATGGCTCACAAATAGGGCATAAAATCACAACTCTAAAGAGCACTTGAAGAGTGAAAAATATGGAAGTGTGGCACCCCTACATGTTCTGAAATAACATTCCCAATGATGCCAAAACATGCAAATATCTCAAGTTAAGCATGCAAGAGACCTCAAAACTCAAAGCTAGTCAAGGATATTACACAACAAGCATGCACGGCGAGCATCATTCAACCGAGAGGCCTCAAAACAGAGCTAAGGCAGCTCAAAATATGAACAAAACCATGTTAGAGCAAAGCCAAAATGTGCTAGAATAAAGAGCCAAAACATCATGCGAACCAAGCTAGTAAACAAGATTTACACTACAAGCATATGGAACATGTGAGAGGTTACCAAACCAGCCAAAAACAGAGCCATGACATGTCAAATTATGACCAAAAACCCACTGAAATGGAGCTAAAACATGCTAGATTGACATGCTACCTTGATGAGCCATAAATGGGAATACACTACACATATGAGAAGCATGCCAAGGGTGACCAAACCAACCATGGATACAGTCTAGGAAGGCCCTAAAAGTCACCAAAAAATGCCTGAACCAAGTCTTGAAAGTATGAAAATGCATGCTCCTTTGATAGGCCAAAAATGCAAGTAAACAAGACAAAAAGAGAGAGGGTCACCCCTCTTTGATTTTGGACCTCAAAACCACATGCCAACCACTAAAAATACACTGGATTTCAATGGCTAAAAGGCCAAGCAAGGATTAGCTCAAAGGCCCTAAGGCATGGCACAAAACAAGGCTAAACAAAGCATGCAAGAGGGTAGAAGACCCTCAACACCCAAGAGGCCTTAAACAAACATCACAAGCACCTTAAAACAAGACTTTTTTCAGTTGAAAGAAAATCCCAAATAAGCATGAAAATATGGCTAAGAGAATGATCAAGACAAAGCTTAAAAGGGGAGAAAAGAGGTTACCCTTGAAGCACTGCAACAACAGCTTCTTTCTCAGCCAAAAACCAGCTTTTCAACCTCCAAAAAGGTCCTCCAAGAACCTTAGTTCAATGGTGGGGTGTATGGTTAAGAGTTGTGGTGTAAAGGTGAAGAATGACACACACTTTAGGCACCAAATATAGAGATATAGATGGAGATACACACTTGTGCCTTAGGCAAAATTCAAAACCTCTGGAATTGAGAGGGAGGCTCTCTCTTATAGAAAAAAAAGTTAAAGCTTCTTAGAGAAGCTAAAATTTGGATGCAATCCCTCCATACACGTGTATGGAGGATACAGTCTGTGCCCTCCAGCTGGCACAGCTGGCATCTACACAGTCTGCAAAACAGAAAGAAAGTTGCCGACCAGAAAAGGTGGTCGGCTTGCTACTTTTAGTGGTCAGCCGACCACCCAAAGTGGTCTCCCAGGTAAAAAAGTGGTCGGCAGGGGGAATTGGTGGTATCCACACTGAAAGCAAGCCAATGGTGGGGTGGGAAACCAAAAAATGTGGCCCACATACTAAGAAAACCAGTTTCCCGACCAGAAAATCGGCTGGCGGGGAGAAAAGTGGTCTCTAAGGATAAAATCTGGTCTCCCACCCTTGTACCACTTCCCAAACAAGGAAATTAAGGTTTTTACCCAAGACAAACCAAAACGGATGCAAGACAAGGGTTTAGGAGGCAAGACGCGCGGCCGGGAGCCCCGAAAACCAACTGCCGAGCATTAAGAGTGGCGTACGACCACAAAAGTGGTCTCCCGGACGACAGTGTCCCTCTAGATAGAGGACACAAGGTGTGTTCCAAAAACCATGCCAAACAGAGAATGTTAAGCGGTCCCGAGCCGAGGCGCACGGCCGACGGCTTCGAAAACTGGAAACTAGTCTCCAAATGGGAACAGTGGCCTATGACCATGAAAAGTAGCCTACGACCACTGAGAGATGGTCTACAAGACCTCTCTCTCCCTCTGGGAAGAGAAAACAAGACTTGGTCCACAGACCGAGTGAAAGTACAAAGGGTCCCGAGGTTCGGAGGCGAGGCTCTCAGCCAAGAACTTCGAAACCTCGAAATGAGCACAACATGCGCAATCACCAAGCGCTCAATCGATGACATCTGAGTCTTAAGGTCGGCCAAAAATGGGGTGTCTACACTTAGCCTTCTCCATTGCAGATAGGACGGCCTGTCTATGAACCCGCGAAGCCATAAGCAGTCCCCAGATGGAGATGTCTGCTTGAATTTTCTTCAGCTGCATTAGTACAGCTTCCTCCTCTAGCAATTTATCTTTCTGTCTCTCTACTTCCTTGTCTTTCCCGAACGCCTCTAGCTGGTCCAAATGTTGGGGCTTGAAGTACGGCCCACTCCAGGTCATTTGGTCGACCTCCTCGGTGTACCAGGTGTCATCTGGTTGATTCTGCTCCCAGTTCTCATCAGTATTGGCAAGATGCAAATCATTGTCTTCCCACCACATCCCCTCAGCAACCGACAGACAACTGTCTGGTTCTGCTGTAACTGTTTCCGTGTTCACAACACATTCTATCCCCATAGGACCCTTGGCTTTTCTAGCCCTGTCATCATTCTCGATTCTCTCTTGCTCAAACCACTTCAGCACGGCTTCCTGTTCCGTGTCAGCTGTTGTAGACACCCCATTTTTGACTGTCCTCAAGACTTGGACGTCACCATTTGAACACTCGGTGATCATCCATGTTCGTGTTCATTTTGAGTTCTCGGAGGTCTCGGCTGTGCGCCTCGCCTCAAGACCTCTCAACTTGACTGTTTTGTGCTTGGTTGTGGGCCAAGCATTTGTGTTTCTATTTTGAGGGAAGAGGGTGGCTTGTTTTCTATTTCCTGAACCCACTGGCCATGGTCTGAGGTCACCGGCCATGTTTTATTGATACCGGCCAATAGTTTTGGCCGATCGACACTATAGTTGGTCGGCCAGCCATTGATTTGGTCGATCGGCCACCTTTTCTAGCTGAGACCTTTCTTTGCCTTTTACAGGCATTGTGCATGCCAGCTGGTGAGCACGAATCCTGCCCTCCATACACGTGTATGAAGGGATTACATCCTTACACTTAGCTTCCTTTGGAAGGTTGGATTTGCATTGCCTATAAGAGGAGGGCCTCCCCTCCCTTTCCAGGGGTTGAACAATCTAAGATATAAGATATATATATCCCTCTCTCTCTATATCTCCCTCTCTCTCTATATTTGTATGTGTAGTAGTGTTCTAAAGGGTGCTTTTGTTCATATTTTTGCACTAAGGCACCTAGTATTACACCATACTTTGATTACTGAGGTGTTGATAGGTTGATTTCAGAGTTTTTTGAGTTGGTTTTGATCAGAAGGAAGTGATGGAGTTGATGTTCTTGAAGTGTTCTTCAAGGGTGAGAACTACCCTTTTTATTCCCCATTTTTCCTTGAGCTTTTAGCCTATCTTGCATGCTGCTTTAAGCTTAGTGTATAACTAATAAAAGTTCTGTATTTTCATGCTTAACGTGTTTGTTTAAGGTTACTTTTGGGTTGGGGGTTGTCTACCCCCTCTTAGGCCTTGTTTGGCCTCTTTTTGTGACCTTCTTCTTGAGCTTTGGAACCCTTTTATTTCAACCTTCTCACCACTGAAATCCAGAGGATTTTCAATGGTGGAGAAGTGGTTTTGAGGTCTTGTATAAGGGAGGGACACCCCTCTCCCCTTGTGACTCATTTGCTTGCATTTAGGGCTCATAAAGGTAGCATGTTTGCATAGCTTTATTTGGCTCCATTTCAGAGGGTATTTGGAGTTAGTTTATCATGTTAGACCTCTGTTTCATAGTGGTTCGATGGCCTATTGTATGCATCATGCACTTGCTTTGTAATCCCCTCTATTGTCATAACATGTACCATGTATTTAGACCATCATGCTTGCATGTTTTAGCTTGACTTCATGAAGCTTTTAGCCATGCTATAACATGTTTAAGCTCTGTTTGGTGTTGATTCAGTCATGTTTGCCATGTTTTGTATAGCCACCTTGTATCCTAGCTTATTAGCCTTGAGTGTACGAGTCATGAGCATGCTTTATGTGGGTTATTTCAGTGATTTGGAATCACTTATCATGCCATTTCAGCCCATGCTCCATGCTTGTATGCTTGCATTTACCATCCTTTCAATGCCTTGAAGAGTTGTTCTTTTGTGCCTTAAAGTAGGTCATTGTGCATGCCTCTCTGTTTAAGTCCTTGGGCTACCATATCAGTGGGTTTTGGGGCTCCTTTTGGCACATTATAACTCTAATTTTCCTTGATTAAGTCATGCTATACTTGGTTGTAATGAGTGTAGTGCAATTCCCTCTTTTGGCCTTATGTATGCTTTGTTTTTGTACTCGCCTTTCTTAGCATGTTTTGGCCTTATTCCATGCCTGCTCTAGCCTTATTTTGGTCTGCCCTAAGACTATTTTAAGTCATCTTGGCTCTTTGGGGCTTGGTTGGTATGGCCATGGTTTGAACCCCTTTGTTAGTCTTAAGTTTTTGGCTTTGTTGCATGCCTTACTTGCATGGCTTGGTTGATTTGGCATCATCCTTTACACATTTTCAAAGCTTGTCATGTTTGAGATTTGTCCATGTATGTCTCTTCTTAATGTGCTTGAGAGTCGACTCTTTTCATGCCTAAGTGTTGGGCTTTCACATGTGCACGTTTGGGTGTGTTTTGTCCATCATTTCTTGGCACTTTGGCCACTGTTTTGGACACGACTGAGGCCTATTCATCCTTAGTGTAAGTCTATGGATCATGCATTTATGTATTTTTGCAGGCTTACCGCATTGCATGTTGTCGCATCCTTGTGGTTGGTATCATTGTTGCATGCCTATGACTTTGTGTACTCCCATATCTGGGTTGCATTGCAGTATTGCATACTTGCTACACTGCCATGACGTTTGCGTGATAGGTTGCATCACTTTGTATTTGACATACTCATGTTGCATTGCCTTACATTCCCATGTTGCATTGCATTGGTTACATGCTTTGCATTGTATCTAGCATACATACATTGCATTTTGTTTGGTTTGGGGTGTCAAACCAAACATGAGGAATGAGGGACGTTCGTACTTGAAGTGACGAAACGCACCTCAATCCTCGGTCGCCAACACTCTTGATTCAACATGATAGAGTGTGTAGCATTCATTTGTTTTGTTGCATTCATTCATATTGATTTGCACGTTTGACACCTTTGGCCATCATGCATCGAAATGCGTAATTGGTGGCCCGAGGGTTGGGAGCCACACTCCCTTGAGTTCTTAATATGATAGGGAGGGTGGTCGTGCATACATTTTGCTTGTAAATTCCATGCCATGCACTGTCTGTCCTCTGTTGCAGCAAAACCAGTGTTCTGCAGGAAGAAATGGCTAGTTGGCCACTTTCAGTGCCGGCCGACTAAAAATATCCAACCGATGGCCCCATCTTTGGTCGTTGACCATCCTTCGGTGGCCAGTTTTCCTATCTCTTCGCTGCTGATCTCCCACAGTGCTTAGGGAGTGGTTCAGAAGCAGCCTTGGGACTTGTGCAGCTTTCAGAGGCATGAATGCAAACAGATGCAACAGTTGGCATGGCAACGGGTTTCCGAGCGAGGTGAATCGAGCATACATCATCCAATCATTTCGAGGCGGAGCTGCGGCGGCCTCTTTAATTTCGTACATAGATTGTTTTGTAGTTAATTTGTTAATTAATTAAGGGTTTTGTAATATTTAATTGGTTAGGGTAGTTGATCAATTAGTCAATTTGTATTATTCATTCGGACCCTCTGAGAGAGGGCAATGTTGTAATAAGTGTGCATGTGTGTGATGCATGTCTTCCAACCCCACGTCTTTCTCCCTTTTATTTACCAGCTTATGATGGTTAGTTTTAGGGCATGTTTCAATTAGCATCCTTATGCTCGCATGATTGCATCCATTCATCTGTCTTGCATGCACCGGGCTCGGCGCATCATACTAACTGTATTGTATTTCAATTCCAAGTTGAATACATGTTATCTGTAGCATCTCATATGCCATCTTAGAATAGCCGATCCTATCTTAGTTGCATCTTGCATGCGTTGAATTAGGCATCTCAACATAATTAGGATTCATGCATGTTTTCTAATTAGCTTCTTTTTTTGGCTCGGAGTACTCAGGTAAGTGTTTATGCTTTAGCATCCTTGCATGCATGTGAGTGACTGCCATGACAGCATGCTTACCATGAGGCTATGTGCTTATGTAATATAACTGCCTGAATACCTGTGGATGGAGGTTGGGTTACTTGAGATGGAATAATTCGTTGAAACCTGTGTTTTAGCCTACTTGCGAGTAGCAAACTTCAATCCATTTTCAAAATAAATGGATATGCGATGCTTTGTTCTAAATCAGGCGATCCAGTCTATACTTGTATGCTGCGCGCATCACATAGTAATTCTAGGCTAATAAACTGGAATAAGAGCATATAATGTTTTCAAAACTCGATATCATGTTTAGTAGTAGCCGATCTTTGATCGGGCGAGCGGGGGTGCTCATAGCTAACCTTCCCCAATTGTACCCAAGTTCCCGAGCCGAGGCAACTTTGGTGATGACAGACACGTGGCCTTAGGCACGAGTCAGGGTTTCCTAAATTCTCCCAAAATAAAATATTTAGGTGGCGACTCTGCATCTGGCAAAGCAGTCCATGTTTGGCACTTCTTTCTAAAAATCAGTTTTTCAAAACAATTTGTCAGACTTGGACTCTTTGGTGATTTATCAATCTCGTATTGCACTTTGCGAGATCAGATTAAGAACCGTGACATTGAGTCCGAACTGTAGTGAGCCCCAATAAACAAAACGGGATTCCTCCCGGGACGTTCAGGGACGTCTATAGTTTCTGGCGACTCCGCTGGGGAGTTGGAGAACTTGACTCGAACTCATGATTTCTTGTTTTCATTGCACTTATGTATTTCTTTGTATTGCATTTGCATTGGTGCGCCTAGGACACCGTGTTTGCCATCTGCTATTCCTGAACGGTTTGCCAGAGGTTTGCTTTGAGAAACGTGTCAAAAGGCTGATTGGTTACGGGCTCTGCCACGATGGGAACACAAACCCCGATTTTTACCGGGGCACCCCTTTTGACCATTCGACCTAGTGCATATTCGGAATCCGTAGTGACCATTCCAAGTTAGGATAGGTTGCTTACCCGATTGTAGGTTGTTTGAAACCGCTGCGTGCGTAGTGAAACCCTAGCTCCTGACAAAATAGGACAGGGAAACCCTACCCCTCCATAGAGGAGTTTTGGCTCTTATTTGCTTGATTATGTGCTTTTAGAGTTGGCCTCTACAGGAATGCATGTATCAATTTGCAAGTGTGGGCATCAGGCCTGCGGGCACCAGTGGTTTGAGAATCAGTTATCTGTGGGTATCAGATTCAGATTTGGGGGCAGTAATTTGGGAATAATGATCAGTGTCTGAGAACAGTGTATTCAGCTTATCAACTGTGTGTTGTGTGTTTATTTATGTTGTTATGCTGTCCATTTGTCTGGTTGTTTATTTCCTCATTATTGCTTTATTTATCTTTTTGCTAGGGGTAGTTTAGCACAATTGCTTCCAACCAAGCAGATATTCCCCAAGCACTCTGGACTAGAGGTTGTCGACTCCATGGATCTGAGGATCTAGTAGACGGACAACCAGTGTTCCACTTATTACCCTCGGTTACTAGACGGAGGCGGTGAAGCGAAGGATATCGATTGATGATCGATTCGAGGCCTTGTCTACCCCACCGGTCTGATGGGGATTAGAGTCTTGTTTCTCCCGTAGAGAGGGAACATATACCGGATATTCAGCTAGATCAGCAAAACATGGCAGGGATGGAGGAAATGGTGCGTCAACTCCAAGAAAGTATGAAAATCATTCAACAAGACGCTGTTCGCCAAGCGGAATTTGCCAAATAGCAGGCCGAGGTGATGGCCCAGCAGGCAGAGCTAATCACCAGACTCCAGCAGCAAACAGGGGCATCCGCTTCACACCAAGCTCCTCCTCCACCAAGGGTCCCACTACCTAGGGAGACACCAAATGTCCAGAATATCCAGGAGGATACAGACATCCCAACAGGGCCGACTCCGCCCCCGATTCTACCTTAACTATCCAAGGCATCTACGCCTATCAATCAACCGGACTCTCCCTTTGAGTTCGAGGTGGACCCTACAGCGTTGAAGTTGAGCAAGCTTGAAAAGTTGTTCAAGAAATCCCAAGCGGTAAAGTCCATCCCAGACATTGAGGACGGGTATACCGACGCGGCTGTGACACTACCAGATCGGTTCAAGATGCCACAAATCGACCACTTTGACGGGTCCAGGGATCCCATGGTGCATCTACATTTGTTTTCGGACATACTAAGGCCGATGGGCCTCACCAGACTACAGAAGCTTTCATTGTTTGGCCGGACCTTGTCGGGTGTGGCGGCCATCTGGTACGCAAAATTGGAAGATGATGTCAAGCGGAACAGGGATGAGATGGATGAGATGGCCGAGGCTTTCATTGCACAGTACTCCTATAACACGCAAATCGAGATTACAACCTGTGATCTCGAGACAACAAGGCAGAAGCCTAAGGATAGTTTCTCTAAATTTGTAACCCGCTGGAGGGCCAAGGCCTCAATGATGACCATAAGGCCGACGGATAAGGATCAAATACGGATGTTTGTGCGCAACCTCCAACCCAAACTGATGCAGAAAATGATCGTGCTTCCCTTCCCTACCTTTTCAAATTTACATGAGATGGGGGTACAAATTGAGGATGCTATGAAACAAGGTCTGATTGACCAAGACAGAGAGCAATCTAGAAGAACCTTCAACCGCAACACCAATACAGGCACAAGCAATGCATAGCTGCGAGCTTGAGTAAGCATGGTCACCACCACTCCCAAGAACTCCTTGACTCGCCATTCACCTAAGTGCGTCCGGTAGTAGTTATAAACACGGATACCCACCCAAAAACCAAAAGAACTTTCACTCCACTATACATGTCCTTGTCCAAGGCTTTAGGAGTTTTGATCAGGAAAGGGCATTTGAAGCCCCTAGAGCCACGGCCATTACTAGAAAAACTTCCCCCCTCCCATAATCCAGTTAAATACTACACCTTTCACCAACAGGACAGTCATGACACCGACCAATGCTTCCGATTACGTCATGAGATTCAAGATCTCATTGATAATAGGGTGATTATGCCTCCAGAGAAACCCAATGTCACAACTAACCCTCTCCCACCACACAACCAAGCTTCACCTCCCAAATGCATCAACTTTATCCAGACCGGGGTCATGTCATACGACCCCAGCATATATATCACCCCATCTCACCTACCCAAGCCGGAGGTGTTCCTTCCCGACAGCACTAACTTGTACATGTTGGACATCTCCCGAACCCAATCCGAACCAATGGTGGTGGTTGTCGAAGACAGAATAGGGATGATTTCAGAAGAAAGTGGTATAGTGGATTCAGGGACTAAGGAATTGGGGAGCTTTGCTGAGGAGGTGTACAATCCGAGTGGCTACATTGCGTCAGCGGGTCAGATTAGGCCAAATGTGGAATTACTGGTGGGGGCAGAAATTTGTGTACTACGGGAAGATGGACTTGATCAGAGGCAGGATGACTTGCCAGTCCTAGTAGGGGACGTTTCTGACCTTCAGATTTTCAACGAATAAGAGCCGGGGGACGTGACAATCAACTAGTTCGATTTTGAGGAGTCAGCAGAGGTCACAGGGTGGCTTGACGACCAACCAAATATTGTTGAAGAATCTCAGCTAGAAAGGGGCCCGTCAGGGGCAAGGACATCAATTGTGGCTGGAAAGGTCAGGGATCAGAATACATGGCCGAGGAGCGCCAGTGCCAAGAATTTCACTCAGGATCTGGGCATTTTGAATACAAGAGATGTTAAAAAACAGATTGCATTGACGCAGCTTGAACAGGAAGGAATTGAAGACTCTGAGAGAGCCAGAAAATCCAAGGCCCCTGTGGGAATTGAAAGTGCTGTGGGCACAAGAACAGAGGGTGCTGCGAGCATATAGACAGAAGGTACCATGAGTACAAAGACAATGGTAATGGAGCCGGACAAGTGTCTGTCGGCTGCCGATGGAATGTGGTGGGAGGACGATGATCTATGTCTTGCCCATACAGATAAGGATTGGGGGAGTAATCAACCGGACAATACCTAGTACATTGGCAAAGTTGATCATATGACTAAGAGCGGGCGGTATTTCAAGTCCCCACACCTAGACCAACCAGAGGCGTCCAAGAAGGACAAGGAGTCGGAGAAGCAAAAAGAGAAGCTACTTGAAGAAGAGGCCGTGCTGAGACAGTTGAAAAAGATACAAGCAGAAATCTTCATCTAAGGATTGCTTATGGCTCCATGTGTTCATAAACAAGTTGTTCTATCGGCAATGGACAAGGCCAAGCTCTCAATAGACACCACACCTAAACAGCTGGTGGGTTTGGTTTTTCTGGGAGGAGGTTTCCCGGCGTTGACTTTTTCTGACAAGGAACTACCGCTTGAGGGCTCGGATCATAACAAACCACTCTACATCTCTGTGGAATGTAGAAGCAAATGGATACCGGTGGTTCTTGTCAACACGAGATCCGCTATTAACGTATGCCCGTCAAGGATGGCATATGCAATCGGGTTAAAGCCTGCGGACTTCGTGCCAACAACCCAAGTGATAAGGGCAGATGATAACATGAGCAGAGAGGTGATGGGGACCGTGAAAATTCAGACCCAGGTTGGTCCAGGACAACACGAGATTGACTTTCATGTCCTGGACGTTCCCGCAACCTTCAATCTACTTTTGGGGCGACCGTGGTTGCACCAGGTAAAGGCAGTTTCTTCCACCTTGCACCATATGTTGAAATACCCTCACGGGAAGGGGGTAGCTATAGTTTTTGGAAATTCATCAACCCACTCGCCCCCGGAGGTGTCTACACCAGTCTTAGAAATCGAGCACGGCACAGAGGATGTGTTCTTATCGTGGTTTACTCTGGCTGAGACCCGAGTCGTACAGAACATCTTGGCTGTTGATGAGGGTTTGTATGTTAGCGCTCAATCAATGTACCTTATGAACAAGCTTCAACACATCCCCGGGATGGGATTGGGGAAGAGTGGCCAGAAGGGCATCGCAGTATCGGTCGAAATGCCGCACAACCCGTATACTTTTGGCTTGGGCTATCTGCCCACCAAAGAGGATTGGGTGAGGAAAGGCAAGGAGATGGCCGGGAGAGCCAGAGCAAAGAAGGCGGGGAAGCCTTTTGAGTTGATACACTGACCCATCCAGGGTACCCTAAATGAACGCTTTGTCCTGGATGGGGAGGACTTTCCATTTTGTGGCTTCCCAGAGCCATGGTTGAATGCGGAGAGGAAGTGCGTGCCAGGTTTTGAGATCTTCTTCAACCTGCAGTTATCCGGGGATAATGTTGCCGAGGAGCAGACAGACCCATCAACTGAGGTTGAGTAGATTGAAAAAGTGGATTCTGAGAGCATCGAAATTGAAATGGGGGTAGCGCTGGCTTATCTACTTTCAGATCCTCCGATCGTACAGAAGTGCTTGGGGGATAACTTCTAGGTGTTCATGATTGGGAATGAAACGGCTGTGAGCCCACCGTCATGCATTTTGGATGCATCCATCGCACCCTCTCTCATCTGGCAATACGAGGAGGGATTTTTGTCAAGTAGCACCGGGTCAGGTAGTGAGCCGGAATTTGATTCCACCGAGTCTATAGAGTCGGAATCAGGTTCCAGCTCATCGGAGTCTGAGTCCGGTAATCTTGGGGGTGATAACCCGGATACCACAGTCCTGTCTAGGTTGTCTTTTTCTTTCTCTTTTGAGTCTGTTGTAACAAAAGAATCAGACAATTTGGATGTGCTTAATGAGAATGGAATGGATGTGGTTTCCGAGTACTTTTCTGTGCCCTTGATTTATTGTATTAATTAGGACTTTCAAAATTTTGATGAAAACGACGAGAAAGAAATTCCCCCAGTTTTGCAACGCTTAATTGATCAAGAGCAGAAAAGATTTTTTAAACCTTTAGTTGATGAAATCACTACTGTTAATGTTGGTACTGAGGAGGACTCGTAGCTGGTCTAGATCGGGTCCACGTTGTCTTCGGAGGAGCGCGAGCGCTTAGTCGCTTTATTAAAAGATTTCAAAGATGTTTTCGCATGGTCCTACGAAAACATGTTTGGAATCGATCTGAATTGTCTGACCGGATCCCTCTTGACCCGAGGCGGCAGACCGTTAAGCGAAACTCGGGAGGATGCGGACTAGGCCCTTAAGATTAAAGAAGAGGTTACCAAGCAAATTGACACAGGGTTCCTGCTGGTATCTAAATAACCAACTTGGTTGGCCAACATTGTTCCGATGCCAAAGAAGGATGGCAGGATCCGGGTATGCGTGGATTTCAGGGATTTGAACAGAGCCAGTCCGAATGACGACTTTCCCTTGCTGCATATTGATGAGTTAGTGGACTTCACAGCGGGGCATGCTTTGCTTTCATTCATGGATGGATTCTCGGGCTACAATCAAATAGTAATGGCACTTGAAGACCGGGAGAAGACTGCTTTCACCACCCCGTGGGGGACTTACTGTTACAGGGTGATGCCATTTGGGTTGAAGAATGCTGGAGCTACATATCAACGGGCCGCAACCACAATATTGCATGACATGATCCACAAAGAGGTTGAGGTGTACGTGGACGACATGATTGTCAAGTCCAAAGAAAGAGAGGGCCACTACACCGCCTTGCAAAAGTTCTTCCAAAGGATCAGAGAATTTTGGTTATGGCTGAATCCTCAGAAGTGTACATTGATTATTCTGATACAAGAGGGAAAATGTTACGATTACGAGAGAGGTATCGAAGTCAACCCTTCCAAAATCAAGGCCATCTTAGAAATGCCACCACCAAAGACTGAAAATGAGGTGCGAGGCTTTCTGGGTAAAGTGTAATTCATAAGACGGTTTATCTCAAAATTAACCTTGACTTGTGAACCACTTTTTGGTCTCCTTAAGAAAGGAAAGAAGTTCTAATGGGATGGCTGATGCCAAGCTGCTTTTGAACAGATCAAGGAATACTTACAGAACCCACCTGTGTTGTCACCGCCTGAGCCGGGGAAACCGTCGATTTTGTACCTTTCAATGACTGAAACTATGATGGGCTGCATGCTTGTGCAGGAATAAGAGGATAAAGTGGAGAAAGCTATCTACTATCTGAGCAAGAAGATGTTGGATTACGAGACCCGCTACACTCCACTCGAGAAGGCTTGTTTGGCCGTGGTATGGGCTACCAGGAAGCTGCGGCACTACCTGTTAGCTCACTCCGTAATGTTGGTTTCAAGATTAGATCCCATCAAATATCTCTTCGAGAAATCGGCACTTACGAGTAGGCTAGCTCGTTGGTTGCTTCTGCTTTCCGAATTCGATCTGAAGTATGTGACACGCAAGTCAGTAAAGGGGAGAGCAGTAGCGGAGTTCCTAGCCGATCACCTAGTTGGAGGGAATGAAGCAGTTGAGTACTTATTCCCAGATAAGGCTATTTTGTATATCAACGATGAGTTTTCAACGATGTATTTTGACGGAGCGTCAAACTAGTATGGGTATGGGATAGGGGTGTTGCTGATAGCACCTGACAAGTCTCGTATCCCTCTAGCATTTAAACTTCGGTTCAAGGTCTCGAACAACGAAGCAGAGTATGAAGCATATGCATTGCTGGTTTAGAAACTGCCCTAGAACTAGGGGCAAAACGGTTGGACGTCATCGGGGACTCGAACCTTGTTATATCTCAAGCAAAAGGAGATTGGAAAGTCAAAGAAGAAAAGATGATAATGTATCACCAGACCTTGGACTTGTTAATTCCTCAGTTTGAGAAACTAAACTTTGCTCATCTGTTAAGAGAGAACAACAGGTTCGCAGATCCACTAGCAACTCTATCTTCCATGATAGACATCCCTTTCATAGTCCGGATGCGTCTGATCATCATTGACTAGGAATTTGCGCCAGCCTATGAGTCGATTGCTGCTATAGATGAGGTTCAAGATGAGAACCCCTGGTATTACGATGTCTGGAACTTCTTGGAGAAGGAAGCATATCCACTTGGGATAAATGCCAAGGATAAAAGGGCAATCAGAAGAATGGTCATTCAGTTCATCATTTGCGGGGGTAAATTATACAAGAGAGGTCATCTGGGAATGCATAAGTTGTGCGTTGATGCCAAAGAGTCGAAGCGCCTAATGGAGGCCATCCATGGAGGAGAATGCAGAGCGCACATGAACGAGGTGATGCTAGCCCGAAAGATCATCAGATAGGGTTACTACTAGTCCACCATGGAGGAGGATTGTATCAGCTTTGTTCGGCGATGCCACAAATGTCAGATCCATGCAAACCGCATGAACATCCTACCGTCAAAGCTATATACTATGACCTCGCCATGGCCATTTTCAGTTTGGGGAATCGATGTGATCGGGGCTGTCACCCGGAAGGGCTCCAATGGGCATGAGTTCATTCTGGTCGCGATAGACTATTTCACAAAGTGGGTTGAGGCCCAATCTTATGCGGTGTTGAAAGCTTCACATGTCGCGACGTTCATCAGAAACAACATCATCTATCGCTACGGGGTCCCAAACGAGATTATTTCAGATAATGGTTCCCACTTCAAGAAAGAAGTGAATGACTTGTTGGAAAAATACAACGTGGCTTTTCATAAATCATCCACATATCGGCCATAGACCAACGGAGCAGTTGAGGCCACCAACAAGAATATCAAACACATACTGTAGAAGATGGTGGAAACCTACCGAGACTGGCCAGGTAAGTTGCCATTTGCTCTTTGGGGCTACCGGACTTCAATTAGAACTTCTACTGGGGCGACTCCGTATTCATTAGTTTATGGGATGGAGGCCGTTCTACCTATTGAAATTGAGGTTCCGTCGTTGACAGTGTTGGCTGAGTGTCAAATAGCCGAAATAGATTGGTAACAGAGTAGATTCGAGGAGCTCATGCTCTTTGACGAGCGCAGACTGAAAGCACTGTACCATGTTCAAGGTTATCAGCGCAGAATTGCCAGGGCTTTCAACAAGAAGGTTAAGTCCCGGAATTTGAAAGAAGGAGATTTGGTGCTCAAAGACAACCGAGCTCCCATCTACGATCTTAGGGGCAAGTTTAGACCCAATTGGACTGGTCCTTACATCATCAAGTCTATCTCGTGGGGTGGGTAATGGATTACGATGGACCTAGATGGCCTAGAGTTCTCACAGCCGATCAACATGGACAAGTTGAAGAAATATTACCCGTGAGTGGCTCACTAGGCCGAAAACCCGAAAGGGCGACCTAGCCAAAAGTTAAAGCACAAAAAATTTGAAATTACAAAAACTGAGCTCGCACGGTTGAAAACCCGTAAAGGGCGGCCTTGGCAAAAGTTAGAGCGTAAAAAGTGAGGGTTAATACACGAGTGAACCTTAGCTGAATGACATAAGGCTTGATTCCCATCTTTGGGATACGTAAGCAACTTTATCCTGAAGTCCAAGCATAAACTTTTCCCCGATCAACTTTGTCCATTTGATCATCTCTGTCATCTTTGTCTATTCAGCATTCAAGAGTTCGGTTGTGATCTCCGGTGGAGTGCTACTCAGACTAGGGGCAACTTTCCAGTTGCTGGAATCCGGGGTTGTGCATCTCAGTGACAAATCTCAGGCGTGTCCAGTTCTGATCCATGTCAAAAATAGTTTTGAAAAGTTTTAATAGAAGTTGATTTTGTTCAAATTAATCTTTTTACAACTTAGACCATTTTTGGACCAAAGCGGAAAATTTTCAGTACCCACAACCTTCAATTTTATTGATTTCAATACAGAGTCCTCCTGCACTTGCATACAAATTGAAGTTGCTTTTGGTTACATTCATAAAGAAAAACTTGAAAGTACTGATTAAAGCGAATAAATCAAGGGCATAGTCAGGTGTTCCCGCGTCCCCTCCCAGAGCTGGTCAATGCTTCTGATGCCAAGCCAGGCCCAATCTACGCCTCTTCATTGAGCCAATCCATGCACTCATCAGACAAAGTGCAACTGAAGGTGGGAGTGGGGGCTAGGAGCTCTCTAGTCCTCCATGCTGTGGCATACCGAGCAAGCTACACGCCTCGGACCGGAAACGCAACTGGGTATTCTATCCCCTCTGCCAGGCAAATCTGATCATGGCCAAACTGGTGCTAGAACTGGAAAGGAAAGTAGAACACGCAATGTGTCAAGCCAATCAACTGAATCCCAGGCTGTCAGGACATGCTATAGCTCATTACCGTTAGATTGAGTCAAGGACAGTGCCAAACAATGCAGTCTGGGGACAAATTGCACATCCAGTCAAACCACCATCGCTCATCAAAGGCATCAACTAGGCGACGTCGGAAGAAGTAGCTGCGAGCTGAGTATGCTGGACAAGAGTCCACAACCTGCAACTTATCCATCAACCATTCCTGGGGAGGGATGAAAAATGAGAGAATAGAGAGATGTACGATGAAAGAAAAGTGAGAAAAGGGCTTTGTGAGAAAAACCGAGCTTGAGGGCCGAGTGATGTGAGCAATATATATGTGAGATAGGGTAGGAAACATTACTTGTAGCAGTAGCGGACTCCCCGCAAATCTGGTCGTCTCTCGGCGATAAAAAGCATCCAAGCCCATCAATGTCTCGACTAATGACATGGCAATGCAGCTTTTGCCCTCCCTTAAGCCTTGGGCAACCTCGATCAACCGAACACTAGATCCTCCGGAGCCTGAGGTAAACAAGAAGTGAGATAGCATGCACAAACAAAGGGCATGTCGCCGAAAGCCTTCCCAATGATGGTCACCGCGGTCACCAGCATCGGAAAACTGACAAATCAAACTCAGAATATCCAATTCTCCGTCGTGGACTAGAGATCGAGCGTTATGCATAGTGAACCCACACATTTGTCCTAAGGCTTGGGCGTGGCCAAAGCGAAACTGGGGCAAGATTTCCTCATTGCGCTCAGACTCCATCAAAGCCTAGAAATCTTCGAAAGTAGGACACACCTCTTGCCCACCAAAGCTAAAGACGTGTGTTATCAGATTCTAGAACCTTGCCGCGGCATGTAGAAACGGAAAATGCAGTGAGGTGCGACTCAACGTGAATAGTGCATTTATGCCAAAACCTCAGAAATTTAGCTTTTCCGAGCCATCCAAGTTGGCAATCAAATTTGTGAGATTTTGGGCAAGAAACTCTTCCATTTGGTGCCAACTAGTATTGAAGTGAGGAAAACCACGAAGCTGGGGATTTTGTAGAAGATAAGATGTGAGTGGAAGACAGGTGGCAGCATTCTGGTGGTCCTTGCCATTTTTGGCCGGTCGGCCAAAGATAATGCCGGTCGACCATCACTTGGCCAGTCGGCTGGTAAGTATGGCCGATGGCCATTTGTTGTGGCTGATGGCCTCCTCCTTTGGCCAATGGCCTTCCCTTTTATTCTCAGAACTACCTATTTGCTGAGTATGCTGAAAACTTGTGACTAGTTCCACTTCCCAAGCCTTTCGGTGATAATTTTGCGAAGCCATACCTCTGTTACTTCAATTTGCTTATCGAGTCGTTCTATTTTTGTTTATCGAGTTGTAGCCTGCGCTCTTTAAGTCTTTGATTTGCTTATCGAGTTGTATTCACACTTGGTTAGCTTATCAAGTTCTTTGTTTTAATTATCGAGCCGTTTTTGTCGTTACTCGGTTCACTACCTGATTATTACGACGCAAGTGCTTAATTTTTAAATCGAGGTTCAAGTCTCATTTACATTGTTGTGTAATGCGATGTGATGCATATAATGTACAAATGCAACACTTTTTGAACAAAATAGTTGTTTCACTTCCGCCATGTCTTTTGCAAAAAGTACATAGTTTTGAGAAAGTAAAACCTGCCTGAGGCAGTACAATGTGCTTAAACTACCAGTAAAAAGAAAAGTAAAGCAAAAAGGGGAGAAAAGCAACAAAATGTCTGAACAGAGCAAAGAAAAGAAAAAGTAGCAGAATGTCTGGATCAATATCGGTGGCCTCCCCTTATGGTCGATGCACCTCCCATACCCTTGTTTGGGTCAATTATGTGGTTTGGTGCCTTCATTACCCAAGAAAGTGCAAGAAGGTGCACTTTTGAACCTTAACCGGCCTTCGTGTTGACCTCGAGAAGTGTCTTCTGTGTGCGATGCTCAGTGCATGCAAGGTGCATCCTTTCTCGTATCCTTTTGTATCTTGCGAGTTCCACAGATCGCTTTAAACTTGTTACATTACAATGCTTTGTTATAACTAGAATAAGCGCACTCATTACGCGTCTTGCATCGAACAATGCCTCGTCTTGTTTTGAAGTTGCATCTCAACATCACGAATAACATGCCTTTACTATGCTTCCATCGAATATGTGCCTTTCTTTGTTCGCGCATTGCTACACACATTGCATACGTTTCCGCGTGTGCTTTACTTACATGTGTATATCTTATTCTTTGCTTTACACATTGCATGCGTTTCCGCACGTGCTTTACTTATATGTGTTCAAACCTTGCTTGCTATACACATTGCCTGCGTTAATTGTGCGTGCTTTACTTACATGTGTATATATATTTTCAGGTGGTTACACATTGTACACATTTCCGCGTGTGCTTTAGTGTCATGTGTTCATACCTTGCTTGCTTTACACATTGCATGCGTTTCCGCGTGTGCTTTACTTATATGTATTCTTGCATTTTCCAGGGGGTTACACATTGCTTGCGTTATTGCGCATGCTTTACTTACATGTGTTCATTCCTGCTTTACACATTGCATGCGTTTCTGCGTGTGCTTTACTTGCATGTGTTCATGCATTTTTTAAGGAGGTTACACATTGTACACGTTTCCACGTGTGCTTTACTTACATGTGTTCATTCCTGCTATACACATTGCATGCGTTTCCGCGCGCGCTTTACTTACATGTGTTCAAGTTCCTTTCATTTCACACATTGTACACGTTGTCGCGTGTGCTTTACTTACATGTGTTCAAGTTCCTTTCATTTCACACATTGTACACGTTGTCGCGTGTGCTTTACTGACATGTGTTCAAGTTCCTTTTATTTCACACATTATACACGTTGTCGCGTGTGCTTTACTTACATGTGTTCAAGTTTCTTTTATTTTTACACATTGTACACGTTGTCGCGGGTGCTTTACTTACATGTGTTCAAGTTCCTTTTATTTCACACATTGTACACATTGTCGCGTGTGCTTTACTTACATGTGTTCAAGTTTATTTTATTTTTACACATTGCATGCGTTTCCGCACGTGCTTTACTTACATGTGTTCAAGTTCCTTTTATTTCACACATTGTACACGTTGTCACGTGTGCTTTACTTACATGTGTTCAAGTTTCTTTTGTTTTTACACATTGTATGCGTTTTTGCGCGCGCTTTACTTACATGTGTTCGAGTTCCTTTTATTTCACACATTGTACACGTTGTCGTGTGTGCTTTACTTACATGTGTTCAAGTTTCTCTTATTTTCACACATTGTACACGTTGTCGCGTGTGCTTTACTTACATGTGTTCAAGTTTCTTTTATTTTTACACATTGCATGCGTTTTCGTGCGCGCTTTACTTACATGTGTTCAAGTTCCTTTTATTTCACACATTGTACACGTTGTCGCGTGCGCTTTACTTACATGTGTTCAGGTTTCTTTTATTTCACACATTGTACACATTGTCGCGTGTGCTTTACTTACATGTGTTCAAGTTCCTTTTATTTCACACATTGTACACGTTGTCACATGTGCTTTACTTACATGTGTTCAAGTTTCTCTTATTTTCACACATTGTACACGTTGTCACGTGTGCTTTACTTACATGTGTTCAAGTTTCTTTTATTTTCACACATTGCATGCATTTCCACGCGTGCTTTACTTACATGTGTATACTTATCCTTGCTTTACACATTGTACACGTTGTCACGTGCACTTTACTTATATGTGTTTGTGCTTTCCTTGCATTGTTATGCTTATTTCAAATCGCATTGTTATGCGTCCTACTTGGCTTGTGTTGCCGCGCGTGCCCTCCTTGCATTGTTTTGCGTCCAATCCGCATTGTTATGCGTCGTCCTTAAGTTGCATTGTCTTGCATCCCTTCACCTGCGTTGTCTCGCACACCACTTGCATTGTTATGCACACTTCACCTACGTTGTCACACACTTCTCACTTGCATTGCTATGCATGTTTCTAACAAAGTTGTATTTGTTAAGTTCTCTTTCTTTTTCAGGCACGATATTGTATGTATGGTTCATTTAAAGCTGGCGTAACCAGACAAACCGAATAGGTATTGTATTCTCCGCGTGAGACGTAGCGAGAATTGAATAATTCTCTTACATCCTTTTTGCATGAAATATAGTTAGATTTGTGTTCCGCCTGCTTAAAATGTTGCATTTATTGTATGTATTTGCTTCGTTACAGCTCTCTTTGCATTATCATAAGTTATGTTCGGCATCGTGCATGTTCCTTGCATCTTGCCCCCGCCTACGAGCACATACTTTTGCTATCTTGTATGCTTGTCTAAGTCTTCAGCCTTGTCAAAAAGGGGTCATCTCTGGGCTTTGACACTCACTCCCGTCATTGTTATGACTTTTGAGTTCTGTCAAAGAGGGGCAACTGTAGACACCCCATTTTTGACCATCCTCAAGACTTGGACATCACCGTTTGAACACTCGGTGATCATCCATGTTCATGTTCATTTTGAGTTCTCGGAGGTCTCGGCCGTGCGCCTCGCCTCAAGACCTCTCAACTTGACTGTTTTGTGCTTGGTTATGGGCCAAGCATCTGTGTTTCTATTTTGAGGGAAGAGGGTGGCTTCTTTGCTATTTTCTCAACCCACCGACCATGGTCTAAGGTCACCGGCCATGTTTTATTGATACCGGCCAATAGTTTTGGCTGATCGACACTATAGTTGGTCGGCTGGCCATTGATTTGGTCGATCGGCCACCTTTTCTAGCCAAGACCTTTCTTTGCGTTTTTCAGACATTATGCATGCCAGCTGTGCCAGCTGGTGAGCACAAATCCTGCCCTCCATTTCATCCTTTCACTTAGCTTCCTTTGGAAGCTTGGATTTTCATTGCCTATAAGAGGAGGGCCTCCCCTCCCTTTCTAGGGGTTGAACAATCTGAGATATAAGATATATATCCCTCTCTCTCTATATCTCCCCCTTTCTCCATATTTGTGTGTGTAGTAGTGTTCTAAAGGGTGCTTTTGTTCATATTTTTGCACTAAGGCACCTAGTATTACACCATACTTTGATTACTGAGGTGTTGATGGGTTGATTTTAGAGTTTTTTGAGTTCATTTTGATCAGAAGGAAGTGCTGGAGTTGATGTTCTTGAAGCGTTCTTCAAGGGTGAGAACTACCCCTTTTATTTCCCATTTTGCCTTGAGCTTTTAGCCTATCTTGCATGTTGTTTTAAGCTTAGTGTATACCTGATAAAATTTTTGTGTTTTCATGCTTAAGGTGTTTGTGTAAGGTTACTTTTGGGTTGGGGGTTGTCTACCCCCTCTTAGGCCTTGTTTGGCCTCTTTTTGTGACCTTCTTCTTGAGCTTTGGAACCCTTTTATTTCAACCTTCTCACCACTGAAATCTAGAGGATTTTTAGTGGTGGAGAAGTGGTTTTGAGGTCTTGTATAGGGGAGGGACACCCCTCTCCCCTTGTGACTCATTTGCATGCATTTAGGGCTCATAAAGGTAGCATGTTTGCAAAGCTTTATTTGGCTCCATTTCAGAGGGTATTTGGTGTTATTTTATCATGTTAAACCTCTGTTTCATAGTGGTTCGATGGCCTATTGTATGCATCATGCACTTGCTTTGTAATCCCCTCTATTGTCATAACATGTACCATGCATTTAGACTACCATGCTTGCATGTTTTAGCTTGACTTCATGAAGCTTTTAGCCATGTTGTAACATGTTTAAGCTCTATTTGGTGTTGATTCAGTCATGTTTTCCATGTTTTGTATAGCCACTTTGTATCCTAGCTTGTTAGCCTTGAGTGTACAAGTCATGAGCATGCTTTATGTGGGTTATTTTAGTGATTTGGAATCACTTATCATGACATTTCAGCCCATGCTCCATGCTTGTATGCTTGCATTTACCATCATTTCAATGCCTTGAGTTGTTCTTTTGTGCCTTAAAGTACGTCATTGTGCATGCCTCTCTTTGTTTAAGTCCTTGGGCTGCCATTTCAGTGGGTTTTGGGGCTCATTTTGGCACATTATAACTCTGATTTTCCTTGATTAAGTCATGCCATGCTTGGTTGTAATGAGTGTAGTGTAATTCCCTCTTTTGGCCTTATGTACGCTTTGTTTTTGTACTCTCCTTTCTTAGCATGTTTTGGCCTTATTCCATGCATGCTCTAGCCTTATTTTGGTCCGCCCTAAGACTATTTTAAGTCATCTTGGCTCTTTGGGGCTTGGTTGATATGGCCATGGTTTGAACCCCTTTGTTAGTCTTGAGTTTTGGGCTTTGTTGCATGCCTTACTTGCATGGCTTGGTTGATTTGGCATCATCCTTTACACATTTTCAGAGCTTGTCATGTTTGTGATTTGTCCATATATGTCTCTTCTTAATGTCCTTGAGAGTCGACTATTTTCATGCCTAAGTGTTGGGCCTTCACATGTGCACGTTTGGGTGTGTTTTGTCCATCATTTCTTGGCACTTTGGCCACAATTTTGGACACGGCTGAGGCCTATCCATCCTTAGTGTAAGTTCATGGATCATGCATTTATGTATTGTTGCAGGCTTACCACATTGCATGCTGTCACATCCTTGTGGTTGGTATCATTGTTGCATGCCTATGACTTTGTGTACTCCCATATCTGGATTGCATTGTAGTATTACATACTTGTTGCATTGCCGTGACGTTTGCATGATAGGTTGCATCACTTTGTATTTGACATACTCATGTTGCATTGCCTTACATTCCCATGTTGCATTGCATTGGTTACATGCTTTGCATTGTATCTAGCATACATACATTGCATTATGTTTGGCTTGGGGTGTCAAACCAAACATAAGGAATGAGGGACGTTCGTACTTAAAGTGATGAAACGCACCTTAATCCTCGGTCGCTGACACTCTTGATTCAACATGATAGAGTGTATAACATTCATTTGTTTTGTTGCATTCATTCATATTGATTTGCACCTTTGACACCTTTGGCCATCATGCATCGAAATGCGTGATTGGTGGCCTGAGGGTCGGGAGCCACACTCCCTTGAGTTCTTAATATGATAAGGAGGGTGGGCATGCATACATTTGGCTTGTAAATTCCATGCCATGCACTATCTGTCCTCTGTTGTAGCAAAACTAATGTTCTGTAGGAAGAAATGGCCGATCGGCCACTTTCAGTGCCGGCCGACTAAAAATATCCAGCCAATGGCCCCATCTTTGGTCGATGACCATCCTTTCATGGCCGGTAGTCCTGTCTCTTGGCCGGTGATCTCCCACAGTGCTCAGGGAGTGGTTCAGAAGCAGCCTTGGGACTTGTGCAGCTTTCAAAGGCATGAATGCAAACAGAGGCAACAGTTGGCATGGCAACGGCTTTCCGAGCGAGGCAAATCGAGCATGCATCATCCAATCATTTCAAGGCGGAGCTGCGGTGGCCTCTTTAATTTCATACTTAGATTGTTTTGTAATTAATTTGTTAATTAATTAAGGGTTTTGTAATATTTAATTGGTTAGGGTAGCTGATTAATTAGTCAATTTGTATTATTCATTCGGACCCTCTGAGAGAGGGCAATGTTGTAATAAGTGTGCATGTGTGTGATGCATGTCTTCCAACCCCACGTCTTTCTCCCTTTTATTTACCAGCTTATGATGGTTAGTTTTAGGGCATGTTTCAATTAGCATCCTTATGCTCGCATGATTGCATCCATTCATCTGTCTTGCATGCACCGGGCTCGGCGCATCATACTAACTGTATTGTATTTCAATTCCAAGTTGAATACATGTTATCTGTAGCATCTCATATGCCATCTTAGAATAGCTGATCCTATCTTAGTTGCATCTTGCATGCGTTGAATTAGGCATCTCAACATAATTAGGATTCATGCATGTTTTCTAATTAGCTTCTTTTTTTGGCTCGGAGTACTCAGGTAAGTGTTTATGCTTTAGCATCCTTGCATGCGTGTGAGTGACTGCCATCACAGCATGCTTACTATGAGGCTATGTGCTTATGTGATATAACTGCCTGAATGCCTGTGAATGGATGTTGGGTTACTTGAGTTGGAATAATTCATCGAAACCCGTGTTTTAGCCTACTATGAGTAGCATACTTCAATCCATTTTCAAAATAAACGGATATGTGATGCTTTGTTCCAAATTAGGCGATCCAGTCTATACTTGTATGCTGCGTGCATCACATAGTAATTCTAGGCTAATAAACTAGAAAAAGAGCATATATGTTTTCAAAACTCGATATCATGTTTAGTAGTGGCCGATCTTTGATTAGGCGAGCGGGGGTGCTCATAGCTGACCTTCCCCAATCGTACCCAAGTTCCCGAGTCGAGGCAACTTTGGTGATGACGAACACGTGGCCTTAGGCACGAGTCAGGGTTTCCTAAATTTCCCTAAATAAAATATTTAGGTGGCGACTCTGTATCTAGCAAAGCAGTCCATGTTTGGCACTTCTTTCTAAAAATCAGTTTTTCAAAACGATTTGCCGGACTTGGACTCATTGGTGATTTATCAATCTCGTATTGCACTTTGTGAGATCCGATTAAGAACCGTGACATTGAGTCCGAACTGTAGTGAGCCCCAATGAACAAAACGGGATTCCTCTCGGGACGTTCGGGGACGTCTACAGCTGTACACAAACTGCCCAATTCCCGAGCAAAATTCTCCGTACCGATGCTCTCCGGCAACTCCTCCTTGTTCTCGACCGTTCCGTCCATCGCAGACGTTCCTGTTTCTAACTATCCCTGCCTTGGTTGAGACCCCTCATCAATATCTGGCTCGTCACTAGGCCACCCTGTATTGTCTGTTGCTGTGTTCGCATCAAACCAACCGATATGCACATCCCTAAAATCCCATTCATCAAAGAACTGCAGGTTGCTGATATCCTCCTCAAGCTCGGCTAGATCATCCAGCCCCTGACTCAGCCCATCCTCCCGAACAACATTTACATCCATCCCCACTAGCAATTCCACTCTCGACTTAGCCTGGCTCACTTGCACAATGTAGCAGCAAGGGTTGTATGCTTCCTCAGTTATGCTCATGGCGCTCTCAGGCATGTCTTCTACCACAACCACCACCACGGGTTCAGGTTGGGGTAGGGACATGCTTATCATGCACAAGTCTGTGCTATCTAGGATGAACACCTCAGGCTTAGGCAAGTGGGAGGGAGTGATATATACGCTAGGGTCATACGGAACGGCCACGGTTTGGATTAGGTTTATTTGTTTGGGTGGAGGAGGGGGGCTATTATGTAGTGGAAGAGGGTTTGTGGTGACATTTGGCTTCTCGGAAGGCGCAATCACCTTGTTCCCAATGAGATCCTAGATCTCATGACGGAGTCTGAAGCAGAGGTCGGGTGTCATGACCGTGCTGCTGATGAAAGGCGCAATACTTGGCCGGGGTTATGTGTAAGAGGGAGGGGATTTGGCAATGGGCGTGGTTCCAGGGGCTATAGATGCCCCTTTCTGATTAGAACCCCCAAGGCTTTGGACAAGGACATGTAAAGTAGGGGAAAGGTCGACTGGCCGCTAGACGGGTACTTTGCTGGTTGTATGGTGGCTCCAGATGTGCTGGTAAAGGGTGTGGCTATTTTTGGCGTGGTGGTGACCATGCCGATGTTAGAAGTCCTTGCGGCTACATTGCTACTTCCAGCTGCATTCGAACCACGTGTAAACGCCCTCTTGGGTTGCTTATTTTCCTGGTCAATTAGACCTTGTTTCGTAGCATCTTCTATCTGTACCCCTATCTCATGCAAGTCAACAAAGGTGGAAAGGGGCAAGATAATCATCTTCTGCATCAACTTCGGTTATAGAATTCGCACGACCATTCTTATTTGGTCTTTCTCAACTAGCCTAGTTGTCATCATGGAGGCCTTGGCCCTCCACCAGTTGACGAAGTCAGAGAAGCCCTCCTTTGGCTCTTGCCTAGTTGCCTTGAGATCACGAGTTGTGAACTCGATTTGGGTGTTGTAAGAATATTGGGTGATGAAGGCTTCGACCATCTTCTCCCAGCTCCTTTTCACTGAATCCTCCAATTTAGCATACCAGATGGCCGCAATACTTGACAGGGTCCGACCAAAGAGGCATAGCTTTTGTAATCTAGTCAAGCCCATCGGGCGCAGAATATCCGAAAACAGCCTCAAATGAACCATATGATCGCCCGAGCCGTCGAAACGGTCTATGTGAGGCATTTTGAACCTATCTAGCAATGTCACCGCCGAATCTGTGTAGCCATCCTCTATGTCCGGGATCAAGTTAACTCCCTGAGCTCATTTAAACAGCTTTTCAAGCTTACTTACTTTTAAAGCAGTAGGATCGACCGGTGCTTTTGAAGTCTGTGGTAGGACTGGTGGTGGGACTGGCCCTGTTGGAACGTCCGTATTCTCCTGGACGTTAGCTATTTCCCCAGGTGTTGGAACCGTAGGTGGAGGTGGGTGCGAAGTAGAAGCTCCGGCTTGCTGTGGTTGTTCTTGTTGTTGAAGCTTAGAATTAGTTCTACTTGCCGGGCTACAACCTCTGACTGACAAGCGGTAACCTCCGCTTGGTGAGCAGCATCTCGCTGCATGGCCTCCATGGTCTGTTGGAGTTGACGCATCATTTCCTCCATACTGTCTGTAAAGTGCTGATCTGTCTGAACTGGTGTATACCCTCTTTCTAAGGTAGAACCAGAAAACTGAACCCCAATATGCACAAGTGAAACAGATAGCGACCACTGAAATGGCGACTGTTATACTGGTACTCTATGCCTGACTGCCCTCCGTCTTGTAACCGGGGATAATGAAGCAAACACTGGTTGCCCTCCAATAAGATCCTCAGATCTGTGAAGCCTTCTACCTCTGGTCCAGAGTGCTCGGGGGGTATCAGCCTCGTTGGAAGCAATTGTGAAACACTACCTTGCAAAAAGAAAAATAAAGCAAAATGGAAACAACAATCAGAAAATGGACAGCAACTCGGTCTAGATAAAGACAACACACAGTTGAAATCATAAGCTGGACAATCTGTACTCAAACACTGATTTCTGCCCCCAAACATTCTGCCTCAAAATTGATATCCTCAAACATTAATGTCCTCAGACTGATACCCAGACTTGCAACTGATACATACATTCCTATAGAGACGCACCCTAACAGCATATATCAAGCAAATGAGAGCCAAAACACGCCTATAGTAGGGTAGGGTTTCCCCGTCCTAATTTCGTCAGGGGCTAGGGTTTCACTACGCACACATGCGGTTTCAAAAAATCCTGCATTCGGGTGAGCAACCTATCCTAGTTTGTAACAGTCTCTAAGGCTTTCGATACACAACTAGGTCAAATGGTCCAAAAGAGTGCCTCAGCAAGACCACCTAATATACCTCTCGCACCTAACACTGAGAAGTGAAAGGAGGATCAAACGGTACAGTGGTGATCTGGATCCAAGGTTTGCATTCCCATCGTGGCAGAGCCCGTAACCGGTCAGCCTTATGGCACTCTTTTCCAAGCAAGCCTTCGGCAAACTGCTCAGGAATAGCAGATGGCAAACACTATGACTTAGGTGCACCAATGCAAATGCAAATGCAAAGAAACACACAAGTGCAGATAAAATAACATATCATGAGTTCGAGTCAAGTTCTCTAAATCCCCAGCAGAGTCGCCAGAAACTGTGGACTCGACTTTCTTCATGCGCCCCCCTTTCGGAGAGGCGCGGATTGGTCTCCAACAGTTCGGACTCCTGTCACGGTTCTGAATCTAATCTCATAAAGTGCAATGTGAGACTGATAAACACCAAAGAGTCCAATCCGGTAAGTCATTTTGGAAAATCAGATTTTGAATCAAATAATGCCAAAACTGGACTACTTTGCCAAATTACAGAGTCGCCACCTAAATATTTTATTTTTAGGAAACCCTGACTCGTGCCAAAGACCACGTGTCCGTCATCACCAAAGTTGCCTCAGCTCGGGAACTTGGGTACAAAAGGGAAAGGTCCTGAAATGAGCACCCTCGCTCGCCTGATGACAGATCGGCCTCTACTAAGCTTGATATGTTGTTTTATAAACACATGTGTTCTTATTTCAGTTATTAGCTAACTTACTATGTGATGCGCACATCATACAAGTATAGACTAAAATCGCAAGAATTGGAACCAATCAACTCATGTTTGTTTCAAAAATGGTTTGAAAGTGCCACCCTCAAGTGGGCTAAAGTGCGGATTTGCCATCTCACAAGATGGGTTTAAAACATGATTTGCCACTTTGCAAAGTGGGCTTAAAACTCACATTCAACACTCACTATGGCATATGAATGCAACACTTTGATAACATGTATTCAACTAAGTATTGAAATACGATGCAGTTTGAATGATGCGCCGAGCCCGGTGCATGCAAGACAAATGAATGACGCAAACATGCAAGCATAAGGTATGCTAAACAAAAATGTCCCTAATCTAACCATGGAAAGCAGTTAAATAAAAGGGAGAAAGACGTGGAGTTGGAAGACATGCACACACACACGCATCCTTATTACAACATTGCGCCCTCACGAAGGAGGGTCTGAATAAATAAGCTAAGCTAAGCTATTTATTACAAAACAACTAATTAACTATTCTAGCTAATTAATTACAAACCGAATTGAAATTGAATGACTAAATAACTGCACAAGCTAATTAAGTACAATATTCAAATCAAATAATTAGCTACATCTAACTAATTAAAGAAAGTAAAGTGGCCTCGCGGGCGAGGAAAATATGCATGCTTGGTTGGCGTCATCCGAAAATCCATCACCGTTCTAACAGTTGTATCTGTTTGCATTTTCTTTGTTTTCTGAAAATTGTGCCAACTTCAGACTGCATTTGCCTCAAAACAGGAACATTTTTGCACCAAAATGGACTGGTGGTCGGTCAGCTACTGCCATTGGCCGGTCGGCTACCTTCTTTCCTAAACTCCTGGTTTTGTTGCCACAGAGAACAACAGAGGCAAGACAATGTATTTGCAAAAAAATGTGTGTACTGCCACCCTCCTTATCATTTCTCAAGCTCAAAGGAGTGTGGCACTAGGCTCTCAAGCCACCAACCAAGCATCTCAATGCATGATGGCCCAAAAACCAAGCTTGTACAAGCTTAGTGAGTGCACACATAACACTCAATTGGCCACCACCCTATCATGCATGATTAAGGGTAACGGCGACCAAGAAATGTGATACGTTTCATCACTTTGAGTATGAAACGTCCCACATTTCTTGTGTTTGGATTAACGTCCGATCCAAACACATGCAATGCGACACAAATGCTTATACTTGTTCATGTTTTACTTTGCTCATTTTGTTTACACATTTTACATTACCGATTAATCCTTTAACCGATTAAGTCCAATGTGAAAGTCCTCTAATTGGAGAGGGGTCAACCAAAGGAGGGTTTAAAACATGAGAGAGATCATGCCTTTGACTAGGAGCAACCCTCAAAAGAGGGTTAAATCCATTTGAGCACAAACTCTAACTTATGGTTAAACATAACCTTAAGGCCAACAAACCCTTAAAGCAAAAGGAAAAGTGAAAAAATGAGGGAGGTGACAGATATTCAATGCTGATATAGCATGAAAAATGGCACTAAATCATGCAAGTGATGTTCAAAAGCCAAAACATCAAAGCTAGTGAAGTGTACTACACTAGAAGCATGAAATATCAAGCTCAAACAACCAAATCAGTTCGAAACAGAGCTAAATCATGCTAAATCAGTGGCCTAAACATGCTGGAATTGAAGCATAAATGTCAAGAAAAATATGCTCATTTGTTGACTCGCAAACGAGGCTCAAAGTACAACTCTCAAAAGCAATGAAAGAGTGATATATGTGAGAGTGTGACAAAGGTATATGCTCTGAAATCATATGCCAAATGATGCCATATCATGCAAATAACTCAAGAAAATCATGCTAGGGGCCTCAAAACACAAAGCTAGTAAAGGCCATTTACACTAGAACCGTACAAAGCATGAGTCATATGACCAAGACCAACCAAAACAGAGTAAAAACATGCTAAAACATTAGCAAAAACATGCTGAGATGGAGTCCCAAAAAGGGTAGAAAAACATGCATACCTCTTAAGCCAACTATACATGCTAACAAGACATGAGGAGGGGTGGGGAAACCATCCCCTCCCATTTTGGTCCTCAAAACCAACCTTTTGCCACTGAAATTCCACTAGAATTCAGTGGTTAAAAGGCCAAGAAAAGGTTATTTCAAAAGCTTTGAAAGGTGGCTCAAAAGGCTTTGCAAGCCAAAGAGCAAAGGAGGAGAGGGGAACCACCCCCTAACCAAACAAGGCTTAAACCACCATTTTAAAACCTTAAAATCAGAATTTTTAGAGATCAAAACCAGCCTCATAGTAGCATAAAAAGATGGCTAAGCAATTAACTAAAACAAAGCTTAAAAGAGTTAAGTTCTTACCCTTGAAGCACAGCTACAAAACAGGTACAATTATGAGCTAAAACCAAGCTTTAGACCTCAAATAGGACTTCCAAGGACCTCAGCTCCAAGATAAAGGTATTTGGTCAAGGGGTTGTAGGCAAATATGCAAAGAATTCCCACTTTCAAGCCTAAAATAAGGAGAGAGAGAGAGAGAGAGAGAAAGAGAGGGGGGGAAATTTTTCCTCCTAAAATTTTTGAACCCTCAAAATGGGGGAGGGACCTCCTTTTATATACAAATACAAGCCTAAGACTTGTTTCCATCCCTCCATACACGTGTATGAAGGATGGCTTCAGTGACCAACAGCTGGCATAGAAAATATCTAAAAAAGGGGAAAAATGGCCGTCGGCCACTCTAGATGGCCGACTGGCCACCTCCCCTAGCCGACTAGCCACCTCCTCTAGCCAACTGGCCACCCAAGGTGGCCGACAAGTGGAAAAAGTGGCTGACAAGGCCTTTCCTTCCTCCAAGTAAGAGGCACCAAGGTCTGGCCCAAAAACAAGGCCAAAAGACAGAGAGTTTAGAGGCTCAAAGACAAGGCGTTCCGCTGAGAGTTTCAGGCACTCAAAACGAGCACAAACATGCACAATCATCAGGTGCACAAACGATGACGTCCAAGTCTTGAGAACGATAAAAAATGGAGTGTCTACAACGTCAACTATATAACATGACAGAGACAAATGTTGAAACACACGCTCGAATTGCACATAATACATCTTCTTGTCCTAAGTGTGTTTTTAACTTTTATCCTCATTATGGAGTTATAATCATGGCCTAGGTATGCCTAGGATGGAATAAGGATGCAAAAATGTACTTGAAAACATTCTTTGAAATTTGCTGAAAACAGGGTCCACGCTCGAGTGTGGCTTTCCTCGCTCGAGCGGTCTGTAAACTTTGAAAAAGTACTGGTTGCTTGTTTTTCACGCTCGATGGATGCTCGATCCCTACTCGAGTGTGAGACTCAGACCCTCGCTCGAGCGTGACTTTTGTCGCTCGAGCATGCTGCAAAACATATGAACTTTTAGGTAAATGCATTTCACGCTCGAGCTGAAGTACACGCACTCAGAGTGGTCGCTCGAGCGTGAACTCGTACGCTTGAGCATGGACGTAAATTCTAGAATTTCCAGATTTGATTTCCAAGCTTCAAATTCAAACTAAACACTTCAAAGCTCAACCTTTTGGGCCAAAAACTTGAGGAATCACATGTGAACTTGGAAAACATTGAGAATTAATGATCATTTCATGAAATCAAGGCCCACAAGCTTGACAATTGAGCAAATTCAAACTTGAATCGTGAAGCATGACATGAATATGACATGCATGGGGTGATTGAGCTTCAAGTTTCCAAATCATGAGAAAATGAGATGTTTGGGTCAAAAATATGTTGAGTTCCTTGAACAAAACCCAAGTATAGACATGCATGTGGAGATTCTTGAAAATCAACTTACCAAATTCTGAAAATTATACATGCATGCATGATACACTCTCAAGGTCAACCATCTAAGCTTAATTCTTGCTTCCCAATAGGGTTTCTTTTGAATTCATGAGTTGGTTAACTTAATTATACTATCAAAAACTTGAGTTCTCACCTAACCTTCTCAATTGAGTTTCAAGTAGACCGATTCTTGAGTGATCAAGCTAATCCTCCTTAGTTCTCTTCAATTCTGTAGCAAGTCCCTTTTGGTTGAACTCAAGTCTACCTCCCTCTTACTCTATCTCACGTTGGTGTGTGTGAGTGAGCTCAAAATGTGATGAAATGAAGAAAAAGCAAGAGTGAAGGCACATAAAAAACCTTATATAGGCTTACATAATGATAAGTAATTAACGCTAAGTAAGTGGGCTCAAATTAATCTATTTTTAATCGTTTTGAATCGAATTTTCATTAAACATACCATAAAATTCTAAAAATTCCAACTAGCACATAAGTCAAGTCAATTTCTTATTCGGATACCGATATGGCCTTCAATTCGCAAATCGAAATGAAGACATAAACAGATCTTTCTACATTAACAAATATACACACACATATAATGCAACGTATGATGCAAAAATTCACCTTAATTTCTTTTTAAGTATAATTAAGCATGGATTAACGTTAACTACGGGTCGGGGTTGTTACAGTCATGCCCCCTTAAAGAGTTTGGTCCTCTAAACTCGAATTACCTTCGTTTGGGAAAAACGTTAGGTCCAACAGAAACAAATCCAGATATCTCTTCATCATGTCTTCTTCTGTTTCCCATGTAGCATAAGTTCCTCCGTGGTTTTGCCAATCAACCTTCACTAACGGAATTTCCTTGTTTCTCAATCTTTCGATTCGGCAGTTCACAATTTGCATTGGCCTTTCCTCATAGGTATAATCATCCTTTAGAAGTACTTGAGTTGGCTCTATCACATGTAATGGATCTCTCAGATAATCCTGAAGCATAGAGATGTGAAAGACATTATGCATATGCTCCATAACTAGTGGTAAGGCTACCCGATACGTTACTGGGTTGATTTTCTCTAGAACTTCATATGGCTCTACATATCTTGGTGCTAATTTGCCCTTAACACCAAACCGCGTTTGCCCTTTCGTTGGAGTCACTTTAATAAACACATGATCCTCGACTTCATATTCTCTATCTCTTCTTCGGACAACAGCATAGCTCTTTTGCCGGCTCTGTGCAGTTTTTAGACGCTGTTGGATCAGCTTCATTTTCTCTGTTGTTTCTTGCACAAGTTCTGGTCCCAACAAAGGTCTATCACCTACTTTGGCCCAACATATTGGAGGTCGGCATTTTCTACCATATAAAGCTTCGTAAGGAGCCATCCCAACGCTTGTATGATAGCTGTTATTATACACAAATTTAGCCAGAGGAAGGTAAGTCTCCCAATTACCTTGAAAGTCTAACACACACATTTGTAACATGTCCTCCAATGTTTGAATGGTCCGTTTAGACTGGCCATCTATCTGTGGATGATAAGCACTGCTTAATCTCAGCTCAGTCCCAAAGGCCTGTTGCAAACTCTGCCAAAACCTTGAAGTAAACTTGGGATCTCTGTCAGATACTATGGACACTGGAACTCCATGCAATTTTACAATCTCATTGACATACAAATTACTTATCCGCATTATACAATGATTTGACGGGCAGAAAATGGGCAAACTTAGTTAAACGATTAACAATGACCCAGATGGAATCCATACCTCGGAAGGAGTGAGGCAATCTTACAATGAAGTCCATAGTAATGTGTTTCCATTTCCATTTCAGTATTGGAAGTGGTTGTAACAAACCAGTGGGTTGCTGATGTTCGGCTTTAACCTGTTGACAGTGTAAACATCTAGCCACAAAATTTGCAACACACTTTTTCATTCCTGGCCACCAAAAATTCTATTTTAAATCGTGATACATCTTCGTATTTCCTGGATGCATAGCGAATTTTGAGTTGTGAGCTTCAGTCATGATACGTTTCCTGAGGTCTAAACAGTTCGGCATACAAAGGCGATTTTGAAATTTCAACACATCATTGTCAAGCACAAATTTTGGTTTCGATTTTAATTCAATCTCATCAATAATTTTCATTAGAAACTCATCTTTGCGTTGATTCCCTTTAATCTCTTCTATGATTTCAAGCTGAGCAGAAATGGCGGCTAAGATTCCGCCCTGTTCACATAGCACAACTTCAATCTCATTCTTCTCCAAGTCACATAATAACTCTCTTTAGCCGGTGAGCAAACATGACAAATTAGCAATGGATTTCCAGCTCAATGCATCTGCAACGGTATTTGCCTTCCCTGGATGATATAAAATTTGCAAATCATAGTCTTTGATCAATTCTAACCACCTTCTCTGTCTCATGTTTAGTTCTTTTTCGGTAAAGAAGTATTTGAGGCTTTTATGATCTGTGTATACTTCACAAGTCACTCTATACAAATAATGGCGCCAAATTTTTAAAGCAAAAATTACGGCGACTAATTCAATGTCATGGGTTAGATAGTTCTTTTCATGAGGACGGAGTTGCCAAGAAGCATAAGCAATTACTTTCCCATTTTGCATTAACACACACCCTAAACCTTTGTAGGAAGCATTACTGTAAATTTGAAACCCATCAGTACCATTAGGCAGAGTCAAAATTGGTGCAGTTACTAACCTAGTTTTCAACTCATGGAAGGCAGACTCTCTTTGATCATTCCACTCAAATGAGACATTTTTCTGAGTTAACTAGGTCAATGGCATAGCAAGTTTTGAAAAGTCTTTCACAAATCTTCTATAATAACCAGCAAGTCCCAAAAAATTTTTAACTTCTGTCACATTGGTTGGTCTTAGCCAGTCGACAATAGCTTCAATTTTCTATGGGTCTACTGATACACCATTCTTGTCAATCACATGTCCCAGAAATGCTACACTATCGAGCTAGAATTCATATTTGGACAATTTTGCATATAGTTTCTTTTCTCTCAAAGTCTGTATCACGGTTCTCAAGTGATTCTCATGTTCTTCCATGCCTTTGAAGTAAATCAAGATATCATCAATAAATACAACCACAAATTCATCCAGATATGATTTAAACACCCTGTTCATAAGATCCATGAAGGTAGCAGGAGCATTGGTTACCCCAAATGGCATTACCAAAAATTCATAGTGACTGTATCTGGTTCTGAATGCAATTTTCTCTACATCTTCTACCTTAACCTTTAACTGGTGATACCTGAATCTAAGATTTATTTTAGAAAATAATTGGGCTCCCTGAAGTTGATCAAATAGGTCATCTATTCGAGGTAATGGGTACTTATTTTTGACGGTTACTTTGTTCAACTCACGATAGTCAATACATAGCCTCAAAGACCCGTCTTTCTTTTTGACAAATAACACTGGAGCACTCCATGGTGAAGTGCTCGGGTGAATAAACTTCTTGTCGAACAGTTCTTGAAGTTGGACTTTTAACACTTTCAGTTCAGATGTTGACATTCTATATGGGGTTTTAGAAATAGGTTGTGTTCCAGGTACTGTGTCAATAGTGAATTTAATTTCTCTATCAACTAAGTCTCCAGGCAAGTCATTCGGAAACACATCGGGAAATTCACAAGCAACAGGAATAATTTCCACATTAGCACTATCAGATGATGCAGTTACTATACAACACAAGTAGCCCCTACATCCCTTCCTAAGCAATTTAACAACTTTCATGGCCGAAATCAAGTATGGGAGAGGAACTACCCCATTTCCAGTGAAAACAAACTCAGGCATACCAGGTGGACGAAATATAACAGATTTCTTCACACAGCCAATAAATGCACAATATTTTGTTAACCAATCCATTCCCAAGATGCAATCAAAGTGGTTAATGCTCAAAGGTAGCAAATCAACGTATAACATCATATCACCAATCAAAACATCACATGTCGAATATACATATGCACATACCATAGAACCCCCAGATGGCGTAGATACAGACAATAAATAATTCATGGATTCTAAAGGTCTAGTTAGTTTTCGAGAAAAGGCATGCGACACAAATGAGTGTGTAGAACCAGAATCTATCAAAGACATATGCATTCTGGGCACAAATGGAAATTATACCAGACACCATAGACTCGGTGTTCTGTACATCTCCGGGCACTAGTGCGAACACTCTCCCTTGCCTCAACATTTCATTATTAGTGTTACCCTTAGCATTGGTTCTTGCATTTGATCTTGCTGCAGAAACAAACCCGACTGACCTTGCCATAGGATGGCTAACCTCATTGGATCTCATCGGGCAATCCGTAACCATGTGGCTAGTCTTGCCACATCGAAAATGCGCACTTGATGCACGGTAAAATGCACCTTTGTGCTTTCTTCTGCAGTCGGGGCAATTTGAAGTAGATCCGCTACTTTGACTAGAGTTACTGGAAGATCATGTATTTTGCTTCTTCAAAAATGATCGGTCCTTCTTAAAATTGAATCCGGCCCTCTTTCCTCTCCATTCAATTGTTGGAGTTGTAGTTTGTTTCTTAGCTGCTATTATGGCTTCTACCATCAATGCCCTGTCTTGCACCTCTACATAAGTAGGCAATTTCAAGACACTTACTCGATCAAATACTTCTAGGTCTAGTCCTCCCTCAAACTTTCGTGATTTCTTATAATCAGTGTCTACCATGTACGGAGCAAAAAGAGCTAATTCAGTAAACTTAGCTTCATATTCGGCCACTGACATTCTGCCTTGTTTGAGTTCTTAGAATTTAGAAACTTTTCAGTCCCTGAAGCATTGGGTAAAGTACTTGTAGAATATCTCATTGAATTGTGCCCATGTCATGTCCCTGTTGTTATTTCGAACCAACAGCCACCATCTCCGGGCTTCATCATTTAGGGTGTAAGTAGCCAAAAGGACTTTTTGAGTTGCAGAGCAAGGGAATACTTCAAATAACTTTTCCATTTCTAACAACTAGGTTTCTACCTTCAATGGTTCAATACCACCCAATAAGGTCGACGGTTTCATTTTCATAAATTTTTGAGTCAAATTGATGATGTCATTATTGTCCGGTTTGGCTAGTATTGGCGTAGGTGAAGGAGGCAAAGGTTGTTGTCTTGGTTGCTGCGTCATTGCTTCAGTCAAAGCCGCAAGCATCTGTTCCATTCTATTCATTTGGGACTCAGAAGACTCACTTGTATCATTTCCTCTTACATTCTCCATGTTGCTATAGAGACACCAAGTAATACTAAACATAGGCATAATCTTATTCATTTCTTTTCTATTTCATCTATCCATATTCAAATTCAGTTTCCACATTCATAAAGATTACCACACACTAACACATGCAAACGGAATGCCTCCACTTATTACTAGGACATCCTAAGCTCATATGGACTCATGCATGCAACAAAACACGTGCCCTGATACCACTCTGTCACGACCCAAACCTGCCCCTATAGGTTTAGCATCGTAACCGGCCAGTAATCCTTGGATTACCAAAGGCCTCTGAACAAAATAATATATAAACAGGGGCTGCGGAAGCAAATATACTAAACATACATAGTCCATAGAGCTGTGCAAACATACATGGGATAGAAAATTTTTGAAACCAACTTATACTTATATATAGATGTGACGTCAAAAATGTATTAGTCACCCGTCACCGGAGTCACATACACAGAACTACCAAAACACATTCAGATTAAACACAAACTTCAGAAAGTACAAAAATCCTAAAGGCTCAAAACTTGGTCAAATCTCAAAAAGGGAACCTCTACGGGAGGCACAACGGCTGGCTGACTCCAGAACTTGCCAGGCAACAACTTAGGCCTGGTCAAGCGCCTGCTCACCTACATACATAAAAATAAATAGTGAACGGAAGCCCAGTAAATAACAACAAGGTAAAGGGGTTTTAATGAACGATGTCCATCACAGAGTTAAAAATCGGAGCTTATATCATAAATAGATTCTTATACATGTTCATATTCACATTCATACTCATATTCAGACTTCACATAAGATCATACGTGGTATATCCATTAGCCATCATATTAACTTGGTCCTGAGACTCATATATATATATAGTCGGTACCGACAACCATAAAGGTCCATATCTTGCGCGCAAGTAGCCATGGTATTGTTACCCCCAAGCGAGGGCCATGTGAATATAGGCCTCGGTATTGTTACCTCCGGGCAAGGGCCACGTGAATATATGCCACAGTATTGTTACCCCTGGGCGAGGGCCATGTGCATATTGGCCACGGTATTGTTACCCTCAGTCGAGGGCCACGTGAACTAAGGATGCCATAAATATATTTCAGAAAAATGGGCATTCATTCATAATTCAAAAAATAGCATTTCAAAAAATAGATCGTATCATATCAGTCAGAAAATACTTGTAATTAAACATAACTTTACAAAGTTATTACTCATAGTTAACAGATGGCTCCAAGTAGACAAGTAGAGTAGGTAATTCACTTAACTCGTGGTGCGTGACCTACATAACATGACAGAGACATACATTGAAACACATGCTCGAATTACACATAACACATCTTCTTGTCCTAAGTGTGTTTCTGACCTTTATCATCATTGTAGAGTTGTAATCATGGCCTAGGTAGGCCTAGGATAGAATGAGGATGCAAAAATGTACTTGAAAACATTCTTCAAAATTTGCTGAAAATAGGGACCACGCTCGAGCGTGGCTTTCCTCGCTCGAGCGGAAATGCAAAATGTGAGGGTCCGCTCAAGCGTAACTTCCTTCGCACGAGTAGTCTGTAAATTTTGAAAAAGTACTGGTTGCTTGCTTTTCACGATTGAAAGACGCTCGATCCCCGCTCGAGAGTGAGACTCAGACCCTCGCTCGAGCGTGCTGCAAAACATATGAACTTTTGGGTACATGCATTTCACACTCGAGCGGAAGTGCACGCACTTAGAGTGGTCGCTCGAGCATGAACTCCTACGCTTGAGCGTGGATGCAAATTCTAGAATTTCCAGATTTGATCTCCAAGCTTCAAATTCGAACTAAACACTTCAAAGCTCAACCTCTTGGGCTAAAAACTTGAGGAATCACATGTGAACTTGGAAAACATTGAGAATTAAAGATCATTTCATGAAATCAAGGCCCACAAGCTTGACAATTGAGCAAATTCAAACTTGAATGGTGAAGCATGACATGAATATGACATGCATGGAGTGGTTGAGCTTCAAGTTTCCAAATCATAAGCAAATGAGATGTTTGGGTCAAAAACATGTTGAGTTCCTTGAACAAAACCCAAGTATAGACATGCATGTAGAGATTCTTGAAAATCAACTTACCAAATTCTGAAAATTATGCATGCATGCATGATACACTCTCAAGGTCAACCATCTAAGCTTAAGTCTTGCTTCCCAATAGGGTTTCTTTTGAATTCATGAGTTGGTTAACTTAATTATACTATCAAAAGCTTTAGTTCTCACCTAACCTTCTCAATTGAGTTTCAAGTAGACCGATTCTTGAGTGATCGAGCTAATCCTTCTTAGTTCTCTTCAATTCTATAGCAAGTCCCTTTTGGTTGAACTCAAGTCTACCTCCCTCTTACTCTATCTCACGTTGGTGTGTGTGAGTGAGCTCAAAATGTGATGAAATGAAGAAAAAGCAAGAGTGAAGGCACATAAAAAACCTTATATAGGCTTACATAATGATAAGTAATTAACGCTAAGTAAGTGGGCTCAAATTAATCTATTTTTAATCGTTCTGAATCGAATTTTCATTAAACATACCATAAAATTCTAAAAATTCCAACTAGCACATAAGTCAAGTCAATTTCTGCTTCGGATATCGATAAGGCCTTCAACTTGCAAGTCGAAATGAAAACATGAACAGTTCTTTCTATGTTAACAGATATACACACATATAATGCAATGTACGATGCAAAAATTCACCTTAATTTCTTTTTAAGTATAATTAAGTATGGATTAACGTTAAATATGGGTCGGGGTTGTTACAGTATTGCAGCTGACCTGGAGGCAAAGTTCGCTCTGGGACTCGAGCCCAAGCCATTACCACTGGGGATTCGGCCCTTCGATCTAGAGACGTATCATCCCTGCACACATATATTACTGCTCGGAGGCATCAGGCACTTTAGCAACTTTGCACGTGGCATGCCAGAGGACCTTCTACTGAGAGAGCCAAACTCCCATCTTTCTTATGGCGCCACAGAGGTAAAAACTCTATTTTCATGTATTTCTGCCTTCCCTTGAATTGCATTTCTTGCATTGCCTTTATTCTGAATGCTCATTTATCACTCTCCTTTATCTAATTCACTCTTCTTTGTCACATGGAGACTTTACAGCGGGTGTAGAGTGGTGACTGCTAAGGATTAGTACTACAAGCTCCTCGTGGGGGTCCGCAATATTGTCGACGAGGCTGGCTTCGGCCTTTTCTGCTCTAGATTTTCACGCCTCATAGCGACCTGGGCCCTCCTTAAAGCGTTGGTAGAGAGGTAGTGGGACACCACCAATTCTTTCCACTTCTCTTCCACTAGGGAGATGACGATGACTCCCTACAACTTCTCCATGTTGACAGGCTTAGGAGTAATGGGTGATCCAATCCCCTTCGACACGAACATGGGTGAGTGGGAGGTAGCTTGGATCTTCCTACTTGAAGCGCACCCACCTGTATCCAGACCAGCAATGGTGTGGTATAGTTGGTTTTATGAGCATTTCTGCGGTAGCGAGCCCGTGACCCTAGAAAAGATAGAGTAGTACGCCTAGGGCTTCCTGATGTTCCTCCTCAGTACCACCTTGTTTGTGAACAGGTGGAACACCATAGGATTGTATTTACTGAGTGCCTTAGTGACCTTGCCCTGGGTCTGATTTATGACTGGGACAGAGCTGGCCTCACCACACTTTATGGCTACATGAGCTCCTCTTCCTGCATGAGGGGAGAGCGAGTCAGAGGCTACTGGCGAGCCTGGGAGGTATGCACTTCACTTTCTACTTTGCACTTATGCTTTCTACTTCACATTTTCTACTTTATATATGTTCAACACCTGTGCTTTCTGCTTTGCACTTTCTATATCTGTTCATGCTCTGCGCTTTCTACTTTGTACTTTCTATATATGTTGACATTGTACACTCTGTATCTGTTGCACTTTCTATATCTGTTGACATTGTTGGTAACACTACTATCCTTTCCTTTGCAATTATGGGTTTATGCATATTTTCCAGCCTTTGCTCCAGAGCCTACGGAGGAGATCCCTCCATAGTACCGTATTCACGATGGTACGACGGCCGGTGCCGGCGTAAGAGCCATAATGATATGACCTTTTCCTTCTTCCTCCGCTACTTCGATACAGTGGTCATCGACGAGGTAAGCCAAAACTCACAGTTATTTTTGCTTTAATATTGCTCTGATTCATACTTTGGCAACTGATGGCAACTAACGATCTGTACATTCTCTGTTTGTAGATCACATGGCAGCCTTGGGCAACAATGCCGGCCGGGGTGAGGGACCAATATACGGGAGCTTGGGGCACATCTTGCTTTCGAATTTCGCTGGAGGGCCCAATCTGTCGGGCTTAGTTTCTGAGCGAGCGGTTTGTACACCAGACCGTAGGCTCGCTTGATCCAGTCATTTCCATGCCACCCCAAGCGTCTATGCGAACAATAGATAGCCTCTCAATTGAGGCTATTATTTAGTTCATAGCGGGCCTGGATGCGGACTTCTTCAAAGCAAAGGGTGATTATGCAACATTCATCTAGACTCATATCATGCCTCCATTGATAGGTGTTCGTGTAGGCGAGGCAGTAGGAGCTCCCGTGGTGGGTGAGGCTTTAAAAGCCAGGGCAGATATTACAGGGGCCGCTCCGATTGGGCAGATTACCGGTTGGCCAGAGATTCCGACTGTGTTTACATGTTGGTGGCCGACCAGGACAGCATATCAGATTTCGATTGAGCCGGTAAAGGTAGGGCATGGGTATGTCAGAGCTAGGGGTGCGCCCCAGGTATGTACCACACTTTACAATTTGAACCCCACACTTCCCATTTCAGATATTGATCATTCAAATGCACTTGCAAGCTTCTGTTGGGTATACAGAAGGCCTCCTCGAGCTAGTCGCTTCCCAGATCGACATGGTGTAGAGGAGAGAGACGCTGCTCGGTCTCTACGGTATTCAGGTATTTTCTCTATTTCAGCATGCATTTCACTGATACATTGGCATTTCCACTGTAGTATTCATACCATCTCACACATTGATACACTATATTACTGTATCTGTTTTCTACATGACGCTCATTCTACTATACTATATCCTGCAACTATACACACTGTATCTAATATGATGGCACCGGTGTTTTTTTATATACCAGCTATACCGAGGGCACTAGTGGCAGTGGCAGCGGCAGCGGCAGCACCAGCACCAGTAGCACCTCCTCCAACAGTAGGAAGGGGAGAGAGACGGGCCCTAATACTTAGCCGAGACGAGCGTCGCAACTCGGTCGAGGTAAGGATAGGGGTGCCCGAGGCCGGAGTAGTCTTTCAAAGCCTGTTTTGAGTGGTGATGATGATGACGAGACCAGTGCCTTCGAGGACATAGTGAGTCAACATTCTGAGTCTGAGAGCGGGGACGATGATGTAGGCTCAGGATCGAGGAGCGAAGGTGACAATGAGGCCAGCTCCGAGGCAGGGAGCGAAAGCTCAGAATCTGGTTTGACAACGGCGTCGACAGAGACAATGCCTCTGAGTCCCCTCCGAGGAAGAGGACGAAGAGAGCCTCTCAAGCTTGAGATGATTGGCGCTGTTTTTTTGGACTTTTTTTGCTTAGTTTCTTTTAGTTTTGGTAGTTTAGCACATATATAGCTTTAGATAGGTTTTACTTTTGATTTTGAAATCTATACTTCTTTTATAAAATTTAAAAAAAAAAAAAAAAAAAAACATGATCAGAATAAAACCCTTGTAGTTCTTATGAAAAGAGTTTTGGTTCTACAACATGAGCACTGCACCACTAGTAACATACTTGCATGAAAAAGAACGTGAAGTTGAATTTGAAACCGAACATGCTTGCATTGGAATAATGTTATTAATCAGATAATGAGTCGACCAACGATAAAAATACAACATACAACTCGATAAATAAAGCAAAAACAACTCAAACACAGACCAAAAATAGCTACACACACTTAGAAAAAGCAAAAGACTCAAAACAAGACCAACAACACAAAGACCAAAACAAAACCAAGCTGTCAAAACTGTCCAACAAACAGGTGGACAGCCGGCCAGAAAAGGTGGACGGCTGACCACAAAAGGTGGACAGCCGACCACAAATGTGTGGGCCACCAGAATGCTGACAACTAGCCTCCACTCACAGCCTAATCTTCTACAAAAGGTTCTTCTTCGTGATTTCTTCTCTAGAACTTCATTTCAGCTGTTGTTTCTTCCACAAATGGAGCCAGTTCTTGTCAAGAAACTTACGGATTGGATACCCACTTTAGACTGCATGGAAAAGGTAAATTTATGGGGTTTTGACATAAATGCACATTTTTCGTTGAGCCGTACTCCACTTTGTTTTTCGTTCTTCCATGCCGCGGTCTGATGTTGGGACCCGATTACGCATGTCTTTCGCTTCGGAGCACAAGAAATATGCCTGACTCTTGAAGAATTTCAGGCACTAATGGAATCCCAACGTGATGAGAACATCATACTTCAGCCCCGTTTTGGCCATGCCTTAGCCTTGGGACAGATGTATGGGCTTACTTTGCATGAAGCTCGATCCTTGGCCCACGATAGAGAGCTAGATATACCCAGCTTGATTCATCAATTTTCTAACATCGCTGACCGAGGTGACCTCTTCTGGCGAGGTTTTCGATGACAGGCCCTCTGTTTATGTGTGCTTGCACACCACCTTCTTGCCCTTAGTTTCGGTGGAGCCAATATCAAGTTGATTGAGGTGGCCTAATGCCTGAGAGAAGGTAAGAGTTGTATCGGTTTGGCCTTGGCCGAGACCCTGATGGGTTTGGACACTTTTCACCGGCGAGAGACCACTAGGTTTGCGGGGAGTCAACTACTGCTCTAGGTATTGTTTCCCACCCTATCTTATATATATTCTTACATCACTTGGCATTCATACTCTATTTTCTCAAAGCCCTTTCCTTACTTTTCTCTCAATATACATCTCTCTATTCTTTAATCTCTCTTATTTTGCATTCCTTCCCAGGTTTGGCTGATAGACAAGCATCTAGTGAACCCTTGCCCCGTTTACTCATCTCGAGTGTACTTTTTTCGCCAACGCCTAGTGGACTTCCCCAATGAAGGATGATGGTGCAACTGGATGTGCTACAGGTCTACAGCTGACTGTAGACACCCCATTTTTGACTGTCCTCAAGAGTGGAACGTTATCACTTGTGTATGTGATGATTATGTTTGTTTGTGTTTGGTTTGAGTGCCCGAACTCCTCGACTGAACACCCTGTGTTTGAGCCTTTGGACCTTGTCCTTTATGTGCCTTGTTTTGGATCAAAACTTGGTGCCTGGAACCTTGTCTGTCGGCCACCACCAAAGGCTGTCGGCCATGGCTTGTGCATGTTGGCCACCAATCTCTTTTTTCTAGATATTTCCAAATATTTGTTGACAACTATGCCAGCTGTTAACACATTGAGCTACATCTGCCCACACGTGTATGGTGGGACGTTTCTAAGCTCAATGGGTGTTTTCCTATAGATAGGGGGGTTCCTACCCCATTTTGGAGGGTTAGAAAATTCAGAGCAAAAATCTCTCTCTCTCTAGATTTCTCTCTCTCTCTCTTACAATTTTGTGCCTAAATGCTTGTTTTCTCTACACTTTTGTATACACATCCTAAATCAAATACTTTTACCTTTTAGTTGAGGTTATTTGGGGTTATCTTGGAGCCCTTGAAGGTGGTTTTAGCTTGTTCTTGTGCCTAGAATTCCTCTTTGCTTCAAGAGGTAGTATACTTGTCTTGTTTACTTTATTTTGCAAGCTTGTTTTACCATCTTTTCTTACTGTTTTGGGGCTGGTTTTGAGTTGAGAAAAACTCTATTTTTGTGGCCTAAAAGTGCTGGTTTGAGCCCTTTTTAGGTGAGGGGTGGTTCACCCCTTCTTGTTTGTTAGCTTGTAAAGCTTTGTGCCTTTACTCATCACTTTCAAATCAAATTTTTTGGGCCTTTTAGCCACTAAATTCCAGAGGTTTTTCAATGGTAAAAAAACTCATTTTAAAGTCCAAAATTGAAGGGCTTAGCCTTCCCTCCTTGTATCTTGTTTGCATGCCTAGTTAGCTTCACATGTTAGCAGGTTTTTCTAGATTAACTTAGCTCAAGTCCAACATGTTTTAACCTCTTTTGGCTCTATTTTGGGCTGGTTAGTTTGTTTGAGTCTTGTTTTGCATAGCTGTGGTGCAACCCCATGCATTAGCTTAATGTTTTGGCTTTTCGTGTCTTGAGTCTAGCATGTTTTAGACCATATTTAGGGCTGTTTTGCCTCTGTTTTTGGTTATTTGTTTCATTTAAGCCTTGTGTGGCATGGTTATAGTGTTAATTCCTCCACTAGCTTAGTGTTTTAAGGCTTTAACTCTTATTGGTGTGAGTTGGTTGCATGTTTTACTACTTTTATCATTTATTTCCAGCACTTAATCACCTCTGCAATCCCCCTCAATTCTTCACTTTTGATTTTCTTTGAAAGTGGTTTCAAACCACTTATTTACCTAAGTGTGAAATGGAGGTGTTACATCTAATGGTTTAATCCCCTAGGGGGTTCATTACCAACAGTGTAATGCCTCTTTTATGCCCAAAGCAACTTGGGGTTTGAGCCCTCTTTCCATTAGAGGACACTCACCAATGGACTTAATGGATTAAAGGTTGATTTGGTAACTAAAATGAGTAAACAAAAATTGACAAGTAAAAGGGACAAGATAAGCATTCTTTGTGTTGCATTGCATGTGTTCAAATCAGATGTTAATTTGAACACAAGGAAAATGGGACATTTCATACTCAAAAGTGATAAAATATGCCATTTTCCTTGGTCTGCATTGCCCTTGATCATATATGATAGGGTGATGGTCCTTTTGGTCATGTCTTTACATTCATTGATCTTGCACAATTGGTTTCACAAGCCATCACGCAATGAGATTGCTTGATTGATGGTTTGTGAACCAAAACTTGTCCCTCCTTTGATTTCTCCATGAAAATGAGAGGCAAGGTGTGCAGACAGTCCTTGAGAAATACACTGTTTTGCTCTATTTTGCTTTCTATTGCAGTAAAGAAGTTCAAACCAGCAGTGGTCGATAGCCATCACCAATGGCCGACCGGCCACCATTGGTAGCACACTGGCCCCCTGTTGGCCACCAATGAAATTTTCACAGTGCATTGGTAAAATGGAGCAGAGGTATTCTAGAAGTGGACAGATCTGTTGGGGTTCAAATGTGCAAACAGAAGCATTCAGCAGCAAGGCAGTGGCTTTTCGGGTGAAGAATTGAGCATGCATGAGCCTCCCTTGCATTCCAAGTTTATTTATCGCTTAAATATCTAGCTTACGTACATGTAATTAATTAGTTGTAGCTAATTAAGTGTTGTAAATAATTAGTTAGTTTAACTAGTTAATTAGTTTCAAGTTTTGTAATAATTAGTTAGCTTAATTAGTGTAGCTAGTTGGTTAGCTTATTCATTCAAACCCTCCTTCACGAGGGTGTAATGTTGTAATAACTGTGTGTGCGTATGTGTATGTTTTCCAACCCCACGTCTTTCTCCCTTTTACTTAGTCACTTTTGATGGTTAGATTAGGGACATGTTTTAATTAGCGTATCGCATGCTTGCATCCATTCATCTTGTATTGCATGCACCGAGGCTCGGTGCATCATTCAAATTACATTGTTGTTTCAATACATATTCGAATACGTGTTTAAACGCATGTCGTTCAAATTGTCGTTCAATTGCATTAGACATTTTGTATAGCTAGGATCATGCATCTTTCTAACTAGTTTCTATTTTGGCTTGGAGTACTCAGTAAGTTTTTTTGCTTTAGCATACTTGCATAAGTGTGAATGTTGCCATGTTTTACATGCTTTCCATAAGGCTACATGCTTAAATGCTAAACTACTCGAATGCCTATGGATGAAGGCTTGTTGTTTGAATTGGAACGATTCAACAAATATGCATTTTAAGCCCACTTTGTTGAGTGGCAAATCATGTTTTAAGCCCACTATGTTTGGTGGCAAATTTGGAAATCTGTAAGCCCACTTGAGTTGGCAAATTCAAACCATTTTCGCAAACAAACATAGGTTGAATTGTTCCAAATTGAGCAAACTAGTCTTAACTTGCATGTGCACATTACATAGTAAAGCTCGTTTAATAACTGGAATAAGAATGCATAATGTTTATAAAATATCATATCTCGATTAGTAAAGGCTGATCTTTGATCGGCCAAGCGGGGGTGCCTAATTCATGACCTTCCCTCATCGTACCCAAGTTCTTGAGCCGAGGCAACTTTGGTGATGACGGAAACATGGCCTTTGGCATGAGTCAGGGTTTCCTAATTTTTTCCAAAATAAAATATTTAAGTGGCGACTCTATATCTAGCAAAGCAGTCCAATTTTGGTATTATTTGATTTAAAATCAATTTTCTAAAAAGATTTTCCTGATTTTGACTTTTTGGTGTTTATTAGTTTCACATTGCACTTGTGAGATTAGATTCAGAACCACGGAAGTCCGAATTGTGAGGCCTTTCTTCCAAACCATTCCGAAAGGTGGGGCATGGAAAAAGGCGAGTCCACAGTTTCTGACGACTCCACTGGGGACTTAGAGAACTTGACTCGAACTCATGATATGACTGTTTTATCTACACTTATGTGTTTCTTTGCATTTACATTTGCATCGGTGCGCGTAAGTCACCGTGTTTGCCATCTGCTATTCCTGAGCGGTTTGCCGGAGGCTCGCTTTGAAAAGCTTGTCAAAAGGCTGACCGGTTACGGGTTCTACCATGATGGGAACATAACCCTTGGATCTGGACTACCGCTGTACCGTTTGATCCACCTTTCACTTCTTAGTGTTAGGTGCGAGAGGTATATTAGGTAGTCTTGCTGAGGTACCTTTTTTTGACCAATTGATCTAGTTGCATATCGGAAGTCATAGAGACTGTCCCAAACTAGGATAGGTTGCTCACCCGAATACAAGAATTGTATGAAACCGCTTGTTTTGCGTAGTGAATCCCTAGCTCCTGACGAAATTAGGACAAGATAACCCTAACCCATCATAGGGTGTTTTGGCTCTTACTTGCTTGATATGTGCTTTTAGAGTGAAACTCTTCAGGAATGTATGTATCAGTTACAAGTCTAGGTATCAGTTTTGAGGCAAAAATCAGTGTTGAGTACAGTTCTCCAGCTTATGATTGCAACTGCGTGTTGTTTGTGTCTGAGCTGAGGTGCCGTGCAGTTTCTGATTTTTGTTTCTTTTTGCTTTATTTTCTTTTTACAAGGTAGTCTTTCACCATTGCTTCAGACGATTCTATTACCTCCCAAGCATGCTGGACCCCAGTTAAAAGGATTTGTAGATTTGGGGATCTAGTCAGGGGACAGCCAGTGTTTGTTTCACTCCAACCGGTTACCAGATGGAAGAGGATTAGGCAGAATTCGCCAACCTAGTAGTCACCTTTTACCTCACCTGTGCCCAGTTTGGCCCAATCTTCTACTTCTACTCCAGACAGACAGTATTCTCCAGTTCCGGTAGCTCAAAGTCCTCCAGCCAGTATGGAAGATATGTTGCATTAGCTCCAGCAGACCATTGAGACTATGTAGCTAGATGCTGATCGCCAAGCTGAGACCACAGCCCACCAATCCGAGGTCGTAGCCCGCCAAGCAAAAGTGCTAGAAAGGCTTCAGCAACAGCAGCCACAACCGGCAGTAGCCTCTGCATTCCATACACCCTTAGCGGGAATTCCGGCACTCGGGGCCACAATTAATGTCCAGGAAAATACGGGCGTTCCGGCAGATCCGATCCCACCTCAGATCTCCAAGGCACCAGTTTACCAAATAGAGGCGCCATTTGAATTCGAGGTTGACCCCATTGAATTGAAGGTCAACAAGCTAGAAGATCTCTTCAAACGGGCACAGGGCATAAATTCAATCCTTGATATTGAGGATGGATACATTGACTCGGCAGTGACTCTGCCCGACAGATTCAAGATGCTGCACATAGACCGGTTTGACAGCTCCGGGGATCCCATGGTCCATCTCTGGTTATTTTCAAACATCTTACGACTAATGGGTCCCTCCAGACTACAGAAGTTGTCGCTTTTTGGCCAGACCCTGTCGAGTATAGCGGCCATCTGGTATGCTAAACTTGAAGACTCTGTGAAGAGAAACTGAGAGGAAATGGCTGAGACCTTCATAGCACAGTACTCCTACAATACTTAGATTGGGGTCACCACTCGTGATCTCAAAGCGACTCGTCAAGAGCCGAAAGAGGGTTTCTTAGATTTTGTGACCCGGTGGAGGGCCAAGGTCTCTATGATGACTATCCTGCCATCTAAAAAGGACCAAATCAGAATAATGGTCCATAACTTGCAAGGAAGACTATTACAGAAGATGATAGTCTTGCCTTTATTTACATTTGCTAAGCTCCATGAAATAGGGGTTCAAATTAAGGATGCAATGAAGCAGGGTCTGATAGACCATGAGAAGGAACGGCCCAAAAGGCCCTTTACACGCAGCTCTAATGCAACCACGACTGGTGGCACCTCTGCACGGCCTTCGGATGTGAGCATGAGCACCACCACACCCAAGACTGCTAATCTATTTGCCAACACACCCAACACAACTTCCCAAACCTCAAGCCATCAGGCCCGAGGCCAGAGGGTCTTCACCCTGCTTTATATGTCCCTATTCGTAGCCCTAAGGGTCCTAATAAAAAAGGGACATCTTAAGCCGTTAGAACAACGCCCACTGCCTGATCATTTCCCTCTGAAACACAATCCAGCCAAATACTGTGCTTTTCACCAACAGCATGGTCATGATACTGATCAGTGCTACAGATTGTGTCATAAGATTCAAGATTTCATTGACAATAAGGTGATAGCATCTCCCAAAAAACCCAACGTCACTACAAATCCTCTCCCACCATAGAACCAAGCCCCTCCACCTCGGCAAATAAACCTCATCCACACACTGGCCGTCCCTTATGACCCCAGTATATATATCACCCCTTCCCACCTAAGCCAACGTTGTTCATCCTTGAGAGCACAGACTTGTGCTTGATGAGCACTTCTTCACTTCAACCCGAACTAGTGGTGGTGTTAGCAGAAGATGAAGGGATGTCAGCCTTGGTGGAGAATGCTAGTCCGTTGCTCGAGGGCTTTGAGGACTTATCTTATGGGGTGTACGACCCGAACTGCTATGTTGTACCAATCAATCAAGATAAGACGGAAGTGGTGTTACCGACTGGGATGGAGGTCAATGTAGTCCAAGAAGATAGACCAAGTCAGGGATTAGATGATCTAGCCGACCTGGAGGAGGACATGGACAATTTAAAGTTCTTCAATGAGCAAGATCGGGGGTACGTGCATAGTAATTGGTTTGATCTGAATGGGTCAACAGACAATTCCGGGTGGCTAAGTGATGAACCCAATGTAGATGAGGGAATTGAATCGAAGCTGGAGGAACAAAAAGTGGGAACCGCTGCAATGGCCGGAATAGTCGATAGGAAGGGGAAACTACCAGAAAACACCGGTGAAGAACAATTAACTCAGGAACTGGGTATTGTTAGCACTATACATACAAAACAAGAAGCCACGCTGGAGCGGTTTGGGCAGGAAATAAGTGAAAGTGATTAGAAAACTGGAATAGCTTAACGCCCCATGGGGAATGTTTCTGTTGAGAGAACACTTAGACCGGAACTGAACAATTGCTTGTCGGTTACTGGAGGTATGTGGTAGGAAGATGATGATCTGCATCTTGCCCACACTAATGAGGATTGGGGTGAAGGCCTTCCTAACAATACCTGGTATGTGGAGGAAGTTGACCACATGATAAGAAGTGGCCAATATTTCAAACCACCGCATCTAGACCAACCTGAGGCATCTGGAAAAGACAAAGAGGTAGAGAAACAAAAGGAAAAGCAGTTAGAGGAAGAGGCTGTGCTGAAATAGTTGAAGAAGATTCAAGCTGACATATCTATCTGGTGGCTGCTTATGGCTTTGCGAGTGCACAGACAAGCTATACTGGCAGCAATGGATAAAGCCAAGTTGCCTATTGAAACTACCCTGGAACAACTGGTGAGATTAGTCTTCCCAAGAGGTGCTGCGCTAACTTTGACCTTTTCAGATAAGGAGTTACCACTAGAAGGCTCTACACACATCAAGCCTCTATATATATCCATAGAGTGCTGGGAAAAGTGGGTGCCAGTCGTATTAGTCAACACCAGGTCAGCAATCAACGTATGTCCATGCCGCACGGCTTATGCTATTGGCCTAAAATCGGCCAATTTTGTGCTTACAGCCCAGATGATCCGAGCCTATGATAATACAAGCAGAGAGGTGATGGGAATAGTGCAGATCAGAGTGCAGGTTGGACCTGTTCAATAGGATATTGAATTTCACGTCCTGGATGTTCCAACCACTTTCAACCTACTACTTAGGTGACCCTGGCTACAGCAAGTAAGAGCTGTCACTTCCACCCTCCACCAAATGCTGAAGTACCCCCATAGAAAAGGGGTGGCCATAGTCTTTGGGAATTCATCTATACACCCTCCGCCAGAGTTCACTACGCTTGTACTGGAGATTGTGCATGGCGAAGAGGATGTGTTCATTTCGGGGTTTACCTTGACTGAGGCCCAGGTAGTGCAGAATATCTTGGTTATCGATGAGGGCTTCTATGTCAGTGTCCAATCTATGTACTTCATGAACAAGTTGCAACACATGCCCGGAATGGAATTAGGCAGAAGTGGCCGAAAAAGCGTCGCCGGATTGGCTGATGTGCCACATAACCCTCATGTCTTTGGTCTTGGCTATACGCCCACCAAAGAGGATTGGGTGAGGAAAGAGAGAGAAATGGCCGGAAGGGCCAGAGCAAAGCAAAACGGGAAGCACTACGTGCTTGTGCACCGACCTATCTGGGGAACCCTAAATGGTTATTTTGTTCAGGAGGGAGAAGACTTCCCATTCTGTGGTTTCCCTGAACCCTGATTCAACTCTGAGAAGTAACGGGTTCCCAGCTTTGAGATTTTCTTCGACTTGTAGCTACAAGAGAGTGACATAGAGGAACAGACTGAACCAACTACTAAGGCTACAAAGAGCACATAAAGTGATTCCAACAATAGTGAACTTGAGGTAGGAGCAACGCTAGCATGTCTCCTTTTGGATCCTCAGATCAACTCAGAGAGCTTGGGGGATGACCTAATCGTTTCCATGATCGGAGACCAACTAGGTGTGAACCCTTCTAGTGGTATCTTGGATGCATCTGATGCACCATCCCTCACTTGGCACCTGGAGGAGGGCTTTCTGTCCAGTAGCTCTGAGTCAGGTCGTGAAGCAGAATTTGATTCCACAGAGTCTGTGGAGTCGGAATCAGATTCCAGTTCATCTGAGTCTGGGCCTAGTATTCCTAGGGTTGATAACCCAAATGCCGAGGTTTTTTCCAAGTCTTTTTTTTTTCCTTTTCTTTTGAGTCGGTTGTAACCGAGGAATTGGATGAGCTGGATCCTTTGAATGAGAATGCTGCTGCAGATTCTGAGTATTTTTCCGTGCCTCTTATTTATTACATTGATCACGATTTTCAAAATTTTCATGAAAACAACAAGGAAAGCATTCCTCTAGTTTTGAAACATTTGATTGATCGAGAGGAGGAGAGGTTTATAAAACCCCTGGTTGATGAAATCACTTCAATTAATGTTGGTACTGAGAAGGATCCGCACCTAGTCTAGATCGGGTCCACGTTGTCTTCGGAGGAACGCGAGCGCTTAGTCGCTTTATTAAAAGATTTCAATGATGTTTTCGTGTGGTCCTACGAAGACATGCCTGGAATCGATCCTGAAATTGTACAGCACCGGATCACTCTTGACCCTAAGGCCCGATCCGTCAAGCAGAAGCTTCGGAGAATACGCATGGATTGGGCTTTGAAAATCAAGGAAGAGGTCACCAAGCAGATAGATGCAGGGTTCTTGTTAGTATCTGAGTATCCTACTTGGTTGGCCAACATTCTTCCGATGCCGAAGAAAGATGGCAAAATTTGGGTGTGTGTGGATTTCAGGGATTTGAACAAAGCTAGTCCGAATGACGACTTTCCTCTACCGCACATCGACGAATTGGTGGACTTCACCGCAGACCATGCATTTCTCTCCCTCATGGATGGATTTTCTGGGTATAACCAGATTCTGATGGCACCCGAGGATAAAGAGAAAACTACCTTCACTACGCCGTAGGGAACCTACTGCTACAGGGTGATGCCGTTTGCGTTGAAGAATGCTGGGGCTACCTATCAACGGGATACAACCACAATTCTACATGATATGATCCACAAAGAGGTTGAGGTGTATGTAGATGACATGATTGTTAAGTCCAAGGAAAGAGAGGGCTACTACACTGCCTTGAAAAAAAAAAATTCAATGGATCAGAGAATATCGGTTGAGGTTGAATTCACAAAAGTGCACTTTTGGCGTAACAGCAGGGAAAACGTTGGGTTTCTTGATCACACAGAGGGGCATCGAGGTAGATCCTTCCAAATTCAAGACCATCCTAGAAATGCCACCACTAAGGACTAAAAAGGAGGTGCGAGGCTTTTTGTAAAGTGCAATTCATAACATGGTTTATTTCAAAATTAACCTTGACTTGTGAACCACTATTTGGTCTCCTAAACACAGGAAAGAAATTCCAATGGGATGACCGATGTCAGTTTGCTTTTGAGCAGATCAAACAATACCTTCAGAATTTGTCTATGTTATCGTTGCCAGAGCCGGCGAAGTCCTTGATTCTGTATTTGTTAGTAACGGACACAACGATAGGATGCATTCTTGCTCAGGAATCTGAAGATAGAGTGAAGAAAGCCATCTATTACCTGAGTAAGAAAATGCTAGACTATGAGACCCGTTACACTCTGCTTGAGAAAGCTTGCTTGGCCTTGGTATGGGCTACCAAGAAGTTGAGGCACAACCTGTTATCGCACTCTATAATTCTGGTTTCGAGATTAGACCCCATCAAATATCTCTTTAAGAAACCAGTGCTTACGGGTAGGCTAGCCCGTTGGTTGCTTCTCCTCTCCGAATTTGATCTAAAGTATGTCACTCGCAAGTCTGTCAAAGGGAGAGCAGTAGCTGAGTTCCTGGTAGATCACCCAGTGGAAGCAGATGAAGCAGTAAAATACCTATTCCCAGATGAAGCTATTCTACAAGTCGAGGAAGAGATTTGGATAATGTACTTTGACGAAGCGTCTAACCAGTACGGTTATGGGATAGGGGTGTTGCTAATAGCACTCAACAATTTTCATATACCTTTAGCCTTCAAACTCTGATTCAAAGTATCCAACAATGAAGCAAAATACGAAGTGTGTATCGCTAGCTTGGAAGCTGCCCTGGAACTAGGGACAAAAAGGTTAGACATCATTGCGGACTTGAACCTAGTTGTGTCTCAAGCAAAAGTAGACTGGACGGTTAAAGAAAAAAAGATGAAGATCTATCACTAGACCTTGGACGTTCTGATTCCTAGGTTTAAGAAGCTAACCTTCACTCATCTACTAAGAGAGAACAATAGGTTCGCTGACGCTTTATCAACTCTATCTTCTATGATAAACATTCCTTTTGGAATCTGGATGTGTCCGATCATCATTGAATAGAGATATATGCTGGCCTACGAGTCTATCGCCGCAATAGATGAAGTGCAAGATGCCAAAGATAAAAGGGCAATACGGCGAATAGCTGTTCAATTTATCATCTACGGGGGTAAGTTGTATAAGAGGGGTCATCTGGGAATGCACAAGTTATCTGTCGACATAGAGGAATTGAAGCGCCTAGTGGAGGCCATCCATAGGGGAGAGTGTGGACCACACATAAACGGAGTAATGTTAGCCCAAAAGATTCTCAGGCAAGGTTGCTACTGGTCCACCATGGAGGAAGACTGTCTTAGTTTTATTCAGCGATGCCACAAATGCCAAATCCAATCAAATCGCATGAATATCCCGCCGTCGAAGTTGTACACCATAACTTCACCATGGCCCTTATCAGTCTGGGGAATTGACGTCATCGGGGCTGTTACACCGATAGGGTCCAATGGGCATGGGTACATTCTGGTGGCAATTGATTATTTTACGAAGTGTATGGAAGCTCAGTCTTATGCAGTGTTGAAAGCAGCGCGTGTGGCTAAGTTCATCCGAAATAATATCATTTGCCATTATGGAGTCCCGAATGAGATCATTTCAGACAATGGCTCCCATTTCAAGAAAGAAGTGATCGACTTATTGGAGAAATACAACATGGCTTTTCATAAGTCATCTACATATCGCCCTCAAACCAACGAAGCTATTGAGGCCACAAACAAGAACATCAAGCACATTTTGCAGAAAATGGTCAAGACCTATAGGGACTGGCTAGACAAATTGCCATTTGCTCTCTGGGCCTACAGAACTCCAATTCAAACATCTACTGGGGCAACTCTGTACTCTCTTGTTTATATGATGGAAGCCGTTCTGCCGATTGAAATAGAGGTTATGTCGCTACAGGTTATGGCTGAGTACCAGATAGCAGAAGCAGATTAGCAGTAGAGCAGGTCCGAGGAACTAATATTGTTTGATGAAAGGGGGCTTAAAGTACTGTACCATGTTCAAGGGGATCAACATAGGATTGCCAGGGCTTTTAACAAGAAAGTTAAGTCTCGGAATCTTAAGGAAGGGATTTGGTACTAAAAGACAACCGAGCACCCATCCATGACCCTAGAGGCAAGTTCAGACCTAATTGAACTGGTCCTTACATTATCAAAACCATTTGGTCGAGTGGAGCTGTTATTCTTATGGACCTGGATGGCCTAGAATTTTCCCAACCGATCAATATGGACAAGTTGAAGAAATATTACCCCTGAGAGGCTCGCTTGGTCGAAAACCTGGAAAGGCAACCTAGGCAAAAGTTAGAGCACAAAAAATCAGAAAAAATAAAAACTAAGCTCCAAGGTTAAAAACCCAGAAAGGGCGACCTTTGCAAAAGTTAGAGTGCAAAAAGAGAGCATTAATACCTGAGTGAATCCGAACCGAACTATGTAAGGCCTGATTCCCATCTTTGGGATACGTAGGCAATTTTATCTCGAAATTCAACCGTAAACACCTCCAAATCAACTGTGCCCATGTGTTTGATTGAGGCATCCTTGTCTTTTTGTTATCTGAAAGTTCTACCCTAAGAGAAGAGCTGACTACAGTGCTGAGCAGTGCTATTCAGTCAAAGGCACTTTTTTATTTTCAGATTCGGGGTTGTACATCTCAAAGATAGATTCCATGTGTGTCAAGTTGTGATCCTTATTGAAAATGGTTTCGAAAAGTTTTAATAAAAGTTGATTTTGTTCAAATTAATCTTTTTACAACTTAGACCATTTTTGCACCAAAAGGAAAATTTTCAGTGCTCACAACTCCAATTTCATTGATTTCAATACAAAGTTCTCCAACTCTCGATGCAAATCAAAGTTGCTTTTATTACATTCAAAACGAAAACTTGAAAAGTAAGATCAAAGCAATAAACTTGGGGCATAGATAAGTCAAGTGTTCCTGTGTCCCCCACTTGTGCTTATGGAAGCTTCTGATGCTAAAGTGGGCCTAGATTGTCTCTCATCTTCAAGCCAAAATAAACACTCGCCAAAAAGTGCGCAGTTGAAACTAGGGGCAGGAGCTAGAAACTTTCTCGTTCTCCAAGTAGTGGGATATCAAGCTAATTGTGAACCCTCAGATTAGGAATGAAGCCGGATACTCTACCTCCTCTTCTGGGCAAGTCTGGTCGTGTCCGAACTAACACCTAAACCAGAATGGAAAGTAGAATACATAGTGTGTCAAGCCAATCAGCTAAATGCCAAGTTCCCGAGTCATGTTGTAGCTCATCTCGGGCAGATCAAACTAGGGACAACGCCAAGCAATGTTAACAGTAGACCTATTACACATCTAATGGTAACACCACCCCTCGTTCGGGAAATCCACTAGCTGTTGGTGAAAGAAATAGCCACGTGCTAAATATGCAGGGCAAGAATCCACTACCTTCAGCCTGTCCATGAGCCATATCTGGGGAGGGATGAAAGAAAAGATGGATTAAAGAATGGAGAGGTGTGTATTGAGAAAAAAGTGAAAAAAGGGCTTTAAGAAAAAAACAGAGCATGAATGCCAAGTGATGTGAGAAACACATATTAGAAAGGGTGGGAAATATTACCTGTAGAAGTAGTGGACTTCCTGCAAATTTGGTTGTCTCTCACCGATGAAAGCCGTCTAAGCCCATCAAAGTCTCAACCAACGCCAAACTAATGCAGCTCTTGCCCTCGCTCAAACCTTGGGCTACTTCAACTAGCTGAATACTAGACCCTCCGAAACTAGGGGCAAGGAGGCTCAGAGGAAATGAGCAAGCATTCACAAACAAAGGGCATGTTGTCGAAAACCCCGCCAGAGAAGATCGTTTCGGTCACCGGCATCAAAAAATCAATGAATCAAACTAGGGATGTCTAGCTCTCCATTGTGAACCAAGGATCGAGCCTCATGCAAAGTGAGCCCACACATCCTTCCCAAAGTTTGGATGTGACCAAAACGGGGCTGAGGCAAGATTTCCTCATCGCGCCGGAACTCCATTAGCACTTGAAATTCTTCGATTGTCAGGCACATCTCTTGTCCCTCGAAGCTAAAGACGGGCGTAATCGGGTTCCAACATCTAGTCGCGGCGTGAAGAAACAGAAAACAAAGCAGAGAACGACTCAGCAGGAATAGTGCATTTATGCTTAAATCCCAAAAATTTAGCTTTTCCAAGCCATCTAATGTTCCAATCCAATTCGAGAGTTTTTTGGCAAAGAATGGCTCCATTTGTGAAGAATTTGCAGCTAAAATGAAGAAACTACAAGGTCCAAACCTTTTATAGAAGATAAGGCAGTGAGTGGAAGCTGGTTGTCAACATTCTGAAGTCTCCTTGCATTGGTTGCCAACTGGCCATTGGTGATGGCCGACATACCACTTTGGCGGCCGACCGGCCACCACTGATGGCTGACAGCCTCTATTCATGGCCGACACCCTTCCACTCTAGCCTGCTTTAGACACCCCATTTTTGACCGTCCTCAAGACTTGGACGTCACCATTTGAACACTTGGTGATCATCTATGTTTGTGTTCGTCTTGAGTTCTCGGAGGTTTCAGTCGCGCGCCTTGCCTCAAGACCTCTCGACTTGTTTGCTTTGTGCTTGGTTATGCACCAAACACTTGTGTTTTTGCTTCTGAGGGTAGGGAATGGCTTGTTGGCCATCCCCACACCTCACCGGCTATGGCTTGAGGCCACCGGCCCTGTTGTTTTTGCCATCGGCCAAAGGTTATGGCCGATCGGCACATTTTGTGGTCGGTCGGCCACCTTTGTTGATCAATCGGCTATTTCTACTGGTCGACCCCTTTCCATATACTTTTTGCAGATATTTTATGCCAGCTGTAATAGCTAGCATCCATAATTGACCCCCTCCATACACGTGTATGGAGGGATTTGCCTCTTGGTTTAGCTTGCTTTGGAAGCTTTGCAATTTTGGAATTCTATAAAGAGGGAGCTTCTCCTCCCTCCTTAGGGGTTCTAGAGGTTCAGAGAATTAGGGTTAGAGAGTGAGATACAACTTTGTATCTATATTCCCTTATTTGATCCCATTTTGTGCCTCAAAAGTGAGTTTGTGTCTTACTTTTGCTCTAGAACACCTAGCAATACACCATCCTTGGTAGATGAGGTCCTTGGAGGTTGATTTTGGTGTTCTTGGGTTGCTTTGAACTCAAAAAACCTGCTAGAGCATTGTTCTTGAAGAGGGTCTACAAGGGTGAGCATCTTTACTTCATATACCCCATTTTGGCTTAGGCTTTTAGCCCTTCTTGCTTATTGTTTTAAGCTTCGACTATAACTGATAAAAGTTCTGATTTTATGTGTTTTAGAACTTTGTTTAAGGTCACTTTGAGGTTTGGGGTTGTCTCTTCCCTCCAAGGCCTTGTTAGGCCTTGTTTTAGGCCACACCTTTTGGCCATTGTTTTGAGCTTTGCATGGCCTCTCTACCACTAAAATCCAGAGGATTTTCAGTGGTGGAGAGGTGGTTTTGAGGTCTAAAATTGGAGAGGGTCATCCCCTCTCCTTGTTGTCTTTAATGTTTGCATGAATGGCTTATGTTGTAGCATGTGCGTTTAGTTTGTTTTAGCTTCATTTCAGCTGGTATTTGTGGTTGTTTTGACATGGTATACCTTTGTTTTAAGTTGGTTTAGACATGCCATGTATGCTTCATACACTTGTCATGTAATCTCATGTTTTGGCCTTAACATGCATCATGTTGTAACATGTGTTTTTAGCATGAATTTGGCTCAACTCCATGAAGCTTCTAGCTTTGTTTTAGTATGCTAGAGATCTGTGTTTGGTTGTTTTGGTCCTCCATGACTTACTTTGTATAGCTACCATACAATCTAGCTTGTTAGCTTTGAGAGTCCAAGTTGCTAGCATGCTCTATGTGGATCATTTCAGTGGTTTGGCATCACTTAGAATGTTATTTCAGTCCATGTTTCATGCTCAAACACTTGCACTTATCACTCCTTTAATGTCTTAAAGAGTATGTATTTTATGCCTCATGAATGTGTCATTGCGTATGCCATCATGCTTAGGTATTTGGGATGCCATCTAGGTGGGTTTTTGGGCTCATTTTGGTATGTCATAACTCTATTTTTGGTTGCTTGAATCATGCCATGGTTGGTTGTATTAGGTGTAGTGCAACACCCCTTTGATGGCCTTGTATGCCTCATGTTTTGTCCCTTTGATTTGGCTTGTTTTGGCCTTGGTCATTGCATGTTTTAGGCTCATTTTGACGTGATCTAGGACTGTTTTGGGTCATACTTGCCATATGCTCTTTGTTTTGTGTAGCCTTGGTTCAAGTCACTTGCCTAGTTTTAAGCCTTAAGCCTTAATCATGCATACTTGATTTGTTCATGTGATTTGGCAACACTCTTAGCACCATTTCAGAGCATGTAATGTTGTCACATTTGCATGCTTTCCATTCCTTTCAAGTGTTCTTAAAAGTTGCTCTCTCAATGCTTAAATGTTAGGCCAATCGGCATGCATGTTTGTATGTGTTTTTGTCCTCACTTCCTTAGCATATTGGCCACTGATTTGGACCTATTAGAGAGCTGTACATCTTGGTGTAAGCCCATCCTTTGCATGTTGTTGCATGCTTGCCTTGTATGTTGTTGCATACTTGGCCCATTGCATATTGTTGTATGCTTAAGTTGCATTTTGCATGCTTGTTAGCTTGCATTTTGTCATGTGTTTGATATGGTGTCACATGCTTGCATGTTTGCATGCTTGTTCACATTCTCACGTTGCATTAGTTTGCTTGCATGTCTAGGTTGCATAGCATTGTGCATGTTTGCATCCCTTGCTTCTTGATAAACCATGATAGAGGTTGGGGGCGCCTCATTTGTTTTGCGTGCATTTCATTTGATATCAAATTGCACACTTGGCATCTTGGACCATCATGCATTGAAACGCGTGATTGATGGTCCGAGGGTCGAGAACCATACTCCTTTGAGTTTCAAACATGATAAGGAGGGTGGTCGTGTATACATTTGGCATGAAAATGCATTGCCATACTCTGTCTATCCTCTGCTGCAGCAAAACAGGTTTTTGCAGGAATAGATGGTCGGTCGACCATCTTTATTGCCGGTCGGCTACAAATGTTTGGCCGAGAGTATCAATTTTGGTCGATGACCAGTTTCCCATGGCCGATGGTGTTTCCTCTTGGTCGGTGACCTCCCACAAACTTCATGGAGTAGTTCAGAAGCATCCTTGAGACTTGTGCAGTCCTCAGAGGTGCAGAGCAGTGTAAACAGAGGCAGCATAAGTATGGCGATGGATTTTCAAGCGAAGCCGAGCATGCATGCATTCGTCCCACTTCCCAAGGCCCCTTTACTGCTTTCAATAGTTTAGTCAATTTGTTTAATTAATTAAGGGTTTGTAATATTTAATTAGCTTGCTAGTTAATTTGTATTATTCTTTCGGTCCCTCCGCGAGAGGGCGAGTTTTGTAATAAGTGTGCGTGCGTGCGTCCGATGCATGTCTTCCAACCCCACGTCTTTCTCCCTTTTACTTACCTGCTTATTGTGGTTAGTTTTAGGGCATATTTGATTTAGCATACCTTATGCTATGCATGTTTGCATTCATTCATCAGTATTGTATGCACCGGGCTCGGCGCATCATGTTAACTGCATTGTACTTCAATTCCAACTTGAATACATGCATCGAGTTGTCGCATTTGACATGCAATTCTTAGGGTAGCCGAGCCTATTCTAGTTACATTTTGCTTGCGATGCATTAACCATTTTAACATGAACTAGGATCATGCATGATTGCTAACTAGTTTCTTGTTTTAGCTTGGAGTACACTGTGAGTGTTTTATGCTTTAGCATCTTGCATGAATGCGAGTGTTAACATGACAGCATGCTTGCCATGAGGCTAATTGCTTATGTGATATGATTGCCTGGTTGCCTGTGGGTGAAGGTTGGATTGCTTGAATTGGAATAATTCATCGAAATCCATGTCTTAGCCTACTTGCGAGTAGCACCTTCAAACTGTTTTTCAAATCGAACATGAGATGTTTTGTTCCAATTTAGGCGACCCAGTCTATACTTGTGTGCTGTGTGCATCACATAGTAATTCTAGGCTAATAACCGGAATAAGAGCACATAATGTTTTCAAAACTAGATATCATGGTTAATAGAGGCCGATCTTTGATCAAGCAAGCGGGGGTGCTCATAGCTGACCTTCCCCAATTGTACCCAAGTTCCCGAGCCGAGGAAACTTTGGTGATGACGGACATGTGGCCTTAGGCACGAGTCAGGGTTTCCTAAATTTTCCGAAAATAAAACATTTAGGTGGCGACTCTGTATCTGGCAAAGCAGTCCATGTTTGGCACTTCTTTCTAAAAATCTATTTTTCAAGACAATTTGCCGGATTTGGACTCTTTGATGATTCATCAGTCTTGCATTGCACTTTGCAAGATTAGATACAAGGTCGTGACATTGAGTCCTGAACTGTAGTGAGCCCCAAATGAACAAAACGGGATTCCCTCCCGGGACGTCCACACCTGCTGTCCTTCTTGTGCTGGAAAGTACTGGTAGCATGAGCCTTGTTTTGTTCTTTGTATGTTTTGGAGTCTTGTTTTGAGTCTTTTCAGGCCTTAGCATGCTTAATGAGGTCTTTTCGTTTTGTTTTGTTTATTGAGTTGTTTTTGTCTTGTCTTGCACATCGAGTTGTATTCAAGTTGATTATTGAGTTGTCTAGTTTCGTTTATCGAAATTGTTATTTGGATTATCGAGTTGTATTGCTTTGATTATTTTAGTTGCTGGTCGGTTCGTCACCTGATTCAAACTGTTGTGACAATACAAGTATTTGGTTTTCAATATCAACTTCAATCTCATTTTCATGCAATACGGTGCTCATGATGCAAAATACAACACTTTTTAAAAAATACATTGGTTTTCATTCCGATCATAGTTATTTTTACAAAAGTACAGTACAAGTTTTTAAAGAAAATAAAACTCGTCTAAAGCTATACAATGTGCTAAACACTACTAACAAAAAGAAACTAAGCAAAAACTACAGAAAATCAGCGATGGTCGCCTCAAGCTCGAGAAGCCCTCTTCGTCCTCTTCTTCGGAGGAGAGGACTCTGTGGTACTATCTCCATCGGTGCCACTGTCTGAATCTGAATCAGAGTCCGAACCGGAGTTGTCTCCGCTCTCCGCCTCGGAGCCCTCCTCAGCATCAACGCTCTTACTCTAAGAAACCGAGCCAGCATCATCATCTCTACTCTCAGATGACTCAACATGCTGACTCGCTGTGTCACGACCCAAACCCGGCCCTATGGGTTTAGCATCAGAATCGCCAAGAATCCGAGATTATCAAGGCCCGAACAAGAATACGCTTAAACAGAGTAGTACAAGCGGAAGCCAATACAGTAAATAACTAGTGTCCATTGAGCTGCGTAAATTTGTATGCCAAAAACATTTTTCATGCATTCATACAGTACAGTCTACGTACAATCTATACAATCATATACAAACATTCAATACGGGGACCTAATCCCTCGATGACAAGACAAGAAAACAAGAGATGCCTATACAATAGAACAAAAACAAATGAGGAGACAGGTGGGGACAATAAAAACACCCCAAGCCATAGCATGGCAACTCGGAACCTCACAGTGAGGCACATAGGCTGGCTTGACAAAACTGGGGACCAACTCACACTCCTAGCTCCGGTCTGGCTGCTGAGAACCTACATATATATATATATATAAACAGTGAGCTAAAGCCCAGTGAATAACACAAAGCGTAAAGAGGTTATAAATGAATGTCCTTACAGTAATGAAATCAGTTCATTAAATAGTATTTCAGTCTTTCAGTATTTCAATCAATCAGTCATATGTGGTACACCCATTAGCCTATAAACAGTAGGTCCAAAAGGACCGGGTCTTAACAGACTCAACAGTAATGATGGCCATCAATCAGTAAACAGTATGGTTCCACAAGGAAACCGACAGAGCTCTATAACAGTAACAGTAATTGCTAAGGATGCCACAATACAGTTCAGAATACAGGACATACATTCATTCATTAAACAATAGCAGTTCAATAAACAGTTCAGTTCAGTATTCAAAAGATAACCATTTTGAACATATCTTTACACAACTGTTACTCACAGAGATTGGGCTATAGCAGCTAGAGCGCGTCCCTGAGAGCCAATCCTAAACAGTTAAAAAATAGAACACACACTAAGTTTAACAGTCAGAAAGGATGATAATTAAATCCCTAAATTTCCTCGGTGTGGTTCTATGTCTAAATCCTCATTAAGATGTCTAAAACTAGGCCTAAGAATGCCTATGATGGGATGAGGATGCAAAAATACAGTTGGAAGGCATTTTTCAAAAGTTGCTGAAAACAGGGGTCTCGCTCGAGCGAGCCTTCCTTTGCTCGAGCGAGGTTGCAAAATCAAAGGCTTCGCTCGAGCGAACAATCCTTCGCTCGAGCGGTCTGATGAAACAGTAAAAGTACTGGTTGTTGGATTTTTACGCGCGATACCACGCTCGATGCTCGCTCGAGCAGAGACCTGGATAAAAGGGTTCTCGCTCGAGCGAAGAAGCCAAATCTGGAATTTCCAGATTTGCCTCCCAAGCTCAAACCAAGCATTCACAACTCAAATCTCGACCTCTTGGGCCCAAATTCTGGAAAATACATCCCAAAACAATGTATAACAAGTTTCAAAAGCCAATTTATGAATTCAAGCCCCAAAGGTGAGTCAATTAAATCCAAATCTCAAACCCATTTTCAAGAACACTTTCAAAACATGCTATGCATGAACTTTAAACCAAAATCAAGCTTTAACTCTTGCTCAATTGAGCTCAAAAGTTAGAAAACAAAATGAAAACATGGACTTTAGCTAAAACATGGTCATGCATGGACAATCCAACATGAATTCAACTTCAAAATGCACCAATTCAAGAATGCATGCAACAATGGAGTCCCAATTCAACATATATGAGCAAAATCATGACTCAAGTTCTCTATAACCATGATACATGCAAGATGGAGCTTAAAGATAACAAGAAGACAATGAATTCACTTACCTAAGTCTCAATTCAAGGTAAGGAAGCTAGATTATGCCAAGTTATACACCAATTCCAAGCAATTTCTACAAGATGAGCTTAATACTTCTCTTAACTCTCACTCTCCCTTGTTTCTCTTGTTTGGTCGGTTGAGAGGCAAAATAGGGTTGATCAAGATGTTTTGTTCACATGCATTAAGGCTCAAATAATATTAAACAATGGGTCCACTAAGGTGGCAATGTGGTAAATAAGTCAATCTTGACAATTAACTCGTTTAAATCTAATTTAATCATTCCTAATCGATTTTCGGGTAAATATATCATAAAATCACAAATATTCTACTGATTACAAAACACTAAACGGTTTCTAATTCGGCCACCGATAAGGCCTTCAATTAGCAGTTTAAACATACGAATTCAAACAGATAGTCATTCAATCAAACAGATGCAATTCAATAGATAAACTTATTCGATTTCAGTTTCGATTTCAATCAGTCCATTCAGTACTTCAGTTAATCCAATTATCAGTCATTATCAATTCTGTTTACCAGTAGCCAGTAGCTAATTCAGCAGTTTATCGATAATCAGTACGAGGGTTGTTACACGCTGCCTCCTCAGCCTCACTAGTCTTAGCCTCATCATCGCTCAGAATGGGCTCTAAAGGGCCACTCTCAGCTCGGGTGCCCCTAGTTTTGCCTCTGCTACGTGCTGGAGCCTATCTCTCTCTCCCTGTCACCGGAGGAGTCACCGCTATTGTTGGTGCCGTAGTTACCGCTGGTGCTATCGGTAAGGGTGGAACTTGAAAAGGCAGTTGTCATATGTCAGTCACGGCAGTGTATCAGATGCAAGTATGAGGATGCATCAGATACAAGTATGGGGCAGAATGAGTATATGAATGAAGTATGGAAGTACAATGTATGACTACAGTATAGAAGTGCAGTATTTTATGCAGTGTATTGGTGTAGTGTGGGGAAGTTTCCCATGTCAATTTCAGTGTGTCAATGGAAATTTGATGACTGGAATGTAAGAAAACTGAAGAAATGACTCGACTACAGTGGAAGCTAAGCAGTGCGTCCCTCCTCAACATCATGCCCTCAAATGAGGATAATAGCTCGAGCAGATCCTCGGTGTATCCTGGAGGTGCCTGTAAATGCATTGGGAATGATCAATGTCTAGAACAAACAAATATCAAAGAGAGATGAGAAAACTAAAAATGTAGTACATGCCGGAGGTGCATCTTGAGCTCTAGCATATATATGCCCTGCTGCGGCAGGCTCAATCGGAATCTAGTATGCCTCTCCAGTATACCATCAATAGGTGAGTGCAATAGGCAGCTCCAGCCAGCCAGTACTCTGCCCGCCTTGAGGAGTCCCTCTCCCACGGGCTCTGGCTCGCAACAGGGGCTCTCGCTCTCTCACCTCCGTGAATACCAATCAGAGGTGGCATAAGATGTGTTTGAATGAAGGCTGTATAATCGCCCTCGACTCGGAAGTACTCTGCCTCTAAGCCCTCCATGAATTGGACAACTCTATCAACAGATAGGCTGTCTGCTGACCTCATGGACTCTGGTGGTGTCATCGGTATGAACGGAGCAGGCAGATCCAGAGACTGACGCACGACTCTCTTGCCTAAGTACCAGGCTCGGCAAATCGAACCCTTAAGTAAAACACGGTAGCGCGAGATGCCCAAGGCCACAATGTACCGGCCTCGGATCCCTGTCAGTATCCTAGCCCATGGCTGCCATGTGATCTGCAGATAATAGATTATTAGTTGCCGTTAGATGCTAATATGTGAATCAGAACAAATGTAGAGCAAAAATGATGACCGTGTTTTAGGTTACCTCATGGGCAACTACGATGTCAAAGTAGCGTCTGAAGGAAGTGAAGGGCTCACGAGTCCTACGGTGAAGCTGACTATCGTACACCCATGAATAGGGGACCGTCAGCAAAACCTCCACTGCAGGTTCTGGGGCCAAAGTCGGGAAGTATGCATACACCCATAGCTGTGGAGAAAGTGTAGTGATATGTGATGAGCATACAGTGTTTGAACAGATATAGCAAATGTAAAGCAGAAAGCATATAGTGTTTGAACAAATATAGCAAGTGTAAACCAGAAAGTACATGCATTGAACAGATGTAAAGCAAGAAATGCTAAATAGAAAATGCAAAGTGTAAAGAGGTGTGGCTCGTCTTTTTCGTACCTCCTTTCAGAGAGCTCGAATTGGTCCTACAATTCGGACTCCTATCACGGTTCTAAATCTAGTCTCACAAGTGGAATGCGAAACTGATAATCACCAAAGAGTCAAATCTGGCAAATCCATTTGGAAAATCAATTTGGAATCAAATAATGCCAAAATGGGACTACTATAGACACCCCATTTTTGACCATCCTCAAGACTTGGACGTCATCGTTTGAACTCTCGATGATCATCCATGCTCGTGTTCGTTTTGAGTTCCCGAAGGCCTCGGCTGCGCACCTTGCCGTAGGATCTCTCAACTTGTCTATTTTGTGCTTGGTTGTGGACCAAGGACTTGTGGTTTTGCTTCTAAGGGAAGAGGGTGGCTTGTTGGCCATCCCTGCAACCCATCGGCTAAGGCTTTGTGCCATCGGCCATGTTTCCCTGCCATCAGCCATAAGTGTTGGCCGATTGGCCCTCTTTTTGGTCGATCGACCATATTTTTGAGCCAAGACCTTTCCATCTGCTTTTTGCAGATATTTTCTGCCAGCTGTGACAGCTGGTGGGCACAATTCTCATCCTCCATAAACGTATATGGAGGGATTGCATTGAAGACTCAAGCTTGAGAATTGAAATTTCTATAAGAAGGGAGCCTCCCCTCCTTTTCCAGAGGTTCTAAAAATCTGAGACACAAGTTCTATATCTCACTCTCTCTATTTTACCTCTATCTCTTGTTTAGCCTTTGTTTGTGCCCAAAAGTGAAGATTCTTCACACTATTGCACACAAACACCTACTAGAACACCATCCTCTGATTGCTGAGATCCTTAGGAGTTGGTTTTGGAGTTCTTAGACTGGTTTTGATCAGAGAAGACTACTAGAGTTATGTTCTTGAAGGTGTTCTTCAAGGATGAGTCAACTACCTTTTAATCTCCCATTTTGGCCTAAGCTTTTAGACCTACTTGCATATTGTTTTAAGCTTAACTCTAAACTACAAAAAGTTTTGATTTTGTATACTTGTGATGATTGTTTAAGGTCACTTTTGTGTTGGGGGTTGTCTACCCCCTCTTAGGCCTTGTTTGGCCTTGTTTTGTGCCCTTCTTTTTGAGCTTTGGAACCATCTTGTTTTGACCTTTCTACCATTGAAATCCAAAGGATTTTCAGTGGTGGAAAGGTGGTTTTGGAGTCTTGAATAGGAGAGGGACACCCCCCTCTCCTTGTGTCTCATATGCTTGCATTGTTGGCTCATAATAGTAGCATGTTTGCTTAGCATGTTTTGGTCTCATTTCAGCAAGTATTTGCTATTATTTTTCCATGTTATACCTCCATCTAAGGTTGGTTTAATGGTCTCTTGCATGCACCATGTACTTGTCTTGCAATCCTCTCTATTACCTTAACATGCACCTTGCATTTGGATCATCATTCTTGCATATTTTGGCTCAACTCAAAGGAGCTTTTAGCCTTGTTTTACCATGCTCTAGCTCTAATTTGCATTGTTTTAGTCATGCATGCACTGTTTTGTATAGCCATGGTTCAGTCTAGCTTGTTAGCTTTGAGTGTCTAAGTCATTAGCATGCATTGCTTAGACCATTTTCATGATTTGGCATCATTTCATATGTGATTTCAGTCAATGTAGTGTAGCCATACACTTGCATTTGTCATCCTTTCAACACTTTGAAGAGTTAGTGTTTTATGCCTTAAGAGTAGACCATTGTGCATGCCTCTATGCTTAGGCCCTTGGGATGCTATCCCAGTGGGTTTTTGGGCTTATTTTTGACATGCCACAACTCTAATTTTTATTGGTTAAGTCATGCCATGTTTGGTTTTAATAGGTGTAGTGCAATTATCCTTTTTGGCCTTGTATGCATTATCTTTTGTGCTCACCTTTCTAGCATGTTTTCGCCTCATTCCGTGCATGTTTTAGACTCACTTTGGCATGCTTTAGGACTATTTTGGTTTGTTTAGGCCATTCTATTCATATTTTGCATAGCCTTGGTGCAAGATCCTTGGCTAGCCTCAAGCTTTGGGCTTTCTTGCATGCCATACTTGCATTGTTTGGTTGATTTGGCATCACTCTTCACATGATTTCAGAGCTTATTGCATTGTCACATTCTCATGTTTGTCACATCTTGCTCATGTTTGAGGATTGTGCATTGTTGCCTAGTTTATGGACCAATACTTGCACATGTGTGTTTTGCCTTTTGGAGCCTTGGTTTTGGTGTTTTGGCCACTGATTTGGGCATGGCTGAGGTCTGCCCATGTTGGTTTAAGTCCATCTTTGCATGTTGTTTCATGCTTGACATGTTGCATGTTGTTGCATGCTTGCTAGTTTGCATGTCGTTGCATGCTTGTCCATCTTTGCATGTCATGCATGTTTGTATGCTTAGGTTGCATTTTGCATGCTTGCTAGTTTTCATTTTGTCACATGCTTGTTTAGGTTGCATTGCATTTGGCATGCTTGTTACCTTAGCCTTGTGTGCATGTTTGAGTCATATTGCATTTGGCATGCTTCTGTTGCATTGCATAGCTTTTCCATGTTGCATGCATTGCATTGTGTTTGGTTTGGGGTGTCAAACCAAACACGAGGACTGAGGGATATTTCATACTTAAAGTGATGAAACGTACATCACCCCTCAGTCGCTGACACTCTTGATTCAACATGATAAAGTTTAGGGCATTATGTGTTTTTGTGCATTTCATTTTACATTGAATTGCACACTTGGCTTCTTTGGCCATCATGCATCGAAATGCGTGATTGATGGCCCGAGGGTCGAGCACTACACTCCTTTGAGCTTCAAACATGATAAGGGGTGTAATTGCACACATTTTTTTGCAAATGTATTGCCATACCTCTGTTTGTCCTCTGCTGCAGCAAAAGGAGCAGTTTTACAGGAAGAAATGGCCGATCGGCTATCCAGAGTGCCGATCGGCCACAAATGTTTGGCCGATAGCCTCATATTTGGCCAATAACCATTTCCCAAGGACCGATGGCCACCCCTCTTGGCCGATGGCCTCTTAGAGTGTCCATGAGGTGGTTCAGAAGCATCACAAAAGTTGGCACACTTTTCAGAGGTATAGAACAGTGCAAACAGAGGCAACATAAGGCATGGCAACGAATTTCCGAGAGAAGCTGACCGAACGCACATGCATCCCTCGTCACGAGGCCATTTCAGTACTTTTGATAACTTAGAATAGTTATTTGTTTCGTTTTGGTTGTGTAATAATCAATTAGTTTGTTAGTTGGTTAATTGGATGGTTTGTATTATTCATTTGGACCCTCCGTCGAGAGGGTGAATTTTCGTAATAAATGTGCGTGCGTGAGTGAATGTCTTCCAACCCCACGTGTTTCTTCCTTTTACTTACTTGCTTTTGATGGTTAGTTTTAGGGCATATTTCAATTAGCATACCTATGCTTCGCATGTTTGCATTCATTCATTTGTCTTGCATGCACCGGGCTTGGCGCATCATACAAACTACATTGTATTTCAATTCCAAGTTGAATACATGTATCAGTTGTTGCATTTCACATGATATCTTAGAATAGCTTAGCCTATTTCTAGTCGCATTTTGCATGTGTTGCATTAGCCATCTTAACATGAACTAGGATCATGCATTGATTACTAACTAGTTTCTGTTTTGGCTCGGAGTACTCGGTAAGTGCTTATGCTTTAGCATCCTTACATGTGTGTGAGTGTTGCCATGAGGCTATTTCCTTATGTGATATAACTGCCTAAGTGCCTGTGGGTGAAGGTTGGATTACTTGAATTGGAACAATTCATTGAAATGCGAGTTTTAAGCCCACTTGAGAGTGGCAAAATCATGTTTTTTAAGCCCACCTGAGGGTGGCAAATCCACGTCTTAGCCTACTTGCGAGTAGCACCTTCAAACCATTTTCAAACAAACATGAAATGTTTTATTCCAATTTAGGCGATCTAGTCTATACTTGTATGATGCGTGCATCATGTAGTAAAGCTAGCTAATACACCGGAATAAGAACGCATGTGTCTTCAAAACAAAATATCATGTTAGTAAAGGCCGATCTTTGATCGGGCGAGCGGTGGTGCTCATTGCATGACCTTCCCCTCTCGTACCCAAGTTCCCGAGCCGAGGCAACTTTGGTGATGACGAACACATGACCTTAGGCACGAGTCAGGATTTCCTAAATTTTCCAAAACAAAACATTTAGGTGGCGACTCTGTATCTAGCAAAGCAGTCCATGTTTGACACTTCTTTATAAAAATCAGTTTTCCAAAACGATTTGCTAGATTTGGACTCTTTGGTGATCTATCGGTCTCGCATTGCACTTTGCGAGATTAGATTCAGAACCGTGACATTGAGTTCAAACTGTAGTAGTCCAATGAACAGAACGGATTTTAGCTCCAATTCGCGCCTGGGGCCGTGACGCTTTGGCACATCTACATTTTTTGGTGACTCTGCTGGGGATTTAGAGAACTTGACTCGAACTCATGATATCTTGTTTTGTCTATACTTATGTGTTTCTTTGCATTGCATATGCATTGGTGCACCTAGGATACGGTATTTGCCGTATGCTATTCCTGAACGGTTTGCCGGAGGCCCGCTTTAAGAAGCGTGCCATAAGGCTGACCGGTTGAGGGCTCTGCCACGACGGGAACACAAACCCCGGTCTTTACCGAGGCACCCTTTTTGACCATTCGACCTAGTGCATATCGGAAACTATAGTGACCATTCCAAACTACGACAGGTTACTTACCCGATTATAGGTTGTTTGAAACCGCTATGTGCGTAATGAAACCCTAGCTCCTGACAAAATAGGACAGGGAAACCCTACCCCAACATAGGGGTGTTTTGGCTCTCACTTGCTTGTTATGTGCTTTTAGAGTGCGTCTCTACAAGAATGCATGTATCAGTTTGCAAGTCTGGGTATTAGGCCTGCGGGCATCAACATCAGTAGTTTTACCTGTGGGTATCAGATTCAGATTTGGGGCAGTGATTTGGGGAACAGTGATCAGTTGTTGAGAACAGTTCATTCAGCTTGTGTTTGCCAACTGTGTGTTGTGTTAATTTAAGTTGTTATGTTGTCCGTTTTTCTATTCATTGTTTCCTTATTATTCTTTACCTATCTTTTTGCAAGGTAGTTTAGCATCATTGCATCCGACCAGGCAGATATCCCCCAAGCACTCTGGGTTAGAGGTCGTAGACTTAATCGATCCAGGGATCTGATAGACAGACAAGCAGTGTTCCTTTGTTTACCCCCAGTTACTAGACGGAGGTCAAAAAGGCGCAATGTATCAGTACAGCGGTTGCCAGATCAGTAGTCTATCCCACCAATGAACAATCAGGCTGAGGTCTCAGTTTCTACTATAGGGACAGATATACCGGTTGTTCAGATAGATCAGCACAATATGGCAGGAATAGAGGAGATGATGCGTCAGCGCCAGGAAAGTATGAAAACCATGTAGCAAGACGCTGCCCATCAAGCAGAATTTGTCGCACGCCAGTCCGAGGTTATGCCACAACAGGCAGAGTTGATTACTAGACTGCAGCAACAACAACCACCACAGCAAGCTGGAGCATCCACTTCGCACTCGGTTCCTCCCGCACCAAGAGTTCCCATACTTGGGAAGACTGCACATGTCCAGGAAGATATGGACATCCCAACGGGGCTAGCTCCGCCCCCGATCCTACCTCAGCTGTCCAAGGCACCCACTCCCCACCAATCTACCAGATTCTCCCTTTGAGTTCAAGGTGGACCCCACAGTGCTAAAAGTGAGCAAACTAGAAAAACTGTTCAAGAAGTCTCAGGGCGTAAAGTCCATCCCAGATATTGAGGATGGGTACACCGACTCGACCGTGACTCTGCTGGATCGGTTTAAAATGCCGCACATAGACCGTTTCGACAGGTCTGGAGATCCTATGGTGCATTTGCGGCTATTCTCAAACATACTACGGCCGATGGGCCTCTCTAGGTTACAAAAGATTCTCTGTTTGGCCGGACCCTATCGGGTGTAGCGGCTATTTGGTATGCAAAACTGGAAGACTCTGTTAAGAGGAACTAGGAAGAGATGGCTGAAGCCTTTGTAGCACAATACTCCTACAATACACAGATCGAGGTCACAACTCGTGATCTCGAGACAACTAGGCAAGAGCCAAAGGAGAGCTTCTCCGATTTTGTGAGCTGCTGGAGGGCTAAGGCCTCGATGATGACCATCAGGCCGGTCGACAAGGACCAAATACGAATGGTTGTGCGCAACCTCCAGCCCAAACTCATACAGAAGATGATCGTCCTCCCCCTTCCCACCTTTGCAGATCTACATGAGATTGGGGTGCAAATCGAGGACGCCATGAAACAGGGCCTCATTGATCATGAGAGAGAGCAGTCTAAGAGGGCATTTAACCACAGTACAAATGCAAGCACAAGCAGTGCTGCAACTGCCAGATCTTCAGACATGGGCATGGTCACCACCACCACCCCAAGAACCCTTACAGCTACTCCATTCATCGATGCATCCGGAAGTAGCTCACAAATAACCAAGTTTTCACCCTGAGGCCAAAGAACCTTCACCCCGCTATACATGCCCCTGTCCAAAGCTCTAGGGGTTCTGATCAGGAAAGGGCACTTGAACCCCCTAGAGCGGCGGCTATTGCCAGAAAAACTTCCCCCATCCCATAACCCAGCCAAGTACTGCACCTTTCACCAACAGCATGGTTATGACACCGACCAGTGCTTTAGATTGCGTCATGAGATTCAAGATCTCATTGACAACAGGGTGATCGTGCCTCCGGAGAAATCGAATGTCACAACCAACCCTCTCCTACCGCACAACCAGGCTCTACCTCCCAAACGTATCAATTTCATCCAGACTGGAGTTGTGTCATATGACCCTAACATATACATCACCCCTTCCCACCTACCCAAGCCGGAGGTGTTCATTCCTGAGAGCACTGACTTGTGCATGTTGGACATCTCCCAAACCCAACCTGAGACGGTGGTGGTGACTATTGAAGATAGAATAAGGTCGACTGTGGAGGCAGATGAGAATGATCAGACAGAGCCTAAGGGGTGTGACAACCCTCACCTCTGATTAGTGCTAATCTGTGATTAAGCATGATAAGTAATTGAGTATGATGAAATTCTGAACTGATTGAATGAGTGTGTTGCTTTGATTATGTTTCTATCTACTGAACCATAGAATGATCTGTTCATGTTTTGATTTCGTATTGCGAATTGAAAGCCTTATCGGCGCCCGATTCTGAAATTGATTAGTATTCCATGCTAATTAGGATTTATGTAATTTTATGGTAGGTTTAATTAAAATTTGATTTGGAATGATTAATTGGATTAAATAATGTTAAATCACATTAGTTCAAGTAAATTACCTTTTTGCCATTAGTGGACATTTAGGCCATTAATTGATTTTAAGGCATATTGATGCATCATTCTCATCCATTTCCTCAAGGCCAACCATGAGAGAGAGTGAGCTAGGACAAACTTGATTTCATTTGAGAATTGCTTGGAGATTTAGAAGGAATTGAAGAGAAGATTGTAAAATTACACTCCCACACTTGGAATTCAAGGCCTAAGGTAGGAAAATCATCTTCTTAATTGTGAATTCAAGATTATTTCTTGCATGGTTCATGGAAATTTGGAGTTTAAAGTCAAGAATTAATTTAAAGAGTGGGATTAAGTAGTAATTCATGCATGCATGTACACATTATTGAGTTTTGAGGTTGTTTTCATGGAAATTCTTGCATGCAAGTCCATATTTTAGTTGTGGTCCATGAATTCATCATGTTCTTGAGCTCAATCTTGCATTTGGTTAAGTTTTAGAACATTAGAGTTCATGGGAACTCATGCATGTATGATTTTTGCATTGTTCTTCATGTTTACTTTGAATTTGGTGTCCAATTGCCTCACCTTTGGGCTTGATTTCATAAATTGATCTTCAAAAACATGTTATACTATGAGTTTACAAGTGTTTTCTAGAAAATTGGCCCAAAAGGTTGAGTTTTGATGTGTTGAATGCTTGGTTTGAGCTTGGGAGGCAAATCTGGAAAACCCAGAATTTGGCTTCCTCGCTCGAGCGAAGGATTCCACACTCAAGCGAGCACCTTTGTTTCTAAGTTCCGCTCGAGCGAAGGAATGCTGGCTCGAGCGTAGATTGCAAGCTCTCAGGTTTTTGTGCACACAGACGCACGCTCGAGCGACGAGACCCACGCTCGAGCGAAGAGCTGTGTCTCACGCTCGAGTGAGCATCGAGCGGGGATTTTTAATATCCAGTACTTTTGCATTTTTACAGACTGCTCGAGCGAAGGAGTTTACGTTTGAGCGACCCCTCTGTTTTGGTAAGCTCGCTCGAGTGAAGGAAGCTACGCTCGAGCGAGACCCTTGTTTTCAGCAAATTTTGAAAAGTGTTTTAAAGTGCATCTTTGCATCCTCATTCCATCCTAGGCATTCCTAGGCCTAGTTTAAGGTGTCTTAATGAGGATAATGTTATAGAACCACACTGAGTCAAGATAGGGGCTAAGTTATTAATCCCAAGTGTGTAACTTAGTGTGTGTTCGTTCTATAATTGTGCAGGGTTGGCATTCGAGGATGCTCATTAGCTTGCTTATAGCTCAGTACTCTGTGAGTAACAATGTTGTAAAGATACGTTCAATTATAATTATTTTCTGAACGATTGACTGTACTATTTTCTGAAATGACATTGTTTACTGAATGAATGTTTGTCCTATTTGTGAACTGTATTTGTGGCATCCATAGCAACTTATCACATTATATCAAGTATCGCTCATTCTGAGATCTCTGTCAGTCCCGATGTTTGGAACTACTATTGTTTACTGTTATGATGGCCATCAACTGACTGTTCAGTCTGTTAAGACCTACTGTACTGTTTTGCTTTTGGATGTACCAACTATGACTACTATGGTCTTTAATAACTGTTATGGCATGAAATATGAGCCACTGATTGAATAACTAATTTGCTGATACAAATGACTGTTTTAATTATTGAAAGGACATTCATTCTTAACCCCTTTATGCATTTGTTATTCACTGGGCTTTAGCTTACTATTTATATTTATATGTAGGTGTCCAGGCACCGGACCGAGGATAGGAACGTCAGGTTAAGCTCCCGTTTTGTCAAAGCCAACCATTGTGCCTCACCTCGAGGTTCCGAGTGCGTTAAAGCCAAGGCTTTTTGGGGTGTCCCAGTTTCACCCTTTTGTCCTATTTTGTGACAAATGTTTTAGACTCGACTGCACAGTTATAGTTAGGGAATTGGTCCCTAATCTGGATGTTTGTGTTTATGTCGCATGTATATATGTTTTGGTTCCGAATGTGGCTTATCATAAAAGTCCTTTTGCATTCAGATTGTCACAGCTCATTGGACATTCTTTTTATTACTGTTTGGCTCCCGCCAGCCCCTTACTCTGTATTACTGTTATTACTGTTAGGTAGGCCTTTGGTAATCACGGATTACTGGCCAGTTACGGTGCTAAACCCATAGGGGCGGGTTTGGGTCGTGACAAGGGGTCTGTGAGCTTCATGTACAACCCGAGCGATTATATCACATCAGCAGGCTAGGCTAGGCCGAATGTGGAATTGCCAGTGGTGGCGGAGATTTGTGTAGTATGGGAGGATGGACTTAACCAGGGGTTAGATGACCTAGCGAATCTAGAAAAAGACATTGCGAATCTGCAGTTCTTTGAAGAACAGGAGTCAGGGGACGTGACAATCAATTGGTTTGGTTTGGATGGGTTTGTAGAGTCTATTGGGTGGCTTGACGACCAACCGGATGTTGTTGAACAACCTCGCTAGGAATGGGTTCGCCTGTGACGGACATCAACAAAGGGCTTAGGGTCGGGATCAGTTTGCACCACCGGAGAGCACTGGTGTAAAGAATTTTGCTCAGAATATGGGCAGTTTGGGTACGGAAGATACTGAACAGCAAGCTGCACTGAAGCAGTTCGAGCGAGAAAGGATCGAAGAATCTGAGAGAGCCAGAAAGGCCAAAGCCCCTGCAGGGACAAAACGTGATGTGTGCACAAGAACGGAGCATGCTACGAACACAAGAACGGAAGGTGCTGTGGGCACAAAAATAGTTGTAACGGAGCTGGACAGGTGTCTGTCAGCTCCCGATGGCATGTGGTGGGAAGATGATGACCTATGTCTTACCCACACAAATGAAGATTGGGGACAAAGCCAACCGGATGATACCTGGTATGTTGGCGAAGTTGACAACGTGACTAGGAGCAGGCGGTATTTCAAGCCCCGCACTAAGATCAACCAGAGGCTTCCGGGAAGGACAAAGAGGCGGAGAAGCAGAAAGAGAAGCTACTCGAGAAAGAGGTTGTACTAAAACAGCTTAAGAAGATACAGGCAGACATCTCCATCTGGGGACTGCTAATGGCTTCAAGAGTACACAGACAGGCTGTCCTTTCGGCAATGGACAAGGCTAAACTTTCAATCGACACTACGCCTAAACAGCTGGTAGGACTAGTCTTTCCAGGATGAGCTTCCCTGACGTTGACCTTCACTGACAAAGAGCTGCCGCCTGAGGACGCAAACCATAACAAGCCTCTCTACATCTCTGTCGAGTGTAGAGAAAAATGGATACCAGTAGTTCTTGTCGACACAGGATCCGCTATTAATGTGTGCCCGTCGAGGATGGCATATGCAATCAGGTTGAAGCCCGCAGACTTTGTGCCAACTGCCCAGGTGATAAGGGCATATGACAATACTAGTAGAGAAGTGATGGGGACTGTGCAGATTTAGACCCAGGTTGGTCCAAGACAACACGAGGTTGACTTTCATGTCTTGGACGTTCCCACAACCTTCAATTTACTCCTAGGGCGGCCGTGGCTGCACCAAGTGAAGGCAGTCTCTTCTACCCTACACCAGATGTTAAAATACCCCCATAGGAAGGGGGTGGCTATAGTTTTTGGGAATTCGTCAATCCATCCGCCGCCAGAGGTGTCTACGCCAGTTTTGGAAATTGAGCATGGCACGGAGGATATGTTCCTGTCAGGATTTACCCTAGCCGAGGCCCGGGTTGTTCAGAATATCTTAGCTATTGATAAGGGGTTGTATGTTAGCGCACAATCAGTGTACCTCATGAATAAGCTCTAGCATATCCCCGAGATGGGACTAGGAAAAAGTGGCCGGAAGGGCATTATTGTATCGGCTGAAGTGCCGCACAACCCACATACCTTTGGCTTGGGTTATCTGCCCACCAAAGAGGACTGGGTAGGGAAAGGCAAAGAAATGGCTGGAAGGGCCAGAGCCAAGTAGACCGGGAGGCATTTTGAGTTGATGCATCGGCCTATTCAGGGCACCCTGAACGAACGTTTTGTCTGGGAGGGGGAAGACTTTCCATTTTGCGGCTTTCCAGAACCATGGCTGAATGCCGAGAAAAGGCGCTTGCCGGGATTTGAGATCTTCTTCGACTTGCAATTGTCCAGGGATGATGTTGCCGAAGAGCAGAGAGACCCATCAGTTGAGGTTGAGCAGTGTAAGGAAGTGGGTTCCGAGAGCACCGAGATTGAAATAGGGGTAGCACTAGCTTGTGTACTATCAGATCCTCCGATCATACATGAGTGCTTGGGGGATGATCTCTCGGTGTCTATGATTGGGAATGAAGCAGCTGCGAGCCCATCTTTGAACATTCTGGATGTGTCCATCACACCCTCCCTCGTCTGGCAGTACGAGGAGGGATTCTTATCGAGTAGCACCGAGTCAGGTAGTGAGCCGGAATCTGATTCCACTGAGTCTGTGGAGTCGGAATCAGGTTCCAGCTCATCTGAGTCTGAGTCCGGTATTCCTGGGGGTGACAACCCGGATTCTAGGTCGTCTTTTTCTTTTTCCTTTGAGTCTGTTGTAACAGAGGAATCAAGCGACTTGGAAGTGATTAATGAGAATTGTGCGGCTGTGGCTATCGAGTATTTTTCTGTGCCTTTGATTTATTGTACTAATCATGACTTTCAAAATTTCGATGATAACGACGAGAAAGAAATTCCTCCGGTTTTGAAATATTTGCTTGATCAAGAGTATGAGAGGTTTGTAAAACCGCTGGTTGATGAAATCACCCAAATTAATGTTGGTACTGAGAAGGACCCGCAGCTGGTCCAGATCGGGTCCACGTTGTCTTCGAAGGAGCGCAAGCGCTTAGTCACTTTATTAAAAGATTTCAAAGATGTTTTCACGTGGTCCTACAAAGACATGCCTGGAATCGATCCTGAGATTGTATAGCACCGGATCCCTCTTGACCCAGAGGCCCGACCTATTAAGCAGAAGCTCAGAAGGATCCGCCCGGACTGGGCTATCAAGATCAAAGAAGAGGTCACAAGCAAATTGACGCAGGGTTCCTGCTAGTATCTGAATACGCAACTTGGTTGGCCACTATAGTTCCAGTGCTGAAAAAAGACGGCAGAATTTGGGTATGTGTGGACTTCAGGGATTTGAACAAAGCCAGTCCGAAGGACGACTTTTCTTTGCTGCATATCAATGAGTTAGTGGACTTCACTGCTGGGCATACGTTGCTCTCATTCATGGATGGCTTTTCAAGCTATAATCAGATATTGATGGCACCCGAAGACCGCAAGGAGACTGCTTTTACCACCCCATAGGGGACCTATTGTTATAAGGTGATGCCGTTTGGGCTGAAGAATGCTGGGGCTACATATCAACGGGCTGCGACCACGATTTTGCATGACATGATCCATAAGGAAGTTGAGGTGTATGTGGACGACATAATTGTCAAGTCCAAAGAAAGAGAGGGCCACTACACCGCCTTGCAGAAATTCTTTCAATGGATCAGAGAGTATCGTTTGTGGCTGAATTCTCAGAAATGTACGTTTGGTGTTACAGCAGGGAAAATGCTGGGGTTCTTGATCACACAAAGGGGCATAGAAGTCGACCCTTCCAAAATCAAGGCCATCTTAGAAATGCCACCACCGAGGACTGAAAAGGAGGTGCGAGGCTTTCTGGGTAAAGTGCAATTCATAAGTCTGTTTATTGCAAAATTAACCTTGACTTGTAAACCACTCTTTGGTCTCTTGAAGAAAGGAAAAATGTTCCAATGGGACGGCCGATGCCAAGCTGCTTTTGAACAAATCAAGCAATATTTATAGAACCCACATGTGTTGTCACCGCCTGAGCTGGGGAAACCGTTGATTCTGTATCTTTCAGGGACTGAAACTACAATGGGCTGCATGCTCACACAGGAGTCTGAGGACAAAGTGGAAAGAGCTATCTACTACCTGAGCAAGAAAATGCTGGATTACGAGACCCGCTACATTCCGCTGGAGAAGGCTTGTCTGGCCTTGGTATGGGCTACCAAGAAGCTGTGGCACTACCTGTTAGGTCACTCTGTAATACTAGTTTCGAGATTAGATCCCATCAAATATCTCTTCGAGAAACCGGCACTTAGGGGTAGGCTAGCCCGTTGGTTGCTTCTGCTTTCCGAATTCGATCTGAAGTATATGACACGCAAGTCAATGAAAGGGAGAGTGGTAATGGAGTTCCTAGCCGATCACCTAGTGGATGGGAATGAAGCAGTTGAGTACCTATTCCCAGACGAGGCCATTCTGCATGTTAAAGAAGAGTTTTGGACGATGTACTTTGACAGAGCGTCAAACCAATACAGGTATGGGATAGAGGTGTTGCTGATAGCACCTGAGAATTCCCACATACCTCTAGCATTCAAACTCCGGTTCAAAGTCTCAAACAATGAGGCAGAGTATGAGGCATGTATTGCTGGACTAGAAGCAGCTCTGGAACTAGGGACAAAACGGTTGGACGTCATCAGGGACTCGAACCTTGTTGTATCTCAAGCTAAAGGAGATTGGAAAGTCAAAGAAGAAAAGATGAGAATCTATCACCAGACCTTGGACATGCTAATTCCTCGGTTTGAGAAACTGAACTTCGCTCATTTGTTAAGAGAGAACAACAGGTTCGCAGATTCATTAGCAACTCTATCTTTTATGATAGATATCCCTTTCGGAGTCCGAATGCGTCCGATCATCATTGAACAGAAATTTGCACCGGCCTACGAGCTGATTGCTGCCATAGATGAAGTACAAGATGAGAATCCCTGGTATTACGATGTCTAGAACTTCTTGGAAAAAGAGGCGTATCCACTAGGGGCAAATGCCAAAGATAAGAGGGCAATTCAAAGAATGGCTGCTCAGTTCATCGTCTGTGGGGGAAAACTGTATAAGAGAGGTCATCTCGAAGCATAAACTGTGTGTTGATGCTGAAGAATCGAAGCGCCTAATGGAGGCCATCCATAAAGGAGAGTGCGGAGTGCACACGAACGGGGTGATGCTAGCCCGGAAGATACTTAGACAGGGTTATTACTGGTCCACCATGGAGGACGATTGTATTGGCTTTGTCCGGTGATGCCACAAATGTCAGATCCATGCAAACCACATGAACATTTCGTTGTCAAAGCTATACAACATGACTTCGCTATGGCCATTTTCAGTCTGGGGGATTGATGTAATCGGGGCTGTCACTCCGAAGGGGTCCAATGGGCATGAGTTCATTCTGCTCGCGATAGACAATTTTACGAAGTGGGTTGAGGCTCAATCTTACGCGGTGCTGAAGGCGTTGTACGTCACTAAGTTCATCAGGAACAACATCATCTGTTGCTACGGGGTCCCGAATGAGATTATTTCAGATAATGGTTCCCACTTCAAGAAGGAAGTGATCGACTTGTTGGAGAAATACAATGTGGCTTTTCATAAGTCGTCTACATATCGGCCGCAAACCAATGGAGCAGTTGAGGCCGCCAACAAGAACATCAAGCACATACTGCAGAAGATGGAGGAAACCTACCGGGACTGGCCAAATAAACTGCCGTTTGCTCTGTGGGGCTACCAGACTTCAATTTGAACTTCTACTAGGGTGACTCTGTATTCCTTGGTCTATGGGATGGAGGTCGTTCTGCTTATCGAAATTGAGGTTCCATCATTACGGGTACTTGCTGAGTGTCAGATAGCTGAGGCAGATTGACAGCAAAGCAGGTTCGAAGAACTCATGCTCTTTGATGAGAGAAAGCTGAAAGCACTGTATCATGTTCAGGGTTATCAACGAAGAATTGCCAGGGCTTTCAACAAGAAGGTTAAGTTCAGGAATTTGAAAGAAGGAGATTTGGTGCTCAAAAACAACCGAGCTCCCATCCACGACCTTAGGGGCAAGTTCAAACCCAATTGGACTGGTCCTTACATTATCAAGTCTGTCTGGTCGGGTGGAGCTATAGTTCTGATGGACCTAGATGGCCTAGAGTTCTCCCAACCGATCAACACGGACAAGTTGAAGAAATATTATCCCTGAATGGCTCGATAGGCCGAAAACTTGAAAGGGCGACCTTGGAAAAAGTCAGAGAACAGAAAATTTGAAATAATAAAAACTGAGCTCGCAAGGTTGAAAACCCAGAATGGGCGGCCTTAGAAAAAGTTAGAGCGCAAAAAGAGAGAGTTAATACACGAGTGAACCCAAGCCGAACTACGTAAGGCTTGATTCCCGTCTTCGAGATACGTAGGCAACTTCATCCTGAAGTCCAGCCATAAACACTTCCTCAATCAACTTTGTCCGTGTGATCATGCTGGCCATCTTTGTCTATTCGGCATTCAAGAGCTCGGTTGTGATCTCCGATACAGTGCTATTCAGACTAGGGGCAACTTTCCAGTTGCTGGGATCTGGGGTTGTACATCTCAATGATAGATCTCGGGCATATCCAGTTGTGATCCATATCGATGCAGCCTTTGCCCTCTTTTAAGCCCGCGGCGACCTCAATCAAACGAGTGCTAAACCCACCGGAGCCTGGGGCAAGCAAGAAATGAGACAGCATGCACAAGAAAAGCGCATGTCGCTGTAGACACGCCTATGGGCCTCATGCTACAGTTCGGACTCAAATAGTCATGGTTCTGAATCTAGTTTGGCAGAGTGCAATGCAAGACCGATAAATCACCAAAGAGTCCAAATTCGGCAAATCGTTTTGGAAAACAGATTTTTTGAAAGAAGTGCCAAACATGGACTGCTTTGCCAGATACAGAGTCACCACCTAAATATTTTTTATGGGGGAATTTAGGAAACCCTGATTCGTTTGCCTAAGGCCACATGTCCGTCATCACCAAAGTTGCCTCGGCTCGGGAACTTGGATACGATTGGGGAAGGTCAGCTATGAGCACCCCCATTCGCCCGATCAAAGATCGGCCTCTACTAACCATGATATCCAGTTTTGAAAACGTTATGTGTTCTTATTCTGGTTAATTAGCTAATCTTACTATGTGATGCGCACAACACAAAAGTATAGACTAGGTCGCCTAATTTGTAACAAAGCATTGCATATCCGCTTGTTTGAAAAATGGTTTGAAATTTGCTACTCGTAAGTAGGCTAAAACACGAATTTCAATGAGTCGTTCCAACTCAAACAATCTAACCTTCACCCACAGGCATTCAGGCAACTTATATCATATAAGCATATAGCCACATGGTAAGCATGCTGTTATGTTAACATTCACACTCATGCAAGATGCTAAAGCATAAAAAGCTTACCGAGTACTCTGAGCCAAAACAAAGAACTTGTTAGCAATCAATGTATGATCCAAGTCCATGTTAAGTGGCTAATGCATCGCATACAAAATGCAACTAGAATAGGCTCGGCCAATCCTAGGATGGCATGTAGAATGCAACAAATAACACGTATTCAAGTTAGATTTGAAATACTATGCAGTTAGCATGATGCGCCGCGCCGGGTGCATGCAATACAAAAGAATGGATGCACGCGTGCATAGCTTAAGGATGCTAAATTAAATATGCCCTAATACTAGCCATCAAAAGTAGGTAAGTAAAAGGGAAAAAGAAGTGGAGGTTGGAAGACATGCACACACGCACCCACACTTATTACAAATTCGCCCTCGCTCGGAGGGACCGAAAGAATAATACAATTTAATCAACTGACAAGCTAATTAAATAATTTATACAACACTTAACTAATTAACGAATCAATTAAGCTACTAAAAGCAGTAAAAGGCCTCGGGAAGAGGGATGCATGCATGCTCGGATTGGCTTCGCTCAAAAATCCACTACCACGCACAAGCTACCTCTGTTTGCACTGTTTCTCTCTTCTGAAGACTGCACAAGTCCCAAGGAATACTCTCTGAACATTGTGGGATGCCACTCGCTATGATGAATGGTCACCGACCAAAGGGAAGTGGTCATCGACCATCTATTGAGCTCTCGGCCACTAATTCATGGCCGGCCGGCACTGAGTGTAGTCGGTCAGCCATCTATGCCTGCAGAATCCTGTTTTGACAGCAACAGAGGGCAAACATGGCATGGCAATGCATTTCAAGCAAATGTTGGCACCACCATACCCCTTATCATGTTTATGACTCAAAGAGGGATGGTATTTGATTTTCGGACCACCAATCGCGCATTTCAATGCGTGATGGCCCAAGAAACCAAGTGTGCCATTTCAATGTGGAATGAGATGCACACAAAACAATCAAGGGGCCCAACCTCTATCATTTGATCAAGAGGCAAGGCATGCATGCCAAATGCAATCCTAGCATGGGGGCTAAGTATGCAACATAAACATGTAAACAAATATGCAAGCTAACAAACATGCAAAGTGTAACTTAACCATGCAAGCATGCAAGATGCAACATGGACAACATGTTAAGTACAATGCATGCAAAATGCATTACAACCTAAGTATACAACAACATGTCATATAGCTCAAGCAATGCAACTAAATGCAATATGGTTAAGCATGTGTCAACAATGCAAGTAATGAGCATGCAAAACACTATGCAACCAAAGCATGCAAACATGAAGCAATGTAATAACATTTGAGCAACATGCAAAGGGCGGACTTAGACTAATATGGACAAGTCTCAACCATGTCCAAATTAGTAGCCAAATGCTATGGAAATGAGGGCCAAAACACATACAAACATGCATGCACATATGGTCCAACACTTAAGCATAAAGAGGGGACTTTTAAGCTCACTTAAAAGAAGATGAGCATGGACAAATGGCATACATTATAAGCTCTGAAATCATGTTAGAAAAGGTGCCAAACCAATTAAACAAATCAATCAAAGCATGTAACCAAGCCCAAAACTCAAGGCAAGCCAAGGGGCTTAAACCATGGCTACTTGAAGCAAGTCCCAAAGGGCCATGAGGACTCAAAACCACCCCAAGGCAAACCAAAACAAGGTCAAAGGCACACCTAGATGGCATCTAAATAGCCTAAGTCTAAAGGCATGCACAAAGGGTCTAAACATGGAGCATAAGACACAAGCCTTTTAAAGCATTAAAGGGCATCAAATGCAAGCACACAAGCATACCGCAAGGACTAAAATGGTGCTATAAGTGGTGCCAAACCACTGAAACAAGCCAAGTAATGCATGCTCAACACTCACACACTCAAGGCTAACAAGCCAAAATGCAAGGTGGCTATACAAAGCATGTCATGGATGGCCAAAACAACCAAAAATAGACCTTAAGCATACTGGAACATGCATAAAATCTTCACAAAGCTAAGCCAAAATAAGTAAGCATAGTAGTCTAAATGCTAAGTACATGTTAAGGCAAATAATGGCATTACAAGACAAGTATGCAAGGCAAGCATGGTGTGTCTAAACCAATTAAAAAATAGTGCTAAATCATGGCAAAATAAGCACAAATACTAGCTAAGACATGGCCAACATGAACTTAAACAAGGTGCTCACACATGAGGCTAAAATGACACATATTGAAGGCAACAAGGAGAGGGGATAGACCTCTCCTTCTTAGGACCTTAAAATACCATCCCCACCATTGAAATCCCTCTAGATTTCAGTGGTGAGGAGGCCAAGACAAGGTGGTCCCAAAGCTCACCAAAATAGCACAAAAATGGGGACAAACAAGGCCTAAGAGGGGTCAAACAACCCCAAACACCAAAGCAACCTTAAAAAACTATTTTAAGCACTTAAAATTAGAACTTTTATATGTTATAAGTTAAGCTTAAAAACAGATGCAAGGATGGCTAAAAGCCTATGAAAAAATGGGGAATAAAAGGGAAAAGTTCTTACCCTTGAAGACCTTCTTCACATGGGCCACTCCAACAGCCTCTCCAAGCTTAGATCAACTCAAGAACTCTGAAAATTACTCCTTAGTACCTCAGTAGCCAAAGGAAAGTGTAACACTAGGTGTTTGTGTACAAAACTATAAACAAAACACCTTAAACCAAAAAGAGAGGGAGATATAGAGATAGAGAGATACAAATCATAAACCCTAATCTCAGACCCTCTCTGGAACTTTTTGTAACCCTTGGGAAGGGAGGAGAAGACCTCCCTTTATAGAGATTCACTCTTGCAAAGCTTACAAAACAAGCTAAGCAAGAGTGAAATTCCTCCATACAATGGAGGGGGTGCAAAGTGGGTACTAGCTATCACAGCTGGCACAAAATATCTGCCAAAAGCAGATGCACAGTGATCGGCCAGCCAAAAATGACAAATTGGCCAAAACAATGGTCGGCCGACCACAAAGAGTGCTGGCCGGCCAAGCATTTGGCCGATGGAAACAAAACAATGGCCGGTGGCCTCAAGCCATGGCCGGTAAGGTGTAGGGATGGCCAACAAGCCATTCCCTGCCGCTCAAAAGCAAAACACAAGTGTTTGGTGCAAAACCAAACACAAAACAATCGAGTCAAGAGGTCTTGAGGCAAGGCGCATGGCCGAGACCTCCGAGAACTCAAGACGAACACAAACAAGGATGATCATCGAGTGTTCAAATGGTGACGTCCAAGTCTCAAGGACGGTCAAAAATGGGGTGTCTACAGTAGCCGAAAACCCTGCCAGTGATGATCACTGCGGTCACCGGCATCCGAAAACTGATGAACCAAGCTCGGAATGTCCAGCTCTCCGTCGTGAATCAATGACCGAGCGTCATGCAAAGAAAGGCTGCACATTCATCCTAAGCCTTGGACGTAGCCAAACTGGAATTGAGGCAAGATTTCTTCATCACACTTGGATTCCATTAAAGTTTGGAAATCCTCGAAAGTGAGACATATCTCGTCTACCAAAGCTAAAAACGTGTGTTACCGGATTCCAAAACCTTACCGCGGCATGAAGAAACGGGAAACGCAGTGGGGTACGACTCAACGTAAATAGTGCATTTATGCCGAAGCCCCGAAAATTCAGCTTTTCCGAGCCATCCAAGTTGGCAACCCAATTTGTGAGATTTTGGACAAGAAATGCTTCCATTTGGTGCAAATTTTAGCTAAAATGGGAAAAACTATGAAGCTGAGGCTTTTGTAGAAGATAAGGTGTTTAGTGGAAGACGGGTGTTAGCATTCTGGAGGTGCTTGCCATTTTTTGTCGATCGGCCAAAAATATTGCCGACTGACCATATTTTTTTGGCCGATCGGCTAGTAATGTTGACCGTTGGCCATTTCTTGTGGCCGATGGCCTCTCCTCTTGTTCTCTGAGCTATCTATGTGTTAAATAGGCTGAGGACTTGTGACTGGTTCCACTTCCAATGCCTTCCAGTGATGATTTTGCAAAGTCGCGCCTGTGTTACTTCAATTTGTTTATCGAGTTGTTGTACATTTGTTTATCGAGTTGTATTTTGTATTTTTTTTAAGTCTATGTCTTGCTTATCGAGTTGTATTTACATTTGGTTGGCTAGTCAAATTCTTTGTTTTGTTTATCGAGTTGTTTTGTTGTTAGTTGGTTTACTACCTGATTATTGCAATGCGAGTGTTTAATTTTCAAACAAATCTCAATCTCATTTACATTGTTATGTAAAGTGATGTAATGCAATGCGATGCTTAGAATGAACAAATGCAACACTTTGTCAACAAAAAGGGTTGTTTCATTTCATCATTTTCTTTTGCAAAAGTACATAGTTTTGGAAAAAATAAAACATGCCTGAGGCAGTACAATGTGCTTAAACTACTAGCAAAAAGGAAAATAAAACAAAAAAGAAGAAGAAAAGCAAAAAAGAGAAAAGCAGCAAAATTTCTGGATCGGTGTCATCTCCTCAACCACGGGAGTCTATCCTCGTCCTCTTCCTGAACGATGGTCCAAGATCGCCACCAGCTCTGCCGTCTGAGTCATCTCCAGCCTTATCCTGAGATGACTCCACCTCTACATCAGACTCGTCATCATTAAGGGAAGGCTACTGTGAACTACTCAAGACGAGCTCATCTGGTTCCGCCTCTCAGTGGATCGTTATCCTCGCCGCTTCCCCATTGCTCTGGCGGCCAAGGTCTGTGGAAGCACCTCCTACGACCGGTATCTAGAATGGGGCCTGAAAAGAACAATTGGCAAATGCATCAGCTATGCGAAGTCGAGTATGAATACCAAATACAGTGTATGAGTACAGTGTGTGAATGCTGTGAGTAGTGTATGAATGCTATGAGTACCGTATCAGTGCTGTGAGCAGTATGTAAGTTACAATGTATCAGTGCCGTAAGTGGTATGTGAATGCAATGTGTCAAGTGCCGTATTGATAATGTGATGTATCAGATCAGTATGGAACAGAATATGCAAGGTTTTCGGGACTGAGGTTGAAGGGATTTACCGGGATACCGTAAATGGTCAACAGGTCGATGCTCCTCTACAACATCCCCATCACTGAGGCCGTCAACTCCAGAGACTGACTAGTGTACTCAATCGAAGCCTACAAGAGTGTTGAAATCATTAGTATTCTGCAGGATATTAAATGAAATGAAATGACTGTACAAAATGAAAAGTATGGTACATACCGAGGTCGAGCCGTGAACTCCAACAAGCTCATGATCAGCCGAAGGCGGAGCGATGGGTATCTGGTAAGTCTCTCCACCCTGTTCTCGGCATGTCATGGTGGTGGGCAGCTCTGGCCACCTGACTCCCTGTCTCCTCCGGAAGCCACTCCTGCTACGAGCCTGAGTCGCCCTCGGTGCTACTGCTCCTGCCACTAGCACTGCAGGCCTCTCTCTCTTGACTCGACTCGCACCAGTCAAAGGCCGCATGAGATAAGTCTCAATGAACTCAGCATAGTCGCCCTCGTCTCTGAAGAAGTCAGAGTCCCAGCCAATCGTGTAGTCCATCATCTCCTCCTGGGTGTACCTCTCGGTAGCCCTCGTATGGGTAGGAGGCGGCCTCGGAACTATCTGCTCCAGTAAGCCGAGGGTCTGCTGTAAGAAACACTCTCCAAAATACCATGTCTGATAGACCGGACCCTCCAGCAGAATCTTGAACCGGGCAGTCTCCCGAGCACCCGCATACTGGTCCCTCACTACCTCCGGTAACGCAGTCCAAGGCTGCCAGGTGATTTGCAAATGACAGGATATACAGTTTGTTATTTACTGTTGAAAGTACAATGCAAAGCGAAGCTTAAAATAAATTGTAATGTTTGAAATACCTCTGAGACGGTGATGGTATTGAAATATCTGTGAAAGAATAGGAAAGACTCATGTGGCCTCCACTCGCACCTCACGTCATAGCGATAAGAATATGTAACGCCAAGGGGGATCTCCACATCCAGCACTGGGGCAAGCCTCGGAAAGTAGGCGTACACCCACAACTACAGAATGTATAGGGCAAATATGAGTATGCTTATCAGTAAGGCAGTATGTAGATAAAGCAAAAATCAGAGAATGTGTGCAGTGTATTGTGCAGTGTGTGCAGTGTACAGCCCATATGAAGCAGATTGCGTGTGCATAGTATGTGTGGTGTACAGATAGTGTAAAGTAGAATTGAAAAGCAGAAGGAAAGGTGTACCTCCCAGGCTCGCCAATAGCCTCCAAGTAGATGCTTGCTGCGGCGAGAGGATGAACTCATATATCCGTAAAGTGTGGCCAAGCCTGCGCCACCCCAGTCATAGCGCCGAATCTTGGTCACGTCCACCAGTGCGCTCAGCAAATAAAGGGCAACAGTGTTCACCTGGTCAGCGAAGAGGGTGGTCCCTAGCAAGAACATGATAAAACCTCAGGCATACTGCTTGACCTCCTTGCAGGTCGTCAACACCTGCACTTTGAAGTGGTCCTCGAACCAGGAATACCTCACGAACCTCAGCTGGGAGAGAGGTGGCCAAGTGCCGAGCAAGAACATCTGGGCAGCGTCCTACTCATCCATGTCAGTGTCAAAGGGAATCGGATCACCCCCTACTCCGATGCTTGTGAGCATAGAGAAGTCGAAGGGGGTCATCGTTATCTCCCCTGTAGCAGAAAGGTGGAAGGAATCGATGGTATCCCACCACCTCTCCATCAGTGCACCAAGACGGGGCCTACTCGCAGTGAGGCGCGAGAGTCCCATGCAGAAAGTGCCAAAGCCGGCTTGATCGACGATATGGCAGACCGCATCGGGCAGCTCCATGTACCATCCTCGGGCAATGGTATTCCTATACCCCCGAAAGGCATGAGAATCTCCCTGTGTTAAAAAACAAATAGATACGGAGCAGTGTTAGAAATACAATTTTTGAATACGTTTAGAATTGATGAAAATGCAGTGTGTATGCATGTGTTCGAGTTTAAACAGATATCGTGCATGGGTGTGCTCACGGTGGACTAAGCATGTGATGTATCAATGTGCTTGTGATGATCAATTAAAGAACAGTGTCAGCTATCGAAGATATTTGATCTATATTGCAGAAAGTAAAAGAGGGGAAGAATGTACCTCAGCGGCACCGAAGGATAGATGCGACTCCAGCTCACGTAGCAAAAGCTCCAATGGCGCGCCTCGAGCATAGCTCCTAAACTGGCGGATGCTATCAGGAGGCAGTACGTGTATTACCAGTTGGTATGTCACCGGGTCGAACGGTCGAACGCTCAACAGCAAGAGCTCGACCTCGGGATCCACATCCATCTCCGGAGGAGTCCCACCTCATGGAATATCATCCACCATCTCAAGAGGAGTGCAAAAATGGCCGAGGGTATGAAAAATGGGTGAGAATGCAAAAAGTCAACCAAAAGTCAACCTCGAGGGGTGAAAACGGAAGAAAATGATAGAGTACACGAGAATCAAGGTAAACTCAAGGGAAACAAACCCCAAGTAATGGAAATCGAGAAGGGGACACCGAAAATGTGTTTCGTTCAGTTTAAAGTGTGTAAAACAACGAGGGTTTCGCGAATCGGACGATGCGGGAGGCTCGAAAACAAAGGAAAAACAAGGATTGAAGTGAGGAAAATGACCTAGAGAGGTAGGGAAATGATTTTCGAGCTTGGAGAAGTGAGGAAATAGGGTTGAGGCCCTATATTTAAAGACCCGAGGTGAATGGACAAAACTGCCTCGAAATTGCCATTTTCGACCGATCGGCCAAATTGTTAGCCGATCGGCTAAATATTTGGCCGATAAGCTCATTTGATGGCTGATGGCCTCCTATTGTGGTCGATGCACCTCCAATGCCCTTGTTTGGGTCAATTTTGTTGATTAGTACCTTTATCTCTGAAAAGAATGCAAGAAAGTACACTTTTGAAGCTTAACCGGCCTTCGTGTTGACCTCGAATCCTGTCTTCCGTGTGCGGCACTCGATACGTATGGTGTGTATCCTTTTTTTTTCGTATCCTTTTGTATATCGCAAGATTTAAGAATTGCCGAGAATTGCTTTGAATATGTTGCATTACAACGTCTTGTCGTGTTTGTAATAGGTGCACTTGTTATACATCTTCTCGTTCTTGCATTGAGCATGCCCCATCTTGTTTTGAAGTTGCATCTCAACATCGTAAATAACATGCCTTTACCATATTTATGTTGAACATGTGCCTCTCTTTGTTATTGCATTGTCATGCACACACTCTATGAGTTGTCGCGCACATTTCCTTGCATTATTACACACATTATATGTGTTGTCGCGTATGCTTTACTTACATGTGTTTATGCCTCTCTTGCATTGTTACACACATTGTATGCGTTGTCGCGTATGCTTTACTTACATGTGTTTATGCCTCTCTTGCATTGTTACACACATTGTATGCGTTGTCGCGTATACTTTACTTACATGTGTTTATGCACCCCATGGCTCGCGTTGTCACACATGCCATTCCAGCGTTGTTACGCACACTTATATTGCATTGTTATGCATCCCACCCGGCTTGCATTGTCGCGCATGTCCTCCTTGCATTGTTATGCTTATTTCAAATTGCATTGTTATGCATCCCACCTAGCTTGCGTTGTCGCACATGCCCTCCTTGCATTGTTATGCTTGTTTCAAATTGCATTGTTAAACATCCCACCCAGCTTGCGTTGTCACGCATGCCCTCCTTGCATTGTTATGCTTGTTTCAAATTGCATTATTATGCATCCCACCCGGCTTGCGTTGTCGCGCATGCCCTCCTTGCATTGTTATACTTGTTTCAAATTGCATTGTTATGCATTCCATTACTTGCGTTGTCGCGCATGCCCCCTTTGCATTGTTATGCTTGTTTCAAAATTGCATTGTTATGCATTGCACTTAGATCGCATTGTCATGCACCCCTCCGCATTGTTATGCATCACACTTAGGTTGCATTGTCATACACCCCTTCACTCGCATTGTCGCACACTTTTCACTTGCATTGTTATACATGTTTCTAACGATATTGTACCTGTTAAGTTCCTTTCTTTTGCAGACACGATATTGTAGGTACGGTTCATTTGAAGCTTGCGCGACCAGATGAACCAGACGGTATTGTATGTACTCCGCGTGAGACGTAGCGAGAATTGTATAATTCTCTTACATCCTTTCTGCATGAAATGTAGTTTGATTCTTATTCGCTTGCTTAAACTATTGCATGTTATACTTCATTACAGCTCTCTTTCCATGATCATAAGTTATGTTTGGCATCGTGCATGCCCTTTGCATTTTACCCCTGCCTGCGGGCGCATCTCTTTGTTATCTTGTATGCTTGTCTAAGTCTTCGGCCTTGTCAAAAATGGGTCGTCTCTGGGCATTGACATTCACTCTCGTCATCTTATGACTTTCGAGTTCTGTCAAAGAGGGGCAACTGTAGACACTCCTTTTTTGACCGTCCTCAAGACTTGGACGTCATCGTTTGAACACTCGATGATCATCCATGCTCGTGTTCGTTTTGACTTCTCGAAGGTCTCGACTGCGCGCCTTGCCTTAGGATCTCTCAACTTGTCTGTTTTGTGCTTGGTTGTGGACCAAGGACTTGTGGTTTTGCTTCTGAGGGAAGATGGTGGCTTGTTGGCCATCCCCGCAACCCATCGGCTAAGGCTTTGTGCCATCGGCCATGTTTCCCTGCCATCGGCCATAAGTGTTGGCCGATCTGCACTTTTTTTTTGTCGATCGACCATATTTTTGAGCCGAGACCTTTCCACCTGCTTTTTACAGATATTTTCTGCCAGCTGTGACAGCTGGTGGGCACAATTCTCATCCTCCATACACGTGTATGGAGGGATTGCATTCAAGACTCAAGCTTGCTCAACAAGCTTGAGAATTGAAATTCTATAAGAAGGGAGCCTCCCCTGTTGTTCCGGAGGTTTTGAAAATCTAAGATACAAGTTCTATATATCTCTCTATATTTTACCTCTCTCTCTTGTTTAGCCTTTGTTTATACCCAAAAGTGTAGATTCTTCACACTATTGCACACAAACACCTACTAGAACACCATCCTTTGATTGTTGAGGTCCTTAGGAGTTGGTTTTGATCAGAGAAGAGTGCTGGAGTTGTGTTCTTGAAGGTGTTTTTCAGGGTGAGTTAACTACCTTTTAATCCCGCATTTTAGCTTAAGCTTTTAGACCTACTTGCATATTGTTTTAAGCTTAACTCTAAAATTCAAAAAGTTCTGATTTTGTATGCTTGTGATGATTGTTTAAGGTCACTTTGTGTTGGGGGTTGTCTATCCCCTCTTAGGCCTTGTTTGGCCTTGTTTTGTGCCCTTCTTTTTGAGCTTTTGAACCATCTTGTTTTCACCTTTCTACCACTGAAATCCAGAGGATTTTCAGTGGGAGAGAGGTGGTTTTGGAGTCTTGAATAGGAGAGGGACACCCCCTTCTCCTTGTGTCTCATATGCTTGCATTGTTGGCTCATAATAGTAGCATGTTTGCTTAGCATGTTTTGGTCTCATTTCAGCAAGTATTTAGTATTATTTTGCCATGCTATACCTCTGTCTGAGGTTGGTTTAATGGTCTCTTGCATGCACCATGTACTTGTCTTGCAATCCTCTTTATTGCCTTAACATGCACCTTGCATTTGGATCATCATTCTTGCATGTTTTGGCTCAACTCAAAGGAGCTTTTAGCCTTGTTTTACCATGCTCTAGCTCTAATTTGCATTGTTTTAGTCATGTATGCACTCTTTTGTATAGCCATGGTTCAATCTAGCTTGTTAGCTTTGAGTGTCCAAGTCATTAGCATGCATTGCTTAGACTATTTTTATGATTTGGCATCATTTCATATGTGATTTTAGTGCATGTAGTGTAGCCATACACTTACATTTGTCATCCTTTCAACACTTTGAAGAGTTGGTGTTTTATGCCTTAAGAGTAGACCATTTTGTATGCCTCTATGCTTAGGCCTTTGGGATGCCATCCCAGTGGGTTTTTGGACTTATTTTTGACATGTCATAACTTTGATTTTTATTGGTTAAGTCATGTCATGTTTGGTTTTAATAGGTGTAGTGCAATTATCCTTTTTGGCCTTGTATGCGTCATCTTTTGTGCTCACCTTTCTAGCATGTTTTGGCCTCACTTTTGCATGCTTTAGGACTATTTTGGTTTGTTTAGGCCATTCGCTTCATGTTTTGCATAGCCTTAGTGCAAGATCCTTGGCTAGCCTCAAGCTTTGGGCTTTCTTGCATGCTATACTTGCATTGTTTGGTTGATTTGGCATCACTCTTCACATGATTTTATAGCTTATTGCATTGCCACATTCTCACGTTTGTCACATCTTGCTCATGTTTGAGGATTGTGCATTGTTGCCTAGTTTATGGACCAATACGTGCACATGTGTGTTTTGCCTTTTGGAGCCTTGGTTTTGGTGTTTTGGCCACTTATTTGGGCATGGCTAAGGTCTGCCTATGTCGGTTTAAGTCCATCTTTGCATGTTGTTGCATGCTTGACATGTTGTATGTTGTTGCATGCTTGCTAGTTTTCATGTCGTTGCATGCTTGTCCATCTTTGCATGCCATGCATGTTTGTATGCTTAGGTTGCATTTTGCATGCTTGCTAGTTTGCATTTTGTCACATGCTTGTTTAGGTTGCATTGCATTTGGCATGCTTGTTACCTTAGCCTTGTGTGCATGTTTGAGTCATATTGCATTTGGCATGCTTATGTTGCATTGTATAGCTTTTCCATGTTGCATGCATTGCATTGTGTTTGGTTTGGGGTGTCAAACCAAACACGAGGACTGAGGGACGTTTCATACTTAAAAGTGATGAAACATACCTCACCCCTCAGTCGCCGACACTCTTGATTCAACATGATAGAGTTTAAGGCATTATGTGTTTTTGTGCATTTCATTTTACATTGAATTGCACACTTGGCTCATTTGGCCATCATGCATCGAAATGCATGATTGATGGCCCGAGGGTCAAGCACTACACTCCTTTGAGCTTCAAACATGATAACAGCTGTAGTTGCACACATTTTCTTGCAAATGTATTGCCGTACCTCTGTTTGTCCTCTGTTGCAGCAAAAGGAGCAGTTTTACAGGAAGAAATGGCTGATCGGCTATCCAGAGTACCGATAGGCTACAAATGTTTGGCTGATAGCCTCATATTTGGCTGATGACCATTTCCCAAGGGCCGATGGCCACCCCTCTTGGCCGATGGCCTCTCAGAGTGTCCATGAGGTGGTTCAGAAGCATCACAGAAGTTGGCACACTTTTCAGAGGTATAGAACAGTGTAACAGAGGCAACATGAGGCATGGCAACGGATTTCTGAGAGAAGCCGACCAAACGCGCATGCATCCCTCGTCACGAGGCCATTTCAGTACTTTTGATAACTTAGAATAGTTATTTGTTTCGTTTTGGTTGCATAATAATCAATTAGTTTGCTAGTTGGTTAATTGGATGGTTTGTATTATTCATTCGGACCATTCGTCGAGATGGCGAATTTTTGTAATAAGTGTGCGTGCATGAGTGAATGTCTTCCAACCCCACGGCTTTCTCTCTTTTACTTACCTACTTCTGATGGTTAGTTTTAGGGCATATTTCAATTAGTATACCTATGCTTCGCATGTTTGCATTCATTCATTTGTCTTGCGTGCACCGGGCTCAGCGCATCATGCAAACTACATTGTATTTCAATTCCAAGTTGAATACATGTATCAGTTGTTACATTTCACACGACATCTTAGAATTGCCGAGCCTATTTCTAGTCGCATTTTGCATGTGTTGCATTAGCCATCTTAACATGAACTAGGATCATGCATTGATTACTAACTAGTTTCTGTTTTGGCTCGGAGTACTCAGTAAGTGCTTATGTTTTAGTATCCTTATATGTGTGTGAGTGTTGCCATGAAAGCATGCTTGCCATGAAGCTATTTGCTTATGTGATATAACTGCCTGAGTACCTATGGGTAAAGGTTGGATTACATGAATTGGAACAATTCATTGAAATGCGAGTTTTAAGCCCACTTGAGAGCGGCAAAATCATGTTTTCTAAGCCTACCTGAGGGTGGCAAATTCACGTCTTAGCCTACTTGCGAGTAGCACCTTCAAACCATTTTCAAACAAACATGAGATGTTTTGTTCCAATTTAGGCGATCTAGTCTATACTTGTATGCTGTGTGCATCACGTAGTAAAGCTAGCTAATACACCGGAATAAGAACGCATTTGTCTTCGAAACAAAATATCATGTTAGTAAAAGCCGATCTTTGATCGGGCGAGCGGGGGTGCTCATTGCATGACCTTCCCCTCTCATACCCAACTTCTTGAGCCGAGACAACTTTCGTGATGACGGACACGTGGCCTTTGGCACGAGTCAGGGTTTCCTAAATTTTCCAAAACAAAATATTTAGGTGGCGACTTTGTATCTGGCAAAGCAGTCCATGTTTGGCACTTCTTTATAAAAATCAGTTTTCCAAAACGATTTGCCAGATTTGGACTCTTTGGTGATCTATCGGTCTTGCATTGCACTTTGCGAGATTAGATTCAGAACCGTGACATTGAGTCTGAACTGTAGTAGTCCAATGAACAGGACGGATTTTCGCACCAATTCGTGCGTGGGACCGTGATGTTCAAGCACGTCTACAACTACTTTGCCAGATTATAGAGTCGCCACCTAAATATTTTATTTTGGGGAAATTTAGGAAACCCTGACCTGTGCCAAAGGCCACGTGTCCGTCATCACCAAAGTTGCCTCGGCTAGGGAACTTAGGTATAAGAGGGGAAGGTCCTAAAATGAGCACCCCCACTTGCCCGATCAAATATCGGCCTCTACTAATCATGATATGTTGTTTTATAAACACATGTGTTCTTATTCTGATTATTAGCTAACTTTACTATGTGACGCACATAAGTAAGTATAGACTAAGTCGCAAGACTTGGAACAAATTCGACTCATGTTTGCTTTCGAAAATGGTTTGAATTTGCCACCCTCAAATGGGTTAAAACGCGGATTTGCCACCTCAAGTGGACTTAAAACATGATTTGCCACTTCGCAAAGTGGGTTTAAAAACATGCAATCATTGAATTGTTCCAATTCAAGTAACAAAGCCTTCATCCACAGACGTTCATGCAGTTTAGCAAGTAAGCACATAGCCTCATGGTAAGCATGCGAAACATGGCAATATAGCAATTACATTCATGCAATATGCTAAAGCATAAAACTTACCAAGTATTCCAAGCCAAAACAAAAGCTAGTTAGTAACAATGCATGATCCTAACTATGTTAAGATGCCTAATGCAACACATGCAATAATGCAATCAATAGGCTCAGCTACTAATATGGCATATGACTTGATTCAATTTGATAACATGCTTTTTAACACGTATTCAAAGAAGCGTATTGAAATTGCGATGCAGTTTGAATGATGCACTGAGCCTCGGTGCATGCAAGACAAATGAATGGATGCAAACATGCGAGCATAAGGTATGCTAATCGAAAAATGACCCTCAACTAACCATCAAAAGCGGGTAAATAAAATGGAGAAAGGCTCGGGGTTGGAAGACATGCACACACGTACGCACACTTATTACAACATTGTGCCCTTGCGAAGGAGGGTTTGAATGAATAAGAGCTAAGCTAATCAAACTAATCTAATTAATCTAATTAGACTAATTATTACAAATCAAATGAATAACTAGCAAACTTCTAATTATTACAACACTTAACTAATTAGCAACTAATTAATTAAATTACAAAACCAATGTACACTAATTAAAAATTTAGAGCACTGAACCACACTGCCTCTGCTCTGCTTTAGGAAATTGAGGATGCATGCATTCAATTTTCACCCGGAAAACGCCCTCCGGTTTGCTCTTAAGAAGCTCTGTTTGCAGGGTTAAGCTTACTCCAAGAACTTTCTGCTCCAACTTACCAATTCAATGCTAAGGATTACACCACTGGCCTGCCAGCCATGAATGTTTGCTGCCGGCCATCTGCCGGCCAAAAGTGTGCCCTGCCAGCAAAAAATGAGGCACTGCCGGCCAACAATGAGCCACTTCCAGCCACTGGTGCTCTGGGTCACCACACTGTAATAGAGCACAAACAGAGGAAAATGGAGGGTTTTCCAAGGGTATGTTTGTACTGTGCCCCTCCTTGTCATCCTAAAACATCAAAGGAGTGGCACTCTTGGATCCAAAACCACCAATCAAGTATTTTCAATGCGTGATGGCCAAAGATCCAAGTTGTACACTTTCAATAAATGCACAAAAACAAGACTCTAGACCACTACCTTATCATGGATGATCAAAGGCAATCGAGACTAAGGAGATTGGCTCATTTCATCACTTTGAGTATGAAATGATCCAATCTACCCTGTATTTAATATAACGTCCAATTGAACACATGCAATGCAAACACAATATGCTTATCTTGTTTATGTTTTACTTGTCCAATTTTGTTCACACATTTTACATTACCAAATCATTCTTTAACCGGTTAAGTCCAAGGTGAGTGTCCTCTGATGAGAGAGGGTTCAACCAAAGGATGACTTAAGACATGAGAGAGATCATGCCGTTGGTTAGTAGAAACCCTCAAAAGAGGATTAAAACCGTTAGGCACAAGTCTCAATCTCAAGCTTAGACACAACCTTAAGGCTAACCAACCCTCAAAGCAAATAGAAAAGTGAAGAAATGAAGGAGGTTGCAGATCTTTCAGTGCTGAAATGGCATGAAAAATGATACTATAACATGCAAGCAACTCATGCACAACATGTTCAAAAGCCAAAAACATCAAACTAGTGAAGAGCACTACACTATAGGCATGCAATACAAAGCTCACAAGGGACAAACACTTCAAAACAGTCCTAAAATAGCTTAAAAGGGGTCCTAAAACATGCTTGAAGTAAGCTAAAAAAGGCTAGAATAAAAGGCCAACACATAGTACAAACTTGACTATTAAGCACAATTGCACCACAAGCATACAAAACAAGCTTTAAGTGACCCAACCAGCTCAAAACAGAGCTTAAACATGCCAAAATAATAGCAAAAACATGCTGAGATCAAGTCACAAAAAGCTAGAAAAACATGGTCACATGCTAAGCTATCTAGACATGCAAACAAAACACAAAGAGGGAAAGCTACCCCCTCCCATTTTGAACCTCAAAACAAAGTTTTTAACACTAAAAATCCCTTGGAATTCAGTGGTTAAAAAATCCAAAAAAGTTGTTTTAAAGAACTTTGAAAGATGGCACAATAACTTAGCAAGCAAGCTACAAGAAGGGTGGACCACCCCTAACTCCAATCAAACCTCAAACCACCATTTTAGTCCATGAAAATAAAGATTTTCAAAGGTTAAAACCAGCCTCAAAATAGCATGCAAAGATGGCAAAACAAGTATTTAATTAAACTTAAAACACAAGTGTTCTACCTCTTGAAGACAAGATGCTATTTCGGCAACAAAGGCAAGTCAAACCAAGCCAATATCCTCTTCTAGAGCTCAAATAGGACCTCAAGCAACTTCAACACAATAGTGATCAAGTTTCATCAAGGGCTCACATACAAGAGTGTAGAGAATTTAGGCTTTAAGGCATAAAATATCAAGAGAGAGGATTTTAGAGAGAGAGAGAGAGAGAGAAATTTTTTGTTTTCAAAATTTCCAACCCCCCACATGGAAGAGGAAGGCTTCTATGTATAGAAGATACAAAATCCCCTCAAAGAGATCCAGCCATACACGTGCAAGAAGATGGCTCAACTTGTGCAAACAACTGGCACAAAATATCAAAAAATATCTACTGATACACTAATGACTGACCGGCCATTAGTGATGGCCGGCAGGGCACGTCAATGGTCCGGAGTCCAAAATCCATGGCGGGCAGTGCCTCAACATGGCCGGCAGTGCATCAAAAATAACATGCTGAAAGGACCAAAACATGGTCCAAAAATGAGATAGAATTGATGTAGGGTTTGGAAAACTCAAACCTACGGCGTTCTGCTACGGATTTCGAGCGCTCGACGAGCAATCAAACTTGTCACTGGATGTAACTGCAAGAACATCCAAGTGTTGAGAACGGTCAAAAATGGGGTGTCTAGAGTTGCCCCTTTTTGATAGAACTCAAAGTCACAAAGATAATGTAAGTGAATGTCAAAGCCCAAAGACGACCCATTTTGACAAGGCCACAAGACTTAGACAGACATTCAAGATAACAATACTTAGTTGCGCCCGCAGGCTGGGGCAAAATGCAAATAATATGCACAATGTAAGAGCATAACTTATGATCATGCAATGAGGCTGTAATGAAGCATTGAAATACAAGGAAAATGTGACATTTTAAGCAAACCAACAAGGTACAATAATCTCATTCATGAAAAAGAAGTAAGCAAATAAACACGCCACACGTGAGAATCACAAGTCAAGCCGCATTTCATTCAGAAAGGATTTAAGAAAATTATGCAGTCTTAACTACGCCTCACGCAGGAAAGGCAAAGAGTGACTGTGGGGCACACCCGAAGGCTCAAACGAAACACATCCTAGCACATTACAGGCGAGAGGAGAAAAGGAAGTGGTGTAAACACCAGAGGGTGGTATAAACATTGGAGCACGTCCCAATGTTTCTAACCAAAACAAGGTGGTATAAGCATCGAAACACGTTCCAAATACTTCTAACCGAGGAGTGGTATAAACATCGGGCACATATCCCAATGTTTCTAACCAAAACAAGGTGGTATAAGCGTCAGAACACGTTCCAAACGCTTCTAACCAGGGGGGGATAAACATCAGGCACACGTCCCAATGTTTCAAACCAAAGCAAGGTGTTATAAGCATTGGGCACACATCCCAATGTTTCTAACCAACGGGGTAGTATAAGTATCGGGCACACGTCCCAAACGCTTCTAATCAGGACGTGGTGTAAACATCGGGCACACGTCCCAAATGCTTCTAACCGGGAGGTGGTATAAACATCGGGCACACGTCCCAATGTTTCTAACCAAAGCAAGGTGTTCAAGGGACAGGAATGATCTTACCTGAAGTTCCTCTGAATGAACCGTACATACAATATCGTCTGGTTGCACCAGCTTTGGATGAACCATACATACAATATTGTGCCTGCATAAGAAAGAAACTTAACAGGTACAATGCCATACAAATGCACATCTCATGCGAGACGAATGAACATAACACAATGTTAGAGACATGCTTTATGCACAACATGCAAGAAACAAAATAGAAGCATATTCTATGCAACGGGAGCAAGAGCATATTCTATGCAAAATAATCAATGATGCATATTCAATGCAACATGCATATTCTATGCAAACATGGTGATGCATGTTCTATGCAACAATTCAAAATGCATGTTCTATGGAACGACAAAAGCATGTTTGATAAAGACGACTCAATGGCAACTTTCGATTTACCTCTCGGAAGAGTTGCAATATATCAAAAAGGATACACCTCGTTTGTGTTGATAAGTGATGATCACCACGCACTGGAAACGCAATTCTAAGCTTCCGCAAAGGCATTCTACATCAAAATTTACACACCCCTTGCATTTCTTGGAATCCAAGGACACAAAATAGAGCCAAAGATGCAAGGGAAACTTGTGAAACCCTATTGGCCACCAGGAGAGAGCGCCGACCACCTGCCGGCCACTGGTGTGCCTTGCCGGCCACTAGTGCACAACTGTCGGCCATCGATGTGCCACTGCCGGCCATCGATGGCAGATTTGGGCAAATTTGACTTTTCACCCTTGTGTCTTTAAGTACACAACTCTAGACTTTATTTCCCCACAAACCCTTGCACGAAATTTCTTCATTTTGCTCTCTAGGCGCTCATTCTCTCTAGATCCACGCTTTCTACGCATTTTCCAACACCCTAAACAAACTTTATTCCCTAAATCCCTTTAGTTCTTTTCACTTTGAACCAATCAGAATTTGATTTCGGCGCTTCTTTCCTCATTTCCACCATTCTAGGCTCATTCCCCTCGAGTTGCTCTCAAGGTTTGTGCACTTTTCCCGGTTTGACTTTCTTTGACTTTTCTTCTTTCCTAGGGTTGACTTTTTCAAAGTTTCACCATTTTTCCTTCATTTTCCTCATTTTTGCTTCTCTTGCATCTATTTCAGATGGTAGATGATGTTCTTCATGACGAGGCTCTTCTCGAGCTTCCTCCAGTAGATTTCGAGGCAGACTTTGAGACCAAGCCAGAGGCCGAGCCGAAGCTATTACCGCTAAGCATATGCCCCTTCGATCCAGCAAGGTACCATCCTCAGACTCACATAGTACCCGTCGCAGGAGGCATCAAATCCTTTACTGACTTCACTGAGGACGCGCCAGAGGACCTCCTTCTGCAAGAATCAGCGTCTCATTTGTCGGCCATTGCCGTAGAGGTACGAACACTATTTTTCTGTAGTACTACCCTTAACCGTCTGTATTTCTTGCACTGTTTTGATCTAATTTCATAGACTGCTTTGTATTCAACTGTACTTTCATTGCCTGATCTGATTGCATCTCTTGTGTTACCACAGGACGGATCTCGCTCATTCAGAGGCTACAGCACGACGACCGCTCGAGACTGGTACAGTGAGCTCCCAGCTAGGGTTCGCGACATTATTGATAAGACAGGTTTCGGCATCTTCTACTCCAGCCTGACTCAGGTCACAGCGAGCTGTCCTCTCTTAGGGGCTCTAGTGGAGAGGTGGTGGGACACCACCAACTCCTTCCATTTCTCCACCACGGAGGAGATGACGATGACCCCTTACGACTTTGCCATAATCACCGGCTTGGGCGTAGGCGGCGATCTGATCCCTCTCGACCTTGATATGGAAGAGTGTGAGGCAACATGGATTGCACTGCTTAGGGCACATCCACCGACACTTTGGTCAAGCATGGTCCGGTATAGCTAGTTTAAGAAGCAGTTCAGAGGGACTAAGCCCGAGACGATCGAGGCGACAGAACAGTACACCAGAGGCTTCCTTATGTTCCTTTTCGGTACCACCTTGTTTTCGAACAGGTGGAATACCGTGGGCATGTATCTGTTGAGCGCCTTGGTAGTGCTCCATCGAGTTCAGTTCTATGATTAAGGCAGAGCCAACCTCACCACTTTGTACGGATACATGAGCTTGATATCTTACATGAGTGGGAGCTTGATCGGCGGCTACTGGCAGGCTTGGGAGGTACACAACTTAGTTCCCCCTTTTCGCTTTACATTTTCCGCTTAGCATTTCTTGCTTTACACTTGTTCAACACATGTACTTTCTACTCTGCATTTTCTGTATTTGCTCATACACTGTATGCTTTCTGCTTTGCATTTTCTATATCTTCTCATGCACTGTATTGATCACATTTTCCCTGCAACTATGGGTGTACGCATACTTCCCGACTTTTGCTCCAGAGCCTATAGAGGAGGTTCTAGTGACAGTCCCGTTTTCTTGGGTATACGACAACCTACATCGCTATAGGACCCAGGAAAACTTCATGTTTTTCTGCTAGTATTTTGATGTGGTTACGGCGCATGAGGTAACCCAAAACAAAGTCATTCGCTTTTTAACCATTTGAATTCACATATTGCAAACAATAGCGACTAATCATCTGTTCATTTCCATTTCAGATCACATGGCAGCCCTGGGCTGTGACACCGTCAAGGCTTCGAGCCCAATATGATACAGCTCGGGTCGTCACCTACCATCGTATTCTTCTCGAGGGCCTGATTTGACGTGCTTGGTTCTTGGGCGAGCGCTTTGTGCACCAGACCTTGGGCTTGCCTGCCCCATTCATACCAATGGCGCCTCCGGTATCCATGAGAGCGACGCACAGACTTTCCGTCGAAGAGGTGATCCAGTTCATGGTAGGGCAGGAGGTAGATAACTTCCGTGTAGAGGAAAATTATGCGACCTTCATCCAGACACACCTGATGCCGCCTCTGACCAACATTCGTGGAGGCAAAGGAGTGAGGGCTCCAGCTACGAGAGAAAGAGAGGCAGAGGGGCCAAGGTGACCAGGTCCCGTGGCAAGAGAGATTCTGGAGCGAGACAGAGGACTGGGTGGCCTGAGCTACCTACTACACTGACTTGCTGACAACCCACAGGGGAGACTTACCAGATTCCCATTGAGCGTGGACCAACTAGTCACAAGCTTGTCGAAGTTCGAGGCTTGACCCCGGTATGTACCATACTTTACATGTTGCACATTCAATTCATTTCAGTTATGGTTTATAGACGGCTGATCATCTCAACAAATTTACAGGCATCCATAGAGTACAACGGGCAGTCTCTTAAGCTAGCAGCTTCTCTGATGAGGATGGTTCAGACGAGCATGAACCTACTCAGCCTCTACAGGATTCTGGTAATTTCTTTCAGTTTGCACTTCATGACATGAAATTTTCTGCTGATACATTAGCATTTCAACTGTAATCTGTTCCACACTACACTGATCTGATACATTACATCAAAACACTGCATAGATACACTGCTCCCATACACTGCATACATACACTACACTTGTCTTTGCATATGATATATTCCACAACTAATGTATTTTGACAAATTGCCCTTTTCAGATCCCTTTTCAGATCCCAGCCCCACTGGAAGCCCCAGCGGGAGCCGCAGCAGGACCTTCAGTACCTTCTCCAGTAGCAAAGAGGAGAGGGAGACAAGCTACGACATGCAGCCGAGGTAGAGCTAGGGGCATCCGTGGCAAAAGTGGCCCCTCAGAGCCCGTTCTGGACAATGATGATGAAGAGACAAGCGAGGATGAGGGTGAGGCAGCGAGTCTACAGTCAGAGTCATCTAAGGATGGAGACAACGACGCCAGCTTGGATTCTGCTAGTGGTGAAGCCGTAGAGGCTGAGGAGGGCTCTAGTTTAGACTTTGATTCGGATTCGGACAATGGCGCCGATGGAGACAGTTCTTCAGAGTCCGCTCTGCCGAGGAAGAGGACGAAGAGGGCCTCTCAAGCCTGAGATAGTTGGCACTGATCTAAATGTTTTGCTTAGTTTCTTTTTTCTAGTAGTATTGGCACTTTGTCCAGTTCAGACGAGTTTTATTTCTTTAAAAACTTGTACTCTTTTGCAAAAAAAGTGACCATGATCGAAATAAAAACAGCTTTTGATTAAAAAGTGTTATATTTCGCATTCTGAGCATTATCGCATAACATCGCATAGCATAAAAAGAAATGAGTTTGGCCTTGTTTGAAAACTGCGCATTCAATTTGCATTGTCTTAATCAAGTAATGAACCGACCAACAACTGAAATTACAAATAGAGCAAAACAACTTGCTAGACAACACAAGGACTTGACAGGCTAATCAATGTAAATACAACTCGATAAGCAAAACCAGACGATTACAGCTTAAATAAACATGCTCAAGCCCAAAAGGACTGAAAACAAGACCTCGAAAGATACGAATAACAGAATACAACTGTTGCAAGCCAATGAATCTTCACAAAGGAGGTTAGTGAGCCTGAAAGAGAGGTTGCCGGCCATGAAGGATGGCCTGCCGACCATCATTTCCCCTCTGCCGGCCATCAATGTGCCCCTGTCGACCATTGATGAGCCTCTGCCAGCCATCAATAAGCCCTGCCGGCCATCAATGAGCAGAACCTCCGAAACGTTGACACCTGGCCTCTACTCACTGCCTTATCTTCTACAAAAGCTCCAACTTCGTGATTTCTTCATTCCAACTCTATTTTCGCCCCAAATGGAGCCATTCTTCGCCGAAAAACTCTCAAATTGGATTGCAGATTTAGATGGCTCAAAAAAGTTAAATTTCTGAGGTTTTGGGATAAACGCACCATTCCCACTAAGTCGTACCCCATTGTGTTTTTCGTTTTCCCACACCACAACTAGATGTTGGAACCCGGTTATGCATGTTTTCAGCTTCGGGGGGCAAGAGATATGCCCCACAATTGAAGAGTTCCAAACTCTGATGGAATCCAGGCATGATGAAGAAATCTTACCTCAGTCCTATTTTGGCCACATCTAGGCTTTAGGAAGAATGTGTGGGCTCACTTTACACGAAGCCTGATCTTTGGTTCACAACGGGGAGTTGGATATTCCCAGCTTGATTCATCAGTTTTCTGATGCTGGCGACCACGACGATCGTCTCTGGCAAAGTTTTTAGCAATATGCCCTCTGCTTGTGTATGTTGGCTCATTTTCTGCTTGCCCCTGGCTTTGGAGGGTTTAGCATTCGCTTGATCGAAGTTGCCCAAGGCTTGAGAGAGGGCAAGAGCTAAATTGGCTTGACACTAGCCGAGACTTTGATAGGCTTGGATGCTTTTCATTGCCGTGAGACAACCAAGTTCATAGGAAGTCCATTACTCTTACAAGTAATGTTTCCCACTTTGCCTCGCATATGTTTGTCATATCACTCGGCCCTCAGGCTTTATTTTTCTCTCAAAACCCTTTCTTACTTTTTCCCTCCACATACACCTCTTTATTCTTTAATCTCTCTTATTTTTCATCCCTCCTTAGGTATAGCTCATGGACAGGTTGAAAGTAGTGGACTCTTGTCCTGCATATTTAGCGCGCAGCTATTTCTTTCGCTAACAGCTAGTTGATTACCCCGAATGAGGGATGGTGGTGCCACTGGATGTGCAACAGATCCGCTGTTGACATTGCTTGGCGTTTCCCCTGGTCCGATCTACCTGAGATGAGCTACAGCATGTCTCGCAAGCTTGGCATTCAGTTGGTTAGTTTGACACACTATGTCTTCTACTTTCCATTCCGATAGAGGTGTCAGTTCGGGCACGACCAGTCTTTCCCAGAAGAGAGGGTAGAGTACCTGGCTTCATTTCCCATCCGAGGTTCACAACTAGCTCGATACCCCACTGCATGGAGGACAAGAGAACTTCTGGCTCCCGCTCCCAATTTCAGTTGCACCCTTTCTGGGGAATGCATAGCTTGGCTTGAAGATGAGGTGGAAACCGGGCCTGCTTGAGCATCTGAAGTGTCCACAAGCTCTGGGAGGGGACGTAGGAACACCTAACACAGCCGTGCCCCAAGTTTATTGCTTTGATCTGTACTTTTAAGTTTTCCTTTTGAATGTAATAAAAAGCAACTTTGATTTGTATCAAGAGTCGGAAAACTCTGTATTGAAATCAATGAAATTGAAGGTTGCGAGTAATAAAAAATTTCCTTTTGGTTCAAAAATGATCTAAGTTGTAAAAACATTAATTTGAACGAAATCAACTTTTATTAAAACTTTTCAAAACCATTTTCGATAAGAATCACAACTGGACACAACTGGCATCTATCCTTGAGACGTATAACCCCAAATCTAATAATTGGAAAGTTGCCCCTTGTCTAAATAACACTGTACTGCACTGGAGATCACAACCGAACTCTTGGATGCAGAAAAGACAAAGATAACCAAAGCAATCACATGGACACAGTTGATTTGGAAGTGTTTATGGCTAGACTTCATAATGAAGTAGCCTACGTATCCTGAAGACGGGAATCAAGCCTTACATAGTTCGATTCGGGTTCACTCATGTATTAACACTCTCCTTTTGCGCTCTAACTTTTGCCAAGGCTGCCCTTTCTGGGTTTTCAACCTTGCGAGCTCAGTTTTTCTTTTTTAAAATTTTTTGTGCTCTAACATTTGCCTAGGTCGCCCTTTCGGGTTTTCAGCCTAGCGAGCCACTCAAAGGTAGTATTTCTTCAACTTGTCCATGTTGATTGGTTGGGAGAATTCAAGGCCATCTAGGTCCATAAGAATGACAGCTCCACCCGACCAGATTGACTTGATGATGTAAGGACCAGTACAATTGGGTTTGAACTTGCCCCTAGGGTCATGGATGGGAGCTCGATTATCTTTGTGCACCAAATCCCCTTCTTTCAGATTCCTGAACTTAACTTTCTTGTTAAAAACCCTGGCAATCCTACGTTGATAACTTTTGACATGCTATAGTGCTTTCAGCCTCCTTTCGTCGAACAACATTAGTTCCTCAAACCTGCTCTGCTGCCAATCCGCTTCTGCTATCTGGCACTCAGCCATAACCCGCAGCGACGGAGCTTCAACCTCAATCGGCAGAACAGCCTCCATCCCATAAACCAAAGAATACGGAGTTGCCCCAATAGATGTTCGGATTGATGTCCTGTAGCCCCAAAGAGCAAATGGCAGCTTATCTGGCCAGTCCCTATAAGTTTCCACCATCTTATGTAGAATGTTCTTGATGTTCTTGTTGGCGGCCTCAATAGCTCCGTTAGTTTGTAGCCGATATGTGGATGACTTATGAAAAGCCACGTTGTATTTCTTCAACAAGTCGATCACTTCTTTCTTGAAGTGGAAACCATTGTCTGAGATGATCTCATTCGAGACCCGGTAACGACAGATGATATTATTCCTGATGAACTTAGTTACATGTGATGCTTTCAGCACTGCGTAGGATTAGGCCCCAACCCACTTTGTAAAGTAGTCTATTGCCACTAGGATATACTCATGCCCATTTGACCCTTTCAGAGTAACTGCCCCAATAACATCAATTCCCCAAACTGAAAAAGGCCACGGTGAAGTCATGTTATACAACTTCAACGGCGGGATACTCATGCGATTTGCATGAATTTGGCATTTGTGGCATCGCCGAACAAAACCAATACAATCCTCCTCTATAGTTGACCAATAGTAACCCTGCTTGAGAATTTTCTGAGCTAGCGTCACTCCACTCATGTGCAGACCACATTCTCCTCCGTGGATGGCCGCCATTAAGTGCTTCGACTCTTCTTCATCAACACACAGCTTGTGCATTCCTAGATGGCCTCGTTTGTACAATTTACCCCCGCAGATGATAAACTGAGCAGCCATTCGCTGTATTGCCCTTTTATCTTTCGCATTTGCCCCTAGTGGATAAACCTCATTTTCCAAGAAGTTCCAAATATCATGATACCAGGGGTTCTGATCTTGTACTTCATCTATTGCGGCGATTAACTCATAAGCCGGCACATATCTCTGTTAGACGCATCCGGACTCCCAAAGGGGTGTCTATTATGGAAGATAGAGTTAATAAAGCGTCAGCGAACCTGTTGCTCTCTCTTAACAGATAAGTGAAGGTTAGCTTCTCAAACTTGGGAATCAGAACGTCCAGGGTTTGGTGATAGATTTTCATCCTTTCTTCTTTAACCTTCTAGTCTCCTTTCGCTTGAGATATAACCAGGTTAGAGTCCCCAATGACGTCCAACCGTTTTTCCCTTACACTATGTTTGGATTGAGTGATTTGGAGAGAAAAGAAAAGAAATAGAGTGATATGTATTTCTCTTATTTGTTTGAATAACCTAAGTAGAGAGAAATTGGAAGAAATAGAGAGAAATTGAGAGAAACTCATTTCTCTTATAAGCCCCATTTTCAATCTTCCCAAAAGTGGAGAGATTGGGAGAGAAAAGAAACCACTATTTTCATAATACCAATTTTGTCCCTATAAAAATAAAAGAAATAAAATGATTGAAAATATAAAAAGGTTATGTTGGTAATATAACATAAAATAATTTCTTTTCTTTTCTCTTAATGAAACCTAACCAAACAAGAATGAGAGAAATCACAATCATTTCTTTTCTTTTATTTCTTCCTTATCCAAACAAAAAGGAGAGAAATTACAATCATTTCTTTTCTTTTCTTTTCTCTTATTACTTAAGTAATCATTTCTTTTCTTTCATCTCCTAGGTTCCCAAACATAGCGTTAGTTCTAGGGCGGCTTCCAAGCCAGTGATACATGCCTCATATTCTACTTCATTGTTTGATACCTTGAACCGGAGTTTGAAAGCTAAAGGTATGTGGGAATTGTCAGGCACTATCAACAACACCCTTATTCCATAACCGTGCTGGTTAGACGCTCCGTCAAAGCACATGGTCCAAATCTCTTCTTCGACCTGCAGAATGACCTCATCTGGGAATAAATACTCTATTACTTCGTCTCCCTCCACTGGGTGACCAACTAGGAACTCCGCTACCGCTCTTCCTTTCAAAGACTTGCGAGTCATATACTTCAAATCAAATTCAGAGAGAAGAAGCAACCAACGGGCTAGCCTACCCGTAAGCGTTGGTTTCTTGAAGAGATATTTGATGGGATTTAATCTTGAAACCAGTATTACAGAGTGAGCTAACAAGTAGTGCCTCAACTTCCTGGTAGCCCATACCAAGGCCAAGCAAGCCTTCTCGAGCGGAGTGTAACAGGTCTCATATTCCAGCATCTTCTTGCTCAGGTAATAGATGGCCTTCTCCACTCTATCCTCAGATTCCTACGCAAGCATGCAGCCCATAGTCATGTCGGTTACTAACAGGTACAAAATCAACGGCTTCCCCGGCTCTGGCGGTGACAACACGGGCGAGTTCTAAAGATACTGCTTAATCTACTCAAAAGCAACCTGGCATCGATCATCCCATTGGAATTTCTTTCCTTTCTTCAGGAGACCAAATAATGATTCACAAGTCAAGGTTAATTTTGAAATAAACCATCTTATGAATTGCACTTTACCCAGAAAGCCTCGCATCTCCTTTTTTGTCCTTGGTGGTGGCATTTCTAGTATGGCCTTGATTTTGGAAGGATCAACTTCGATGCCCCTTTGTGTAATCAAGAACCCCAACATTTTCCCTGCTGTGACACCAAAAGTGCATTTTTGAGGATTCAATCGCAACCGATATACTCTGATCCATTGGAACAATTTCTTCAAGGCGGTGTCGTGGCCCTCTCTTTCCTTAGACTTGACAATCATGTCGTCCACATACACTTCAACCTCTTTATGGATCATATCGTGCAAGATATTGGTTGTAGCCCGTTGATAAGTAGCCCCAGCATTCTTCAAACCGAACAGCATCACCCTATAGCAGTAGGTTCCCCATGGCGTAGTGAAGGAAGTCTTCTCCCTATTTTCGGGGGCCATCAAAATCTGGTTATACCCAAAAAAACCCATCCATAAAGGAGAGCAACGCATGGCCTGTGGTGAAGTCCACCAATTCGTCGATGTGCGGTAGAGGAAAGTCGTCCTTCGAACTAGCTTCGTTCAAATCCCTGAAATCCGCACACACTTAAATTCTGCCATCTTTCTTCGGCACCGAAACAATGTTAGCCAACCAAGTAGGATACTCAGATACTAGCAAGAACTCTACATCTATCTGCTTGGTGACCTCTTCCTTGATTTTCAGAGCCCAATCCGAGCGTATTCTCCGAAGCTTCTGCTTGACGGATTGGGCCTCAGGGTCAAGAGGGATCCGGTGCTGTACAATCTTAAGATTGATTCCAGGCATGTCTTCGTAGGACCATGCAAAAACATCTTTGAAATCTTTTAATAAAGCAACTAAGCGCTCGTATTCCTCCGAAGACAACGTGAACCCGATCTGGACCAGGTGCGGATCCTTCTCAGTACCAACATTAATTGAAGTGATTTCATTAACTAGGGGTTTTACAAATCTCTCCTCCTCTCGATCAATCAAATGTTTCAAAACCACAGGAATTTCTTCCTCGTCGTTTTTATCAAAGTTTTGAAAGTCCTAATTAATGTAATAAACAAGTGGCATCGAAAAGTACTCAAAACAGCAGTGGTACCATTCTCATTCACAACTTCCAGCTCGTCCAATTCTTTGGTTACAACCAACTCAAAAGAAAAGGAAAAAGATGACCTGAACAAAACAACGGCATCCGGGTTATCAACCCCAGGAATACCGGACTCTGACTCAGAAGAACTAGAATCTGATTTTAACTCCACAGACTCTGTGAAATCAGATTCCGGTTCACTAACTAATTCATAACTGCTAGAGAAAAAGCCCTCCTCGAACTGCCAAACGATGAAGGGTGCAATAGATGCATCCAGACTGCCGATAGAAAGGTCCATAGCTGTTTGATCTCCAATCATGGAAACAGAGAAGTCATCCCCCAAGCTCTCTGGTGTGATCTGAGGATCTGAGAGGAGACAAGCCAATGCTGCTCCCAATTCAAGTTCTGTGCCATCAGACTCATCCTCTATACACTATTCAGCCTCAGCCGATAGGTCAGTCTGCTCTTCTGCAACTTCATCCCCTTGCAACTATAGGTCAAAGAAGATCTCAAAGCAGGGCAAATGCCACTTTTCTGAATTCATCCATGGCTCAAGAAAGCTGCAAAATGGGAAATCCTCCCCCTCCCAGACAAAGCGGCCATTTAAGGTTCCTTGAATGGGTCTATGCACCAACTCATAGTGTTTCCCAGTTTGCTTAAATTTGGCCCTTCTTGCCATTTCATTTCCCTTTCTTATCCAATCCTCTTTGGTAGGCGTATAACCTAGACCAAAGGAATGAGGGTTATGTGGCACTTCAAACAACACATCAATGCCTTTTCGGCCGCTCTTTCCCAATCCCATTGCGGGTATACGTTGTAGCTTATTCGTAAGGTAGACGGATTGAGCACTGACATACAACCCCTCATCAATAACCAGAATATCTTGCACTACCCGGGCCTCGACCAAGGTAAACCCAGACAAAAAGACATTCTCATCGCCGTGTACAATTTCCAGTACCGGTGTAGTGACTTCCGGCGAAGGATGTATCGAGGAATTCCCAAAAACAATAGTTACCCCCTTCCCATGGGGGTACTTCAACATCTGGTGCAGAGTGGAAGAGACAGCTTTCACTTGGTGCTGCCACAGTCGTCTAAAGAGTAAGTTAAAGGTGGCTAGAACATCCAGGACATGAAACTCAATGTCCTATTGCACCGGGCTGACCTGGATTCTAATCCGAACTGTCCCCATCACTTCTTGACTTTTATTGTCAAAAGCCTGAATCACCTAGGCTGTCGGTACAAAGTCTGTCGGCTTCAAACCGATAGCATAGGTCGTGCGCGACGGACACACATTAATTGCAGACCCGGTATCAACCAAGACGACTGGTATCCACTTCTCTTTACATTCGACAGAGATGTATAGTGGTTTATTATGCTTAGAGCCCTCATGCAGCAATTCTTTATCTGTAAAAGTCAAAGTTGGTAAAGCGCCACCTGGGAAAAGCAATCCCACTAACTGCTCGGGGGTTATGTCGATAGAGAGCTTAGCCTTATCCATTGCTGATAAGATGGCTTGTCTATGCACCCGTGAAGCCATAAGTAATCCCCAAATGGATATATCTACCTGAATCTTCTTCAGCTGCTTCAGTATAGCTTCCTCCTCCAATAGTTTATCTTTCTGTTTCTTAGCTTCCTTATCTTTCCCTAATGCTTCTAGTTAGTATAAGGCCTCGTTTGGGAACAGGCTAATTTAGTAACTTTTTGGCTATTTGGCTAAAAAGGTAGGTAAAAAAAACTTGTATGTTTGGGATGACTTTTTGGCTAATTACGAAAAGATGTGCAAAAAGTAGAGAGAAAAGAGAATCTTTGACTTTTTGGTATGGGTGGTTGGCTTTTTGGCTAATTTAGTAACTTTTTGACTAATTGGCTAATTTAGTCAGTCCCCAAACGGGGCCTAAGTGTGGGGACTTAAAGTACCGCCCACTCTGAGTCAGGTGATCAACTTCCTCGGCATACCATGTATCATTTGGAAAATTTTGTCTCCAATCCCCATCCATGTGGGCGAGATGCAAATCCTCCTCTTCCCACCACATTCCTTCAGTAACCGACAAGCAACTATCTGGTTTCGTTGTAAGCACTCCTGTATCCACAACACAATTAGTGCCCATAGGGCCTTTGGCTTTTCTATCTTCTATCTTTTCGATTCTCAATTCTTTCCTCTTGATCAGCTTGACCTGACCTCTGCTCATGTCACCGTACAAATACTACCCAATTCTTGAGGAAAATTCTTAGTACCGGTGCTCCCCAGCAACTTTCCCTTGTCGTCGACCGTTTCGGTCATTGCAAAAGTTCCCGTTTCCAACTGTTCCTGCTTTGGTTGAGACCCCTCATCTACGTCTGGTTCATCATTGAGCCACCCTGTATTTTCCATTGTGGGGAAGTGGTTTGGAAATACTCTTTGGATCCAATGGGACGCTCGAGATCCTCAGCTAGCCACCTGAAAAGGAATGAACACTCCAGTCGGGGGTGCGGGAATTAGCACTCCGACGGACAAGTCAATGTATACTCTCTTAGCTGCTTATATCTCAAGTTTAGACTTTTTCTCACATACCTTTCTCTGGTTGATGCTCCTCTTTTTATATTTTTTCCCTTGGGCCTTAGGGTCGGGCCCACCCTTAATCTATTGCACGTCTATTTATTTGGCTCTTGTTCTACTGGTTGGGATACCGATTATCCTATTCGGCTCTGAGTTCGACTAGGATCAATGCCGAACACAAGATCCGTTCTTAACCGATCTCATACCTGTACTCGGCCATATTGCCCCCCCAGAATACTCGACTCCCCTAATTGCCCCCCAAACATCCTATTAACGCCAGTTATTCGGCATGTGTGGTTTCGAATGGCATGTTTATTTTTGAATTTGAGAAGTCAAAGAAAGAACGGCGGCTAACCTTATTCCAATGTATGTCAAAGCAGACACTTTTTAGGCATTATTACATCTTCCCACCTCTTCGTACGCGTTCTTCATTTAATGCGATTTGAAATTATGTTGTCCCTTTGTGTGTAAGTTCTTTTTGAATACTCAAAGCTTCTAGTTTGCATTTCGAAACACCTTCGTTTCGCGACTTCTGCAACTTCCTCCGGTCTCTCATTATCTCTTTCGCTTCTTGTAAGTTTTCTTCTCCTTCACTTCGAATCCCATTTCCTCGTTTATTTTTAGCTTCGTATAATCCTTAGGCTGGCTAGGATGGCAAAACATTTGAAGGAACTCCTTTTTGCGGGTTGAATTTCAAGCTTTCGATGCCATTATTCCATCCTTGACGACGTCCATCTGTCACTCGTGGCAGACAACACTACCCATATGGAGAGAACTAATGAGAGTACAATCATCTTTCCTCTCCTATCGATTACTGAGGACGAAGTTTGTTTTCCCCATCACCCATTTCTAAAGGCCGTCCTCCGACACTAGGATCTAATCCCTTCCCAGCCTAACATAAATTTTTTCCTAATCATAATGGGGATTATAGAGTTGAATCGATGCCTTAGGATTAACCTAGGTATACCTACTATTCAGCATTGTTATGCCTTAGCCAAGTCTACTGGCCTGCTGGGACGTTATTTTCTCAGAGCCAAGAATACCGATCATCACTTAGTGACCATGCTTGCCAGTTCAGGTAAGCGTGTTGACAATATAATGGTCGTTGTCCAAGGCAATTGGGAATTCGGTGAGGGTAAAGATCGCCTAGATCTCGTGCCAAGGCGAAAAGGCGAACCAGGTGGCCATATAGCTCATCTTTGTTATTTTTCTATTTTTTATTGTCATACATGTATTCGGCTTTTCTTCCATGTACTAACTGTTCTGTTCATGCAGGCAACGATTTGAAGAAAGTGTTGGTTTCGGCCGATAACGCTGTGCTTGCAAAAATTAAAATTGCACTACAGTTCGTTGGCTGTCTAAGCCTTCAAAAACAAGGAAGGGCAGCCCACATTCTCCTACGGTACGAGCTGACTTACACAACGTTTTCAGCGGCAGACCACATTCTAATTCCCAGAGGGGAAGAACATCTTATGGCCCTTATCTTTCCCAACTTCAAAAATCTAAGGCAAATTGGTTTGGAAGACTCCGATTCAGAGCGCGTGGAAGAGCAAGCAGCCGAAGAAATCGCCAAGGACTGAACCAATTGGAAGCCGAGGTAGATGAGGCTCTTAACTCAGCCTTTGAGGAAGCTGGACTCAATTCGTCAAACCCTCCGTCCACGTCAAGCCAAGGGGACGTCTCCTTCAAAGACATTTTTACAGACTTCGGAGACCTTCCTGGCGCCTATCCTGAGAATATGGCTGGGGAGTCGTTCACACAACTTGTCAGGAGAAAAAACGCCGAAAGGATGGCCGCCCAGAGGAGAGCCGAGGCTGGCCGATGGGAAACTCCACCCGCCACGGTCGCTGAATACTCTCTGCCTGTTATTGTGGAAGAAATGGCTCAGACCGAAATGGCCACGACGGAGCAGGCAGAACAAGCGGATGAGGCTGAGCATAGGGGGGAAAAGTGCCCCGCCAAGCAAAAAGTCGACCAACATGAGGACCAAAGTGACAAACGACCGTGCATTAAGGAATCGAACTTGGTTGTTCCGTTCATCGTTCAACCAAGGATAAGGAATATGCCGATTGCCTCTGATGTATCGGCCTTGAAGGATCTGGCTGTGGCCTTGGGCATGGCCTCCTTAATATCCCTATCGGTTGACAGAGTTGCAATTTGGGCGAAGCTAGACCTAATGCTAATTACTTTAGCCACTCAGTCGGCCTTATCGGTACGTCACTTTCCTTATCTGCAGTCTTTCGACTTAGTACATATATATATATATATATATTTCTTATTATTTGCTTGCTGCAACTCTATTTTCTTGTTTTGCAGATGGTGGGCAGGATAGCCGAAATCGACCGCCGTCAACATGACGCCATAGAACAAATTGGCTTCCTGAAAGCCGAAATTGACAATGAAAAGAACAAGGCTGGGGCGGCCTCTCAAAGGGCCGATTTCGAGGCATCACAAGCAGCAGAGGAATGTGCGAGAGCCGACTCCGAGACCGAGCGGGCAAGGAATTCTGACCAATTAAGGCTTGCCACCGAAGAGAGGGCAACGGCGAGCAAAAATGCGCTGAAGTTCGCAAAGGAGGTGATCACCAAGCTAGAAGCCGACTTGGGAGAATCGAGGAAGGCAAAGGAAGTAGCTGACTCCGAGATTTCCGAAGCATTCCAAGCTAAGAAGGACGCCGCCTTGGACAACTATGTGGAAGAAGTCCCCAAGTTCGAGAATTGGGGCTTCAAACACAGGTGGCTCAAAGCCCTCCCGACTGCGAATGTGACATTTGCGCAGCCGATTCCATACGAGCAGGTGGACGTTGAGCCGCTGGCGTCTGACCCTGAAGATTGATTAGGGGATATTTTTGTTTTTGGTAGGCATCTTAGATGCATAGTCTTTGTTAGTAGATTTTTATTTCTTTAAATGTAAGCTAATTTTCATGTGTAAAATGACTACTGTTTACACTCAATTTATTAATGAAAATTTTATGTCCTTTCCAGTTTACTGCATATACTATTTGTCATCTTTCTTTAATTTATTAATGACAATTCCTTATGCTTTTCTATTTGCTACGGGTAAATTAAACATTCAATAGATTAACCGAATCAGTTAAGCATCCTTTGCCTCTTTTCTATTTAGCCGAATAACTAAAATAATCAGCAATTAACAACTTGGAAAGGCATAAATATTTGTTAGACTAACAAGTAAAACAGCTCAAGATGCTGACGTGTGGCCGATTAGATTAATGGATCTGGCCTTGTCCCATCTAGTGCATGAACTGGAAGGCCAAATGACATTAGGTCGTGGAACGGCTAGGGCACATGAAATGATCAGCACCAGGCCTAGATATTTGCCGATTAGATTAAAGAATCTACCCTTGCCCCAGCTAGTGCATGAAGGGATGCCAAATGACATTAAGTCGTGGAGCGGCTGGGACATATGAAATGATCGGCAAGGTCTGGACATTTGCCGATTAGATTAATGAATCTACCCTTGCCCCAGTTGGTGCATGAACTGGAAGGCTGAATGACATTAGGTCATGGAACGGCTGGGGCACATGAAATGATCGTCACCAGGCCTGGATATTTGCCGATTAAATTAAATAATCTGCCCTTGCCCCAGTTGGCGCATGAACTGGAAGGCCGAATGGCATTAGGTCATGGAGCGGCTGGGCACATGAAATGATCGGCAAGGTCTGGACATTTGTCGATTAGATTAATGAATCTGCCCTTGCCCCAGTTAGTGCATGAACTGGAAGGTCAAATGACATTAGGTTGTGAAATGGTTGGGACACATGCAATGATCAACCAGGCCTGGACATTTGCCAATTAGATTAATGAATCTGCCCTTGCCCTAGCTAGTGTATGAACTGGAAGGCCGAATGACATTAGGTCGTGAAACGGTTGGGGCACATGCAATGATCGACTAGGCCTGGACATTTGCCGATTAGATTAATAAATCTGCCCTTACCTCAGCTGGTGCATGAACTAGAAGGTCGAATGACATTAGGTCGTGGAACGGCTGTGGCACATGAAATGATCAGCACCAAGTCTTGAAATTGGGTATTGATGAGGTCGCCTCGGAGATGCTGCTCCCGTAATTATTAAATGTGGTGGGTGCTATGTGCGCATAGGTGCCATTTTTGCATTTAAATCCAATAAATTGTGGGAGGAAAAAAGCATTGTGTCGAACTAAGCTGGACGACTATTATGGATGGCAAGAAGAGTATTCTTCAACAGCAGAGGAGAAGGGAGGACACTCGTTGAGTTAGACGCAGAGATGAATCAAGGTGGCGAGCCAACATACACAAGGAGCAGGATGTCAAGGGAACGTGAAAAACGCCAGTCCCCACGTCATCAAAGTAGGTCACTCAAAAGGGAAAAACAATAACGGGGCAGCTCCCCTCAACCACGCTCGAGGGGAGAATCCAGTGCGACTCCGCGCCCATTGAGTTTTGCAGTTTTTGTAGGGAACAAACCGATGACGGAAGTGGATTCAATTATGCACGACCCAAATGTGGCAATCGAGTTTGCTTGACAAATTTTTCCACCAGAAGTCCAGCAATCGATGGTCAGTCGACCTAATTTTGAAGTGTTTTGGGAGGGCATCCATGGAGCTGTGAAAGGGCTGTATACTGCCTATGAAATCGACATGCGTCTACGCGCCGCGTAGTGGGAGATAGAGCAGAAGGATGAACACATTCGAAGCTTAGAAGCTCGTACGGAGAATGCTGAGCGTGAACTAAGAAAGGTCAAAACCATTGAGACACAGTCGGTCGAACAAGCTAACGCGATTGTGGAAGAAAGGGTGACCCAACGGCTGATAAGTCATGCGATTGCCAATCGTGATACGGCAAGCATGTTTGCAATAGAGGCCGCAAAGACCAGGTCCTACGAATAAGGCTTCCACGATGGCCGGAAAGTCGGGATACAGAAGACGAAGGAAAAACTCCCCGAAGAGATCTGCCGATGTGAGAACCGTGGATTTAAGCACGGGTGGGTCAAGGCTCTCCAGGCCGTAGAGGCTCTTCAGGCAGCAAGCGTGGATTCGGCGTCGCCGTTATATCAGAGTCATCATTTTTCCTTCGCAGCTTTCGAAGTCGAGAAATGTGACAACGAGGGAGACGCTGAATAAAAATGAAGATAAAACATTGTACCGCTCTAACGTAGATTGGGTGCGAATTATAAATTATCGATTAATTCAATAAAACTTATTATTTTAAACGTTTGCATGTTGTTTTAATTTTTCTCAATCGATACATTTGGTGTACCAAACATATTCTTTGAATTACATGTTGCTAGTTACTGTTGCGTATATGATCCCCTGATTTTAAGCTCATATGTAATTTAATAAATTCATATATGAGATGGTGGGTTGTTTGAATTCATAATTGTATTGGAGTGGTCGAATTCAATCAGAATGATTTTTCTCTTTTGCATAATTTTCATGCTTGTTTAGTTTCTAGTATAAGGTGGGCAATAACGCCGAATAAAGCTAAAGATAAAACACTATCGATCTTCCTCCATTTTTTTGTCAACTGCGCTTATGCTTATTATTCATAATATTCATGAAAAGCGTTCCGAATTAGGGGTCATTTTGCCTCACCTATCACTGATGGGGCTCCAAATTCGAAGGCTTGTTCAGCCCAAACGTGTCATTCACAGATGGGGCTCCGAATTCGAAGGCTTTTAACTTGGCCAATCGTGATATCCACGAAGGGCACTCTGAATTCGGAGGCTTGTTCGGCCCAAACGTGTCATTCACGGATGGGGCTCCAGATTCTGAGGCTTTTAACTTGGCCAATCGTGATATCCACGAAGGTCGCTCTGAATCCGAAGGCTTGTTCGGCCCAAACGTGTCATTCACGGATGGGGCTCTAGATTCTGAGGCTTTTAACTTGGCCAATTGTGATATCCACGAAGGGCGCTCCGAATCCGAAGGTTTATTTGGCCCAAACATGTCATTCATGGATGGGGCACCGAATTCAAAGGCTTTTTATCTTGGCCAATCGTGATATCCACGAGGGGCACTCCGAATCCGGAGGTTTATTTGGCCCAAACGTGTCATTCACGTATGGGGCTCCGAATTCGGAGGCTTTTTATCTTGGCCAATCGTGATATCCACGAAGGGTGCTCCGCATCCGAAGGCTTGTTTGGCCCAAACGTGTCATTCACGGATGGGGCACTAGATTCAGAGGCTTTTAACTTGGCCAATCATGATATCCACGAAGGGCAGTCTGAATCCAGAGGCTTATTAACGTGTCATTCGCGGATGGGGCTCCGAATTCGGAGGCTTTTTATCTTGACCAATCGTGATATCCACGAAGGGCGCTCTGAATCTGGAGGCTTATTACTTCGAACTACAATTCCATATAGTGAGATGAGAAGTCTTGCATTATAAAAGTGAAAATTGTACACGGCGAACATTCAAAACAAGTCATCATGCCCCATATGTCAGGTTAATGATAAAATTTACGCAAATGCATGGAATTCCAAGGACATGGCAGACTTCTCCCAGACATGTCTTTGAGCTGATATGCCCCTGTTCCAGCGATTAAATCGATCTGATAGGGGCCGTCCCAGTTAGAACCCAGTTTTTCGTCAACCAGATTCCTGGCAGCCGGAAGTACTTTCTTGAGGACCAATTCTCCTGGTGTATGGCGGCGTAGCTGAACACATTGATTATACGACTTAGCAAGCTGTTGCTGGTACCGTGCCATGGACGCAAGGGCACGATCTCGTCATTCTTTAATCAGAGTCAAATCCAAGGCTAACATCATGTCATTTCGACTCATATCAAAAACTTTCGATTTCAATGTTGGGAGGCCAATTTCTAGGGGGATGATTTCTTGGGTTTCAAAGCATAATGCAAACGGCGTTTCCCCAGTGGATCGCCTTGGCGTAATGCGATGAGCCCACAACACACTCGGCAATTCTTCGACCCATCTGCCTTTAGCTTTTTCCAGCCTCTTCTTGATGCCATCCAAGATGGATTTGTTGGAGGCTTCAGCTTGACCATTGCTCTGTGGATAAGCCGGCGTGGACAAATAAGGCTGAATACCATACTTGCTGCACAGTTCTCGGTAGACGCCACAATCAAATTGGATGTCGTTGTTTGAGATAAGTGCTCTTGGAATGATGAATCATGTTATGATATTTCTCCATACAAAATGCTTAACTTCAACATCTCGAATGTGCATTAGTGCCTCCGCTTCGACCCATTTTGTGAAGTAATCCATCGCAACAATCAAAAATCGCTTGTTGCCCGGGGCACGAGGTAATGGTCCGACGATGTCAAGTCCTCATTGGGCGAACGGCCAAGGACTGGTGATAGAGCTTAACTCTTCAGTAGGAAAATGGGTTAAAGGGGAAAACTTCTGGTACTGTTCACATTTCTTTACGTAACACTCAGCATCAGCTATCATTGTTGGCCAATAATACTCTTGTGTCACAGCTTGAGAAGCCAAAGAGCGCCCGCCGGAATGAGCACCACAACTACCTTCATGTATTTCAGTCAGGAGTTCTTCGACTTTATCTGGATGAACAGTTTAGATATGGACCTGAAAGGGACTTTTTGCAGAGCTTTCCTTGCGGATCCAAGTAATATCGTAGGGCCTTGTTTCGTAGTTTGTGTGCTTCTTTCTTTTCCGTCGGGAGCTGTTTAGAAGATAGGAATGCAGTGATAGGGTCCATCTAACTTGGACCTGATTCTATGACATCAATTTGAATTGACTCTAAGGGGGCAATGCTCGGCTCAGGGATAAATCCTACTTCAAATGTCCGTTTGATTTCTGAGTTGATGGTGGAGGCTAGGCAGGACAGGGCATCTACATGTGTGTTCTGATCCCGAGTTATTTCATTTAGTTTATGATGGTCGAATTTTGCCAACAAAGAATTTGCCGTTTTCATGTAAGCTAACATACGGTCATTTTTCGCTGCGTATTCCCCTTCAATTGGTTGATGACTAGCTTTGAATTGCAGAAGATAAGCAGACGCCGAGCACCAAGGAGATGTGCATTCCATAACCTGGTTAACAGTGCTTCGTATTCAGTCTCATTGTTCGATGCATCGAAGCCCAGTTTGACAGCCTGCTCGATTATTGCCCCGTCGGGAGCCATGATCACTACGCCCGCCCCACTACCGTGTTGATTGGACGATCCATCATAGTACAACTGCCAAATGTCCCTAACATAAATTCTCCAGTTCGGCTTAGGTTGATTTGATCAGACTTGAAGTCGGCAAGACCCCGAATGAATTCGGGCACAAAGTCAGCAAGCACTTGCTCCTTGATTCCGGTTCTAGGTAGAAACTGAATAACGTACTGGCCGAGTTCGAGAGCCCACTTTGAAACATGCCTTGATGCTTCTGCACTATGGAGTACTGACCGGAGGGGGTAGTCCGTTAGTACCCCGATGGTATGCCCCTGAAAGTAATGCATCAATTTTCTTGCTACCATGACGAAGGCTAGAATGAGTTTTTCCAATAAAAGGTAACGTGTTTCAACATCAACCATTGCCTTGCTCACATAATACACTGGTCGCTGCTCCTCAAACTCTTCCTTTATCAGTATGGCACTGACGACCTGGACGGAAACTACCAGATATAAAATGAGCGGGTCACCTACCGAAGGTGTTGTCAAGAGTGGAACTGATCGGAGGTAAGTCTTCAGACCGTTAAAAGTGGCTTCACACTCAGAGGTCCATTCAAAAGCTTTACCCTGCCGTAGGGTATGAAAGAATTGTTGGCAGCAATCTGTGGAATGACTGATGAACCTATTGAGTACAGCGGCCATCCCCATCAACTTTTGAACCTCCTTAACCAATCGAGGGGAGCCGAGTTCCAGGATTGCTGTGATTTGCCTCAGGTTCGCTTCGATCCCTCGGTGGTTGACAATGTAGCCAAGGAATTTGCCAGATCTGATCCCAAATGCACATTTGGAAGCATTCAGCTTCATTTTGTACTTACGTAAAATGCCAAATGTCTCTTCCAAATCAGCTAGATGAGTTTTCTCTTCTTTGGACTTGACCACCATATCATCAATGTACACTTTCATAGTACGGCCAAGTTGCTTCTTGAACATAGCAGTGACTAGTCTTTAGTAAGTTGCCCCTGCATTCTTCAGCCCAAAAGGCATAACCTTATAGCAATAGGTTCCTCTTGGGGTGAGGAATGCAGTTTTGTCTTGGTCCTCCTGATGCATAGCAATTTGATGGTAGCCTCTGTAGGCATCAAGGAAGCTCATACATTGATGACGTGTCATGGCATCTACGAGTTGGTCAATTATGGGGAGAGGAAAATAATCCTTGGGGAAAGCTTTATTTAAGTTCATGAAATCCACACAAACACGCTAAGTCCCATTTTTCTTCTTTACAACCACAGTATTAGACAGCCATGTAGGATAGGTCACTTCCCAGATTACCCCGGTATCAAGCAACCGGTCAACTTCTTCAACAACGGCAGCAGTGTGTTCTACGGCTGACCGTCGGCTTTTCTAAATAATCAGCTTACATTTGGGGTCAACATTTAAACGGTGCTAAAAAACAAATGGATCCACCCCCGGTATCTCATACGGTGACCATGCAAATGCATTCAGGTTGCCAAGTAAGAAGGTAATTAGCTGCTGCCTGTCGACGTTATTCAGGGAGGTGCCGACCATGAAGAACCTGTCAGGATTCCCGTCAATTTCAACTCAATCCAGGGCTTCCGTGGCCTTTTCATTTGGGAGCCATCTAATATCGTCGAGGCTCTCTCAATCTGGTACCTTAATAGAATTCACTTCCAGCTCTTTTGGTGTCGTCGCGGCAATAAGATAACATGCTTGTGCCAATTTCTAGGAACCACGGATTTGTTCAATGCCGCGTTCAGTCAGGAAGCGAAGCAATTGATGATAGGTGCTTAGCACGGCCTGCATGGTATGCAGCCAAGTTCGTCCCATGATGAGATTATACGGTGAAGGCAGCTTGACAACCAAGAATTCCACATCCACTGATCGGGAGCCCACTTGAACTGGTAGTGTGATTTTACCCAATGGGTATTTTGGATTAGCGTTGAAGCCAAATAATAGATAATGAGCCGGGGACAGGTCTGACTTAGTGAAGCCAAGTTTGATGAAGGTCTTGTAGTACATAACTTCCAAAGTACTCCTCTAGTCAATGAGAACACGTTCAACGATGAATCGGTATACATGCAATTCGATGACCAAGGGATCAATGTGCGGGAGCATTACGCTGACCAAATCAAAATCATCGAAAGTAATACTCGAAGCTTCATGGGGCCATTTCACTGGTCTGATTTGCCTCCGGGGGTCAGGATGCGACTGAATTGTATGTACCGCGGATACCGTCGATAAGCTATAAATCATATGGATTACGCCAAGTGGGGGTAAATCTTGTCATAAAGCAACTATTTTGGTCGAATTGTTCTTTCAAACATGTTGCTTAAGCCGACCGTCTTGTACCAACTCCTCAAGATGATCTTTCAAGGCATAACAATTGTCGGTATCATGTTCGTGGTCTTTGTGATATTCGCACCGTCTATCCCGTCTCCTCGTGTCAGAAGGTCCGATCATCTTGGGTGGCCATTTGAAGAATGAAAGATGCTGAATTTTAGACATAACCGCACTAATTGGCTTTGACAACTCCATATATTTCTTGTCCGCGTGCCTGATATGCCTACTATCCACTTGAAGTTGTTCACTAGCTCGTTGTGGACATTGGTCACTTGATCGGCGTGAATCTCGTCTTCTGTCTCATTTAGCCCGATTCCGTGGTTCTGAGCTCTACGAGGGTACAGAATTTATCGGCTGAATGATCTCAGATGGGGCCGTCTTATTGGCCTTGTGCTCGGCTTTAACCCGTAGGGCGTCATCCTCCACTTTGCAATATTCCTCTACTTTCTTCATTAGCGACCAAACTATTTTAGGAGGCCTTCTAGTCAAGGAGCTACGAAGGGCACTATCAGGGTGCAACCCCATTTTAAAGGCGGTGATGGCCATAGAGTCATTGCAGGCATCATCTACGAGATAAAAGCATTCCCAATAGGGTGCCGAACAAGAATGTAGGGTTTCCCCTGGTTGAATTTGCATTGCCTAGAGAGAATCGCTTGCTTCAGCTGGACCTCATTGGTGATAAACCTTGCCCTAAAGGATTTTTGGAGTTGATGGAAGCTCTTAATTGATGCCGATTCCAATTTATAATACCATCTGACGACCAATGGTCCCAAACTGCTGGGAAATATTTGACACATGAGGGTCTCATCATCTGCATACAGTGTCATGGCTTGCTTGTAATGCCGGATGTGATCGGTGGGGTCTGATTTTCTATCATATAGGGTGAACGATGGAGCTTTGAACTTTTTGGGTAGTACCGCCCCTGCAATCCGTCGCACAAAGGGGTCATGTTGATCCTCTCCGTCTGAATCATTTCTTCTTTGTTAGTCCTTGCACGCGGACTTCCTTCAGAAGAACTGGAGACTGCAACTCGTCCCTTCTTTTTGGACTCCGGGGATGACGAGTCATAATTACTGTTACTGTCTTGTCTTCAAATTTGAGGTCGTCGACCATCCTTTCTCAGAGGTCGTTTCGAATCTTGGCGCGCGGCCTGTTGGGATTTTGCCACCTCCAAGGCCAAATCCTGTCGAAGGCGTTCGTTCTCCGCCATCAAATTTTCTAACCTCTGTTCGTTTCGTTTCGCCTGATCCATAATATCTTGCATTGTCTCATATGCTGATATCGAGGGTGAGGTCTGGGCAATTGAGTCGAAGTTCAAGGCTCTTCGTGCGTTAATGTCTTCTGGTCTAAGCAAGTTACTTGGAGTGGTATCAACTCGTGGTGTAAGGTTGTCAGCAACTACCGGAGGTGTCACAACCCGAACCCGCCCCCGCCCCTATGGGTTAGGGACATAACCGGCCAGTAATCCTGAGATTACCTACGGCCTCAAACCAAAACAGACATAACTCAACAGAGTAAAGGGGCCAAACGGAAGCAATAATTAAAAACTTTGTCCATAGAGCCGTGCTAATATGCACTTTTAAACAAACCATGCACATATACGTTAATAACTCACAACAAAATACGGTACCATGAAATCCCTTTACAAACAGGATCATCTAGACTGAGTCAGCCTATATCAAAACTATATACAGATATACACAAGGTCCTTGCCAACAAGACAAAATATGAATACATAACAAAATGGCAAGGTTGGGTCTCGTGCGTGAGACACAAGGCTGACTCTCCAAAACTCATGTTGTTCCTGGCTGACTTCACTAGGGCTGGGTTTGGACTTCTCTTGACTCACCTACAAAACACATGAATGAGCGTGAGCGATAGCCCAGTGAATAATATCAAATACAGAGGTTACATAACAATATGTAGAACAACATACTCCAAACGGCCTTGGGCCCAATTCATACTTCTATTTAACAACTATATATACATAACTACATGAAATTCAAACCAAGAAATTGTAGTTCCAAACATTCTGGCCTTTGGCCCATTCAAGTTTCCATTCATGGCAAAACGGCCTTCGGCCCACTTACTTATGTCAAAATGGCCTTCGGCCCATTCATCTTTGTCAAAACGGCCTTCGGCCCCCTCGTTCATGTCAAAACGGCCTTCGGCCCATTCGTTCTATTTTTTAGATTGAACTATTATTCGTGTCAAACTATTACTTATCAAACTATCATTCGTGTCAAACTATTATTCGTGTCAAACTGCCCTTTGGCCCACTTAAGTAACAAACTGGCCCTTGGCCCATTCAGACTTTCATTCATGACAGAACGGCCTCTGGCCCGTTCATTCATGTCAAAACGACCTTGGGTCCATTCATTTATATCAAAACGACCTTCGGTCCATTTATTCATGTCAAAACGACCTTCGGTCCATTCATTTATGCCAAAACGACCATAGGTCCATTCATTTATGCCAAAACGACCATAGGTCCATTCATTCATGCCAAAACGACCTTAGGTCCATTCATTCATGCCAAAACGACCTTCGGTCCATTCATTCATGCCAAAACGACCTTCGGTCCATTCATTTATGTCAAAACAACCTTCGGTTCATACATTCGTGTCAAAACAACCTTAGGTCCATTTATTTCTATCAAAACGACCTTAGGTCCATTTATTCATATCGAAACGACCTTCGGTCCATTCATTCGTTCATGTCAGACTTTTGTCCACAATCCCGATTAGCAACTCATAAAGCTTATAAGGGAATAAACAGTTGGACATTGCTAAGCTTTCAAATGTCGATATTACTCACAGTGATCGGCTTGTGGATTTGCCCTGGAGCTTGACCCTACACATTTCATGAACACAAAACGGTCACTAACAATTCAATCCATTCCTTAATTCACATATTCCTCTTTAGGCTTTATTCTTATCTCATTAACTCATTTACAATGCTTAACATATGCCTAAGAGTGATTACAAGTGAAAGAGAATGGAAAACGAAACACAGAACGCATGAACAAAATTTCAGAAAACAGGGTCCCCGCTCGAGCGTGGACTTCCCCACTCAAGCAGACCCTTAAGGGCTGCAAAAGTATTGGTTGCATGAAAAATACGCTCGAGCGTGAAATAGGGAGCTCGAGCGGAAGGCCTGTCTACGTAGCTCCCCCGCTCGAGCGTGAACTCACCCGCTCGAGCGGACACCAAGTCTGCAAAAAGTACTGGGAGCATGTTTTTCCTGCTCGAGCGGCCATTACCCCGCTCGAGCGGAATCAAAATTTTGGGTTTCCCAGATTGTGTTCTTAAGTCCAAATTCGACATTCAACCAATGTTTCTTGCATACTATGGCTCCAATTTCACATATTCTTGTATTAACATGGTATAAACACCAAAACACATCACAATGGGGCTCAATTTCATGAATCAAGCACATTCATGGCTCAATTTAATTCAAGTTCAATTCTATTATATGCATTCATGCATTCAAAGCTCCTATCTTTAATTATTCAAACATGCATGCTAATCTTGACTTCATTTCTATTCCAATTAATGCAAATGGTGTTCATTCTCATGGAACACAACAAAAACATGCTTGCATGTAGGATTTAACACTCATATTTCCACATTCAACTTAATACATGCTTGTTTATGCAAAATCATGGTGATCCTATACATGCATGTGCATTTCAACTTCAAATTCATCAATTATAACACAACTTACAAGTTCAATCTCATGAATTTACTCACCTAGGAGTTTAATCTTCCAAAGTCTAGTCAATTCTTGAACTTAATATTCAAGATTCCCAAGTCTTGAGCCAAAACCACACAACTCTCTCCCTTCTCTCTCTAAGGTCGGCCCTCTCTCTCTCTATTCTTGAGTTCAATATCAGCCAAAGTGTTAAAAAGGGGAGGAATTGAAGTGTGATGGCCCTTATGTATAAGCCCACTAATCAAGTTTAATAATAATAAATATTATGGCACTAATTCATTAATTAATCAATTTAATTTGGCCCGAATCAAATTTTCAATTAAATTTCACCGTAGGCTCTAAAAATTTTGCCAATCACAATGGCGTAATCAATTTCGGGTTCTGTGGCCGATGAGGCCTCCAATTAAATTTCCAAAGTAGATAAATCAAACAGATATTCCTACGATGAACAGATAGAAGTCCAAGACCACATAATGGCACACAAAATCCCATTAAACACATAATCATACTCATATTAAGGACCAATTAACATATTACGGAACAGGGGTATTACAGGAGGATCTTCCTTCACGCCCGCCATGGATGTACTGGAGTATTCCTACAGACGGCGCCAATTGTGAAGAAGTGGTTTGGAAATACTTTTTGGATCCAATGGGACGTTCGAGATCCTCCACTAGTCACCTGAAAAGGAATGAACACTCCGGTCGGGGGTGCCGGAATTAGCACTTCGACGGACAAGTCAGTGTATACTCTCTTGGTTGCTTATATCTCAAGTTTAGACTTTTTCTCACATACCTTTCTCTAGTTGATGCTCTTCTATTTATATTCTTTCCCTTGGGCCTTAGGGTCCAGCCCACCATTGATCTATTGCACGTCTATTTGTTTGGCTCTTGTTCTGCTAGTTGGGATGCCGATTATCCTATTCGGCTCTGAGTTGGACTAGGATTAATGCCGAATACAAGATCCATCCTTGACCGATCTCATACTTGTACCCGGCCATATTGCCCCCCTGGAATACTCGGCTCCCATATCCGTTGATCCGTTCATATCAAACCAGCCAATCTGTACATTTCCCAGATCTTGTTCGTCGAAGAACTGCAAATTACTAATGTCCTTCTCAAACTCAGCTAAATCATCCAGTCCCTGGCTTGGCCTATCCTCTCAGACTACATTAACCTCCATTCCCGTTGGCAATTCCACCCTTGGTCTGGCCTAGCTAGTTGGCACAATGTAACGGCACAAGTTGTACTCTTCTTCAGTTAAGCTCATGGAGTCCTCAGGCATACCTTCTTCTACCACAGCCACCACCACGGGTTCGGGTTGGGATATAGACATCATGCACAAGTCTATGTTTTCCGTGATGAACAGCACTGGCTTAAGCAGATGGGAGGGGATGATGTATATGTTAGGGTCATATGGGACGACCATTGTTTAGATAAGGTTTACTTGCCTGGGTGGAGGAGGGGGTTGGTTATGTGGTGGGAGAGGATTTGTAGTGACGTTAGGCTTCTCAGGAGGTGCTATCACTTTATTATCAATGAGATCCTGAATCTCATGACAGAGTCTAAAGCATAGGTCGGTGTCATGACTATGCTGCTGGTAGAAGGCGCAATACTTGGCCGGGTTGTGTGTAGGAGGGAGGGGATTAGGCAATGGGCACGGCTCCAAGGGCTTCAGATGCCCCTTTCTGATCAGGACCCTTAAGGCCATAGATAGAGACATGTAGAGTGGGGTGAAAACCCTCTGGCCTTAGGGTTGGTACTTTGCAGGTTATGGGGTAGTTCTGGATGTACCGGTAAAAAGGGTGGCTATTTTCAATGTGGTAGTGACCACACCAACATCAGAAGTCCTTGCAGTTGCGTTACTACTCGTAGCTGCATGTAAAACCCATCTTGGGCTGATCTTTTTCATGGTTAATCAGACCCTGTTTCATCACATCCTCTATCTGCACCCCTATCTCATGAAGGTCAGCAAATGTAGGTAGAGGTAGGATTATCATCTTTTGTAGCAGCCTCAGTTGCAGATTATAAACGACCATTCTTATCTGGTCCTTTTCAGCTGGCCAGGTGGTCATCATAGAGGCCTTGGCCCTCCACTGAGTGACAAAATCAGAGAAGCCCTCCTCCGGCTCTTGACGAGTAGCCTTAAGATCACGAGTTGTGACCCCGATTTGAGTGTTATAAGAATATTGGGCAATAAAAGCCTCAGCCATTTCTTCCCAGCTTCTCTTCACAGAATCTTCCAGTTTAGCATACCAAATGGCCGCGATACCTGAAAAGGTCCAGCCAAAGAGGGATAACTTCTACAATCTAGTCAAGCCCATCGGCCGTAGAATATCTGAAAATAGCCGCAAATGGACCATGGGATCACCCGAACCGTCAAAGCAGTCTACGTAAGGCGTTTTAAATCTATCTGACAATGTCCCTGCTGAATTTGCATAGCTGTCCTCTATATTTGGGATCGAGTTGACACCCTGAGCTTGTTTGAAAAGCTTCCCGAGCTTGCTCACTTTCAAAGTGATAGGGTCAACTTCAAACTCAAATGGTGCCTCCGTTGGATAGAGCAATGCTTTGGAAGTCTGAGGTGGGACTGGCCCTGCCGAAATGTCCGCATTCTCCTAGACATTAGTTATATCCCCAGGTATTGGAACCCTGACTAGGGGTGGATGTGAAGCAGAAGCTGCTGCTTGTTGTGGTTGCGGTTGTTGTTGAAGCCTAGCAATCAGTTCAGCCTGCAGCGCTGCAATCTCTGTTTAGCAAGTAGTAACTTTCGCTTGACGAGCAACATCTAGCTGCATAGCCTCAATGGTTTGTTGAAGTTGGTGCATCATATCCTCTATATTGTCTACGGGGTGCTAATCTGTCAGAATCGGTGTGTAATCTCTTTCTGACGTGGAAGCAAAAAACTGGGCGCAACTGCGCACAGGTGACGCAGATAATGACCGCTGAATTGGTAATTATTGAACCGGTGATCTATACCTGACTGTCCTTAGTCTCGTAACCGGGGGTAGTGAAGCAAACACTGGTTGTCCTCCAATAAGATCCTCAGATCGGTAAATCCTCCTGACTCGAGTCTAGAGTGCTTGGGAGGTAACTGCCATGTCGGAAGCAATTGTGAAATACTACCTTGCAAAAAGAAAATAAAGCAAAAAAAGAAACAACAATCAGCAACTGCACAGCACCTCGGCTTAAACAAGGACAACGCACAGTTGAAATCATAAGCTGGATAATCTGTACTCTAACACTAATTTCTATCCCAAATTTCTGCCTCAAAACTGATACCCTCAAACTGATACCCAGACTTGCAACTGATACATACATTCCTACAGAGTCACACTCTAAAGGCACATATCAAGCAAGTGAGAGCCAAAACACCCCTATGATGGGGTAGGGTTACCCTGTCCTAGTTTCATCAGGAACTAGGGATTCGCTATGCAAGCAAATGGTTTCATACAATCCTGCATTTGGGTGAGCAACCTGTCCTAGTTTGGAACAGTCTTTAAGGCTTCCGATAAGCAACTAGGTCGATTGGTCAAACAGGGTGACTCAGCAAGACCACCTAATATACCTCTCGTTCCTAACAAAAGAAGTGAAAGGAGGATCAAACGGTACAGCGGTAGTTCAGATCCAAGGTTTGTGTTCCCATCATGGTAGAGCCCGCAACCGGTGAACCTTAACCAGTCAGCCTTATGGAGCGTTTTTCCAAGCAAGCCTCCGGCAAATCACTCAGGAATAGCAGATGGCAAACACTGTGACTTAAGCACATCGATGCAAGTGCAATGCAAAGAAACACATAAGTATAAATAAAACAACATATCATGAGTTCAAGTCAAGTTCTCGAAATCCCCAGCAGAGTCGCCAGAAAACTGTGGCTCGTCTTTTTCGCACCCTCTTTCGGAGAGCTCGAATTGGTCCTACAATTCAGACTCCTGTCACGGTTCTGAATCTAGTCTCACAAGTACAATGTGAAACTGATAATCACCGAAGAGTCCAATCCGGCAAATCATTTTGGAAAATTGATTTGGAATCAAATAATGCCAAAACTGGACTACTTTGCCAGATTACAGAGTTGCCACCTAAATATTTTGTTTTGGGGAAATTTAGAAAACCCTGACTCATGCCAAAGGCTACGTATCCATTATCACCAAATTTTCCTCGGCTCGGGAACTTAGGTACGAGAGGGAAAGGTTCTAAAATGAGCACCCCCGCTCGCCCGATCAAAGATCGGCCTCTACCAATCATGATATGTTGTTTTATAAACACATGTGTTCTTATTCTGATTATTAGCTAACGTTACTATGTGATGCACACAAGTAAGTATAAACTAAGTCGCAAGACTTGGAACAAATTCAACTCATGTTTGCTTTCGAAAATGGTTTGAATTTGCCACCCTCAAATGGGCTAAAACGCAGATTTGCCACCTCAAGTGGACTTAAAACATGATTTGCTACTTCGCAAAGTGGGCTTAAAAACATACAATCATTGAATTGTTCCAATTCAAGTAACAAGGCCTTCATCCACATGCATTTATGCAGTTTAGCAAGTAAGCACATGGCCTCATGGTAAGCATGTGAAACATGGCAATATGGCAATTACATTCATGCAATATGCTAAAGCATAAAACTTACCGAGTACTCCAAGCCAAAACAAAAGCTAGTTAGAAACAATGCGTGATCCTAACTATGTTAAGATGCCTAATGCAACACATGCAATAATGCAATTAATAGGCTCGGCTACCAATATGGCACATGACTTGATTCAATTAGATAACATGCTTTTACACATGTATTCAAAGAAGTGTATTGAAATTGCGATGCAGTTTGAATGATGCGCCGAGCCTCGGTGCATGCACGACAAATGAATGGATGCAAACATGCGAGCATAAGGTATGCTAATCGAAAAATGACCCTAAACTAACCATGAAAAAGCGGGTAAATAAAAGGGAGAAAGGCGCGGGGTTGGAAGACATGCACACACGCACACATGCACATTTATTACAACATTGTGCCCTTACGAAGGAGGGTCCGAATGAATAAGAGCTAAGCTAATCTAAGCTAAGCTAATCAAACTAATCTAATTAGACTAATTATTACAAATCAAATGAATAACTAGAAAACTACTAATTATTACAACACTTAACTAATTAGCAACTAATTAATTAAATTACAAAACCAATGTACACTAATTAAAAATTTAGAGCACTGAACCACACCGCCTCAGCTCTACTTTAGGAAATAGAGGATGCATGCATTCAGTTTTCGCCCTAAAAAGGCCCTCTGGTTTGCTCTTGAGAAGCTCTGTTTGCCGGGTTAAGCTTACTCCAAGAACTTTCTGCTCCAACTCACCAATTCAATGTTGAGGATTACACCAGTGGCCTGCCGGCCAGCTGTTGGCCAAAAGTGTGCCCCGCTGGCAAAAAATGAGGCACTACCGGCCACCAATGAGCCACTGCCAGCCACTGGTGCTTTGGGTCACCACACTGCAATGGAGCACAAACAGAGGAAAAGTAAGGGTTTTCCAAGGATATGTTTGTACTGTGCCCCTCCTTGTCATCTTAAAACATTAAAGGAGTGGCACTCTTGGATCCAAAACCACCAATCAAGCATTTTCAATGCATGATGGCCAAAGATCCAAGTTGTACACTTTCAATAAATGCACAAAAACAAGACTCTAGACCACTACCTTGTCATGGATGATCAAAGGCAATGGAGACTAAGGAGATTGGCTTATTTCATCACTTTGAGTATGAAATGCTCCAATCTACCTTGTGTTCAATATAACGTCCGATTAAACACATGCAATGCAAACACAACATGCTTATCTTGTTCATGTTTTACTTGTCCAATTTTGTTTACACATTTTACATTACCATATCATTCTTTAACTGGTTAAGCCCAAGGTGAGTGTCCTCTAATAAGAGAGGGGTCAACCAAAGGATGACTTAAGACATGAGAAAGATTATGCCGTTGGTTAGCAGAAACCCCTAAAAGAGGATTAAAACCATTAAGCACAAGTCTCAATTTCAAGCTTAAACACAACCTTAAGGCTAACAAACCCTCAAAGCAAATGGAAAAGTGAAGAAATGAGGGAGGTTGCAGATATTTCAGTGCTAAAATGGCATGAAAAATGATATTGCAACATGCAAGCAACATATTCAAAAGCCAAAAACACCAAACTAGTGAAGAGCACTACACTATAGGCATGCAATACAAAGCTCACAAGGGACAAACACTTCAAAATAGTCCTAAAATAGCTTAAAAGGGGTCCTAAAACATGCTTGAAGTAAACTAAAAAAGGCTAGAATAAAAGGCCAATACATAGCACAAACTAGATTATTAAGCACAATTGCACTACAAGCATACAAAAAAAGCTTCAAGTGACCAAACCAGCTCAAAACAGAGCTTAAACTCACCAAAATAATAGCAAAAACATGCTGAGATCAAGTTACAAAAAGCTAGAAAAACATGGTCACATGCTAAGCTATCTACATGCAAACAAGACACAAGGAGTGAAGGCTACCCCTTCCCATGTTGAACCTCAAAACATAGTTTTTACCACTGAAAATCCCCTGGAATTCAGTGGTTAAAAGAACCAAAAAAGTTGTTTTAAAGAACTTTGAAAGATGGCACAACAACTTAGCAAGCAAGCTACAAGAAGGGTGGACCACCCCTAACTCCAATCAAACCTCAAACCACCATTTTAGTCCATGAAAATAGAGATTTTCAGAGGTTAAAACCAGCCTTAAAACAGCATGCAAAGATGGCAAAACAAGTACTTAAATTAAACTTAAAACACAAGTGTTCTACCTCTTGAAGACAAGATGCTATTTAGGTAACAAAAGCAAGTCAAACCAAGTCAATATCCTCTTCTAGAGCTCAAATAGGACCTCAAGCAACCTTAACACAATGGTGATCAAGTTTGATCAAGGGCTCACATACAAGAGTGTAGAGAATTTAGGCTTTAAGGCATAAAATATCAAGAGAGAGAGGATTTTTTAGAGAGAGAGAGAGAGAGAGAAATTTTTTTGTTTTCAAAATTTCCAACCCCCACATGGAAGAGGAAGGCTTCTATATATAGAAGATACAAAATCCCCTCAAAGAGATCCAACCATACACGTGCAAGAAGATGGCTCAACCTGTGCAAACAGTTGGCACAAAATATCATAAAATATCTACTTATACACTGGTGGCTGGTCGGCCATCAATGATTGCCGACAGGGGCTCATTGATGGCCGACAGGGCACATCCATGACCGGCAGTCCAAAATCCATGGCCAGCAGTGCATCAAAAATAACACGCTAAAAGGACCATAACATGGTCCAAAAATGAGATAGAATTGATGTAGGGTTTGGAAAGCTCAAACTTGTGGCGTTCCGCCGCAGATTTCGAGCGCTCGACGAGCAATCAAACTTGTCACTGGATGTACCTACCAGAACATCCAAGTCTTGAGGACGGTCAAAAATGGGGTGTCTACAAGAGAGAACTGAGATGTGTACCTCCCGGGCTTGCTAGTAGCGTCCGATCAAGTACCCAGTCCCGCAGGAGGTCGAGCTCATATAGCCTTATAAAGTGGCGAGGCCCCAATCATAGAAACTCACTCAGGGAAAAACCACCAGTGCGCTCAGCAAATACAACCCTACGGTGTTTGCGTTGTTCGAAAATAGGGTGGTACCGAGAAGGAACATAAAAAAACCCCGAGCATACTACTCTATCTCCTCTACTGTCTCTAACTCAGTCTCCCAAAACCGCTCATCGAACCAATTGTATCTAACCATAGCTGTCCGAAACAAAGGTGGGCGCGCCCCCAGTAGCTCAACACAAGCAGCTTCCCACTCCCTCATGTCAAGATCGAGAGGAATCGTATCACCCCCTACGCCTAGGCCTTTGATCATGGTGAAGTCATAAGGAGTCATTGTCATCTCTCCGGCAGTGGAAAGGTGGAGAGAGTTGGTGGTGTCCCACCATCTCTCCACTAGTGCTCCAAGAAGTGGACAGCTTGCTATAACTCGTATCAATCCAGAGCAGAATAGGCCGAAGCCGGGCTCGTCAATAATGTTGCGCACTCCTGCAGGGAGCTCGTCATACCAATCTCTAGCTATCGTGGCCTCATAGCCCCTGTATGCATGAGAGTCACCCTATGGCAGAGGACAGGTGAACCAATGTAAATACAGTTAATTGAAAAGGAAGTGCAAAACAAGTGCGATGGTAGTGATGAAAGTTATACAATCAGATAAGAGACAGCGCAAGAAATGCAAGTGAAGAACATCAAATGTGCAAGTGAACAAATTTTGTACCTCAACGACAACGGCTGAAAAATGAGAATTTGGCTCCCTCAGTAGGAGATCCTCTGGCACGTCAATAGCAAAATTAGTGAAGTGCCTAACACCTCCAGCAGGTAGAATATGCGTCCGAGGATGATACCTCGCTGGGTCAAGAGGCGTTACTGCTAGTGGTAATGGCTCTAACTCCGTCTCATAATCAAACTCCGCCTTGAACTCCACCTCTGGAGGAGCCCCATCATAAGGTATGTTGTCTACCATCTAGACTATGGGTGAAGAGTCAATGAAAAGTAAAGAAATGGAGAAAATAGGGTAAACTTTGAAAAAGTCAAACCTTAGGAGAGAGAAAAATGAATAAGAAGTCAAAGCCCGGGAAAAGGCACCAAACTCAAGAGAAACTCGTAAGGAATAAGCCTCAAGTGATGAAACTCCAAGAAAAAGTACCAAAATCGAGTTTCAATCAGTTCAAAATGGAGTAAACTAAGAGGGTTTAGATAAGAAAATACGTGTGGGGCGTTGGAAAACGCATGTAAAGCTCGGATCTAGAGAGAAGGAAGGTCTAGAGAGAGAGGGTGGAATTCAGGGCATGAAGGTGTATGGAAATGAAGCCCCATGGCCTATACTTAAAGACCCATGGGTAAAAAGACCGAAATGGCCCAATCTGCCATCGATGGCCGGTCGGCTGATGGCCGACAAGCCTCATTGGTGGCCGACAATGCTTAAAGGTGGCCGACAAGTGGCCGACATCCCTCCCTAGTGGTCGTCCAGTGCCCAGTTCTTCTATTTTGTGTCTTGATGTTGCGGTTGTCCCTGTTTCCCGAGAGGTGCAAGGGAAGGTCACTGTTGAGTTCAAATTCTCTCTGCGGAAGCTCGAAATTGTGTTCTCGATGGTCGTTGTTCGTCACTGGTTGAACGAGGTGTATCTTTTTTGCATGTTGCAACTCTTTCGAGAGGTGAATCAGAAAGTTGCTATTGAACCTGTTTTGTTAGAATATATGCATTCCCTCACTGCGCATGTGGAACGTGCATTTTACATATGCTATTGCACAGAATACATATTTCAATCCTTTGCATAGAACATGCATTTTGTTATTTAGCATGGAACATGTTGTTAATCGCGCATGGAGCATGCATTTTGTACTTAACATAGAACATGTTTTTATTCTAGCTGCATAGAATGTGCTTCCGCTTTTGCATTATGCATAGAACACGCTTATTATTTTCGCTCTTGAATTATGCATGGAATATATGCATTTATCTTTGAACTATGCATAGAATGTGCTCCCATTACCAATGATGCATAGAATGTGCTTTCAAATTGTTTGGTCCGCATAACCTTAGTTGGTGTCTTGCATAGAATATGTGTTTCCTATTCGTTAGACATGTATAGAATATGCGCTCCTCTATTATTGCATAGAATATGCACTTTTCTATTGTTGCATAGAACATGCTTTCATGCATAGAAAATGCACTGTTGTTACATAGCATGCTTTTGTACACAGGCACGATATTGTATGTACGGTTCATTCAGCAGAGCCAACACAGACAAACGATATTGTATGTACAGCCCTTTAAGAGGAGTTCCAGGTAAAATCATTCGTGCCCTTCGAATCATATCCTTTTACTCCTTCTCCTTGCGCGTGAGGCTCGTTAGGGTTACCCATCCTTCAGTTAAAAACATTTGTGTGTGTCCTAATGTTCATACCACCCTTCGGTTACCGCCCTTCAGTTAAAAACATTTGTGTGCATCCTGACGATCATACCATCCTTCGGTTAGCCATCCTTCGGTTAAAAACATTTGTGTGCATCCTAATGTTCATACCACCCTTCGGTTACCCGTCCTTCAGTTAAAAACATTTGTGTGCGTCCTGATGTTCATGCCATCCTTCGATTACCGCCCTTCGGTTAAAAACATTTGTGTGCATCCTGATGTTCATACCATCCTTTGGTTAAAAACATTTGTGTGCGCCCTGATGTTCATACCACCCTTCGGTTACCATCCTTTGGTTAAAAACATTTGTGTGCATCCTGATGTTCATACCACCCTTCGGTTACCGCCCTTTGGTTAAAAACATTTGTGTGCGTCCTGATGTTCATACCACCCTTTGGTTACTCGTCCTTCGGTTAAAAACATTTGGGTGCATTCCAGTGTTCATGCCATCCTTGTTTTCTTCCGCGTGCAACGCATTAGGATCTTGTTTGACATCTTAGGTATGCCTGATGATTTTATTGCTCTTCGTCTTTCCTGCGCATCGCGTAGTTAAGCTTGCATAATTTTCTTACATCCATTCTGCATGAAATGTGGTTTGATTTCATAATTTCTACGTGTGGTGTGTTTACTTACTTTTGTGTGTGAGGTTGATATACCTTGTTTCGATTTGAATGTGGCATTTTCCTTGCATAGCGTTTGCATTTAAATGTTTCATTACAACCTCATTGCATGATCATAAGTTATGTTCCTGCATCATGCATATCACTTGCATCTTGCCCTATTCCTTGCAAAGGGATACGTAGGCAACTTGCAAGCACAACCGTTTTTGTCTTGCTTGTTTGTTTGTCCAAGTCTTCGACCTTGTCAAAAATGGGTCATCTCTGGGCTTTGACATTCACTCCCGTCACTTTCATGACTTTCGAGTTCTGTCAAAGAGGGACAACTGTAGACACCCCATTTTTGACTATCCTTAAGACTGGGACATCATCACTTGTGTATATGATGATTATGTATGTTTGTGTTTGTTTTGAGCACCCGAAGTCCTTGGCGGAACGCCCTGTCTTTGAGCCTTTGGGCCTTGTCCTTTAGGTGCCTTGTTTTGGATCAAAACTTGGTGCCTGGAACCTTGTGGTGACCTGTCGGCTACCACCAGAGGTTGTCAGCCATGGCTTGTGCATGTCGGCCACTGGTGTGGTCGGTAAGCCACCAGTCTCTTTTTCCAGATATTTCCAGATATTTGTTGACAGATGTGCTAGCTGTTAGCACATTGAGCTGCATCTGCCTATACGTGTATAGTGGGATGTTTCTAAGCTCAAGGGGTGTTTTCCAATATATAGGAGGGTTCCTCCGCTATTTTAGAGGGTTAGAAAATTCAGAGCAAAAATCTCTCTCTCTCTCTCTCTCTAGATTTCTCTCTCTCTCTTACAATTTTGTGCCTAACTTGTTTTCTCTATACTTTTGCATACACATCCTAAATCAAATACATTTACCTTTGATCTGAGGTTATTTAGGGTCATCTTGGAGCCCTTAAAGGTGATTTTAGCTTGTTCCTGTGCCTAGAATTCCCCTTTGCTTCAAGAGGTAGTATACTTGTCTTGTTTACTTTATTTTGCAAGCTTGTTTTACCATCTTTTCTTACTATCTTAGGGCTGGTTTTGAGCTGAGAAAAACTCTATTTTTGTGGCCTAAAAGTGCTGGTTTGAGCCCTTTTTAAGTTAAGAGGTGGTTCACCCTTCTTGTTTGTTAGCTTGTAAAGCTTTGTGCCTTTACTCATCACTTTCAAATCAACTTTTTTGGGCCTTTTAACCACTGAATTCCTGAGGTTTTTCAATGGTAAAAAACTCATTTTGAAGTCCAAAATTGGAGGGGTTAGCCTCCCCTCCTTGTGTCTTGTTTGCATGCCTAGTTAGCTTCACATGTTAGTACGTTTTTCTAGATTAACTTAGCTCAATTCCGACTTGTTTTAGCCTCTGAATAACCTATTTTAGCTCTATTTTGGGCTGATTAGTTTATTTGAGTCTTGTTTTGCATGGTTGTGGTGCAACCCCATGCATTAGCTTAATATTTTGGCTTTTCGTGTCTTGAGTCCAACATGTTTTAGACCATATTTAGGGCTGTTTTGCCTCTGTTTTTGGTTATTTGTTTCATTCGAGCCTTGTATGGCATGGTTGTAGTGTTAATTCCTTCACTAGCATAGTGTTTTAAGGCTTTAACTCTCATTGGTGTGAGTTGGTTGCATATTTTAGTGCTTTTATCATTCATTTCCAGCACTTAATCACCTTTACAAGCCCCCTCAATTCTTCACTTTTGATTTGCTTTGAAAGTGGTTTAAAACCACTTATTTGCCTAAGTATGAAATGGAGGTGTTACACCTAATGGTTTAATCCCTTACGGGGTTCATTACCAACAATGTAATGCCTCTTTCATGCCCAAAGCAACTTGGGGTTTGAGCCCTCTTTCCATTAGAGGACACTCACTAATGGACTTAATGGATTAAAAGATGAGTTGGTAATTAAAATGAGTAAACAAAAATTGACAAGTAAAAGGAGCAAGATAAGCATTCTTTGTGTTGCATTGCATGTGTTCAAATCGGACGTTAATTTGAACACAAGGAAAATAGGACATTTCATACTCAAAAGTGATGAAATGTGCCACTTTCCTTAGTCTCCATTGCCATTGCCCTTGCTCATACATGATAGGGTGATAGTCCTTTTGGTCTTCTCTTTGCATTCATTGATATTGCACAATTGGTTTCATAAGCCATCATGCAATGAGATTCCTTGATTGATGGTTTGTGAACCAAAACTTGTCCCTCCTTTGATTTCTCCATGAAAAGAAGAGGCAAGGTGTGCAAACAACCCTTGAGAAATACACTGTTTTGCTCTTTTTTCTCTCTGTTACAGCAAGGAAGTTCAAACCAGCAATGGCTGACAGCAATCACCAATGGCCGACCAGCCACCAATGGTAGCCAACCTATCACCAATGAAATTTTCACAGTGCATTGGTAAAACGGAGCAGAGGTGTTCTAGAAGTGGACAACTCTGTTGGGGTTCAAATCTGTAAACAAAGACATTCAGCAGCAAGGCCGTGGCATTTCGGGTGAAGAATTGAGCATGCGTGAGCCTCTCTTGCATTCCAAGTTTATTCATTGCTTAAATATCTAGCTTAGGTACATCTTGTAATTAATTAGTTGTAGCTAATTAAGTGTTGTAAATAATTAGTTAGTTTAACTAGTTATTCATTTTCGGTTTGTAATAATTAGTTAACTTGTTAGTTAATTAGTTTCAAGTTTTATAATAATTAGTTAGCTTAATTAGAGTAGCTAGTTGGTTAGCTTATTCAATCAGACCCTCCTTCGTGAGGGCATAATGTTGTAATAAGTGTGCGTGCGTGTGTGTATGTTTTCCAACCCCACATCTTTCTCCCTTTTACTTAATTGCTTTTGATGGTTAGATTAAGGACATGTTTTAATTAGCATATCGCATGCTTGCATCCATCCATCTTGTATTTCATGCACCGAGGCTCGGCGCATCATTCAAACTGCATTGTCGTTTCAATACATATTTGAATACGTGTTTAAACACATGTCGTTCAAATTGATTCGTTTGCCATATTAGTAGCCGAGCCTATTAATTGCATATTGCATGTGCTGCACTAGATATCTTGTATAGTTAGGATCATGCATCTTTCTAACTAGTTTCTGTTTTGGCTTGGAGTACTCGATAAGTTTTTTTGCTTTAGCATACTTGTATAAGTGTGAATGTTGCCATGTTTCGCATGCTTACCATGAGGCTGTGTGCTTAAATGCTAAACTGCTTGAATGCCTGTGGATAAAGGCTTGTTGTTTGAATTGGAACGATTCAACAAATGTGCATTTTAAGCCCACTTTGTTGAGTGGCAAATCATGTTTTAAGCCCACTATGTTTGGTGGCAAATTCGCAAATCTTTAAGCCCACTTGAGGTGGCAAATTCAAACCATTTTCGCAAACAAACATGGTTGAATTGTTCCAAATTGAGCAAACTAGTCTATACTTGCATATGCACATCACATAGTAAAGCTAGTTTAATAACTGGAATAAGAATGCATAATGTTTATAAAATATCATATCATGATTAATAGAGGCCGATCTTTGATCGAGTGAGCGGGGGTGCTCAATTCATGACCTGCCCCCCTTCATACCCAAGTTCCCGAGCCGAGGCAACTTTGGTGATGACGAACACGTGACCTTTGGCATGAGTCAGGGTTTCCTGAATTTCTCCAAAAATAAAATATTTAGGTGGTGACTCTGTATCTAGCAAAGCAGTCCAATTTTGGCATTATTTGATTTAAAATCGATTTTCCAAAAAGATTTGTCAGATTTGGCCTCTTTGGTGTTTATCAGTTTCACATTGCACTTGTGAGATTAGATTCAGAACCACGGGAGTCCAAACTGTGAGGCCTTTCTTCCAAACCTTTATAAAAGGCGAGGCACGGAAAAAGGCGAGTCCACACCGACAGAGCTTGGCTTTGCCCTTGGCTTGACTTAGCCAAGATGAGCTACAACATGACCCAACAGCTAGGTGTTCAGTTGATTGGCCTCACACACTGTGTGTTCTATTTTCTTTTCCAGTTCAAATGCCAATTTGGGCATGATCAAACACGTCTAGATGAGGGGGTGGAATACCCGACTCCATTCCCAATACATGCTTCAAACTGGACTCGGTACCTCACTGCCTGAAGGATGAGAGAGCTCTTGGCCCCTGCTCCTAGTTTCAGTTATGCCCTTTCTGGTGAATGCTTGGCTTGGCTTGAGGACGAGGCACAAGCTGGACCATCTTTAGCTGCAACAACCTCTATTAGTACGAGCAGAGGGCACAGGAACACCTGACTCATGTGCCCCTAGTTTTATTGCTTTGATCTTTCTTTTCAAGTTTTATGATGTAAAAGCAACTTCAATTTGTAGCAAAGAGTTAGAGAATGTACTTGATGTTGAAATCAATGGAATTAAAGTTGTGAGCACTAAAAAATTTTCATTTTGGTCCCAAAATGGTCTAAGTTTTAAAAAGTAATATTTTGAGAAAAATCAACTTTTATTAAAACTTTTCAAAACTATTTTCGAAAACGATCACCACCTGACACGCGCAGAATCGATCCTCAAGATGTACAACCCCAAATCAAAAGATCATAATTGTTCTTGCTTGCATACCACCACTGCTATACATTGTACAACGAGTCTTCTTTCCAAAATGAAGATCACAACCAAGCTATGAAGATCACAACCAAGCTTATAAATAACGAACAAAGATGACCTAATCAAACAAATGGACAGGACAGTTAAGTTGGAGATGATTACGGTCGAACTTCAGGATGAAGTTGCCTACGTATCCCAGAGATGGTAGTTAGGCCTTACGTAGTTTGGTTCAGGTTCACTCGAGTTTTAACTCTCTCCTTTTGCGCTCTAACTTTTGCAAAAGTCGCCCTTTAAGGTTTTTAACCTTGCGAGCTCAGTTTTTCTTTATTTCTAATTTTTCATACTCTAACTTTTGCCTCGGTTGCCTTTACAGGTTTTCGGCCTAGCAAGCCTCTCGAGGGTAATATTTCTTCAACTTGTGCATGTTGATCGGCTATGAAAACTCCAGGCCATCTAAGTCCATGAGAACAATCGCTCCTCCTAACCAAATTGACTTAATGATGTAAGGACCAATCCAATTAGGTCTGAACTTGCCCCTAGGATCATGGATAGGAGCTTGGTTATCTTTGAGCACCAAGTCTCCTTCCTTAAGATTTTTAGACTTCACTTTCTTATTAAAAGCCCTGGCAATTCTGCGCAGGTAGCCCTAGACATGATACAATACCCTTAGTCTTCTCTCATCAAACAACATTAATTCCTTAAACCTACTTTGCTATCAATCTACCTCTACTATCTGACACTCGGCCATAACCTGCAGTGACGGCGCTTCAATTTCAATTAGCAAAATAGCCTCCATCCCATAAGTAAGAGAATAGGGGGTTGCCCTTGTAGATGTTCGGATTGAGGTTCTATAGACCCAGAGTGCAAATGGCATTTTTTCCGGCCAGTCCCTGTAAGTCTTTACCATCTTCTGCAAAATTCTTTTGATGTATTTGTTCGCAGCCTCGAGCAAGTCTATCACCTCTTTCTTAAAGTGCAACCCATTATCGAAGATAATCTCATTCGGAACTCCATACCTACAGATGATGTTGTTCTTGATAAACTTAGCCATATGCAATGCTTTTAGCACAAAGTAGGACTAGGAGTAGTCGATTGCTACCAGGATGAACTCATGCCCATTTGACCCCTTTGGCATAACTGCACCGATAACGTCGATTCCCCAAACTGAAAATAGCCATGGTGAAGTCATGTTGTAGAGTTTTGACGGCGGAATGTTCATACGATTGACATGAATTTGGCACTTGTGGCATCACCACACAAAACCAATACAATCCTCTTCCATGGTTGACCAATAGTAGCATTGTCTAAGGATTTTTCGAGCGAGCATCACACCGTTCATATGGGCTCCGCGCTCTCCTCCGTGAATGGCCTACATAAAGTGCTTTGATTCTTCTTGCTTCACACATAGTTTATGCATTCCCAGATGACCTCTTTTGTACAGCTTGCCCCCGCAGATGATAAATTGAACGGCCAGACGCCGTATTCCCCTTTTGTCTTTTGTATTTGCTCCTGGTGGATACGCCTCCTTTTCCAGGAAATTCCAGTTATCGTAGTACCAGGGGTTCTTTTTTGAAGCCTCATCTATCGCGGCAATGGTTTCATAGGCTAGCGTGTACTTCTGTTCAATAATGATCGAACATCCTGACTCCCAATGGAATGTCTACCATAGAAGATAAAGTTGCTAGTGCATTAGCGAATCGGTTGTTCTCACTTAGCAAATGGGTAAACGTTAGCTTTTCAAACCTCAGAATTAGCATGTCCAAGACTTAATGGTAAACCTTCATTTTCTCCTCTTTAACCCGCCAATCTCCATTGTCTTAATACAAAACCAAGTTCGAATCCCTGATGACGTCCAACTTTTTTGCCCTTAGTTCCAGGGCATCTTCTAAACCAGCAATACACGCCTCATATTCTGCTTCATTATTGGATACTTTGAACCGGAGTTTGAAGGCTAAGTGCATATATGAGTCATCGAGTGCTATTAGCAACACACCGATCCCATAACTGTATTGGTTGGCTACTCCGTCAAAGTACATCGTCCACATTTTCTCCGCTATTTACAGAATAGCTTCATCTAGAAAAGAGTACTCCACCGCTTCATTCTCCTCTACTAGGTGATCTACTTGGAATTCCGCTACAGCTCTCTCTTTAACCAACTTGCGTGTAACATATTTAAGATCGAATTCGGAGAGAAGAAGCAACCAACGGGCTAGCCTACCCGTAAGCACTGGTTTCTCAAAGAGATATTTGATGGGATCTAATCTCAAAACCAAGCTTACAGAGTGAGCTAACAGAAAGTGCCTTAACTTCCGGGTAACCCATACCAAGGCTGGACAAGATTTCTCAAGGCAAGTGTAATAGGTCTCGTAATCCAGCATTTTCTTGCTCAAGTAGTAAATGGCTTTCTCCATCTTGGCCTTTGACTCCTGAGCTAACATACACCCTATGGTTGAGTTTGTCACTAACAGGTACAAAATCAGTAGTTTTCCCGATTCCGCGTGATAACACAGGATTCTGCAGTAACGCTTGACTGCTCAAAACGAACTAATGATGATCGTCTCATTGGAACTTCTTTCCTTTCTTTAGGAGACCAAATAATGGTTCACAAGTCAAGGTTAGTTTTGAAATAAACCCGAAAGTTGTGCACCTCTTTTTCAGTCCTTGGTGGTGGCATTTCTAAGATGGCATTGATTTTGGAAGGATCTACCTCAATTCTTCTCTGTGTGATTAGGAATCCCAGCATTTTTTTCGTTGTTACATCGAAGGTACGTTTTTGTGGGTTCAACCTCAATCTACACTCTCTGATCCGCTGAAAGAATTTCTCCAAGGCGGTGTAGTGGTCCTCTCAATCTTTGGACTTGACAATCATATCGTCTACAAACACCTCAACCTCTTTGTGGATCATGTTGTGCCAAATGATTGTAGCCCTTTGATAAGTGGCCCTGGCATTCGTCAATCCAAACAGCATGACTCGGTAGCAATACGTGCCCCATGGAGTAGTGAAAGCGATCTTCTCCCTATCCTCAGGTGCCATCAAAATCTAGTTATACCCAGAAAACCTATCCATGAATAAAAGCAATGCATGGCCTGCGGTGAAGTCTACCAACTCATCAATATGCGGCAGTGGAAAATCATCCTTAGGGCTAGCCTTATTCAAATCCCTGAAGTCGACACAGACTCTAATTCTGCAATCCTTCTTTGGAACTGGAACAATATTGGCCAACCACGTCAGATACTCAGATATAAGCAAGAACCCTGCCTCAATCTGTTTAGTAACTTCTTCCTTGATCTTCAAAGCCCAATTTGGGCGAACTCTGCACAGCTTTTGCTTAACTAGCTAGGCCTCAAGGCCAAGAGGGATCTAGTGTTATATAATCTCAGGATCGATTCCAGGCATGTCTTCATAGGACCACGCAAAAACGTCTTTGAAATTTTTTAATAAAACGATTCAACGCTCGCGTTCCTCTGAAGATAACGTAGACCCAATCTGGACCAAGTGCAGATCCTTCTCAATACCCACATTAATAGCAATGATTTCATCTGTACAGGGCTTAACACGCCTCTCCTCCTCAAAATCAACCAAGTTTTTCAAAGCCTGAGGAATTTCTTCCTTTTCATTTAAGTCAAAATTTTGGAAATCAAGATCAATACAATAAACCAAAGGCACAGAGTAATAAGCAAAGTCCACCTCATTCCCATTCAAAAGATCTGGCTCCTCAGTTACAGTGGACTCAAAAGAAAAAGAAAAAGAGGATTAGGACAGGACTTTGGCATCTGGGTTATAAGTCCCGGAGATGCCAGACTCTAAAGAACTCGAATTTGATTCCGACTCCACAGACTTAGTGGAATCAAAGTCGGACTCACTATCCAATTCAGAACTACCAACGGTTCCCTTCTCAAACTTCCTGATCAGGCGCGGAGCCTCAGATACATCCACGATAAGACTAGTAAAATCCTCTGCTGGTTTATCCCTGATCATTGAGATAGTAAAACTATCCCCTAAGTTGGCGAACTCAACTCCAGTAGTAAAACTTGCCAGTAAGTCAGCCAGTGCCTTTCCCAGCAAATCCTCTTCTTCAATAACCAGGCTCGCAGCCCGTTCTTGATCTGTACCAATGCTTAGGTCTGCCTGTTCATCCTCCTCTTCTAGTAACTAGTGCCCGAAGAAGATTTCGAACCTGGGATACCTAGTCTTCATCTCCCAGTCATACCAAGGATTCGGGAATCCATAGAAAGGGAAATCTTCCCCTTGGCGGACAAAGTGTCCGTTCAGGGTTCCCCATATAAGTTTGTGGACTAACTTATATTGCTTCCCAATCCTTTTTGCTTTGATTTTTCCTCTCAACTCCTTCCCATTTCTTTTCCAGTTTGCAGTGGTAAGTTTGTATCCCATCCCCAAAGCATGGGGATTATGACTCATCTCCTTGGCAACAGTACCTCGCTGCCTACCACTTCTACCTAGTCCTGATCCGGGCACATGCCCCTGTTTGTTCATCATATAAATAGACTGGGCACTCACATAATTCCCCTCGTCTTCTGCCATGATGTTCTAGACCAGTCGAGCTTCTAGCAGAGAAAAGCCGGAGAGAAATGCATCCTCTTCTCCTTGTATGATTCCCAGCACTGATGTGGTAGTTCCTTGAGGAGGGGTGAATTGTAGAATTGCCATACACAGTAGCAATCCCACCTTGAAAGGGGTACTTTACTAGTTGGTGAACAGTTGATGACTCAACCTTCATCTAGTGGAGCCAGGGCCTTCCCAATAGCAAGTTAAAGGTTACTGGTACATTGTAGACACCCCATTTTTGACCGTCCTCAAGACTTGGACGTCACCGTTGGAACACTCGGTGATTATCCATGTGTGTGTTCGTTTGGAGTTCTCGGCTCTGCGTGCCGTGCCTCGTGACCTCCGAACTCGACTGCTTGTGTTTGGTTTTGCACCAAACACTGTGATTTGCTTTGAGGGGGAATGCCTTCGAGGCATCCACACACACCACCGGGCCGGGCTAGAGGCTACCGGCTGGTCAGAGTTGTCACTGCACTATTTTGTGCTTGCCGGCACTGCTTTTGGGCGAAATGACCATTTTGCCCTGCCGACCATCGTGCACTTGCTTGGTGAGATATTTTCTCACAAATGCTTGCACCTTGTTCCCCCTCCATACACGTGTATGGAGGGATGGGCTTGCTTAGTGGCCAAGCTTGTAAGCTTTTGGCCTATAAGAGGGAAGCTCTCCCTCTTGGCTAAAAGGTTAGCAATTTTCAGAAAGTTAGCCATTGTTAGAGAGTTGAGAGCTGGTTTTAGGGTTAGAATAGATATAACTTCTATATCTCTCCCATTCTCTTGTTTAACTAGGTGTTTTGTGCCTTACTTTTGCACACTAGCACCTAGTGTCCCACCTTTCTCTTGGTCCAGAGGTTCTAGAGGTTAGTTTTGGTGATTCTTGACTGGATTGGAGCTCAAGGGACCAAGCACAACAACCTTTGTGAAGGTAGTCAACAAGGGTAAGAAACTTACACTTTATTCCCCATTTTTGCAACTTGTTTTTACCTAGTTTAAAAACAGTTTTTGGCCTAGTGTTAGACACATAAAATCTCTGTTTTCAAGTCCTCTTTATTGTTCATTAAGAGTGCTTTGTGGTTTGAGGAACTTTGACCACCTTTAGGCCTTGAAAAGGCCACTTTTTGTGCCATTTTGGAGAGATCCGAGATTTTGGTCATGGGATCTCTTCACCACTGAAATCTTGAGGGATTTCAGTGGTGAAGAGCATGCCTTGAAGTCTCAAGAAGGAGAGGGCCACCCCCTCTCCTTGATGTCCTTGAAAAGGACAAATCTTGCTCTTTAAGAGAGTTCCATGTTTAGTTGTGCATTGAGCATGTTTTGGTTGTTTATCATGCTTATATTGCCATATTATAGCATGCTCTCAAGTGGGTTTTAGTACTCTTTGCATGATTTGCATAGTTACTTTGTAATGCCTTTTATGCCTTAACATGTCTAGCTTGTTAGCCTTTGTTTCTAGCATGTTTTAAGCTTGGACTTGTGAAGATTTTGTGCTCATATTACCATGTTTTAGGTCTGTCCATAAGCATTTTGGTCAATCTTAGCATGTTTAATATAGTCCCTTTGCATTTGGCTTATTGGCCTTAATATTTTGGATGTGTAGCATGCCATGCTTGCTTTGTTTTGATGATTTGGAATCATCTCATATGTTATTTCAGTCCCCTAGAGGTACATGTATGTTTACATTGCATGTCTCTTTATGACTTCTTAAGCTTGTGTTAAGTGCCCTATGTTTAGGCCTTATTGCATGCCTTAGATTACTTTCTTCCTAGATGCCATCTAGGTAGTCGTTTAGGCTTAGTTTTATGTGTTAAAACTTTGTCTTTAAGTGCTTGAATATTGCCATGTATGATTGTGCATAGGTATAGTTCAATACCCCTTGGCTTGCCTTAAAGCCTTGGGCCATTCATTGCATGATTAGCTTATTTCGTTGATTGATTTGGCATCATTTTATAGCTGATTTTCAGAGCTTACAATGCATGCTATTAGTCCATGTTTAACTCATTTCAAGTGTGCTTGAATGTTGTTTGTTATGCTCAAGTGTTGGTGCCTTAATGTGTGCATGTGTGCATGTATGTTTAGACCCCATCTTTAGGCATTTTGGCCACCGTTCTTGGGCCTTTTAGAGCTATCCAATTCATGTGTAAGTCCATTCCTACTTTGCTTTGCATGCTTGTATGTTTATACAACAATATTCTTGCATTGCATCGCCATATTGCATGCTAGATGACATGCTTAGGGTTGCATTGGCATTGTGCATGCCAAGCCTCTTGAAGTGAGTTTGATAGAGGTTTGGCACCTTTGTTTGCATTGCATGCATTTGAAATCAAAGTTGCATTCTTGGTCCTTAGGGCCATCACGCATGGAAATGCGCGATTGGTGGCTGAATCGAGGCACATGCCCTCTTAAGTCCATAGCATGATTTGGGATGTGTTTGGTGCATATATACCTTGAATTGCATTGCCTTGCCTTTTGTTCCCTCTCACTTTGTGAGTTGCGGTGTTCTGCAGGACTTTGTGCCGACCGGCACTTTTAGTGCCGACCGCCATCGGGCACCCGATAAGGAAATTCAATGCCGGTGCATACCTTCTTCAGCCGATGGCTAATCCCTCCAAATGGTGATCTCCAATGCCCGAGAGGCATCCCCGAGATTTGGGCAATTTTCGAGTCAAGAGCAGAGGAAACAGAGGCAACCTGCACCAAGAAGCGTGATTCCGAGCGAATCCCGCATGCGCCGCAGCTTAGCCCTCATCCCGAGGCATTTAATGCTTAATTAGATTAATTAGTCGATTAATTAATTTGGTTAATTTGTAATATTTAATTAGCTAGTTTAATTAATTATTTATTCGCCAGATTATTATTTGGTCCCTCCGAGCGAGGGCAATTTGTAATAAGTGTGTGTGAGTGGGTGTATGTCTTCCAACCCCCACTTCTTTCTAACCCTTTATTTACCCGCCAAGGGTAGGTTAGGCATTTTAAATTAGCATACCTTATGCAATGCATGCGCATCCATGCATTTGTTTACATGCACCTCGGACATCATACAAACTGCATTGCAATTTTCAAATTCCAAAATTGAATACGCATATGTGATAGCATTCCATATGCCATGCTTAGGATAGCCGAGCCTGCCTAGATTGCATTTATGCCTGCGCTGCATTAGCCACTTAACATAAACTAGGTCATGCATGTTTTGCTAACTAGTTTACTGTTTTGGCACGGAGTACGATGTAAGTCTTTTGCTTTAGCATATCGCATGCAGGATTGTTTGCCATGACAATAGGATTGCCATGCGGCTAAATGCTTACATGATAAACTGCTTGTATGCTGTGGGTGGAGGTTGGATTGCTTGAGTTGGGAGTACTCATTGAAATCCGCATTTTAGCCTATTTATGCAGTAGCAAAATCTAACACGTTTTTCGAGACATAAACGGATATGCAATGTTTGTTTCCAAACTAGGCGATCTAGTCTATACTTGTTTGCTGTGCGCATAACATAGTAATTCTAGGTTAATAATTGGAATAAGGGCATGTAATGTTTTCAAAAACGGATATCGCGGTTAGTAGAGGCGGTTGCTGGACCGGGCGAAAGGGTGCTCATAGTCGACCTTCCCGATCGCATCCAAGCTCCCGAGCCAAGACAACTTTGGTGATGACGGACACGTGGCCTTCTAAGACCGAGTCGTGGTTTCCTAAATTCCCCATTTTAAAAAATATTTAGGTGGCGACTCAGAATCCGCAAAGCACCATGTTTGGCACTACTTTTCAAAAACTGCTTTTCCTTAAAACGATTTGTGAGGTGGACTCTTTGGTTCAGATGAACCGCAACAAAACCAAAAGAGTCCGAGTCAGAAGCGAGGTCCTCGGACGCGCTACGCTTTTGGCGACTCACTGGGATTTTAGAGAGCTTGACTCGAACTCGTGATATCCTGCTTTTGACTACATTTATGTGTCTCTTTGCATTGCATGTGCATTGGTGCGCTAGGACACCGTGTTGGTCATCCGCTATTCCCCGAACGGTTCATTGGAGGCTTGTCTTGTCAAGGCATGTCCATAAGCTCGACCGTTATGGCTCGCCAAGATGGGAACACAAACCCGGTTTTACCAGGCACCCTTTTCGACCATTCGACCTAGTTGCATAGTCGAATCAGAGTGACCATTCCAAACTAGGACAGGTTGCTTACCCGATTTAGGTTGTTTGAAACCGCTGCGTGCATAGTGAAACCCTAGCTCCTGACAAAAATAGGACAGGGAAACCCTACCCCAACATAGGGGTGTTTTGGTTCTCATTTATCTGCTATGTGCTTTGAGAGTGTATCTCTACAGGAATGCATATACCAGTTTGCAAGTCTGAATATCCAACCCGAGGGCACTAGTATCAGTGATTGTTGGGAATCAGTTATATCCGTGGGTATCAGTACAGTTTTGAACAGTAAATCTGGGGAACAGTGATCAGCAGTATAGTACCGTTGTTCGACTACACCTGTGTTTGATCTGTCTGGGTCAAATACCGCCTGCTTTTCCGCTTCGCCGTAAATTCTGAGTTGATCCAGAGCTTAGTGTCTTCCTTGCCGAGCGGATCAACATGACGCAGAACTCAAGAGATTGTGGTCATGACGGCCGTGATTGAGTCAGAAACCATCCCACAGAGTGATGCCGCTGATATGCCGCGACCCGCCAGTCACCCGCCGCACAACCGCCCGACTCCTGCTTCTATCAAAGCTCATGAGCCCACCACATTCGAGTTAATGGGGATGATAGGTGATCTCCAAAGGTCTATGGCAGACCTTGCACCGTATGCCGGAAATTTCGAACCCCAGGAGCCCCCGATACTGGGGCGGATTGTGATCGAGCTCAATCAGTCGGAGATGACCTCCACCCACAACAGTGATGTACCAGTACCAACCCAAACCTCTCATCAGGCCGAGGCCAGAGGAAAAGATAAGATGAAAGCAGATACCGACCCCATTGAACAACCTGGGCGAGAGGCTTTGAAAGCCGGGAATGAATAAGCAGGTATCCGCAGCTATGACCAAAGCTATGGAGAATGCCTTCCCACCCCGCCCGAGGGCGCATCACGACCAGAGAATCGACAGCCCCACATGCCAAAAACAATTTCTCCCATTCCCAATCCTCGCACCGAAAGAATCAAACCCAAGGTCAAGACCACCCATTCGCCAAGACATCTAGCAGAGTGTTCAGTTCCAAAGTACTGCCCCGAGGGCGCAGGCCTTCCATCCTCTTTACATGCCTTTGTCTAGGGCACTTCGATTTTGGCCAAGAAGGGCATCTTACACCTCTCGATCCTAGGCCACTCCCCAAACCCCTTCCGCGGACCATGATGCCACTCAAGATCAGGCGTATCATCAACAGCCCGCCATGCTATCGATAATCGCTCGCCCGCCACGAGGTACAAGACTTGATTGATAATAAGATCATCCTTCCGCCAACCTCGCCAAGTCAATTACTACGGAGTTCTTGGACTACGAGGATACAGATATCAAGGCACAGATACCGCGAGTATGTGATCGAAGATGAATCGTCAAGGCAACATTTGGTACATTTTTGATGTGGTGTTTGGCACGCAATTTTGAGTACGCCGATGTTAGTTTTGTAAATCCCGACTTGGGTGTCGAGTCTGCTTTTGTTATTAAGTTTGTCTCATTGTTTTGAGACATTCTTTTGCTTAAGGGTCCATCTAATTGTAATGAGTCAATCCTCTTCAGATAGAATGCTAGGTGACTTCGGTTGTTGCCTCAAGCACCGCTTTTGTTTTGTAATTACTTTTGCTTTCCTTTGGGTTCCGCTCGTTGGAGCCAATTTACATCCGGGAACTCAATGAAACATTGCATGCCACCGTGTTCCCATGTTTATTGACTGTTGGGCTAGTTGTGCCAGAGAATTGAATGGGGTGACAACAAGATTCACCGCTTCTTTTGTGCCCTAAAGATTATTGCTTTGACTTAAGTTTTTCAAAACTTTTTGAACACTGTGGTGAAAACGAAGAGGAAGGGATTCCTCGGCTTTTTGCAAAATTTTGATCACTTTGAGAGAAAGAGAGGCGTGCTAAGCTGTTAATGAATGAAATCATGCTTGTCAGCGTGAGTACTGAAAAGGATCCTGGTCCGATCCAGACTGGTTCCACACTATCTTCTGTACGAGAGGTTTGTCGTTTCTTTGAAAGCTTTCAAAAAAAAAAAAAAAAAAAAAAATATTTTGCACAATTAACGCGAAGGCCTGTGTGGAATCGCTCTCGGGATCGTGCAGCCCAGGATCGCTCCCAGTCTCATAATTTAGTTTCGTCTGTTGCAAACCCGGGAACGGTTCAAGACGATCAGTGTCACGAAACGCCTATGTGGCCAGATTCAAAGCAACCCTCGAACAAGAGGCAAGAAAGTCAAATCAAGAAGATCAGATGTCGTCAAGAGAGGCTTGGGAAGCTAGATCAGAAGCCCCCCTTTTAAACTAGGGGCAAAAAAATATCCGATGTGCTCGAAGAGCCGAAGATGGATCCTTCTGCAAATCGATACAACAGCCACTCTTTTGGATACAGATGGCTTCAATCTCGAAAACCATTTGGCATGGACTTGTTACACTTTTTACCCTTTGAGAGGCTCGCTGGGCCGAAAACCCGGAAGGGCGACACAGGCAAAAGTTAGAGCAAGAGAAAAATAAAAATAAAAATAATAAAAATGCAAAACATGAAAAAATGAAAAGGAATGAAAAGAATAAAAAAAAAAAAAAAAAAAAAAAAAAAAAAAAAAAAAGAAGAAGAAGAAAAAGAAGCTCGCAAGGTCGAAAACCCGCATCGGGCGCCTTGGCAAAAGTTAGAGCCTAAAAGAAAAAAAAGAAAGAAGAAAAAAAAAATGAAAAAGAATTGAAAAGGAAAGAAAAAGAAGCTCGCAAGGTCGAAAACCTGCAATAGGCGCCTTGGCAAAAGTTAGAGCCTGAACAGTGAAGGTTAAAATACCCGAGTGTACCGTAACCGGAACTACGTAAGGCTTGATTCCCATGTTTGGGATACGTAGGCAACTTCATCCTGAAGTCCAGCCCCCAACGCTTTCATAGCGTCTCAGTCCATGTCATGGTTTTGGTCACTTGCCTCCTCCTAATCCGGCGTCTCGGTCACAATGGTTGGAATTGCATGATCAATTTTCTCTTGGAGCCCAACCACCAACACCTCCCGGGTGATTGTGTCCATATATTGATTCAAGCCATCTTCGACTTCTCCGCGTCCGAGGGTCCGATCGTCATCAATAAGGAGTGACGCACAGCATGCCGCGGCATCATCCAAACAAGGGGCAACTTTCCGTTGCCACCCATTGCCATCCATGTCCAAAAGTTGCCCTAAGTTACCATTCAAACTAGGGGCAACTTTCCGTTGCCATATTCCCCCTTCAAGCAAGGGGCAATTTTCCATTGCCTCCGATCCGAGGTTGCATGTCTCGAGGGTAAGACTCATGCTTGTTGAGCATCGTTTATTTGCAAAAATAGTTTTTGAAAAATTTTCGCTGAGGTTGACTTATTTTCTCGAAAACTTTTCCATCTTTTCCAAAACTGGACCATTTTCTTGGACCCGAAAAAAGGAAAATTTTCAGTGCTCATAGCCTGACTTGCATGATTTCAGATCAAAAATTGAATAAGTGTGTTAATCCAACTCTCATTTTGATCAAAACTGTTTTAAGGAGAAAACAAAAATGGTCAAGATAATGAACCAGGGGCACAGTTGAGCCAGGTATCCTGTCTTTCCCAATCACAAGATGCGCCAGTAAAGGCACCCCCATCTACCAAAAGAAATAGCCGTGAGCTAGTCGTGTTTCGCACGAACTCAAGAACTTCCTATTCATCTCCATTCACCTCGGGGATGCAAAATGAGAGAATAAAGAATAGAGAGGAGTAAGTTGAGAGAAAAGTGAGAGAAGGGTTTTTGTGAGAAAACCGAGCCCGAGGGTCGAGTAATGTGAGAATCACGCAAATCGAAGGGTGGAGGTGTACCCGAGGAACTGCCTCGAAATTTGAGGTCTCTTTAAACATGTCCGTGAGTCGTGTCTTTTGACTTGTCGGCCTCATTGTTGGCTTGGAGTCTTTTCCAAGTATGTCTCATTATGCTAGGTCGTGCCTTTTGTTTCTTCGCTTGAGTCTGCCTCGCCGTGTCTCCGTGGTAGGCTCGATACCTGCTTGAAAACCCATCCTCTCCCAAAAGGCAATTGCTCGTGCTCAGAATGCTGTGCCATTCTTTACATCCGTGCAAAGTAGAAAAGGAAATGGAAGATTTGAGGCATCCGAGGGTGTTTCAACTGCAACCGTATCGGTTTTTTTTTTCTTCTTTTCTTTTGTGATCCGTCTTGTCAGATTGGGTTATTCCTTCAAGGTTTGCTGTGGGCAGAATGAACCGAGTATTGTATCGCAGGCCGTATGTAGCCCCAATCCTCAACAGAGTATGGGTTGTATGTTCAGTTTGAGCAGTGGTTTGTATGAGCTGTTTTGCTGTTTAGTTGGTTGGTTATTTGAATATTACAGTGCAGGTGTTCAATTGTCAGATAACAGATCAGTATCATTTACATTTGTGGTGTAATATGATGCAATGCAGTGCAAAGTACGAGATATGTAAATATAACACTTTTCAGATAAAAAGTCCATTTCATATCATCTTTTTCAAGTACATAGTTTGAAAAGAAACAAAAACCTGCCTGCGGCAGTACACAGTACTCTATCTACCAAAAAGAGAAAAGTACAAGAAAAGAAATAAAAGAAAGAAGTAACAAAATCATCATCATCAGCAGTAGGCCTCGTGCCTAAGGATCACCCTCGCCTCTTCCTCAAGGTAAACAAAGGCGTCAGAGCTGCCATCGCGGAGCCCGATCCCGAAGCTACCCCCAACCTCCTCTGCAGAATGACTCGGCCCCCGCCCGACTCCCATCTCCCGAACCGGAGCTCGTGAGCCGCTCCCCACATGACCACGCCTCTGTACGAGGGAATATCCCGCCATCCCGAGTAGAGACGGAGGCCCACCGAGCAAAGGTCACCCATCGGAGGGATCGAAAGGAGGCCGAAAATACAAAGAACAATACATCGTAAACCGTGGAGCGCTTTATCAAGATAGAATGCAAAGGTTCGAGTACAGCAGTGTGAATGCCGTGAGCGCTTATCAAGCATGTAATGCGCATTCGAGTATAGTATGTGAATGCCGCGAGCGCTTATCAAGACAGTAATGCGCGGTTCGAGGCGGTGTGAATGCCGCGGAGCGCTTATCAAGATAGAATGCAGTATGAGTGCAACGTATGGAAACCGTGAGCGCCTATCGATTTTTGAAAAGATAGCAGACATGTGAAATGAATATGATTCGAGACCGTGGTCAAGAAACATACCGCAAGCCGAGTGCCAAAGCATCAAGAGTCCGCCGCAAAGATCCCCAAATAGGAGGCATTCACTCCAGATCGACGGTATACTCGAGGAAGTCTCGAAAAGTATTAAATACATCAAGATTCCGTGATGTCCGAATGAACTAAATGAGAAGACAATGCAAGATGCGTAAATAAAGTAATACATACCGAGGCAACTCGAATGCCGCCAACTCGTGACCACCGGAGGAGGAGCAAAAGGATCTGTAGGTCTCCCCGCTCCGCCTCTATAAGTCAACATAGTAGGAAGAGCGGCCACCTGGCCCCTCGCCCCTCTCAGACTTCTCGCCATGAAGCTCGAGCCTCAGGATGGCCCCGCCTCGCCTCCTCGCTCGCCGGCCGGGCGCCATGGTCTCTCTCGATCACTGGAGCCCCTCAGAGGTCCGATCAAGAAGGTCCGGACGCATCAGAGTAGTCGCCGCCTCAGAGGCATCCACATCTATGGCCCACCAAGAGTGTAGTCCTCCATCTCCGCACCGACCAAAATCTCTGTCCCTCATGTGCTCTGGAGGTCGATCGAACTATCTGCTCCGCAATCCTGTGGTCCGACGCAAGAAGCGCCACCAGTACCAGTTCAGACAGGCCCTCCAGAGAATCCTAGACGAGGTCTCAGGCGCCACGCATACTTGTCTCAGATCATCACCGAGTGGAGCCCAAGGCCGCCAGATGACCAAATGAAATACGCTTGATTACCCATCGATACAGAATATACGATGAAAGTGAAGCTTCAAACGGATCAGTAAGTAAAACGCACTCGCTGGGGGTGATGGTGTCAAAGAAACGGGGTAGAAGCCGAAGTGTCCCGGTCTCGGACACATCGCCTGTCAGAACGGCGAGAGAGAAGGGGACGACCAGGGGTCTCCGCCTCCCAGATCGCTCCAACTGGGAAGTAGGCATACACCCACAACCGCAAAACAGACGTCAAGACGATTATCGTAATAAAGCAGAATAACAGAGTCAGTGTGTTGTACGCAGAACAGGTACAACAAGGTAAAAGGTATATGTGTGTGTCGTGTACAAGATACAAGAAGTGTAAAAGACAACGATGTGCAAAGCAGGCAGAGTACGTAAAGTACGAATGTAAATGAAAAGCAGAGAAGAAGATATACCTCCCAGGCTCGCCAGTAGCCTCCTAGCAGCTGCCCGCTGCCACGAGAGACGGAGCTCATGTAGCCGAAAGGGGTGGCCAGAGCCGCACCACCCCATATATCAAGACAATCCGTCGGACGTCCACCAATACCGAGGAGACAGAGAGGCACGTGTTCGCCTCGGGCGAATAGGGTGGTCCCTAGCAAAACATGAGGAAGCCGCAGGCATACCTCGGCAGCCTCGGGTCATCTGAGCTGGCCCACCAAAGATGGTCCGTGACTCAAATCGCACTCAAACCAGAATAGCGAACAAACCTGGCGAACAAGCGCGGTGCTCGCCGAAAGCAAATAAACTCGGGCGGCGATCCACTCGCCCATGTTCAGGTCAAAGGATCGGATCACCCCCACCCCGATGCCGCTGAGCATCGAGAAGTCGAAGGGGTCATCGCCATGTCCCCGCCGATAGATGAAAAGAATCGGTGTCCCACCACCTTCGCCAGAGCGCAAGAAGAGGTTTGCAAGTGGAGAGTCCGAAAGCCCTTCGCAGAAGGTACCGGCCGCCCGATCCACAATGCGGTTAACGGCGTCGGCAAATGCGCGCATCAGCGCGAAGGTAATGTTCCCATACCCGGAGAGTATGGGAGTCCCCCAGAGTCAAGAAATTGCAAAGCCATATGAAAATATGCAAGGTATAAATCTAGTATGCGCAGATTGTCTTTAAAATTCAAATGTAAACCGGTGCCGTGTGCTTATATTAAACTACAAGCCCATGGTGCGTCAGTATGTTTTAGATGTTCCAGTATAAACTTAGTGCATGTGTGCACATTTTTCAGATTCAAGCAGATGTCGGGTTTCAGTATACTGCGGTGAACTACGGCCTGTGATGTGTCAGTATGTTTGTGAAGGTTCGCATGCAGACACGGTACATGTGTGCACGCTTTCGATCCAAGCAGTATCGGGTTTCACTTACCAAGATAGGGCTACGGTCAGACACGCCAAAGGTTCTATGAAGATCGGTAAACAAATGCGGTGCGTGCTTTTCAACGCTCAAAAGAAGCCAAGTTTTGGTGTGTTTCAAGAACTACAACGTGTGATGTGTCCGCAGATGGCGTAGTTTTGTGCAAATTTAGCATGCGCGAAGTTTTCAGATCAAATAAGCACCGGTGTCGGTGAATTTACAAAGCAGGATGTGTGCCGTGTGTTTGGGTGATTCTGACTAGTGCAAGGTGTGTGCATGTGTGTCGGTCCCAAGCGATGTCGCTATGAAGTTGTTCTACAAATAACTACAAGACAAAGACGTCGTAACTAAGCGCTTAATGGGTTCAAGAGCTATGGCGCTTGAAAAAAATCCTACATTGCGTAAAATAAAAGGCAAGAATGTTACCCTCGGTGGCGCCAGCAGACAGGAGGTCGGCCACGCAAAGAAAAGCTCCGGATCCAAAACTCGCCGGCCACGGAAGTGGCGGAGTCCATCGGGTGGTAACACGTGAATGGTCGGGCGATAGGTCGCCGGATCGAATGGGCGCCGCCAACGGAGTAGCTCGACCCCGGTCCATCTCATGGTCCGGGAGTCCCGACGCAGGAATATCGCCTCGACATGGGTAGTGATGGTGAGAAAGTGACTGGAAAATGAAAACCGGCGGAATACGAAAAGTCAACCGAGAAGGTCAACCCCGAGAGGGTCGGAAATGGCCGGAAGGGTCGGAATGTGGAAAGACGCGGGAATGAAGAGAAAATCGAGGGGAACAAGTCCCGAAAAGGTGAAAATAGCGAAAGGAACACCGAAATGGAGAAATGTTCGTTCAAAAGTGTTCAAACGCCAAGGTGTTCGCGACCGGACGATTTAAATGACGTAAAACGCAAGAAAACGCGAGGATCGAGGGTCGAAAACACTTTGGAGAGGGAGAGCAAAGATTTTCGGCGGCTTGAAGTGAAGAAAATAGGGTTTGGGAACCCTATTTTATAAGACCCGAGGCAAATTGTCAAATCGCCTCGATTAGCTATTTTTTGGCTTGGCCGGCAAGCGAGTTTGTGCCGGCACTATTTTGTGCCGATATATGAGTTCATGCAGCCGGTGGCAGCCGGTGACCACCCCACCCAGCCGGTGGTGTTCCCAAGGCCCTTTTTAGGCAAATTAATGAGTTTTGGGTCTTCATAGCTCAAGAAAGTACAAGAAAATGCATCCCCGATGCTCAACCGGCCTCCGTTTTGACTTCGGACTGTCTCTACTGTGCGTGATGCTCAAATTCAAGCGAAGATTGTATCCTTTGGTATCCTTTTGTCATTTACAGAGATTCAAAAGTTGCCCCATGTGCATTGTCTAACGCATGGCGCTATTTTGCGCAGTGCACTATCTTGTGCATTACTTTTTCGCGCTATTTTGCGATCGCTACCGCTTACGCGCCTCTTTGCATTGTCTTGCATCCTTTGGGGCGCGCACCTCATTGTACTTCATCTCTCATTTGCATCAACGCACGCCGCCATTTACATTGGCATGTGTGTCTCACGACGTCAGGCATCTTTTCGCACGGTCTAGAGACCTTAAATCCTTCAAGGTGCGAAACCTTTATGCATTGATATGTATCATCATCTCGGTCAGCCAAGATCGCCACAAGATTTTGAAACCATGCACCCATCCGGTCCGCGACCGAAACACGCACGGTCCAGAAGACCTTAAATCCTCGGGGGGTGCAAGACCTTCGGTGCATTGAGGAGCACCTCGTTACATTCATTTTGCATTTCATTGCACCTCGAGGCACGTACGCCTCGTTTTACACTTCATTTTCCATCCAATAAGGTATGCGTGCCTCTTGTTTCATTTCTCCTTCACTCGCATTGCTTTTGCATCACGTGTGTCACATTATGCAAATTGCCCCTTTGCAGTCTGGCGAGACCTTAAACACGCCTGGTCCGGCGGGACCAAGAATGCGCGCGGTCTGACGAGACCTTAAACCCGCTTGACTACATTGTCCCGTGCTTTATTACAAGCACTATCATGCATTTGCACTTTGCACCGCTGTTCTTGGGGTCCCATGAGACCTTAAACACGCCCGTCTAGGAGACCTTAAATCCTGGAGGTGCAAGACCTTCGTGTGTTAAGTCGCCTCATTGCATTTGGCACGATTTCATCGCTACCGCTTAGCGACCCTCATTTGCATTTCATTTTCCATCCGTTGAGGCACGTGTACCTCATTGCACTCCATTTTCCATCTTTTGAGACACGCACGTCTCAATTGCCCCATTTTGCATCGCATGCCCTTGAATACTGTGTAACAGCTTGTTCCTGGCCCGGGCGAGACCTTAAACACGCACGGTCTAGGAGACCTTAAGTCCTCGGAGGTGTAAGACCTCCTGCATTACAAGAGCACCTCATTGCATTTGGCATGCATTCCATAGCGCTAGGTCAGGCACCTCATTGCATTTGGCATGCATTCCATCGCATTGTTTAGCGCACCTCATCGGTTGCCCCCTAGGTCCCATGAGACCTTAAACCCGCTCATTTGCATTATCATGCATCTCAAAGCCGCTACATGCCAAGATTACAAAAAAACACATGCATTGTCATGCATACGTCAAGATCCCGCCTAGGAGACCTTAAATCCTCAAGATGCAATTCTTCGGTTTTGTCGTGTCTTAACGACTTTCGTGGTCCGTAAAGCCACCGCCTATGCTCGCGTGAGTTCCTAGAAGATCAACCGACGGTGAAAACTAGAGTTCGAACGGCTTATGCCTAGAACGCAAAGGTTCGAATTTCCGAGACTAAAGTCTGGTTTAAATACCGGGGATGAACCTCGCTTGAAATCAGATGGTAGCCCCATAGGTTGAGGCGGCGTGTCTACGCCTCAATTCTGGATACTGAACCAACCTAGTGTATCGCCCGGTTGGTAAGATAGGGAAAATCGCAATCATAGTCATTGCATCAACATGCATTGTCATGCATCATTGTAAATATTGCATATGTCATGCATTGCATTACAAAAAACAACAAAAAAAAACATGCATATGTCATGCATCATTGTAGTATAGTGCATATGTCATGCATTTTCTGTAAATACCCATTGCATTGTAGCTGCATGCATCCATTGCATCACCTTCCATCTATGGCTTGCGCCTTTCCAAGTCGAGCTTGGTCCGTATGTGCCCATGTTGTTCGTGGTCGGCCACGCTTGTCGAGCTTTTGTGTCCGAGCCTAGAGGGTAGCGGCACCGCTGTCAGGTTACACATGGGTTGTATGTGTACATGCCATACCTAGGCAAGCATTGGTTTGGCGCGCGTACCATATCCATTGTAGCTATTACATTGCAGGCATCCATTGCTTCACCTTCCATCTATGGCTTGCGCCTTTCCAAGTTGAGCTTGGTCCGTATGTGCCCATGTTGTTCGTGGTCGGCTACGCTTGTCGAGCTTTTGTGTCCGAGCCTAGAGGGTAGCGGCACCGCTGTCGTTAGACATGGGTTGTATGTGTACATGCCTTTCTTAGGCAAGATTTGGTTTGGCCCGTGCCATATCCATTGTATCATTTATCCATTTCCATTACATTGTAGTGTAATTGTTGCATCCCATTAGGATCATTGTTCTTTCATCGGTCGTCACCCCACTTATGTCAATCCACCCAATACTTGTTCTTGTGTCCGTAAGTACTCATAGATCGACATCGATCTATGGGAGACGGACTTGTTACCTCCATCAATCTATTTGACATTTGTGAGGTTTTGAACCGCTCATGATTGAATCATGATTCAATTGCCCTGCATGTAGTTCGTGATTTAGTTTTAATTGCACTACATTTTCATTTGCATTACCTATACATAGTTTTGTATATATTGCATACCATTCAAGATTCACATTGCATATGACATGCATGTTGTTAATCATATTGTACCGTTAAGTTTGTTTTCTTTCCAGCACGATATTGTATGTACTACTCATTTATCACCGTGAAACCGACGAGTCGACAGTATTGTATCTCTCCGAGTGAGACGCTTTGAGAATTGCATAATTCTCTTACATCCTTTCTACATTGTAGTGTAGATCGTTGCATGTTAGCTTATAACCTGCCGTGATGTGTGCCTCATTACACTTTCTTTGCATGATCATAAGTTATGCTTGGCTTCTTGCATTTTCATTGCATTTTGCCCCGCCACTAAGATATCTTATCGTTGGCATGTGTGCCTCTTGCATGAACTACCGGTTTGATTCCTTGAGGGATACGAGGCGCTTATGAAGTTCAACCATTTGCGCTTTGCATGTTTGTCCAAGTCTTCGCCTTGTCAAAATGGGTCGCTCGGCTTTGACATTCACTCCGTCATTGTTATGACTTTCGAAGTTCTCCAAAGAGGGCAAATCAGAGACACCCCATTTTTGACCGTCCTCAAGACTTGGACGTCACCGCTCGAACACTCGGTGATTATCCATGTGTGTGTTCGTTTGGAGTTCCCGGAGTTCTCGGCCGCGTCCGTGCCTCAGACCTCCGAACTCGACTGCTTGTGTTTGGTTTTGCACCAAACACAGGATTTGCCTTTGAGGCGGGGAATGCCTTCGAGGCATCCACACACACCACCGGGTGGGGCTAGAGGCTACCGTCGGTCAGAGTTGTCACCGCACTATATTGTGCCGGTCGGCACTATTTTGTGCCTAAGGCACTGCTTTGGGCTTAAATGACCATTTTGCCTCCGACCACTGGCACTTGCTTGGTGAGATATTTTCTCACAGTTGTTTAACTTGTTTCCTCCATACACGTGTATGGAGGGATGGGCTTGCTTAGTGGCCAAGCTTGTAAGCTTTTGGCCTATAAGAGGGAAGCTCTCCCTCTTGGCTAAAAGGTTAGCAATTTTCAGAAAGTTAGCCATTGTTAGAGAGTTGAGAGCTCTGGTTTTAGGGTTAGAATAGATATAACTTCTATATCTCTCCCATTCTCTTGTTTAACTAGGTGTTTTGTGCCTTACTTTTGCACACTAGCACCTAGTGTCCCACCTTTCTCTTGGTCCAGAGGTTCTAGAGGTTAGTTTTTGGTGATTCTTGACTGGATTGGAGCTCAAGGGACCAAGCACAACAACCTTTGTGAAGGTAGTCAACAAGGGTAAGAAACTTACACTTTATTCCCCATTTTTGCAACTTGTTTTTACCTAGTTTAAAAACAGTTTTTGGCCTAGTGTTAGACACATAAAATCTCTGTTTTCAAGTCCTCTTTATTGTTCATTAAGAGTGCTTTGTGGTTTGAGGAACTTTGACCACCTTTAGGCCTTGAAAAGGCCACTTTTTGTGCCATTTTGGAGAGATCCGAGATTTTGGTCTTGGGATCTCTTCACCACTGAAATCTTGAGGGATTTCAGTGGTGAAGAGCATGCCTTGAAGTCTCAAGAAGGAGAGGGCCACCCCCTCTCCTTGATGTCCTTGAAAAGGACAAATCTTGCTCTTTAAGAGAGTTCCATGTTTAGTTGTGCATTGAGCATGTTTTGGTTGTTTATCATGCTTATATTGCCATATTATAGCATGCTCTCAAGTGGGTTTTAGTACTCTTTGCATGATTTGCATAGTTACTTTGTAATGCCTTTTATGCCTTAACATGTCTAGCTTGTTAGCCTTTGTTTCTAGCATGTTTTAAGCTTGGACTTGTGAAGATTTTGTGCTCATATTACCATGTTTTAGGTCTGTCCATAAGCATTTTGGTCAATCTTAGCATGTTTAATATAGTCCCTTTGCATTTGGCTTATTGGCCTTAATATTTTGGATGTGTAGCATGCCATGCTTGCTTTGTTTTGATGATTTGGAATCATCTCATATGTTATTTCAGTCCCCTAGAGGTACATGTATGTTTACATTGCATGTCTCTTTATGACTTCTTAAGCTTGTGTTAAGTGCCCTATGTTTAGGCCTTATTGCATGCCTTAGATTACTTTCTTCCTAGATGCCATCTAGGTAGTCGTTTAGGCTTAGTTTTATGTGTTAAAACTTTGTCTTTAAGTGCTTGAATATTGCCATGTATGATTGTGCATAGGTATAGTTCAATACCCCTTGGCTTGCCTTAAAGCCTTGGGCCATTCATTGCATGATTAGCTTATTTCGTTGATTGATTTGGCATCATTTTATAGCTGATTTTCGAGCTTACAATGCATGCTATTAGTCCATGTTTAACTCATTTCAAGTGTGCTTGAATGTTGTTTGTTATGCTCAAGTGTTGGTGCCTTAATGTGTGCATGTGTGCATGTATGTTTAGACCCCATCTTTAGGCATTTTGGCCACCGTTCTTGGGCCTTTTAGAGCTGTCCAATTCATGTGTAAGTCCATTCCTACTTTGCTTTGCATGCTTGTATGTTTATACAACAATATTCTTGCATTGCATCGCCATATTGCATGCTAGATGACATGCTTAGGGTTGCATTGGCATTGTGCATGCCAAGCCTCTTGAAGTGAGTTTGATAGAGGTTTGGCACCTTTGTTTGCATTGCATGCATTTGAAATCAAAGTTGCATTCTTGGTCCTTAGGGCCATCACGCATGGAAATGCGCGATTGGTGGCCTTGAATCGAGGCACATGCCCTCTTAAGTCCATAGCATGATTTGGGATGTGTTTGGTGCATATATACCTTGAATTGCATTGCCTTGCCTTTTGTTCCCTCTGCTGCTGTGAGTTGCAGGTTCTGCAGGGACTTTGTGCCGACCGGCACTTTTTAGTGCCGACCGGCTGCCACTGGGCAGCCGATAAGGAAATTCAATGCCGGTGGATACCTTCTTCAGCCGATGGCTAATCCCTCCAGCCGGTGGTGATCTCCAATGCCCTGAGAGGCATCCCTGAGATTTGGGCAATTTTCTGAGCTGAAGAGCAGAGGAAACAGAGGCAGCGGCACTGTGATTCCGAGCGAATCCGGGCGCTGCAGTTAGCCCTCATCCCGAGGCATTTAATGCTTAATTAGATTAATTAGTCAGATTAATTAATTTGGTTAATTTGTAATATTTAATTAGCTAGTTTAATTAATTATTTATTCGGCCTGTATTATTATTTGGTCCCTCCGAGCGAGGGCGAATTTGTAATAAGTGTGTGTGAGTGGGTGTATGTCTTCCAACCCCCACTTCTTTCTAACCCTTTTATTTACCCGCTTTCAGTGGTAGGTTAGGGCATTTTAAATTAGCATACCTTATGCAATGCATGCGTGCATCCATGCATTTGTTTACATGCACCGGGCTCGGTACATCATACAAACTGCATTGCAATTTTCAAATTCCAAAATTGAATACGTGCTATGTGATAGCATTCCATATGCCATGCTTAGGATAGCCGAGCCTGTCTAGATTGCATTTATGCCTGCGCTGCATTAGCCACTTAACATAAACTAGGTCATGCATGTTTTGCTAACTAGTTTACTGTTTTGGCACGGAGTACGATGTAAGTCTTTTTGCTTTAGCATATCGCATGCGTGTGATTGTTTGCCATGACAATAGGATTGCCATGCGGCTAAATGCTTACATGATAAACTGTTTGTATGCCTGTGGGTGGAGGTTGGATTGCTTGAGTTGGGAGTACTCATTGAAATCCGCATTTTAGCCTACTTGCGAGTAGCAAAATCTAACACGTTTTTCGAGACAAAAACGGATATGCAATGTTTGTTTCCAAACTAGGCGATCTAGTCTATACTTGTTTGCTGTGCGCATAACATAGTAATTCTAGGTTAATAATTGGAATAAGGGCATGTAATGTTTTCAAAAAAGGATATCACGGTTAGTAGAGGCCGGTTTTCGGAAAGGGGTGCTCATAGTCGACCTTCCCGATCGTACCCAAGCTCCCCGAGCCAAGACAACTTTGGTGATAGCGGACCACGTGGCCTTCTGACCGAGTCGTGGTTTCCTAAATTCCCCATTTTAAAAATATTTAGGTGGCGACTTCAGACCGCAAAGCAGTCCATGTTTGGCACTACTTTTCGAAAAATCTGTTTTCCTTAAAACGATTTGCCAGAGGTGGACTCTTTGGTTCAGATTTAGAACCGCAACAAACCAAAAGAGTCCGAGCTGTAGCGAGGTCCCCCGCGGACGTGCTACATACATCCATGACATGGAATTACACCTCATGTTCGAACGGGCTGATTAGGATATGGCTTTTGAACGTTCCCATAACATCTAGGCTTGTATTGTCATAAGCCCGGACAACTTGGCTCGTGGGTGTAAAGTCAATCAGCCTCAAACTAATGACATAGGTAGTTCTCACTGGACATACATTGATCGCCAATCCGGTAGCTACTAACACCACTGGAATCCATTTTTTCTAACTTTCCAGGGTTACATATAAGGGATGGTTATGGTTGGTGCCCTCAGTTGGCAATTCTTTATCCGTAAAGGATATTACTAGCATAACATCCCCAAAGGTGACCAACAACACCAATTGGTCAACGGTGGTGTCAATGGGCAGTTTGGTTCAGTTCATTGCTTCAAGCAAGGCTTGTTTATGCTCCCGAGATGCCATTATTAGTCCCCAGATAGATATGTCAGCCTGGATCTTCTTTAGTTGTTTCAAGACCAAGTTTTCTTTAGCATCCTTTTCCTTTGCTTTCTTAGCCTCTTTATTGGAAGATTCTGGCTGATCTAAAGTCAGGAGTTTAAAGTACCGACCACAATGGGTCAAATGATCAATCTCATCAGTATACCACGTATCATCAGGGGTATCATCCTTCCACCCTTTATCTATGTATGCATGGCTTAGATTGTTATCTTCCCACCACTCACTCGCGGTCATGGATGGGCTGCTATTAGGTTCTATTATGAGCATGTTAACATCACATGCCCTGTCATCATACCATTCTTCCTCCACTACAGCTTGGGTTTCAGTATCTCGGTACTTTCTAAGTTTCCTTAACATTCTCTTCCGATCACTGGGTTCCCACTCAATTTTCTTGGCATTTTGAACACTGCCAGTTGTGGACTCAGCCTCTTCTTTCTCTTTTCTCCTTTTCAGTTCCAGAGCTATTTTCTTCTAAATCTCTTTTACTCTCTCCTGTTGGAATTGTTCTAATGCCTATTATTTCTTAGTCAGAGGTGTAGCCTCATCCTTGCCACTTGCACCACTTTCTTCTTCCTTCCCAATCTATCCTATCTATTCCTCTATATCTAACTCTTCCTCACTCAACTATCCGTTGCTTGCTTTTGGCTGGCTTGGGTCCCACCATCCCATCTGCACACAACTTGTATCTTCTTCCTCAAAGAAGTAAAGATCCTCTAGATCCTCTTCCAATTCTGCTAGATCCTTCTCTAGGTTTGCTAAGTCATTCAGGCCTTGTTCGGGCCACTCATTCTAATTTTGGGCCACTTGGTCTTCCCTGATAACATTAATGCTAAGAAAGTCCATTAGTATGACTTCTGACTTCGGCTATTCGATGGCCACAATGTATAAACTGGGATCACACTCCTCCGCAAGTGAGACCCTCTTCTCTATGACACGAGTATTAGATGACCATGTCTTCAGTGCATTCTTCTCTTTCTCCGTTTCTACTATCACGGGCTTGGATTGGGTTTGTGGTGTTAGATCCATCATGCACATGTCTGTGCCTTCTGGAATAACTACCTCCAGTTTTGGTAGGTGAGATGAGGTAATGTATGTGCTAGGGTTGAAGGTTGACGATAGTGTATAGATTTGGTTAATTTTTCTGGGTGGAGGGACTTGGTTATGTGCAGGAAGTGGGTTGGTTGTTCCGTTGGGTTTGGAAGGTGGGGCGATGACTTTGTTGTCAATGAGATCTTGGATCTCATAACATAAATGGTAGCACATGTCTGTGGGTTGGCCATGTTGTTGGTGGAAAATACAATACTAGGTAGGGTCATGTTTGGGTGGTAATGGGTCTGGAAGTGGACGAGGATCGAGAGGCTTGAGATGCCCCTTTTGCATTAATAGCTTGAGGGCGTGAGTTGGGCTTATATAGAGGGAAATAAAAACTTTTCGATTTCGGGGTGGACCGGTACTTTGTGAAGGTTGCGAGGTTATGGCAGTAGCAAAGGGATCAACCATCTTGCCGTTTAAACAACAGTATTGACATCCGCGGGCCATGGAATAGTGCTACTGCTAGCATTGGTACTCCGGGAGAACGGCCTTCTTGCGGCTTCACTTGTTCTATGGATAACACCCTTTTTTAAGGCACTCTCAATCTGGACCCCCAACTCATGTAAGGAAGCAAATGTGGACAATGGTGCCACTATCATTCTCTACAACATGTCTGGCTCAAGGTTCTGGACCACAAGCCGAACTTGTTCTCTTTCGGCAGGCCTATTTGTCATTCGAGCAGCCTTGGCTTTCCACCGGGCGACAAAATCAATGAATGATTCTTTGCGGTTCTGGGTAGTAGCCTCTAGCTCGCTAATGGTTACTTCTATCTGGGTGTTTTATGAATACTGATTGACAAACGCCTTAGATAGCTCCTCCCAATTCCGCTTTGTAGAGTCCTCCAACTTAGCGTAGCAAATGGTCGCCACATCAGACAGGGTTCTCCCGAACAAGGAAAGCTTTTGTGCCCTAAACAAACCCATGAGCCTCAATACATCTGAAAACAACCAGACATGCACAATCGGATCCCTACTCCCATCGAATCTGTCGATGTGAGGCATCTTAAATTTTTCTGGTAATCTGATTAAGGCCTCAGTGTACCCATCTTTGATATCTGGAATGGAGTTGAAACCCTAAGATTTCTTCAATGATTTCTCCAATCTAGCAATCTTGACTAAGGTCGGATCAATTTCATTGATATCAAAAGGAAAAATTCATGCAAGAGGTTGAATCGAAGGCCGATAAGCTAGAGCCGGGGGAAACATGTCTAGAGGATCTGGGACTAGCAAATTTTCTACTAGTGGGGGTTGATCCGGGTTTGGCTGAGCAGCCGGGATCGAATGCACGGCTGATGTTAATGCCCTAAATGTACGTCGTAGATCGGCAATAATTTCATCTTGTGCAGCCATCCTCTGGTTTACAGTGTCCATGGTTCTTTGGAAAGTTGCCACCATGGCAGCAAATTCCTCCGCATTCTGTGTTGTATTCTGTGCCATTACTGGTTTGGGTGAACTAGATGCTAGTGAACTGATTGAGTGAGAGCAGATAGGTGTTTACAGAGTGCTTTGCACTAATGCTACTGACTGTCTGTTCCTTCTTCGTCGAGTGACTAGTGAAAACGAGACTAACACGGGCTAACCACCAACAAGGTCTTAAGCTTTACAAAGCCTGCCAAAGCGAGTCCACACAACTTGGGGAATATCAGGTCTTTTAAAGCTATGATGGTAAACTACCTAGCAAAAAGAAAAAAAGAAGAACATGATCAAAACTCAGACTTTGGTCCTAATTCACAACAGTCATAACACATAGCTGAACTGTAATCCCCACTGAACTCTATTCTCAAACTCATACTGATATGAACCACCCTGTACAGTTTCACTGAAAAGGCACATATCAAGTAAAAAAAAACCAAAACACCCCTATGAGGGGGTAGGGTTACCCTGTCCTAGATTTTTGGCATGATCTAGACTGCACTATTTCAAACAAATGGTTTCATGTAATCCTGCGTGGGTGCGCATCCTGTCCTAAGTTGGGATAGTCACTATAGCTTCACTATATGTAAATAGGTCAAATGGTCGAAAGGGTACCTCAGTAAGATTACCTAATATACCTCTCACACCTAACACCGAGAAGTGAAAGGCGGATCAAGAGGTACAGCAGTGATCCATATCCAAGGATTGTGTTCCCAATATGACAGAGCCCACGACTGGTTAGCCTTTTGGCAAGCTTTTAGGCAAGCCTCCGACAAATCGTCCAGGAATAACAGTCGGCAAACACAGTGACTTAAGTGCACCAATGCAAATGCAATGCAAAGAACATATAAATGTAGATAACATTTCACATCATGAATTTCAAGTCAAGTTCTCTAAATCCCCAGCAAAGTCACCAGAAATTGTAGCTTGACTTTTCGTGCTCCTTTCGGAAGACGAGAAACCCTACAGTTCGGACTCTACCTGTGGTTCTAAATCTTATTCCACAAGTGCAATATGAAATAGTAAAAACACAAAAAGAGTCCAAATCTGGCAATTCTTTTTGGAAAATCAAGGTTTTGAATAAAATGCCAAAAATGGACTACTTTGCCAGATTTTAGAGTTGCCACCTAAATATTTTTAGGAAATTTAGGAAACCCAAGACTCATGCCAAAGGCCATTAGTCCGTCATCACCAAAGTTGTCTCGGCTCGGGAATTTAGGTACGAGAGGGGAAGGTCATGAATTGAGCACTCCCTCACTCAATCAAAAATCAGCCTCTACTATTCATGATGTGATTCTTATTTACATTATATGCTCTTATTCCGATTATTAGCTATATTACTATGTGACTCACAAGTATAGACTGATTTTTGCAAGAATCGGAACATTTGATTTCATGTTTTATTTGAAATTGTTTTGTGAATTTGCCACTCGAAAAAGTGGGCTAAAATGGACATTAATCAAATTATCCCAAGTCAAGCAACTAGACTTCATTCACAGGCATTCAACCAGTTATATCATTTAAGCAATTAGCCTCATAGTGAACATCCTAGATATGGCAAAAATTATACTCATGCGATATGCTAAAGCGAGTAAAAGCTCACCTAGTACTCCAAGCCAAAATAAACAAAAGAGTTTAGGGGAAAAAAAAAAGCATGATCCTAACGAATGCAATATAACTAATGCAACGCATGTGATATGCAATTACTAGGCTCGGTTACTAACATGGCATATCAATCAATTTGATAGCATGCAGTCTAAGCACATTTTCAAAGAGGCATCTAACTAATGATGCAAGTTAGAATGATACGCCGAGCTTCAATGCATGCAATACAAGTGGATGCAAACATGAGAGATGCTAAATAAAACATAATGCTTCTAAACTAACCATCATAAGCAAGTAAAAAAAGGGAGAAAGACGTGGGTTGGAAGACATACACATTATTATAACATTTGCGCCCTCACAAAGGAGGATCCAAATAAACTAACTAGCTAAGCTAATTACTATGAATTACAAAACGAATGAAATAATCAACTAAGCTAGCTAATTAATTATTACAACAAATTAGAACTAAATAATGAATTACAAATTAACTAATTAAACATGAATACAAAGCTTAGAGAAGTATTAAGCTAACTACTCTAACTACTCTGCCTCGGTAAATGGAAAATGCTCATGCATGCATGGATTTCCACCCAAAAAAGGCCACTGTTTGCTGCTAGATGCCTCTGTTGCACAGTAGAACACTTGCACTGCTTTTTTACCTCAAAACCAACTCTATTCTGTTTCAAAAGTCCACTGCCTATTTTTTTCAAAGGTGGCCGGCAGGCTAGTAGTGGTGGCCTGGTCTGCCATCCACAAAAGGTGGCCTGCCGGCCACTGATGCTTGATTTTTCCTGCTGTAATAGAGAGCAAATAAAGCAAGCACAAGGTATTCTCAAGGGTTGTTTGCACAACTTACCCCTCCTTATCATCAAACATCGTAAAGGAGTAGTAAACTTGATTCACAAACCATCAATCGATGCAATTTTATTGCACGATGGCCTATGAACCAAAGGGTGCAAGTTCAATAAATGCAACAAATAAGACTCTCAAACCCCCTCCCTATCATGGATGATCAAGGGAAATGGTTGACAATGACTCTTGAACCATTTACATCACTAACAAGTATGAAATAATTCAAGACTCAAGGGTTCAATTAACGTCTGATTGAACCCAAACCAAGTTATTATCTTGCATCATTTTAGTCCAAGTTTTATTACTCCATTTTAATTACCTTTCCATTCTTTAATTCATTAAGTCCAAAGGTGAGCTTAAGTCCTCTAAAGGAGGGAAGTGCCAAACCAAGGGTTAGTTTAAGACATGAGAGAGATGCCATGCCGTTGATAATGAACCCCTAAAAGGGATAACACCATTAAGGATGACAACCTCTATCTCAAGCTTACAAGAACAATCAGTTTGAAACAACTCTCAAAGAAAATAAAAAGCCAAGAAATGAGGGAGATTGCAGAGATGATTAGAGGTGATCACAAGTGAAAAAAACAAGAAATAAATGCCATCAACTCAAATAGGTTGGTAGCTAAGACCTAAAACACCAAACCTATAAGGACAACTAAACTACAAGCATGCAAAACAAAGCATAAATGTAATGAACACCTAAAACAGTCCCAAAACATTCTTAAAACATGCAAAAGAAGTGCTAGAATTAAGACCAAAAAAAGATAAAATAGTAAGCTACAACATGGAGCTATGTAAGCTAGTGAATAAGACACAAGGATGGGAGGCTAACCCCTCCAATTTTGGACTTCAAAATAGGTTTTTAGCCACAGAAATAACTCTAAAATTTAGTATTTAAAAGCTCAAAAAAAGATATTGTAAAGGTGGGAAACACAAAGGTAAATGCTAGAGAAGCAAGGTGGAAAGAAAGGTGAACCACCCCTCCACCCTTTAAGGCCTTACACCACAAGTTTCAACCCAGACATACAGAGTTTATACAGCCAAAAAAAAGTAGAAAAAAATAGTAGGAAAAGAAGCAACCAAAGCAATGAAACTAGCTAAGGTTCACTCCTGCTTCCCCAGGAGTCATGAAACTATCATCGATTCGTTCTTCTATCAAGTGATGAACTGGCCTCACGGAAATCCGCCTTCAGGTTCACTCCTGCTTCCCCAGCTTAAACTATTTGAAAGTTCGAGCCGAGCCTACGCTTCGCTTCCTTTCTTTACCGAGGACTAATTCAAAACCTTTTAGCTAGCATCACCTAATCTGGAAGGCCTAGCACAGCCCTTCGACTCGTGATTCTTTCACGGGAAGAACTTGCATTCACGGGCTTGGAACATGATGAGATCTGAACCCCTTGAAGAGAATAACACTTTTAAACAACAATTCAACACATACACACCCTTAAGAGCTCAAAGTAGGCTCAAAAGTACCTCAACTCAAAGATGGCAAGGTTTGGTTAAGAGTATATAGGCAAAAGCTCAAGAAATTTCAAGAGAGAAAGAGAATTATAGAGAGAGAAAATTAATTTTGCTCTAATTTTTCTAACCTTCAAAAATGAAAGGGGAGTTCCTCTATTTATAGAAAAACATCACACTCCCTCAGAAACATCCATCCATACACGTGTAGCTAGACATCTGTGCAAACAGCTGGCAGAGCTAGCAGAAAATATCTATAAAACACACTTATGGCCAGCAGGCCACCAATTCTGGTCAGCAGGCCACACACTTGGCCAACAAGGCACAATGGTGGCCGACAGCCAAAAGGGATGGCTGGCAGCCCACAAAAATGGGCCTGCAGGTCTCAGGTTTTTCAGGTTTGAAAGGCTGGGATTTTGGTGCAAAAACAAGGCACAAAGTTTGCAGGGTTTTGAGGCTCAAAGCTGTGGCATTCTGCTGAGGACTTTCAAGCACTTGACAAGCATATACATTCATCATTGGGTGTGCAAGTGATGGTGCCCAAGTCGTAAGAGCGGTAAAAAATAGGGTATCTACAACAAGCAAGGGTAGTGAAATCGTCAGTGCCTATACATGCTGGTTAGCGAGGTGTCATTCATCCAAAATTTCCTTACCGGGATGGAAACCCATGGGTCCAACTCAAACTCAAGTAAGAAGGTAGGAATAAAAGTTTCATGCTATATTCTCAACAAAGGAAGGAGATAATCCAAAGAGAGATAATCAAAACAATTTGATTTGGGAGAGAGAGAAGAAGAAGGAAGAGTGTGGTGAGTCAAGTAAAACAAAGAGAGTAGTAAAGAAGACACCTAAAAAGATTCTCCTTAGGAAGCAACTGGAGGAGATATCTAAAGTACTCTTATCAGATGGGGAGAGTAAGGAGGATGAAGCAAAGACTGAAGGGGCTATTGTAGTGGCAAGCAAGTCAGATGAAGTGCCTGTCGATAGTAAGAAAGACACAAAGGAAGATACAAAGGCTGAAAGCTCTGAGAACTTTGGTGAGAAATTAAGTGCAATCAGGTTTGGGTCTTGGCCTGCAAACACTGATTGTAATATGATTCTGGCTTTACCAAAGAGGTTTGAGGCAAAACCTGGGCAATTAAAACAGTTGGAAGGGGATGTCGAAGACCTATCAAAGCCTGCTATGATGGTGACAAAGGTGAATAAGTTAAAAAAGGAGGCTGGTAAATCTATTCAGGTGGTTAAAATTAGCAATAGTGAGAAGGTGGTACTCTAGTCACCTAAGCTAGAAATGGTAAGGCACCTGAGACCTTTGTATGTAAGTCCACACCTAAATGGTTGTCCTCTGACCAAGGTGTTAATTAATAATGATGATATTGTGAATATTTTTCTTACCAGAATTTTAAGTTTAATTAGTAAAACTATTGATGATTTAATCCTTTTGATGTATCTATGAGTGATTTCTCAAGAGGGTCATCTAATACAACGGGGTAATTGCCTTGCAATTGCAAGTGGGCACTAGAGTTATGGGGGCAACATTTTTTGTGATTGACTCCACTTCAAATTACAACTTACAACTGGGAAGGGATTGAATTCATTCTAATGGTTCTGTACCTTCTTCTCTTCATCAAGCTTTGGTTTTCTTAACTGTAGAAGGTCAGAAAAGGCAAGGCATGGAGGTTTTTTGGGCAGAGGCAAATCCCTTTAAGGCTAATGTTCACAATGTGGAAGCTATGCTGTATGCTGAAAAGTTTAGCCCTGTTGTGCTAGAAATGGAGAGCTGAAATCCAGAGGAATTGGTTTGTCTTATGATCAGTTCCAAAAATTTATTAATGGAGGTTTTCGACAGATGAGCCAGGAAGTGGCCAGGCCAAGTGTGATAACCGTGTTCCGTATTATGTTAATTGGTCCTTATTTTGAATGTGATTATGTGTTTGATATGATTTCGTGTGCCATTTGTGTGAAAATATGTGGTTTTGAATTTCTATCTGTTCATCGTAGGAATATTTGTTTGATTATCCGCGTTGGAAATTAAATTGAAGGCCTTATCGGCCGCGAAAACCGAAATTGATTATGCCATTGTGATTGGCGTAATTTTTAAAGCCTACTGTGAAATTTGATTGAAAATTGATTTGGACCAGATTAAATGGATTAAATTAATGTTATGGTGCCCAATTATTTTATATTAAAAGAATGTATTTGAGGGAGCTTTTAAAAAGGGCCATTATACACACTCAATTCCTCTTTTTGTTCATTTTGGCTGATTCAACTCTCTAGAGAGAGAGAGAGAGACCCGAAATTAGAGAGAGAAAAGGGAGATCATCTAAGTTTTGCTCTTGAATCTTGGAAGTCTTGAAGATTACTCAAGAATTTGCTATAGATTGTGAGAATTAAAGCTCCTAGGTGAGTATTTCATGGATTCTAGTTTGTAATTTTGTAAAATTAAAGTTGATTAATGATCAAGAGCAAGAATTGTGCCATAAGTGAAGGAATTGTGTAGTATTTGATGAATTTGAAGTCAATTGATGCATGCATGTAGGAAATTGCTATGAATTTCCATAATTGAGCACAATGTGTGTAATCCATGTAGGATTTTGGTTAAAGCTCATGTTTGTAGTCACCATTTACACCATGTAAGTTGAAATGGGAGTTATATTCCACATGCATGTACAATTTATCGAAATATGAGTTGAAATACATGGAATTGTTATGTTGAAAATGAGTTTGGTGTTGATTGGGACAAGCATGTGATTATATTGTGAAATTGAGCTTCAAAATGCTGTACTTGGGTGTTTATACCATGTCAGTATATGTATATGTGAAGATTGAGCCAAAAACATGCATTTTGAACCTTTGAATATCAAGTTGAAGCTCAAGAACACATTCTGGAAAACCCAAAAAAATTGGTGCCCACTCGAGCGGGAAAACCGTCGCTCGAGCGTGAAAAATGGGCTCCCAACATTTTCTACAAACATAGTGTCCGCTCGAGTAGTGGAAGTTGATGCTCGAGCGGGGAGCCATGTAGAGAGGCCTTCCGCTCGAGCGCCAGAGTGGACGATCGAGCGTAAATTCGACCTAACCAATACTTTTGCAGGCCTCAAGAGTCCGCTCGAGCGGGGACCCTGTTTCTGAAAATTTTGTGTGATCGTTCTGTGTTTCGTTTTCCGTTCTCTTTCACTTGCAAGCACTCTTAGGCATGCATTAAGCATTGTAATTGAGTTAAAGAGATAAGAATGAAGCCTAAAGAGGAATATGTGAATTAAAGAATGGATTGAATCGTTTGTGACCCATATATGTTATATGATGTGTAGGGTCAAGCTCCAGGGCAAATCATTCAGCCGATCACTGTGAGTAATATCGATATTTGAAACTTGTCATTTGCCCAATTGCTTATTTTCTTATAAGCCTTATGAGTTGCCAGTTTGAATTATGGACAATGTTTGTTATACTGAATGAATGAGCCGAAGGCCGTTTTGACATGAATAAATGGGCCAGAGGCCGTTTTGACAAGAATGAACGAAAGGGCCAGAGGCCATTTTGACAAGAATGAATGGATGGGCCAGAGGCCGTTTTGACATGAATGAATGGGCCAGAGGCCGTTTTGACATGAATGAATGGGCCAGAGGCCGTTTTGACAAGAATGAACGAATAGGCTAGAGGCCGTTCTGACAAGAATGAATGGATTGGCCAGAGGCCGTTTTAATATGAATGAATGGACCAGAGGCCTTTTTGATATGAATGAATGGGCCAAAGGCCAGTTTGACACGAATAACAGTTTGATACAAATAACAGTTTGACACGAATAATAGTTTGACACGAATGATAGTTTGACGCGAATAATAGTTTGTCATTTGAATGGGCCAGAGGCCAGTTTGATATGAAGGAAAGGAATGGGCCAAGGGCCAGTTCAACGAGAACGAAAGTACGAATGGGCCAAAGGCCAGTTTGACCTGAATGATCCTAATGGATTGCGCCCGAGGCTGTATGATGTGTTTGGAACCACAGTTACTAACTTACATATGTCTATGTATGTATGTATTAGTAGGAATATAAACTGGGCCCAAGGCCGTTTGGTGTATATTATTCCAATGTATATTCTTTATTTGATATTATTCACTGCGCTTTCGCTCATGCTCATTCATGTGTTTGTAGGTGAGCCAAGAGAGGTCCAGACCCAGCCTCAGTGAAATCTGTATGGAACAACCAAAGTTTTGAAGAGTCAGCCCTTGCGTCTCACGCACGAGACACGTCTTCGCCCTTTTGCCTTTCTGTGTATTTTGTCATGTTAGCAAGGACTTCGGTATACGTCTGTGTATAGTTTTGTTTGGCTGACCTAGATTTGAATGATTCTGGCTGTACAGAACCTTATGCTACTATACTTTCTGTTGTGAGTTATTAACATTTGTAAATGTGGAATGTTATGATGTGCATATAAGCACGGCTCTATGGACAAAGTTTTAAATTTGCTTCGGTTTGGCCCCTTTACTCTGATGAGTTTTTGTCTTATTTGGTTTGAGACCGTAGGTAATCTCATGATTACTGGCCGGTTATGGCCTTAACCCATAGGGGCGGGTTCGGGTCGTGACACCAAGTGTCTTGCAGACCAAGCCTAGAGATTAAGTGCTGATTGAAGACATTACTAATGAAAATGAAGACAAGTGAGAGTGAATGTGATTCTGATGTAATTAAAAGTACTTTTGTTAGACTTTTTTTTAATTTCTTTTTAGAGAGAAGGTTAGGTGGTATGTTTCCCTACTATTTTTGGGCAGAATGTATGGTGGATGATAGCCCTTTAGATTATAAGGAGGTGCAATATGAGAATTTAAAAGCAACTCCTACAAAGTGTGATGATCTCAAGACTGATGTGCAAGGCCCTTTAGAGGAATTTAACTTAGGAAGTGAGGCCTGTAAGAGGCCTATTTATGTAAATGCTTTGTTACCTAATGAATGTAAAGTCAGGCTAGTTGGCTTGATTTCAGATTATTTTGACTGTTTTGCATGGAGTTATGATGAGATGCCAGGACTGGATAGGTCCTTGGTTGAACATAAACTACTAATAAAATCAAACTATGTGCCACACAAACAACGTCCAAGAAAAATGACAAATAAGGTTACTTTCATGGTAAAAGATGAAATTGAAAGATTGTTGAATGCTGGTTTCATCAGAACAGCTAGGTATGTGGAGTGGTTGTCAAATATAGTTCCAGTTCTTAAAAAGAATGGAAAGATTAAAGCGTGTATTGATTTCAGGAATTTGAATTTGGCTACACCTAAGGATAAGTATCCCATGCCAGTTACAGATTTGTTAGTGGATTCAGCTGCAAGGCATAAGATTTTTTCATTCATGGATGGCCATGCTAGGTACAATCAAGTCTTTCTTAGCCCAGATGATATTCACAAGACTGCATTTAGGTGCCCAAGGGCCTTAGGAACCTTTGAGTTGGTGGTGATGCCTTTTGGGCTTAAAAATGCAGGGGCCACTTATCAGAGGGCCATGAATTTTATCTCTCATGCTTTGATTGGGAAATTTTTTGAGGTGTATATTGATGATGTGGCAATCAAGTTTGATGAGTTTGAAGAGCATTTAGAACATCTTTGACAAGTGTTCTAGAGGATGAGGAAATATTAGTTAAAAATGAACTCTTTGAAGTGTGTTTTTAGGGTGTATGCTAGTAATTTCTTGGGTTTTTGGTCCATCAGAAGAGGATAGAGGTGGACACAAACAAGGCTAAAGCTATTAGAGCAGCACAACCTCCATCCAACAAGGAGTTACAAAGTTTCCTTGGGCAAATTAACTTTTTAAGGAGATTCATTGCTAATCTGGCAGGGAAGACTTTAGTTTTTTCTCCTGTATTAAAGTTGAAATCTAATAAAAACTTTAGATGGGAAGGAAAGCATCAAAGGGAATTTGATGCAATTAAGGATTATTTATATAAACCTCCAGTCCTAATGCCACCCATTAAAGGGAAACCCTTAAAGTTATATATATCAGCAAGTGAGCATTCGATTGGGTGTTTATTGGCTCAAGATAATGAGGAAGGGTGTGAGCAAGCTGTTTACTACTTGAGTAGAAAGTTAAATGAAGCAAAAACTTGGTATAACTTTGTAGAAAAAAGTTATGCTTAGCTTTGTATTTTGCAGCCATCAAAATGAGGCATTACATGTTACCTACAAAGGTTAATATGATTGCTCAGACTGATATGGTAAAATATATGTTATCAAGGTCAGTTTTGAGAGGAAGGCAAGGAAAATGGTTGCTAGCCTTAATTGAGTATTGCTTCAAAGTATGTGCCTCAAAAAGCTGTGAAAGGCCAGGCACTAGAAGATTTCTTGGCTGAGCATCCATGTAGCCCTGTCGAGATAGATTTGTATGAGGTATTTTTAGTTGAAAAAGAGCCATGGAAGTTAATGTTTGATGGTTCAAAAATTGAAGAAGGTGTTAGTGCTAGGGTGGTGTTGGTGTCACCCCAAGGACAGGTGTTTCAATCCTCTTACCCATTGGATGAAACTCAGGTGTTGTCAAATAATCAGGCTGAGTATGAGAGACTTGATTATTGGCCTAGAATTGGCAAAAAAGTCTAAGGATGCCACAATTAAAAGTGTTTGGGGATTCACAATTACCGATAAGGCAAGTAATAAGGCAATCTAAGTGCAATAGTATAGTTCTTGGAGAATATTTAAAGAAGGTATTGCAGTTAGTTAAAGGTTTTGAAATAGTGGAGTTTGAACACATGTTCAGACTCGAGAATAAGGAGGCAACAAAATGGCCCAAGCAGCCTCTGGTTGAGGATTCTAGAGGGTTTCCAGGAAAGAATAATTAGGATTCAAAAGAGAACAATGCCTTGTGTTAGGTGTCGATAGTTGCAAGGTTTGTCAATATTTACTTTGAAGGTATCAGAAGATGATTAGGGGTTACCTTTGATCAAGTGTTTAGGGGACTCAGAGGTAAAAGTAAATAGAAGAACTAAATATCAGGCTATGAATTATGTGATTATGGGAGATGATTTGTTTAGAAGGACCCATAATGGGTTGATATTGTTGTGTATTGAAAAGATGGAACAAATGTAGGTCATAGCAGAGGTCCATAAAGAAATTTGTGGTGCTCACCAAGTAGGTGAGAAAATAAGGTGTTTGATTAAAAGGCATAGGTATTTGTGGCCCTATATAAGAAAAGATTGCATTAATTATGTAAAGAGATGTTAGCAATGCCAAAAACATGGCAATGTGCAAAAAGTGCCAACTAGGGACTTGCATTCGATTGTCAAACCTTGGCCTTTTAAATGTTGGGCAATGGATTTGATTGGCCAAGTATTTCCTCCATCATCAAGACAACATGCATTCATATTAGTGGCCACAGATTATTTCACTAAGTGGGTAAAGGCAGTTCCATTAAAAGTGGTGAATCAGTCTCATGTGATTGATTTTACCAAGAAACACATAGTACACAGGTTTGGCTTGCCACAAACAATTAATGTCAATTAAGGGACAGTATTTAATGGTGATGAAGTAATGAAGTTTGCCAAAGAGTATAACATTCAAGTGTTGAACTCATCTCTATATTATGCCCAAGCAAATGGGCAAGCAGAGTCATCAAACAAAACAATCAAAGTGACACTGAGTAGAGTGATAGAAGACAATCCAAGAGATTGGCATGAGTTATTATCTGAGGTTTTATGGGCCTATAGGAATCCAAAAGGAGATAGTATCCAATCATCCCCTTATGAATTGGTTTATGGTCATACTGTAGTTTTACCTTTAGAAGTGACAAAAAGGTCTAGTAGGGTGGCTAAGCACTATGACATTCCTGTCGATGAGTATGTAGAGGCTATGTTCATGGAATTATAGGATGTAGAATGCAAAAGGGTTAATGCCTTTGATTGTTTGATGGCTTAAAAGAAAAGAAGGTTAAATTAAAAATCTTTGGAGTAGGTGATTTGGTGTGGAAAGCCATTTTGCAATTGGGAACAAAAGACCCTAAATTTGGCAAGTGGTCACCAAATTGGGAAGGCCCCTTTAGGGTTCATAAAGTCCTTAGGGGAGGTGCATATCAGTTGGAGTCTTTGAAAGGGCAGCCACATAGGAGGAATATAAATGGGAAATACCTTAAGAAGTATTATCTAACCATGTGGGAAGCTTTCAAGGGGAAATGATTAATGCATACAAAACAAAGCAATGCACAAAGAAAGAAAATTTGCATAGGAGTACAACAAGCCATTCAAGACAAAATATTGATATTCATTAAAGAAGAGATCTGTAAAGTAGTTTACTAGCTACACAATATACATATATATAAGAAAAAAAGAAGAAAAAAACTAATCTAAGTCTTGGGGAAGAGAATGGCCAGAATGCCCCATTCTTATTGGGCATTTGCCAGCATCGTTTGGGCTTGGTCTAACTCTACTTTGATAGTTTGGATTGAGAAAGGACCATTTGTAATTTCAGAAAGCATAGTCCTTGCTTCTTGGTTAAGTTGATCTGATTGCTATTGCAGATGGAGTTTTCTTTGTCTGACAGAGGCCAGTTCTACCACAAGCCTAGCTTCTTCAAGTTCAAGTGTTGCAAATTGTTTAGAAATGGCTAAGGATGTTTGATGTCTGAGTTTAAGGGAGGTAGATATAGTGTGGGCTTTGATTAGAAAGTCTCTTTTGGTTTTGATGTCTTTGGAATAGGTTTAAACCATTTCTAAAAAAGTTGGCCATTCTGTAATGATTTTGGCTAGTTGTTTTAGTTGGATTGGGTTAAAAGGATTAGGTGAAAGGTTTAGTACAGCAGTGAGGCAGGCCAAAGCTTCATCAGGTTGGTTAAGAATTATTTCTTCAAGTGGGGTATTGATGAGATTGATGAAGGTGATTAAAGTTTGTTGAGTTTCAGTCTGGAAGTGATGTAGCCTTTGAGGAAGTGGGGATATTTGGTCTAGGTGTTGTTGAAGGATAGAAAGTTCTTCCCAAATATCCTGAGATGGAATGATGGCTTGTCGACAGTATTAGATTGGTGAGTTTGTATTTTGCAGGTAGTAGGAAATGAAGAAATTAAAGTTGAAAGTAGTACTTGTTTAGTAATGGTTTGAACTGGAGGCTGGTTCTGTTCTGTTGTGGCAGGAAGAACTGGTTCAGGGATTGTTGGAGTGGTAGCCTCAAATGTAGGAAAGGCAGTGATAATATCTAGACCCTCAGGACTTTTCTCTGGTTCACTTATTAGAGGGGGTGGTGTAGTGATGGTATCTGTCCTTGTAGTTTTAAAAAAAAAACAAAAAAAGACAGCAATTAGTTAAAATTAGTAGAAATAAAGGGAATAGATGTTCAATCACACTAGTAATTACACTTACCTTGGGTGGTTTGAGTTTCCGATGGAGGGGACCTAATGTTGTGATTTCCTGGAGAAGATTGATGACTGTGAAGAGTTGATTGGCTGTTGGTTGAATTGTCAAGGTCAATCCTTTCTGATTGCTTGTTGAAAGTTTGAGAGCTAAATGAATTGGATGGTAATGGTTAAGGGGTAAAGACTGAAGGAAAGTTAATGGGTTTTGTTGCCCCTAGGTAAAAAGGACCTTCATTGGAAAAGCCCCAAGGATAACATCCCTGAGAGCAATAGAAGGAGGTTCAAAATGTAAAGGCTGTGAGGATGGTTGTGGTAAAGGCTATGGAAGTGGTTGTGGTGTAGGCTATAACGATAGTTGTGGGACAGGCTGTGAAGGTGGTTCTGTTATAGGTTGTTTTTTAGATGATTGTGGAGTGGGTTCTAGAATTAGTTCTCTTGGTTCATTAGTAGAAGGAAGAGAAGATGGATTGAGGTTTTGTGGAGAGTTGGAAGGAGTGTCCTTATCCTCAGCAGTAAAGATAAGCAATCTTCTCATTTTTCTCTGCAAAGAGGAGAATGTCAGCCAATATAGATGGGAGGTGGTGTGATATGACAAGAAATGAGAAGAGAACATGCTTGATAAAGTTGCCTTGAGGGATTTGGAGCTATCTGGCCAACTATTTGGCTGAGGGTTGTGTCACAATCACTGGGATCTGCCTTAGGAGTAGGAGTGGCTAGAGGTTCTTGCCTTTTCTTGGCCCTTATTTCTCTCTTAACAAGAGCAGAAGTGGTGATCCTCTTTTGGACCCTTTGTGCTTGTGTGTGGAGGGCTGATAAGAAGTCCCCCATTAATTTGGGAACTGAGGATGTGTCTTTTGTTTGGGTAGTTAGATCCATTGGAGCTTTGCCCTTTTGATGGTCCCTGTCTAAGGGTTCAGTAGTAGGCTCAATATTGGCTGCCAAAAATCAAAGAAGTAAGTATTCCAAAAAACAAAGAAATAAAGGAAAAGAAAAAAAGACATAAGATAGTCAGGGTTATAAAGCATGTGAAATGGAAGGCAAAATAGTACCTACAGCCTTGAGCTTAGAATGTGATATGTGGGGCCTTGATTGTCAATAAAAGTGTCTTGGAGGCAGGCTTCAAGTGGCTTGAAGAAGGGGATGGTAGCCATGAGTTTCCACCAGTGATCAAAAGTGGTTGTACAATCTAAGATAGGTTTGAAGAAGAAGGGAATAAAGTCTTTGAGAAGTCTAGTGTTTTCTGTCAAGATGGACTCAGCCTAATCAGGATCCTTGAAGTTGACTCTAGACCCAATCTCTTCATAGGTGATTAGGTGGAATAAGGGTATGGGATGCTTTGGAAAAGGCCAAACTGCCTGGACCATTGGTTGGGGCAATATGTCTCAAAACTGCAACTGGACATTTTGGTGAAAGATATAGAGCAGCCAACCAAGATATGTCTACAAGTCAGAATGTGTCTCCAGGTTTCAATTTGTGCTTGGACTTGGTCATTAGTCAAATCAAAGGGGTCTGTGAAAAGGAATTGAAGTCTGTTGGATAAGAATTGACAATTGTGGAATGGTTTGTAAATGGTAGGAGGTCTGTCAAAGGGAAGATTCTAAAACATGGTAACGTGGTTTGTGAAAGTGAGGGTAGACTTGCTGTTAAAAGTAAGAAGTTGTTCAGCATAGGAGTGATAAATTGGCCACATTGTGTTAGGTGGTAGGGGTTGTGCCTCAGAAAAATAGGCATACAACTAAGCTTGAAAGAGCCAGAATGGTCCACCACAGTTGGCAAAGATTTTCTTATCAACAAGAGAAAATAGACCGTTGCAAAAGGTAGCAAGAAGGTAAGGGGCAAAGGCCATAGCTTGGCCATCTTAGATACATAAAGCAAGGGGAAGGTATTCTTTGGTGACTTTATATCCAGGAACACAAAAAAGGAATTGGCAAAGCCAAACTAAGTAGAAGGCAATTCTTTCTTGGTCATCAACAGAGGAACCAGGCTTGCCTTTGTATTTTTGGTAAATTTTTTGTAGCTCATATCAGTATTTAAAGTGAAAGTCACTTTTGGCGGTTCAAGCAATGCATGAATTTGGTTGCCTAAAATTGGGAAGCTAGTTAAATGGGCTACATCTAGGATAGTGGGGGCAATCATGTCAAAGTTTAAAAATAGAGAGTTACAAGACTGGGACCAGAAGGATGTAGCAACAGCAATTAGCCACTTGTCCATGTCATATTTCATGGTCGAGAATCTAACTACCTCACTGATGCCTTGGTGTTTCCATACTTCATAGTCATGGACTTTGATTCTCTTGACCCAACTTTGCCATGTGGAATCTGGTGACCTCCAGTATCTGAGGGTGTTCTTGCCAGCATTCCAGTTAGTCCATCTAAGTCGAGGTTGGTTGAGAAGTAGGTTCTCACCATTAGCAAGGGGTTAATATGGAGCTAATTCGTCTAGAAAATGGATTGCGAAGTTAGTGATGGGCAATAAGGTAATACCTAGCTTTGAAGGAATGATGAATGTTCCGACAGAGTTTGGAAAGTGGATGAGGTCTTCATTGCTTTCTTATGTGGGAACTTGCTTTGATTTTTTGGGTGCCATGGCTTAGGGTTTTGCAACGCTTTGGTTTCAGACGGAAGTATTTGAGAAGAAGTACAGTCTGGGAGTTCGAATAAGAGGGAAATGAAGTTGAAGTGATTTGAAGTTAAAAAGGTGGGTCTTTTATAGTTTATGCAGTCTTATGTTGGGCAGTGGTTTCTTTTTTTTTTTTTTTTTGGGCCCAAAGTAAGTTGTTCGTTGTCTATCTCATCTTTTGGGCCTAGGGAGATAAATTTTTTGCTCTGAGTCCAATTTGGCCCCAAGTGGCAAGTTTGTTCAAGTTAAAATCATTTGATATTCAGTTAACTTGAACAAGGGGGGCACTGTTTACATCTATTTTTGCCAAACCCTGTCGACAGGTGGTTCAATCAGTGGAGGACACGTGGCCAAGTTCAGAGTAAATTGTTATCATCAGAGGACAAAAATCATCAGCTAGAAGTGAGGTTTGCATGTGGGACTAACATGGAAGGTTGAGCAGTTACTGGTAGTGTGGCCATGGACTTAATGGGCTGTTTTCAAGAGAAAGCATGAACATTATGGGATTTTCTTCTGTCGAAGGAGAGATAGAAGGACTCAGGGACACATGTTAACTTAAAAGGAATGAAGTTCGATAGGTAAATGTAAAGACATGATGTGGTTTGATGACTGGGAAGTGAGAGTGCAGTTGTGGCAATTACACAGCAGCAATTGTAGATTGAAAAGACCATGGGGTCATGGAAAAGAAGAGCTATACAAGACTAGAAGTTGGCAGAAACAAGGGACATCAACAACAACATAATAATTTAGCTTTTAGACCCAGAAGTAGTTGAGATCATAATTTAGAAGTAGTTTCTGTTACTGTAATTTGTATTTGTTAAATGAACATAGGTGATTTCAACATGAAATTCATTTTGTTTGTTTAATCTACCTTGTTACTATCCGTTGATACAACAATTTGAAGTTATTTTATTTTTATTCAATCTAGCTTGTTACCATCTGTTGATACAAAAGTTTGTTTTCCTTCTTGTTTATTTTGTTATCACCAATCGATCCAAGAAAATCCTTGTTCTTATGAGGCATTAGAACCAGAAGCACAATTGCTTGATTGTTCCTATTTAAGTTGTGTAGTTTGAATTTCTGGTTAGTTGCTGTCGATCTAACCCTAGCATAATTTTTACTAACACACACCCATGTAAGACATTTAATAGAAATTTTGATAAAACTTTTGAGATCTCTAGCATTACTCATTTATTAGTCTTCTTTATATATACACAATGCATACATATGGCAAGATAACAAGACTAATGAACAAGATCTAATAACCAAGAAAAAGTAGCCTCTGGTAATCACATGGGTTGGTAGGCCAAAGCAAAAGGTATTAGTGATGTGTTTGTTTTATCCCTTAAAATGTATCAAAGTGTTCTTTAAATGGGTCTCCAAAAAGTAATTGCCAAACAATACTTAAAGGAATATATTAAGTCCAATAAAATATTTATAAGTTTATAAAAATATAACTTCAAAATGGGTCTTGATTTAATTAAGTCCAATTCAATTTAATTAAGTCCATGAGTCATAAAACAAAACTCAAATTAAATTAAATTAAGTCATGTGTCTTTATTTAAATTCACACTCATAAGCCAAACATAACTCAATTATATACCAAAATAGACCCAACAAACTTTATCTCAAATTATGTGTAAACGCCCAAAACTCATTATCAAATTCTACTATAAATTAAATTGAACATCAACCAGTCCGTGAATTTTCATAAAATAAATATTTATAATTTTCTATGATTGGAAACTATTTTTAAAAAAATACAAAATCAGACTATTTTCACACAGAATTTTACACAGCAGTCCAATCCAAATATTTGCTAAATTAATTTATGCATTGGCCTTAAAAATAAATAAATAATTTCAGGTTCATTACAAAAGTGACTTTTCATCTTAGAAGCTCTAAGTGTTTTAAAACCTTAAATCTTTTTGATTTTTAAAAAAAAAAAAAAAAAAAAAAAATACACACACACACACACAATTCTCAACCCCCTCTCCCTCTCAAAATAAATCAATCCTCTATTTAAAAAGAATATAAATCTCATACAATCTTCTCTCTCCTAAAATAAATATAACGAAAAGGAAATTCTCTCACCTCTTATAAAATGTATACGATTAGTATCTTTCACAACTGGTCTGATCTGTATAAACCTAAAATTAAGCCTAATATAAAATAATAAAAAAAACATTATATCTAGATTCTCTCTCTATTTCATAATTAAGCACAATTTTATTCCCAAATAAATTTAAGCATATCTATACTCTATATAATTATTTTTAAAAATCTCATAATTTATTACTTTTTTATCATGATTCCATGATTTATAATTTAGAAAAGGAAAGATGAAAAAAATTATTCTTCTGCACTCTTTTTCTAATCAATTCTTTCTTCTATCCAATAATCACAGCGATCATACATTGCGTCTTCCTAGCCCCATAAATATTACATTCATGGAACGATAAAATTCATTGTTTTTTAACTTTCTTTTTATGAGACAATTCTGAAGTTAGTTTATATTTAATCTATTGTATTCTTTAAACAGATTTTTTTATCTTTTAAGTACACCATTTTTTTCTTCTTCTTTTTTATCTATAACCATTTTTTTATTTTTGTATTTCATATTTTGTGTGTGTCATTTCTCCATCCATCCTCTCTACTAACCATTATCTGCTTCTTGTTTATAACTATTTTATATTGGTTAATATTGTTTTAGTAGAATTTTTATACTAAAATGATGTGATAGAGTCATTTGTATAATAACAAACATGTCACTCATTACAAAGTGATGGATCGAAATTCAAACAAAATCATTATTAATAAGTTTTTTGTATTCATTTTATGTTTGTATATCATTATTTTTTTTAAAAAAAAGATTTACTTTTAATATTTTTTGAATATCATGATATATGTTAATTAACAGTTGCTGCAGAGCATTACTTCAAAGGCATATAATAGTTTTTCAAAACTATAAAAAGAAAATTTTAATTTTAATCAATTTTTTCAAAACTATTAAGGTGTTAGTAAATTATTTAATTATTTATCTTTAATATGCGCAACTCCTCTCTTTCTTTATGATATTTCCCTCTACTCCACTGTGAGTTCATATGTTTTTAGAAAAAAATCATATGTAATTTAAAATTTTGAATCTTTTTATATAGGAAGTTAAAAAATAAATTTTGAAATTTAAAATATAGTTATACAAAACCTTATCCTTTCAAATATAGCTATATTTATAATTAATTTTAATCTATCTATTACGTATCTTTATTTATATTATTATGTAAATAAAAATATTGTACGATAATTGAAATTCAAAGTCTTAATCTACTTTTTTTTCAAAATAAAATTGTTAAAATGCATATGTTGCAATATCATTAATTTTTTCCTATTATAAATTTTATTTTAAATCTTATAAGATTTGTTCAATGACTAATATTCAATTTTTGAAAAAAAAAATCCAATATATTCTTTTTAAAAGTTAATATAGCAAGTTTAAAAAATCATATCTTAAAACTCAAAATTATTAATATTTTTATTTATTTTTATTTTTGTTTTAAATAAGCATGTGTAGACACCCCATTTTTGACCGACCTTAAGACTCAGACGTCACCGATTGAGCACTCGGTGATGTTGCATACTGTGCTCGTTCAGAAGTCTCAGAGTCGCGGCCGTGCGCCCTGCCTCCGGACTTCCGAACTCTCTTCTGTGACTCGCCTCGGTTTGCGAACCAAACTCGGTTTTCTCCGTTTTCTTTCCTGAGGGAAGGGAGTGGTCCTGTAGGCTATCTCTCGGTGGCCGTGGGCTACATTTTGTGGCCGTAGGCCATTTTGCCCATTTCGGAGCTCTTCGATTTTCAGAGTTGTCAGGTGCCTCGGCTCGGGACCGCCCAACCATCTCCGATTTCTCCGGTTTTTGGCATGCATCTCATTTACTCTATACCGAGGGACACTGGGGTCTCAGATACCCACTTCGTGGCCGAACGCCACTTTCGGTGCTTACAGCCCATTTTCGGGACCCCGAACTGCGTGATTTGGGCCCCGAGCATTCATTTTGCATTAGTTTTTGTTCAATTTTGGCAGGTACCTCTGTTTTAGCACCAGGAAGATCACTGGAGGGTGGGAGGACAACAATTGTCTCAGAAAACCAGTTTCGCTCCCCCGGTGTCCGTTTTGCTCACTTCCGGGCTAATGTTGAACACCCTAGGGATATTTTCTTCGAGCCGAGACTACATATTTGTGATGAGGGGACATGGGAGGACCCTAAAAAGTGGTGGTCGGCCAATAATTGTTATTTTCATTTTTGAGCCTCTCTTTCAAGTTGAATGTTGTGCCTCCTGTTTCAGAGTTGCCAAATTCCAACCATGGGGTCTTGTTCTACACACTGGAGGACACCAAAATATGGTGGGCGGCCATTAATTTTTCACTTCATTTTGGCCATGGTCCGGCCATCATGTGGAGTGGCGGCCGATTGGGGTGGCCGGCCGCCATCTTCAAGAAAAGCACTGGCCTGCCTCGCTTTTGACCACTTTTTACAAATTGGCCCAAATTGTTTTCCAAATATCTTCAGATCCTGGATATTTTGGGAGGGAAAGCTTGGGTGCATTTCCCTCCCTTTTACACCCTTTTTCTTGCCCATTTAAGGGACTGACCTCCTCCTTTGTTAGGGTTAGCAACTTTCTTCTCAAGACTTCATCTCCCATTGCCTCCATTTCCCTCTCCAAAAGCTCCAAAAACCTTCAAAGTCTCTAGCTCACTTGTTCATCAACCCTAAGCTTCACCATCACCACCTCCATTCCAGCAGCAAAGGAGGATTTTTCAGAGGCTAAGAAGCAACAAATTGAAGCCAAGAAGCAACAAAAGCTTGATCTTCAAGGGTAAGTCACTATTTCCCCCTTTTGAGCACATTTTTGCATCAATTCTTTACCCTACTTACTCTCTATTTTGAGCTCCGACCAATACTGAAAGTGGTCCTCTTTTGAGCTATTCTTGATGTTTGTTTAAGGGCTCAACCGTGTTTGAGCCCTCTATCTTACACTTCCTTCAATATCCTCTTATATGCCAATATTTTGCATGCTTTGTTTGGATTATGAGTGATCCATTTTCGAGCCTGATATAAACTGTGAGTGGGTTTATTTTGAGCCCCTCTTCAACATTGAAGAAGGGCTCATCCATGTTTGGTGGTTCTATCATGCACTTGTTTTGTAATTCTTCCAATTTACTGTAAAATTGCATGTTTTCTTTAGCCTATTTTAAGTCTGATTTTGAGCATGCCATTAACTGAGATTGAGCTTATTTTAGGTCCCTCTACAACATTGTAGAAGGGATCAATCTTGTTTGGGGCCTCCATGCATGGCCTCTCTTTGTACCTCTCTTTGGCCCCATTTTGCATGCCTTTTTTAAGCTTATTTGGCTTCTGATTTCAGCCTTCATCAGGCCTGAAAAGAGCCTTATTTTTGCCTTATTGTCATGTTTTGTTAAGGTTCTTATGCTATTTGGTGAGTAATTTTGGTACTTCATGTTATACCCTCTTATACCCCCTTATTTTTGCATGCCTTGTTAGCTCATCATGCTTCTATTTTTGAACCTTCATCAGGCTTGGAAAGAGTCTTAAAATAACTCATTCTTCATTTTTTGTTAAGGGTATTTCCTGGTTTGGTGCATCCTTTTGATACCTCATGTTATAGCCTATGTTGGCTCACATTTTGCATGCTATTTTGAGCATATCTACATACTAAATTGGAGGATGTCATATATTGTAAATATGCATATTTTTGGTCCCTCTTTAATATTTTAGAACTGTTTTTTTCAGTTTGAGCATTGTATATATCACTTGCTTCATTGTTCCCCTCTTTTCCCCTATTTTTGCATGCTATTTTTGCCATACTTGTGATTGTTTTTTGGACATTCTTTGTACTGGAAAAATGCTAGTTTAGGGACTTCCTAGAATCTTTCTTTACACTTCATGTCCATATTGTGCATGATTGGCATAGCTGTAGGCCATTTCGGGTGCATAACATTGCATTTCGGGCATCGGGTGTAATTTTGCTATAATTCGGGGGCTGTTTTTGCATCATTTTGGCTGCTGAAATTTGCATTTTCCATATGCCATATGCCACGTCGCATTTGCATGTCATTTCATGCCTTAGGGCCATTGCCTCGGTTTGCGTGTCCGTAGCGCATTTCGAGGCACTTCATTTTCATCCGACGGCGTCTTATGTGAGTTTGGCTGAGGTCCTCTCATGTTAGTGTAAGCCCGATTTTGCATTTTCATGCCTTTATGTCATTGCCTCGGTTTGCGTGTCCGTGTGCGCGCACTTCGAGGCACTTCATTTTCATTCCGCGGCCTCTTATGTGAGTGTGGCTGAGGCTCCCTCATGTCAGTATAAGTCCATTTTGCATCCTGTATGACATTTTAGTCTCACTACATTCCGTATGCTATTGCCTCGGTTTGCGTGCCCGCGTGCACGCATTTCGAGGCATCTCATTTTCATAGCATAGTGCATACTAGGTTGTATCTTAGATTGCATTCATGCATTTCCTCGGTTTGCATGCCCGTGTGCACGCATTTTGAGGTATCTCATTTTCATAGCATTGTGCATGCTAGATCACATTTTAGTTGCATTCATGCATGTCGTGCATATTGCATCGTGTTCGGGATAGGAGTTAGTCTTGCACGGAACGAGGCATCGCCCGTATTCCGAGTGACGGAACGGGCCTCAATTCCCAAGTCACCAACACTCCAGATTAGCCATGATGGAGTTAGGTTTTGACGTAGCATACATGTGCATTCATCCTATATTGAGTTGTGCAATCCGACTCCTCGGCCATCATGCATCGAGATGCGTGATTGGTGGAAAGAAGATTGAGGCAAGAATATATTTGTGAAATACATTGCTATGCCCTTTTCCCCGCTCTCTGCAAAGAAAATCAAGAATCGTGAGTCTTCGTAGTCCGCACGCATTTCGAGAAATATTGCAAACAGAGGCTAATTGGGGCATCCCAGTGGATTTCCGCACCAAGGCAGCCCAGCATACATCACTCATCAGTAGCAAGGCAGTCCCTGGCTTGCATGCCAGTTTTACTTTTTTGTAATTAATTTGTTAATTAATTAGAAATCTGTATTATTCTTTCATTCGGACTGTATTATTTATTCGGACCCTCTGCGCGAGGGCATAATTGTAATAAGTGTGGGTGAGTGTGATGTATGTCTTCCAACCCCCATTTCTTTCTCCCTTTTATTTACCCGCCATGGTTAGATATAGGGCATATTTCAATTAGCATACAAGATGACAAAGATGTTTGCATCATTCATCTGTTTTGCATGCACCGGGCTCGGCGCATCATACAAACTGCATTTGTATTTCAATTCCAAATTGAATACGTGTTAGTTGTTGCATTTCACATGCCATGTTTAGAGTAGCCGAGCCTGCTATAGTTCGCATCTTTGCATGTGTTGCATTAGGCAATTCTGTGTATTTAGGATCATGCATGATTTCTAACGAGCTTTTGTTTTGGCTTGGAGTACTCGGTGAGTTTTATGCTTTAGCATCCTTGCATGCGTGTGAGTGACTTCCATGAAAAGCATGCTTACCATGAGGCTAAATGCTTATGTGATATAACTGCCTTCAATGCCTGTGGGTGGAGGTTGAGTTACTTGAATTGGGACAATTCATCGACTGTTTGTTTTTTAAGCCCACTAGATAGTGGCAAAATCATTTTTCTAAGCCCACCCGAGGGTGGCAAATCCACATCTTAGCCTACTTGCGAGTAGCACCATCAAACCATTTTCAAACAAATAAACATGAAGTGTTTTGTTCCAATTCAGGCGATTCAGTCTATACTTGTATGCTATGCGCATCACATAGTAACCTAGGCTAATAACCAGAATAAGAACTCACAATGTTTTCAAAATCAGATATCATGGTTAGTAGAGGCCGGCCTTTGACCGGGCGAGCGGGGGTGCTCACGAAGTGACCTTCCCCAATCGTACCCAAGTTCCCGAGCCAACTTTGGTGATGACGGACACGTGGCCTTTGGCACCGAGTTAGGGTTTCCTAAATTTCCCATTTAAAAAATATTTAGGTGGCGACTCATATCCGCAAAGCAAATCCATGTTTGGCACTTCTTTCAAAAAATCGCTTTTCTCAAAACGATTTGCGGATTTGGACTCTTTGGTTCAAGATTAAGAACCGTGACATTTGAGTCCTTCGAATCAGAGTGACCCAATATCGAACGAGCGGGGATTCGCACTCCTTCCCCGAGATGCTCGGGACGTCTGACAAAGATGTTAAAGTATAAATAGATATCCAAAAAAAATTATATTTATTAATATATATGGCATTAGTTTTAATTGTAATCACATCTTTTTAAAGTCTTTATTCATTTTTTAACTTTTTTTTATATTTTAAATTACATGTTAAAATGATTCTTTCTTACTCATTAAATTTTTAAAATTTCTTTAATTATTTCCCTTTCAAAAACCAATATAACAAATTTTTTAAAATTCACATATTTTTATTATAAAATAGTGAATTGTTAGAACTATGTTACAAAGCGTAATTTTAATTCTTAATTGTAAATACAACAATTTTAATCTATCAATACTATATATTATAGTAAAGGAAAATTTAAAACAAAACTCTTAAACTTATATATAAAATTTTATTTATGAGATACAAAATACAAAAAATTAAATATAATTATCATATTTCCAATAACTAATATATTATTTTATCTTGTGCATAACACAAGTGACATGCTAGTATATATATAAATCCAAATAAGTAAATCAAAGAGACAAAAAATTAACTTGAATATACACACACACACACACACATATATATATATATATAGCTATGGAAGAGTTTTCAAAATCCAAACAAGTAAAACAGTCAAATCCCTTGAATTCAACTTCAGAGATAGCAAACATCACTCCAACATCCCAAACTCTTGAGAGAAAGAGAGAATTCTTCAGATTTGTGATTGCCGTTGACGAGACTCCGACATATTTTAGAATAAAAATTTTTGTAATTAACAATTATATATCTATATGTGTGTGTGTGTGTGTGTGTAGCTATGCTTGCGAAAATATGGAAATAAATCAGGAATAAAGACACAAGGAAGGAGAACATCTCAGTATGGGTATACATGTATGTATCTATATATATATATATATATATGTATGGGGAAATGGATGGGTATCCATCCCCGACCATCCTTGACGGACAAGAAAAAAGGAAAAAATTCATGTATTTGAGTTGGGTCTCCATGGGTACCTACAGGGTAGGTTATCTATTGCAATCCCTAGTTCAGATCCTCTGTCGTGACATGCAGTGATGCAAAACAGTGTCGTTTGGCCTAATTTTTCTATATTTTTCTTCCACCCTGTTTTGTTCTCTCCAAGGTCTCAAGGGACGTAGAGTTGATAACCCGAAGCACCTCGAACAATCAAAGACCAACAGGACCACGACGGCGGAGGGGAAAGAGAGAGAGAGAGAGAGAGAGAGAGAGAAGCAGAAGAAGAAAAAGAGGATTTAGGTGAAGGAAAATAAAATAAAATAAAAAATTTGAATCGGTTCTCAATCGTTTTTCACAAACATGAATTTCTTTCACGAATCACTCTTTTTGTTCAACACACTTCACTCACCTCTACTCTTGCTTGGAAGTCCATCATCAGTTTTATCTTTTCATCAATTCTTTATCTGCTTTTATTAAAGTGAGGGTTACTACTCACATTGATTTGCTAAGCTAGAAATTAACTGAACTAGTCTCAACAATACAAAAATCAATTCAATACTTTTCTACATAGAAATCCACAAATCCACTTTGTCGTCATCATTTATATATCAAACCAAATCAAACCAACCAAAAATCTAATAGAGACTCTATGATCCTTAAAAAAAAAACAAAAAAACCCAAAGTCTATGACATAGTCCGTGAAGGCGGCAATGATCGGAGTTGGAGTCATCGGCCTCATTTCCAAGAATACCCAAATCATAATGTGTTCTCTAAGGTTTTCTCCATTACATTGTTTCTTCACTTTGTCGCCGTTGCCGCCGCCGCCCTCCTCTTCTTCATCAGGTTAAAGTTCTTAGTTCTCAATTGTTTGAGAACTTACAGAGAGAAGAAAATAGGGGAAAAGGAAAAGGAAAAAAGGGGTGCACACAAAAAAAAAGAAAAAACACTTAGCCAAAACGACACCATTTTTGAACAACAACAGGGAACACCGCAGGATACAATGGCAGACAATTTAAACTCCCAAATTATAGTAATTCTGGTTTTGACCCGTCACTTGTTGTATTTTGGACTCAGGTTTGTATGGTTTTGAATGGTGATTCATATCTTGTTTCCCTTGTCTCCCCTTTATTTTGGTTATTGGATTATAGTTGTGCATTTGGAATAGGTTGGTTGCTTATTTTTCCAAACCTTTGTTGCCTAGACTTTTGCTCCTCCACTCAGGCGGCACTTTTCACACTCGGGCGGGCTTTGCGAACTCTCAGTATTTTGCAGGTCTGCAAAACTACTAGGAGAGTGTTTTCTACGCTCAAGCGGCCTTTCCTGCGCTCGAACGTTGGTTTTATTTCTGCAAAACTTCTGGATGTGTGTTTTCTATGCTCGAGTGGCGAATTCTTGCGCTCGAGCAGTGAGCGTTCATTGTGTCTTGATACTCAAGCGGTCTTTATTGCGCTCAAGCGAAACAACTTTTTTTGTGTCTGACGCTCGAGCGTCAATTCTTCTGCTCGAGCAGACTGTGTGTATATTAGATCGCGAAAATGACATTTTATATCACTTTTTCATTCTTCTCTCTCTCTAAAACTTTCCAAAAACCTAGATCTTGACTGTCTCTCTCTCTAAAACACACACACACACTCTCTCTCTCTCTCTCTCTCTATATATATATATATATATATTTTGGCCTAGATCCTTTGGGTTCTCTACCCTAGTGTCTTTGAGAAAAAGTTAGAGCATTCCAAGAGCTTCATTTTGATTCAATTGGAACTTGGTCTCGGTGTTGTTGCAGGTTCTACCTTGCTTTGCTTGGTCTTCTCTTCTTAAGGTAGGGATTTTCTACACTTTAATATAGTTTTTAACTTAATTATTTGTCGTTGTGTAACAATGGTGGGATTTGGGGTTAATGTGAATAAACCTAGGGTTTGGGCATAAAATGAAAAGAGGGGTTTTTGGTGAATGAGAGATAAATGATTGTGGGGTTTGAAAATGATGTGGTATAGTGTCCAAATTGTTGATTTTGGTATTTGGTTGAGACTTGGGAAGAGAGGGAGTTGGCCCTAAAATGATTATGATATTTATTTTGTATAAATAAATGAAATTGGTGTTGTAAATATGAAATTGTATGAGTATTGAAATACATGGTGGAATTGAGTAGATGATACGTCTCATCTTTGGAAATTCTAAATAAATTATATGTCTTGAGATTGTATATCTGTTTAGAAATAATTATATTCGGCTATCGGTAGAGGATAGCTATGATTGATGTAGAAATTGCATGAGGATTAGGTGAATTAAAACTAATCCATGGTTGGCTATCATTGAAAATGATCATGTTGTAAATACATTGTATGTGTATGATTGTTTGGGAGGAAAAATGGGATGTACTCCATGTATGATTATGTGTTTAAATACATTAAATATGTATGATTATTTGGGAGGAGAAAGGGGATGTATTTCATTGTTTGGGAGGAGAAATGGGATGGACTTCATTATAATTAAGTTAGCCGAAGTGTCCTGGGTGAAAGTCCCGAAATTTATACATGGGTGTTGATCCTACGAATGAAATTTCCGTTACATGGAAGATTAGAGTGTTTGTGTGGTAATTGTGTGATTGTGGAATCATTGAGTTGTAGTCTCAATTGAGTTATTAAAAGATAATGAAATTGGCTCATGTATTGAAATGAATTGAATGGAAATGGATTAAAGATTTGGATTTGGTACCTTTTGACTATATAAAATATGAATGTTTTGTCACAGACATTGTTTATGCATATTGTACTTATATCTTTGTTAAATCTCATATATTGTGTTAGATTATTCCTACTGGGCTATGGCTCATCCTATTTGGGAATAACCATTTTCAGGTGCTGGTGACATGCCTCCGCTAAGGTCGTAGCTTGGAGGAAGTTTGGAGCAAGAGTTTCATTTTCTGTAGTGTTTTATTTTATATAGCAAAGGACTTAAGTTGTATTGAGTTAGACTCTTTCTTTTGTTATAATCAAGTAACGCCTTGGAAAGATGTATGCCCGTAGGGCATTTATTTGTTGATTACCAACTATATTACATGCTATAGATTCAAGATGAACATTTATGAATGTATGTTGCATATGTTATCTTTTGTAATGTAAACTCTGATGAATGAAAGAATTTTGTTTCTACTATTCTTCCACTTATGAGTTGGGTTCATTATATTATTTTGGGGGCGTTACAACTTGGTATCAAAGCGTACCAGGTTTGAATACTTTGGGTACGTGGAAAGTGGTTAGTACCACAATGGGTTTGACTCGCTTTATAGAGATGTTTGCATGCTAGTAATGTTGTGTGATAACATGCTTATATGATTATATGGGTATGGGATTTAGTTCCTAAGATGTTGATTGGATCTACGGGTTTCTAGAAGTCCTATTAGAAGAGCACTTGATCACTGTTGTTTCTAATTGGAACTCTGGCAACGCTGCAAGACGGTCATTATCTAGGAAGAAAATTCGTATATGTTTATGTGATTACGTGCTTATATGGAGTGATTTATTGTTGTCCATCGCACTAGGACGCGAGTGAGTTAGCGTCGGCACATTTGTGAATGTGCTAATCTTTTTGTTACCTTTATTAGGATGTAAGGGCGTGGTCATGGTGATGGGCGTGGTAGGCCTAGGAGGCGCGAGATGCCTATCAACCATAGCTAAAGATCTGAAAAAGGTAGTTTGTGTATATTTTAGGAATTTTGAGGGGCAAGGGAGATGTCCAGGTTTCATGCACTGTGGCAAGCTTCTCTTAATGCAACAAAGAGAGGTATGCCATCTCACCTTTTAAGATGATGCGTATCTATGTTTATGCATGTTAAGTTTGCAGAACGAGAAATTATTCAATACTTCCGGAGCACCACGTGGTCATACTCCAAGCCAATCACCAATTACTTAGCCCCATGTTGTTTCCCCATCCCCAACATAAATTATGGGCCCTTATGCCTCTCCACCAATCAAAATCTTATGGAGCACCATGTGTCCATACTCCGAAAGTACTGAATAATCACCCTTGCAGAACTGCTTTCTTGTTGTTAAGTTAATCTTTGTCTGTCTGTTTGATTTTGTTGGTTCTTTTGATTTTTATTTATTTATTTTCTTAGTTTTTTCTTTTTTAAGAAAACAAAATGTAGTGTAATTAAAATTATTGTATGTTGTATTGTCTTAAGACATATAACTGGAATTCATGTCAATGCATTGATGTTGGAAATCATACATCACATTTCTGATAAGTAGGTTGGTTTTGAAGTTTAACGTAATTAGTTCTAAGAAGAAATTAAATTTTGTGAACTGATAAAGAATCATCTTTCTTTCTTTTTCTTGATGTCAAAAAATACATCTCGTATGATATCAAGAGTAGAGACACTAAGCTTCGCAAGTTTGTCAATCATTGCTTAATTTGTGAAACTTGTAGAATTCATCACTAACCAATTTAATAAAATAATTTTATGAAATTTCACTCACAAATATTTCAATCAAAAACCAGCCTTTGCATTTTGGAAATCTATGTAGTTAATAATTGTTTCAGGGAAATCACATATTTGAGAAGTAAAGTGAGTTCCTTTTCAATATTCCATATCATTTAAAGCTTTCGAAGGAGATGAACCAGACCAACTTGGTCCTCATCCCAAAGGTTAAAGCACCAAAAAAACTCTCGCAATTTAGACCGATCAATCTATGTAATTTTAATCTCAAGATCATCACAAACATTTTGGAAAATCTTTTAGAAGGGTGCTGGGTAAGCTCATCTCGCCAAACCAATTGGCCTTCATACCCAAGCGTTTGATTCAGGACAATATTCTTGTTGCCTATGACGCTTTTCACTTCTTAAAAATGTAGAGAAAGGGAAAAATCTCAGATGCGGCAGTCAAGTTGGACTTTAACAAAGCATACAATAGAATCCAATGGGACTTTCTTCAAGTGGTGACGCAACAAATGGGTTTCAATGGGGTGTGCATTAACTGGGTTATGCAATGCGTGTCCCCAGTGACGTTTTTAGTGTTTGTCAATGGTACCACTTTCAAACCATCGAGGGGACTTTGTCAGGATAACCCGCTCTCTCCTTACTTGTTTCTCTTGGTAGTTGATGTTCTATTAAAGCTCCTAAATCATAGTCTAGAAAAGAAAGATCTTTCAGGAATGAAGGTGAGAAGGGATTTCCCTATTCTTTCACATCTAATGTTTGTTGATGATGTACTTGTTGTGCCTAGGAGGCAGAAAACAATCACACAAGTAAGAACACACAGAGATTTACGTGGTTCAGCAAATCGCCTATGTCCACAGGTAGTGGATTTCACTATATGGAGAGAAATACATAGATTACAACAATGGAGAAGAAGGAGACAATACTCTCACCCTACTCACACTTACACTTACTCAATTGTTTACACTCTGATTACACTCTCTTCTGATTGCCACACAGAACCTCTTCCATTCACTAACCATTTATTGATGCAATGGGAGAGCTAAAGTCTTCAACAAGCCACTGACGACATTCATGGCAGCCACCAACAGGATCTGAAGATCAACCACCCTACCATGGAGTAGCTCAGCTGAATCTTTAGCTCAAATCTTCAGTTTCTTCATTGTCTTCAATCAGCAACTATTGTTGACAAAGAAAATCAGAGCCAAACTTCAACAAATCTCCACCTTAGCGAGGATTCTCTATCCAACATAGTGATCAATCAACATTGCCATGCACCTGAAGGTGCTCAGTTCCGAGAGATGTTGACCAAGTCCAAACAATGTTGGAACTTGATCCCAAAAACCACTTTTGTGAACATACCGGTCAGATTATCTACAGTACTAATCTTTTGAAGCAGAATATCCCCGTCATCCACAATTTCTCAGAAAAATATGGAAACGGACATCAATATGCTTGGTGCGGGAATGATGAACTTGGTTCTTTGCTAAACAAATGACACTCTGACTGTCATAGTACACCTCAACGTGCTTCTGAACAATACCCAAGTCCTAAATCAACCCATGTAGCCAAATAGCCTTCTTAAAGGCGTTTGTCACTACCATATACTCCGTCTCTATAGTAGACAAAGCCACCGTTGACTGAAGCATTGACCTCCAATGCACCAGCCTTTTAGCCAGCGTAAATAAATACCCCGTTGTTGACCGGCTTTTGTCCAAATCACCAGTATAATCTGAGTCCACATATCCAACCAGATTCTGTCTAAGTCTATGATCTCTTTCAAACTTCAAACCCATATTAATTGTGCCATGTAAGTACCTTAAGATCTATTTCACTGCCTACCAATGACCTTTCCTGGATCATGCATATACCTGCTTACCATACTCACAACATGTGAGATGTCAGGCCTTGTACAAACTATAGCATACATTAATGCACCGACTGCATTTGCATACAGAATCTGTGCCATATGCTTCCGTTGTTTTTGTATGCGTGGAGACATCGAAGCACTAAGTTTGAAATGAGGGGCCAATGGTGTACTCACAGCTTTTGTTTTTCCATTTATGCCAAATCTGTCTGACACTTGTTCTAGATACTAGGTTTGCATCAAACAAACCGTGCCCTTCTTTCTGTCTCTTTTGATCTCCATGCCAAGAATTTTGTTTGCTTCTCCAAGATCCTTTATTTCAAACTCTCCTGCTAATTGTTCCTTGAGTTTATTAATCTCCACCTTGCTTTTAAATGCAATCGGCATCTCATCTACATATAAGAGCAAATAGATGAAGGAACCATCGGAAAGCTTACGAAAATATACACAATGATCACACTAGCTTCTTGTGTATTTCTTCTCTGTCATGAACTGATCAAATCACTTATACCACTGTCTTGGGGATTGCTTCAATTTCTAAAACGATTTGTTCAACTTACATGTCCAATTCTCTTTTCCAGCAACTTTGAAACCATCTGGCTGGGACATGTATATTTCCTCTTCAAGATCTCTATGTAAAAGGCAGTTTTGATATTGAGTTGGGTGAGCTCGAGATCAAACTGTGCAACCAAAGCTAGCAAGCTACGAATAGACGTGTGCTTTACAACAGGTGAGAATACCTCATTGTAGTCTATTCATTCCTTCTGGGCATAGCCTTTAGCTACCAATCTAGCTTTGAATCTGATGTTGTCTTTGCCTGGAATGCCTTATTTCTTGGTGTAAACCCACTTACACCCAATTGCTTTCTTGCCTTTTAGAAGTTGTACTAACTCCCAAGTCTAGTTCTTGTGAAGTAACCCAATCTCTTCATCCATAGCCTCCTTTCACTAAACACTTTCTATATTCTGCACGTCTTCTCTGAAAGTGCATGGAATATTATCATCAATGATTGGAAGTGCATAGGCTACCATATTAGCCATCCAAGCAGGTTGTTTAGTAACCTTTTTTCCTTTTCTGATTGCAATGGGTTCTAACTATTATGGGGCCTCTAGATCTTCATTCTCATCTAAACTCTCTTCAAGATCTTCTTTAGAGCTATCAACTAAAACTTCTTCAAGATTGTTGACTGTCTGAATAGTCTTTGTTGGACTCTCAAACTCCACCTGCACTGACTTCTTTAAAGCTTCCTAATTCTCTTGAGGATTTGGTTGTTTCAACATTGTAGACTCATCAAATATAGCGTCTCTTCTAGTGACAACTTTCTTTGATTCAGGGCACCAGAGTCTATATCCCTTGACACCGTCACTAAAGCCCAAGAAGACATCTTTCTTGTCTCTAGGATCCAACTTAGATTCTATAACATGAAAATAAGCTAGACATCTGAAGATATGTAGCTAATCATAATCAATAGCTGGCTCTCTTGACCATGCCTCCATAGGAGTCTTGCCATCTAGTGCTACAGCAGGTAGTCTGTTGACTAGATGACGAGCATAGTTCAATGCCTTGCCCTAAAATGCCTTACTTAATCCTGAATGTGACAGTATACACCAGACTTTCTCCACTAAAGTGCGGTTCATGCATTCTGCAACTCCATTTTGTTGTGGCGTTCCACTAACTGTGAAATGTGTCACTATCCCTTCATTCTGGCAAACCTCAAAGAAGGGATTTGATATGTATTTGCCACTATTGTCAGATCTGAGCTTCTTGATCTTCTTATCTGTTAGGGTCCCAATCATTTTCTTCCATGTAAGAAAGATGTCTAACACCTCATCTTTATGCTTCATTGTGTAAACCCAGACTATTCTTGAGAAATCATCAATAAACAACACAAAGTAGTGTTTACCTCCCAAAGAAGCATTTTTGGAAGGTTCCCAAACATCTATGTGAACGTAGTCCATAATCCCTTTGGTATGATGAAAGGCAGTACCAAACTTGATTCTTGTTTGTTTGCCCAGTACACAATGCTCGTAGAACTCAAGCTTCTCTATTTTGGAGCCTTTCAATAGGCATTGCTTTACCAACCCTTGTAAAGCCTTTTCTCCAGTATGCCCTAAGCGTATGTGCCAAAGTCTGGAAGTGTCTAATGTATCATCCTCCGAGCTGGTAAAGACAGCTCTTTCCCTGTGACTATAGAGCCGTCTAGGAAATATAAATTTCCCTTTCAAATACCCTTCATTGCAACACATGCTCCTCGTACCACTTTGAGAACTCCACCTTCAACAGTTACTCTAAAACCTTTGGAGTCTAACACTTCCACTGAGATAAGATTTTTCGTCAAATCCAGTACATACTGAACATCTTCGAGAATTCTGATTGTTTCATCATGCATCTTCAATCGAATTATTCTAATCCCTTTTGTCTAGCAAACTTGGTCATTGTCCATCAGCACAACTCCTCCATCAAACTCTCGTAAGCTCAAGAACCACTGCTTGGTAGGACACATGTGGTATGAATATCCGGAATCTAGAATCCATTCATCGGAATAACCAAGTGATGAAACTGTGAAGGCTGATCCTTCGCCATTATCTCCATCTCGTGCAACGTTCACCTTTTTCTCTTTCTTATCTTTATTGGGACAGTCTTTTTCCCAATGCCCCTTTTGGCAACAGGCAGCACACTCGTCTTTTGCAAGACGTCTTCTGTCTGATGATCTCCCTCTAGATTTTGAGTGTGACTTTTCTTGCCATGTATATCTTCTGTTATTCATCCTATCTCTGATTGTCAATGCCTCTGATGCTGAATCCTTGTTTGCAAACTTATCTTTCCTTCTGAACTCATTATTTACCAAGGCGTTTGAAACATCAACATACTTGATCTTTTCTTTACCATACAGTAAAGTAGTGGTGAGATAGTTATATGTGTCAGGCAAGGAATTTAACAATAACAGTGCTTTATCTTCATCATCAATTTGAACATCCAGGTTTTTCAAATCGACAAGAATTTTGTTGAGATTGTTTAGGTGTTCATTCATCGAAATACCTTTCTTGTAGTCGAAACGAAACAACCACTTCTTCAAGTAGAGCCGGTTCTCAATGCTCTTTGTCATGAACTTGTCTTCTTGTGCCTTCCAAAGCTCCTTCGCAGTATCATATTCTGTGAAGATGTCTTTCACCTCCTTTGTAAGACAAAGTCAGATGGAACTGGAAGCAAAGAGATTCACTTTCTCCCATTCTATCTCATCCAGGTCATCTGGTTTGTTTCTTATAGTGAAGTGCAGATTCATCTGGACAAGCATATCTTTAACTTCGTATCTCCACATGCCAAAGTTGCTATCTGCATCAAACTTTTCTACCTCGAACTTAGCATGGGACACTGGGGTCCAATGCCTAGAGTTGCTTGTAGTCACTAGATTACTTGTGGACTCGGTTGATCTCGTCTCCATAGATTCTATCACTGAGACTGCTCAATAATCTCCACCACAAACAATAACAGACGCTTGAAATGCCCAGAACACAACAAATTCTAAGCTTTCGAAAACTTCACTAAAAATTCAGGTCTAAATCTCAAAAAATGGAATCCGCGATTGTGTCCGAAACGGTTGATTTAGCTAAGAAAGCATTTTCTCTGCCTCTGCAGGGACCTCAATAAAATTTCTCCAAATATAGGGACCTTAGCACAATTTATAAAAGTTTCAGGGGCTAAATTGCAATTTCAGCAAGATCAGAGGCTAAAATTTAATTTCCCAAACTTTGAGGGGCCTCCTTATAATTTTAGAAAATTTGTTTGACTGGGATGAAGATGTGGCGGATGTGCTAACATGGCGGGTGAGCTGTCGATGACGTGGCTCAACACGTGGCAATGACTTGGTAGCTACGTGGTTCAGATGTGGCAGTGACAAGGCTGACACCTGGCGCTAATGTAGCAGTGTTGCAAAAATAATTTGCACTATTGTTGCCCCAAGGATTGAACCTTGGCGACGAGAGAGCAATGTACAACCTTAACCACTTGGATAGAGCTCCACTTGCTGTTTATTTTCCTTCAAATATATATTTGAAATATATATTTTGGCATTACAAAGTCATCTTCTTCCTCTCGCCGCGTGTGGGTATTCTGGTTCGGAGTTGACTTTACACGCCAACCTTTGACCGGAGCGTGTGGGCCACCCCAACCTCCATTTTAACCGTTCTTTTTGGGTCTAGACTCCTCTTGTCGAGACGTACATCGTGGTATGCTAAAAACTCAATTTCAACAACTTTGAAATTTTTAGTTTACAGAAAAAATGCTTTCTTTTTCGCACAAAAATGCTCTGATACCAATTTGTTATGCCTTCGAGGCATAAAACGATCGCACATAAGCACACAAGTAAGAACACACAAAGATTTACGTAGTTCAGCAAATTGCATACGTCCACGAGCAGTGGATTTCACTATATAGAGAGAAATACACAAATTACAACAATGGAGGAGGAGGAGGAGACAATACTCTCACCCTACTCACACTCACACTCAATTTTAGTAGCTAAAAATGTGGGACTTTAGGCGACTAAAAGTTTGGTCACCGAAAATGTACTAATTTAATTTTATGTCCAACCTTTTGGAGAAAAATTTAATCAGAAATTGAATACATTTGGCAACTAAAATAATTTGTCGCTAATTACCTTTACTGACAATTCTTCCACGACTACTTCTGTGACCAAATAATTTAGTCGCTGAAACCCTTCGGCAACTAAAAATTAACTTTTGGTGACTAAAAATTTAGTCGCCAAAAGTGAAAATTCTTGTAGTGGCTGTTAAAAAAAATCCATTTCATCGAAAATGTGCCGAGGATGATGTGTATCCATTGTGTTTAAAAGAATCAAAATCTATCAAACACGAAGTGTGTGGCAGCAATTGGACCAAAGTGGTATGGTTTGGTAGTGTTTTAAATTTAACTTTCCACCAAGGGCACATTACCTCAATCCAGTAATGGACTTGTGACTTGTATTAAGCTTTGGCGAATCGTCAGGAGTGTGAAGACTACTTTTGCAAGTTGTTGTGGCTTCCTTGGAATATTTAGAAGAGCAGAAATGATCAGGTCTTCAATCACTCTCCCATTGACCCTATGTCAACTCTATTTAAGGCAACCAAAGATTGTGAGAAACCTTCATCAAGTAGCGAGGATTTTAACCATTTTGCGAGGGCCTTAACCGACTTGGACTGTGATGTGGCTCTCATGCCTGGGTTGACTAGAGCATCCATAGTTGTTTTGTTTCGGGATTACAGGGATCTTTAGTGGATGGTGCTACTCGGATGGATGAGGTGGGTCCGGCCATGCAAAGGGAAGCTATGGCTGTCAGATGGGCTTGCCTTATGACCCAATCGTGTAACATCTCTCAGGTAGAGATTGTTGATGACAACTGTACGGGGTGAAATATCCAATACCGCCCGTACTCCTCGCGTCCAAGCTCTACTTCGATCCGATTAACCTGCGAACACAACGACGGTAAGCTACCTGGAGATGTGTTGTCGGTAAACCCCTCTGACGGTCAAGTTAGCTCACGCTCAAATAGAGAGAGAAAGAGAGGAGCAGACTGAGTGCTAGAGTTTCTCTCATCAATTGATGTTCCATCCTCAACATGGGGGGCGCAGTCATGTTTATATACCTTCTGCGCTTGCCTCCTACATCCATTCACCGTCTAATACATGGACCTACTCTCATATCCCATTTCCCCACGTGTCAGCATAAATTCAACTAAACACCACCTAATCAAACCACCAAACAAAGTTGGCGCGAACGGACAGCTCGGCAACGCTGACCTAGCCGAGCTCTGTCATGACCAAGCTTAATAGTTATCCATTGTGATCGAGCTTCCGCTCGGTTGGGCCGGTCTGCAACAGATCCCACTCGCCAAGCTAAACAAGCGAACAAAAGAAGCCCGGCTAGCAGAGGATTTTCTTGGCCAAATCTGGTTTGGACTTCAACCAAGAAAACTTTCTCCCGGCGCGGCCTAGCCCAGCTCGGCCCAAACATGCTCGGACCACCTTCAGCCTGGCCAAAACCGCAGCCCAAGGCAAGATTATGAAATCTCCCTCTCAACAACAAAGATGTTATTTTGCTATGTGTATCAGAAAATGAACCTTCTTGGGAGTGTGCTCCAATCATTGAAGATATTAGAAGACTTGTTAGTAGGGGCAATATTTCTTTCCTTTGGTCTCCGCGTGAAGCAAATTTTGTTGCTCACTGGACAATAAAGAAGTTTCTAAAGGGTAGTTTGCCTTTATATTGGGTTTGTAATCCCCCTGTTGGGCTTAGAAAGGCTTTAGCCTTGTCTCTGTAATACAAATTTTGTTTGTTCAAAAAAATAAATAAATAAATAAAATAAAAATAAGTGGTTAGAGAAAATGAATTTCAGAGTCAGCACATCTTATTTGTCTCTATCAAAATCTTAAACCTTCATTTCTAAATTGGCTCCAATCTCAACTATCAATCCATCCTAGTGTTGATAGAGGCGATTTAAAAAATCAGGAAGGATAATTTTCTCAATTCACTCGTCTTCTTTCCTTTAGCAATAAGTATGATTATAAAACAAATCAAACTATTTGAACTGAATTTGTGTTCGACTCATTAAAAAAATTATTTGAAGGTTAATTTTTAGTCGAGCTAAGTTCAAATAGCTTTAACAGAGAAATATTTATTGTGCGGAGAGCCCCTAGAAGAACTCAACCACAAACTAATAAGATACCAAGATTTACATGGTTCGACCTAAACCTACATCCATGGACGATCATAAAGAGAAAGATTCAACTAGCAAAGAAAACAATGCTCTGATATGCTACAATAGTGACAAAACAATCTCTCACAACACTTACCACCCAAATACATATTCTCTCAGCAAACCCAAATCCTTTCTACACAAGTCTCACGAAACTAAATTTCAACCAAGAAATACCAAGTGACAAAAGACCACACTAAAGATCCGAAGGTCTACCAACAAAACCCCCCATGAGAGGCTTCGAGGAATTAACAATCAATGAGAATTTCTACCTCTTTATAGTCAAAGAATCCATTCTAAAGTAAAACGGGCTTCCTTCCAAACAGGCTTCCTTCTATTCCAATCCAATCTAAAATCAATTAGGAAACACTAAATCCAAAACTTTTAAAAGTCCATACGAAGTCAAATAGATCTCTCATAAATTCAAGCCAATATGGGAGTCAAAACTAAGTCAATGTTTAACTACCCACAAATCCTATTCCAATTAGGAAATAGAATATGAAATTAGAAATGTACATTGAGCCAATAATCCAACAATATTATATCACAATTTTTCGTGAAATCATCTTGCTTCTCTCACTTATTACCAGTTGTTTCAATTTATTTTTTTATTTATTTATGAAGTAAATTCTTAGCGATGTACTCAACAGTATGAGAGTATGGAACAAACAGGGGACATGACGCTATCCAAAACTTGAGAAAATATCATTTTGCTCTTAAAATCAGCACTCAAAAATCAATTCAGCTCTTATTTTTTTAATAATATTAATTTTATATTTAAACTATTCAATTTTGTATCAATTTTACCCCCATCGTCAATTGTTGTTTACAGTCAAACACAAGTTGCTGATGTGAAATTCAAAATTCATTTGAAAATTTATTTACTCCCAAACTATTTTCAAAATATCAATTAGACGCGTAAATAAATAAAATTTGGGGTCTAATTGATCTTTTATAAGGTAAAATAAAATTTAAAACAAAATTTCAGTGTCACATCAACAATTTTCGTTTGATTTTAAACGGCAAGTAACAGCGACGGTTAAATTGATCCAAATTTAAATAGTTAAAATATAAAATTGATATTATTAAAAGAATAGAAGTTGAATTAATTTTTTAATAATAGTTTATGGAGCATGAAATTACTCTTAGAACTCTCTGGCATTTGGCTCCTCATGAAACGTTCCTCCGTCATATGCCAATGATGCAACAACTTGTGAAGAGGTGAAAGAAACATGGAAACTCACCAAGCAAATCCATAAATATACTCTATAGTAAAGAAGAAAAGAAAAATAGAGGAACAAGCACGATACTAACCCATAGACAAAAACAGTTAAAGAGAAAAGGTCTATAAAGGTTGCCTGCGATAGAGCATAATATTAGAAAAGAAAATGAGAGGGTGCAAAAGCAGATAAAAATGATGGAAAAAAGTTATAGCTTGCCAAGAGACTGTAAGTACGTAATTAAAGAAGGCCAACCTACCTGGTGTGATGGTGCTGCTAATGATGAAGAGGAAAATCACCCATATGAGGTTACACCATTATTAGGTCCGATGATGGTGGATTAGTTGTGAGTAACGTTGTCTTGTGTTCAATATACACCATATTCGAACTCTTCTAGGCAACTGCATTTTTTTTATGATCCAATGTAGGAGACTTTTATGTTTCAAATTTCAATATATGTTTGTCTCTCTTACTCAAAACTTTTTCGTGAGAGAGAGAGAGAAGCTTTTTCGTATGTGAGAAAGAGTGAGACAAGACTGACTGGTCCCTGTGGACGAACGATTTACAATTATCATTTTATTTAATTACAATTTACAAAATAATTATAATATCACAATTCGATTCCAATTAACTCAAGGGTCATTCTGTATGCATCTTGTTATATATTTTTATAATAAATATTATACATTTTTTGTAGCAGTTATGACAATTTATGGTTCAAAAGTAATATTACGCATTATGTGTAGTGTTTACCCATTTTGTGATCCAAATATTTTAAAACTATAAAATGTGTAACATTACAACAAAATACATAATATTCCTATAAAAATGTTTAATTTCATTTTTGAATTACAAATTATCATAATTGTTATCAAAAAAAATGTAACTGTTGGCGATGAATTCAAACCAACCAATTTTGAAGGTGGTACGTGGCATATATGAAGATATAGGATCAACCACTCAAGAGAGCGCACATGGCAGACTAGAAAGGGACAGAGGTTGGATTATAAGAGGTGTCATGTAGCAGTTCACAACTTTAGTTATATATCCTGAGTTGCAAAGTAAGGCTTAGGGGTGTAACTGTTTCAAACAATTACAAAGAAACAGCTAAAGCCTTGGAATTCAAATTCAGAGTCGAAAGAAGAAAAACCACTATGAATGTAGTTATAATGGTGGAGATCATGGAGGTGTGGTTCTGCAATTGCTGTGAATTCGAATAACACCTATAAATAGTTGAAGTGAAAGATAGAGAGGATCCTCGAACAAATTCTACACATCAATTTCTTATTTTACTCTTTTCTTGTTCTGCATTTACTTTCTATTGGAGTATATTTTAACTTAGAATTTTAGTTTCTTTACTAGTTCTTACCTTCGAAATTGTCAGAACAATCAAGGTAACACAAGTGTAATTGAATTATTCAATTAATCAAGGGAAAATTATGCAAATAGTCTCTGTAGTTTACACGATATGTCAATTTGGTCCCTGTAGTTTCAATTTGCTCGATTTTGCCCCTTAATTTAACGAATTATGTCATTTTAGTCCAATAAATCATGGTTGTTAAGTTAATTTAAGGGAAAGTCAAACAATGTGTCAATTTGGTCCCTGTATTTTTGACAATGTGTCAATTTAGTCCCTGTCAAGATCGAGAAAATTGAAACTACAGGGACCAAATTGACACATTTTGTAAAATACATGGACCAAATTGACACATTGTTTGACCTTCCGTTAAATTAACTTAACAACCGTTATTTATTGGACTAAAATGACACAATCCGTTAAATTAAAGAGCAAAATCGAGCAAATTAAAACTACAGGGACCAAATTGACATATCGTGTAAACTACAGGGACTATTTGCATAATTTACCCATTAATCAATTACTTCGTTTCTGTCTCAGTCTCTCCCTTCCATTCTCAACTTGATTATTTGTGCATAAGTTCTCTTTACTCATTACATTGGTTTAAACTTAAGCACTAGTATTAAAGCTCTCTTCATTAAGACAAAAAGAACTTTTCACATTCACTTGGCCATTAAATTGGTTTAATAAATATCTATAAAAATTATTCAATCATTGCTGGTACGTGTAAAATACATGGACCAAATTGACACATTGTTTGACCTTCCGTTAAATTAACTTAACAACCGTTATTTATTGGACTAAAATGACACAATCCGTTAAATTAAAGAGCAAAATCGAGCAAATTAAAACTACAGGGACCAAATTGACATATCGTGTAAACTACAGGGACTATTTGCATAATTTACCCATTAATCAATTACTTCGTTTCTGTCTCAGTCTCTCCCTTCCATTCTCAACTTGATTATTTGTGCATAAGTTCTCTCTACTCATTACATTGGTTTAAACTTAAGCACTAGTATTAAAGCTCTCTTCATTAAGACAAAAAGAACTTTTCACATTCACTTGGTCATTAAATTGGTTTAATAAATATCTATAAAAATTATTCAATCATTGCTGGTCCGTGCAAATTTATGTTTTTTACTTTTGAATTCTCAAAAAAGTCGACTATATCATTTATTAAAAAAAAATATATGTAACATACATCACAAAAATACCTAACAAAGTGTATATAGTACGTGCCTTTAAAGCGGTGTGCACCATAAAATTTCTCTTAACTCAATGATTAAACGTTTAACCAATGGTCTATATTTGAAAATATTGTCTCAAATGATTATTTTAGATAATGTAAAATAATTTTTATCTAACCATATCATATTATCATATACATATACTCATTTATTATCATATTAGAGAATTTACCCTCAGTTTTTTTTTCTCAAGTATCAAAGTTGGCCCAGTCTATTTACTTATTTATTATCAAATTAAGTAATGAATAATCCTATATCAATTAGTTTTCACCTTATCAAATTGAGCCAAATGAATAATTCATTGTTTAAGTTTAGTTTGAAAATTTTAACAAATTTCAAAATATGGTCAAGATTAACTTGTTTATTTAATGAGTAGAAAGCATTCAAATTCCACATGAATTCTAATAAAATGCTTCTCTTTTCTCTCTAATTTATTATCTTTATTTAATTTATCAATCCAGCCACAACAGCTTTATTTTTATAATTTTGTACAATTCAACATCAAATTCATCCATTTGAAATCCATATATTAAAATGAAACCTAACTTATGCCTAGTTTTGGCATTTGTGATATTTGATTATGACCCATTCCGACGTTAGCTGTGACATTGGCATGACTTGGTTATGATTTATTGTTATTAGTTATGACTTAATTATGAACTCTTGTGGTTGTTATTTTGGTTATAACAAAAAAAAGTCTTTGGTTATGCCTCAAGTATTGTTTGATTATAACTTGTATTTTTTAGATTCGATTTAAAAGTGATTTAGTGGGTGTTTGGGAAGTTGTTATTTTAGTAGGTTTTTTTAGTTTTTGATTATCTTTGGAGGAAAAAATTTTTGTTTTTGGGAAGATAGTTGGATTTTTTGTAGTTGGATGTGATGTTTGTGAGAAAAAATGTAACACTTTGTACTTTTGGGTTTAAAATTGATATGAGGTGTAATTGAATAATGTTAAGGATTGATAGTTATATATATATTGTTGCTATCATGCCTTGTTATTAGATTGGGGTTTGTTGCTATGTTTTGTTATGGTTTTGAGAACGGATGCAATTTCGGGGATGAAATTTCTTAAGGAGGGAAGATTGTAGCAAACTAGAATTTTTCCCTTCGCTCGAGCAGGGGAGTTGACACTCGAGCGGACTTGTGAGGCTTCCAGTACTTTTGTAGTCTATCCGAGATTCTGAGAATTGTGAATTCTCGCTCGAGCATAGGAGTGGTCGCTCGAGCGGTCGGCTTTGTTGGTCTGCGCGCTCGAGCGCAAGATTGGGCGCTCCAGTAGTCTGTCTGGTTGAGTTTGAATTTTTGAGACTAGTGGGATGTTTTTTACCTTCTATTATTATGTTTGGAGCCTCCCTATTTTATTTTGGGACATTGATTGAAGTGGTAACATAATGGTAAAGTAAGATTAGATCAAAAATTTTAATTCGGATAATCTTCCTACGAACAGCCGTCACTCTTTTGCCTTTTTCTTTTTCCACACTTTGAATTTGGGTGTAAGGCCAGAACCATTGGAAAGCTTGTCTCTGCGGCTTCGATTTGGACACAAGAACGACCAAAACGGAGTCCGGATGGGAGATTTATACCCGTTTGAAGTTTTAGTACTTGTGTTGGAAGCAGGTATGCTCGAGCAGGAAAATAGACACTCGAACGGACTGCGCGAATTCAGCAACTTAAAAAGTGATTTTTTTAAATCATTCTCTCCACTTTTCTTTTCTCTCTTCCTTTCTCTCACCCTAGGTCCGAAAACCCTTGATCTCTTGACCTAAATACCTTTCATTCATCAAAGATTTGGCCAAGATCTCTTACCAAAAAGTGAAGGATGCTTGAAGATCTCACTTTTCAACCAATTAAAGTTTGGATTTGTAAAGGAATCTCATCAAAGCTTTGCTCTTTTGCTTGAATCTTAAGGTAGGGGTCCTAGTTCTTCTTCAATACTTGCATTAATAGATAGATTTGTGGTATTTTGGTTATATACATACAAAATCTACATTTTGAGCATATAGTGTTATATATCATGAAATTTGAGGGTTTAGGGTTTGAAGTGTTGGGGGTTCAATTGTTGGGTTAAGATTGTGGATTATGAATTTTAGGTGTATAATCAATGGGAAATTTGGAATAAAAAGTGGTGGTGTGAGAAGTTTCAATTCTTCTTGAAAACCTTAATTTTTCTTGAAAATCCTAAGTTGATTCATGATGGTAATTAATGATTTTGACCAAATTGAAAGTAGAATCATGAAATTGGGAGGTTAAATTGTATATATACAAGTTTGATTGAATTTTGGAAGTACTTGAAAATTATGTTAAAAATTAGCAATTAAACCTTTATTATGGATATTGTAAATCATGCTATAATATGAAATGAAATTTGGGAAAAAGAGTTCTTAATGATATGGATGGCATGAGACATGGGATGAAAAGATGAAACGGGGATTTAAGAGTTCACCTTGAATTACGTTGAATTACATTTAGTGATGTTGAATTAAATCATGTTGAATAGTGTTGATTATGTTGAATTGTGTTGATTATATTGAATTGCGTTGATTATGTTGAATTGTGTTGACTATGTTGAATTGTGTTGAATCAAGTTGAGTTGTGCTGGGTTGTGTTGAGTTTGGGTTGATATTTGGAAAAAAATGGAAGTTTTGCCCTAATTGGATCAAATTGTTATTTTGTATAAATAATTAAAATTGTTGTTGTAAATATGAAATCGGAGGATAATTAATGATGATGGTGGAGCTTGATATGTATTATCATTCCCATTTGAGATTTTGGAAAAGCATATCTTTTAAGGAATTTATGTATCGGTTTAGATATATTTGTTTTGGGCTATCAGTGAATGGTAGCTATGATTGGTGTAGAAATTGCATGTTGACTAGGCAAAACGAACTATTTATTAATCATGTTTATCATGGAGCATGCAATGCATTTTGAGGATTTAAACTGTATGTTTTGGAAAGAGATTTTGGAAATTCTTGTGTTATGTTTTAAGTGCACTTGCTTCATTTTGAAAATCATGTTTTTGATCACATGTATTGTGCTAGTTGAAAAGAGTCAATAATATGGTAAGTCGGAGAAATTGTTGTCATTGAATATGACTGTGTATTTTAATACATTGTATATATATATGATTGTTTGGGAGGAGAAAGGGGATGTACTCCATGTGTGATTATGTGATTAAATATATTGTATATGTATGTTTGTTTGGAAGAAGAAAGGGGATGGACTCCACTGTTTGGGAGGAGAAAGGGGATGGACTCCATTATAACTAAGTTGGCCGGAGTGTCCTGGGTGAAAGTCCCGAAATTTATACATGGGTACCAATCCCACGGATGAAATTTCTGTAAAATGGCAGTTTGAAGTGTTTATGTGTATTTTGTATGATTGGAAAAACTACTGAGTTGTAGTCTCAGTTTGGTTGTTGTAAAATAATGAAATTGACTCATGAATTAAGAATAATAAATGAATTGAAAATGAACTGAAGGAAAATGGATTAAGGATTGAAATTGGCATCATGTGAGTAATTGGATTAAGGGCTAGTAATGATGAACTCAATGGATTGCTTGTGACAAAAGGGAAGATTATGAGTTTTGTTTTGTAAGTAATTGGGAAATTGAATTAAAAAGGGGTTTGTGATTCTTGTGTTATGTTGAACTCTAATCCTTTGGATTTTGATGTTATAGAGTATGGTGATTGGAAATGGAAATGAAATGTGTAATATTAGAATGGAAATGAAATGTGGAATATTAAAATGGAAACAAAGTGAGGAATAGTTTGGAATCGGGTTGATAAATTTAAGATGATTTTCTTCTTTTAGTGTACTTGTTTTCAAAGAGAATTTATGACTTCCTAATAATGTGAGACTACATTTATGGAAGGGAGTTTTCTTAAATGCTCAAGTGAAATTTTAAGAAAAGATACTTTTCGTGTAATATTTTGAATTTACAAAATGTCACCTTACTATATGGTATCACTCTGCATGCATAATCATTTCTATCTATGTGTTAGTTATTGTTGCAAAACTATGAGATTCCTACTGGATATTAGTGCTCACCCCTCGTTGTTTTATTCTTTTTTAGGAAGAGAATTTCGAATTCATTAGTTGAAGAGTATGGATTCCATGTACCTTTTTGTATGAATTTTAGCATAGATGTTAAAGGAATGAAAAATGTATCAAGTGGTTTGTAATTATTTATTTGTAGCTTCGCGGCAGAAACTAGGCATGTATTATTGCATTGTTGTTTTCAATGAGAGGGAGAACATGTATTATTATGTTTCTATCACTTAAAGGTTAAAAAAAAATGGACCTAAATTACAGGCTTTGGTAATATTTCTGATTAATTAAAATGTCGAGGCATGACAGAAAAAGTGAAATGATTATGAGTTTGATGTGATATTTTGTCTGGATTTGTTTTTTTTTTTTTTTTTTTTTTGATTTTTTAACCTATTTTGTCTTTTAGCAAAAAAAAAAAAAACTCTTCCCAAACACCGCATTAGTTATGACATTTTATACTTCCATATGGTACACTCCTTTTTGAGAAAGAAATATTGAGTGTTGATATTTAACGATGATACCATTTTACATGGTATCATTAGTCAATAAAACACCACAAAGCCATTAAGAGTGTTTGAGAAATGGCTATTTTAATTAATCTTTTATAAAAAAAAAAATGCAAGAAAGTAGAGAGAGCGATGTGATTGGGTGTTTTGACTTTTTAGTTATTTTAACCAAAAAGCCAACACCCCAAACGGGCCTAAGTGGATATAGATTGTCTCCCACTAACCTAACAAAGTTATAATTTATTAGATAGTGATCATGTCACATAATATCACCGTTATGCACAATATTTACTTTTTTTGGGGATATGTATCACAGAATGACCCATGTATGTATATATATACAAATAAAGAGATTTTCAAGTGAAAATGATATTTATACATAATTTATGATAAGAATAATATGGCAATTGCATTATTTGGCATCTATTTTTATTTTTTGAAAACTTATAAAAATTTTACAAAATTTATTAAATTATTGAAATAAAACAGTTGTTTCAATATATTTTTAATTTTTTTTTTTTTTCGTCTTTCATCTCCTTGTGCCATCACCCACGTTCTATATTTTTTTTTTTTTTTTCAACTACTAAAAATGATAGCATTACAAATATGAGTTTATAAAACAAGATGTTAACATACTAACGTCATACCTAAGATTCAACAAATTCAACCTAAAATTAAATATATATATATATATATAAATTAATAATTGCGAAATCAAGTGAGGAAGTAATAGAAGTGTTGAAAGAGAACTAAAATTTTGATATAATTTTTATAACTCAAATTTTGTAAAAAAAAAGGAGATTAGACACTCAAACTATGTTGATCTAAGATTTCACACGTAAATTTGTGTCTTTTTTGTGACTTTACAACCAAAAAAAAGGAAAGAAAAAAATGGGCAGTGAGTGGTAGCCTCAGGACATGATAGATTGAAAGAATAAATTCAAAATAAATTTATTTTTATTACAAAAATTTGGTAAATTTATAAGTTGTTTATAATTTTTTAAAAATAAAAAATAGACAACAAAATATTTGAAATTCAATGGAAAATATTTTATCATTATTTCGGATTGACTTTTGAGGAAATATAATTTTACCCCTAAAATTATTACGCGAAAATCAATTCGACACCTAGACTTCGCATTATTTTAACCCCTAAACTTTTTTAAATTTGATCAATTTACCCTCTGCTATCTGTTTCCGTCTATAATTAAACGGAACTTGCTGAAAGTTCACCAAACTTCATTTGGAACTTAATTTACCCCCCAAACTATACCTTAAAAATCAATTAGCCCCCCAAATATTAATAAATAATCAATTTAAATATTTAATTAATCACCTTGTTTGGTTCCCATTTTTTGAATTCAACTTTCTAAAAATTGAGTTTTTTGTTTTTTGTATTTTTTGTTTTCACTAAATTTTTCTAATATTCCAAATGTTTTTTTTAGTTTTTAGATACACTTAATATAAATAAAAATTATAATATTTGTAAAAAAAATCTTTAAGAAATTCACTAAATACCGAAAATATAAAAAATCAATACATTTTCATATTCTTGTGCATTTAATAGTTTTTTTTTTATAAATATCTCATATTTTAGGTACATCTAGGTTAAATGCATCTAAAAAGAAAAAAAATGTGTTTAAAATATTTAAAAAATTGGCAAATTACAAAAAAAAAAAAAAAAAACACCGGTTTTGCATGTTTTTCAATTTAAACCCCTTAGTTTCAATTTTAAAAATTAAAGCCTTGATATTACTTCTGTGTCACAATTTACCCTGCTCCCCGTCCATTTCTGTCTGATGAACTAACGAAGACCTCCATTTTTAGTGCCAATTCCATTTCAAAACAGCGTTGGTTTGCTCCATTACTCCATATCTATCTATATTTATATTTATATATATAATGTGTATCTACACTAACTATACATACACGTAGGGTATGATCATACCACAAAGAGAGAGAGAGAGCGAGAGAGAGAGACTGTTAGAAGAGGGAGGCCGAAGGTGGTGTTGGGATTTATACCACATCCCATCAACTCAAATAGAAGCACATCCACACACACACCAAAAAGAAAAAGCAATCACAAACATATTTACATGATTTGGCCCAAATTGCTTACATCCACGGGAGGGAGAGAAAGAGAGAGAGAGAGAGAGAGAGAGAGATTTTACTATGAATAAAAATAGAGAATATATGTGAGATGACCAAAATACTCAAAATTCACACCATTACCCGAACCCCATGCCCAAAGGTAGTTAAGCTCTTGTTTACCCGGTGCCTACGGTATTTTTTCTCTTACCCCTCATATCTCTATTTTTTCCCCCTCACTTCAATCTCTCAATCTCTCTCAGAGAAATCCTATAGTCCACAAAACTATTTACAATAGTCTACCCATAGGAATTCTAGTTCCATATAATTAAGTAACAAAATCCTACATATTAGGTTTCTAAGTAGATTCTGGACTCTGTTATCCTAACCCAAATATATGTATAAACCAACCTAATAACTGTATAGGACTCACATTTTATCACATGGATGGACTAATCCTAACAATCACCTCCTCCACCCATGCGGAGTAAATGTTATGTGCATACTACGACCTAGATGTCCTAATTTGCGTGACACACTACACATTTACCTAGAAGATATTTGCACCCCTTGAACCAAGTGCCCATGTTATTTGCACCTCACGCAATAGTGCTCAAATGTATCCTTCGTGGCTTCCTTTGTCCTTGTTCTCAAGCTGATGAGATCTCCCGCACCTCTCTATGGTGTCTCCACTCCCATGAACCAAAACCTTCATAGAAAAAAGACATATGTCCTCCCTTGGTGTACACCTTCTTGTCGTGAAACTGTCTCAACTTCTATGCCTGAAGCTTCCTTTTGTGAACATCCAATAACCCATTGTCTTCCTATTGGTGGCCATCAAATATCCTTACAACTATTGCTCACCACTGTTCACTCACGACTCATACTACTCACCTAATGCTTGATAGTAGCTTCCCTCTTGTTACAACATACTCCACGAGCCTATACAAGTTGCTAATCATGATGTCTAATCAGAAGAGAAAGAAAGAAAGAAAGAAAGAAAAAAAGCCATCTAATTGCCCCTGCAAAGACTAGACTTCCTTGTTTATTGAATCAAATTACTCCTAAATCACCTAGATCACATTCAATCACCTTTGATCACCCTTGAATTTGCCCAATTCTTTTAAACCTGTTCAGAATCTAAAAATTCTTACCATATCGATGAAATTGCAACCCCTACAAACCTTGAGATCCACCTTCACTGTGAATTTTTCTACCATGTTTCTTCTTAGGGGAGCCTTCATCAAATTTGAAACTTTTTTTTTTTTTTTCCTTTTCCTCCTATACTTTTTTGTGCAAGTCCTCTCTATGCAATAATCGTACCCAAGATCAACAACCACAAGATCTGATACCACTTGTTGGGATTTATACCACATCCCACTAACATAAACGGCAGCACATCCACACCAAAGAGAAAAAACAATACATGTAAGATAACAACATCCACGGAAGAGAAAAAACAATCATACACAGATTTACGTAGTTCGCCCAAATTGCCTACATCCACGGAAGAGAGAGTTTTCACTATGAATAAAAATATATAATACATGTAAGATGACTAAAATACTCAAAATCCACACCACACCACTATTCGAACCCCATGCTCAAGGGTAGTTGAGCCCTTTACTCACCCGATGCCCACAGTATTTTTTCTCTCACTCCTCACATCTCTATTTTTTCCCTTCACCTCAATCTCACAATCTCTTTCAGAGAAACCCTATAGTTCATATGACTATTTATAATAGTCTACCCATGAGAATTCTACTTCCTAATAGGTGGCACCTAAGCGGCATAGCCATGGCCACGGTTGGTCGAAGAAGAAGGAGAAGAAAATTGAGAAATTAAGGAGTAGCCGAAGCTTGAAAGTGGTGGCGATGGCTGCACCGCCACCGTCGAAGGTTTGGTGGCCACCATGAGCTCGTTAAAAGGGCCATGAAGGAAAAGGAAAAAATAGAGAATAATTGTAGAAAGGAAGGAAAAATAAAGAAGCACGGAGATGAAGATAGAGGGGGGAAAAAAAGACAAAGATTTTATTTTTAGTCAACTTTCAGAGCTCCGATGGTTTGAACATATGGGTTTGAATCTGAAAATTTTGCTCTGTACGTGCTATTGAAGAAAGAAGATGAAGTGAGGTTTTATCTAGCGCTTCTCGATTCAAAGTGCTACAGTGCATCCTAGTGCATTCAAGTTAATCGGGTGGAAAACTAAAACCCTAATCGACGAAATTGGGCTTTTATATGGAGGCTGGGGGAAAAAGGCACCGTTTTGGGATGGAAATGGAGCAAAAAATGGAGGTCTCCGTTAGTTTATTAGACGAAGATCGACAAGGGGGTAAATTGTGACATGGAAATAACATTAGGGATTTAATTGCTAAAATTGAAACTCTGGGTTTAAATTAAAAAACATGTGAAATCTTGAGATTTTTTTGTAATTTGCTCTAAAACAATTCACTAAAAACCCCAAAAAAAAAAAACAAAAATCAAAATACTTAATTTTTAGAAAATTGAATTCAAAAAATTAGAACCAAATAAATTTTCATCTCTAAAATGAAAAAAATAAATTTTAAATAAAAAAAATTAAGTATTAGTCCTATTGAGTATTTTTAGACAGTAATTGAATTTTAAATTTTTTTTATCCACTCAATTTTGAAATTACTATTAGTCGATCAGTTCTATTGCAATAATCTAGGAAAGAAACTAGCTGCAATTACATGCGCGTGCATACATAGAGTAGCAAAGAATTTTTTGGCTCAATTAATTTCTCCAAAATCGACTTAAGATAATTTGAGACTTAAAGAGATAATTCTAAATGAAAATTTTTATATTTTTTATTATTTTCTGCAAAGTATATTATTTAAATTTGAATTTTTTCATTATTGAGATAAAAAATTATTTATTAAATATTTATATAGCAATTCTGGTTTAGACCCGACCCATTTGATGTTTTGGATCTGGATTTCATTGTCTTATATAGTTTTTCGTGTCTTGTTTCCCCTTATTTCTCTTTGAGTTTGGCTATTGGGATATGTTGGTTGCATTTGAAACAGGTTAGTAGCTTATTTTTCAAACTATTGTTGCCCAGAATTTGTTTCTTCGCTCGAGTGACACTTCTTGCACTCGAGCGGTCTTTGTGAACTCTCAGTATTTTTGTAAGTCTGGAAAACTACTGGAAGGTGGTATTCTTCGCTCAAGCGAATCTTCTTGCGCTCAAGTGGTCTTTGTAAACTCTCAGTACTTTTACAGGTCTGCAAAACTACTGGGAGGTGGTATTCTTCACTCGAGCGAATCTTCTTGCGCTTGAGCGGTCTTTGTGAATTCTCAGTACTTTTGCAGGTCTACAAAACTACTGGGAGGTGGTATTCTTCGCTGGAGTGAAGCTTCTTGCGCTCGAGCGGTGCAACTTATTATGTTTGGTCGCTTGAGAGACACTTCTTGCGCTCGAGCGATATGTACGTATATCAATTCATAAAAAGCCACTTTTGAGTCACTTTTTCATTTCTCTCTCTCTCTCTAAACATCCTAAAAACCCTAGATCCACACCTTCTCTCTCTAAAACTCTACTTCCCTCTAAAAATACACCTAAATCCATTGAATTCCTCACCTGTATCCCTTTGTTAAAAAGGTAAAGCACGCCGTGGGTTTTCTTTTGATCTGAACGAAGTTGGGCTTAAGCGTTGTTGAAGTTTCTTCACTCTTTCTCTCATCTTCTAAGCTTGAGGTATGGATTCTCCACACTTTCTTATGATTTTTAATTTGGATATTTGTCTTTATAAAACAACATTGTGATTTGGAGAAAATTGGACAAACCTAGGGTTTGGCTTGATTTCAAAAGAGGGGTTTTCAAATTCCTTGTTGGAAATGATTAAGAGAATGTATTTATTGTTGAGTTATGATGAATTAGTGGATTTTTACCTTTGAAATTGGTATATAAAGAAATGTTTTACCCTAAATATATCAAATGTTAATTTTGAAAAGATAAATGAAATTGATGTTGGAAATGTGGAATTGGGTTGATATTGATGAGGATGGTGGAGTTAGATATGTGTTATCACTCACATCTTGAAATTTGAAAAGTTTAGCTTTATTGAACATTGTTTATCGGTTCAGAAATATCTGTTTTGGGCTATCGGTGGAGGATAGGTATGATTGTTGTAGAAATTACATGAGAATTAAGAGAATTGAAACTATTTTCTCATCCATTTGCATCGAGCATTATTTCATATTTATACATTGGAGATGTTTATTATTTTGAGAAAAATGGGTGAATCTAGGAAGTGTGTGTTATCTCGTTGACATAAGTTGGCCTGAGTGTACATGGTAAAAGTCCTAAAAACCGCACGTATACATGAGTGCCAATCTCGCGGACGAAATTTTCGTGAAATGACAATAGTTGTGCTTGTAGAGGCTACGTTTACATGGGTTCCGGTTTACGGTTTCCCACCTCCCAAAGTGTGATTCACAGCCCTATTTTCTATTGTAGAGGAAGTGATTTATGAATTCTGATATTAACCTGCCATTAGATGATTTTGGAAAAAAAAATAAAATGTTTTGGTATGAGCATTGCATATACATTCACTTGTATCTTTGTTAAGATGCATATACTGAGTTAGATTATTTCTAATGGGTTTTGGCTCACTCTATATGAGAAAAATATTTTTAGATGCTGATAATATGCCTCCGCCAAGACAATAGCTTGGGAGGACTTAGAGCAAGAGCTTCATTTTGTTTGATAGTTGTATATGTTTTGTATAGGCCAAGGACCTTTAACTGTATTGGATTTAACTCTTGTAACGCCCACAAAATTATACCATAAACACAACCCATAAGCGGAAAAATAATAGAAATGATATGCTTTCATTCATTAAAGTTCATATACAAAAGATAACACATGCGATATACATTCACAAACCATTCATCCTGAATTTACAACATGTGTTACAATGATAAGAGAATTGAGAACCAAACAGGTAGTCAAATGCCCTATAGGCTTACATCTTTCAAAGTCGTTGCTTGGTTACACAAAAGTGAGCCTAACTCAATACAATTAATGCCCTTAGCTATACAAAAGAATAAAAATAATAATAATAAAGAAGCTCTTGCTTCCCAAAAGTCCCTCCAAGCTATTGCCTTGACAAAGGTATATCACCAGCACCTGAAAATAGTTTTTCTCAAATAGGGTGAGTCAAAGCCCAGTAAGAATAATCTAACACAATATATGAGATTTAACAAAGATATAAGTACAATGTGCATATACAATGCCTGTAACAAAACATTCACATTTTTAATAATCATAAAGTACCATGTTCATATCTTATTCTATTTTCCTTCAATTCATTTCAATCCATGAACCAATTTCATTATCTTTCAACAACTTAACTGAGACTACAAGTCAGAAGTTATCTAATTAACACAGTTACCACACAAATGCTTCAATCTGCCATTTTACAGAAATTTCGTTTGCGGGATCGACACCCATGTATACACAAGGTTTCGGGACTTTCACCCTAGACTCTTAAGCTAACTTAATTTTAATAGAGTCCATCCCCTATCTCCTCTCAAACAATAGAGTACATCCCTTTTTTCCTCACAAACATCATACATATACAATGTATTTAAAACATAGTCATATTCAATGACAATCAACAATAGATTAGTTTTAATTCACCTAATCCTCATGCAATTTCTACAACAATCATAGCTATCCTCTACCGATAGCCCAATACAATTATTTCTAAATAGATATTCAATCTCAAGACAAATAATTTATTCAAAACTTCCAAAGGTGAGAGGTATTACATACTCAACTCCACCATTTATTTCAATATTCACCCAATTTCATGTTTACAACACCGATTTTATTTATTTATACAAAATAAATATTATAATCATTTTAGAGAAAACTTCCTTTTTTCAAATATCAACCCAAGGCCAAAATCAACTATAGTGTAACCATAACACCTTATATTTAACCTCATAACCATTCCCACAACATACACTTAGAAATCCCTCTTTTGATTTTACAACCCAAACCCTAGGCTTGTCCACAATACACCCAAGGCCCATCATTGTTACACAATCATCAAATAACTAAGTTAAAGACCATATGAAAGTGTAAAAAATCCCTACCTCAAGAAGAGAAGCCAAGCAAAGCAAGGTTGAAACTCCAAAGACACCGAAATCCACTTTTGTTCAAATGAAAAGAGAGCCCACAACGTGCTCTACCTGTTTCTCAAAGGCACTAGGGTGAAAAAGCCAATGGATCTAGGTGAAATAGAAGAGAGAATATCAGTTTTAGAGAGAGAAACTCAAGATCTAGGTTTTTGAAAAGTTTTAAAGAGAGAGAGTGAAAAAAAGTGATGAAAAAGTCATTCTCGCTATCTATTATACACGCAGTCCGCTCGAGCATAGAAAGTGACGCTCGAGCGTCAAACACAATGTTCCGCTCGAGCGGAAGAAGCGACGCTCGAGCGTAGAATACATACTTTCAAAAGTTTTGCAGACGAAGGACATCGCTCGAGCGCAAGATTGGACGCTTGAGAGTCCACCTGCTCAAGCATAAGAAATGTCGCTCAAGCGTAGAATAGACTCTTCCAGTATTTGCAGGTCTATAGAAATACTGAGAGTTTGCAAAGCTCACTTGAGCGCAAGACTGGACGCTTGAGAGTCCACCGGCTCGAGCGTAAAAAACGCCGCTCGAGCGTAGAATACACTCTTCCAGTATTTACAGGTCTACAGAAATATTGAGAGTTTGCAAAGCCCGCTCGAGCGCAAGAATGGCCACTCAAGCGAAGGAGCAAAAATTTCAAAGCCCACTCGAGTGGGGAAGCAAAAATTTCAAAGCCCACTCGAGTGGGGAAGCAAAAATCTAGGCAACAAAGGTTTGAAAAAACAAACAACCAACCTGTTCCAAACACACAACTACAATCCAAATAACCAATCCAAGGAACAACGAGGGGAATAAGAAATGAACAACAACATTAAACCATGAAACCCGAGTCCGGAGCACAATAAAATGTCGGGTCAAAACTGGAGTCGCTATAACTCCACTTTTGTTGTAGCCAAGTATCGTCTTGGAAAGTTGTAAACCTTTAGGGCATTTATTATCCGTTTTACTTTCATATCATTTCTCCTATTATAACACATGCTATAGATTCAGGGTTAGAGCTTGTGAATGTGTAAATGCATGTGTTATCTTTTGTATAATTCAAATCATATATGAATAGAAAGGATATTCATTTTAAAAACACATTATCTTATTTGATTATACGTCATGAGCTATCGTTATATTTTTGGGGCGCTATAATTTAGATTTAATTTTTTTATATCTGGGGGGCTAATTAATTTTTAAGATATAGTTTGGAAGGTAAATTGAAGTTTGGTGTCATGTTAGTAAGTTCCATTTAATTGTAGATAGAAATAGATGGCGGAGGATAAATTAATCAAATTTTAAAAAGTTTAAGGGTCAAATTAAAATCATGTGAAGTTTGGATGCCAAATTGATCGCGTAATAGTTTGAAGGGCAAAATGTTATTTCCCCTTGGCTTTTTTAGCAACTTTTTTGTTGATTTTTTTTTTTTTTTTTTTATTTTAGTAAAAAAAATTTAAATGTTTCAAAAAAAAATTTACAATTTTAAATTCTACTTGACTAGACCGAATTGAAAAGTACAAAAAAAGATTTAAAATTTTAAATAAAAAAAAAGTCCATGAAATAAAATAAAAAAATATTTTTAAAAAAAGTCACAAACAATTACAATTTTTTAGTTTTTTTTTTTTTTTTTGGCCTTTGGTGCACTTTTTTTTGGATTTTTTTTAGTAACTTTTTAAATCTGTTTACATTAAATGAAACTGAAAAAAAAAATTTGACATAACTTAAAAAAAATCACTAAGGACAAAAAAAACTTGAAAAAAAAATATGTTACTTTTTAAGTTACATGTCAAACCACTTGTTTTTGTGATTAACGAAAAATAAATTTATTAGGATGAAAAATATTTTCCACTTTGAGTGGTAAAAACATTTTCTTAATCAAAATCTTACCGTCATTGCCATTCTCACAACCACTACCCCACTGCCATCACTACCACCCTACCGCCACCACCCCTCAAATGTGGCTTGAGCACTAGGCCACTTAGATTGTCACCTAAGATCCACAAGAAAGTTTCAAAAATATTTTATTGTCGAAGGCTCTAACTTTTCGAAGGCTTACTTAGATAAGTTTCATTTTGACATTTAGTCTGAAACCTCTGAAAACCTTAGGCTGCCACTCTCATCTCTCTATTGCTGCCACTAGGTAAGAGATAAATGCATATTGTTATCAGAAAAATCCCCTGTTCTTCGAGTGAGTTTGGAACATAGATTTATATCTGTTTTGATACTTGATTTGGATGAAGCCAGTCAGCAATGTAAGCCAAGCAATATATATAGCATGCCATGCAGCAGCGGTAGACAAAGTGAATTCTCTTGTTCTAGCAATAACAAGAATTAAAGATAAAAATATATATATATATATATATATATTATAGAATTATCATAGGATTCGAAAGAGGTACCATTTTAGTTATTTAAAAAAAAAAATTGTAATCGAAAGCTGAAACTATTTAGGTAAGAGATTGAAAATTAAAAAAATATAACAATAATAATAATAAAGAATAGAATGTGCAAACATATGTAAAAAAAATAACAAATTGGGATTGGAATTAGCCAAAGAACCACAAGTTTTTTGGATTGGAAAGGAACTGGTCTGGTTTAGTTGAATCAAACTGACATTCATAAGCATGTTAGCAACTAATGTAATCTTACAAAATCAACCATTTAAATCATCATAATGAGATCTGTGATAGACCCTATGGGTCCAGATAACACGGTCAAGGCACTATTTGGCATCTCCTATATTAGCATACTTTTTTTATCTTTTTATCTTTACCTTTCTAACTTTTTATACATCTTTCATAAAGAGTCAAAAAGTATTCTGATTTAGATCATTCTAAACACTCCCAATTAAAAAAAAAATACTACAAACTTTATATATAGTATGTGGGGCCTATGTGTTATCTAAGCTTTAACATAAAATAGTGTAATAAAAATCGAAGGATATATCCTCTGTTTTCCAAACTCTCATAGATTCTAAGCCACTGTCACCATTCTTGTCAAATCTGGAGTTTTATGTAATCATTTCCCTTAAAAGCTATGGGGTTGAAAACTAGACTCATAAATCAATTCTGGAATCTCTTACACATTACTAATAATTGGTTAGAGAAAATGAATCTGAATTTTAGAGTCAGCACATCTGATTTGTTTTTCTGTCAAAAAATAACCAGTGTGCACTGTTTGACCCACAACTCCACTTACCCAAACCACGTACTAATGAGTACTATCACATTTTAAAATAGACTTAATAACATTCACCCCCCATAAATTTTCATGATTTTGGAATAAATGAAATGATTTAAGAGATTTGAATTTCCAAGTTTGATGGTTCTACAATAAGTGATAACTAGTAACTAGAAGCACCATAGATATAAATTAAATCATATTCATGATTCTTATGCTCTAACCCATGACTCGCATATCACATATCCGAGGCGTGATATTGTCGATTTTAATATAAATGAGAGATTCACATAAAGTTTTAATCATTTTTAAAATTTTATTATAGAATCACACATCAGAAATAAATAAATAAAAAGAGCTCGAAGGTTGTTTCACAAAGGACATCATTCCTAATCTTTATTGAAAATCATGTAATATTAGCTATTTGTCTTCTAATATTCAATGAATTAGAATAAAAAAATATTTAAGTATAATAATTCGGTCATACTAAAATTATGATGAAAATTACCCTAACGTACAAAATATTTTGTAATATTTAATTTGTAAAATTTGGATTCTAAATCTACAAAAAAAAAAAAAAAAAAAAATATCGCTTTAACCTTGCATTTTAATCTTTTTCATCTTAAACCTTTGTTTCTAAATTAGCCCCAATCTCAACTATCAATCCATCTTAGTGGATGGAGGTGATTTAAAAAATCAAGAAGCATGATTTTCTCAATTCACTCCTCCTCTTTCCTTTAGCAATAAGTATGATTGTAAAACAAATCAAACTATTCGAACTGAATTTGTGTTCAACTTATTAAAAGCTTATTTGAATGCTGATTTTTAATCAAGTTGAGTTCAAATAGGTTTAATAGAAAAATATTGCATCACAAATTTTAGTAGAATCATCTTACTTTACTCACTTATTACCAGTTGTTTTAATTTATTTTTTATTTATTTATAAAGTAAATTCTTAGCGATGTACTCAAGAGTATGAGAGTATGGAACAAACAAGGGACATTACGCTATTCAAAACTCGATAAAATATCATTTTGCTCTTAAAATCATCACTCAAAAATCAATTCAACTTCTTTTTTTTTTTTAATAATATCAATTTTATATCTAAACTATTCAATTTTATGTCAATTTTACTCTACAGTCAATTGTTATCTATAATCAAGCATAAGTACTATATAAATTAATGTACTACTCAAATTTATTCTTAGAATAAATTATATAATATTTTATGAGTGTTTTATTTTAACAATAAGTTTAAGTACACAGAAAACTAAACCCCATATAAAATATTTGTATTTCATTCCATGTTTATAATATTATTGTTTTAATAAAAATCATCAAAATGTCTCTAGAAGATGAGGCATGTCTCCACTTAGGTAAGATTGTAGTGTTTTAGAATTTATATAATACACTACGTTACCAAAATTCTTAGCCACACGTCATACAAGTCTCTTTGTCAAATTGTCACCCTCTTTCATTACAAATATCATCTCCCTAAAACCATTTGTAGAGAGAGAAAGATTGTAGAGAGAGAGAGAGATCTTGAAATCAAATGCAAAAACAGTTGATGAAAACCACCACCGCCACCATGAAGAACATGAAGAAGATAGACTCTAATAGTGGACTAGTGTTTAGGGTTGACATTTACTCCACTGGACGCCCTGATGAACTCATTCTCATTGACGCCCATGGCACCCCTCTCCTCTCGCTCTGTTGTCGCAAGGTACCTTCATTAGTTATTTAATCTCACAATCTCTTCTTCTTTAGGTTAACAAAAATGCTATATAGGCAGAAAAAAAAATTAAATCTATATAGTAGATTTCAAATTTTTATCAAGTAACTAAGGAATGATTGTATCTTTAATGGCATTCATCCAAATTTTGAGGAGCTGTGTGAGGTCATTAAAGTGCGAGTTGCGATGTGGAGTAAAGTTGCTGGCTCTCTCTGCTCAGGTTATTCTGTAACTGATATTGTGAACAATCTGAAACAGGTAAGGTTCTGCATTGGGGGTGTTGGCTGATGTAAAGATGTCTGCTGCTGTTTCTGTCTTCATTAGTGAAGGGTGGTCTGCATATGTAGGTGGGAGTGATGGTCTGATGCTGGGAGGTTTTGGCCTTCAGTTCTGGTCTGTTGCTGTGTCTGGCTTCAGCAGTGGAGGGTGGTCTGCATCAGATTTTGGCCTTGAGTTTCTTCGCATATGGCCTCAGAGGGACTGCTGCTCTGCTGTGGTGGGAGTGATGGTCTGATGCTGGGAGGTTTTGGCCTTCAGTTTTCTTCGCATATGGCCTCAGAGGGACTGCAGTGGAGGGTGGTCTGCATCAGATTTTGGCCTTGAGTTTCTTCGCATTTGGCCTCAGAGGGACTGCTGCTCTGCTCTGGTTTGGTTTTGTATCTTCCCGTTGTTTTCTCTTCAACCTTGTGGTGTGATGGTAATTGTATGGGCTTTCCTCGTGGTGCCAATTTAGTTGGGATCGTGAGGCTTGCTCTGTTGCCTTTTGCACTTCTTTTTTCCTTTTATTGATGTAATTTCATTTTGTTAATTCCCATCAATAAAGGGTGTTTTCTTTTGCTGTTAAAAAAAAAAAAAACAAAAAAAGAAAAAGAGGAAAGTAACTAAGTACTTTTCCGAGTATATAGCATTTCTGTTACGTTAACTGTTTCTTTATATCTTTATAATAACAACAGCAATAATAATCAATGGCAATCAAACTAATAACAATTCTAAGACCTCGTTTGGAAATAGATTTTTTTAGTAATTTTTTGACTTTTTAGTTAAAATGTGATGTAAAAAAAAATTAGTATGTTTGGGATGACTTTTTGACTTTTTACGAAAAGATATGCAAAAAGTAGAGAGAAAAAAGAATTTTTGACTTTTTGGTATGAGTTGTTGGCTTTTTATTTTTTTAATAACTTTTTAACTAAAAAAGACACTTGCCAAACGAGACCTAAATGTGAAATCTGCTTGCTAGATTCATTTTGAATTCAGCCCTCATGTTTAAATCTAGACCCGACATATTTTAACCTCTGAGCAATTTTTTGGGTCCTAGAAAAATTTCTAAAATATGAAATTTCCATACTAGCTTCGTTCTGAATTTGGCACAAGTTTAAACCTACACAACAAATATCATCTTGTATAATTTTTTTGGCTACATGGAGGGCACAATGATCTTCATGAAGAAAAAAAAATCACAAAAAATGTGCACAGAAAAATCAATGTATAGCCCAGATTTAAGACCACACCCAGAATAAATTTGAGTAGTACATTAATTTCCTATATACTTTTTTTTGTACATGTCAGCTGATGTGACATCAAAAATTCATTTGAAAATTTATTTACTTTCAAACTATTTTCAAAATATCAATTAGAACCCTACATAAAAATTTAGAGGTCTAATTGATATTTTAGATAGTAAAATAAAATTTTAAACAAAATTTCAATGTTAAGTCAACAACGAAAGTAACAGCTATGGTTAAATTCATCCAAATTCAAATAGTTAAAGTGTAAAATTGATATTATTAAATGAATAGATGTTGATTTGATTTTTTAATAATAGTTTATGAAGCAAAATTAAATTTACTCTAACTTTGATATTTGGCTCCCCATAAAACATTCCTCTGTCTTTTACCAATGACGCAACAACTTGTCAAGAGAAAAAAGAAACATGAAAACTCACCAAGCAAACTCATAAGCTCTACTGTACCATGAAGAAAACAAAAACAAAGGAACAAGCATATAATACAAACCCATACAAGAAAACAGTTAAGAGGAAAGGTCTATAAAGGTTGACAATGCAAAAGTTGATGAAAATGACGAATTGGAAAAAAGTTACAGCTTGTCAAGAGACTGTAAGTCTATAATTAAAGAAGGCCAACATACCTGCTGTGTATTGGGTATACCTCCTTAATAGAGTTTGGAATCCAATTAGTTTGTTAAAAGAATTTTAATTTGGTTTGATTTATTAAAACATTTAATTAATACAGAAATAACTTGCACTTACAATTGTTGTAATCTGCAAGGATCTTTAATTGGTACAGAACATGGGAAAGTAAACCTCACTCAGAATCTGTTTTTGTTACAAACTGAAGGGTTGAAGAAAAGAAAGGTGTCGAGTGATTACAAACAATTACAAATATATAGAAAATAAAATTAACTATGCAAAGATGTGAACTGAAATCTGCAACATGTGAATCGGGAACTATGCAAAGATGTGAATCGGGAACTATGCAAGCATGTGAAGACCTGTGTCGGTTGCTTTTGATTGATTGAATAGTGGAGCATGTGAATAAAGGAATCGAGAATAAATATAAATTGTGACTTTCCTCAAAAGAGTATTGATTGAAGTCAATTTTATATTTATAAAGAATCCTATGTTGATTATTTCAAGCAAATGGGTCCTGAGCATCTTGAAACTCGGGACGATCCAGTTGATTGGTTGATTCTTCTGAACTGTTTGAATTAGCTGAACTGTCTTCTGAACTGGACTGTTGGACTGGTGTAGGTGATTGTTCATTCTTTGATTGGGCTTGGGCCTGATCTACCAGGAGACGGGCCATCTGGAGCGGTGATCACTAGTGGATCCAAAGTTGAACAATGAAATTGGCGAGGAGGTGAAATGGGCTTAGCTTTTGATTTGGATTTTGACTTGGGCTTTGAATGAGCCTTAGGCTGGTCCAGAACTATTGGAATTTTGGACTTTCCTTTGGATCTAATCTTGGATGATTTGGGCTTGGAGCCACTAGATGAGGGGCTGCGAAGATTGACTGGTGGAAGACTGGGCTGACTTCCTTGACTGATTGTGGCTTTGACTATTCTTGGCAGAGTTGGAGCACAAGTATCAGGAGGAAATTCCTCATAAACAATTTCAATAATCCTGGGCACATTGAACTTAGCCCACCATTTAACTGAGTGTTGTCGAATAATTATGTTATCATCAATTCCATAATGCCATTTGAATATCCATGGAATTTTGTATTTGGATATAAAAGTGAGCAATATAGGAAATTGTTGTTGATGAGCGATGAATGGGTAAGCAATGACAAAGTATGCAATTGTTTCATTAAGGAACTTGGGAGAATATCGAAATGGGGCCATAATGAGTCCACCATCTCGAAACCAAAGTTGGTAACTTCGGATTTGAATTTTTGATCAAAGGAGATAAACCAGAGTGGTGAATGACTCATTTTGGATGCAGAACAAGTTGAACCAAGCACAAACAAAATCATGGTAACTATATTGAATAGAGTGGCCATGGAGATCACGAAGCAGATTAGGATTTCCCCATTCTGCTAAAGAAACAATGTTGTGAATATAAAGTGAATGGTATAGGATCTTATAAGCATATACTCGATCCTGAATGGGTTTGATCAAAATGGAACGGTGGTTGAGTAGGATATCTTTGTAATAAGAGAGGTTTTTCTCTCGAGGTGAAGAAATGAAATGACATCCAGAGCCAAAATGGAATTGAGCAATTTCATTAATGGTTTGACTTCTGGGGTGACTAGGTTCTTTGTAGAACAGGTTAGTAACATGTGATTTGGTGTACTCAGTTCGGGATGGGCGAACTTGGTTAATTGAAAGTGGAAGTGGAGTAACTGAACCTGTTTGGCTTGAAGCAAAAGGATCATTAGCCAATGCAGAGGAGTAATCAGGACGGTGAATAGTACCAAGAGTATGGTAACGGTTTACTAAGTCAATGGATTTGGCTGACGCCAAAGGAGGAGGAACTATAAGTTGATTAGGTTTCTTTGGAACTAGAAGGGGACCAAAGCCTTGGAAGGAGGCCTTGGACGAGACATCGTGGAATAGGAAACAAAGATTAGCAACCGTAAAGAAGATCTAAATAATTACGGTAATAAAATAGATCATTATAATAATTATGGAGTAAATTGCGTTGAGCTTGTAATCGGTGGTGAAGAATGTATTGGGCTCTTTTAGTAGTAGGTCCGCTGATTTAAGGCGGTTAATCGTGATTAACTTGTTTGATCGGGGTTTGGAAATGGGTAATTTGGGTTTTAACATAGGAAATATGTGGAGTAGCACTCATCCTTACCCCCTGTAAAAATTCCCGTAAGAAAATCGAGGCAAGGAATTTTGACAACCGAGGATATAGGTAATATCAAAATCAAAAATACTTAAAATAGATTGCCGGTAGCAAAAATTTGTTTACTAGCAAGATTTTGAACATCTTTTTCCAAAACATATTTAGCGATTTGCAATCAACGAAGTAAGAATTTTGATTTAAAATATCATCTTGAAATTTTTGAATACATAAAAGCGAGAGATAAAATTTCTTTTTTAATAGTACTATAATTTAATTGTGCTTTATTCCGACACGAGAATGATAGCGAACAATTTGTTCAGATGGTGAGGAGTGACCTTCGAGTAGAATGCCACCATAACCAATATCGAAGCATCGGTTTGAATAATTTTGAATGAGTCCTCGGTAGGAATACCAAGACAAGGAAGGACTTAACATATTGTTTGACTTGTTGAACAACAAAGAAGATGAGCAGAAGACCAAGGAGGAGGATTATCCTTTAACCTATCGAACAATGGTTGTGATTTTCCTAAGGTCTTTATAAAATTCAGCAATGTAATTGAGAGATCCTAAAACCGTTGTAATTGGGTTTTATCAAGAATTTCATCAGGAAATTTAGACGCAAACTCAATAGAGCGACTAATTGGGAGAATAGTATTATGGTGAATATCATAACCTAAAAACCTAACTTTAGTTTGAAACAATTTAATCTTAGGGCGTAAATGACTAAACCATGACTTTTAATAGTATAAAAGAATGCGCTTAAATGTTTCCAATGTTCACTAATGGATTTGGAAAAGATTAATATGTCATCAATGTAAACAATTGAAAAATGACTAAATGGATTGAATATTTCATTCATTATGTTTTGAAATTCACTAGGAGCATTTTTTAATCCAAATGGCATGACATTCCATTCATATTGACCACAAGGTGTAATAAATGCACTTTATTATCTTTAGGATGAATTTGGATTTGCCAAAAACCACTTTTTAAATCAAATTTACTAAAAATAACAGCTTGATTAAGTCTTTTAATTAGGTCTTTTTTATTGGGAATAGGATATCTAATCCATTCAAGAACAGCATTTAATGGTTTATAATTAATAACTAGGCGAGGAACACCTCGTTCTAATTCAGCATTTTTATTAACATAAAAAGCAGGACAAGACCATGGTGATTTGCTGGGACTAATAATTCTATTTTTTAATAATTCATTAATTTCTTTTTTACACATTTCTAACAATTCATGATTCATTTGAATAGGTCGGGATTTAGTAGGTATTTGTCGTTCATGAAAACCTTTAATACATGGTAAAGTAACAACATGCTTTTTTCTATGCCAAAATGCAGTAGGTAAAGATGAGCAAACAGTTGATTCAAGTTTTAATTTAAAATCATTAATTTGAGAAATAAGAACTGGATCAGTTAACTGTTGATCAATTCTTTTATAATTAATTTCTTCTTTAAGAAAATTAATATGTCGAGTTAATCGATTAATAGTATGAGTAATAGAACAATCTTGTAATTGATTTAATTCTAATGGTTCAGGAGGAAACAAGAATTTAAATGTGACAGGATGTCCTAAAACATGAGTGGTAATTCCTTCAGTAGAAGTGGTAAATGGATATAATAATGATATAAATGGTGTACCTAAAATGATTCTATCAGTCATGTTTTTGACTAAAACAAATGTAGTTTTGAAACAAACATTATTTTGACAAACATGTACTTTAGGTAATTTATATTTAATATGCATTTTACTACCATTAGCAGAGGTCAATTTCTCTTGGCATTTGTGATAATATTTAGTAGGGAGTAATCCTTCTTGAATACAGTTTAAATCAGCACCAGTATCAATTAAAGCAACTAGTTCTAATTCAAAATCTTCAACAATGATTTTAATTCTTGAATACCATTTTTGCATATAAATTTTATTAAGTAAATTTAATCTTTTATCGTCAAGGTTAGCAGATTGAGATCGATTATCAAAAATAAGTTTATCTGGATTTGTATGATCGATTCGTGATCGTAATTATGTTACGATTGATGAGGTGATCTTTGGATTAGGTTGAAAATCATTTAAATTTTGTTTAAGTTTAATATTGATGATTTCATTTTCTAATTTATTATCTTTATTCTGAAGTTCGTTGATAGTTTGTTTAATTTGATTGATTTCAAATTGTAAATCTTGAAGTGTAACTTCTTTAGTTTTATTTTTAAATTTTTCCAAAGTTTTAGACAAACTAATTATAGGTTTATTAACCTTAGGTTTAGTTTCTGATTGAAGCATTAAGCCTTTCAATTTATCAATATATTTTTGTTTTAGTTGAGGATCTTCTAATTTACTAATCAAATCGATTAGCGATTCTTCTTGAGTATGTTTGGTAAACGAAATTTGTTTAACGAGTTTACAACAAACATCGTACAAGCCAAAGTAATTTGATTATGAATCGTAATGATTATTATCGAAGAGGAACTAGATGTAGTTGGAGGAGCAGAAGAGGAATCATTATCAGATTGATTTAATTGGAAGATTTCAAATAATTGAATTTTGGATTCTTCATTAATTTGGAGTTGATTAACTCTGTCTTTGAGTTTTTGTTTCTCTTTACATTTATTAGCATAATGACCCTTTTGTCCACAGTTATAGCATGTAATATCTTTATTAGATTTTGATTTGGATGTGATTTAGATTTGTAATATTTCTTTTTGGGTTTAGTATAAAATTTATCATTCGATTTGGAAGATGAATAAGGTTTCTTGTATTTATTATAATATTTTGATTTATGTTTTGAATATTTGTGTGATTTCCTCGAGAGGGTGCAACGGGGGTAATCCATATTGTTCACAAAAATTACCTAATTCATATTTAGCTTTATGTTTATCTTTAGAGGCTTTTTGACTAAGTTTTAGGTCAATACACATTTTAAACCTTCTTTTTGAATAGTACTAATTATATCACCATATGTTAAATTATCATATTCAATAACACCAGTAGGGTGACTAAGAACATCTCGTATTTTATGAGCAAATAAACTAGGTAATCCATTAATAAATTTTTCTTTCCAGAATGATTTAGTACAATCTTCTCTTAGCATAACTCGAGAGGTGAAAACATCTTTATACCATCTGAAATCACTTAAGGTTGGACAAGTAAGATTCGAGTTGATCATGTATGCGAGAATATATATTAGTTGGGGTACCAATAAAATGTCTAATAATTGTATAAATTAATTGGTTAATACCATCATGTTGGCAACATCCTAAATTTTCATCAAATATAGGTAATCCTTGATCATCGTTTGGTTAGCATAGATGATGGAGTCTCGTTAGTGTCGGTTAAATATTTTTCCACCAAGATTTGAGTTGACCAAAAACCGGTAGTAATTAAATTTACAATTTCAGGTTGAGTATATTGGGGATAGTTAGAGAGATAACTATTCGAGACCATAGATAAATGATTTAATTTTTGGAGGAGTTGATCTTCACTAAGACCATCAATATTCCATTCAGATAATTTTTTGGCGAGATGAAAATTGATTATTAACATTATTTTCTTCAAATTGTAAATCAAGAGTAGGTTTAGTATACCAATTCTTAGTAGTTTGAGGATTAACTTTAGGATAGTGAATTTTAGCAACTTGGAATTGTTGAGCTAATTTATTGATGTCATTGTCGATTATCGAGGAAGTAGGATCAGGTTAATATCAAATTGTTGATTTAGGACAAGAATACCTTTATCTCTAGAAGGTGAGGGAGTATCGGCAGATAATTTGGTAAATAATTTTTCAATAGCTTGGACAAGAGATGATTGATCATTTGTAACTAAATGGTTCGGTGGAACGTTTACTAGGTAGGTTAAGTAAAGGTGCATCTAAAGGTTGTTTAGAAGTGTGAGCAGATTCTAAATTAGTTTCTATTTTATCTAATTGTTTACCAATTGTATTTAAACACCGGTTAGTATAATTATTTTGTTCAATAACTTTTTGAGTTCATTATCATCGCCAGTAATTTAAAAGGAGAGGCAGGAATTTCAGAACCTTGTTGATTAAGAATAATTTTCTCTAAGGGAGGATGACTAGAACTAATTGTAGTGGTAGCAGAAGTTTTCCATTTATGTTTAGTAATCGTAGTAAGTGTTTTATAATATTTTTCTTCATATTCTAGTAAGGGTAATTCAAAACCATATCGAATCATAAAATTATACCATTCTTGGGAGATTTGAGACATTTGAGCAGAAGTATATTTAGCATAATAAGCATGGCGCTGGGTGCGATTAGCTTTAGATTTAAAATCAATAAGTAATTTATCAAGATTGGGAGTAAATTCCTTTTTAATTGTCAATAATTGGGGATTGACAGGTGGTGTAAATTCTTCCATATCAGTTTGAGTCGAAGAGTTAGTCGAATGAACTTCTTCATCAAGGAAATGAGTATGTGTAGAATAAACAGGTTTACTAATTTGAGAAGTTGAGGAATTATCAATTCCTTTTAATTTTGGATTGATTGTAGGACCTATGGTTGGACCAATATTGAGTTGACTATTTTTTCTAAATAGAGGTGTGGTGAATATTTCATCTTGATTTCTATTTAAGCATTAGGGACACTAGATGTACTATGTCTAGAGGATTGACTTCGGTTAAATTTAATATGAACAGAACCATCATTATATTTTCTAATATCTTTAATATCTTGTTCAGAGGATTGTTGCTGATTATGTTTGTAATTTTCATTAACAGTAATCCATTCATCGAATAAATCTATATCTTTCCATTCAATCATTTTAGGAATATTAATATGTGATTCATTATGACTACTACTTTGAATAAGTAAAGTTTTATCTTTAGGTGATTTATGCAGAGCATGAACATTTAAATTAGTTTGCATACATTTATAGTGAACACGATAAATTAAAGCAATATTATGTGTCTTAGCCATCATATTAGTAAATGAACCATGTAGTTGAATATTTAATGTTAAAGCATGTAAAATATTTGGATCACTTAAGCTGAGTGTAAAATCAGGAAAACAATTAAAATGTACTGGACCTTTATGAAGACCAGTTTCCATCATTCCCATTAGACTATCATTACAATTAAGAAAACGAGCATCTCTTAAGCATAATAAAACAGAAGTATTTTTTCCAACAGGTGTGAGTGGATTAAGACCAACTTGGATTAGACCAATGTGAATAAAATTGTAACCATTATCTTTGTGTCTTTTAATTAATTTAGTATCAAATAACTGGCAAGTTTCTCGAGGTTTTTCTAAAGCATAAACTTGTTCAATTGTTTTAACATGTAATGCAACTTTAAAAACATTCTCAGAGAAATGTTGTTTTATAAATTTCTTTGATTTGTAATTTGGTATATTCCAATCTCTATTAAATTGATCATTTTGTATTTCAACATCTTCTTCATTAATTACTAATCCTTGATTAGGTATTGAAGGCAAAGTGGTTGACCTAGAATCGATCGATGAGTTACTTGAAATAATCGACTCATTGTTCTTTCTAATTAATCGCTTCTGAGATATCTTAATACATACCCTATTCTTGTCAAGTTACCACAGACCATAATGGTTTCGCACAGACCCTATCCTAAATGTCCACACTGCCTAACTCTAAGGACTTACTCCGGACAGAAAATGGAAGTGGGTGACTGAAACCAGGTGGATAACAGACTGATCTCGTGGGTGATTAAGATGGAACCGAAAACTAGATTAATCAAATAAACAATGGAAACAATTAATTGGAAGAAACTAAGCGAGAAAGCAGATACAACATCACCGGGCTCTGATACCATGACCGCGGAAGTAGCATACAACATAAAGGAGATGGATTACGAAATCAAAGATGAACTAATTTAAACAAAGAATTGGAATGCACAAACCAAAATATAATTCAAGTCATAATATAATATATTAAAACATTTAATTAATACAGAAATAACTTGCACTTACAATTGTTGTAATCTGCAAGGATCTTTAATTGGTACAGAACATGGGAAAGTAAACCTCACTCAGAATCTGTTTTTGTTACAAACTGAAGGGTTGAAGAAAAGAAAGGTGTCGAGTGATTACAAACAATTACAAATATATAGAAAATAAAATTAACTATGCAAAGATGAACTGAAATCAGGCAACATGTGAATCGGGAACTATGCAAAGATGTGAATCGGGAACTATGCAAAGATGTGAACCGGCCGAATGATGAAGGCAAATGGGTCAGATTGAAGACCGAAAGGTATTCGGTTGCTTTTGATTGATTGAATAGTGGAGCATGTGAATAAAGGAATCAGAATAAATATAAATTGACAGCTTTTCTCAAAAGAGTATTGATTGAAGTCAATTTTATATTTATAAAGAATCCTATGTTGATTATTTCAAGCAAATGGGTCCTGAGCATCTTGAAACTCGGGACGATCCAGTTGATTGGTTGATTCTTCTGAACTGTTTGAATTAGCTGAACTGTCTTCTGAACTGGACTGTTGGACTGGTGTAGGTGATTGTTCATTCTTTGATTGGGCTTGGGCCTGATCTACCAGGAGACGGGCCATCTGGAGCAGCTGATCACTAGTGGATCCAGGTTGAACAATGGGCCGAAAGCAGAGGTGAAATGGGCTTAGCTTTTGATTTGGATTTTGACTTGGGCTTTGAATGAGCCTTAGGGTGGTCCGAGAACTATTGGAATTTTGGACTTTCCTTTGGATCTAATCTTGGATGATTTGGGCTTGGAGCCACTAGATGAAATTCGCCAAGATTGACTGGAGGAAGACTGGGCTGACTTCCTTGACTGATTGCAGCAGTTGGGTTCTGCTGGGCTTTGACTATTGCAGGAGTTGGAGCACAAGTATCAGGAGGAAATTCCTCATAAACAATTTCAATAATCCTGGGCACATTGAACTTAGCCCACCATTTAACTGAGTGTTGTCGAATAATTATGTTATCATCAATTCCATAATGCCATTTGAATATCCATGGAATTTTGTATTTGGATATAAAAGTGAGCAATATAGGAAATTGTTTTTGATGAGCAGTGAATGGGTAAACAGCAGCAAAGTATGCAATTGTTTCATTAAGGGAACTTGGGAGAATATCTGAAATGGGGCCATAATGAGTCCACCATCTCAGAAACCAGGTTGGTAACTCGGATTTGAATTTTTGATCAAAGGAGATAAACCAGGAGTGACTGAATGACTCATTTTGGTACAGGAACAATTTGAACCAAGCATCAACATAATCATGGTAACTATATTGAATAGAGTGGCCAGGGAGATCACGAAGCAGATTAGGATTTCCCCATTCTGCTAAAGAAACAATGTTGTGAATATAAAGTGAATGGTATAGGATCTTATAAGCATATACTCGATCCTGAATGGGTTTGATCAAAATGGAACGGTGGTTGAGCAGGATATCTTTGTAATAAGAGAGGTTTTTCTCTGGAGGTGAAGAAATGAAATGACATCCAGAGCCAAAATGGAATTGAGCAATTTCATTAATGGTTTGACTTCTGGGGTGACTAGGTTCTTTGTAGAACAGGTTAGTAACATGTGATTTGGTGTACTCAGTTCGGGATGGGCGAACCTGGTTAATTGGAAGTGAGTAATCAAACCTGTTTGGCTTGAAGCAAAAGGATCATTAGCCAATGCAGGAGTAATGTCGGTGAATAGTACCAAGAGTATGGTAACGGTTTACTAAGTCAATGGATTTGGTGACGCCAAAGGAGGAGGAACTATAAGTTGATTAGGTTTCTTTGGAACTAGAAGAGGGACCAAAGCCTTGGAAGGAGGCCTTGGACGAGACATCTGTGGAATAGGAAACAAAGATTAGCAACTGAAAGAAGATCTAAATAATTACGGTAATAAAATAGATCATTATAATAATTATGGCGTAAATTGCGTTGAGCTTGTAATCGGTGGTGAAGAATGTATTGGGCTCTTTTAGTAGTAGGTGCTGATTTAAGGCGGTTAATCGGCGGTTAACTTGTTTGATCGGGGTTTGGAAATGGGTAATTTGGGTTTTAACATAGGAAATATGTGGAGTAGCACTCATCCTTACCCCCGTAAAATTCGGAGTAAGAAAATCGCAAGGAATTTTGACAACCAGGATATAGGTAATATCAAAATCAAAAATACTTAAAATAGATTGCGGTGAGCAAAAATTTGTTTACTAGCAAGATTTTGAACATCTTTTTCCAAAACATATTTAGCATTTGCAATCAACACAGTAAGAATTTTTGATTTAAAATATCATCTTGAAATTTTTGAATACATAAAAGCGAGAGATAAAATTTCTTTTTAATAGTACTATAATTTAATTGTGCTTTATTCCGACACGAGAATGATAGCGAACAATTTGTTCAGATGATCGGGAGTGACCTTCCGAGTAGAATGCCACCATAACCAATATCGAAGCATCGGTTTGAATAATTTTGAATGAGTCCTCGGTAGGAATACCAAGACAAGGAAGGGACTTAACATATTGTTTGACTTGTTGAACAACGGCAAGATGAGCGAAGACCAAGGAGGAGGATTATCCTTTAACCTATCGAACAATGGTTGATGATTTTCCTAAGGTCTTTATAAAATTCAGCAATGTAATTGAGAGATCCTAAAACCGTTGTAATTGGGTTTTATCAAGAATTTCATCGAAATTTAGCGCAAACTCAATAGAGCGACTAATTGGGAGAATAGTATTATGGTGAATATCATAACCTAAAAACCTAACTTTAGTTTGAAACAATTTAATCTTAGGGGCGTAAATGACTAAACCATGACTTTTAATAGTATAAAAGAATGCGATTAAATGTTTCCAATGTTTACTAATGGATTTGGAAAAGATTAATATGTCATCAATGTAAACAATTGAAAAATGACTAAATGGATTGAATATTTCATTCATTATGTTTTGAAATTCACTAGGAGCATTTTTTAATCCAAATGGCATGACATTCCATTCATATTGACCAAAAGGTGTATTAAATGCGGTTTATATCTATCTTTAGGATGAATTTGGATTTGCCAAAAACCACTTTTTAAATCAAATTTACTAAAAATAACGACTTGATTAAGTCTTTTAATTAGGTCTTTTTATTGGGAATAGGATATCTAATCCATTCAAGAAAGCATTTAATGGTTTATAATTAATAACTAGGCGAGAACACCTCGTTTAATTGACATTTTATTAACATAAAAAGGTGACAAGACCATGGTGATTTCTTTGGGACTAATAATTCTATTTTTAATAATTCATTAATTTCTTTTTACACATTTCTAACAATTCATGATTCATTTGAATAGGTCGGGATTTAGTAGGTATTTGTCGTTCATGAAAACCTTTAATACATGGTAAAGTAACAACATGCTTTTTTCTATGCCAAAATGCAGTAGGTAAAGATGAGCAAACAGTTGGTTCAAGTTTTAATTTAAAATCATTAATTTGAGAAATAAGAATGGATCGATTAAGCTGTTGATCAATTCTTTTATAATTAATTTCTTCTTTAAGAAAATTAATATGTCGAGTTAATCGATTAATAGTATGAGTAATAGAACAATCTTGTAATTGATTTAATTCTAATGGTTCAGAGGAAACAAGAATTTAAATGTGACAGATGTCCTAAAACATGAGTGGTAATTCCTTGAGAGAAGTGGTAAATGGATATAATAATGATATAAATGGTGTACCTAAAATGATTCTATCGGTCATGTTTTTGACTAAAACAAATGTAGTTTTGAAACAAACATTATTTTGACAAACATGTACTTTAGGTAATTTATATTTAATATGCATTTTACTACCATTAGCAGAGGTCAATTTCTCTTGGCATTTGTGATAATATTTAGTAGGGAGTAATCCTTCTTGAATACGATTTAAATCAAGACCAAGATCAATTAAAGCAACTAGTTCTAATTCAAAATCTTCAACAATGATTTTAATTCTTGAATACCATTTTGCATATAAATTTTATTAAGTAAATTTAATCTTTTATCGTCAAGGTTAGCGATTGAGATCGATTATCAAAAATAAGTTTATCCGGATTTGTATGATCGATTCGGGATCGAATTATGTTACGATTGATGAGGTGATCTTTGGATTAGGTTGAAAATCATTTAAATTTTGTTTAAGTTTAATATTGATGATTTCATTTTCTAATTTATTATCTTTATTCAAGTTCGTTGATAGTTTGTTTAATTTGATTGATTTCAAATTGTAAATCTTGAAGTGTAACTTCTTTAGTTTTATTTTAAATTTTTCCAAAGTTTTAGACAAACTAATTATAGGTTTATTAACCTTAGGTTTAGTTTCGATTGAAGCATTAAGCCTTTCAATTTATCAATATATTTTGTTTTAGTTGAGGATCTTCTAATTTACTAATCAAATCGATTAAAGCGATTCTTCTTGAGTATGTTTGGTAAACGAAATTTGTTTAACGAGTTTACAACAAACATCGGTACAAGCCAAAGTAATTTGATTATCTGAATCGAATGATTATTATCAGAAGAGGAACTAGATGTAGTTGGAGGAGCAGAAGAGGAATCATTATCAGATTGATTTAATTGGAAGATTTCAAATAATTGAATTTTGGATTCTTCATTAATTTGGAGTTGATTAACTCTGTCTTTGAGTTTTTGTTTCTCTTTACATTTATTAGCATAATGACCCTTTTGTCCACAGTTATAGCATGTAATATCTTTATTAGATTTTGATTTCGGATGTGATTTAGATTTGTAATATTTCTTTTTGGGTTTAGTATAAAATTTATCATTCGATTTGGAAGATGAATAAGGTTTCTTGTATTTATTATAATATTTTGATTTATGTTTTGAATATTTGTGTGATTTCCTACGAGAGGGTGCAACAGGGGGTAATCCATATTGTTCACAAAAATTACCTAATTCATATTTAGCTTTATGTTTATCTTTAGAGGCTTTTTGACTAAGTTTTAGGTCAATACACATTTTTAAACCTTCTTTTTGAATAGTACTAATTATATCACCATATGTTAAATTATCATATTCAATAACACCGATGGGGTGACTAAGAACATCTCGTATTTTATGAGCAAATAAACTAGGTAATCCATTAATAAATTTTTCTTTCCAGAATGATTTAGTACAATCTTCTCTTAGCATAACTCGAGAGGTGAAAACATCTTTATACCATCTGAAATCACTTAAGGTTGGACAAGTAAGATTACTGAGTTGATCATGTATGCGAGAATATATATTAGTTGGGGTACCAATAAAATGTCTAATAATTGTATAAATTAATTGGTTAATACCATCATGTTGGCAACATCCTAAATTTTCATCAAATATAGGTAATCCTTGATCATCGGTTTGGTTAGCATAGATGATGGAGTCTCGTTGGTGTCGATTAAATATTTTTCCCACCAAGATTTGAGTTGACCAAGTAAAACCAAGAGTAATTAAATTTACAATTTCGGGTTGAGTATATTGGGGATAGTTAGAGATAACTATTCGAGACCATAGATAAATGATTTAATTTTTGGAGGAGTTGATCTTCACTAAGACCATCAATATTCCATTCAGATAATTTTTGGCGAGACAGAAAATTGATTATTAACATTATTTTCTTCAAATTGTAAATCAACAGAGTAGGTTTAGTATACCAATTCTTAGTAGTTTGAGGATTAACTTTAGGATAGTGAATTTTACAACTTGGAATTGTTGAGCTAATTTATTGATGTCATTGTCGATGCTCGAGGAAGTAGGATCTGGGTTAATATCAAATTGTTGATTTAGGAAGTAATACCTTTATCTCTAGAAGGTGAGGAGTATCGGGTACGAGATAATTTGGTAAATAATTTTTCAATAGCTTGGACAAGAGATGATTGATCATTTGTAACTAAAATTTGGTTCGTGGAACGTTTACTAGGTAGGTTAAGTAAAGGTGCATCTAAAGGTTGTTTAGAAGTGTGAGCATTCTAAATTAGTTTCTATTTTATCTAATTGTTTACCAATTGTATTTAAACACTGGTTAGTATAATTATTTTGTTCAATAACTTTTTGAGTTCATTATCATCGCCGGAGTAATTTAAAAAGGAGGCGAATTTGAACCTTGTTGATTAAGAATAATTTTCTCTAAGGGAGGATGACTAGAACTAATTGTAGTGGTAGCGAAGTTTTCCATTTATGTTTAGTAATGTCGTAGTAAGTGTTTTATAATATTTTTCTTCATATTCTAGTAAGGGTAATTCAAAACCATATCGAATCATAAAATTATACCATTCTTGGGAGATTTGAGACATTTGAGCGAAGTATATTTAGCATAATAAGCATGGTATTTGGGTGCGATTAGCTTTAGATTTAAAATCAATAAGTAATTTATCAAGATTGGGAGTAAATTCCTTTTTAATTGTCAATAATTGGGGATTGAGTGGTGTAAATTCTTCCATATCGGTTTGAGTCGGAGAGTTAGTCGAATGAACTTCTTCATCAAGGAAATGAGTATGTGTAGAATAACAGGTTTACTAATTTGAGAAGTTGAGGAATTATCAATTCCTTTTAATTTTGGATTGATTGTAGGACCTATGGTTGGACCAATATTGAGTTGACTATTTTTTCTAAATAGAGGTGTGGTGAATATTTCATCTTGATTTCTATTTCGCTAGGGACACTAGATGTACTATGTCTAGAGGATTGACTACGGTTAAATTTAATATGAGCAGAACCATCATTATATTTTCTAATATCTTTAATATCTTGTTCGGAGGATTATTCTTGATTATGTTTGTAATTTTCATTAACGATAATCCATTCATCGTAAATCTATATCTTTCCATTCAATCATTTTAGGAATATTAATATGTGATTCATTATGACTACTACTTTGAATAAGTAAAGTTTTATCTTTAGGTGATTTATGCGAGCATGAACATTTAAATTAGTTTGCATACATTTATAGTGAACACGATAAATTAAAAGCAATATTATGTGTCTTAGCCATCATATTAGTAAATGAACCATGTAGTTGAATATTTAATGTTAAAGCATGTAAAATATTTGGATCACTTAAGCCGAGTGTAAAATCGGAAAACAATTAAAATGTCTTTGGACCTTTATGAAGACCGGTTTCCATCATTCCCATTAGACTATCATTATAATTAAGAAAAGCGAGCATCTCTTAAGCATAATAAAAGCAGTATTTTTCCAACAGGTGTGAGTGGATTAAGACCAACTTGGATTAGACCAATGTGAATAAAATTGTAACCATTATCTTTGTGTCTTTTAATTAATTTAGTATCAAATAACTGGCAAGTTTCTCGAGGTTTTTCTAAAGCATAAACTTGTTCAATTGTTTTAACATGTAATGCAACTTTAAAAACATTCTGTAGAAATGTTGTTTTATAAATTTCTTTGATTTGTAATTTCGGTATATTCCAATCTCTATTAAATTGATCATTTTGTATTTCAACATCTTCTTCATTAATTACTAATCCTTGATTAGGTATTGAAGGCAAAGTGGTTGACCTAGAACTGACTGATGAGTTACTTCGAAATAATCGACTCATTGTTCTTTCTAATTAATCGATTTCTGAGATATCTTAATACATACCCTATTCTTGTCAAGTTACCACAGACCATAATGGTTTCATACAGACCCTATCCTAAATGTCCACTTTGCCTAACTCTAAGGACTTACTCGGACGAGAAAATGGAAGTGGGTGGTGAAACCAGTGGATAACGGTGATCTCGTGGGTGATTAAGATGGAACCGAAAACTAGATTAATCAAATAAACAATGGAAACGATTAATTGGAAGAAACTAAGCGATTAGAAGCGAGATACAACATCACCGGGCTCTGATACCATGACCGCGGAAGTAGCATACAACATAAAGGAGATGGATTACGAAATCAAAGATGAACTAATTTAAACAAAGAATTGGAATGCACAAACCAAAATATAATTCAAGTCATAATATAATATATTAAAACATTTAATTAATACAGAAATAACTTGCACTTACAATTGTTGTAATCTGCAAGGATCTTTAATTGGTACAGAACATGGGAAAGTAAACCTCACTCAGAATCTGTTTTTGTTACAAACTGAAGGGTTGAAGAAAAGAAAGGTGTCGAGTGATTACAAACAATTACAAATATATAGAAAATAAAATTAACTATGCAGCATGTGAACTGGAAACTGTGCAACATGTGAACTGGGAACTATCACATGTGAATCGGGAACTATCTGACATGTGGAATTTGAATGATGAAGGCAATTGGGTATTGATGAAGACGAAAGTGTCGGTTGCTTTTGATTGATTGAATAGTGGAGCATGTGAATAAAGGAATCAGAATAAATATAAATTGACACTTTTCTCAAAAGAGTATTGATTGAAGTCAATTTTATATTTATAAAGAATCCTATGTTGATTATTTCAAGCAAATGGGTCTGAGCATCTTGAAACTCGGGACGATCCAGTTGATTGGTTGATTCTTCCAATCGCTTGAATTAGTCAACTGGCTTCTTCCGAATTGGGTGGTGTAGGTGATTGTTCATTCTTTGATTGGGCTTGGGCACGATCTACAGAGACGGGCCATCTGGAAGCGGTGATCACTAGTGGATCCGAGGTTGAACAATGAAATTTGGCGAGGAGGTGAAATGGGCTTAGCTTTTGATTTGGATTTTGACTTGGGCTTTGAATGAGCCTTAGGCTGGTCCAGAACTATTGGAATTTTGGACTTTCCTTTGGATCTAATCTTGGATGATTTGGGCTTGGAGCCACTAGATGAGGGGCTGCCAAGATTGACTGGAGGAAGACTGGGCTGACTTCCTTGACTGATTGCAGCAGTTGGGTTCTGCTGGGCTTTGACTATTGCAGGAGTTGGAGCACAAGTATCAGGAGGAAATTCCTCATAAACAATTTCAATAATCCTGGACACATTGAACTTAGCCCACCATTTAACTGAGTGTTGTCGAATAATTATGTTATCATCAATTCCATAATGCCATTTGAATATCCATGGAATTTTGTATTTGGATATAAAAGTGAGCAATATAGGAAATTGTTGTTGATGAGCAGTGAATGGGTAAACAGCAGCAAAGTATGCAATTGTTTCATTAAGGGAACTTGGGAGAATATCTGAAATGGGGCCATAATGAGTCCACCATCTCGAAACCAAAGTTGGTAACTTCGGATTTGAATTTTTGATCAAAGGAGATAAACCAGAGTGACCGAATGACTCATTTTGGTGCAGAACAATTTGAACCAAGCATCAACATAATCATGGTAACTATATTGAATAGAGTGGCGGGGAGATCACGAAGCGATTAGGATTTCCCCATTACGCTAAAGAAACAATGTTGTGAATATAAAGTGAATGGTATAGGATCTTATAAGCATATACTCGATCTGAATGGGTTTGATCAAAATGGAGCGGTGGTTGAGCGGGATATCTTTGTAATAAGAGAGGTTTTTCTCTGGAGGTGAAGAAATGAAATGACATCGAGCCAAAATGGAATTGAGCAATTTCATTAATGGTTTGACTTCTGGGGTGACTAGGTTCTTTGTAGAACAGGTTAGTAACATGTGATTTGGTGTACTCAGTTCGGGATGGGCGAACTTGGTTAATTGGAAGTGGAGTAACTGAAACTGTTTGGCTTGAAGCAAAAGGATCATTAGCCAATGCAGAGGAGTAATCAGGACGGTGAATAGTACCAAGAGTATGGTAACGGTTTACTAAGTCAATGGATTTGGCTGACGCCAAAGGAGGAGGAACTATAAGTTGATTAGGTTTCTTGGAACTAGAAGAGGGACCAAAGCCTTGGAAGGAGGCCTTGGATGAGACATCTGTGGAATAGGAAACAAAGATTAGCAACCAGAAAGAAGATCTAAATAATTCTGGTAATAAAATAGATCATTATAATAATTATGGCGTAAATTGCGTTGAGCTTGTAATCGGTGGTGAAGAATGTATTGGGCTCTTTTAGTAGTAGGTCTGGCTGATTTAAGGCGGTTAATGCGGCGGTTAACTTGTTTGATCAGGGTTTGGAAATGGGTAATTTGGGTTTTAACATAGGAAATATGTGGAGTAGCACTCATCCCTTACCCCCCTGTAAAAATTCCCGGGTAAGAAAATCAGGCAAGGAATTTTGACAACCAGGGATATAAGTAATATCAAAATCAAAAATACTTAAAATAGATTGCCAGCGGGCAAAAATTTGTTTACTAGCAAGATTTTGAACATCTTTTTCCAAAACATATTTAGCAGATTTGCAATCAACACGAAGTAAGAATTTTTGATTTAAAATATCATCTTGAAATTTTTGAATACATAAAACAGTAGATAAAATTTCTTTTTTAATAGTACTATAATTTAATTGTGCTTTATTCCAGACACCAGAATGATAGCGAACAATTTGTTCAGATGACTGGGGAGTGACCTTCTGGAGTAGAATGCCACCATAACCAATATCAGAAGCATCAGTTTGAATAATTTTGAATGAGTCCTCAGTAGGAATACCAAGACAAGGAAGGGACTTAACATATTGTTTGACTTGTTGAACAACGGTATGAGCGAAGACCAAGGAGGAGGATTATCCTTTAACCTATCGAACAATGGTTGTGATTTTCCTAAGGTCTTTATAAAATTCAGCAATGTAATTAAGAGATCCTAAAACCTTTGTAATTGGGTTTTATCAAGAATTTCATCAGGAAATTTAGACGCAAACTCAATAGAGCGACTAATTGGGAGAATAGTATTATGGTGAATATCATAACCTAAAAACCTAACTTTAGTTTGAAACAATTTAATCTTAGGAGCAGAAATGACTAAACCATGACTTTTAATAGTATAAAAGAATGCAGTTAAATGTTTCCAATGTTCACTAATGGATTTTGAAAAGATTAATATGTCATCAATGTAAACGATTGAAAAATGACTAAATGGATTGAATATTTCATTCATTATGTTTTGAAATTCACTAGGAGCATTTTTTAATCCAAATGGCATGACATTCCACTCATATTGACCAAAAGGTGTATTAAATGCAGTTTTATATCTATCTTTAGGATGAATTTGGATTTGCCAAAAACCACTTTTTAAATCAAATTTACTAAAAATAACAGCTTGATTAAGTCTTTTAATTAGGTCTTTTTTATTGGGAATAGGATATCTAATCCATTCAAGAACAGCATTTAATGGTTTATAATTAATAACTAGGCGAGGAACACCTCGTTCTAATTCAGCATTTTTATTAACATAAAAATGGATTGATGAGTGGAAGAGGCTTAATCGAAAAGCCGTTGGTGTTATCCGTCAATGGATTGATGATAGTGTGTTTCATCATGTTGCTATTGAAATTTCAGCACATGATTTATGGAAAAAAAATTAGAAGGCTTTTATAATAGGAAATCAGCCACAAATAAAGCTTTTTTGTTTCGTAAGTTGGTTAGTTTAAAATATAAAGAGGGCAGCCCTATTCCGGAACATCTGAATGAAATAAAGAGTATTGTTAACCAACTTGCTTCTATGAAAATTATTTTTGATGATGAGTCGCAGGCTTTGATGCTATTTAGTTATTTGCCCAAAAGTTAGGAGACTTTGGTTGTAACGATTAGTAATTCGGCACCTGATGGAGTTGTCACAATGGGTCAAGTCACTAGTAGCTTGTTGAATAAAGAAACTAAAAGAAAATCAACGGGTTCCTCTCATTTAGAAGCATTTGTTGTAAGAGGCCGAAGTAAAACAAGGGAGAGGAGTAAGACTCCTCATTGTCGTGATCAAAGCCGTGACAAATCAAAAGATGATTCTTTTTCAAAGAAAGACATTGAGTACTATTATTGCCATGAGAAATGGCACATGAAGCGGGAATGCCAAAAGCTCAAGAATAAGGAGAAAAGGCGTGACAGAAGTGTGGATAAGAAGCAAGAAGACACAACGGCAGTTACTACTGATGATCTCCTGGTCATTTGTGAAGATGATTGTATCAATTTGTGGGCCAAGAGAGCAATTGGGTGATTGATTCCGGTGCTTCTTTTCATGTGACTTCTCGAGTTGATTTCTTCACTACCTATACCAAAGGAGATTATTGTTCTGTTCGAATAGGTAATGAAGGTTTGTCCAAGATTATTGGCATAGGTGATGTTTGCTTGGAAACAAATTTGGGCTGCAAGTTGTTGCTTAAAGATGTGAGGCATGTTCCTGACATTCGCCTCAATTTGATCTCTACCGAGAAGCTAGATGATGAAGGCTTCAACAACAAATTTGGTGATAGAACATGGAAGCTCACAAAGGGTTCTTTAGTGGTGGATAAGTGCAAGAAAACTCATACACTTTATTCGATGCAAGGAAAAATTTGTAAAGGTGTTGTAAATGCACTTGAAGATGATACTTCTACCAAATTGTGGCACAAGCGGCTTAGCCATATGAGTGAAAAGGGGCTACAAGTTTTGTTCAAGAAAAAGCTTCTACCCAGTTTGAAAGGTACACATTTCAAAACTTGAGTTCATTGTTTGGCGGGTAAACAACATAGAGTTTCTTTTTATAAAAATGTTTCTTCTAGAAAAGAAAATGTTTTGGAGTTGATTCATTCGGATGTTTGTGGTCCTTTAAAAGTTAGAACACATAGTGGTGCACTTTATTTTGTTACTTTCATTGACGATTATTCAAGGAAAGTTTGGGCTTTTCTACTAAAATATAAAGATCAAGTTCTAGAAGTATTTAAGCATTTTCAAGCCATGGTTGAAAAAGAAACAAGGCAGAAATTGAAGTGTATCCGATCAGACAATGGTGGTGAATACATTGGGCCATTTGATGAGTATTGTCATAGCCAAGGTATTCAGCACCAAAAGACAGTTAAAAAGACTCCTCAACAAAATGGCATTGCCGAGAGGATGAACCGCACTATTGTGGAAAGAACAAGGTGTTTGCTTCCACAAGCTAAATTACCAAGATCCTTTTGGGGTGAGGCAATGAGGACAACGGTTGACGTGATCAATTTGTCTCATTCCTATCCTTTGAATGGTGATGTTCTTGAAAGAGTTTGGACTAGCAAAGATGTGTCTTATGAGTACTTGAGAGTGTTTGGTTGCCAAGCTTTTGTTCACATTCCAAAGGATGAGAGGTCCAAGCTTGATAGTAAGTCAAGACAATGTATTTTTCTTGGCTACGGGCGTGATGAATTCGGGTATAGATTATGGGATCCAGTCGACAAGAAAGTCATTCAAAGTCGTGATGTTGTGTTTCTTGAAGACCAAACAATTGAAGAATTTGGTAAAGGTGATCAACCGGAGCCAAAAACTAGTGATCACATTGACATGGATCCATCACCTTCATCTTCAGTTGATGATGAAAATAGGGGAGATGTGCAGCCACTCATTGAAAATATAGAAGATGATTCTAATCCTAATGAAGTTGAGCCAGAAATTGAGGAAGAGCATCCAACTCAAGAATCGCTACCACAACTTGAGTTGAGGAAATCTACAAGGGACCGGCAACCTTCAAGAAAGTACCCTCCCAATGAATTTGTATTGATATCCGATCAAGGGGAGCTCGAGAGCTACCAAGAAGCAATTGAGCATGCAAAGAAAGATGATTGAAAAAAGGTAATGGAAGAGGAGATGAATTCCTTACTTAAAAATCACACTTATGATTTAGTGAAGTTGCCTAAGGGGAGGAAAATTCTGAAAAATAAGTGGGTTTTCAAATTGAAAAATAATAGCAAGAATCTGATGTACAAAGCATGTCTTGTTGTGAAAGGCTTTGGGCAAAAGAAAGGTATTGATTTTGATGAGATTTTCTCGCCCGTTGTGAAGATGTCTTCTATTCGGGTTGTACTTGGCATGGCCACAAGTATGAACCTTGAAGTTGAGCAACTTGATGTGAAAACCGCATTTCTTCATGGTGACCTTGAAGAAGAAATTTACATGGAGCAATCAGAGGGTTTTGTGGAGAAAAGGAAAGAGAAATTTATTTGCAAATTGAAGAAAAGTTTGTATGGCCTCAAGCAAGCCCCGCGGCAATGGTACAAAAAAATTGACTCTTTCATGATGAATAATGGTTTTTCTAAAACCACTTCGGATCATTGAATGTTTGTGAAAAAATTCCCGGATGGTAAATTTATTAATCTTTTACTTTATGTTGATGACATGTTAATTATGGGTCAAGATTACACTATGATTAACAGGTTGAAATTAGAGTTGAGCAAGTCTTTTACTATGAAAGATTTGGGGCTGGCAAAGCAAATTCTTGGTATGAAAATTGTTCGTGATCGCAAAGAGGGGCTGATCTGGTTGTCTTCAAAAAGCTACATTGAGAAAGTTCTTGAGAGATTCAACATGAATAAAGCAAAGCTGGTTGGTTGTCTACTTGCGGGTCACTTCAAGCTTAGTTCGAATCAATGTTCTACAAGTGAGAAAGACAAGAAAGAGATGCAGAAAATTCCTTATGCTTCAGTAGTTGGTTCTTTGATGTACACCATGGTTTGTACAAGGCCAGATATTGCTCACGCCGTTAGTGTAGTGAGTCGTTTTCTCTCTAATCCAGGTAAAGAACATTGGGCAGTGGTAAAATGGATTCTAAGATATCTTCAAAAGACTTCAAAGGTGTGTTTGTGTTTTGGGGATGGTAAGCCGATGCTTGATGGGTTCACAGATTCTGACATGGTCAGTTATGTTGATTCTAGAAAATCTACTTCGGGATATTTGATGACTTTTACAAGGGGAGCTGTGGCATGGCAATCTAAATTACAAAAATGTGTTACTCTTTCAACTACCGAAGCTGAATTTATTGCCATTACGGAAGCTTGCAAAGAAGAGTTATGGTTGAAGAAATTTTTGCAAGAGTTGGGTTTAAAGCAAGAAAGGTATGTGCTTTATTGTGATAGTCAAAGTGCTATTCACTTGAGTAAAAATTCTACTTTTCATTCGAGATCAAAACACGTTGATGTGAGATACCATTGGATTCGTGATGTGTTAGATTCGAAATTGTTACAACTCGAAAAGGTTCACACAGATGATAATATTTCGGATATGTTGACTAAGACTTTGTTAAGGAACAAACATTTAAAGTATCGAACTTTGGCAGGTATGGTTGATGTCTCCACCTAAGTCGGTAGGGGGAGAATTGTTGGGTATACCTCCTTAGTAGAGTTTGGAACCCAATTGGTTTGTTAAAAGAGTTTTAATTTGGTTTGGTTTAGGTATAATATATTTTATATATTATATCTAATTTGTAGAGACCCAATTCAATTTGGTAACAACTAGGGTTTATAAAACAAGTCTAAGATTTTAGATATATATATTGTTCAATAATATATTTGAGATAGATATATTGTTTTCACCAAAAAGTGTACGGCTGCTATACCAATTCTATTGCTTCGGTAACAGTGCTGAAGAGTAAAGATTTGTCAATGGTACTTGATTTGTTCATGCTTTATGTTGCCTTTGTTCCGAAGCTGGTTTGGTTCGTTATTTTGGGTCTTCTACAATTCTGGTTTTGAAGATTTTTGTTTATCTATTTGGTGAGGTCTTTTCACTTGTTTATTTGTGATTATTCTGAATTCACCTAAAGGTGGTTTTGTGAGACCATTCATATCTCATTTGTAATCATTTGGAAACGTTTTGGTTGATAGTGGAATCGGATTTCGATCCCGTGGACATACCTCACATTGAGGGAACCACGTAAAAATTCTTGTGTTACTTTTGATTTAATTTTTCCGCATTAATTTTTATTTCCATTGATTGATTTACTTGTGGAAAATCATATTTGCCCTAACACTGTGATGGTGCTGATGATGATGAAGAGGAAGATCAACCATATAAGGCTACACCATTCTCTGGTGTTATATGGTATAGTATGTTATATCTCGTGTTATATGATGGAGTATGTTATATTTTCTTTGTCAAGGGTAAGGATTATGTCATGCAATTAAGCTTGGTCCTATATCAATTAAGATATTTTTTTGTCATGTAATTAACATATTTTTTTTATGGCTTATGTTATATTTCCTTTGTATCAATTAACATATTTTTTTGTCATGCAATTGTCAATGTCAATGTGATGTGAATGATGAGGGGTTTTTTGAGCTTTTAAGCATTTCGTAGTAATGATAAGGGGTTTTTTTGGCAGATAATTTTGCAAGAGCATTTCGTCGTGGGGCCCTGTGGGTGCATATTGGCAGATAACTTTGCACTATAATAGATAGCACGCAGCTTTAAACCTACGACGTCGGCCAGAGTGTTCCCAATGTTTAACCACTATGCTCAACAGCCACACCATTAGTAAATGATATAAATTTATATTATTTACTGCATTCGTAATATTTTCTACAATTATCATTTTATTTATAATTTATAAAATAATTGTGATACCACAATTCGATTCCAATTAACACAAGGACCATGTTATATGCATCTTGTTACGTATTTTTATGATAAATGTCATGCATTTTTTGTAGGAGCTACAGCAATTTATAGTTTAGAAATGAAATTACGCATTTTGTAATAGTGTTACCCATTTGATCCAAATATTTTAAAACCACAAAATATGTAATATTATCACAAAAATACGTAACTTTATTTTTGAACTACAAATTGTCATAGTTGTAAGTTATTACAAAAAAAAATATGTAATTGTTGCCACTGAATTCAAACCAACCAATTCAAAGGTGGCACGAAGCATAATATAAAGAGATAGAATCAGCCAATCAAGAGAGAGCACATGGCAAACTAGAAACGGACAAATGTTGGATTGTAAAAAGTGTCATGTGGCAGTTCGCAACTTCAGTTATATATCCTGAGTTAAAGAGCAAGGCTTAAAGGTGTAACCGTTTCAAACAATTACAAGAAAACAACTAAAGCCTTGGAATTCAAATTCAGAGTTGAAGAAGGGAAAAGCCTATGAACGTAGTTATAATGGTGGAGATCATGGAGGTGAGGTTCAACAGTTACTTCAAATTCGAAGGACACCTATAAATAGTCGAAATGAAAGACAAAGAAAATCCTCCAAACAAATTCAATACATTCATTTATTGTTTTTCTCTTTTATTGCCCTGCATTTACTTTCTATATGAGTAGTTTTTAACTTAAAATTATAATTTTCTTGACCAGTTCTTACCTTTGAAGTTGCCAAAACAATCAAAGTAACAAAAGTATAATTGAATTATTCAATTAATTAATTACTTTGTTTCTATCTGTCTCTTCCTCTCATTCTTAACTTAATTATTACTGCATTAATTGGTTCAAATTTATGTGCACGCAGTAAAATCCTCTTTATTGAGGCAAAGAAAACTTTGTTGGAAAAATGGTTTAATATAAGCATATTTTTTAGCTCAATTTAAGTGGATCCCAAACGTCTTTTGGGGTGGGATCGAAGAGGTGAAATGTTCCTTACTGCGTGACAAGTCACAAGGTAAAGACGGAACGTCAAAATCATTTATGAGTGAATGGGAAGTTGACGTCGTTTTCGAGTTTAACATTAATTTTTTAGATAAAAATTCTTTTGAAATTTTTTCAGTAAAAAATTATTGTAGGAATTTAATTTAATTCCAAATTCAAATTTTGGATTCCTAAGTGGTTTCCTAAAGGTTGTAATTGTGGGAATTTAATTTAAGTCTAAATTCAAATTTTAGATTCCTAAGTGGTTTCCTAAAATTTGTACCTCTTACTTTATTTATTAAATTATTCAATTTGTTTAATATATATATATATATATATTCAATAGTTTAATATATATATATATATATTCAAAATAGTTTATTTAATAAAGTGCTACTGATTTGAGTTCCAACAAGTTGAATAGTACCACTAACGGTTCACTTTTCAAAATGTTTTAAAAGTGCTCCAGTACATACCAACGGACACTTTTCAAAACATTTGAATTTTAGTGCATCTCTTTATTTCATTTTTGGTACCTGTTCGGATAGATGTTTTTGTCTATAAATACAAATCCTGATCCAACAGTCCAAGATGATTCCAGAAAAATCATTTTACAATATTTCTTGCTGTCCAGTTTGTAATCTTTGGTGCATTGGTGAATTATTCTTCATTTTAGTATTAGAATAAAATTTAGAGAGTTAGAACACAGGTTTGGTTCGCCGAACAAATTGTTTGAAGTACTACTACAATTTGTGAAGATCATTGTATCTTGGGAGATAGACGCCGCTCAACCATAAGTACCGTAGCGGGGCGAATCTGTCTTAAGGACAGAGTGTCACACACTCGACTTGGTCTTAATTTTAATTCGGTTCGATAAATAAATCTGGTATGTTATTTATTTATTTTGTTTAAATTTATTTCAAGTTATTTTATATACACAGAAGATTGTTCCAACAATCTTAAGACAGACTCGAATTATTCTGTTTACAGAATTTTTCGTTTGTTTCCTTTTCTAAGAAAATTATTTTATGTGGATTTACAAAATAATATTCTGGTTGGAAAAACAAATAGTGATTATATGCTATTTGACAGATAGTAGTAATATACTGTCTATTTTCTTTGACAACTAGTAGTACGATACTGGTGTCATTAACAATTCAGAATATAGGCCTCGTTTGGGAAGTGGCTATTTTAGTAGGCTATTTGGCTTTTTGGTTATTTTAGTGACTATTTTAGTTTTTGTGTTTGGGAAGATGAGATGATTTTTTAGTTGAGTTATTGTATTGGAAAGTGTGTTGAAATGATGTTTTAATTTAAAATGACAAATTTGTCCCTACACATATATTTTTAAAATTAAAGTCAAGGGGCAAAATCGTCTTTTAGTCCTTTCCTTTGTCGATATAAATTTGACATTTGTGTAGAAATTTTTTTTTTTTTTTTTTTTTTTTGAAAAAGTTTGCAAAAAGAAGGCTTTTTGGCTAATTTTTTTTTTTAGGCTATAATAGCCTGTTTAGTCCCTTCCCAAACAGCGCCATAGTTTTGTGGAATTTTGTCAGAAAATTAATTTTGATTTTTAGAAATTATTTTCTATATTTTCATTAATTAAAATTTTGTTTCAGTATTTTAATTATTGGAGTGTTACAAGAGATTTAATTTTCTGTGTGAAATTAATTCGGTTAAATAAAATTTTATTTTATTTCCAAATTAATTGGAAAAATAAAAGCTATATTTTTATTTCTTTTATTTTACAGAATTTAATTTCTTGTGTGGAATTAATTTGGTCAAATATAAAATTTTATTTTATTTCCAATTCAATTGAAAAATAAAATTTATTTTCTCATTTCTTTTATTTTACAGAATTTAGTTTTCTGTGTGAAATTAATTTGGTTAAATAAAATTTTATTTTATTTCCAAATTAATTGGAAAATAAAAGTTACATTCTTGTTTCTTTTATTTTTACAGAATTTAATTCTATAAATTTGGATTAGTTTTCTGTATGGAATTAATTTGGTTAAATAAAATTTTATTTTATTTTATTTTCAAATTAATTGGAAATAAAAGTTACATTTTGTTTTGTTTCTTTTATTTTTTAACAGAATTTATTTCTGTAGTTTTGGTTTAATTTGTTTAAATAAAATTTTATTTTATTTTCAAATTAATTGGAAATAAAAGTTACAATTTTCGTTTCTTTTATTTTTTACAGAATTTACAATTCTGTGTTTGTTGGTTTTAATTTTCTGTGTAGTATTAAATTCTAATTATAATTGTGGTTTATAATTTAGAATTTATGGCTACTAAAACTGGTCAAACTAATATTCAAACCAGTACTGGTATAGAGATTGCTATCACACCAACCCCTCCTTATGTTGGGACTGTGCCAGTGAATCATGGTGAAAAACTAGAGAAGTTCTTAGGAACTGTTTTTAAAAGATGGCAAAAGAGAATGCTATCTAAAGGAGGAGAAACTAAGAAATACAAGTTTAATGGCATGTGTTACATTTGTAACAAAAAGGGACATCGGGCCAAAGATTGTCATTACAAATGTAAAGGCAAAGGAAGATCTAGTAAGAAGGTTGCTAAAGCCAAAATGACCGAAATGGATGAAATTCCCAATGGTGTAGATGTCATAAATGTTTCTGCAGTTGTTTCCGAGGCAAATCTTGTCGGAAATCCTAAAGAATGGTGGGTGGACATTGGTGCTACTCGCCATATCTGTGCCGACAAAAAGATGTTCACATCTTATTCTACAGTGGACAACGGTGAACAACTTTTTATGGGCAACTCCTCAACTTCCAAAGTTGAAGGACAAGGAAAGATTGTACTAAATATGACATCAGGAAAGGAACTCACTCTCAACAATGTGCTGCATGTACCGGACATTCGCAAGAATCTTGTTTCCGGATCTTTGTTGAGTAAGAATGGGTTTAGGCTAGTATTTTAGAGTGATAAATTTGTACTTACTAAGAATGGGATGTGTGTAGGAAAATGTTACATGTCTGATGGCCTTTTCAAGTTAAATATAATGACCATTGTACCCTCAGTTATTAATAATACTACATCCTCTTCTTACTTGCTTGAGTCTTCAAATTTATGGCATGGTAGACTAGGACATGTTAATTATGGATCTTTGCGTAGATTAATTAATATGGAATGTTTACCTAAATTTGACATTGATTCAAATCATAAATGTGAAATTTGTGTTGATGCAAAATTATCTAAAACTCCTTTTCATTCAATTGAAAGAAGTACAGAACCACTTGAATTAATTCATAGTGACATTTGTGATTTTAAATCAATTCAAACTAGAGGTGGGAAAAAGTATGTTATCACTTTTATAGATGACTATACTAGATATAGTTATGTTTATTTAATTCGAACCAAGGATGAAGCATTGGAAACTTTCATTCAATATAAGAATGAAGTTGAAAATCAACTTGGTAAGAAAATCAAGAAACTTAGAAGTGATAGAGGTGGTGAATATGAATCACCTTTTGGTGAATTTTGTAAAGAATATGGAATAATTCATCAAACCACCGCTCCTTACTCACCTCAGCAGAATGGAATTGCTGAAAGGAAAAATAGGACTTTAAAAGAAATGATGAATGCCATGTTAATCAGTTCTGAATTACCTCAGAACTTGTGGGGGGGAAGCAATACTTTCTGCTAATTATATTTTAAATAAAGTACCCCGAAAGAAAATAAATCAAACACCTTATGAATTGTGGCATGGAAGAGTACCATCCTACAAATACTTAAAAGTGTGGGGATGTTTGGCTAAAGCGGCTATTCCTAGTCCTAAAAAGACTAAGATAGGTCCTAAGACCTTTGATTGCATTTTCATTGGTTATGCTAAGAATAGTAGTGCATATCGGTTTTTGATTCATAAATCAGAATATACCGAAATGTATGTAAATACTATTATTGAATCTCAAAATGCATCTTTCTTTGAACATGTATTTCCAAATAAGACTAGACAAGAGACTAGTAACAATAAAAGATCTCATGATGCTATTACTAGTCAGGATCAAGAACATGATCAAGAACAAGATTAAATCAAAATGAGGAAGAGGAACCTAGGTGTAGTGAACGTTCTAGAACCTCAAAATCTTTTGGTCCAGATTTTCTAACATTTTTGTTAGAAAATGAGCCTTTAACTTTTAAAGAAGCTATGTCCAGTCCTAAAACTCCTTTATGGAAAGAAGCTGTCAACAGTGAAGTTGAATCCATCTTGCAAAATCACACTTGGGAATTAGTGGACTTGCCACCAGGTTGTAAACCTCTTGGGTACAAGTGGACTTTCAAAAGGAAAATGAAAGCGGATGGATCAATTGACAAATACAAGGCAAGACTTGTGGTCAAAGGATTTAGACAAAAAGAAGGTCTAGACTATTTTGACACATACTCACCGGTTACTAGAATAACATCCATTAGAATGCTAATTGCCATTGCATCTCTATATAATCTAGAAATTCATCAAATTGATGTGAAAACCGCTTTCTTAAATGGTGAGTTAAATGAAGAAATTTACATGGAACAACCAGAAGGTTTTTCTGTTCTAGGAAAAGAAAAGAAAGCGTGTAAATTGGTTAAATCATTATATGGTTTAAAACAAGCGCCAAAGCATTGGCATGAGAAATTTGACAAGGCAATGATGTCAAATGGATTTAAAATTAATGAGTGTAACAAATGTGTTTATATTAAAAATACAGATAAAGGTTATGTCATTGTATGTCTTTATGTGGATGATATGCTCATCATAGGTAGTAAAAATGACATGATTAAAACTACTAAGAAAATGTTGAATAAACATTTTGACATGAAGGACATGGGCATTGCTGATGTAATTCTTAGTATGAAAATTACGAAAACATCAGAAGGATATGTTTTGTCACAATCTCATTACATTGAGAAAATACTTGACAAATTCAGCAAAGATGATGATCATCTTACTAGAACTCCTGTAGATGTTAATTTGTATCTTTCTAAGAATGTACAGGAAAGTATTTCTCAATTAAAGTATGCCCAAATTATTGAAAGCTTAATGTACTTGATGAACTGCACTCGCCCAAATATATCTTATGCAGTAAGTAAATTAAGTAGATATACGAGTAATCCAGGAGTAGAACACTGGAAAGCAATTATAAGGGTTTTAAGTATCTCCGATTTACTCGTAACATTGGGCTTAATTATACTAGATATCCAGCAGTACTTAAAGGATACTGTGATGCAAATTGGATATCGGATACTAGAAACTCGAAGTCCACCAGTGGGTATGTCTTTACTCTTGGTAGGGCGGCTGTATCTTGGAAATCTTCCAAACCGACTTGTATTGCTAGGTCTACTATAGAATCAGAATTCATAGATTTAGACAAAGCTGGGGAAGAAGCAAAATGGCTTCGCCACTTCCTTAAAGATATTCCAATTTGGCCAAAACCGGTGCCTGCTATATGCATACATTGCGATAGTCAATCAGCAATTGGTAGAGCACAGAGTCATATGTATAACGGTAAGTCACGACACATTCATCGTCGACATAACACCGTGAGACAACTACTCTCTAATGGAATTATTTCCATAGAATATGTTAAGTCTAAAGACAACATAGCGGATCCACTAACCAAAGGGTTAGCAAGAGAGTTAGTTGAGAATTCATCAAGAGGAATGGGACTTAAGCCTATTAAATAAGAGTAACCACAACAGCAACCCAACCTAATTGACTGGAGATCCCAAGATCTAGGTTCAAAGGGACAACCAAGTTGTGATTGACTCAGAAGGATCACTGTGGAGTCCAACTCCTACCCATTTCTATGATGAAATAAGCGATGTCTGCAGCGTTAAAGGTTAAGTAAAATTTTAATGATTCTTATATCTAGGTAAACCTAGTGGAGTATGGCAGGATACTCTTCATAAGAATCACCTATATGAGTGTGAACTAGGCCGGTTCTATGAGATTTGTGAAGAGCTATAATTCTCTAAAGCACTCATGAAAACTAGGTTGTTCAGGGCCAAAATGAACACAATAGTGAGAACTAAACTGTGTCTAGGAATATACTGTGTGAGTTCTATTGTCTTGGTTTACACAAATGGCTGAACTGTTCAAGACATCATGTTCACTGGTTAGCTAGTAAATCTGATAGTGTCTCACAAGAGACGGTTCAAAGCCAAAAGCTACCTATCCTTTGCAGAATATTTCTAATTTCTTAACTCTCTGATTAGATCATGTTGTTGCATTTTCTCTCCGTCAAATTCCATTCATGTGGGGGATTGTTGGAAAAATGGTTTAATATAGGCATATTTTTTAGCTCAATTTGAGTGGGTCCCAAACGTCTTTTGGGGTGGGACCGAAAAGGTGAAGTGTTCCTTGCCGCGTGGCAAGTCACACAGTGAAGACGGAATGTCAAAACCATTTATGAGTGAATGGGAAGTTGACGTCGTTTTCGGGTTTAACATTAATTTTTTAGATAAAAATTCTTTTGAAATTTTTTCAATAAAAATTATTGTGGGAATTTAATTTAATTCTAAATTCAAATTTTTGATTCCTAAGTAGTTTCCTAAAGGTTGTAATTGTGGGAATTTAATTTAATTCTAAATTCAAATTTTAGGTTCTTAAGTGGTTTCCTAAAATTTGTACCTCTTACTTTATTTATTAAACTATTCAATTTGTTTAATATATATATTCAAAATAGTTTATTTAATAAAGTGCTACTGATTTGAGTTCCAACAGGTTGAATAGTACCACTAACGGTTCACTTTTCAAAATGTTTTAAAAGTGCTCCAATACATACCAACGGACACTTTTCAAAACATTTAAATTTTAGAGCATCTCTTCATTCCATTTTTGGTACCTGTTCGAATAGATGTTTTTGTCTATAAATACAAATCCTTTTCCAGCAGTCCAAGATGATTCCAGAAAAATCAGTCTGAAATATTTATTGCTATCCAGTTTGTAATCTTTGGTGCATTGGTGCATTATTCTTCATTTTAGTATTAGAATAAAATTCAGAGAGTTAGAACGCAGGTTTGGTTCGCCGAACAAATTGTTTGGAGTACTACTACAATTTGTGAAGATCATTGTATCCTGGGAGATAGACGCCACTCAACTGTAAGTACCGTAGCGGGGCGAATCTATCTTAAGAACATAGTGTCACACACTCGACTTGGTCTTAATTTTAATTCGGTTTGATAAATAAATCTGGCATGTTATTTATTTATTTTGTTTGAATTTATTTCAAGTTATTTTATATACACAGAAGATTGTTCCAACAAACTTTTCACAGTCGCCTGATCATTAAATTAACTTAATTAATATCTATAAGGATTATTAAATGGGGGGTTCGATTTGTACCTTAAAAGATTGATTGGATACCTCAACTAAATTAAATAAAATAAAATAAAAAATGAGTGATTTTACTTACACCACTAGTTTACCTCTTTATACCTTCCATCTCATTGCACCACTACAAAAAATGTGATTCTCATTACACCCATTATACCACCAAAACTAACCCTAAACTAAAAACTCATCAAAACCCTCTCTGTTTTATCTCTTTATACCGATAGCTTTTGGTAATACAATGATAGAGAATTTGAATTACTCCAGTATCGTGTTACTAGAGAAACTAATTTTTTTCAGTCATTTGTTGTCATTGGATTGGATGATTTCACTTTATATCTTTAACAAGAAATTAGTTAGACCCCATTTGTGAAGTGTCTATTCAGTGATACATTGCTATACAAATTAGATTAATCCAATGTCATGTTGCCGAACTAAAATAAATTTGTCCAACCACTTGTCACTTTACGTGCATTGTAGATTGTTTTCATTATTATCGCATTAAAGGCATTCTTTCATTTCAATGTAATCAATATCTCTTTTGGTCGTACCATACTTTTGACATATCAACTAATAAGAATGTTTCATCTTCAGATAATCTACTAACAAATGAGTGTCCTTCAAGATGTTCAGCAGCTAGATGATTGTACTTGCATTGTTTCAATGAATAAAAACTTAATCCTTCCACGCAAAAAAAACAAAAAATAAAAAAAATGAAATTGGAAATGCCCGATAATGAGTAGCCGAAAAAATTAAAAACGTTCAGCCTTGAGTTACCGAAAATGTATCATTTATTCGGTAGTGATTTTCCAAAAATATATATATTGCTCGACAAAATGATTTCGGACTATTTTATTTTGTTCAATTTTGACACACCAAACAAAAGTCGAAAAACTCAAAAAACAAAACAAAAACCTACCAAACAAATAAAAAAAAAAACTCACCACTTGACTTGACTTTTTTTATGGTTCTTCACCACCATTTCTTCATCCATTGCTTTTTTCTATGATCGAAACACTATGATTCTCACTTTTTGAAAAAAAATATGTAGCATAAAAGAAAAACTAAAAAGGAAAAAATAGCAGTAGGGATTGAAGAGTAATGGGTGTAAAGAGATAATAAAATATATTTAATTTTAGTTTTTTGTCCTTAAAAGTAATTTCACGCGAGTAAAATTAAAAAGGGAAAAAAAATCTCATATGAAGGGTGTAAAAAGCTAAACTAGTGATGTAAGTAGAATTACTCAAAAAAAAATTAAGGTACTCGGTCTAACAGTCCAAATTGAAATTTCTTTTGTCCAAAGGTCCAAGTGCGAAAATATTAGGTCTATAAGGACATACTCATGCACAAATGACTAAATTACCCTTGTATTTAAAACCACGACTCTTTCTATTTTACATCAAATTCGTTTCTCTTTCTCTCTCTATCAGTTCTCTCTCTTCTCTCTCTCTCTCTCACATATCTCTCTCTCTGTCCTCCAATCAAAACCCCAGCCATCGCCATCTCCCATCGAAATCTTAGCCACCATCATATCCTGCAGGAGCTCCAACACCTTTCCAATAGGAACCCTAACCAGTTGTCTCTTTCTGCTCGTCCTCTCTCTCTCTCTCTCTCATCGCTCTGTCTTTATCCTCCATTGACGATCTCCCTCCTCCGCTTCCCTCTTTCGCCTCCATCCTCCGCCGATCTCTCTCTCTCTCTCTCTCTCTCTCTCTCTCTCTCTCTCTCTCTCCCTCCCTCCTAAATACCACCAAGAGGTATGAACGCCTTGCCTACACAAATAGGTTTAGGTTGTTCCATGGTCTTGTTGTTTTTCAAAGATAGACCTGAGATCGGGTTATCACCAGTTGAAAGTAAGGGAGGAGGATATCTCGAAGACGGAATTCCGTACGCGGTATGGCCATTATGAGTTTCTAGAAATACCCTTTGGGCTAACCAATGCACCAACTGTATTTATGGACTTGATGAATCGGATCTTCCGTGAATTCCTAGATCGTTTTGTGGTCATTTTTGTGGACAACATCTTAATTTACTCACCCTATGAGGAAGAGCACGAGGAACACTTACAAGTGGTGCTTGAGTTGCTTAGAGCCCATAAACTGTATGCTTAGTTTGGAAAATGTGAGTTCTGACTGAAAGATGTTAAGTTCTTAGGCCATGTGCTATACGGGGAAAGGGTGATTATAAATTGATCCAAGATAGAGGCAGTTCAAGATTGGAAACAACCAAAGAATGCTTTTGAGATCCGTAGTTTCTTGGGGTTAGCCAAGTATTATCATAGATTTGTGAAAGATTTCTCTAGGCTAGCCTCACCATTGACTAGATTGACAAGGAAGGGAGTTAAATTTTTGTGAAATAAGTCTTGTGAGAAGTTGTTCCAAGAGCTTAAGGTTAGACTTACCACTGCTCCAGTATTGATTATTCCGGAAAGGGGTTCGAGCTATTCGGTATATTGCGATATCTCACGGGAAGGTTTGGGTTGGGTTCTAATACAAGAAGGGAAGGTAGTGGTCTATGGCTCGCGACAGTTGAAAACACATAAGAGGAACTACCCTACTCATGACCTAGAGTTAGCGACAATGATCTTTGCCTTGAAGATTTGGAGGCATTATTTGTGTGGTGAGAAGTTTGAGGTATTTTCTGATCATAAGAGCTTGAACTATCTGTTTACATAGAAAGTCTTGAATCTGAGGCAGAGGAGGTGGATGGAGTTTATAGAGGATTATGATTTTGAATTACATTATCATCAGGGAAAAGCCAATGTTATGGCTGACGCCTTGAGTGGCTTGTATCGCCATCCGAGAATGGGAGATATTGGGCACTATTGGAGAGTTCGACTTACATCTTGGTGAGTCCATTGAGTCGGCAGCCTTATTTTCAATAGTTGCACAACCAACACTTGCGAACCGAGTAATAGAAGCACAAGGGGGTGACCTTGACGTGGAATCCCTCCAAGAGAAGATTTCTAGTGAGAAGGTAGAGAAAGGCTTGAATGTGTCTCGAGCTCAGCAAAACTCGACTCAACTCAATTCATTTGTAACCCTAAGTAAGATTTAGATTGTACCAAGAAATTTCAAATTTTATAAATAAAAAAAAATGACACACCACTAACCTTCTCCAACTCTAATCTTTAAACACACCTCAACCACCATCAACCGCTTTCAACCCTGACCAGCACTCTAATCTTAAGCCCATCTTAGTCACGATTCACCGCTATCAATTCTGAGCACTACTTTTAGATCTGATCACATTTTTCATCCTCTCATCAATTTCAGTCTTCACCATTAGTGTACTTCATGATGTAGATACTGACTAAAAAAAATATCAATATTAGTGGTGAGTGCCCTTAGTATTTTAATTGAAGTGAAAGTCTCGCCGTACAATTTTATTTTTTTGATTTTTTGACCAAAAAAAAAATGAGTACAGTCCATAAGCTAAAGTTATTTTTACAAAATTAGTTTTTCTAACCAATAAACTTATTTTTTACCTTCTACCAAATGAAACCAGTTAAGATGTTGAAGTAAAATGATTTAATGTTATCATCATAAGTGTTAAATGTATCAATGGTGTTACATACATTAATTAGTGTACTAACTAGTTTATCAACACTAGTTATGACATTATTATTGATCTCACTCATTATAAAAATTACAAATACTAAAAACTTCTTAATAATAATTATTTTTATGGACATCAATTCATTGGTGTGTGAGTAGATTCCTAATCACACTACCAAATTAGTTTTTAACTGGAGAGCACTGGCAGAATAGATAATGCCTAAATGACCTGTAACAAAAAGATGAGATTCTGGCGGTGGTTCGTCCACCCGGGGGCACTCCGACGATCAAGTCAGTTATCTCTCAAAGATAGCAAAAGTGCTTAACTCACTATTCAGAATATAAAATGTGTACCTTAAACCCATGGGGGTGTCTCTCTTTTATAATCATCACAAACCTAATCCTAACAGAAGCCTAGCTTCAATGGACTTTGGATTACTGCTAATCTTGGACTCCCAGTAGGATTGGGATAAACTCTCTAAGAGTCTTATCTTTATCTAAATTGAAGCCTTCTCTCGTTCTAGGACTTTTGTCCCTTATCCGCTTTTCTCATACTCTGGTATCTTCAGAGATAATCTCGGCCTAACCGAGATCACCTCGGCATCATAATCAGGACACGTGGCACCTCGGCTGATACTTTGGTGACACCTCGGCCACGTGTTGCCTTTCAAAAATTATGTCCCCACAACTGCCCCCTAGGTTCGATTACCTCAGCATACTGAGGTGATGGAACTTATATCTTTTGATCTCATAGCACGTCGGCTAAGCTAACTCCATTATTTATTGCTGAAGTCAAGACCAATCAACTCAATATGACCAAGATCTGTAATTCGTTTTCCCCAAAATGCCTTTAGAGCAAATAATTAAGTCAGTTTAAATTATTTAGTCGAGATCATCCTCCTAGCCGAGGTCTTTGCCCCATTAAATCATGAACTCCAAGAGTTTTATCGCACGTGTGAGCTGTCACGCAGAACAACCCAACCATTTTAGCCACGCGTCTTCCCCTCACTAGATTGTACTTGATACGCGCCTTTAAGTCGTCTGGCGTCTGGGTGCGTCGTCTAACAAGCACGTCGCCCTAGGCGCATTGATGGTATTTTTCCGTCATTCTCTGCGTTTGATCAAAATCAACTCTCTCTCTCTCCGTCTTTTCACTTTTTCACCATCATCTTTGTGCAAACTCTCTCTCTCTCTACTCTCCCAAATCCGCCATTGCTTCATACCTTCAAGCCCTGCAACTACTTTCGTTCCTCCCCTCCGGTGAAGCTTTCGCTGACCTTTTCCGATTGCAACCATTACCTGACTCCGGCGTACTCAACACCGGCTTCACTCCTCTAGTAAGCCACTGTTCCTTCCTTCGTTTCAATTTCTTGTTTCACATTTTATTGTCTCTGTTTATTAGTCACGTTTGAACACATTCATACGCTCCCACTCCTGTCTGTGCTTTAAATTTCATCCTTTGTATGCTTAAAACATACTCTGTTTCACCCGTTTCTAGGTATTCACATGTATCCACACACTTTGCTTACTTTGCCACTGTTCTTAGCCTTACACCCTTGCACAAACTTTGTCACAGTGTTCTTGATAGAGCATTATCATTCTTGATTCTGAATCTTTGTTTTTGTCTCTTTCTTCTGTGTTTTCTCCAGATTCTTGCCTCCAATCCTTTGTTTATATAGACTTAGGTTTGGGATTTTGTCGTAGAACTCACAAACTTAGGGAAAACTAAAATGAATTCCCCTTAGATCCACACAAATTCTTACCCCAGCACACATTTAGGTTTTAGCCGAGGTCCCTTAAACCCTTAAAACACTTTCTTCTGAAATCCAACACCTTCTCTCTAAGCCGACGTCATGAGTATGTGGAGATATAGGGTAGACACCCCAACCAAGCTAAAATATTTCAGGCAAGAGTTTTCCATCCCAGCCGACGTCCATCTGAGGTTGGCTGGGGAGGATGACTCCATCATGCCCACAGTCAATTCCATGCCCTTCCCAATTGTAGCTTTCATAGAGTGTGGACTTAGGCTCCCACTCGACATCCTTTTTCGAGAAATCTTCCATTACTACAAATTGAACCTAATGCAGCTCGCCATCAACTCCTACCGTGTTATCAACGACATAATAGCCTTAGCCAAAAAAGAGAATACTAGGGTAACTTTGGCCGACATCCAATACTACTACACCATGTGTGGCCTCAAGTTAGAAAAAGGCTATATTTACTACCTCAAACCGAGGTCCACCGAATACAAACTTGTTGCCGACCTCCCAGACTCTAACAAGGGAGCCAAGGACGATTACTTCATTGTCTCAGGCAACTGGGAGTTCACTCCAGATGAGGACCTTCACCTCTACCCTCTAATCCGATCAGTTTTCATAGAGGGTAATGGTAAGAGACAAGTGTTACATTTACTTGTCTTTCAAGTCTTCAATACTCTGTTCTTTCTATATGCTCTAACGTCTGTGTTTCTTGCAGCTCTTCGACAGCCGCCAAAAGACTTCTGTAAGTCCTTCTTCCCCAACAAGGACTTGAAGAAGCTGTTGGATCTGCCAGTTCAGAGGCGGAGAGCTCCCTTACTGCTCAACTTCATCCCAACTTACAAATCTATTTTGCCCAACGTCCCGAAGAAGAAGAAGAGCAAGTCTCCTCCTTCTGCCACAACTCCAGTAGCAACTTCATCACCCCGACCAAATCAAGGATCCACTTCCAATTTAGCTAAGCAACCATCAGCCTCGGCTCCATATTTAATCCCTCCATCTCAACGCAAACGCCGACGCCGAACTGCAATCGCCGCTAAGATGGGTCACAAGAAAACGGTTACAGAAAATCTTCTAGCCGATACCCCTGACACTGTTAATACTCAAACAGCATCATCCCAACCTCAAGCAAAGCCGAAACAAAAAAGACTCAAGAAAGTGCAACCTAAGGCAACAGTGACTCAGATTGATACTAAGAACACCTTGCTGATTTTAAAATTGGCTGAGAGTGAGAAGACCTCCCTTGCTGCCGAGAAGAGGCCTGCTGAGGCCGAACCATCCCAATCAACTCGATCGAAGAGGCCGAGGTTCGAGTCTGCGAAAACCTCAGACGGAGTTAGTCCAAAAGACAAAGGAGGCTGCTAGTTTACAAAAGGCCATTACCAAGGCTAAGGCCAAGATGAAGACTTTATCAGACCAGGCCGAGGAAGCCATAAAAGCTAAAGATGAGGCCGAGAAAAAAGCAGATGCTGCGGAGGCTATTAAGAAGGTCCATGAGGCCGAAAAGAATGAGGCCCAACTTAAAACTATCGAAGCTCATACTGAGCTTCGTGCGGCCTTCACCACAAAAGCAGCCGAGATCAAAGCGGCCGATGAGAAGGCATACGCCAAGGGGGCGGCCGACGTCAAGGAGGACTACAAAAAGTAAGTGAAACAGGCATGCAACAAGGGTTTCACCCTTGGTTGGATGGCTGGACGTCCCCGACGACTCCCCCCTTAAAGATGCCAGCAACCTCATCCTGTTATTCCCTCATACTCCAAGCCAATCCGAAGATGATTACGAATCCAAGGAGGAAGCTTTGGTTAGGAAGAAAAAGGAAGCTGCTGGGGCCAAGTCCCCTACTCTGAATGAGCAAGTCCTGGACTTGACTCAAGACGAGGAGGGTGAGGTCTCAAAGGATGCCTCCTCCTAGAAGACAAACTCCGAGGTGCCGATCGCCAAGAAGAGCCTCAATCAAACTCTACAGGAGATCGATGCTGAGCTTGCGGCTGAAAAGGCTACCAAGAAGTCTTCCCAATTGTCTTTTGGAGCCGAGACACAATCCGCAGCTGATGCCGAGTAGTTTAGTTTTAATGCTTCTCTTTTACTCCTTGTACCTTGTACTTTATCTTTCTTCTTTTTGGAACAGTGTAAGCTTTAATTTGGTCGACATGCCACTTTTGTAATCCGAACAATTACTTTTGGTAGGCCGACGTGCCCTTTCTTATAAATAGAACTTCTTCTTTTGAATGCTTGCATGTTTGTCCTTTTCGTACTCTTATATGACTTTTATACTTTGAATATGTCTTCTATCGTACTCCTTAACTGTGTAATCCTCTTAGTGTGGAATACTTCAGCTACACCACTTAATAGTTTATCTCGGCTATGTCCTTAACACTTTGAGATATTCATAATATTCTCACAAGTGTTATTTACAACTTGCCATTTCGCGCAAGACCTCTGTCTTCTTTTATTGCAGCATAATCTTGGGTTAACTTCAACTTGTAAATTTTTCTCAAAAATTCAACAAGCGTTTAAACCATCTTCCTTTAACATAACCTCGGCTTAACTTCAACTTGTAAATTTTTCTCAAAATTTCAACAAGTGTTAAACCATCTTCCTTGTAAATTCCAACTCCCAAACATTATTCTCCAGCCCTCTGCCCCCTAATGTGAACTTAAGTTCCACTTGGATTCTCATTAAGCATGTGGCTTTTGATCTTGTCGCCGAGGTCAGATTCAAACAAAGACTAGCCAAGATTACCAATCTTGATCTCTTTGTTAATCTGACTAGCATGCACTTGGCTCCAATCTGTCTGATTTTGCCAATATGACAAGTCCAGGTTAACCCAACTTAGTGCAACTCTATTATATGCAAATAAAGTTTCTACTCTGCCATATAATAAGTCTAAGTTATTCGTCATGTTTCGCTTAGAAACATCGCCAACTTAGTTCTACTTTATTATATGCAAGTAAAGTTTCTACTCTGCCATATAATAAGTCTAAGTTATTCGTCATGGTTCGCTTAGAAACATCGCCAACTTAGTTCAACTCTATTATATGCAAGTAAAGTTTCTACTCTGACATATAATAAGTCTAAGTTATTCATCATATTTCGCTTAGAAACATCGCCAACTTAGTTCAACTCTATTATATGCAAGTAAAGTTTCTACTCTGCCATATAATAAGTCTAAGTTATTCGTCATGTTTCGCTTAGAAACATCGCCAATTTAGTTCAACTCTATTATATGCAAGTAAAGTTTCTACTCTGCCATATAATAAGTCTAGTTATTCGTCATGTTTCGCTTAGAAACATCGCCAACTTAGTTTAACTCTATTATATGTAAGTAAGGTTTCTACTCTGTCATATAATAAGTCTAAGTTATTCGTCATGTTTCAATTAGAAACATCGTCAAGTGCCTGTTTAGTCACCATACAAGTTTAAAAATCAATCTAAAAACTTTTATTAATACTTCGGCTACTAACAAGAGAAAGCTTTGAAAAACAATAAGATCTAGTGATAGAAAAACTTCAGATTACAAGTATTCTAGGGTCTTGGCAACTCTTTGCCTTCACAATCCTCAAGCCGATATGCCCCGTTGCCCAAGACCGAGATGATTCTATAGGGTCCTTCCCAATTCAGACCAAGCTTGCCTTCTCTGGGATCCTTCTTGTTGCCGACAACCTTTCTCAGGACGAGGTCACCAATTTGGAACTCTCATGGGTTCACCTTCTTATTATAAGCCCTAGCAAGCTGTTGCTAGTATGTCCCTAGTTGAATTGCTGTTTTTTCCCTTCGTTCCTCTAGCAGATCTAGATCTCGGGCTAAGAATGCCTCATTGGTCCCATTTTCTACTCCCTGGGTTCTGATCCCTGGGATGCCGACCTCCAATGGAATGACTGCTTCTGTGCCATAAGCCATAGCAAATGGAGACTCCCCAGTTGATCTTCTCGGCGTAATCCGATATGCCCAGAGTACACTAGGCAACTCATCCACCCATTTTCCCTTTGTTGCTTGCAGCCTCTTCTTAATCCCATCCAAGATAACTTTGTTGGATGCTTCTACTTGTCCATTACTTTGAGGAAAACTTAGGGTTGAAAAATAATTCTTGATTCTGAACTTTACACAGAAGCTCTTGATTAGCTTACTATCAAACTGTGCACCATTGTCAGTTATTATTGCTCTTGGGATGCCAAACCTGGTGATGATGTTCTTCAATATGAAGTTGTTTACATCAACGTCCCTAATCTTGGCAAGGGGTTCAGCTTCTACCCATTTGGTGAAGTAATCTGTTGCTACCAGCAGGTACTTTCTTTGTCCAGTTGGCAGTTTTCCAACAAGATCCATACCCCATTGGGCAAATGGCCAAAAACTGGACACTGGGTTCAAGTCTACTACTGGTTGATGTATCAAAGGTGCAAACCTCTGGCACTTCTCACACTTTTTGACATATGCTTCAGCATCTTTCTGCATGTAGGGCCACTAGTACCCCTGAGTAATGGCCCTATGAGCAAGTGACCTGCCCCCAACGTGGCTTCCACATACTCCTTCATGTATTTCATATAGAAAGTCTTCAACCTATGCAGGATGTACACACCTCAGAAGGGTCCAATAAAAGATCTTCTGTAAAGATGTCCTTCTGATGTCAAGCAGAACCTTGCCGACTTCAGTCTGATCTTATGCGCTTCTTTTCGGTCGTTTGGCAGCTTCCCATCTCTAAGGAATACTATTATTTCATCCATCCAACTTGGTCCCATCTCCACACACATGGCTTCACACTCTGTGCTCAATGGTTCTATGCTTGGTCCTGACAAGTAGTCAATCATTATCGTTCTTGCCTCTCCAGGTTTTATTGCACTAGCCAGGTTGGCCAAAGCATCGGCATGGTTGTTGTCATCTCGGCTTACCTGCTGTAGTCGGCAATTTGGAAATAAGGCTACCAGTCTACCCACTTCCTTTACATAGGCCGACATCCTTTCATCTCGGGCTACGTATTCACTTGTTGCTTGGTTGACTATAAGTTGGGAGTCACAAAAGACTATTACCTCGTCGGCTTCCATGGCTACTGCCAGCTTTATCCCTACGATTAGTGCTTCATATTCTGCTTCATTGTTTGAGGCCTTAAACCCCAAATGAATGGACTGTTCTAGTATCTGCCCATCTGACGATACTAGCATTACCTCTGCCCCCGCTCCTTGTCGGTTTGAGCTCCCATCAACAAACCACCGGAAGGAGTCGCAGGGCCTGAGTTTCTCTTTATTCCTTTGTTCTGTTGTCTCCCGTTGGGTTTTTTCTTGCTCATTTGGATGTTGTATACCTCAGCTCAACGGAGCCCGATGTACGACGGCGTCTGGTGTGAACTCGGCCACGAAGTTGGCTAAGACCTGGTCTTTGATTGTTATCCTGGGTCTGAATTCCAAGTCATATTGGCCCAAGGCCACTGCCCATCTAGCTATTCTTCCTGTCAGATCTCCTTGCTACAATAGGGACCTTAAAGGATGTTCAGTTAACACCACAATTTTATGGGTTTGAAAGTAATGATTCAGCTTCTTGAAAGCCATTACTAAAGCCAGTGTTAACTTCTCCAAGGGTAAGTACCTGGTCTCTGCATCCGCCAGGGTTTTACTCACGTAGTAGACTGCCCTTTGCTCTCCCTTTTCTTCTCTGACTACTACTGCACTCACTACGTGCTCTAACACTGCCAAGTATAAGAACAACTCCTCTCCAGGCACTAGATTTGAGAGAACTAGAGTTGTGGTCAAATACTTCTTCAAGTCGGCCAAGGCAACTTCGCACTCTTCTGTCCATAAGAAGTCTGCGACTTTCTTCACTAAGCTGAAGAAAGGTTTACACTTGTCAAAGCTTCTGCTTATAAATCTATTCAGGGCTACAGCCCTTCCAATCAATATCTGCACTTGCTTTGCCGATGTTGGGCTCTTCAATTCTAGGAAGGCCTTAATCTGATTCGGGCTAGCCTTAATGCCCCTTCTGGTAACCAAATATCCTAAGAACTTACCAGACCCAACTCCAAATGCACACTTTGATGCATTGAGTCGGAGCCGATATGTTCTAAGGATGTCAAAGATTGCTTTTAAGTCTTCTAGATAACCCTCAGGTTCCTTGGTCTTCACGACCATGTCATCTATGTACACCTCCACAATTTTGCTGATTAGATGTCTGAACATCTTTGTCACCAATCTCTGGTAAGTTGCTCCTGCATTTTTCAATCCAAAAGGCATCACTCTATAGCAGTACAGCCCTTTTGGGGTGATAAATGCAGTTTTTTCCTCATCTGGGGGGTACATAGCTATCTAATGGTACCCCCTGTAGGCATCCAGGAAACTCATCATTCCATGCCCCAAAGTGGCATCTACCAGTTGGTCAATTTTGGGTAATGGGAAGCTGTCTTTGGGACAAGCCTTGTTCAGACTGGTGAAGTCCACACAAACCCTTCACTTACCATTTTTTTTCTTTACAACCACTGTGTTTGATAGCCATGTCGGGTAATTTACCTCTCGAATGGCTCTGGCCTCCAGAAGTCTATCTACTTCTTCTTCTACTACCTCAACATGCATTAGTGTCAGCCTCCTCGCCTACTGGATGACAGGTTTGGCCGACCTGTCTACATTCAATCTGTGACAAGTACCTCGGGGTCAATGCCTGACATCTCGTACAATGTCTATGCAAACACCTCAAGGTTTGCTCTCAGGAATGCCTCTAATTCTTTTTCTTCTTCCTCGGCTAAGTTCAAGCCGAGAAGGAAGAAGCGTTCTTCGTCCCCTTGCTGGACAAGGATTTTCTTCAGGGCTTCTTCACTCTTCTCGACTGGCTCTTTGTCGACGTCGTCCAGAACTTCCATATTCTCGTCCTCGATCTCTGTTGTTTCTACTTCTCGTATGTTGCAGGTAGACTTCATTGCTGCCATGGAGCAATTCTTTGCCTGCAACTAATCCCCTCTGACCTCCTCTATTCCATGCTCTGTTGGGAACTGTAATGCAATGTTGAGAGAACAGCCCCCATTACATGTAGCCATGGCCTTCCCAAGATAGCATTATAAGGGGAGGGGATGTCGATTATGGTGAACTCTGTTTTTAGCTTCTTGGTGCCAGTCTGCACCTCCAAGTTTGCTGCTCCCAGGGGCCACGTCGGCGTTCTATTGAACCCAACCATTGGGCCATTGGACTACTCTAAGTCATCTTGGTGAAGGCCAAGCTCCTTGTAACACCTGACATACATGATGTCACAAGAACTACCTTGGTCAACTAAGATGCGCTTCACTTGGCACTCTCCAATCTGAAGGGATATTACCAAGGCATCGTTGTGCGGATGCTACACCATCTCCAAGTCTTCTTTAGTAAAGGACACCACTGGTCCCTGGCTCTTGTCTGCCCTAGGTCTCTTCTTCCCGACCTGATACACATGTTGTAGTTGTTTCACTTTTCTGGGTTTTCCCCCTTATCTCATTCTCATTTACCTTCGAGTGAATCACATTGATCACTTGAGGTCCGTCTGCCTGCGGTTATGGTGCTGGTGGGGGTGGTGCTGTTGGCGCCTGGGGTAGTCTTGCCTGCTCTTCCCTTGTCCTGGCCTCGTCCACCAGGTCCCTTAAATGGCCTTGTCTTACCAGGTCTTCCAGATGTGTCTTCAGGGCTCTACACTCCTGAGTTAGATGTCCAGCCTCATTGTGGTAAGCACAGTGCTTGCCACAGCTTCTTCCCATAAATTCACCTAGTACCCTTGCTGGTGCTCTGTAATAGGGCTGATTTCGAATTTTCTCTAAGACTTTGTAGATAGGGATTCGAATCTGATTTGTATTTACTGTCTGACCCTTAATCCTGTCTCTGGTTTGTTGTATCCACTATCACCTCAACCTCGCTTCGGCGTGCCGTTTTTCTTCTCTGGTTTCGACGCCTTTGTCTCCGGCGTGTCCTCCTCGGCCCTGGCATACTTTTCTATCCTGGCCATAAGCTCCTCCATGCTTTTTGGCAATGTCTTTGCCAATGACTTTCAAAGCAGGCAATCATTCTTCAGGCCGTTCTTAAAAAATACGACTGCCACCTCCTGGTTACATCCGGGGATACGGTTGAACACCTCATAATATCTTTTGGCGTAGGCCCTAAGGCTTTAGTCCTCACCAATTCTCAAAGCCATCCCAAGGCCCACCTCAATGGTCAGAGTTTGTTCGTCACAAACCTGACCACAAACATCTCAGCCAGGCCTTCCCAGGTTTTCACAGTTCCTTTTGGCAACTTGTGAAACTAATCCGATGTAATTTCTCCGAAGGATGAGGGGAACACCTTGCAGAGCAACGGCTCGTTCCCAGTGTACAATGCCATCGAGTTCAGGTACAAGCCGACGTGAAAGTTAAGGTCTAACTTGCCATCGTATATCTGTAACCTCGGCATATTGAACCTTTTCGAGGCCTCAAATTTTTCCAACTCCACCGAGAACAGTGTTCTCGGCTTGACCGGAGAGTTTACCTCGGCATCTTGTTACTTCCTCTAGAAGTAAACCCTCAGATCCTCCTTGGTCCGTCAGGGAGCTCGGCTATCAACGGATTTCATCATTTTTGGTGTGCTACTCCCAGTATCGTTGTGACTCCTTTTGGACCTCTCTCCATTAGTTGCATCAAAACACAGCTCCTTCCCCTGAACATGCCGATGTTCTTTGGGGTCAGCTTCCTTGGTGTGATGCGTCCTCCGTAACTCTTCCTTTCTTGATTCTCCTCGTCCGACCTCTCTTGAGGGCCGATAAGAGTGTTTCTCGGTTCTATCGTGCTGAGGAGTTGCAGGAATTGTCCTCTGCCCCCCTGGCTAGGCATCTTTTTTTGTTGCTGGAATCGGCGTATCTTGTAACAGAAACGGTGGTTACATAACATTGTTCTGCATCATGAAATTAACGACCGATTGTAGGTCTGCTAATTTGTTTGCTAGTTCCTTCATCTCGTCGTCCCTTCATAGGCATCTATCTTTCCATACCTGGAGGTCATCTTCGTTATAATACCCGCCTCGGTCTGATTTCTTTGGTACATCGTCCTCCTGGCCGACGTCCTTCTCTTCGTGATTCTTATCATGAGTCTTTTTGTTGCAGTTGTCTTCTTCGACATCAAGGTCAATAGGTTTCCCACCCCCAGTAGAAGTGTCGTCCCCAACCTTCTCTTTCTGTCCGTTACTAGCCATCTATTCTCCTTTCTTTCCCACAGACGACGCCAAATTATGTAAGTAGATTTCTGACCACACTGCCAAATTAGTATTCTACTGGAGAGCACTGGCAGAATAGATGACGCCTGAATGACCTGTAACAGAAAGATGAGATTCCAGCGGTGGTTTATCCACTCGAGGGCACTCCGACGATCAAGTCAGTTATCTCTCAAAGATAGCAAAAGTGCTTAACTCACTATTCAGAATATAAAATGCGTACCTTAGACCCATAGGGATGTCTCTCTTTTATAATCATCACAAACCTAATCTTAGCAAAAGCCTAGCTTCAATGGACTTTAGATTACTGTTAATCTTGGACTCCCAGTAGGATTGGGATAACTTTCTAAGAGTCTTATTTTTATCCAAACTGAAACCTTCTCTCGTTCTAGGACTCTTGTCCCTTTTTCCGCTTTTCTTGGACTCCGGTATCTTCAGAGATAACCTCGGCCTAACCGAGATCACCTCGGCGTCATAATCAGGACACATGGCACCTCAGCTGATACTTTGATGACACCTCGGCCACGTATTGCCATTCAAAAATTATGTCCCCACAATTGGATTAATTGAAACATTACAACATTATTTAAATTAAAATTATCGTTTAGTATTTTAATTTCAATTTTTCATTTTATTAAATCTGTGAAGAAAAAAATAAAAACAATATGACGTGACATTTTTCATAAAAGAGTAAATTTAAAGAAATCAATGAACAAACATGCATCATATTATTGATAGCATAATGCTAATAAAATAGATATTACAGTATTAGAGAAACTTCAACATTTGTTATTTAGTAGTTGTTTGGCATGTGCTAAAATAGCACATGCTATAGCACATTATCCTATTTAAGTTACAATTATCTTATTTATTTTATATCAAATCTCTACCACATCATTTCAAACCCAATTCATATTTCACGTTTTCGTAAAAAATCAAAAAATATACTAACGTAGTACTTCTCAAAAAAACCCCCTTAAAAACACATACTTCAGTAGTGTGCTATTTAATTGAGTTATTGTTAAATTTTAATAGTATGCGATTCATCATGTCAAATTTAACAAAATGTTAATTATCATGCCAAATTTGACAAATGTAAAATAGGAGTATTGTGCTAAATTTTAGCACGATAAAATGTTTAAATATTTAACCTCTTTAAATTTATTATATTAGCTCAAAAAATGTCATGTCATGTCATTTATATATATTCAATAAAATTAATAAATTAATATAACAAAACTATTTTTGTAAATATTAACCAAGGCATTTCATCATAAAATACTAATAAGTCAATTTATTTTATTTTTAGTTAAAGAGTTGAAATTTTAATGTTAATTATTGGATTTTAGATATTTTAATAGAAATTTTAATTTAAACACATTGTGAATATTTATAATTAAGTATGAATGATCATTTTGTTGGACAATCTTTACTGCATTTAAATAAATAAATTTTGTTTGTGTACTAAACTACAAACAAAATACAAAAGAAAAATAGGAAATGAGAGGAAATGTTTGATTACAAAAATTAAATTAGAAATAAAATTAAATAAATAAAAAATAGATTTTATTTTGTTACAAAAACAAAATCAAAATCTGATATAAATAAATAAAAACACAAAATAAATAAACAACTTACTTGATTAAATTCTTGAACAATATTCTGATCAAGTCCAGTGTTTAACACTGTGTCCTTAAGACAGATTCATCTTCTCCACGGTGCCTTCAGAATATGAACGTCTATCTCGCAGGATAAAATGATCAATCAACGAAAAATAGCAACATTACTAATTTTTCGCACAACGGACACACCAAGTGTTTATACTCTTTCTCACAAGGAAAATAATGCAGCAAAAATGCACAGAAGGCAGACCATATTTTAGATGAAATTGGAGTGCAAAACCAAGTGAAAGACTTGTCTATATATAGGTGTAAAGGTGACCTTCATTTTGAATTAAATAGGTAATAAACCTGTTTGAACAGGTAGCAGACTTGTTTGGTTTGAATGCAACTGTTTGTATTTGAATTCAAACAGATATGAATCTGTTTGGGTTTGAATTTTGAACAAAACCTATTCTGGGTTTGTAACAGATTCAGATCTGTTGGATAGAGGTGCAAACTGTTTTGAATTTCAAAATTTTGAAATAAATCTAGACAGAAATTCAGAATGAATTCTTGGACATATTTTATTTTAAAAAATAAAATTAAATTCAAATGTTTTTGGCCCAAAAAGATTAGTATTGGGCCGGACAAGCCCAACCCAACCACGCACTTGCACCCAAGCCCAGGCCTAGCCCAGCCCGCCCGACCGGCCAGACGGACGACAGCGACGGCGCGCGTGTGTGTGGTGATTTTTGGGTCCAATGGGTCTAGCTCATTTTGCCATAATCTCCCTCTCTACAAAACTGGGGTGCCACTTGGGGCCTACCCCAAGTTCCAATCCCATGCCTTATAAACCTACTCAAAACTTCCCACCAAATCAATGTGTGACAAACTATTATACAAACCTTAAGGAATTTTCACCAAAACTCCATTTCCATGGAGCACACTTTGGCTTCAATTTTCCATTCACTCGATAATGGTTTTGAGCAACCAAATATACCACGTGAATCACAACGCGGCATAGAATGCGTTGCCACTTAGACCAACTAACTTTGGCACACGGGTCCCACCTAAATAATAGACCAAAGTTAGGAAAAAACTCTATTTTCTAGTTTTTTTTTTTTTCAAACCATTTCTAACAATCCCCCACATGAATGGAATTTGATAATAACGAAAATGCAACAAAATGCAGAATTTGTCGAAAAAGTATAACTCGAAAATATCTTGCATCAGGATAGGTAGCTTTCAACCTCGAACCTTCCCTAGTAACAACCTATCGGACTTACTAGCTAACCAATGGATGCGATTGTAGACTCGACTTTCTTCGCGCCCCTCTTTCGGAGAGCTCGAATTAGTCCTGCAGTTCGGACTCCTGTCACGGTTCTAAATCTAATCTCACAAAGTGCAATGTGAGACTGATAAACACCAAAGAGTCCAATCCGGCAAGTCATTTTGGAAAATCAGATTTTAAATTAAATATTGCCAAAACTGGACTGTTTTGCTAGATTACAGAGTCACCACCTAAATATTTTATTTTTGAGAAATTTAAGAAACCATGATTCGTGTCAAAGGCCACGTGTCCAATATCACCAAAGTTGCTTCGGCTCGGGAACTTGGGTACGAGAGGGGAAGTTCCTAAAATGAGCACCCCCGCTCGCCCGATAAAAGATCAGCATCTACTAACATGATATGTTGTTTCATAAAAACATGTGTTCTTATTCCGGTTATTAGCTAACTTTACTATGTAACGCACATACAAGTATAAACTAAAATCGCGAGAATTGGAACAAATCAACTCATGTTTGTTTTCAAAAAATGGTTTCAAGGTGCCACTCTAAAGTGGGCTTAAAACATGATGATTTGCCACTTCGCAAAATGGACTTAAAACTCACAATCATCGAATTGTTCCAATTCAAGCAACAAAGCCTTCATCCATAGGCATTCATGCAGTCAAGCAAGTAAGCATATAGCCTCATGGCAAGCATGCTATCATGGCAACACTCACACTCATGCAAGTATGCTAAAACGTAAAACTTACAGTGTACTCTGAGCCAAAACAAAAGCAAATTAGAAATCATGCATGATCCTAACTATGCAAAATGCCTAATGCAGCACATGCAATAATGAAACTAATAGGCTCGACTATCTAAGATGGCATATGAATGCAACAATTTGATAACATGCTTTGAAACACGTATTCAAAGAAGTGTATTGAAATACAATGCAGTTTGAATGATGCGCCGAGTCTCGGTGCATGCAAGACAAGTGAATGATGCACGTATGTAAGCATAAGTTATGCTAATTGAAAATGATCCCTAATCTAACCATTGAAAGCGGGTAAATAAAATGGAGAAAGACGCGGGGTTGGAAGACATGCACACACACACGCACACTTATTATAACATTGTGCCCTCTCGAAAGAGGGTCCGAATGAATAACCTAAGCTAATCTAAGCTAACTAATCTAATTAAATTAATTAGACTAATTATTACAAACCAATTGAATAACTAGTAAACTACTTACTAATTATTACAACACTTAACTAATTAGCACACTAATTAATTAAATTACAAAACCAATGTACACTAAACATATAAAGCATTAAACTACACTGTCTCAGGAAGTGGAGGATGCATGCATTCAATTTTTCGCCTCGAAAAGCCCATCGATTTGCTCTTGAGAGGCTCTGTTTGCAGGGTTACTCCAAGAACTCTCTGCTCTACCTTACCAATTCACTGTTGAAGAATGCACCAGTGGCCTTCCGGCCATGATTGGTTGCTGCCGACCATCTACCGGCCAAGGGTAAGCCATCGGCTGCCATCAAGCAGTTTGCCACTGTGTCTGTCAATCACCACACTCTTGAAACCAAGCACATTTTAGGCACAAATAAGGCACCAAATCAAGCTAAAATCACCTTCTAAAGCTCCAAGAAGGTCCCAAGGAATCTCATCCCAATGGTGGTCAAGTTTGATCAAGGATGTCCAGGCAAACTAAAAGTGTTTCTCTACTTATATGCACAAAAGGGCAAGAAAGAAAGAAATCTAGAGAGAGAGGATTATAGAGAGAGAGAGAGAGAGAGAGAGAGAGAGATTTTAGAGAGACAGGCTCCCAAACTTGCTAACCCTCCAATATGAGAGATATGACCTTCATATATAGCAATATACAAGCCTCAGGTCGAAATATCTGAATACAGGACAACTGGAGCAATGTGGGAACAGATAGAGGTAAATATCTGCAAAAAATCTGAGTTTTGACATCAGTGGCCGACCAGCCATCATTGATGGTTGGCATAAGTTCATTTCTAGCCGGCACTGCATCATCAATGGCCGACACTCTTCACCAATGGTCGGCAGAAAAATCTGCTCTCCAAGTCCAATTTCAAATGGACATGTCTCCTTCATCTGGACTCCTTTGCAGGTCATTCTTCAGCCTAAATTGAAGCCCTTGAAGTCTTCTTTCCAATGGTGGCATCCTCACATCAAAATTCAAAGTGTACAAGGAGATATGCCTCTTTTAGTGAAGACTGCTTAATTTTGATCCTACCGGAATTCATGCCAAACTTCTCCTCATCTAATTTTCTTCTCTCCTCTCCCATTTTCTTCAACCCCAAACCTCTAAAAAAAATGTTTTAAAGATTTTTTTCAAAGAGTTCACCTCTCCTTCATTTATTCCACTTTGTCCTTGCTCGGTTTTCTGAAAAGCGCAACATTTAACAAAATGCGAGCATCGGAACATCGTAGAATCATTTTCAAAAATATTTTGAAAGAGAGAGTTTTAAGGCCTTAAAAAAAAAAAAATTAGTCAAAAGGCTTTGGTCCAAAAAAAGGGGTGTGAGGTTGGGATTTGACGCTGTCCTTGCCGGAAAAATCAAACATTTGCACTGCAAAACTTTCATTACCAAGTAAATAATCAGTGGTGCCCAAGTCTTAAGGGCGGTCAAAAATGGGGTGTCTACAGCGATGCCTTGAATTGTTCAACCGTTTGTGTAAGCTAAGACAATAGATTTCACACAAAATATTTTCTAACACATCGTGGTTCTCACTATTGTGTTCATTTCGGCCTTGAACTCTCCTGGTTTTCATGAGTACTTCTAGAGAATTTAGCCTCTTCATTCTCATAGAACCGGCCCCAGTTCGACACTCATATAGATGATTCTTATTGTGAGTATCTCCTTATACTCGTCTTGATTTTTATGCCTAAATCAAGATATAAGTAATCATTAAAAGCTAAGTTTATCCTTAGACCCCTGCATACAACACATGTTGCAGATATCACTTTCATTATAGGAATGGATAAGGAATTTTAATCCCTTGGTGATTTCTGGCGAGCCACACATAACTTAGTTGTCCCTTTGAATTTAGTTCTTGAGATCTCCAGTCATATAATTAGGATTACCATTATGATGACTCTTATGTAATAGGCTTTAATCTCATCCCCTTCGATGAACTATACACTTGTTTTTTTGTCAAACCTTTTGTTAATGAATCCGCAATATTCTCTTTAGATTTTATATAATCTATTGAGATTATTCCATTTGAGAGCAATTTCCTTACAGTATTATGTCGACAACGAATACGTCATGACTTACCATTATACATATGATTCTGTGCTTTGCCTATTGCAAATTGACTATCACAATGAATGCAGATAGCTGGCACAGGTTTTGGCCACATTGGAATGTCTTCTAAGAAGTGACGAAGCCATTCTGCTTCTTCTTCTGCTTTGTCTAAAGCAATGAACTTGGATTCCATTGTGGATCGTGCGATGCATGTTTGTTTCATGGATTTCCAAGTAATAGCAGTGCCTCCCAGAGTAAAGACATATCCATTAGTGGATTTTGAATCTTTAGTATCCAATATCCAATTGGCATCACAATAACCTTCGTGTACTGCTGGATATCGAGTAAAATTCAAACCATGATCACGGGTAAATCTTAGATATCTAAGAACTTGAATGATCACTTTCCAATGGTCTTCTCCGGGGTTACTAGTGTACCTACTCAATTTACTGACCGCATAAGCTATGTCAGGACGAGTACAATTCATTAGGTACATTAGGCTTCCAGTGATTTGGAAGTATTTTAACTGAGACACCGCATCACCTTTATTTTTCGATAAATAAAGATTAATGTCTACAGGTGTTCTAGCTACATTCACATCATCTTTGATAAATTTACCAAGAATTTTCTCAATATAATGTGATTGAGATAATACATATCCGTCAGATGTTTTGGTATTTTTCATTCCTAATATAACATCTGCGACCCCCATATCTTTCATATCATATCTTCTATTAAGCATTTGCTTAGTTGATTTGATCATGTTTTGACTGCTTCCAATGATAAACATGTCATTCACATAAAGACAAACTATGACACATCCTTGGTCAGTGTTTTTAACATAGACGCACTTGTCACATTTGTTTATCTTAAACCCATTAGTAAGCATTGCATGATCAAATTTTTCATGCCATTGCTTAGGTGCTTGTTTTAATCCATAAAGAAAGTTTCAACAAACTTTCTTTTTTGGCCCCGGCATTACAAACCCTTCAGGTTGCTCCTTATAGATCTCTTCATTTAGATCACCGTTTAAGAAAGCTGTCTTAACATTCATTTGATATATCTCTAAATTATACAACGCTGCTATGGCAATAAGCATGCAGATGGATGTTATTCTTGTCACAAGAGAATATGTGTCAAAATAGTCCAGACCTTCCTTTTGTCTGTAACATTTTACTACAAGTCTTGCTTTATACTTATCTATTGAACCATCTACTTTCATTTTTCTCTTGAATATCCATTTATACCCAAGAGGTTTAGAACTATGTGGAAGATCCACCAATTTCCAAGTATGATTTTACATAATGGATTCAATTTCATTATTAACAGCCTCTTTCCACAAAAGTGCTTCAGGACCTGTCATTGCTTCTTTAAAGCTTTGAGGTTCATTTTCTAACAGATATGTCAAAAAATCAGGACTAAAGGATTTTGATGTTCTTGCTCTCTTACTTCGTCTTGGTTCATCATTAGTTAAATCCTGTTGATTGAAACCATTACTAGTCTCTTGTGTTTGATTGTCATTAGTCTCTTGACTTTGTGTATAATCATAAGTTCTTTTTTGTGAACTTAATTCCTGTCCTTTCTTGTAAGGAAAGACATGTTCAAAAAACACAACATTCCTTAACTCTATAATAGTGTTCACATTTATATCAGGTATTTCTAATTTATAAGTCAGAAACCGATATGCACTACTATTTTGAGCATAACCAATAAACACACAATCCATTGTTTTTGGTCCAATCTTAGTCTTTTTAGGAACAAGAACTTCAACTTTTGTCAAACACCCCTACACTTTTAAGTATTTGTAGGAAGGTGATCGACCTTTCCACAATTCATAAGGAGTGTTATTAGTTTTCTTGTAGGATATTCTGTTAAGAACATAATTAGCAGACAATATTGCTTCTCCCCACAAGTTCTGCGGTAAGCCTGAACTTAGTAACATGGCATTCATCATTTCTTTAAGGGTTCTATTCTTTTTTTCAGCGATTTCATTTTGCTGTGGAGAATAGGGTGCTGTAGTTTGATGAATAATGCCATGTTGTGCATAAAATTCATTTAATAGTGCATCATATTCACCACCCCTATCACTTCTTACCATTTTAATGGTTTTACCAAGTTAATTTTCAACTTCAGTTTTGTATAGTTTAAACATTTCTAAGGCTTCATCTTTACTTCTAAGTAAGTATACATAACAACATCTTGTGCAATCATCGATAAATGTTATAAAATACTTTTTGCCTCCTCTAGTTTGAACAAATTTAAGATCACATACGTCAGTATGAATTAATTCTAGAGGTTCGGTTTTTCTTTCAACTGATTTAAATAGAGCCTTTGTTAGTTTCGCTTCTACACAAATCTCACATTTGTGTTTAGGATCAATTTCAAACTTTGGTATATAATCCAAACCAATTAATCTACACAAAGCATCAAAATTCACATGTCCTAATCTACCATGCCATAAATTCGACTCAAGAATATAAGCAAAAGATGTGTTATTCTTATTAATAGCAACTTTTGGTACAATCGTCATTACATTTAATTTGAAGAGACTATCACTCATGTATCCCTTACCAACATACATACCACTCTTTAATAATACAAATTTATCATACTCAAATACAAGCCTAAAACCATTTTTACTTAACAAAGAGTCAGAAACCAAATTCTTCCGAATGTCAGGTACATACAATACGTTGCTGAGGGTAAGTTCTTTCCCTGATGTCATTTTCAAGATCACCTTTCCTTGTCCAGCCACAATAGAAGTAGAAGAATTTCCCATGAAAAGTTGTTCACTATTTACAGCCTCATTGTAAGTAGTGAACATCTTCTTGTCCGCACATATGTGACAAGTTGCTCCAGTGTCAACCCACCATTCCTTGGGATTTCCAACCAAATTAGACTCAAATACCACAATACAGAGGTTGATGTCATTCATCCCGTCAGAGATGTAATCTAATTCTCTCACATTGGCCTGATTGGTAGTCTTCTTGCTTGTACTTTCGCGATCCTTCTTAGGGCGACGGCAGTCAGAAGCTCGATATCTAGTCTTGCCACAATTATAGCATTTTTCTTTGAACTTCTTATTGCCATTGTTATCGCCTTATTTAGGACCATCTCCAGTAAACTTTTTCTTTTTATTATGTTGTTTGTGAACTTGTTCAACCACATTAGCCTTAGACTCAATAGGATTTTTCCCATTCCTTTTTTCAGCCTTTTGGTTATCTTCCTCAATTCTCAATCTTACAATCAATTCATCTATGGTCATCTCTTTGCGTTTATGTTTTAAATAATTTTTGAAATCTTTCCAAGCCGGTGATAACTTTTCCACTAAAGCAGCGACTTGGAAAGACTCGCTAAGAGACATACCTTTAGAATGAATATCATGCAAAATTATTTGAAAATTTTGAACTTGAGAAATTACCGTTTGGGAGTCTACCATAACGAAGTCCAGAAATTTACCGACAACAAATTTCTTCGTGTCGGCATCCTCTGTCTTGTATTTCTTCTCCAAAGAATCTCACAATTATTTTGCTGACTTCAAAGGGCTGTAAACATTATACAGCATGTTGTCAAGGCCATTGAGGATGTAGTTTCTGCACAAGAAATTTGAATGTTTCCAAGCATCTACAGCGACAAAAACTTGCCAATCACTTTCACCCTCTTTAAGTGTTGGAGCTTCTTCACGGAGAAACCGGGCCAAATTTAGAGTTGTAAGATAAAACATCATTTTCTGCTGCCATCTCTTAAACTCAAGCCTTGTTTGGGAACAGGCTAATTTTAATAACTTTTTAGCTATTTGGCTAAAATATGAGCTAAAAAAAATTAATATATTTGAGATGACTTTTTAGCTTTTTACGAAAAGATGTGCAAAAAGTAGAGAGAAAAGAGAATATTTGACTTTTTGTATGGGTTGTTGGCTTTTTGATTTTTTTAGTGACTTTTTGGATTTTTGGCTAAATGGGCCGCCTCCAAACGAGGCCTCAGTACCGTTACATTTTTCCAGTTTTTCTCCATGATTTATTGGAACTTGAATATGGTTCTAGATAGGAACCGAAGTTGGTGTAACAATTGGAGTACCACTTCCAGTTGCAGTTACAGTTGTAGTAACCATAATATCTGATTACAAAAATCAAAAAAAATTAAAACACAAATTAATTTTCTAGTTATTAAAACCAAAAAATAAATTATAACACAAAATAATTTTATTTTCCTTGTTACTAAAACTAGAAAAATAAAATACTACAATAATTTTCTGTAACACAAATTAATATTCTGTAATTGTTAATGACACCAGTATATTACTACTAGTTGTCAAAGAAAATAGACAATATATTACTACTATCTGTCAAACAGTATATTACTACTATTTGTTTTCCAACCAAAATATTACTTTGTGAAACCACAAAAAATTAAATACAATGAAGATACCAAAAATTAGTCAGTCTTAAGATTGGACAATCTTCACTGTATTTAAATAAATAAATAAATTATGTTTGTGTACTAAAGTACAAACAGAATACAAAAGAAAAATAAGAAATGAGAGGAAATGTTTGATTACAAAAATCAAGTTAGAAATAAAATTAAATAAATAAAAAATAGATTTTATTTTGTTACAAAAATAAAATCAAAATCTGATATAAATAAATAAAAACAAAAAATAAATAAACAACTTACTTGATTAAATTCTTGAACAATATTCTGATCAAGTCCAGTGTTTGACACTGTACCCTTAAGACAGATTCGTCCTCTCCACGATGCTTGCAGAATATGGACGTCTATCTCCCAGGATAAAATAATCAATCAACGAAAAATAACAGCACTACTAATTTTTCGTACAACGAACACACTAAGTGTTTATACTCTTTCTCACAAGGAAGATAATGCAACAAAAATGCAGAAAAGGTAGACAATATTTTGGACAAAATTGGAGTGCAAAACCAAGTGAGAGACTTGTCTACATATAGGTGTAAAGGTGACTCTTCATTTTGAATTAAACAAGTAATAAACCTGTTTGAACAGGTAGCAGACATATTTGGTTTGAATGGCACTGTTTAGATTTGAATTCAAACAGATATGAATTGGCTTGGGTTTGAATTTTGAACAAAACCTGTTCTGGGTTTGTACCAGATTCGGATCTGTTAGATAGAGGTGCAAACTGTTTTGAATTTCAAAAGTTTGAAATTAATCTAGACAGAAATTCGGAATGAATTCTTGAACAAATTTTATTTTAAAAAATAAAATTAAATTCAAATGTTTTTGGCCCAAAAAGATTAGTATTAGGCCGAACAAACCCAAGCCAACCAGGCACCTGCGCCCAACCTGCTCGACGGACATGACGGATGACGACCGCGCGCGGGGTGATTTTTGGGTCCCCAATAGGTCTAACACATTTTGCCTATAACCTCCCTCTCTACAAAACTTGGGTGCCCCTTGGGGCTTGTCCCACGTTCCAATATCATGCCTTATAAACCCACTCAAAATTTCCCGCCAAATCAATGTGGGATAAACTATTATACAAACCTTAAGGAATTTTCACAAAAATCTCATTTCCATGGAGCACACTTTGGTTTCAATTTCTGATTCACCCGATAATGGTTTTGAGTAGCCAAATATACCACGTAAATTACAACGCAACATAAAACGTATTACCACTTAGACCCGCCAATTTTGACACACGGATCCCACCTAAATAATAGACCAAAGTTAAGAAAAAACTTTGTTTTCCAATTTTTTTTTTTTTTTCAAATCATTTCTAACACATTTTTCACCAGATATAAATTAAATCGTGCTAACAAATAGAGTAAAGATTTCAAAATACACATTTTGACTCAGAAAATGAATATAAAATTAGCATAAATATGTTAGAGATTCGTGTTATGGCTACTAGAATTGCTGTTAGTTATTTCACTATATTTTCATGGGTCTCATTAAAATCATATTTAGTTGTGATAAAATAATGTGGAATTAACAGTAAAGTTGTGATCCTTTACTTCTTAGAGTTAATATTTTTACCCCTTTTATATATATATATATATATATAACTTTTTTTAGTTAAAAAATCACTTCCAAACAAAGATTGTCGTTTGACATTAGCTAAAAAATCAAAGAATAAAAATAAAAATAAAAAGCTTTAGACTCATATAAAAAAAGTCAAAAATTCATCCTTTTTTTTTTACTTTATATTTTAATAAAAACAAAAAAAAAATTAAAAAAATCCCTAAAAAATAATTACCTCCCAAGAATCCTCATTCATACTTGGGCCTTATTTATTTTTTGGGGGGTGATAGTGGAAAAATTGATAAATAAGTCACCTTTATCGCTACTATACAGCATTGTACATGAGATTTTCGCCTCTAGAGTTCTTCGAAACTGTAACAACGTCCTGAAAGAGTTATTCTGCCTATCTTATCAATTGAATTTATAACTTGATCTATAGAGAAAAAGAAAAAAAGTATCGGGCACAGATAAAGTGAAAATCTTTAGTTTGAGGAACAAAGATTTTAGTTAAAAAATAAAAATAAATATTAAATTAACATACTATTCTTTTTACTATTTTATATATCTTTTCATAAAAAATAAAAATAAATAACTAAATTCTTGACTAGGTTTAATAATATTATCAATCTTACAATCTCAGCTTAATCCAGAAAACAAGGCCTAAAATCCAAAAAAGGCCAATTAAATTATGAATTGTAGCAAAACCCCAATTGGGAGACGCACATTTCCAACAAACCCCTCATCCTTCATTTAGCTTAATTGTCATCTCTCTCTCTTTGCCCTAATTCCGATATAGCCCCCAATTCTAGGGTTCTCTTCACCCTCCACGCCCTTCTCTCTCTCACTTTCCCGTAAGTCCTCTCTCTCTCTCTCTCTCTCTCTCTCTCTACATATACCTTCTGTATTTTGCGATTCAGCTCTCCGTTTATCTTAATTTTTCATCTTTTTTTTTTTTTTTTTAATTTCTTTGTTTGTTATCTGAGTTAAAATGCATTTACTGATTTCAGATCTATGTGCTTGAAATTTGTAGTCAGAACTTTGTTTGTTATCATTAAATTGATGGGTTTGGGGGGGGGGGGGGGACTTGAGTGTGTGTTCAAAGTTTTTGTATTTGGGTTTTTTTTTTTTTTCTTTTTTTTGTCTTGTGGTTTGGTTGAGTTGAGCTGAATTTTATGGTATCAGACTCAGGTAGTCACTATAGAAGCACCACTGTCAAAGATGTGTATGTTAAATTGTCACTAATTTGGAGGATTTGAATAGCTGTTGTTGTCATCTGTCCAATGCCTATACTAAAATTTTGGATTTTGTTTGGTTGGGTTGAGCTGAAATTTATGTTTTTAAACTTAGATTGTCCTCTGGATATGAATTTATGTTTATAGTATTTTGAATAGCCGTAGTTTCCATGCATTGCAACGCCTAAACTAATTTATATAGGAGATACACGGTTACCGCGCCTTTTGACGAATTCTATGTTTGGTTTCTTGTTCAAATTATGTTTGGTGAAAAAATAATGAAAAATTCAAAAACAATCATCATATTTTTATTTATTTATTTATTTATTTATTTGTGAAAAAATATGTATATGTTTTGAAAATCCAAAAGCATATTTTTGGTGTTTATTTTAACCAAACTAATTTTTTGTATTTTTCACAAAATATATTTTGAAAACGAAACCAAACCAGATTTTGAATGAATCTATTCTGTTTTAATGGTATTTGTTGTAATGTGTTTCACATCACCTGGAGCTGCCCCATATGTGCTAGTGATAAGGTTTCAGTTTCCTTTTCCGTAATACCTGGGTTTTAAGGAGAAGTGTGGGTTGGCTTTTCAATTTGGTATCAAAGTTTGGTTGGGCCTGTGATTGATGTGCCATTTATTCGGCTACTGTATATTGTGGTTCAGGAGAGTGTGTTGGAATGTGTCCTGCATCACCTAGAGTTGTCCCATCTATGTTGGTTATAAGGCTTCAGTTTTCCTTTATATGTTGTGGTCCACGAGAGTATGTTGGAGTGTGTCCCATATCACCTGGAGTTGCCACATCTGTGCTGGTTATAAAACTCCAATTTCTCTCTCCTTAATACCTAGATTTTAAGGTGAAATGTAGGTTGGGTTTTTCAATTTTCCTTAATATCTGGGTTTTAAGGAGAAATGTGGGTTGAACTTTTTAATTTAGTATCAGAGCTTGGTTATGAGGCTCCAGTTTCCCTCTCCATAATACCTCGGTGTTAAAGAGAAATGTGAGCTGGGCTTTTCAATTTGGTATCAGAGCTTAGTTGGGCCTGTAACTGGTATGTCGTTTGTCTGGCTAGTGTATGTTGTAGTCCAAGAGAGTGTGTTAGAATGTGTCCCACATTGTCTAGAGTTGTCTCATCTGTGCTAGTTATAAAATTTTAGTTTCCCTTTCCTTAATAACTGAGTTTTAAGGAGAAGTGTGGGTTGTGCTTTGCAATGAGTTTATTTATAATTCTTGGTTTGTTTTATTATGGAGAGAATGTTTTGTATTTATAATGCAGAGCCAACTTGTGTATTCACTTTGTTGTGTAAAATGCAACAAACCAATTCAGCTTCCACAGGGTGTTCTGCGAGCACCACCATGATGAGTGCACATTTTCAAAAACAGTAATCGCCGCAATTTAAAATTGCATTTGTGTATCTTATTAGCAGGATGGTATAGAATCTGCAACTTATTAATGAAGGTGCTTTAAATTATATGAAGACTTGAAGAATAAACTCATGTGCTCTCTTGCCAATTTAAAAAAATAAAAGATATAAAAAAATAAAAACTTATATGCTCTCTGATTGCTTATAGGAACTTCTGAAGATATTTGGGATGGTGAAGGGGAAGCTTATATTAATTTGCCAATCCGGTGGTGAGTTTGTGAAGAATGATGATGGTTCCTTCACATATGGTGGAGGAGAAGCACAAGCAGTAAATATTGATTGTGAAACACTGTTTGATGATCTGAAGTTAAAATTTGCTGAAATGTGTAATTTGGATTTTAAAACCATGTCCATCAAGTATTTCCTCCCAAGAAACACTCGGACTCTCATCACTTTATCAAATGACAAAGATCTAAAAAGGATGCTTAGTTTCCATGAGAATTCAGTAACAGCAGATGTTTTTGTCATGGGAAAACAAGGTTTTAACCGTGATGACTGGAACATATTAAGCAGCAGGTATTTGTCTTGGGTTGAACACAATTCTATCCTTGTTCACATCATTTATCTGTTTCATATTTTATAAATCTTTATTACAATTATAGTTGCCCTCATGTTACCCATCACTGCAAAGCCTAGAGAAACAGTTGTGTCAAAGAAACAGCTTGTGTGAACCCCTACAATGCCCCTCACTTTTGGTGAAATCATAGTGGCAACCCTCTATGCTATGATGCAGTCCTTACAACCTGTTTGGATCGAGTGATTCAGTGAGAAATGATAAGAAATGAACTCTTTTATCATGTTTGGTTTATAAGTTAGGTGAGAAATCGTGAGAAATGAAGAGAAAGATAATTCTTTTATTTTATAGGTTTCATTTCTCACTAAAAGTGGTGAGAAACAAGTTGATTGGTTGTTTATTTTTTATAACATTGAGATTGCCTGTTAAAATACAGAAGAAGAAAAATAAATTTCATCTCCCTATATCACATGCTTTCTTACTCATTCCAAAAAAAAAAAATAGTGAGAAAACACATTCGTTTCTTTTCTTTTCTCACCTACATGAGAGACCACTTTCATTTTTTTTTTTTCTTTTTCTTTTCTCGCCCTACAATCCAAATGGAACCTTTAATGATTTGCATTTAGCTGGTGAACAAATACTTTTTGCATATTTGCTTGATATCATCTCAGTAATACTTATTTATCAAAAAAAAAAAAAAGATGTCATCTTAGTAATACTTGCAGGACGACGGGTATAAAATTAGCAGAGTCTGTGAAACATGTTGCTCCACCCCCAGCTGCTGTTACTTCATCGCCTGTTGATGCTGCTAGTCCTGTTGGTCGTAAAACTGCTACACCAAATAAGACTACTCGTGCTGCATCAAAAAAGGCTAGTCTCGCTGCATCAAAGAAGGCTACTCATGCTGTACCAAAGAAGGCTACTCGTGTGGCTACTGACTCTGCCTCAAATTCTTCTGCTTATACTGATAGTGATAACTCCAGTGCTGGTCCATCCTCTCCAGTTAGTTTTGCTGCTAAGCCAATTCCTCACAGTGCAATTGAAGTAGATATGAGTGCTACCCCTGCGGATACTGTTAAGAAGCGAAGACGCACTGCTTCTTGGAAAATTGGTGTCAATGGTCCAACCATTATTGCTGTCCCTGATGATGATGGGGACAAAAAATCACGAAGAATGAATAGGCGACGTTTGGCAGATGATGATGATGACACAGAGCAGAATATGGAGGTTGTACCTTGGGAAGATGATCTTGACGCTTCTTCTCATCTTATCAGCTCTGATGATGTGTCTTTGGACAGCCTAGTTGCATCGTGGAAGGATGGTATTACTGGTATTGGTCAGGATTTCAAGGATGTGAGCGAGTTTCGGGATGCGTTACAGAAATATGCCATCGCACATCGTTTTGTGTACAAGTTAAAGAAGAATGAAAGTAATGTCGTGCAAGTGGGATATGCATAGCTGATGGCTGTTCTTGGAGGATACATGCATCTTGGGTCCGGCTGATCAAACTTTTAGGATTAAAAGTTCAATAGCTCGCACACGTGTGGAGGGGAGTCTTGGAAGTCTGCTCATCCAACAAAGAATTGGTTGGTGAATATTATCAAGGACAGGTTACGAGAGTCTCCACATCAAAAACCCAAGGACATAGCTAATGGCATTTTGAAGGACTTTGGAATCGAATTGAGCTATACCCAAGTGTGGCGTGGAATTGGAGATGCTAGGGAGCAACTTCAGGGTTCATACAAGGAGGCATATAATCAGTTGTCTTGGTACTGTGAAAAGATCATAGAGACAAATCCCGGTAGTTCTGTCAAGCTCATAGTCAATGATGACAAAAGATTTCAATTCCTTTTTGTGTCCTTTCGTGCCTCAATACATGGTTTCGAAAAAGGTTGTCGTCCCCTTCTTTTCCTTGAAGCTCGTCTCTAAAATCGAAGTATCAGGAGGTTCTACTGACAGCAACCGCCTTGGATGGGGACGATGGCTTCTTCCCAGTTGCATTTGCTATAGTAGATAATGAAAATGATGAGAAATGGAATTGTTTCTTGGAGCAATTAAAGTTTGCATTGCCCATTTCAGAATCTATAACTTTTGTTTCTGATAGAGAGAAGGGACTAACGGAGTCTGTGCTTAAAGTATTTGAGAATGCTTACAATGGTTACTCCATGTACCACCTTTTGGAAAGCTTCAAAAAAAGTTTGAAGGGTCCGTTCCATGGAGATGGAAAAAATTCCTTACCTGGCTATTTCATAGCTGCTGCCCATGCTGTCCGGCTCGTTGGTTTTAAAAAGTTCACCGAGCAAATTAAGCTCGTCTCTTCTCAAGCGCACGATTGGGTGATGCAAATTGAGCCAGAATATTGGCGACAACTGCATTCAAGGGTGAACGCCATAACCAAATCACAGAGAATGTTGCAGAGCCGTACATCAATTTGATAGGTGAAGTGCGTGAATTACCCATAACACAGAAGATTGATGCACTACTATCAATGATGACAGAGTTGATAAATACCCGTCAAAAGAGTCAAGCGAGTGGTCTCTGAAACTCACTCCATCAAAACTGGAAAAACTACAAGAAGAAATTGTTAGCGCTCGTGGACTTAAGGTGTTAATCTCATCCGATACCATATTTGAGGTTCATGATGATGCCATTGCTACACATGTTGTGAATCTTGGCACATGGGATTGTACTTGCCTAGGGTGGCAAACTACGGGCTTACCTTGTCGACATGCTATTGCTGTCTTCAATTCCACACACAAGAGCGGGTATGATTACTGTTCAAAGTACTTCACAGTATATAGCTTCCGATCTACATATTCAGAGTCCATAAACCCCGTGCCTAGTGTTGGCAAGCCAGTCGAAAAAGAAGAGGATACCTCAGACACTGCAGATGTGCTTCCACCTTGTCACACTCGATCACCAAGTCAACCAAAGGCAAAAAACAAGTCAAAAGATGAGGACCAACCACAAGAAGAACCACAAGAGGAACCACAAGAACCACAAGTAGAACCACAGGAGTAGTTTCTTGGAAGCAAGGCATAAATAAGGTACTATTTTCTTTCTAGATTTTTACCTCTCTTAGCTTTGTTGCTTTTCGTTGTACGGTGGCATTGTGTACAGTTTGTGTAATTAGGTAGTGAAGGTAGTAGTTTTTATGTACTTAGCATCTTGTGGATGTGTTGTGCAGTTCTCTGCCTCATGGAAGACTTGTGTATTGTAGTTGAAGTTAAACTTTGTCTTGAGCTATCTTGGTGGTTTTCCAACCGAGTCTCCCTTCAGATCTTGAGTCAGGAGGTGTTGTTCTCATTTTTTTGAGCTGATCAGAAATATACATTGCTGAATCATGATGGAACTTGAACAATTCAGACCACCAAAGGGTGCTTTAATAAAAGGGAAAATATTTATAACCAAGTTTTTTTTTTTTTCATGAAATTTCTTGTGTTCTTTTAGGCTATGTTTGGATTATAGATTTGGATAGGAATTTAGAAAAGAAAAAAAAAATGTGAGTGAAGTGTGAATACAATATAGTTACATTTGACCCACTTTTTCTCTCTCTCTCTCTCTCTTTCCAAATCATTATCCAAATTTATAATTCAAATGCAGCCTTAATATATGAATCCACCCTCTCAAACTCAATGAAATTTTTATAATAGGACTTAATTGAATAATTTTCCTTCATAAAATCCCTTCTCTGTAAAACTTTTGCACTTGCAATAAACGCATGGGCCTTCTTTGATAAATTATGTGTAGCAACAAATTCCAAAAAAAATGGACAAATTATTCCTTCAACAACCCCTTCTAGCAGCAACTTTTCTTTGGTAACTCATCAAGTACTTTTTTCCCAAAGCATTTGCTTGTACCAAATATCTTTTCTACTGTTCTTTTTTGTTCTTTTTCTTTTTCTTTTTCTTTTTTTTACCAAAAAAAGAAAAGAAAACATGCTCTTGTTTTCTATTTTGAAATTGACAATGTTATCAATCCTAAAATTCAAAATATTCTAAAGAGAAATGAATACATGCCCTCAAATTTTCATTAATCCTTAAAAATTCCAATGCAATGGTGCAATTTAATTAATAAAATTCAATTCAAGTACTTGGTTGTTGTAACAATTCCTCAAAATAGTTCCTTCCTCTCAATAATACATCTATACTATATATATAACCAAATGTAGTTGTTTTGTCAAAAACCTCCAATTATTTATTCCTAAATTCTCATAATTTTAAAACACTCTCTTTCCTACATGGCAACCTTCTTTGATTGCCTTTCATGTTTTCTATTTTTCTTCATTTTTTATTTGTTTGATTAATTAAAATTAAAATTAATTTCATTACTTATGGATAAAGATTTGAATTTCAAAATTCCTCCATATAGATAAACATATAAAAACTAAAAATTAATTTTATAATCTACAAATAAAGATAAAAAATGAACAATTAATTTAAAAAAATTAATTTCATAACTTATAGATAATTTAAAATTTCTTCCCATAAATAAACAAATAAAAGTTGATAAATAACTTATAAAAATTAATTTCATGGCCTACAAATAAAGATAAAGATTAAATAATTGATTTTTTTTATTAAAAAAAAAAACAAAATTACTCTCTTTTTTTTCCCCCCTCATTTCGTACTTTAATTAATTTCATTATAGATAAACATATAAAAATTCATAAATAATTTATGAAAATTTATTTCATGACCTATAGATAAAGATAAAAATTTTAAAAATTATTTAAAAATAATAATTTCATGACTTATAGATAAATAAACATATAAAAATTGATAAATAATTTATAAAGATTAATTTCGTAGCCTACAGATAAAGATAAAGATTAAATAATTAATTTTCAAAAAATTAAAATAATAAAATTTAGATAAAGATATGATTTGTTAATCTATGTATCTATCAAAAACATATATATCTAAATCTTTATTTTGATTTACTCATTTTTTTTCTCCTATCACATATTATCTTTTTTTATTTTAAATTTTTTATTTTATGAAATGCTCTTACCTATAACTTCTTATCTCCTATTAAATTCTTAACATTCTCTTGATAATTTTTATTATTCGTTATTATCTACCAAATAATAAAGATTATAAAAAAAATAAATAAATAATTATCGCTCTGAATGAGAATAGTTTTAATAATGAAATAATAAAGGCTGCGTGGGAGAAGGTAACGCAAAAATCTCACAAAATTAATTTTCTTCACTATATTTATAAAAGGTAATAATTTAAGATTCTTTCTATTAGTTATTAAAAACAATTTGCATTAGATCATTGTTATGTTTTTTTTTATTTATTATTTTTTTTATAAGGTTGTCATTCGTTATAGTATTTATTCAATCCCATCTCTAAATTCTCTATTTGAAATTTTTATTTTTTCAATAATAAAGTTTAGAATCAGTAGCCTACAGATAAAGATAAAGATTAAATAATTAATTTTCAAAAAATTAAAATAATAAAATTTAGATAAAGATATGATTTGTTAATCTATGTATCTATCAAAAACATATATATCTAAATCTTTATTTTGGTTTACTCATTTTTTTTCTCCTATCACATATTATCTTTTTTTATTTTAAATTTTTTATTTTATGAAATGCTCTTACCTATAACTTCTTATCTCCTATTAAATTCTTAACATTCTCTTGATAATTTTTATTATTCGTTATTATCTACCAAATAATAAAGATTATAAAAAAAATAAATAAATAATTATCGCTCTGAATGAGAATAGTTTTAATAATGAAATAATAAAGGCTGCGTGGGAGAAGGTAACGCAAAAATCTCACAAAATTAATTTTCTTCACTATATTTATAAAAGGTAATAATTTAAGATTCTTTCTATTAGTTATTAAAAACAATTTGCATTAGATCATTGTTATGTTTTTTTTTATTTATTATTTTTTTTATAAGGTTGTCATTCGTTATAGTATTTATTCAATCCCATCTCTAAATTCTCTATTTGAAATTTTTATTTTTTCAATAATAAAGTTTAGAATCAATTTCTTATCAAATTTGTTTTCTTGATCCTTATGTTATTGAAGGATCGAGATGAATAAAACTTTCATATAATATATGAAATTAATGAATATAATACAAAGATGATAGGAAAGTACTACATATTTGTCAATATCTCTATGTTATTATTAGTTGATTTGCTAGATTATACTATTAATTTAGAGCCCATATGATTTAATTCAATTTTCATGACTCTATTTGTATTTGACCATTTTTTCGTTGAGTAACCGATATGATTTTTTTTTTTTTGGTATATAATGATGAAAGCTATCATTTGTTATATTTTTTCAAGAACAATTCAAATAATTTTTTATCATTTTTTTATAAATAAAATGGATTAAAACTATTCTCTTATATAATTTTTATAATACTATGATATTCTTATCTTGATTAATTTTTTTAAAATGGCGTAGGAACTATGCAAGTATTATTCAAACTATGGAGAATAATTTATACTTTAATATGTTACGAGTGTGTCATTGATAGAGAAAATCAAAGATAGAGAGTTGCTAATATAATCAATTAATGATTTGTTTGAGAAGTTCTTTTTATAAGCAATGCAACAAACTTAGATTAAATTTTTTAAAAAACTACTTATAAATTATAATTAAAAGTTGATATTTATTCATAATTTGATCATACAATAATAATATACACCACTGATTTAAAAGTCCAAGTAAATTTATGATAATTTTTCTGAGCTTATAGAATTTCTCTCTTTTAATATTTTGTTTAGTTTGATACAAGTTATTTATGTTATCAAGTGATTGTGATACTATTATTTTCAACAATTTTCATAATTAATAATTTCTTATGCATATCAAATTTTATTGTAAAATTTTGTGGGTTAATTATTGTTAACATCTACCTAGATGGCTTAATATTATGGATTGTCGCTATTAAGATATAATTTAAGATTAAAATGATTTATTTATCACACAAAATATATATAGTCTATTTTTCCGTGCATCGCACGGGTTACCGCTAGTTCTATTCTAAAGAATTGTCTCATGAAATACAATAATGTGTTCAACATGAAACACCATGATTGAACTTCTATGAAACACAAATGACAATAACTCCCCACGTCCAGAATTGCAAACAAAAACCCTTAACCCAACTAAGTTTCAAAAGACAATATACACACAGATATATAGTCGGAATTGTTTCATAATGCAAGGTCATTGAAAATTTTAAATTTATGATCCAAATACAATTTTAAACTTTCAATAATTAACAAAAACAAAAACAAAAACAAAAAACAAAAAATTGTTCACCCACCTTGACAAGTGGGTGAACTAGACCCTCATTTGTAATTGGTTAAAATAGTGACATGAACTCGTTTAAAGTCTGTATATGTCCACTGCACATGCATTGAATTAATTCCTGAAAAAAAATAATAAATAAATAAATAATTCTCTTCCTACCCATCTCCTGGTTGTTTTTGCATTTGTTTTCAAATAAACTTGAAGGCTTCACCCCTCCTTACCCTCCACGAAAACAATAAAAACAATAAGAGAAATGTTACAATGTGCATTTTTAAAAAGCTACCTATCGTAAGAAAAATTATATAATTTTTATGATGAAAGTTATAAATTTTTGTAAATGTCACAATTTTTGTGATAAAAATTATGAATAGCAAAATCATAATTTGCACTCCTAAAATAATGCTTTTTCTATTAAGAGTTATAATTTTTGTGATAAACAAAAAGTAATATCTTTTGTGATAGGTAAAAAATCTTTTTTTTTTTTTTTTTTTTTTTTTGGGTAGTAAAGCTGTGTTTTTGTATAAGATGCATCCATATGAACCCTTTTTAGGGTATCCTTTCCCAAGCAATGTGTACAAAAAAAAATCCCATAAATATGCACAAAAAATCAATGCACAGTTTAAATTTATATTTTCTTGAGGACGAATTTACATTCATATTTACATTCAATGTGTTTAGAGGCTCTAAACACACCTCTAATGAGGTGAAAAAGGAAGGGAAAAAAAAAACAAAACAAAAACAAAAAAAAAACAGACACAGGCACTGGCACTGGCAGTAGGTGGAACCCACTACCATATCACTATTGGCAACTCTAATTAGAGGTCCCAAGCATTTTTGTTTGCCCGAAGGTAAATTACCACAACGCTGAACTTAAATTCTTTCCCATGTGCCCACAAATATATATATATATATATATATACATATATTCAATTAAGCCCTTGATTTAAATTTTCAATCAATTAACCTTCTACCTTTCTGAATTGGTTTAATGTAGCCCTTTTGTTACATCAGTAATGCTAGGTATCATGAAAAGTCTTTCATGAAAATTATCATGAAAGATTTATGACCTTTGGATTACACTTAGAATAAAGCACCACACACTAATCAAGGTAATCTAAGAATCGCAAATATTTCATGATCATTTTCATAAAAAAAATTTCATCATTCCTAATATTTCTCTTGTTACATTTTGTCCACATTAGGCTGTTTTGTAGTATAGAGTACACATTATATGGGACCCAACTGAATGGTAAATTGATAAAATTAATCCTAAATTCATTTTTCTTAGCCAACAATCCAAAATCAAATGACTTAAAACGTAAAATGCAATGTTTTAAAAACCGGACCGGTGAGCGAACCGGAAATAGGACCGGGTGGATGGGTCACCGGTTCAACCAGAATCAAACCGGAATCGAACCGTGACGTAATAAATATATTAAAATTATATTTAAATAAAAATATAAGTAATAAAATTATAAATTAAAAATATTAAAAATATTAAATAATCTTAAATATGTCCTAATATTTTTTTTACTGAAAAATATAATAATATATTTTGAAATATTATTAATTTCAATTTTGGAAGATGAAATCAAATATTTAATATTCCCTCCATATGATTTTATTTCAAATAATTTAATTGAAAGGAGAACAAAAATTTTGGAGGGATATCAAAATTTCAAGTTTCCCTCCAATGAATTTGATGGAATCCCACATAGATTTCTTGAGTTTTTTTGGAAGAATTTTTTTCTTATAAATAGATAGAAGCTCTTTCACAATAATTTCAAGCTCTCAATGGGATTCCTCACAAGAGGAGACCCTTAAAAGAGAGTTTCCAATTAAATTTTTATTATATATATAATATTATATATATATATATATATATAATAAGAAAGAAAGAAAGAAAAAAAAAAAAAACTGGGACAAAAAAAAGCCCGGACCGGTTCAATCGACCCGTAGCCGGGTCGACCGGTTCACCGGTTTAACCGCCGGTTCCTCCGGTTTTCACAAAATACACCGGTTTTCCCTTTGGTCCGGTTCTGAGGGTCAATCCGGACCAGAGCCCCAACCGGTCGAACCGGCCGGGCCGGTCCGGTTTTTAAAACCTTGGTAAAATGGGATAGATATTATTGATGACAGGAAATTTGAAAAAACAAAAAAATATCACTGCATCCAAAATCCATAGCTCATAAAAAATAGTATTAATTACACTTTTCATTCATGTAGTTTGATATAAATTTCCCTTTAATCTCTATAGTTTTAAATTTAATAATTTAATCGCTATACTTTAAATTCAATTTCAATTTAGTCATTCCATCCAATTTGAGATTAAAATTAACAATTTTCAAACACTTGACAATTTTCTAAGGGAACACGTAAAAAGAATTAACGGAAATTTAAATGGAATGACCAAATTAAAACTGAACTTGATGTTTATGGACCAAATTGTTCAATCTGAAACAATAGAAACTAAAGTGAAATTTGAATCAAACTATAGAAATAAAAAGTGTAATTAATCCCAAAAAATACTATTCAGAAATTTTAATCATTATAGCAAAGCATTTGGAAATAAAATGAAAACATAAAAGTCCCAAGCATGTTTGTGTAAAAATATACCATGTCCGTAAAAAACACAATTACGCACTACTGATCATTACAGCAAAATATTTGGGAAATGACTTGTAAAAGCTATTTAAAACACAACATTTGAAGAACTAGCAACAAAATGCAAAGACAAGTTCCTAGCCTGCAAAGCAGTGTTCAATATATATATATCCTAAATTTCCATCATAATATATCCTGTTTTTGCTAAACTATTCATCTTATTTATCTTCTAGGCTTCTAGCTACAAAGTAAAGAGTTGTACACTCACTTGTGCCCTCTCAAAGCGTCAAGCTACGAGAGCAGACCCGCACATGATGGGCAGGGTGGATCACGTCGATCTTCATGGCATGTTCTCTGTTCCAGACAATCAGCATGATAAACATGCCCACAAACCAAAACCGCCACAACCGAGAGATCACCAGAAGAGATCGTGTTACCTAGAATAAAAGGCTTCCTTTTCAGAAACTTCTCACATATTGCACATACCATCTTCAATGCATCAGGAGATGCTGCACCCACAGCCAAGGAGCTTGACCTAATTTTCTCTGGTCGGCAAAATGCTCTCTCCTTATTTTCTGAAAAACAAATCACAAGGAAATGAAAAAGCATGCTTCAAATACCTTTATTGGACACCCAACAATTGGACATCAGTCATTCTTGTATATTTCTATTTAAATATACGTATATATTACTGTATAATTATTATAAAATGAGTAAAATACCTTTTTGACACCGTATATATATAACACTATTTTATCCCACATAATTGATTAAAAATATAAAAATATGACCCTATTTTTTTGTGTCTGTGAACCATTAAATTTGATATTTGATGGGTTCAATCTCCAGATATGCACCTGCACCCGATACTTGTACTCAAACTAGATCTATGTAACATTTAGGCCAAGTTTGGCAATTGCAAAATAATCCATCTTTTTATCTTTTTATCTTTTTTCCATCACATCACCCCTCTACTTTTCTGCACATCTTTTTATAAAAAGACAAAAAGTACAGTTATTTAGGTCATCCCAAGCAATCCCTTACTGTGCATCATATTCCTGAATTGATAAGTCTTTTCCGCAAAGTGATTATAAGCTCAATGGTTATGGCGCCTTAATGAATAATGGCTCGAGTTGATAAATGCTTAAATTTTGCCTTTTGATATGCTTTATATAAAGATATGCAAATCAAGCTTTCCTCCCTCTTTCAGCCTTGCTCCTCGAGCTTGCAGCAGACACAGATAGTGATTATAGATTCAACGGCTACAATACCTCAATCAACACTAATACACTTTACCAGCTAGTCTTGCTTTCCAACAAGGCCGAAAATCAAATAAAATTATACTCATAAAAGATAAGAAGATAAAAGACTACCTATGTGCCGTCCAGAATCCGAATTGCATTGACTTGCAAACTTGAAGGAGAGTTTCTCATTGTGCAGAGTACCCTTGCCACGAGAAGATGATGCATCAGCATTATTGATTGAGTTTCGCCGAGAGTATTGACGACCGTAGTAATGCCGCGGGTGCCTCAACAATAGTGCACGACCAAGATTTTGATGTGAATGGTGGGTGTTTGGTAGCTTTCCAGCACAATCCATGATAGATGAGAGAGACTTTAGCGTACCACTATCAACTGAATGAGAAGATTTCTGCTACAAAAAGGAGGAAAATTCCAAAATTTAAAAAGAAAAAAGAAATAAAAATGCAGAAAGTATCTTTATGAGAAAGAAAAAAAAAGGGTAAAAAACAACGAACCTCTTTAGACAAATCCATTATAGAGGAATATGGCATGGTTTCTGCAATATGTGAAATGAAATTAAATAATCAGTCACAACTTGATTGTCATACTTGAGAAACTTTACCATTCCTAGGATTATAAACTTACATTAGAAGATAAACCAAAGAACGTTTATATGCTCAAGCACTTACAAGCATCAAGCGAACAAAAAAAGAGAACATGTGTGTGTTGGGGGCTTGATTCTCTTACATAGTGTAAAGTGACGTGAGGAAATTGTAAAAGGACACACAGAAAATTGGAAAGAATCATCATGTAAAGCATAAAGGCCACTAAAAGGGTTTTAAAGGACTGGGAAGAGAACCACTTTTAAAGTCGGGGTAGGAGAGTGAATCAGAATTAAGAACATTTAAAAGCAACTGAATGTAAAGCAGGCCAAAGCTTAAATGAGGGTATTGTTGTGACATATTGTTTGCCTACCTGTGGACGCTCAACCTTACTAGCACTTACAGTCTAGCAAATAAAAAATAAAATAAAAAGGAAGTTCAAGACTGGAACAGAATGGAGTACTGGAAGCAGATATGACCAAACAATTAGCAACGGAGGGAAATGGTTGCACAGCACTTCAAGCAGCTAACACCTTAAAAGAAGAGGGTAGCCCCAGCAGAAGATAATAAAATGGTGATATAAAACATTTTTGAAGGATGAATGAATCTAGTCCAATCTAAAGAGGGATTAGCTTAAGCATATATAATTGAAGATTCACAAACTACTAAAACTGAGAAATAAAAATACTCCCTAAATTCCAAAATGAAGGATTATAATCATAACTTAATAGGTTTGCATGTATTGATCAGGGGCTATATAGCACAAACACTTCTAAGAATGTAGTGTATATTGGACACCAACACTCATCAGATACTGCCCAACACATGTTAAAAATGTGTCCTATTATTTATTTTTTAATTTTTTAAGAACTAGGAACGTTTTGGACACTTGGGGCTTTTATGATTGGGGAGACTATAGCATACGAATGTAATTGTTAATCCACGGGACTTACATTCGAGTGTTTGGTTGCAATTTTTCTTATCTAGATTACATGCCGAAGGACATTATATCCAAGAAAATTGGCCCATTTATTAATCCTACAACTAATAATGTAAAACAAATATATAATTGAGATTATATATTTCCATATTCTTGCAAAAAAAATGTGGACAAGAGGGGATTATTTATTTCACTAATCTAGTTGGATAACCGATCATACACTAATCCCATGGATTGTTAGTTTCCTCACTATTTATCCTACTAATCAAACAAGGCGTTAGGGGACATAACTGTTCATTGCTTAGGCACACATTGTAAGTATGAAAAAAATAATTCGGGATCTATTGATAAAATAAAAAAATGTGGATTGATATTCATTAGTCCCTCTTTGTTTTGACTTTTCATTTATAGGAATTTTGAAGCCCACAATATTGTAAGTATGTTTATAAATAGAGCTTTTGTTCACAATTCTTTTCCAATATGTTAAATGCATAAAATAATTTATTACCATTTTAATATAGTAAAATATAAAATTATTAAATGTTGTCAATATCTTACAATTCACGATATGTATCTCACGATTCGATACTTTTCGGAGGTAAATTGATACTATCATTAATATGTATCTCAAATTAAATGTATTGTACGATACATAATGCGATATAAAATATGCGATACATAATGTAATACGTATGTTACATAAATACTTAAATTTCGGGAAAAAAAAAATATTCAAATTATTTTATGCAAAATTAATATTGTCAAAAAAATCATTTAACTTATTAGAAAAATTATTTTTGAGATGAGAATGGTACTTTCTATTTTATGTCTCAATCTCTTTAAGGTTTCTATTGTACAGTATTAAGTATCTAGCGTTATTGATTTATGCCTTGTGAAGACATATGTATTAATTCATGTATATATTAAATTTAAGAAGCTTTGCCTCTACAATTTAAAGAATTATACATTGTTAGTGTTTTATTCTCACAAGATATTTATTTTTTATAACTAAATTTATTTTTCTATTTATTTTTAAAGGTGTTAAAGTATCTTATGATACATGATTTGTGTTCAGATTTGACAACTATATAATGCAAAAAGATGAAGAAATAGTTATCATTTTCATGTATACATATAAAAATAAATATGTATTCGTTGTTGTGTCCCTACCTTGTTATGTTCCTTATTTTCCAAAAAGTTATTATCTTAGTGTGTCCCCCATCATGTCGAATTTGTGTCCTATGTGCTTCTTAGATGGGGGAAAAGCGATCAAACCAAACAATAAATAAAAAAAAGGTATCCAATTTGATATTTGTTAACTGTAGTTGTAGATTTTTATTTATTTTTTAATTGGTTCCATCCCAAAATTCAAATAGTACCACATGGAAGCAAAAAACAACAAAGCGAGATGTGTCTTCTGAGTTTGTAATGTAAGGAGAATTGTTAGATGAGGTTCCATTCACAAGAACAATGTAGTTCTAATTTAACTAGAATAAAAATTTCCCCCAAGCATTGGCGGAGGGAGGGTGTCACGACATACGTTATAGTTTTATTAATCCTTGCTTGTATTTCCTTAAACTATTGAGGTTATTAATGGTTGGCCCCCTCAAAGGATAACGGAATCCCCTGAAACTTTCGTTCATCTTGTTGTTTCTTTCTTTAGGGGCACTTTGTGACTTCTGCAAAGAAAAGTCGAGATTTTTCTTTTTAATTTACGTTTTAGTGGTTTATTGGATCTATGTGCTCCTCCCGCTGACTACCAACTAGGACCCATTTCATTGTGTTATAGGGATGGGTGTTGTCCACCTAACCAGAGTGTCTTTTGCTTGGTCATTATTTGATTGGTTAATGGTCACTAGGTGCAGTTATTTTGGTAAACTAAAATGAGGCATTTTCTCTATTTTCCATGTAATTTAACAACAAAATAAGAGGAAAAATGGTCTCTTTTATTTCCTTCTTATCTAACAAAATGGTAAGGAAACATTTTTTTTTTCTCTTCTTTTCAATCTTAAGTAAAACAAAAAAAATTCTTTTCTAGCTTTTCCAAACAAATTGTTAGGAAACTGATGATGGTTTGGTTCACTTCAGAATTCGGTTTTAACAGAAATACAATTAACTCATGCACACCATGTCCTAACCCCCCACCCCTCCAAAGCACAATTTCTGGGGTCTGCCACTGCTCCCAGGATTTGATGGCCGTGTTTTTTTTAAAATATTTTATGGCTACAGAAGAATTTCCAGCCATATTCACTTCAGTGATTTTTAAATGCAGTTTAAGAGGCAAAGGAAGTGGGAACAAGTCCCTGAGCTCACAAACAAGTTAGTTCGAGTGTAACATTGCAGTTCGAAACATAGCTATATATATGTTACACATGGTGCATATTGAATTGATGATATAGGAAAATCTACCAAAATTTCTACAGCATTTTCACAAGCCTTCATCCCATTAAGCATTTAGGGAAAATTGGCCAAACCAATTAAGTTGCAAAATTAGCAATGCCATTGAATCTTTTCCTAACCCAATCTTCATTTTTATCCCCCTCTCCATTCTCAAAGGCATAGCCTCATTGACACTTTGCCTAGATTGATTAACCTAAAATTCATGTTTCAAATTACAAAGGAAAGAGCTATATTCCACAATGCCCACTGAGGGGCATTAGCCTGATTGACTACCAAACTCATCTAAACCGTTAAGCTGTTAGAGAGATGATAATTTTATTATTTATATTCATAACACCCTCTTAATGCTCTTCACGTGTGGTCAGGGTCTCCTCCATTAAAAAGCCATACAAATATTATACTATCAGGTAGGCGATGAGATTTGAACCCACGATCAATTTTAATATCATGTAGAAATGTTGACCACAAAATTGCCTAGAAAGCTTAAATTTTTAGAGAAGAGATAGACAACTTTATTATTTATATTGTCAACAATGACCACCACAGGAACAAATGTCAATCAATCAAAGTTGTTTATTTTAATAAAAATTATGGATTTTCATCTTTTGGGATCCTTATAAATCTCATAATCACTTCTTTCACAACCATTTTCAATCAATTAGAATAGAACCCTAACGACCCATTTCATCACTAATTAAACAACATAAAAATGTGAAGCAGCATTCTTGCTTTAGAATCTGAAAAATTGGTTCAATTCTCTTTGAACAAACCATACCCATATATATAATATATAATTCTCCAAAAGGAAATTACATTCCCACATTAATAAACAAGATAAACATAAACCCCAAACAAACATGTGAGAGAAAAAGAGAAAGAAACATAAAATAAAAAAACCCTAAAGTTTGAAAAGAATGAATTGAAAGGGACATACCAGGAGGAGGAGTCTTGTTCTGGTCACAGATTCGCTTTCTCTTCCCCATTATATATATATATATATATATATGGATAATGGGTTGTATGAATGAATATGGGTATAGATTTCGAAATTCTTTCAAAGGCTAGAAAGCAGCCAAATTCTAGGGTTTTTGGAGGGTGGAGAGGTGTGAGTGGCGTTGCGATGATGGCGCAGAGGACAGCGGACGTACGCTCAAGAAATCTAGAGAGAGAGTGAGAGTGAGAGAGATTTTTAGAGACAGAGGTCAGCAGTTGTGTGTGTGTGTGTGTGTGTGTGTGTGTGTGTGAGAGAGAGTGTCCGTGAAGAAGAGAGAGACGAAGGAGAGGAAAAACACGTGCGAAAGAATCGCCGAAGACATGCTTTCAACTCGCGTCCACGTCATGTCATGTGACGCGGCGACACGTGTGAATATAATTCGAACATTTCAGCAAAATCACGTGACATATGAGTAGGCTTATTTTGACAAGTTTGTTAGTTTTTTTATTTTTTAATTTGTTTTAAGTCGTATTATTTTTTATTTATTTTATTTTTAAAAAATTTAAAATATTAAAATATTAATTTTTAACTTATTTTTTAAAATATCCTATAGAGGCTTTGAAATATGAGTAATTATTGAGTGTTACTGAAATATGATCATATAATATTCGAAGGTGTTTTTGTTGGAAAAGGTAAAGTTTATAATTTTGTATTGGGTAATTGAAAAATATAAAGAGATACGGTATATAATAATTAGTGAATGAATATAAACACATTTAGAGATGGCAATTTGAACCCGATCCGATAGGAACCCGACCTCTTGACCCCGATTAGAACGGATTTTTCTTGAAAATTACCCCTATAGGGCCGAGGATGGTATTGAAGATTGAATCCCCGATAGTTTTTAGGCCAAGGACGGAGATAGGTTTCCCCGGTCCCGGTCCCGATCCGTCCACGCCCCGAATAATTCTCCGAATATTCCTAATTAAGGCCGAATTGTACATCATTGAGGCTATTAATTAAAATCTCTTAACTTCACTTGCTGGTCAAACTGTATACTTTATGTGTGTTGAATGTCAATCAGGTTGTACATCGTTGGAGCATAAAATGGGCAAAAAGACCAAATTTGGACAGAGTTGACTTTTTCTGGAAAAGTCAAACCGATATTTTAAACCTGTTTGGAAGTGAGTAGAAGTATAAAAAGAAAAGGAAAAGGCTTTTCTAGGGTTCTGAAATTGTTTTGACCTAAAGAGAGAGGCTAGGGTTTAGAAGGAAAGTCTACCAAGCTTGAAGAACACTTCCATGGAGGTTTCTTTCTCATCTTCTTCCTCTTTCCACTCCTCCATGAGTGGCTAGTCGTCTTTTCTAGGGTTTTGATGAAACCCTAGCCATGTAATGAAATTTTTCATGAGCTTTACTTGTAAATTGGTTTGAATAAATGTATGGATGTTTTAGAAGTTTATAAATAATTGTTTCGTTCTTTTCTTCAAGTATTTTACTCTCTGTGATTGTTTAATGCTTTCCATACATTAATATTCTTTGTGTTTGTATTCAAAGTATGAGACAAGTCATGCTATGAGAGACGGGTCGTTTTGCTAACTTAGTTTATAACAAACGACTCGTACTACTCGGAATGATTCGTGCATGTACATTGAATGCAACAACCCTCTTGATCAATATTTTAAACTTGTAGTTGTAAAATATTAGGTTATTCAAATCGAACTGCGATTGGTGGTTGATGTTAAGTCTCATTCATGTGGTTAATGGTGAATTCTCTACCTTAGGATTTTTTCCCAATTCAGTAAACACAATTTCAATTATTCTTGATAATTTAATTCCTTAGTTTAATTTATTCGTTATTAAATTAGGTTATAAACAACCAATCTTTTTATCAAAATTAATTTTGGAATTTGACAATTAAATTAGTTTAATTTCACAATAGTCCCTGTGGATCGATACCTGGACTTGCCATTATTCTAATAGAATTTGGTATAGTTTAGAATTTAATTTTAGTGTATTCAACGACCCATCAAATTTTGGCGCCGTTGCCGGGAATTTCTGGCGAAATTAGTTAATTTACAGTTACATTCTTATTTAATTTTTAGTTTAGGATTTTATGCTTTTGGTGTTGCTAGTGTTGCTAAGTGTGCAGAGCGTTTGAAATTGGAGCTATCATTGAAGTGCAAGCGGAGCGCAGCCGAGTTTAAAACAAAAAAAAACCGCAGCACTAAAGTGAGTAAACAAAAGCAAACGCTCACAAGCAAAGCATCAAAGTGCTAAAACGAAAGTCAAAACTCAATTGGGAGTTGGAGACAACGTCTACACGCCAAGCATTCGTAAGACGAATAAGCATTTTCGTTAAACCGCTGTGAGTATTTCTCTTTTAGTATTTTGCTTTCGTAACTTAGTGCACCGAGTCGAACTTATTGTGTGTGTGTGGGTAGTGTATACACAGGCGTCGTTCTTGTCGCCCTGAATCGTGGAGTTTGGACCTTGAACTCGAAAGGACTCTTAGGAGACTTAGGGCTTCTACCCATGTTCCTAGGCTTGAGTATTCATATTCATACATTGAGCCATTAGAGATGGCAGATCTTAATGTCCCGAATGTGCCTAACCAGACCCTTAAGGATTATTTTACACCCGCTGCATATACATCACCATCATGCATCCAATTGCCCAACACCACTGCTGCTCATTATGAGATTAAGTCCAGCACCATACAAATGCTCCCATCATTCCATAGACTAACTCATAATGACTCTTCTAAGCATTTAAATGAATTTTTAGAAATTTGCTCGACAGTGAGGATCCAGAATTTCACAAATGAGGCCTTAATGTTGCGATTGTTTCCATTCTCGTTAAAGGATAAAGCCAAACACTGGCTAAATTCTTTACCTGCTAATTCAATCACAACTTGGGACCAATTACAGCAACGGTTTTTTGAGAAGTACTTTCCCATCGGTAAAACCAACCAACTTAGGCGAGCCATCACAAATTTTGCTCAAATGGATGACGAGCAATTCTATGAGACGTGGGAAAGACTTAGAGACCTTCTCCAACAGTGTCCCCACCACCAAGTGCCTGATTGGCAACTTGTTCAAACATTTTATTATGGCTTAACTGAGCCGCACCGCCAAATGGTGGATTCGTCCTGTGGTGGGACATTCATGTCTAAAAATGATACCGAGCCATGGCAATTGTTTGAGAACCTAAGTGATAATTCCCTTCACCATGCCTCTGCAGCCCGACGAGTTCGGTAACCAGTAGTTAGAGCCCCGAGAAGAGGGGGCATTTATAAGGTCGAACAAAACCTAGAGTTAGCCCAACAAGTAGAGGCACTGTCTCGCAAGATGGACCAATTGTTAGCTACGGGACATGCCCCTACCCAGCAAGATCAGTCTTAATTTCACGAGGCATGTGTTATTTGTGCGAGCCCTACTCATGACTTGAGTGAGTGCCCTTCGGCATCACAGTTTCCGGAGTTAGTCCAAGAGCATGTGAATGTAGCTCAAGGATTCTCCAACCCAGGTAATGATCCATACTCCAATACATACAATCCGGGATGGAGAAATCACCCTAATTTCTCATGCAGACCCCCTTCACAAGGCACTTCTTACAATCCTCCACCACCAAGGCAGAATTTCAATAATTTTGCTAACCAATCATCTTACCGACCACTGCAACTTTATAGACCCCCACAACCATACCGGCACCCACAACCACAACCCCCGTCTGTTCCTCAAGACAACTTTGCCTTTGAGACTCAAGTGTTGGAAGTTCTCTCAGAACTTAAGGGGTTAGCACCGGTAGTTCACTCCCACACTCACTCTATTGCCAAGTTAGAGAGCCAATTGGGTCAAATGGCTAACAACATGAATCGGAGAGAGGAGAGAAAATTACCAAATCAAACTGAGGCCAACCCTAAGGGACAATACGGGGCAGAGAGTTTGGGTGGGAATGGAAAGCAACATAAGTAAGTGCAGACGGTGGTTGCTTTAAGAAGTGGTAGGAAGTTAGAGCCTAAGTCAGTTGCGTCTGATACAACTAGAGTTAAGAAGGGTGACCACGGTGGTTCACCTAGTGAGGGCAAGGGTGAGGAGGAAACACTTAAGAGAGATGATTTAGTCCCTAGTACTTCATCTAAGCCCAAGGCACCATATGTACCTAAGGCACCCTTTCCCCAGTGCCTTGACACACCGTCCCCTTTTAATAAGAAGGCGGCATCTATGGAGGCAATGATGGAGGTCTTTAAACAAGTAAAAATCAACCTCCCCCTGTTGGAGGCAATTAAGCAAGTACCATCATATGCCAAATTTCTGAAGGACCTTTGTACGTAAAAGCGTAAATCTAGGACACATGTGTCCCAAAAGGTCCTACTCACGGAGCAAATAAGCTTCATCTTGTTGAATGACACACCTCCTAAGCTTAAGGACCCGGGAGCCCCAACCATTGCATGTATTATAGGGGACCATTTCATTGATAGGGCCTTATTGGATTTAGGGGCGAGTGTCAATTTGTTGTCGTACTCTGTGTACGAGAAATTTGGGCTTGGCGAGTTAAAGCCCACTACTGTTACTCTTCAGTTGGCTAACTGGTCCCTCAAAGTGCCACGTGGCATGATTGAGGATGTGCTAGTTAAGGTTGATAGGTTCTACTTCCCTGTTGATTTTTTGGTTTTAGATATGAAACCGGTAGCCAGTTCTAAAAAACAAATCCCGGTGATCTTGGGTCGACCTTTCTTGGCTACGGCCAATGCATGCATTAATTGTCGGACCGGGGTTATGGAAGTTTCATTTGGTAACTTGCAAGTGAACTTAATGTTTTCCAAGCATCACAACAACCTCATGAGAAAGAGGAGTGCTTATTATTGGATGTTGTGGATGAGATTGTTGAGGAGGCTTTGCCCTCTATTCTTATAAAGGACCCTTTAGAGGCTTGTCTAACTCATTTTGGGTTTGAAAATTTTGATATAGATGGGTCAGTTGAGGAGGTGAATGTCTTGCTTAATTCTTCTTTTACACCGGATTTTCCTCCATGGAAAGCCCGATTTGAGTCACTTCTTTCTCTGTCGAGAGAGCCTGCCACACCATCTTTGGTCACACCACCTACACTTGAGTTGAAGCCACTTCCGGCCACACTCAAGTATGCATTTTTAGGGCCCCAGGAGACTTTACCAGTTATCATTGCATCTGACTTGACTACGGAGCAGGAGAGTCAGTTAATGAGTGTTCTCATGGCATATCGGAGTACTATAGGGTGGTCAGTGGCTGATTTGAAAGGGATAGATCCCTCCGTGTGCATGCATTATATACACTTAGAGGAGGACACCAAACCTTCTCGCGAAATGCAACGAAGACTGAATCCTAATATGAAAAAGGTGGTGAAGAATGAGGTTTTGAAATTGTTGGATGCGGGTATCATATACCCATCTCAGATAGCAAGTGGGTGAGTCCCACACAAGTGGTGCCCAAGAAATCGGGCATCATCATTGTTGAGAATGAGGGAGGAAAGTTAGTCCCCACACGAACCACTACTGGGTGGCGAGTGTGCATTGATTATAGGAGACTAAATTCCTCGACTAAGAAGGACCATTTTCCCTTACCTTTCATTGACCAAATCCTAGAGCGGTTAGCGGAGCAGGATTTCTATTGTTTTCTTGATGGCTATTCAGGGTATAATCAAGTTCCAGTGTACCCCGATGACCAAGAAAAGACCACATTCACATGCCCTTTTGGCACTTTTGCTTACAAGCGCATGCCCTTTGGGCTATGTAATGCACCGGCGACCTTTCAACGGTGTATGATGGCCATTTTCTCCGACATGGTGGAGAAATTCTTAGAGGTTTTTATGGATGACTTTTCGGTGTTTGGACCGTCTTTTGAGGAATGCCTTAGGAACTTGACTAGAGTGTTAGAACGATGTACTGAGGCAAACCTAATCTTGAGTTGGGAAAAAAAGCCATTTTATGGTTCGCGAGGGTATAGTGTTGGGACACATTTTGTCCCCTCGAGGTATAGAAGTTGACAAGGCTAAGGTTGACCTCATTGCAAGCCTTCCTCCACCCAATTCCATGCGTCAAATTAGTTCTTTCTTAGGGCATGCAGGTTTTTACCGTAGGTTCATCAAAGACTTTAGTAAGATATCACGTCCTTTGTGTAGTTTACTAGTTAAGGACGCGCCTTTTGTCTTTGATGAGGCATGCTTAAAGGCATTCGAAACACTAAGAATGGCCTTGACCACCGCCCCAATCATGAAATCACCAGATTGGTCGCTTCCCTTCGAAATCATGTGTGATGCCTCCGATTATGCTGTCGGGGTTGTGTTAGGCCAAAGGGTCAATAAGGCACCATTTGCTACATACTATGCTAGTCGCACTCTCTCAGATGCACAATTGAATTACACTACCACCGAGAAAGAGTTGCTAGCTATGGTCTTTGCCTTAGACAAATTCCAATCTTATCTCCTAGGTTCCAAGGTTATAGTCTTCACTGATCATGCCGCTTTGCGGTATTTATTATCTAAGAAAAAGACCAAACCTAGGTTGATTAGATGAATTTTGTTGCTTCAGGAATTTGATCTAGAAATCCATGATAAGAAAGGATCCGAGAATGTGGTGGCGGATCATCTCTCCCGAATCCTCGTTGAGTATAATAGTAACCCTCTTATTTTGCATGATTCGTTTCCGGACGAACAACTCTTTGAGCTGTCACAAGCAAGCCCTCCGTAGTTTGCACATATTGTGAATTACTTGGCCATTGGGCAAATTTCGCAAAATTGGTCTAAGCAAGACAAAGACCGATTCTTTTCGCAAGTCAGGTATTATTTTTTGGGAGGATCCGAAGTTGTTTAAATATTGCTCCAACCAAGTGATCCGACGGTGTGTGCCGGAGAGTGAGGTGCATAGCATTCTTACATTTTGTCATTCTTCTGCATGTGGCGGTCATTTTAGTGGGCATAAAACGGCTACCAAGATTTTATAGAGTGGGTTTTATTGGCCCACAATTTTTAAAGATGCCCATCAATTTTGTAGAACTTGTTTGCGCTATCAGCAAATGGATTCGATGTCTCGGCATGACATGATGCCAATGTCCCCTATTCTTGTGGTAGAAATATTTGATGTGTGGGGGATTGATTTTATGGGCCCTTTCCCGTCGTCATTCGGGTTTGAGTACATTCTTTTGGCAGTAGATTACGTGTCTAAGTGGGTGGAAACAATAGCTACTCGAACAAACGATCATAGAGTGGTAATCAAGTTTTTGCATGAAAACATCTTTAGTCGTTTTGGGTTTCCTAGAGCCATAATAAGTGATCGTGGTACATTTTTGTAACCGGTTCTTTGAGTCAGAGTTAAGAAATACTCTATCACTCATAAAGTTGGCACTCCATATCACCCTCAAACTAGTGGCCAAGTAGAAGTCTCAAATAGGGAGGTAAAGCACATAATTGAGAAAACGGTGAGACCGGATAGGAAAGATTGGTCACAGCGGTTAATTGATGCATTATGGGCTTACCAAGATCGCTTATAAGACACCCATTGGGATGTCACCATAGAGTGTTCGGCAAAGCTTGCCATCTCCCGGTTGAACTTGAGCACCGAGCATTGTGGGCCATAAAAAAGTTTAACTTCGATATGGCCGCAGCTGGGCAACCGGAAATTGCAACTCAATGAGTTTGAGGAAATCCGGAATGATGCATATAAGAGTTCGAGAGTTTTTAAAGCTCGGACTAAAGAATTTCATGACAAGCACATTAACAGGAAATCATTTGAACCTGACCAAAAAGTGTGGCTTTTTAATTCAAAATTGAGACTCTTTCCGGGAAAACTAAGATCAAGATGGGATGGCCCCTTTTGTCATGACCTGAACCCGCCCCTATGGGTTAAGGACATAACCGGCCAGTAATCCTAAGATTACCTACGGCCTCAAACCAAAACAGACGTAACTCAACAGAGTAAATAGGCCAAACAAAAGCAGAAATTAAAGACTTTTTCCATAGAGGATCAAAACCTCGGGGTAACTGGCTTGCCAACCCCTACTGCTGTGACCTTATATGCACTTCAAAACAAACTATACTCATATACGTTAATAACCCATGACAAAACACAGTGCCATAAAATTCTTTACGGACAGGATCATCCAAACTAAGTCAACTCATGACAGAACTATATACAGAAATACACAAGTCCTTGCCAACAAGACAAAATATAAATACATAACAAAATGGCAATGATGGGTCTCATGCGTGAGACACAAGGCTGACTCTCCACAACTCATGTTGTTCCTGGCTGACTTCACTGGGGCTGGGTTTGGACTTCCCTCGACTCACCTACAAGCACATGAATGAGCGTGAGTGATAGCCCAGTGAATAATATCAAATACAGAAGTCATATAAACAATATGTAGAACAACATACTCCAAACAGCCTTGGGCCCAATTCATATTCCTACTTAACATATGTACATTTATACAAAGTTTAGATCAAGTGACTGTAGTTCCAAACATATTGGCCTTTGGCCCATTCAAATTTCCATTCATGTCAAAACGGCCTTCGGCCCGTTCATTTATATCAAAACGGCCTTCGGCTCATATATTTATAGCAAAACGGCCTTCGGCCCATTTATTTATGTCAAGACAGCCTTTGGCCCATACATTTGTGTCAAAACGGCCTTCGGCCCATACATTTGTGTCAAAACGGCCCTCGGCCCATACATTTGTGTCAAAATGGCCTTTGGCCCATACATCCGTATCAAAACGGCCTTCGGCCCATACATTTGTGTCGAAACGACCTTCGGCCCACTCATTCATGACAAAACGACCTTAGGTCCATTCATTTCTATTAAAACGACCTTTGGTCCACTCAGTTCTGTCAAAACGACCTTTGGTCCATGTATTTTTCTTATCAAAACGACCTTTAGTCCATTCATTCGTTCATGTCAAACTTTTGTCTACAATCCCAATTAGCAACTCATAAAGCTTATAAGGGAATAAACAATTGGACATTTATAAGCATTCAAATATCGATATTACTCACAGTGATCGGCTTGTGGATTTGCCCTGGAGCTTGACCCTACACGTATCATGAACACAAAAGGGTCACTAACAGTTCAATCCGTTCTTTAATTCACATATTCCTCTTTAGGCTTTATTCTTATCTTGTTAACTCATTTACAATACTTAACATATGCCTAAAAGTGCTTACAAGTGAAAAAGAACGGAAAAACAGAACACATAATGCATTTTCAGAATTTCAGAAAACAGGGTCCCCGCTCGAGCGTGGACTTCCCCACTCGAGCGGACCCTTAAGCCTGCAAAAGTACTGGTTACCTCAAATTCACGCTCGAGCGTGAACTCGTCCGTTCGAGCGGACTACCTGTCTACATAGCTTCCCACTCGAGCGTCAACTTCCCCGCTCGAGCGGGAACCATGTCTGAAAAAAAATGCTGGGAGCTCGATTTCTCCGCTCGAGCGTCACTTACCCCCGCTCGAGCAGACGTAAAAAATCTGGGTTTTCCAGATTAACTTCTTGAGCTCCAATTCGAATTTCCAGCCCATTTTTCATGCATTTAGAGGCTCAAAGTTCTCATATATTCGTACTAACAAGGTACAAACACCAAAACTTATTGTTACGGAGCTCAATTTCGAGGATTACACACTTGCATGTCTCAATTTGACACCAAATTCAACTCTATCATGTATACTCATGCATTTCAAGCTCCCATCCTCAATTATTCAAACATGCATGGTCATCTTGACTTTATTTTCATTTCAAAATATGCAAATGATGTCAAAGCTCAACAAACTAGGTTTGCATGCATAATCAAACTTCAAATCTTGCTTAATTGACATGACACATGCTATTTCAAATTAATCTCTTACATACATGCATATACAGGAGCGGAGGGAATGAGGGACGAGGGGGGTCACATGCCCCCCCTCAGTTTTGAGAGATTTTTTTTTTTTTCATATATACAATGTATTTTTTTTTTAACATGTTTTTTGATTAAGAATTTATTGTATTGTTCACAACAAGTAATTATTTGATGCTTTGAGAGTATTATGTGGCATTATTTATGTAATAGTTTAAAGCAATATTATAGCGAAAAATCTTATAAATTGAACATAATAGAACTCATTATTTTCAAGCAATTGACAGACTGCTTAGTGTGATTTATGATTTCTCATGTTTTGAGTATCACGTAGGCAATGTTATATGGTATTCTATGACTATTTAATAATTTTCATTCAAAACATATCATTTATAATGTCATCTCTTTAATATTTTTCTATCAAATAAAAATTAAATAGATTTTATAATAATTTGTGCTATAAACGATATTTTTTATTTTCTAAAATTAAGAATTTTGATTCATAATTTTTTGTGCTAAAATTACAAACTTATATCACCATCCCCACACTGAGCTATTCTACACTATTATAGAATTTTAATTTATTCCTATTAATAATGAATATGTAATTTTTTATGCTTAAATCTATCTCATAAAATTATTATTATTTTAATGTTCATCATGATTTTTTTTTAAATAAAAAATTATAATTAATAGTGCCCCCTCTAACTCAATTTTTCTGTCTCCGCCACTGTGCATATATCAAGCTTTCATTCAACAAAGCCAACCCAATTTCATTCAATTTTACTCTTGGTCACCTGATTAGCTTGGATACACACAAAATTACAAATTACAATCCAAGGATTACTCACCTAGGAGCTTGATTCTCACAATCTATGATCAAGTCTTGAATAATCTTTAAGGTTCCCAAGCTTTAGGCTAAAATTTGCACAACTTCTCTCCCTTTCTCTCACTAAGGCCGGATCTCCCTCTCTCTCAATAGTGTATCTCAAATTTTGAGTTCAATAGAGTTAAAGGAGAATGAAGTGTTAATATACAACAAGCCCCACTAACATACTATTTTAATATAAAATAATTGGGCACTCAAATTATCAACTTAATCAGTTTAATCTGCCCAGAATAAATTTCTAATTAATTTTCACCGTAGGCTCTAAAAATTATGCCAATCATAATGGCGCAATCAATTTCGGGTTCTATGGCCGATAAGGCCCTCAATTTAATTTCCAAAGCAAATTATTCAAACAGATATTCCTACGGTAAACAGATAGACTTTCAAAATCACATATATTCACATAATGGCACACAAAATCACGCTAAACATATAGTCATACTCAAATTAAGGATCAGTTAGCATATTGCGGAACAGGGGTATCACACATTTGTAGTTGTTGAGGCATTCATTCATGGCGCCGTTGAGGTGCGAGATCCAAAGACTGGCCACACTTTCAAAGTGAATGGCCAAAGATTGAAACCATATATAGAGGGGATTGGGAATGGGGATGTGATTGAGTCCATTGCATTGATGGACCCATTTTACTACGATTGATGGATTAATTTCTTATTCTCTTTTCTTTTCTTTCTATGCTATTTTGTTTTTCTTTCTTGTCATGCTTTATTTGCGTCTAGGAGACTTTAAATCCTCTAAAGGTGTAATTTCTTTGGTGTTAGCCGTGCCCGAACGGCATCCGACGATCTAGTATAGCCACCTAACCATGTTTATAGTGAGTTCCTAGGAGACCAACTGAGACGGTGGAAACTAGAGTTCGAATGGCAAAGCCTAGAACACAAAGGTTTGGGATTTCTAAGACTAGAGTCTGGTTTAAATACCCAGGAGTATGGAGATTGCTTCAAAACTACCTCGATTTGAACTCTGTATGGCAGCCCCATAGGTTGAGGTAGCTTTATGCGCTTCGATTCTGGATACCGAATCAACCTAGTTTGTCACCCTGTTGAAGAATAGGAAAAGTTACAAACACAGTTAGGGAGAAAAGTAGTACCCGTGGTTTTCGCGTGAAGATTATACCTTGAGTGGGCATTCCGTATGTTCTTTTGTGCTATATTTATTCCGGATGTCAATTGAAGGTAGAAATGTTTATTTTCTGTGTTTAAAAGCATGCTTTCATGTTTATTTTCTGTGTTAAAAAAAAAAAGGGGTGTTATACTTGTTCAATTTAAAATAATAATAATAATCTGTGTTGCACTTGTTAAAAAAAAAAAGAGGGGAAATCGCCGCACGTGCGGCCTAGGCCTCGCACGTGCGGAAAAAAATTGGTGAAGTCGAATTTACGCATTGCTTAATAAGCAGGTGCGCGGGGCTTGTGCGTTGACCGGCCGCAGGTGCGGGACGCCGATTTTCCAAAAAAAAAAAAAAAAATAGCTCGAAAAGGGCAAATCGCCGCACGTACGGCCTGGGCCCCGCACGTGCGGGAAATTGTGCAATTGAAGAGGTTGCACTCTGCTTTAAAAGCAAGTTCAGAGGGCAGATGCGGCCTTAGCCCCGCACGTGCGGCTTGGGCCCCGCACGTGCAGGAATTTTTGAAAAAAAAAATTTGTTTTGTTTTGTCTTTTTCTATTTTTATTTTATTTTATTTTATTTTTAATTTCATTTTTTTTATTTACTGATTACAAAACCAATAAATAAGTAAATAAATTTTAAATAAATACATAAATAATTTTAAAATAAATAAATATACAATTATTTTATTTATATTAAAAAAAACTCGTATTTTATTTTTTTTTATTAGTTTTATTTCCTATTTTCTATTTTCGTACCAAAAAAAAACACCTTATCCAACTCTCTCTCTCCCAATCCTTCTCACTCTCAGATTTCACTCTCTTTCCCTACCTTATCTATCTCTCTCTCTCTCTCTAAACCCCACACACACCCACAAACTCCACCAACCTCACCATCACCAACTTTTCTCCTTCTTTCTTCTTCTTTCTTCTTTCTTCTTCTTTCTTCTCCCTCACCACAATCATCTCACCGCCGACATCACTCCCCTCTCCGTCCGACGAAAGTCTGGCGACCACCATTTTTTCCGGCGAACCTCCATTCTTCTCCACTTTTTCAAGGTAATTTTTTTCCTTCTATGTATAGATTTGTAGCTATAGGAATCAATTTGTAGAGATTTTGATTTTAGTTTTATTTTTTGTGATCTAGTGTTCCAAAAAAAAAAAAAATTTGTTCATAAGTGCTTTACTTCTTTTTTATTTTTATTTTTATTTTTAGTGTTCATTCTTTCTTTTATGTTATGTTTTGTTTTAATTTTATTTATTTTTCCTGAGTTGTAGAATGCATGTTTACTTAGTTTGTTTAAAAAAAATAAAAAAAATAAAACTTCAACACCGATCTGTTTCTGGAGTAGATGAACGCCGCACGTGCGGGAATTTTCGAAAAAAAAAATCAAAAATCATGGTGCTAATACTAATCCTAATTTAGTTTTTTTTTTATTTATTTATTTCCTCTATTTGTTTAGTTTAAATTGTTCGTTAGTGATTCTAGTTAGTTTAATTAGTTATGGATTGTATTATTTTTATTTTTATTTTTTTAATTTTGTTTGTTTAGTTAGTGATGTTATTTTTATTTTTATTTTTTTTTCTTTAATGTAATTGTTCATTTAATTATTTTATAGTTTAGTTAATTTAATTTAATGTCATTTTTATTCATTTATTAATTATTTTCGTTTTTACATAAATAAATAAATAAAGGAGTAGGAATTGCATGTGGTACATTAGTGGGCAAACTTGTGCTTTCATATTTTATTTTATTCTCATGATTAGTTCCACGGGTTTATATCTATTTGTTTTTGGTGTGTGCAGGATATGAGTCGATGTGTTGCTCGGGCCTCCAAGAAGGCCAGAGGTTCCACCTCTTCGGCGCCACCACCGCCACCGTCACCACCACCGGGTGACTTGCCCCGGCCGGAGTGGGCTTCACGCCCTCTTCACAAGCTCACGCAGTTCAACCTGCCATTTTTTCAGGGTGAGGCAGACACTACTTGGGCCGTTGAGCAGCTCCGACTTCGGCAGTAGTTGGGCATTTGCACTGTGACAGCGCCCACTTATCCTCGTCTGGTACGACTCTTCTACCAGAACCTATATGAGTCACCCACCGAGGATGGACTACTCTCTAACATTGATGGTCAGGCTGTCCACATCACCTCATTCATGATTGCCATAGTGTTAGGGTTTTTCACCAAGTCGGAATATCAGCCATTCCCGGAAGTTGAGGATCGATAGCCCATCCATAGCCTCATCCAGCAATACTTCCCGGGGGCCCACAGTGACCTCAGTTTCACATGCACCGCTTGCTATTCCTGGATTCCGTGGTCCATAAGAATGTCCTTCCACTTGGGCATCGAGCTGAGCAACAATTGCTGTTTGTTTGGGTTCTACACGGGTATCAGTATGGCTATCAAGTCCCGCTTGAGCGTATCATCTTCATGCACTTGCAGAAATTTCTACGAGAGGCAGTTCGGCCTGATCCTAGGCAAAACCTGACTTAGCCACTACCATTTGTCAATCTGCTGACACTTGTGTTTCAGCTGAACCACCTCCACATTGCTGAGGATGAGGCGATTGATAGAGGGTATCCGACTTTCGGCCAGCGGGAATGGCAACATAGCATATCTCGTATCCCGCAGCCGGTTGGTGCCCCAGTTGATGAGGCCCACGAGCCTGTACATGACCACCCACCACATCCTGTTCCCCCCGTGCCTCCCCAAGGGGACCCGCTCTACATGACTCGCGAGGAGTACTTACAACTTCAGCACTCTGTGGATCAGGTCCACAGTACTCTTCGTGAACATCACCAGAGTCTCATGGAGTTGCGCACGGATTTTCAGGCGCATTGCGACTATTCTTGGGCGACCTTTGACCAGCTGCTCGCCCACCAGCAACGGGTTTAGGATGACGCCTTTGAGACGCGCTTTTTGATGCAAGCTTTGTTCGCCCAGCATTTCCCGCCACCACCACCACCGGCTTCCCCGTAGTCCCCACCTGTATATTACTTTGTCTCTTTTATTTTTATTTTTATTTTCCTTTTTAGTTATTTCTTTTCTTCAAAAAAAAAAAAAAAAAACAGTATGAAGTGTATATATGTTACTCTCTGCCTACCTGGATGTGCACCTACAATTCTGGTAATATTCTCTCATTTCTCTTTACTTTTCCATTGAGGACAATGCCATATTCAAGTTGGGAGATGAGGGTTATATTTTCTTTTGTGCATTTCTATTTGGCTCATAATTCATGCTTATACCTGTTTCACTTGATTGCATTACTTCACTTGATGTCAATTTTTGCTAGCAGGGTGATGATATTTGCATATGTTAATTGGCGAGCATAGTAGACTTGTATGAAAAGGGTTTATTGGGTAGATACTTGCATGCAATGTTTGCACGAGGAGAGTTGTCTATGTTTGTGGTTTTAGTACACTTGTCATGAGTATGCCTTAATTTACATGAACACACTATCATAGCGGTGATCTTTTTATTATAATCCCTGGTGTACATCATTGATAATAGCTAGAGTTGCAGAAAAGAATAAATGAGGAGCCAAGATTCTTTTAAAAAAAACAAAAACTTGACTTGTTTGGGTTCGTAGCCTTTTTAACTCGAGTTATTAAGCCCGTAGGGGTGTCTCTACACCTAATGCCCTAAAACCGTCTGGTTTGCCCAAAACTTGCTACATGGGTTGATTAGAAAGCTTAAGGGACTTGGACATTGCACAGTTAAGGAAAAATAAAAAGAATGACTTGTTCGGATTCGTAGCCTTTTCAACTCAAGTTATTAAGCCCGTAGGGGTGTCTCTACACCTAATGCCCTAAAACCGTCTGGTTTGGGAGTCATTGGCTCAATGCTTGTTACATGGGTTGATTAGAAAGCTTAATGGATCAGGACATTGCACAGTCATTAAAAATAAATAAATAAAATAAAATAACTTTTGAGAATCTTGGCTGCAACAGGTTAGTTTTTCTGTATATGTTAGGTGTTATTATGAGTTACACTGGGCTATTATAGTGGATAGTTAACTAATATGGAGATTGCACTTTACACCAAGGGTACTCATGACTTGTTTACTAGCATGCACAAGTACAGGAGACTTTACTTTTGTATTAACTGAATTGTGGTTTTGACTCAATAGGTTCCTTCATGCTTGTCAACTGTGCCTTTAAGGACTCATGATGTCTCACTATCACATTGTAGTGGCACATAAATTGATTATTAAGTAGAGTAGTGTGGTCATTTGTTGTTGAGTATATATGAATATGTTAATGTTTGTAGGTATCATTTCTGGAAACCCTCACGAGACTTTACTTGTCCACTTGGGATAACCTTGTGGTTTAAAGGTTTGTTGCATATGCTAAATGTAACCGTTTTTCCCACGAAAGAGGAAATAGATAGATTTTGTTTTATTTTATTTTATTTTATTTTATTTTACTTGCTTGAGGACTAGCAAGTTGTAAGTTGGGGGATGTGATTAAAGCCGAATTATACATCATTGAAGACGTTAATTAGAATCTCTTAACTTCACTTGCTGGTCAAACTGTATACTTTATGTGTGTTGAATGTCAATCAGGTTGTACATCGTCGAAGCATAAAATGGGCAAAAAGACCAAATTTGGACAGAGTTGACTTTTTCTGGAAAAGTCAAACCGATGTTTTAAACCTGTTTAGAAGTGAGTAGAAGTATAAAAAGAAAAGGAAAAGGCTTTTCTAGGGTTCTGAAATTGTTTTGACCTAAAGAGAGAGGCTAGGGTTTAGAAGGGGAGTCTACCAAAGCTTGAAGGACACTTCCATGGAGGTTTCTTCCTCATCTTCTTCCTCTTTCCACTCCTCCATGAGTGGCTAGTCGTCTTTTCTAAGGTTTTGATGAAACCCTAGCCATGTAATGGAATTTTTCATGAGCTTTAATTGTAAATTGGTTTGAATAAATGTATGGATGTTTTAGAAGTTTATAAATAATTGTTTCGTTCTTTTCTTCAAGCATTTTACTCTCTGTGATTGTTTAATGCTTTCCATACATTAGTATTCTTTGTGTTTGTATTCAAAGTATGAGACGAGTCATGCTATGAGAGACGGGTCGTTTTGCTAACTTAGTTTAGAGCAAACGACTCGTACTACTCGGGATGATTCGTGCTTGTGCATTGAATGCAACAACCTTCTTTCTCAATATTTCAAACTTATAGTTGTAAAATATTAGGTTGTTCAAACCGAATTACAATTGGTGGTTGATGTTAAATCTCATTCATGTGGTTAGTGGTGAATTCTCTACCCTAGGATTTTTCCCCAATTCAGTAAACCCAATTTTAATTATTCTTGATAATTTAATTCCTTAGTTTAATTTATTCGTTATTAAATTAGGTTATAAACAACCAATCTTTTTATCAAAATTAATTTAGGAATTTGACAATTAAATTATTTTAATTTCACAATAGTCCCTGTGGATCGATACCTGGACTTGCCATTATTCTAATAGAATTTGGTATAGTTTAGTATTTAATTTTGGTGTGTTCAACGACCCATCAATTCCCTATATATACATATATATATATATATATATGTTTAGGGTTATTTGAGTCTCATTTTCAGCCTCTCTCCCACTCACACTCACTTCTCTTCTCTCAGCCTCTCTCTCTCTCTCTCTCTCTCTCTCTCTCTCTCTGTTGCAGGTGCTCCTTACGGCATTAGCGGTGGCTCCTTCGCTGTCCTCCTCCCCTTTCTTCCATCACCTCCGATCTCCCTCCTCCTCCACTGTTGTGATAACCCTGTCCTGTGTTATGTTAATTAATCCTATTTATGATTATGGTTATGTCTTGATATGATTTTGAATGTCATTTATATAATTATATGTGCTTTTGAATTTCTATCTGTTCACCGTAGGAAAATCTATTTGATTTTCTGCTATAAAATTTAATTAAAGGCCGTAGAGGCGACTGAAACTGAAATTGACTGTATTTTTGCGATTAGCATGATTTTTAGAGCCTACGGTGAAATTTAATTAAAAATCTATTCGAATTAAAATAATTAGATTAAATCAATTAAATGTAGTGCAATTGGTTAACACTAATTGAGATGGATTAGTTTAAATTAATCACTTAGTATATATATGGGTTAAACACACTTAGGCTCCTCATTTTGACCTCAAGAATCTAAAAATACACTCTAAAGGGAGAGAGTGAGCCAAATTAGAGAGAGGGGGAGCTCAACCTTGGGGATTTGCAAGTGAATTCAAGAAACTAAAAGGATTAGCTCAAGAATTGGCTATATTTGGAAGAATTGAAGCTCTTATGTGAGTAATTGAGCTCAAATTCATGAGTTTAAATTTATAACTAAGTGAATCCAAGCATGATATCTGACTAAGAACAAGAATTGAGTTGAATGTAATGAAATTGGAGTTGTATATGCCTGCATGTTTGTATTCACCATGATTATGTTCATTTGAGCATGACACATGAAGAATTGAGTACCAAATCATACATACAAGCATAGTTTTGTTGAACTTCATGATTATAAACATCATTTGTGCCATTTGAAATGAAATTGGAGTCAATAATCAACATGCATGCATGATTCATGAAGGTATGAAGCTTTAATGCATAAGTTTCGAAATTGGCAAAGAATTTAGAATGATTTTGGAAATGGACCATGATTCTAGACAATTGGTTTCAAATTATCTAAGTTTTTATGATACACAATGTTTTTCTATGTTTTTGGCATCAATTTGCAAACTTTGGAAATTTGGGGTTGTGTTTTGAAGCTCAAACAGCTTGCTGGAAAACCCAGAATTCGACTTATCAGCTCGAGCGAGGGAAGTCTCACTCGAGCGTGAAATTTTACCTCCTAGAAGTTTTGCAGAGATTTGCATAGTGGCTCGAACGGCAGACTTTACGCTTGAGCGAACCCTGTTTTGTAAGACTCCTTGCTCGAGCGTCAAAAATCTCGCTCGAGCATAAAATTCATACAACTAGCACTTTTTTAGAGTTTTGTAGGCCTCTCGAGCGACCAAAGCTGCGCTCGAGCAAAGGGCCCTGTTTCAAAAATTTTGAAAAGTTATTTTACTTTTCGTTTTCCGTTCTTTTTCATTTCTAAGCACTCTTAGGTATGCATTGAACATTGTAAATGAACAAAAGGGATAAGAAAGAGGCCTAAGAGAAATAATAAGTTAAGAACAGATTGAATTGTTTGTGACCCAATGTGTTATGAAATGTGTAGGGTTAAGCACGAAGGCAAATCCATCGACGGAACATTGTAAGTAATATCTTAGTAAGGATATTTTGAAGTATATTATTTTCAAAATGCTTGCTTCTGTATAAGTTTTACGGATTTGTTAATTTGAATTGTGAACAAATGTCCGTTATGCGAATGAATTGGGTCAAAAGCCGTTTGACATGACTGAATTGGGCCAAAGGCTGTTTGACATGATTAAATTGGGCCAAAGGCCATTTGACATGAATGAACTGGGCCAAAGGCTGCTTGACATGACTGAATTGGGCCAAAGGCCATTTGACATGAATGAATTGAGCCAAAAGTTGTTTGACATAAATAAATTGGACCAGAGGTCGTTTGACATGAATGAATTGGGCCCGAGGCCGTTTGACATAAATGAATTGGGCCCGAGGTCGTCTGACATGAATGAATTGGGCCCGAGGCCGTTTGATAAGAATGAATTGGGCTCAAGGCCGTTTGATAAGAATGAATTGGGCTCAAGGCCGTTTGATATAATAGGCCAGAGGCCGTTTGATATGTCTGTTACGAATTTCATTCATGTAGCTTCTTTATTTTAATATTATTCACTGGGCTTTCGTTCACCCTCATTTAAATGTATGTAGATGAGTAAAGAAATGTCCAAACCCAGACTCAATGAAGAATGTAAGAGGAAGTCAAGTTTTGTGGAGTTAGTCCGAACGTCTCACGCACGAGACTTTGTTTTTGTTCTTTTGTTTACTTTTTTTGCTACCTTGGTGAATACATTGGATCACCTATGTACATAAACTTTTGTTTGGCTGACTACATGTTTGAAGTTCCTAGATGCACAAGATGTTAATTCTGCCTATATGTGTGAGCTGTTATGGAATGCTTTTGGAATAATTATGCTATGCCATATAAGCATAGCTCATTGGACAAGAATTTTAAGTCTGCTTCTGTTTTGGCCCGTTATTTCTATTGAAACATGTTTAATCAGGATTGAGGCCATAAGTAATCTATTGATTACTGGCTGGTTATGACAATCTATAAAGGCGAGTTCGAGTCATGATAGAGTGGTATCAGAGTATGAGTTAATAACTCACACACTTGCCAAATGAGTAATAAGCATCTAGAAAAGATCTAGGATGCATTCAGGTAATAAGTATGAACTTGAAGACATTGAAAATATGCTTAAATGTTTCGAAATAAATGACTATGTGCCATATGTTTTGTGATTTTCTTGCATTGTGAATTCCTTGAATACGTATGCTCTTTTGTATATGCATACTTATAAACATTTTTGTATAAAGAATAATACAAGTTTAATCAGACAATGGCGAGAACAAGAGGTAATGAATTAGAGGAGCCCTCTACTGCCAGAATGGATAGGATAAAAAGATTAATACAGGATATGGCAGAAACATTGAGGCAACAACAACAGTGGCAACAGTCACACCCTCCACCTTCACCTCCACCTCCACATCCACCTCCACCTCCAATACCGCCTGTACAAGATCTACAGAATGATGACCGAACAATAGCTCTCACTGAAGAGTTTAAGAAAATAAAACCGCCACAGTTCCATGGGAGATTGGATCCATTGAAGGCTGAGGCGTGGGTCCACAGTATAGAGAAATTATTTGAAGTGTTTCCTTGTCTAGAAACACAAAAAGTATTGCTAGCCACCTTTATACTAGAAGATGAAGCAAGAAGATGGTGGATGTTGATGTGTGAAAACAATAAAGATATTGGCTGGGCACAATTCCTAGAAATTTTCTACGACAAATACTTTCCATAATGTGTTCATGACAGAAAAGTGTCAGAGTTCATGGAACTTAAGCAAAACAGCATGACAGTAGCTAAGTATGAGGCCAAGTTTACTAAATTAGCCAAATTTGCACCACACATGTTTAATACCGACTACAAGAAAGCGAGACATTTTGAAGGAGGTCTTCGAGATGATATTTTAGAGAAGGTGAATGTACTAAAGCTGAACCTATATTGATTTGTTGGATCGGGCCATAATATCAGAAGTTAACATAGCCAGGCAGAGCAAATCATCAACTGATTGGAAAAGTAAGAGGCAGGGCTTTTTTTCAAAGAAATAGAATATGGTGTAGACACCCCATTTTTGACCGACCTTAAGACTCAGACGTCACCGATTGAGCGCTCGGTGATGTTGCATGCTGTGCTCGTTCAAAAGTCTCAGAGTCGCGGCCGTGCGCCCTACCTCCAGACTCCCGAACTCTCTTCTGTGCCTTGTCTCGATTTGCGAACCAGGCTCGATTTTCTCTGTTTTTGTTCCTGAGGGGAGGGAGAGGTCCCGTAGACCATCTCTCAAGGTCAGAGGCTACATTTCGTGGTCAGAGGCCATTTTGCCCATTTCGGAGCCCTTCTCGGTTTTCAGAGCCGCCAGGCCGGTGCCTCGTTCGACCACCCAACCATCTCCGATTCCTCCGGTTTTTGGCATGCATCTCATTTACTCCCTAACGAGGGACACTGGGGTCTTAGATACCCACTTCGTGGCCAAACACCACTTTCGGTGCTTAACGGCCGATTTTCGGGACCTCGAACTGCGTGTTTTGGCCCCCGAGCATTCGTTTTGCATCGGTTTTTGTTCATTTTTGGCAGGTACCTCTGTTTTATCATAAGGAAGGTCACTGGAGGGTGGGAGGACAGTAATTGTCTCAGCAACCAGTTATGCTCCTCCGGCGCCCGTTTTTCTCACTTCCGGGCTAATGTTGAACACCCTAGGGCCATTTTCTTCGAGCCAAAACCACATATTTGTGTTGTACACACATGGGAGGACCCTAAAAAATGGTGCTCGGCCAGTAATTCTTCTTTTCATTTTTGGACCTCTCCTAGAGATGCTTTGTTGTCTCTCCTGCTTCAGAGTTGCCAAATTCCAACCACAGGGCCTTGTTGTACACACATGAGAGGACACCACCCTTTGGTGCTCGGCCAGCAATTCCAAACTTATTTTACCTGGCCGTCACGGCCATGGGGGTAGCCAACCGCCACCTCCAAAGAAGATGCCTAGCCTACCATGCTCTTGAAACTCATGCTATACTGACCATACAAATTGCTTCCCAGAAAAGATCTGTATCCGGGGGATATTTTGGAGGGAAACACTTGGGTGCATTTCCCTCCTCTTTTACACCCCCTTCTTGGCCTTTATAAGTGGCTGGCCAGCTCCTTCATTAGGGTTAGAAAAACTCTCCTTAAGAGCTCATATACATTGGCTTATATCTCCATCTCCAAAAACCTTCAAACTCTCAAGCTTTGGCCTCATTTGTTCATCAACACCAAGCACTACCTTCACCACTTCCATTCCAGCAGCAAGGGAAGGTTTTTCAGAGGCTAAGAAGCAACAAACTCAAGCCAAGAAGCAACTAAAGTGTAGTCTTCAAGGGTAAGTCACCATTTCCCCTTTTCTAGCATTTTCTTGCCGCATTTCTTAAGCCTATTTTATTTTTGTTTTGAGCTCCGACCTTAACTGAAACTAGGTCTATTTTGAGCCATTCTTCATGTTTGTTCAAGGGCTCAACCCTGTTTGAGCCCTCTATGATGCATTTGCTTCAATATCATCTTGTATGTCAATATTTTGCATGCTATTTCTAGCCTATGATTGATCTGTTTTAGAGCATAATGTAAACTGTGAGTGGCCCTATTTTGAGACCCTCTTCAACATTGAAGAAGGGCTCAACCCTTTTTGGCCTCTCTATCATGCACTTGCTTCATAATCTCTCATATTTACCGTAAATTTGCATGATTTGTTTGGCTTATATGAAATTTGTTTTGGAGCATGTCATGAACTGTGAGTAAGCTTATTTTGTGTCCCTATACAACATTGTAGAAGGGATAAACCTTGTTGGGGGTCTCCATGTTGTACTTGCCATTGTATCTCTCTTTGACCCCCATTTTGCATGCTTTTTAGGCCTATCTAGCTTCTGTTTTCGGCCACCATCAGTTCTGAAAATATCCATATTTTGGCCTTCTTGTCATGTTTTGTTAAGGGTCCAAGGCTGTTTGATGAATATAAGGCATACTTCATGTTCTAGCCTTTGCTGGCTTCATTCTTGCATGACATTTTTAGCAAGTTTGCATACTGATTTGAGGGTTGTCATCTACTTTAAATGTGCATATTTTTGGTCCCTCTTCAGTGTTGTAGAACTGTATTTTTCAGTTTGAGCATTGCGTATACCATTTGCTTCATTGTTCCCTTTTTTTCCCCATTTTTTGCATGCTATTTTTGCCATACTTGTGATTGGTGTTTGGCCTTTCTTTGCACTGGAAAAATTCTAGTTTAGGGACTGCCTAGCATCTGTCTATACACTTCATGTCCATATTGTGCATGTTTGGCATAGCTGCAAGTCATTTCGGGTACTTAGCATAGCATTTCGGGCATCGGGTGTAGTTTTGCTACAATTCGGGGGCTGTTTTTGCATCATTTTGGCTGCTGAAATTTGCATTTTCCATATGCCATATGCCACGTCTCATTTGCATGCCATTTCATGCCTTAGGGCCATTGCCTCGGTTTGCGTGCCCACGGGCACGCATTTCGAGGCACTTCATTTTCATCTCTCGGCTTCTTATGTGAGTGTAGCTGAGGCCCTCTCACGTTAGTATAAGTCCAATCCGCATTTGGAGTGCCATTTCATACTTTAATGTCATTGCCTCGGTTTGCATGCCCGTGTGCACGCATTTCGAGGCACTTCTTTTTTACCCGCCGGCCTCTTATGTGAGTGTGGCTGAGGCCCCCCTCATGTTAGTGTAAGTCCAATTTGCATCCTGTATGCCATTTTAGTCTCATTGCATTCCGTATGCCATTGCCTCGGTTTATGCGTGTGCAGTAACGATTTCGAGGCACTTCATTTTCATCCAATCGGCCTCTTACGTGAGTGTGGCTGAGGCTCACTCATGTTAGTATAAGTCCATTTGCATCCTGTATGTCATTTGTAGTCCTATTACATTCAGATGCCATTTTTCGGTTATGCGTCTGTGGCACGCATTTTGAGACATCTCATTTTAGTCTCATTGTATGTCATATTTAAGTCGTTTCATGCATTTATGCCATTGCCTCGGTTTGCGTGCCCGTGTGTACGCATTTCGAGGCACTTCTTTTTATCCGCCGGCCTCTTATGTGAGTGTGGCTGAGGCCCACTCATGTTAGTGTAAGTCCATTTGCATTGCGTATGCCTTTTTATGCCTTAGGATCATTTCCTCGATTTGCGTGCCCGTGTGCACGCATTCCGAGACATCTCATTTTCATAGCATTGTGTATGTTAGGATTGCATATTAATTGCATTTCATGCATATTGCATCGTGTTCGGGATAGGAGTTAGCCCGGGCACGGGAAACGAGGTGCGTTTCGTACTCCGAGTGACGGAACGGGTCTCAATTCCCAAGTCACCGATGCTCCGGATTACCCAGGATGGAGTTAGGTTTTGTTGTAGCATTCATCTGCATTCACTCCATGTTGAGTTGTGCAGTCCGACTCCTCAGCCATCATGCATCGATATGCGTGATTGGTGGCATGAGGATCGAGGCATGCATATATTTGTGAAATACATTGCTATGCCCCTCTCTCATTGCAAAGAAATGAAGAATCAAGAACTTTCTGAGTCTGCACGATTTCGAGAAACATCGCAAACAGAGGCTAATTGGGGCATCCTGGATTTCCGCCAAGCAAATTTCAACATGCATCATTTCATTGTCCGGAGCGGAGTCAAGGCGCCCCGCTTGCATACCGAGCTAATTTTTCTTCTTTAATTTGTTAATTAATTAGGAATCTGTATATTTATTTCGGACTGTACTATTCTTTTATTCGGACTGTATTATTTATTCGGACCCTCTGCGCGAGGGCATAATTGTAATAAGTGTGGGTGAGTGTGATGTATGTCTTCCAACCCCACGTCTTTCTTCCCTTTTATTTACCCGCTTATGATGGTTAGATATAGGGCATGTTTCAATTAGCATACAGTATGACAGCATGTTTGCATCATTCATCTGTTTTGCACGCACTGCTCGGACATCATACAAACCGCATTTGTATTTCAATTCCAAATTGAATACATGTTAGTTGTTGCATTTCACATGCCATGTTTAGAATAGCCGAACTTCGCTATAGTTTGCATCTTTGCATGTGTCGCATTAGGCAATTTCAGATACTTAGGATCCATGCATGGATTTCTAATCGGCTTTTGTTTTGGCTTGGAGTACTAGGTAAGTTTTATGCTTTAGCATCCTTGCATGCGTGTGAGTGTTGCCATGAATAGCATGCTTACTATGAGGCTATGTGCTTATGTGATATAACTGCCTTGAATGCCTGTGGGTGGAGGTTGAGTTATTTGGATTGGGACAATTCATCAAATGTTTGTTTTAAGCCCACTAGATAGTGGCAAAATCATGTTTTCTAAGCCCACCTGAGGGTGGCAAATCTGCGTCTTAGCCTACCTGTGGGTAGCACCATCAAACCATTTTCAAACAAACAAACATGAAATATTTTGTTCCAATTCAGGCGATTCAGTCTATACTTGTATGCTGTGCGCATCACATAGTAACCTAGGCTAATAACCGGAATAAGAACTCACAATGTTTTCAAAAATAGATATCATGGTTAGTAGAGGCCGGTCTTCGACCGGGCGAAGTGGTGCTCACGGTGACCTTCCCAATCGTATCTAAGTTCCCGAGCCGAGGCAACTTTGGTGATGACGGACACGTGGCCTTTGGCACCGAGTCAGGGTTTCCTAAGTTTCCCATTAAAAAATATTTAGGTGGCGACTCTGTATCTGGCAAAGCAGTCCATGTTTGGCAATTCTTTCAAAAAATATGTTTTCAAAAACGATTTGCCGGATTTGGACTCTTTGGTTCAGGATTAAGAACCGTGACATTTGAGTCCTTCGAACTGTAGTGACCCAATATCGAACCAGAACGGGGGGGACTCGCATTCCCTTCCCCCGGTATGCGTTCGGGGACGTCTACATATGGGCTCCTCAAGCACTTCAAATTCTTCTGGAGATACGTCTCCAATGTGCAGCCAATATGGTAAAAGGCATCGCGGGGTTTGCTACCGTGTATCAGGGGCCTGCTTTAAGTGTGGTAAAACAGGACATATGGCCAGGGATTGTAATCAAAACAATGAGAAGTTAGTTGCTAGCTCAACTGCATCGATTCCAAAACTGAGAAACACTACGAGGCCTACTACCACCGGAGACACCGTGAGGCAAGGAAGAGTTTTTGCACTCATTCCGAATGATACACGGAACATAGAAGCCACTGTTTCAGGTACTATATCTATATGTAATCAGGATGCATTTGTGTTAATTGACTCCAGCTCAACACACTCCTTTGTAACTTATGCATTTTCATCTAGATTGAGTAGACCTCTAGAATCGTTACCATATTTGTTATGTGTATCTGCTCCATCCGGGAAATCTGTGTTGTGTACATCTATGTGTTGATTTTGCGATGTGCGTATTGGAAATGCTACCTTGTGTGTAGATCTATTACCCTTGGACTTTAGATATTTCGATGTGATTCTAAGCATGGACTAGTTATCTAAATATTGTGCCACCATCGATTGTGTAATGAAATGAGTTGTATTTAGACCACTAAGGTAAGAAGAAATTGTGTTTGTGGATAACGAGATAGTGCCTCCACCTTATTTGATATCTGCAATGAAAGCATGTAAATTAATCAGGAATGGGTGCCAAGGTTATTTATGTTGTGTATTGTCTAAACAATCTGAGAATGTTGAATTGAACAGTATCCCTATTGTTAGCAAGTTTCCAGATGTATTCCCAGATGAATTGCCAGGAGAATTGGTTGACAGGGAGATATAGTTTACTATTGATATTGTGCCAGGCACCTAGCCTATCTCAAAAACCCCTTATAGAATGGCTACTGCTGAAATGAAATAATTGAAAAAACAATTGCGAGACTTACTTAACAAAGGGTTTATTCGACCAAATACTCCACCATGGGGTGCATCGGTATTATTTGTGAAAAAGAAAGATAGAACCTTGCGCCTGTGTATTGACTACCGTGAATTGAACAAGGTAATAATAAAGAATAAATATCATTTACCCCGTATTGACGACTTGTTTGATCAGTTGTAGGACTCACAAGTATTTTTTAAAATTGATTTGAGATCCGGGTACCACCAGTTGAAGGTAAAGGCAGAAGATGTTGAGAAAACTGCATTCAGAACGAGGTATGGTCATTATGAATTCCTTGTTATGCCATTTGGAGTGACTAATGCCCCTGCAACATTTATGGATCTTATGAACCGAATTTTTAAGCCTTACCTCGATGAATTTGTTGTAGTTTTTATTGATGATACTCTGATATATTCAAAGAGTAGACTTGAACATGAACAACATCTGAGAACCGTCTTGCAAACACTTAGAGTGAAGAAATTATTTGCTAAATTAAAGAAATGTGAGTTTTGATTGGATGAAGTTATTTTCTTAGGGCATGTCATCAACAAAGATAGGATTTCAGTAGACCCACAGAAGATTGAGGCAATTGTAAATTGGCCTACACCAACAAATGTAACAGAAGTTCGCAGTTTCATGGGCTTAATTGGGTACTACAGAAGGTTGTGAAAGATTTTTCAAAAATAGACGTACCACTTACTCAACTCACACACAAAGAACAACCATTTGAATGGACTGATGAAAGGGAGTTTGCCTTTCAAGAATTGAAGACGAGACTAACCACTGCACGAGTGTTGACATTGCCCTCAGGTATGGAAAAATTTGAGATATATAGTGATACTTCTTATAAAGGTTTGGGTTGTGTATTAATGTAGAATGGAAGGGTGATTGCTTACGAGGCTCGAGATGGACCGGATCGGGCCAGATTTACACCCTTATCTATTTTATACAACAAGAGAACAAGACCTGGGCTTCTCTGTCTTCTCCTTCTCTCTTTAATCTCCTACAGCTTGATTTTGGCTCCTCAGTTCCTCAACTTTCCCCCCTGACTGCTCCCTCTTATGTAAAGTTCTTTTATTTTCTCTCATGGTTTCCCTTTACTTCCATTGATTTCTTCTTGTTTTGGGTCTTAATGCCTCTCTCTCTTCTGGGTTTTTGCAGATTCATTTGGACATGAAGATGAAAGCCTTATTGCTGAGATGAATGCAAATACCCCACTTTGCTCTTCAATCCCTAATGGTTGATGTATTGAATTGAATTGGAGCTTAAACACACTCAGAAATACACTCAATTTTTTTTGTATCTGATGTTGTATTTGATGTATTCAATCTGTAAGTTTAGTTATACACACTCAGACTTCTATATTACTGGTTTTTTTTTTTTTTTACTCGGGAATTTTCGAGATCGGGAAAACCTGATCCCCGTTAGGGGGGCGGAGGTGAGGCGGGGTGAGGATGGTGATAGGTTTCCTGTCGGGCATTAGGGCCAGGGACGGGAAAATTTTCACCATCAGGATTGGGAACGGGGAGTGTGATCCCCATTCCACCGCCTTACTGACGACCATTGCCATTACTAAACACATGACGTTTCAGAAGTATTAAATAAGTTTTCTTGAAATACATAGCTTTAAGTCCTTTTTGTTTTGTTTATTTTTAATGAAACTAAATCACTGTATTTAGTTTCAATTTTTTGAATTTAATTTTCTAAAAATTGAGTTTTTTTATTTTTAGTAAATATTTTTAAAATTTTAAGTTTTTTTTTTTTAAGTTTTTTAGGTGCACCATACTTTGATGTATCTAAAAAATAAAATATTTGTAAAAAAATATTTTAAAAAATCAATAAATATACAAGAATATGAAAATGTATTGAATTTTCGTAATTTTTTTTGTATTTTAGTATTTAGTGAATTTTATACTTTTTAAGTGTATTTATGTTAGGTGTATCTAAAAATTAAAAAAATTGCTTAAAATATTTTAAAAAATCAATAAAAACAAAAAAAATATGAAAAATAAAAAATTTTAATTTTCTAAGAAGTGAATCCTAAGTTTCAAAACCAAACAAACTACTATTTGGAATCCATGTTTTGTGTTTAGTTTGCCAAAATATTTTATACTTTTTTTTTTTTTGTTTTGAGTTTTTAAATTTTTATTTTTATGTTTTGTTGTCTTTAGGTAATTTTTCCTTTGATATTTCAATTTTTTTTTAGATGCACATAATCTAAATATATTTAAAAAGTAAAATATTTGTGAATAAATTTAAAATAAATTCAAGAAAAAAAATTAAAGAAATACTTCATTTGGTATACCAAATTTACTATTTTACTTTAAAAAAAAAAAAAAAACTTATTTTGAAAAATAAAGAACAAAGTAACAAGTTCGACAGGCCACTACTTATTGGTGGGAAATTCAGCATGTACTGAATCAATTTGCAGCGATTTCACAGCAAAATTCTCCACCAGATAACTCTCATTACAGTTGGCAAAACGGCAATGGCTGTTATTTTAAGGGACGACCAAGGAAAACTTGTTAATAGAGTAGTCTCCACTGTCTACTCTTCTTCGATTAGACAAGGAGAAGCACGTGCTATTTGCTTGGCTTGTCTGTTTCTTCAATCTCTATGTCATGACCAGAATCCGCCCCTATAGGTTAAAATCATAACCAGTCAGTAATCATAAAATTACCTACGGTCTCAGATAGAAATCAATTAAAACTTAATAATGTGGGGCCAGATACACAAGCAAAACTTTAAATTTTGTCCAATAAGTTGTGCATACATGACATAACAAAAATTATTTAATCTATTTAATTTGATCCGAATCATTTTTTAATTAAATTTCACCATGTGCTCTAAAAATTATGCTAACCACAATGGTACAGTCAATTTTGGTTTATATCGCCTCTACGGCCCTCAATTTCAGTTTATTATAGAATATAGAATAGATTTTCCTATAATAAACAGATATGAATTCAAAAATAAACATAATCACATGGTTAGCATCCAAGATGACATAAAGCATATAATCACAAGTATAACTACGACTTAATAGTATAACACGGAACGGGATTGTCATACTCTGGGTCTTTCGAATATTCAAGTGGAAAGTGACAATGAAGAGGTGATTGCACTATGTTTTTAAGCTGGTTCCTCCGTGGGACTGTTCTGTTATCATCCATGATATTCAGGTCTTGAAGTTAACCTTACAAGCCTCATTTGCTTGGATACCTAGGGAGGCCAATGGAGTAGCTCACTGGCTAGCAAGAGCTCATCTTCATTCTTCCTTTTGACTAAGTTGTAAATCCCCCTATTGCACTTTCAGAGTTGTTTTCTGTTGATGTTTCCCTATAGCTTTCGAGTGTTTCTAAGCTCAAAAAAATAAATAAATAAATAAATAAAATTAACAAGTTTAAGTTGAAATTTTGAAATGAACCATTTAAAATAATGTTAAGAAACAAAATTTTTATGGAATTGAAATCTATACTAATTCCACGTCAAATTTAAACACCTGAGTTGAAGCATATTTTCATATCAATTTTATCCATTCTTATATGTTTGTCAACTCAAATATACATGTTCTTACAAACTTTTTTAACTTAATGAAATTGCACTTACCATTGAAGTGGATCATATTCTAATTTTTAAATTTTGATTATTCCATGACATATTAGTTATTGAGAACAAATTGTAAATTTTGTATAAAAACAAAAAAGATAATTATTTTTTATTATTAGATTACAATTGTTATCTAATCTCATATGGGGTGGGATTAGTTATCCCTTATGGAACCGTTTGTTTGAAGAGTTAGAAGGGGGATTGAGATTGGTGGTGAGGTGAGACCTACTAATATTGTGTTTGTTTTGAGAGATAGGGAGGAGATTAATAGTGAGTTCCAGATTAGGATGGGCCTTCCCAAAGGGATTCTGATGGGCCTCTAGGACTTGGTATTAGAAAAATAGTTCGGCGGATTAGAAATTTTTTATATTTATTTATTTTTTATTTTATTTTTTACATGTCGGATATTTTTTTTTTGAACATTAATGTTTAATTTTTAATATTTTTTGTTAAGTAAAAATCATTATTTTATTTGTTTTATTTTTTTCTAGAAATTTTTTACTTTGTTTTTATTTTTTTAAAATTTTTTACATGTTGGGCATTTTTTTAAAAACATTAATGTTTAATGTTTTTGTATTTTTTTTATTTGTTTTATTATTTTGTATTTATTTTATATAAAAATAATTTAACAATCCCTACACTAACAACTATCATCAAAACAAACACAATTTTACTTAATCCCCTCGCTATCAATCCCCTCGCTATCAATCATCTCACTATCAATCTCTTCCATTTTACCTTTGAAAACAAACGGGGCCTATAAGCCTTGTTAGTGGGAGTGAAAATTTGGCCCAAACCAGCCTGGCCCAATTCCATTTGGGCTTCCTCAAAAATCAGGCCGGGCTGATATATTTATAACACTTTAGTACTAGGCCCAGCGTAAGCCCATGGGATCTAGGGTGCGAAGCCTAGGCTTTATGGGCATTTTCCATTTTTTGAATTCTTTAATTTTTGGTGAACATCAAATAAATACTAAAAATTCAAAACTTAGAATTACTCATTTGGCAAGTGTCCCTTTTAGCCAAAAAGTTACTAAAAAAGTCAAAAAATCAAAAATCCATACAAAAAAGTCAAATATTCCCTTTTCTCTCTACTTTTTGCACATTTTTTCATAAAAAGCTAAAAAGTCATCCCAAACAAACTAATTTTTTTTACATCACATTTTAGTCAAAAAGTCAAAAAATTACTAAAAAAGCCTGTTCCCAAACTGTGTTTGGGATGTTAACTTTTTTTTTTTGTTGTTGTTGTTCTTTGTAAAACCGTTAAAATGTCAAAACGTGTTTGTCATGCCTCAAATAAAATAGGAAATATTTGAATCTATTTGAAAAGTTTAAACTAGTATTACTTTTTGATAATTCAAGATCTTTTGCTCAATTTAATTTAATTAAACTCAAATTACTTTGTATCTGGATGACCAAACTACTTCCACAAGTGCGTGTGTTTACACCTTTCAAAGGGTAAAATGCAAAGAAAAATGCTCCCGACTTCTAAACGTTCACCACTAAATTAGCACTAATGACGTGGCTGCCTACGTGGAAAACGGATGCAAACTCGCCCATGTGACGACCCAGAATTTTTCCCTTCGCTCGAGCGGAAGAGTTAACGCTCGAGCGGACTTTTGGGGTTTCCAGCAATTTTGCAGACGGCCTAAGATTCTGGGACTTGTGATTCTCCGCCGGCGGGGAGTTTACGCCGAGCGACGCCTTTGTTGGTCTTGCTCGGCGCAAGGTTACGCTTCGGCGGGTCTCCAAGTTGAGTTGTATTTCTGAGGCACGTGGGTTCGTTTTGGACATTTTATTAGTGTATTGGAACTTTCTTATTTTATTTTGGAGTATTGGTTGAGGTGGTAATATGATGGTAATGTAAGATTGGACCAAAAGCTTTAATTAGAATAATTTGTCTACGACCAGCCGTCACTCTTTTATCCTTTTCTTTGTCCACACTTTGAATTTGGATGTGAGGTTAGAACCATTGGAAAGCTTATTTCCGGGGCTTCAATTTGGAAACAAGAACGACCTAAAACGGAATCCGGATAGGAGAGTTATACCTGTTGAAAGTTTCGGAATCTGTGCTGAAAACAGGTCCGCTCGAGCGGGAATTACGGGACAGCAGCTTTAAAGACGGGTTTTTGAGATCTTTTTCATATTTTCTTCTTCCCTCTTCCTTCCTCTTTGCCTAAGTCCGAAACCTTAGCCCCAAATCCTTGAATTCCTTTACTTTGATCGCGATCCACCATGGTTTTTGGCATCAAGAATGGAGAACAAGGGAGGATCAATGTTTTTACCCGATTAGAACTTGGATTTGTGAAGGCTTCTTCTCAAGCTCACCCCTTTACTTGATTATTGAGGTAAGGGTTTTAAGACTCTTTAATATTTACATCCATAGATAGATTTGAGGTGTCTTCATTGTATAATGGTGCAAGTTTTCATTTATGTTATGTATATAGAAGAAATTATGAGATTTTGCGAATTTTGGATTTGAACATTGGGGGTTTTAAGGTTTGTGATGTTGGGAGTTAAATTGGTGGGTTTAAGTGATGGATTGGGAATCTTAGATGTAGAATCCTTGGGAAAATTGGAATTAAAAGTAATGATTTAAGAAGTTTTAAGAACCCTCATTTTCCTTGAAACCCTAGGTTGGTTAATGATGATAACCAAAGATTTGTCCCAAATTGAAAGTAGAATAATGAAATTGAGGTATTGAATCATGTATATACAAGTTTAATTGGAATTTGGTAATACTTGGAAATTATGTTTAAAATTTTGCGAATGAACTTTGTTAGAAATGTTGGAATTCATGCTATTATGTAAAGGAAAAAAATTAGAGAAATAATCTATGACTGACATAGATGATATGACCACGGTTTTGGAATATTGAAATGAGATTCAAGGGTTTATTTTGCATTATGTTGAATTGCAAATGGTTTTAATGAATTAAGTGGTGTTGACTTTGTCGGACTATATTGTGTTAACTAATATTGAATTGAATAGACCATGATGAATTATGTTTGAATTACGTGAATTGTATAGGGTCAACTACAATGGCAGACCAAGCACCTGAACACTGTGAGTAATAGTACTACATATGTACATCAATTACCGTTGATAATTATTGTTATTCTTCACATTCTGTTTTTTCCATGGCAATTATGCTAACATGGTTGTATTTGAGAATTGGTGTGAACATAGAAGGATTTGACACCCATTGAGATGACTCTGAAACTATTCTGTATTCCGCCCACGATTAATGGTTATCGGTAATGTGCTATAATCTATATAGTATTGTGTTTAATTTACCGTTAAAGAACATTATTAACATTCTGTTATCCATAGATTAACCTTAATAATTCATGGAGAACAAATGGAACAATGATGCTTATGTATCCCGAGATCTATTGATTTAAGGTATAGAACCATGGTACCTACATATTTCTGAAAGTGTTTAATCTGTGAAATATGCTTACCATTTGCTAATAAACATCAGCAACGTTCTGTTAAACTTATAATATATCTGTTCGTTATGTGATTAATGGGAAGCATATGTTTATCTGTATTAATCTATTCTGATGTTTCTGGTATGGAGCAAAGTGTTGTACGGAACTAAGTGCTACACCTTGGTGGGAGCCACCTCTAGAATCCGTACGAGCCACCTCTTGAGTCCATACATCTGTTATTTCTATTATTTCTGTTACCCATGCTTTATGCGTTCTGTACCCACGCTTATGCGTTCTGTTATCCACGCTTTATGCGTTCTGTACCCACACTTATGTGTTCTGTTACCCACGCTTTATGCGTTCTGTTACCCACGCTTTATGCGTTCTGTACCCACGCTTATGCGTTCTGTTACCCACGCTTTATGCGTTCTGTACCCACGCTTATGCGTTACGCTACCACGCTTTATGCGTTACATTACTCCACGCTTTATGCGTTACTACTCCACGCTTTATGCTTTATGCGTTATATTCTCACCCACGCTTTTATGCGTTCGTTACATTTATGCGTTATTATTTCATTATTATTTCCGTTATTTCAATAGTCGCTTATTTCTATTATTTTGTTAGTTACATTATTTTCGTTATTTACATTAGTTCTGTTATTTACATTTTCGATATTTCGACCTATGGTCGTTTACATCCGTGACCTTTCTACTGCTCAGATATATATGGGCTTAAAGCCATTACATTACGAAAAAGTGGACCCATGGTCGTTTTGGAAATAATCACGAGTGTAGTTAATCATCCAGATTCTGCAGTTATATGTTTAATTATTCAGGTTAATTATTACATTGTTTATGTACTATTATTCACTGAGTTCGCTCATTCTGTATTTTGTCTGTCTATTTCTGTAGGTAACCATCCGGGAGTTCAGTCCTAACCTTTAAAGCTTGTGTCTCTCTTGTCACCTTTGATGCGTCCAAGCACCTCTTGAAGCCGTGCATTTTGTAAAGTTTTGAGGAGTTTTGATTTATGCTTTGGACGTCTATTTATGGTTGATTGTATATAATTCCTCCTTCATTAATATTTTTTGTTATTTGTGGGGTTAAGTCAAGGCATATGTGAGTAAACTTTCTGTATAATATTTACTTAGTATGTTATTGAGATCCTGGCATGTTAGAAATAGCTCAATGGATGTTATTCTATGTATTTTATATTATTGAATGCTTCCGTTCAGGCCCCGTATGATATGTATAACAGGTTTAGTGTCTGTTTTCGAATGGGTCATGCCCAAACTTTTAGGGGCGGGTTTGGGGCGTGACAGGTGGTATCAGAGCACGAGTTGCCACCTCACACACGAATCCATTGAGCTTTAGGATGTCTAGCAAGACTTAGGCATCATGCATAACATTCTGAAAGTACATGAAAAGATTGATGGCAACGTTAAATGTATATGTTGTATCTGCTATTTCTGATGATTACAATCTATGTCTGTTGCATATTCTTTTATTGCCTCTGTTTATCTTATATAGATTAGTGAATAAAGCGAGATATGCAGATGAGATCAAGTTAACAATGTTGCACTGCAGAGGTGTGGTAAGAATTTGAACTGATCGGTAAGTCAGTTTATATATAAATGATTAGATACAATGTGTGTTATCGGTTGATCGTTATCTGTGGGAAATGATGGCGATATAATTGTGTTGTTCACGCCTATTTGAGTAAATTGATTAAATTTTAAGTATCGGATATATTTAAGATTAAAGGAAATGTTATATGTGTGTTACCTTATAGCCTGTTATGTCTCCCTTGCTGTAACAGTGTGTAGATCAGTAATTCTGAGAAGCTACTGTGTTGGAATATTATGATAAGATGTGTTTTATGTAATAATTGAAGTTAAGTATGACCGGCCATAAGAAGGAATTCTGCATATAGTGATCCTTTTAAAATTTGTTCTGGGCTGAAAGGCTGTTCTGGGCCGAAAGGCCGTTCTGATTATTCTGGGCCAATAGGCCGTTCTGTAATAGCTGTAATACTAGACCCAAGGCCGTTCTGAAAGTAAACCAATATCAGACTCACTATTGGATCTTATGTTTCTGTGAACGCATTGTTATGTATTGTGAGCTAAGTTGGGGAAATTGGTTATTGACCTTGAGACAATATGTAGGTAATATGATTTTGTGAACTAAGGACATTACCGACGACTTCTGATAGGGCATTATTGATGGTGTCTAATGAGTATTGTTTATGTGTACTTGGGATGTGATTGCGAGAATCTGTATTCTATACTTTGTACTCTCACCTATGTAATCTGCAATCCGCAATTTGAAATCCATAATTTGAAATCTGTTCTGTTTATGCGTAACCTGTAATCTATAATTGAGACTTCTTATAAGGAACAGTCAATGACATGCGGAACCCCGTTTATGATATGTGTCTGTCCATGTAGCACTCGCAAAACAAGAAAGAATCATTAACGAATTTGATATCACATCTAAATGAGTGGTAATTTAATAAGTTACTGCAAGAATTAGAATCCTGCCTCGGAATATTAAGGATTTGAGATTGAGAAATCTTTTCCGTGATATAAGTTTGTATGCATCTAGTAACTTATTCTGTAACATTCTGGGCCAAGGGCCGTTCTGTTATTTCCGGGCCTAAGGCCGTTCTGAAAATACAATAGTATTGGAATAACTTTTTGAGTTCTGCAGTTACATGTGTATATATATTTCTGGGCTTATGGCCATTTTGTATCTGTGGATTTATGGCTGCTCGATACATGTTGGGCTTAAAATCACTCTGCTACGAAACTGGATCCCTGACTGTAATGAAAATGATTACAGAATGTAATCAATTATATACTTCTACAGTTTTGTACTTTGTGCTTCAATCAAAGTATATAATGCTAGTTTTGATATTGCTGTAACTGATGAATTGATTTGACATAAATGATTTTAACTATAACTATGCTATTCAATGTTTAAGGAAATCCATATTTCGAGTTACGAAATGTACGATATGATAAGTATTTTCTGAAGTGACAAAAATGTTACGAACTTTTGACAAGTTTATGATATGATAAGTTTTTTGGATAATTTTCCCAAGATGGCAAGTTTTCTGAAAGAAATATTTTTCTATGTATGAATAAGTTCTTCAATTGATAATTGATGAAGGCTCTATGTTGAGCTTCAAGCTATTCTGTCTTATCTGTTTTGGAAAACTAGTATGGAATGAGTACTATTTTACTGTAATTTGGGAAGCATGATTATTAAGGTTTGATCCGTGTCTGATTTTATTAATACCCTACTCTGAACATGTAATTCCTTGATATGAGATTTAAGTGGTTATTTGGAGTTTGTTAGAAATCTGATTTGGCCTGATAAGTCTAATTTTGATAGTGAGCAAAGAGACCCAAAGTCATTGATTTAGAATTTGTTTGTGAACCTAAAGAGGTCGAACTGGGTATGACAGCTTATGAGTCACATGTGATCGAATATTTGAGTAAACCCATTTCTGAATGTCTTTAAGTTGTTATAGCATTTGGAAGGTATGAAATATACGAGGATTGTGAATAATGAGATGAAGCTTTGGTGTTATTGGAAATGTTAATGGGAATTTTATTTTATTTTTTTAGAACTATTAGGGAAGTAATTGAAATTGAGGTTGGGCATTCATTAGACGTGGTCCGCTTAGTTGTTAATTGAGAAGTTGTTATGGACTTTGGGATTATAAATGGCTCATTGCCGTTGAAATTCTGATACGTGTATGGTGATCGAAGGTATTTGTGGTTCTATTCTATCTCAAGTGTGGATCTAGTTTTGGAACATTACAGAATATGTTTCCGTTTATGTTTGACATATCTTCTATATGGCTTTCTTCAATTTCGAGGGCGAAATTTTTTTTTAAGGAGGGAAGGATGTGACGACCAAGAATTTTTCCCTCTGCTCGAGCAGAAGAGTTAACGCTCGAGCGGACTTTTGGGGTTTCCAGCAATTTTGCAGACGGCCTGAGATTCTGGGAGTTGTGATCGGGGGAGTTTACGCTCGAGCGGACGCCTTTGTTAGTCTTCGCGCTCGAGCGCAAGGTTGGGCGCTCGAGCGGGTCTCCAAGTTGAGTTGTATTTCTGAGGCACGTGGGTTCGTTTTGGAGATTTTATTAGTGTATTGGAACTTTCTTATTTTATTTTGGAGTATTGGTTGAGGTGGTAATATGATGGTAATGTAAGATTGGACCAAAAGCTTTAATTAGAATAATTTGTCTGCGACCAACCGTCACTCTTTTATCCTTTTCTTTGTCCACACTTTGAATTTGGATGTAAGGTTAGAACCATTGGAAAGCTTATTTCCGGGTCTTCAATTTGGAAACAAGAACGACCTAAAACGGAGTCTAGATGGGAGAGTTATACCTGTTGAAAGTTTCGGAATCTGTGCTGAAAACAGGTCCGCTTGAGCGGGAATTCTGAACGGGACGGCGACTTTAAAGACGGGTTTTTGAGATCTTTTTCATATTTTCTTCTTCCCTCTTCCTTCCTCTTTGCCTAAGTCCGAAACCTTAGCCCCAAATCCTTGAATTCCTTTACTTTGATCGCGATCCACCATGGTTTTTGGCATCAAGAATGGAGAACAAGGAAGGATCAATGTTTTTACCCGATTAGAACTTGGATTTGTGAAGGCTTCTTCTCAAGCTCACCCCTTTGCTTGATTATTGAGGTAAGGGTTTTAAGACTCTTTAATATTTACATCCATAGATAGATTTGAGGTGTCTTCATTGTATAATGGTGCAAGTTTTCATTTATGTTATGTATATAGAAGAAATTATGAGATTTTACGAATTTTGGATTTGAAAATTGGGGGTTTTAAGGTTTGTGATGTTGGGAGTTAAATTGGTGGGTTTAAGTGATGGATTGGGAATCTTAGATGTAGAATCCTTGGGAAAATTGGAATTAAAAGTAATGATTTAAGAAGTTTTAAGAACCCTCATTTTCCTTGAAACCCTAGGTTGGTTAATGATGATAACCAAAGATTTGTCCCAAATTGAAAGTAGAATAATGAAATTGAGATATTGAATCATGTATATACAAGTTTAATTGGAATTTGTTGATACTTAGAAATTATGTTTAAAATTTTGCGAATGAACTTTGTTAGAAATGTTGGAATTCATGCTATTATGTAAAGGAAACAAATTAGAGAAATAATCTATGACTGACATAGATGATATGACCTCGGTTTTGGAATATTGAAATGAGATTCAAGGGTTTATTTTGCATTATGTTGAATTGCAAATGGTTTTAATGAATTAAGTAGTGCTGACTTTGTCAGACTATATTGTGTTAACTAATATTGAATTGAATAGACCATGATGAATTATGTTTGAATTACGTGAATTGTATAGGGTCAATTACAAGGGTGGACCAAGCACCTGAACACTGTGAGTAATAGTACTACATATGTACATCAATTACCGTTGATAATTATTGTTATTCTTCACATTCTGTTTTTTCCATGGCAATTATGCTAACATGGTTGTATTTGAGAATTGGTGTGAACATAGAAGGATTTGACACCCATTGAGATGACTCTGAAACTATTCTGTATTCCGCCCACAATTAATGGTTATCGGTAATGTGCTATAATCTATATAGTATTGTGTTTAATTTACCGTTAAAGAACATTATTAACATTCTGTTATCCGTAGATTAACCTTAATAATTCATAGAGAACAAATGGAACCATGGTACCATGGTATTAATCTATATAGTATTGATTTAAGGTATAGAACCATGGTACCTACATATTTCTGAAAGTGTTCAATCTGTGAAATATGTTTACCATTTGCTAATAAACATCAGCAACGTTCTGTTAAACTTATAATATATCTGTTCGTTATGTGATTAATGGGAAGAATATGTTTATCTGTATTAATCTATTCTAATGTTTCTGGTATGGAGCAAAGTGCTGTATGGAACTAAGTGCTACACCTTGGTGGGAGCTACCTCTAGAATCCGTACGAGCCACCTCTTGAGTCCATACATCTATTATTTCTGTTATTTCTGTTACCCACGCTTTATGCGTTCTGTACCTACGCTTATGCATTCTGTTACCCACGCTTTATGGGTTCTGTACCCACGCTTATGCGTTCTGTACCCACGCTTTATGCGTTCTGTTACCCATGAATATGCGTTCTGTTACCCACACTTTATGCGTTCTGTACCCACGCTTTATGCGTTCTGTTACCCACGCTTTATGCGTTCTATACCCACGCTTTATGCGTTCTGTACCCACGCTTGTTACCCACGCTTTATGCATTCTGTACCCACGCTTATGCGTTCTGTTACCCACGCTTTATGCGTTCTGTTACCCACGCTTTATGCGTTCTGTTACCCACGCTTATGTGTTCTGTTATTTCTGTTAGTTCTGTTATTTCCGTTATTTACATTGTTCGGTTATTTCGATTATTTACATTGATTCTGTTATTGCATATTTCATTAGTTCATTAGTTTTGTTATTTACATTATTTCATTGATTACATTATTTACATTTCGATATTTACGGACCTATGGTCGTTTCTACATCGGCCTTCTACTGCGTATATATTGGGCTTAAAGCCATTCTGTTACGAAAAGTGAACCCATGGCTGTTTTGGAAATAATCACGGGGTGAAGTTAATCATCTCAGTGTCTGCTTATATGTTTAATTATTCAGTTAATTATTACATTGTTTATGTACTATTATTCCGAGTTCACTCATTCTCGTATTTTGTGCATCTATTTACAGAGGTAACCATCCGGGAGTTCAGTCCTAACCTTTAAGGCTTGTGTCTCTCTTGTTACCTTTGATGCGTCCAGGCACCACCTGAAGCCGTGCATTTTCTAAAGTTTTGAGGAGTTTTGATTTATGCTTTCTACGTCTATTTATGGTTGATTGTATATAATTCTTCCTTCATTAATATTTTTGTTATTTGTGGGGTCGAGTCGAGGCATATGTGAGTAAACTTTCTGTATAATATTTACTTAGTGTGTTATTGAGATCCTGGCATGTTAGAAATAGCTCAATGGATGTTATTCTATGTATTTTATATTATTGAATGATTCCGTTCAGGCCCCGTATGATATGTATAACAGGTTTAGTGTCTGTTTTCGAATGGGTCATACTCAAACTTTTAGGGGCGGGTTTGGGGCGTGACAGCCCATTTCTCCCTCTTTCTTATTCATTTCAAATTTTAAATTCATTTTCAACACACAATACATTTGAAGACTCTCTATATTCTTCCTTCTCTTCTCTGTTGTGCCTATCCTTGGCGACCTCCCCGACGAGCGTAGCTCTGCAACACTGGCAACCCGACCGGACGAGTGCGGCTCTCCAACCCCAACGACGATCGAGGTTGAACGCAGCTTCTACAACCCCGGCGACCCGACAAGCACAGCTTCTGACGACCAACGACGATCGAGTCTCTCTTTGTCTTCCCACCAGATCTGTGTGCACAAGTCAGTGAAATAATTTCTATATATATATATATGTATGCCCTAATTTGTTGAAGACATATTGTAACTTTGACTTTGATTTCACTTTGATTTCATCTATATATATATATGCCCTAATTTGTTGAAGACAGATTGTGACTTTGAATTTGATTTCATCTATATATATAAGTGCATAGATTCACACACAAATGTGTCTAAATCAATAAATCTAAGTGCATAAATTCATCTATATATATATGCCCTGATTTGTCTTGAGGTGGTTGAATCTAAGTTCAAAAATCAGACCTTCTTATTGAATTAATCTAAAACATTTGTATGAAGGTCTCAATAAATATTTATGAAAACACAAAATCAGACCTTCTTATTGAATAAATCAATAAATATTTGTCTTGAGATGGTCATGGTTTAGTGCATAGATTCAAACATTTGTGTTTGAATCCAAGTGCAAAAATCAGACCTTCTTATTGTCAGACAGATTGCGACTTTGACTTTGACTTCTCTTTGATTTCATATATATATATATGCCTTGATTTGTTGAAGACAGATTGTAACCATATTATTTGCATACACATTAACACAGACATAGATTAATCACAAATTGATATAAAATTTGCGACAATGACAAAATAATTTCAATCAACCATAGATTTGGGAACAATATCTCTTTTTAGTTTCAACACTTTGAAATTATTTCACAGACATATCTCTTTGAAATTAATGAGTAGTTTCTCCAAATTTACGACAATGACAAATTGTGTTCACAATCAAGGCATATATATATAGATATATATATTTGCATACAATCTGTCTTCAATAATTTTGAAATGTAGATTTATATCAAGTAATGAGTAGAGTTTTAGTTCGTCACTATTGATTTTAATTCGTCACTATTGAATTAAGGTTTCTCACTATTGAATTTTAGTTCACAATCAGGGTAATAGTTTCTGTTGTCTTTCTTGATTTTAATTTCCTTTGAAGCAACCCAAAGTGGTACTACTTCAAAAATGTTTGATACAAAGCCCAAGGAACAAAAAAGTGTTTAAAGCATTGTTTTAATGCCCTGGGGCTAAGGGATATGCTTTCCTAGAGAACCATTCTTTTCCATATTTTGGAGTATATATCATATACTTATTTTAATGTCGTCAGCAGCTCCTCGCTATTTATTATATAGATATAAATAAAACACTATAATTGACAATACTAGTTGATTATAAACAAGGCTAAATTTAGAAAGTTCTAGCAGGTAGAGATGCAACTGAATCGAGCCAACCCATTTACTTGGCCGTTAAGGCTTCACTTGCTTGTCAAAGGTGGAATATTGTTTAGGCTTAGCTTCAAACCAAGCATGTTTGGTTTAACCTAACCATATCCAAGCTCGACTTGCTATATTTTTTTGTAAGTTCAAGCTTGGTGTTACATCAATGTAGGACTGCTTTAGGGAACTTGGGCTATGCTGCCTATATTAGGTATTAGAGTGGGTTTTGGTTTTGAAATGTAGATTTTTGATGATGCATGGTGATTCAAGGTTTTCAAGTTTAATGATATAGCCTTCTATGGTATGTTATATAAGATTTGAGATCAATGTATCTTATTAATCAAAAAAAGAAATCAATATATTTCAAAGATCAATTTGGCAGGATGGCCTTAGGCTCCAATTGGATAGATATCCATTTCAAATCAATAGATTTGTGGTTGGATTTTATGAAAATATTAGAGTTTGTTATTCTAGTAGCATCTTTGTTGGTAAAAAAAGATTTGTTTGCATAATTTTAGTTTTATATCTTGTTCTAGTAGACATCGTACTGATTTCAGCTTTCCCAGCAGACATCATACACATGATTCCAACACCTAGTCCCCAACTGAAAGTTGAATTGTCTATAAGGAATAATATGAATTAGATATGTATAAGTAGAATTCAAAGCTGTCAAAACTGTTGTACTCTTCTGTAGCAGAAACTACCAGAGAAAGACTAATTCATCAGGAACTAACAAACCAAAATAGGTGCAAATATGCAGAAATTATAAGTTATTCGCTGTGAGAATGTAAACCATCTGATGACACATTTTTGTATCAATAACTTCACAAAACATTTAACCTAGTGATTTCAACAAACATGAATGGTGTTGCCACCCTGTTCACTCGCTGGATTCTTTTGCATATAAATGTCAGCCCAATGAGTAATATATGAGTTTGATTATACAATTAAGTATATATGGCAATCGATGTTACATTTATAGGTGATAATGTCAACTTCAGATTTCGCTTCATATTTTTACAGATGTCAACTTCAAGTGTTAACGACAGTACCTCAGATCAATTGACGTATTGCAACAGAAATTGTCCTCAATGTCGGAAAAAAGCAATCATTCTAATTTCGGAGACGGAACGAAACAAGAATAAGCTATTTTATTGTTGTCCTGATTACAGTGGGTTTATTGCATGGTGTTTGCCTACAAATTCATAACGTAGGGAGGAAGGACAAGTGCGAATGGACAATACACCAACTGTCACCGAACAACTTCAAAGTATGGGCTAACATCTTCGATTTCAAAGCAAATAACATCAATTTTAGAATGTGCAGATGCAAAAATTGCAAAGAGACATAAATAGAAATTTGTGTTGTATTAATGGGATCTTCATCTTGCTTGTAATTGGTATTATATTAATTATGAAGATATAATAATTTTTATACAAGTTAGAACATATAATTGGTGTTGTATTAATTATGAAGATGATATGTATGAAGATTAATGATATATTACAATTATGGATTGAGAAGTATGAATATGTAATCATATGGATTGTTTGTTATCTGATTGGAAGCTTGAAAGTTATTTGTTTGTTTGTTTGAACACATATTATGAACAGATTTGGACTGATTTTGGACTGATTTTGGGCTGATTTTGGACTGATTTTGAACTGATTTGGAACATCGATTCTGTTTGTCTGGTGCTTCACAGATTTGTGTATTTGAACACAGGTGCTTCACAGATTGTTGAAATACATTCTTGTGTATTTGAACATACATTCTTGTGTATTTGAACACAGGTTGACAGATTTGGACACATTTTCAACACAGATTCTGTTTATCTATTTTTCACACAGGTTGTTGAAGACAGATTTTAAGACATTTTTGCACACAGGTTTTTGAACACAGATTTTTCCACACAGGTTTTTTAAGACAGATTTTTTCAACACTGGTTTTTCACACAGTTTTGAAGACTTTTTTTTCACACAGGTTTTTTAATACATATTTGAAGACAGGTTTTTTTCACATAGTTTTGAAGACAGATTTTTGCACACAGGTTTTTGAAGACAGCTTTTTTGAACACTGGTTTTTCACACAGTTTTGAGAACATATTTTTTTCACAATGGTTTTTCAAGACAGATTCGAAGACAGGTTTTTCTCACACACTTTTGAAGACAGATTTTTCCACACATTTGGGTGTAGACAGATATGCAAACATAATTTTTGAACAGATTTGTAACAGATTTTTCACACAGATTTGGAACACATTTTGGACACAGATTTTTTGGAACACATTAAATCTGTAACAGATTTGTAACAGACAGAGCACAAATATAACATTAATTGGGAACATTAACTATAACAACAAAGTAGGGAACAACATCAATTTGTTCTCAACCAAAAAATAAAGAAACTGAACAATCCAAAAATATATTAAATAAATTATCCAAAACAAAATAAACTCCAAGTTTAGTCACATAAAAGGCATTACAATTACAAGTTTCCAACTAACGAAAACTACCGCCACGGTCATTGTGGTTCATTTGTACATTGAAGTCAACAAATGAAGATAGTACGGCTCCATAAATTTGATGCGTAACAGTCATGGATTGTTGAGTTCTCATAAATCCCGATGTGCCTCCAATACAGTCCGACGAGGTAAGCGATGTGCCAAGTCCATAAATCTGCGTTAGGGGATTTATGAAACTTTGTCTGCTCATAATGTCCACACTTGCCGGGGTAAGAGATGTGCCTCTAATAGCATTGGCCATGTGTCCCTATTCAATTAAAATGAAATGTTAAGATAAATTGGAAAATAACATAAATTGCTCAATGTAAATTCCTATGATGTACATGTACCGGCACACACATACTATGTTCCATGCCAACCACATAAGGATAAAGCCCTCTACGTACACTACATTCAGGTTGAGATTGACATTGACCTTCACCTTCACCTCCAAGCACCTTGGTACCCTATACTCATAAAAGTTAATGAATGCCTCGAATGTATGAAATGATTACAATAAAATATGAGTTGAATAGAGAGTAATGAATACCAATTTACCTTTGATTTGTTATGTTTTCTTTTGCTTGCCTTCAACAGATTCACTATTTGATCTACTTTGACGACCTTTCTTTTAGTAACTGGACGACCTTTTCGCCGAGCAACCAAAGGACTAAGCAACTTGGTATGACTGATTGCCTTTCTATTAATGCTGCCAATCGGAGAAGATGGTACATTACTAGTAATAGGTGGTACATTACTAGTCGAAGGTGCTACATTACTCCCACCACCTTCATCATCTTTCATCACTTTTGCCTTGATTTCATCCAACCCACGGTCGATAAGTTTTATTTTCCCTTCACAGTTCCGAGCAAATTGTATAATGCCAACCAATTTTCTGTTCATCTTTTCATACATCTTTGCATTGAAATCATCCCCAAAGCTAGTGTATGTGGTTTTTATGCATGTGTACCATCTATCCACATCTTTTCGCCATCGTGGTAGAATGTATTTATTTGGGACCTCATTTATGCATCTTGCAATGAGCACAACGAGTGATTGAGCACACCTGATGCCCCTAAATTCAAACAACCGGCACATACATTGCACATCAAATTCGGTGGAATTATAATAGACAACAAAGTCTATATGCTTCATCTTCCCAAAAACTACCATAGCTTCCTTTACAAAATATGTACAAATTAAACCCTCTTCTTTGACAAGAAACGGCTGACAATAAACTAGTCTTTTCATCTCTGCTTAAACTTCTTTGAATTTTGCATTGGTGTAGACATCCTGAAATTGCTTCTCAAAACCATACACAGTTAGGCAATCAAAGACTTTGTGCCGAGACTTGAAGTCAACTTTCTTCTCTTTCTCTACCTTACTTCTTAAGGCATTGTCATATCGTTCAACAAATTATTTTAATGTAGTCTTTAGGTTGACATATCCATCAAAAAAGGCATTCATACTCTCACTTCGTTGTGTCGTTGACATGCCAGTCCAAAAAATATCTTTGACATAAACAGGAACCCATTGATGTCGCTCATCATATAACACCCCCAACCATTGATTCTCATAAAGATTGAATTTTGCAATCATGTCTTTCCATTTCATCTCGAATTCATCTTTTGTGAATGTGTCATAGACTGCATTTTGCAAATCCATCTTCATGGATTCATATTGAGAATACCCTTTCAATTTCTCCGGAATTTTCTTCATGATATGCCATAAACACCATCAATATCGAGTATTGGGGAAGACAATTTCTATCGCATTTTGCATAGCTTTGCACTGATCAGTTATTATAGCTTTTGGGGGAGGATCTGACATGCAATTTAACCATGATTTGAATAGCCAAACAAATGTATCAGTGTCTTCATTAGATAACAGGCCTCAACCAAGCAAAATCGACTGTTCATGGTGGTTAACTCCTACAAATGGAGCAAATGACATATCATATTTATTAGCGAGGTAAGTTGTGTCAAATGAAACAACATCTCCAAATTCTTTGTAAGCCACCCGACTCATTGCGTCCGCCCAAAACAAGTTTCTTATGCGAAAGTCAGTATCAACATCAATCATATAATAGAAACTCGAATTTTGTGCATGCATCCTCAAAAAATATTTTTGAAGTGCATCGGAATCTCCTTCTCCAAGCCTCAATTTTCTAGCTCTGTCAATGTAATTTCGTGCATCTCGCTCATCAAATGTTAATGACTCATAACCCCCAGCTTTAACAACCATTGAGTGATAATTTCTAGACACCCCAATCCCGGCTTGATCATTAATTTCTAATCTTCTCTTCACAGGAGTAAGAATTTTCTTATTCATTGCAAAATGACATGAGTCGGTGGGAATCAAGTCATGGTTATGGTCAAGGTTAACTGTGGTTAACATAAATCTCTCATCCTTTTGTAAGGTTGCCCGTACCCTTGCTTTGCAATCAATTTTTGTAGACAAAGATGGCTTTAGAGGGTTTACTTCTGATTTTTTGATTCTCTTTCCTGATCGAGAACATTCAATTCCAAAATATCTTAATTCCCCATCATCGCCACAAACTTGAGTTTTATAAGCTATGGAAAATCCAACATGTTTAGCATATTTGGCATAAAATGAATACACTTCTTACTTTGAGCTAAAACACATACCCCTCTTCAGTTCCTCAACTTCTTCACTCTCATTTAATAAAGGATTCTCAGCACTGTTCGAACTAATCTCCATTTCTGCTCATTCAAAAATACCATATGAAATCAAATGATTTAATAGATTAATAGAATAATAGAACCAAGCTATTATATTATTACTCTGTTATACTTACACATATACACACAAATTAACAGATGAACAGATTATTCAAATCTCCATTAACAGATGAACCAATCTCCATTTCTGTTATTAATCTGTCAATTTCTTTATTTATATTTTCCTAAAAAATAAATAGTATGTTTCTAACAATGCAAGCTCTTGAACAAATTATAACATATTACCCTTTCAACAGACTATAACATATTACCCTTTTAAAAATTAACAGGGTTTCAAATTGTAACAATTTCTAATCTGTAAGAGCTTCAAATTGTAACAATTACCATATTAACAGATTATAACAATTTCTAACAATGCAAGCTCTTACAATTTTGACAGCTATACAATTTCTGTTAATTTGAGTTTTAATCTGTTAATTAGTATTCCCAAACAATTTCTAATCTATTAATATGTTGAGAAGGTCCTGTTAAATATGCTAATGTGTTAATTTGAGTTTTACCTTGTTAATTGCCATTACAACTTGAGTTTTAATATGTTAATTAGCATATTTGGCATTCTCAATTTGTTAAGCTATACAATTTCTGTTAATCTGCTATGGAAATTATAAGCTTCAATGTATATTTCATTACATATTTGGCATTCTCAAAATCCTATTATATATATATGTATGTATATATGTAAGTATAGAGGGAGAGATAGACAAAAGCCACAGATAAACTTACCTGGACGAGGGACGACAATCGGATAAGGAGGCACGAAAGACGAAGACGGTGCACTAACTTGAATACGTCAGACGGTGGAAGAGAGGGACGGCGGAGGACACTTGAGCGAGAGGGAAAATACGCTTGAGTGAGACAAAGACAAGGACGCAGACACGATTTCTTCTCCCTGGAACAGCCCTGATTCAAACGAGAAAGGGAAGATGCTTGAGCGAGACGAAAACGGGGACGGAGACACGATTTCTTCTCCCTGGAATAGAGCTTCAGAATAGACACGATTTCCAGCTCCCTCTGTTATCAGATTTTTAGGCGGGAATTTTTTTTTTTTTTTTTTTTTTCACAGTGTGTGAAACACACGCACTGTGATATGAAGGTCTGATTTTTCCTTCCTTATTTGATGCCACGTAATTAGAGCTCTGATTAGTGGTCATGATTTAGTGGTCTGAATTGGAGCTGAAATGCAAAATTCAGGCAAAAAATTAAAGTATGACATCAACAATTCACTTTTTTCGTGCAATTAAAAAAATTACTCTCAAACACATTGAAAAAACACACTAAACAGTCAACGCCAAATACACCCTAATTCTTGTCCTGTACATTAACTTTTACTAGCAAGTGGCTAAAAAAATTAAAAATTCACTAAAAAAAATTAAAAGCAAAAAATGAAAAAAAAACATACAAGAAAGTTAAAGATCTCTTCCTATTCTCTTTTTTTTCATACATTTTTTTTGTAAAATGTCAAAAAGTCATTCTCAAATACTTCAAAAAAAATTTACCTTATATTTTAACAAAAAAAAATTAAAAATTACTATAAAAAAAGTTACTTCTCAAACCAACCCTAACTGAAAATGATAAACTATAAGTGACGAAATATTGTATTAATAAAATAAAATTACCTGAATAAATAAATAGAAAATGGTTTTGTCAAGTTATTGGGCTGGGCTGGGCTTTTTGGTAGGTATGCTTATGCCCTATCTGGGGTATAGGGTCTAAGGCCAGGCTGGGCCAGTCCGGTCCAGGTCGCGTAGCCATAGGACAACCATACATTCTTATATGATTCAGTGTAAAAATATGAATATATTTATTATATTTTTTGAATTTTTTTTTTTGGTTGGGAAATTATTTTTTGACTTTTAGTTTAATGAAAAGTGAAAGTGAACACTATTTTTTTTGTGGTCAATAAAATATAAGTTTAGTTACTTTTAAAAGGTGAAAATTATTTTTCGAACAAAAATCTTACTAATACAAAATTTTACGTGCACCCCCTCAAGAGTTAAGATAGGTTACTCGAAATATATATATGATATTAGCACTACATTGGGTGCAAACGTGATACTTTTACAATTTTACATTTCAATTTTTGATAATTTGATGATTGAGGGGCAATTTGATGAATAGAGAAGTTCTTTTAACATATTTGGACAATTTGATAAATAAAAAAATTGTGAAATAGTTATTGGATGTTGATGTTAAAAAAAGGGCATATTACATGCTAGTATAATATGTGAAAAAATAATTACTAATCAGTGAAAAACTTTATCAACATTAATAATTAAAGTTATAACTTTTTTAATGATTTTGTAATTATTTACACTAAACTATATTGTAATTTTTCAACCCAAAATAATAATAATAATAAATCTCACGCCAAACTGAGTGTTCGTTTAATATAATACAATCAATGGGTACAAACAATGTGTTTATAATTTTATAATTAAATTTTTAAATAATATAATAATTTAGGGAACGATTTGACAAGTGATAGAACTGTATAATATTTGTTTTAAACCAAGAAACTACTCGAAGGACATTTAATAACTTTTTTTATACTAAGGTCTATTTTAAGAAGTGGGTTATAATTCACTTTTCAGATTATAACCGACTTCTTCTCTCACAAAAAGACTACTTATAAGCTGCTTATAAATAATTTTTTATTAAAAAATTGATTATAACTATTTTCTTAAAATAACCTAAATGAGATCTACGAAATATATAATATAAAATTGATATTTTATGTATATCCATCTCATGTGCAAGGAACGAGATTTTGATTGATCAAGTTGGTCTGTGACGCACAGCTGTTGTGAAATTGATACTAATCTTTGGAAGCATTGACATTTCATTTATAAACTTTAATTATTTTTACAAATATATTTATTAATTAAAGAAAACACTTAATAAAATAAATAAATTATTATTATCGGATCGATCTAAGTAAATAATTTAAACTATTAAAATAAAAGTCATAATAAATCTCACGTGTTCAAATAATATTCTCTAATTTAGATGAGCTAGAAAAAAAAAAGAAAAGGAAACTGTAAACCTCATATGCTCTGTTTGGTATCATGGGTGTCATTATCATTTAATAATAATAATTCTCTTTTTATTCTCTCTCTCTAGAAATTGTTGTTGCGTAGAGCATCTTTCATTCATTTCCCTTCGCACTCATCAACAACAATTATTAACGCATGAATATCTGACCTTGACAATCTATCTTTCCAACTTTTACATGATGTTGTGATTTGGACATTTAGGGTTGTTTTAGAAAGATGGTTAAAAGTGAGTTTTTGATTTTTAATCAAATTTTTAGTATTTTTAGACAAATAATTTGAAAAGTTGATAAAAAGTGACTTTTGATTTTTTTGATTAATATTTGTTTATGATGTTAAATTATAATCAAATGACCAAATTACTCATATTTAGTTTAAAATATTACAACTTCACTCATGTAGTATATTTTGACTCATGAGGGGTAAAATTATAATTTCACCCTTGTCTAAAAACCACCTTTCCAAATGAAAAAAAATACAAAAAAGTTAACTTTTAACTTTTACTACAAACCAAAAAGTGGCTAAAACGGGTTAATGATATATGCCTAAGCAAACAATAATTGAAAAAAGAATCAAACCCAACCAAACCAAATTAAATTAAGGGTCAAGTCTTATCAAATGGACCAATTTTATGAATTATTCTTCTCTATTCGGGTTTATCAATAATCATTTGATTAGTTAAATAAAAAAAATTCATATATCTATTTATTATATTAATTCACGTTAATCTAAGTCTGTCCATTCCCTTAATACTTATATTTAGCGTCACTGTATCGCATCTCTTTGCTACTGCCTCTGTTGATCTCTATATGACTAAACCATCTCAATCTATTATCTCTCAACTTATCTTCTGTCGGTATTACTCCTACTCATTCACAAATATATTTATTTCTAATTCTGTCTTTTCTAGTCTTGTCACACATTTATCTTAGTATCCTCATATCAGTAACACTTATCTTATTTATATATTGTTTTTTAGTTGCTTAACATTCTGTCTCATACAACATTATTGGTTTAATAGTAGAATTTTTCTTTTAGTCTAGTGGGTTATGCATGAAATATATATATATATATATTATTGGCAAATTTTATAAATTTTAATGAGTTTTGTTAAGATACTTTGTTTGTTTATACGATATGCATGAAAATGAGTGTAATAAAGAATGTACAATACTATTAAGCTTCCTATGGCACATGTTAACAAGGCCCAATTTTAATAATTAAATATTATTTTTTTTTAATGAATCTATAATTTTTTTTTTTTAAGGAAGATATTATTGAATTGTTATTTTGCATATATTTTATATCATGTTAGTATCCAATTATGTGATTAGTTTCTATGCAAGTTGAAAATACTACGAAATATATGTGAATTAAAGCAGTTCTTGCCTATTGCCATTCGTCTATATTATTAAAATTTAGAGTATTTTTTGAGAAAAGAATGTGCCTTAGATGAGACAACAATTATTAAAGCGGTTTAGAGTATTTTTTGAGAAAAGAATGGATTTGGGGTCACTGCTGTGGCGCTAGCACATATAGTTATCAATCATATAGTTATTGATATCCGATTAATATGATTTTTGGTGGGCATGTAGTACTCAATAAACCCTACAATATGAACGGTTCAGATTATAAAAATAAATTCATAATACACTACCAAATGGAGCACAACAGTCACTGCTGTGCTAGCGCCACAGCAGTGACCCCAAATCCGAAAAAAGAATGTGCCTTAGATGAGACAACAATTATTGCCATTCGTCTATATTATTAAAATTTAAAGCGGTTCTTGCCTATTGCCATTCATCTTTCATTCATTTCCCTTCGCACTCATCAAGAACAATTATTAATCCATGAATATCTGACCTTGACAATCTATCTTTCCAACTTTTACATGATGTTGTGATTTGGAAATTTACTAAAACGGGTTAATGATATATGCTTAAGACCATCTCAAACCGTCTATTTCTTTTTTTATTAAATTTGAATAAAAAATAAGTTGTTTTCTCAATTTGATACGACTTCCTCTAATAGTGAGCATTAAACTTGCCATGCAGAGTTGAGGAAAGGGTTTCATTATTTCCCTTCGCACTCATCAACAACAATTATTAATGCATGAATATCTGACCTTGACAATCTATCTTTCCAACTTTCACATGATGTTGTGATTTGGACATTTACTAAAACGGGTTAATGATATATGTCTAAGACCATTTTCAACCGTTCATTTTTTTTTTTCCATCAAATTTGAGTAAAAAATAAGTTGTTTTCTCAATTTGATACGGTTTCCTCCAATGGTGAGCATTAAACTTGTCGTGCAGAATTGAGGGAAGGGTCGACCGGTTGGTCAACTGATCGATCAATCGGTAAGACTAATTTTTTTTTTTTTTTTTTTTTAAACTTGTTTGTACCTTTCGACCTGTTTGAACCTACCTATTTGAAAGGAAATCAGTCGACCGATTGGTCAACCGGCGGATTGACCGGTTGGTCTCTCCCAACGGTCACGCACAGTAAAATGGTGAAACCTACAGCCTATTCTCACTTTGATGAATTTTTTGTTCTATTCTCATTTTGATACCAATTTGCTGAAACCATTAGAGCTCCAAAAAGTGACTTTTTTACCAAATTTCAAATCTAATGCAAGGTTTGATGAACCGTTGAATATGGCCTAAGCAAACAATAATTCAATGTATGTGTGAAAAACAATCAACCCAACTAAACCAAATTAAATTAAGGGTCAAGTCTTATCAAATGGGTCAATTTTATGAATTATTCTTCTCTATTCGATTTTATCAATAATCATTTGATTAATTAGTTAAATAAAAAAAAAATTCATATATCTATTTATTATATTAATCCACGTTAATCTAAGTCTGCACATTCCCTTAACACTTATATTTAGCGTTACTATATCGCATCTCTTCGCTACTGTCTCGGTTGGTCTCCATATGATCAAACCATCTCAATCTATTATCTCTCAACTTATCCTCTATCAGTATTACTCCTACCCATTCACGAAAATATTCATTCATAATGCTGTATTTTCTAATCTTGCCACACATCTACCTTAGCATCCTCATATCAGTAACACTTATCTTATTTACATGTTGTTTTTTAATTGCCTAACATTCTGTCTTATACAACATTATTGGTTTAATAGTTGTATTATAAAATTTTCCTTTTAGCCTAGTATGTTATGCATGAAAAAAAAATATATATATATATATATATATTATTGGCAAATTTTATAAATTTTAATGGGTTTTGTTAAGATACTTTGTTTGTTTATACGTCATGCATAAAAATGAGTGTAATAAAGAATGTACAATACTATTAAGCTTCCTTATTATGTGTTCATATGGCACATGTTAACAAGGCCCAATTTTAATAATTAAATTTTAATTTTTTTTAATGAATCTATAAAAAAAAATAAAAAAAAATTAAGGAAGATATTATTGAATTGTTATTTTGCCTATATTTTATATCATGTTAGTATCCAATTATGTAATTGGTTTCTTTGCAAGTAGAAAATACTACGAAGTGAATTAAAGTGGTTCTTGCCTATTGCCATTTGTCTATATTGTTAAAATTTAGAGTATTTTTGGAAAAAAGAATGTGCCTTAGAGAAAGAAAAAAAAAAAAGGATTACTGTAAAATATGCATCTTCTGTTATTTTGATTCCTTACATTTTAATTGTGTTAATTTGTAAAATGGCTGATTTTTTACTTATTTTTATGAAAATGTATAATTTTATGTTTCAAAAATTCTATTGACTAACAATAAATACTGACAATTTCAACCACAGGGACTATTTAACACACATTTTAAGCTTTGAGGAAGAAAGTGATGCAATTTAAATATTAGAATTAAAATAACACAAAATACATAGTTGAAGAGTCAAAATATAATTTGCCTTATTAAAAATAAAAATTAAAAAAATCAAATTTTCATTTAATTTGGTATGACTTACATTTTTTAGAAGGCATATATGACCTGTTTCCATAATCATTAACACAAGCAAATTTTAATCCATGCAATAATTTTAATTTTGACTCAAATGTCAATCACCTTCAAGTGAAAGTGATTATGACAACATTATTCCATCTCTACATGAGGTACTGGTAATCATGTTTAACACTTGTCATTTTTATAATATTTTATTCTTATGCAAAAATATTTTTTTAAAAATTTTATTAAATAATTTTAAGATATTTCTTAAAAAGTAGATGTTTAAAACTTCGTTTGGCATTGGTTACGGTAGCCAACTTTTTTGTGTTGGGATATTTTTAGTCTCGTTTGTGTTTGTTTTTGTTTTTGTTTTTGTTTTTGTTTTTGTTTTTGTTTTTAGGCTTTTTTGACTTTTGTGAGAGAAAAACTGTAATAATTATGATTTGGATGTGACATTTTATCTTATTGACTTATATAGGCTATTTTATCTTTTTGTACTTTTTTAGTCTCAAAATGTTTACTAAAAGCAGACTTAATAAACTTATCCAAACCTAAATTTTAAAAATAATAAATCTAGCAACACAAAATTTTTAATAAACTTATCCAAACCTAAATTTTAAAAATAATAAATCTAGCAACACAAAATCAACATCGTAGAAATACAGATAAATTATGAGCATACTCTTTAAGATTTAAATAAAATATTAATTGTTTCTGTAATTTTGAAAATTGCATATTGCCTATTAAAATTTATAGTCGTATAACAAATAATCCATTTCATTTATGAATTATTGAGTTAATTAATATTTTTTAATGATATCAGCAATATATTTCAATTAATAATTTTGATAACTTCATTGTTATATAGATGGATAGTTAGGGAAAAAAAATTATTTTCAACTACCTTTTATAACAAATTCTAACAAAAGGGGTATTTGTAATTTTTATAACCGGAAAAAGATAATCTATATTTTAACCAAATCTTAGAGAATATATTTATAATTCATCCTGAAAATAGATGCATTAAACAAAATCATTATTAATAAGTTTTTTATATTGATTTTATATTTGTATATCATTACTTTCTTAAAAAAAAAAAAAATTTACTTTTAATATTTTCTGATATCATGATATGTGCTAATTGACAGTTTGTGCAGAGCATTACTTCAAAGGCATATAATAATTTTTCAAAACTATAAAAACAAAATATTATTTTAAACCTATTTTTTCAAAAGTATTAAAGGTGTTAGTCAATTATTTAATTATTTATCTTTAATATGTGTAGCTCTTCTCTCCATTTGTGATACTTCTCTCTCTACTCTACCGTGAGTTCATATATTTTTACAAAAAAATCATATGTAATTTAAAATTTTGAATCTTTTTATATGGGAAGTTAAAAAATAAAATTTAAAATTTAAAATATAGCTATACAAAACCATGTCCTTTTAAATATAGCTATATTTATAATTAATTTCAATCTATCTATTACCTATCCTACTTATATTATTATATAAATAAAAATTTTGTACGATAATTGAAATTGAAAGTCCTAATCTATTTTTTTTCCAAAAATTTAAAATTGTTAAAATGCATATGTTGCAATATCATTAATTTCTTCCTATTATAAATTTTATTTTAAATCTTATATGATTTGTTCAATGACTAATACTCAATTTTTGTACATAAATTGTAATATATTCCTTCCAAAAGTTAATATAGCAAGTCTACAAAATCATATTTTAAAAATCAAAATGATTAATATTTTTATTTATTTTTATTTTTGTTTTAAATAAGCATGTTAAAGTATAATTAGATATCCAAATAAAATTATACTTATTAATAATTATGACATTAATTTTAATTGTAATCACATCTTTTTAAAGTCCTATTTCATTTTTTAACTTTTGTTTGATATTTTAAATTACATGTTACGACGATTCTCTCTTACTGATTAAGTTTTTTAAAATTTATTTAATTATTTCCCTTTCAAAAACTAATGTAACAATTTTTTAAAAATCATATATTTTTATTCTAAAATAGTGAAGTATTAGAACTATGTCATTTTTTTTAATAACAAAGCATAATTTTAATTATTAATTGTCAATACAACAATTTTAATCTATATATACTATATATTATAGTAAAGAAACATTTGAAACAAAACTCTTAAATTTATATATAAAATTTTATTTACAGGAGACAAAATACAAAAAAATTAAATATAATTATCATATTTTTAAAAAATAATATATTATTTTATTTCGTGCATAGTATAGATGACATGGTAGTTGTCTACAATGACAAATTCCATCATTTTATATGTATGGCCTAAATTATTTTTTCTATTAATTATATCTTAAAAGAATTTTTTTTTAGAGTCCCTAGTATTAAGATTTTATAGCATAAAGGATGTCCAATATTTTCATAATGTCTAAGGTCTCATAACATTGATCCAGAGAAAATTCAATCCAGAGAATTTCTTTAGGCTTTTTGTAACAACCCCAACCCATGATTAACGTTAATCCATGCTTAATTATGCGTAACAAGTAATTAAAGTGAAATTTTGCATCATATGTTGCCTTATGTGTGTTTATATCTGTTTAACGTAGAAAGATCTGTTCATGTTTTCATTTCGATTGGCGAATTGAAGGCCTTGTCAGCATCCGATTCAGAAATTGACTTGATTTATGTGTTAATTGGAATTTTTAGAATTTTATGGTAGGTTTAATTGAAATTCGATTCGGAACGATTAAATTAGAATAATTAATGCTCAATTAAGCCTAACTAATGAAATTTTGATCTAAGCCTATATAAGGCACCTTTTATACCCCCACTCATTCTTTTCCTTCGTTTTATATACATCTTTGAGCTCACAAACACACACAAACGTGAGAGTGAGAAAGAGAGAGTGGAAGATTTGGTTCTAAGCTTGAGAATCTTGTGAGACTTGAGCTCAATTAAAAGGAATTGCTAGAAAAGAGAAGGTTTTGAAGAGAACTTGGAAAACTAAGCTCTTACACTTGAGAATTCAAGGCTTGAAGTAGATATTCACCCCTTTAGTTGTATATTTGTAGTCTTTAATGCATGAATTCAAGAGAGTTAGTTAATTAAGCCAAGAATTAAGCTTAAAAAGAAGAATTAAGAAAATATTCATACTTGCATGCAAATTCTTTTGTATTTAAAGCTTGATTTTGAGGAACTCTCACATGCATGCATTGATCATGGCTTAATTTTGGAAGTTCATCACATTTTACATGTTTTTACCGCATTTGATTATGGTTTGGAAGGTTAAAACTCATACTATTACGTGTAAGTCTTATTTTCAACATTTCAAGTTTGGGTTTTGTATCATTGACAAGTTTTTAGGCATAGATTTTACAAAATGATTTAGAATTCTCATGTTTTTCAAGTTTACATATGATTCTCAAATTTTTGGCCCAAAAGGAAGAGTTCGTAGTGTTTGAATTGAGTTTGGAAGCTTGGAGGTAAATCTGGAAATTCCAGAATTCGACCTCCACGCTCAGGCGACAAATCCTGCGTTTGAGCGACCACCTTTATTTTTGCACTTCCACTCGAGCGACCAAAAGTCTGCTCGAGCGTAAAATGCATTCTCCCAGAAATTTGCATGTTTTGCAGACCGCTCGAGCGATGACATGTCTATCAAGCTCGAGCGAGCATCGAGCGGAAAAATCAAGCAACCAACACTTTTGCAAAAGTTTATAGACCGCTCGAGCGACTACTCACGTTTTGCATGTCCGCTTGAGCGTAGGAAGTTACGCTCGAACGAGGACCTTGTTTTCAGCAAGTTTTGTTAAGTGTTTTCAAGTGCATTTTTGCATCCTCATTCCATCCTAGGCACTCCTAGGCCAAGATTAAGACGTCATAATGAGAATAAAGAAGTAGAAACACACTAAGACAAGAAAGAACTAAGTTGATAACACACCAAGACAAAAAAAAATAGAACAAAAAAACAACTCCCACATTTTACACTTTTGATATCCATCCATGTTATTTTTTAAAAAACAATCTATAATTATTAAATAAATTAATCAAAAAAATATATATAAATTACAAATATTCAATGTTTATCACGTTATTTACAAAAAAAAAGAGCTCAAATATCTGTAACTTAACAATACTTTGATTATGTTATCTTTGCTTACTTTAAAACTATTGTGTTATAATTTTCTTTACAAAAAGTTACATTAGCTCAGTAGACTTCTACACAATAATGTTACATTTCAAATCTTCTTACAATCTTATTAGTGAGACCTTCACATTTTCAATAATCTTTTAAGAATCACAAAAATAATAATATGATTTTATATTATATATTAGGTGTTGATAAAGAATATGAAAATCAATATCGAAAATATATTCCTGAAAATAAAAATGTCTGAGCTTTTTGTCTTTCAAATGATCATAACTTTTGTGAAGTTAAAAATTGTATGCCTTCTAGGTGATCAATTTAAGTAGATCAATAAAGTTTGCATTGTCATGGCTGGGCATCGGTTTTCCAAAATATTTGATCAATCCCTGAAAATAAAAATGTCTGAGATTTTTGTCTTTCAAATGATCAGAACTTTTGTGAAGTTAAAAATTGTATGCCTTCCAGGTGGTCAATTTAAGTAGATCAATAAAGTTTGCATTCATGGACCCTCCCCCCAACCCAACCCAACCCAGCCCAAGAAATATCCAATGTTTATCATGTCATTTACAAAAAAAAAAAAAAAGAGCTCAAACTTCTTTTGGCACTTCTAGGAAAAAAAAATAGAACAAAAAAACAACTCTCACATTTTACACTTTCGATATCCATCCATGTTATTTTTTTAAAAACAATCTATAATTATTAAATAAATTAATCAAAAAAATATATAAAAATTACAAATATCCAATGTTTATCACGTTATTTACAAAAAAAAAAAAGAGCTCAAATATCTGTAACTTAACAATAATTTGATTACGTTATCTTTGCTTACTTTAAAACTACTGTGTTATAATTTTATTTACAAAAAGTTACATTAGCTCAGTAGACTTCTACACAATAATGTTACATTTCAAATCTTCTTACAATCTTATTAGTGAGACCTTCACATTTTCAATAATCTTTTAAGAATCACAAAAATAATAATATGATTTTATATTATATATTAGGTGTTGATAAAGAATATGAAAATCAATATCGAAAATATCTTTCCTCCAAGTTGGCACAACTGGTGGCAAGAAGAAGATTACTTTTAACACGATATGATCGTAATGATCCTACATTAAAGGATCGCCTTCAGAAAATAGAATAGGAGAATCGGCATTTGAGGATCACAGTCTTGCGACTCAAAAGAATGCAACGTGGTGCTTTCAGACAAACATGCAGTCACAATAATGACAATGCTCCTAATGTTAGTCACGTTGGAATTCAGATTCCTGTATCTAATGAATTAGACACAAATGAATCAGAAGTGCGAGCTCTTAATATTGTACCACCAACTTCAAATAGAGCACATCTACCTGGTAATAAACATTTAGCCAACTATGTACTCTATACAAATTTCTTACAGACACTAGAAATTCATAATTATAATCTAAATCTAAATAATTTCAAGTAGTACATTAACCACACGTTCTAGAAGGAGAAAAATTTCAGACCACTCAAACTTTGGTGGGAGAACAATAACATGCTCTAGATGTCAAGCAATGATGTGGATAGAGGAAAAAGTAAGAGATAGTCCACTAAGTCGACCAAAATTTAGTCTCTGTGTCAAAACGGGCAAGTGATGTTACCTTTATTGCCAGAAGCTCTTGAATTTTTGCAACAACAATTTACTCATGTGAGATTTAGGGAACACATAAGGACATATAACTCTCTATTATCCTTCACGTCCATGGGTGGAAAAATTAATCAATCAGTGTTAGATAGAAAGGGTCCTTCTGTTTTTCGTATTAGTGGAGCAAATTTTCATAAAATTGGTTCTCTACTACCGAAACTTGAAAAAAGGCCTAAATTTGCACAACTCTATATTTATGACACTGTGCATGAAATTCGCAATAGAATGGACATTATGAATAGGGGTGGTGGCATATCGGGAATTGATAAGTCCACATTATAAGGTTTACAGTCAATGTTGAATGTCATCAATCCATATGTATCAATTTTTCACACTGCTCAAGACATGATCCATGAGAATGGTGCTCAAGAATTGCATATTCGCATTTTGAGTTCGAGGGATGGAAGACAGTACACTAGACCTAGTACAACTGAAATTGCCGCATTAATTGTTGGTGATGGGTTTGAAAACACTAGAAATTGTGACATAATTGTTAAAAAATTGGATGGACATTTACAAAGGATTAATGAAACACATCCTTCAAACATGCCACTTCAATATCCATTACTTTTTCCCTATGGGACTGATGGATGGAGAAAGTCTATAAGTTTTACTCTAGGTACAAACAACAAACGAGAAGGAGTGTCAATGAGAGAGTTTTATGCATTTAGACTTCAATTTCGAGTTGGAGAAGGGAAAACACTACTGCAAGGGGGACGTTTGTTCCAACAATTTATTGTTGATTGTTATGTAGCTATTGAGCAAGATAGACTAAACTTCATCAGGCATAAACAGAATATGTTGCAGACTGATTTGTACAAAGGTTTAGAAGATGTTGTAACTGCAGGTGACAGTGATGCATCAGCCATTGGTAGGAGATTTATACTCCCATCATCTTTTACAGGCAGCCTACGAAATATGATTCAGCATTTCCAAGATGCGATCGCAGGGTTCCTTCGCTCGAGCGAGAGTTAAGTGTTGTGTCTGGTGGCTCGAACAAGAAGTCTTGCGCTCAAGCTTGCGTCTGCGTCTGCGTCTGGTTCTGGACCTGAAGGTTGCAATTCTTGGCTCGAGCGAGCTTTCCTTCGCTCGAGTGAGCGAGGTCTATGTTTTGGGTTTTTTCGCTCAAGCGTGCTTCTGGGATGCAGACCTGAAGCTTCGAATTCTTGGCTCGAACGAGGCCTTCTATGCTCGAGTGAGGTTTCTTTGTGCTTGGTCGCTCGAGGGACCACTCCTTCGCTCGAGCGAGCCTCGAATATATCAGTTGGTAGCAGCGGGATTACACTTCATTTTTTCATCTCTTTCATCTTCAAACCCTAGATCCAGCTGCTCACTCTCTCTCTCTATATACCTTCTCTCTAAGGTTCCATCTATTTCTAGAGTGTTTCTATCCTAATCTCTTTGTAAGAAAGATAGAGGGTGGCGTGGGCTTCACTTTAATCTGAAAAATTGTGGATTTGGAGCACTTTGAGTTTTCATCATCTTCTCCATTTGGTCTCTTCATTTCGAGGTAGGGATAACCTACTCTAATCTATGAGTCTTAACATAAATTTTAGTCATTTTGATTAGTTGGTATTGTTTGGTAATTTTGGAAAAGTTAGGGTTTGATTTGTAATTTATAAAAGAGGGGTTCTTCATGTTTGAGTCAAATATGTGTTAAAGACTTGAAATTGGGAGTTGTTTATGAATTATGAGTGAAATATGAGCCTCGGGGGCAATCTTGTAAATAAGGGAAAAATGCCCTAATTACGTTGAATAATTAATTTGAGGAAATGTGAAATTGAGTTGAGAATAATGAAATTGGGATTGTGGGAGTAAATGGTGTAGTTGGATAATTTAATCACTCACCTATGAAAATGTTGATATTTTATCTGTTGATAAATTTATTATCTGTTTAGAGATAACTACTTTGGGCTATCGGTGGAGGATAGTCTTGATTGTTGTAGACACTGTATGTTGATTAGGGAAAACTAAAATTAATCAAACGTGTTATGCCATTGAATATGACAGTTGGAATAATACAGCGAATATGTGTATTGATTGATTATTGTATATGATAACTGTTTAAATAGATTGTACATGTATATTGTTTGAGAGGAGATAGAGGATGAACTCCATGGTTTGAGGGGAGATAGGGGATGGACTCTCAAACCAGTTTGAGAGGAGATAGGGGATGGACTCCATTAATACAACAAATATGTGTATTAAGTTGAAGTATTAATACATCAAATGTATATATTAATTAAAGTGTGGAAGTGTTTTAATATGAGTTGTAGACTCATTTGAATTGTGAATAAAGAAAGTGTTTTAATATAGGATGTAGTCTCATTTAATTGTTTGGCCAGGTTCTGAGCCATGTTTATGAATTGATTTGAATAAGTAAAGGAAAATGGAATGAAACATGGACATAATTGTTATGGAACTATATTGTATTATAAGTTGGTTTATAAGTGCTAGCTATCTATTAAACGCAAATGTTTTAGTTATTTCTTATACTTGGTTTAGTATATCTCTACTGGACATTGGCATACCCTATATAGGACATTATTTTCAGGTTCAGGTGACATGCCACCTCCAAAGATATTGCTTGGAAGGTTTTGGGAGTTGAAGACTCTTTTGGTGGTTTTGTTATTTTGGTATTACATGTAAATTCAAGCCGAGGACTTAATGTGTAAGAGTTAGTACTCTCTTTTTGTAACCAAGTGTTGGCTTAGAAAGTTGTAAGCCCATAGGGCATTTACTTTTGTTGTCAACATGTAATACTTCTGTAATGAATACTCTGATAAATAAAAATATGTTTCATTCTCTTATGTTTATGTATGTCAAGAATGTGGGTTTATATGTATTATTTTGAGGGCGTTACAACTTGGTATCAGAGTGTACCGAGTTCGAATACTTTGGGTATGCGGGAAGTGGTTAGTACCACAATGGATTTGTCTCGCTTGTTAGAGACTTAGATGTAATGTTATGTACTTATGTAATAACATGTTTATGTGACTATATGGGTATGAAATTTAATTTTTAGGATGTTGATTGGATCCTTGGGTTTCTGGGGGTCCTGTTGGAAAAGCACCTGATCAATGCTGTTTCTAACTGGAACTCTAGTAACACCTCGAGACTGTCACTATCCACAAATGAAATTCGTAAGTGCTTATGTGTGTCACGACCCAAACCCTACTATGGGTTTAGTATCAGAATGCCAAGATGTCCGTGATTACCAAGGCCCGCTAACAAATGATATCTGATAAAATAGAGTCTGTAGGCTGGGAAGCCAATGCGATAAATAAACAATGTCCAATGAGTGTGATAGTCTCAGATGCAAAAGATTTTCCATACATGTGCATATTAACAGACGGTACAGATCAGTATATACAATATTTACCACCACTCAATATAGGGACTTAATCCCTACAGAACAGTGCCGTAAACATTCAGTCGATACATGCGATTCAGTTATTACAAAAAGTAAGAAGATGCAGATGGGGAAATACTAAAACACCTCTAAGCCTTGGCAAGGTAGGCTCGGAACCTCACAAAGGCACATAGTGGCTTGACAAAAGCTGAAGTAACCCCGGATGCTGGCCTGTACACCTACATATGCATATGAGCAGTGAGCTAAAGCCCAGTGAATAATATAATGCGTAAAGGGGGTTAAGAATAAATGTCCTTTCGAGATTAAAACCGGTCATTTCGATCGGTTTATCGGTCATTCGGTTTGTGGCTCATATTTGAGCCATATGATCATTGATTAAAATAGTGATATGTGGTACATCCCTTGGCGTAAAGATGCGATGCGGTAGGTCTTAAAAAGGCGGGTATGAACCAAGCGGTAAATGATGGCCATCGATGGCGATGCGATAAAGATGGCGATATGATACCAATTGAGAGACGATGCGGTACTTGTGGATTCAAGAGGTGGCTCCCACAGTAGCACTTAGTTCCGTAGATTCTAGAGGTGGCTCCCGATTAGCACTTTGCTCCTTGTCAAGAATACGAGATTCAAGAGGTGGCTCCCCTGTAGCACTTAGCTCGTAGATTCTAGAGGTGGCTCCCGATTAGCACTTTGCTCCATGCTCGGTATCTGAGTGGCCATCACAATAATGTGATAGTGGTTCCCAACTTGGGAACCGCAGAGGTCTCTCTGTCACAAGATGTGGATTCAAGAGGTGGCTCCCCTTTGTAGCACTTAGCTCAAGTAGATTCTAGAGGTGGCTCGATGTAGCACTTTGCTCCAAATCAGTAAACAGTAGGTGCCAAGGATGCCCTAGTACAGTTCAGAATATAACTCATACGTTCATTTAGTATACGATGTCGATTCGATGGGCAGTTCAATTGATGGCGATGTCAATTGATACTTGATTCGATTCGGAGAACGATATCAATTCGATAGCAGTGTCAATTCATAACGATTCGATTCGATTCGATTCGATAAATTCGATAAAATAAACTGACTCAATACGGTAGCGATTCAATAAAGTAAGCGATTCGAAGATAATCATTTTTGGACATATCTTTACGATTGTTACTCACGAGTTACGAGGCTCTGATATGCTAGGCGTCTCCTCTGTAAGCCAACCCTACACAGTATACAGGATGAACACACACTAAGCTATACAGTTGGGGGAAGATCAACAACTTACCCTAATTTGCCTCGGTGTGTTCTACATCTATATCCTCATTAAGATGCCTTAAACTAGGCCTAAGAATGCCTAGAATGGGATGAGGATGCAAAGATGCACTTAGAAAGTACTTTACAAAATTTCTTTGAAAATAAGGGCCTCGCTCGAGCCAGCATTCCTTCGCTCGAGCGAGCATTCCAAAATCAAAGGCTTGCCGAGCGAGAATCCTTCACTCGGCGATGAAACGATGAAACAAAAATCTTGGATCTTTGAAATTTTACGCTCGAGCCACCATTTCTCCGCTCGAGCGGATCTCTGAACAAACGATGGTCGCTCGAGCGAGGATGCCAAATTCTGGAATTTCCAGATTTGTCTTCCAAGCCCGAACCAAGCATTCTACCACTCAATACTCGACCTCTTGGGCCCAAATTCTGGGAAACACATCTCAAATCAATATACAACAAGTTTTCAAGCTCAATTTATGAATTCAAGCCCCAAAGGTGAGTTAATTAAAACCATTTTTCAAACCCAATCTCAAGAACAATTTCAAACATGCAATGCATGAGTTTTGATCCAAAATCAACCTTCAAATCTTGCTCTAATGAGCTCAATAGTTGGAAAATGAAGTGAAAGCATGGACTATAATATAAACATGGACATGCATGTGACAAATTGCCATGAACTTAACTCAAAACCCAACAATATTAACATGCATGCAAGAATTTGACTTCAATCTCATATGCTAAGCTTAAAACATGACTTAGTTCATCAATCTAGCATGAAACATGCAAGAACAAGTTTAAACTCAACAAGGAGAAGATGAATTCACTCACCTAAGTCTCAATTGCAAGTCTAGGAGCTCAATCTAGCAATCTATGCCTCAAATCTTCAAGATTCAAGCTAGTTCCACAAGATGAGTTCAATCTTCTCTTAACTCTCACTCTCTCTTACTTCTTGGTCGGTTGGGTGTGAGAAGAATGGCTGATCAAATTGTTTGTTAAGTGTGGTAAGGCTCTAGAATAATAGTAAACAAAGGGGCCACTCACATGGCAATTCCGTAATTAAGTTGGACTCTTTAATTGACTTAATTTAATCCAATTTAGTCATTCCTAAACAATTTTCAGATAAATATACCATTAAATCAGGAACATTCTCGAGTCCAAAACACTAAGCGGTTCCAAATTCGTCACGATAAGGCCTTCATTTAACAGTTTAAACATACGAATTCAAACAGATAATCATTCAATCAAACAGATACAATATGCAATTCAATAGATAACTTATTCAATTTCGTTCGTTTCAATCGGTCTATCAATACTTGATTAATCCAATTATCGGTCATTAGCGGTCGGTTTAGCAATAATCGATTATTTAATTAGTGGTCATGATTAGTCGATGTCGATACGAGGGTTGTTACAATGTGCTTACGTAAAATGAATTACTGTTGTCCAATGCATTAGGACGCGAGTGTTATAGCTTCGATACATTTATGAATGTGCTAATGATTTTTGTTACCTTTATTAGGATGTCAGGACGAGGACGTGGTGGTAGGCGAGGTAGGCCTAGGAGGCGAGAGATCGCCGATCTGGGATAAGATTCCTGGCAAGAAGAGAGTGTTGGCGAGCCAATGTGGCGAGCGATGGAGTCAACGAGCCATGGGTGCCTTAGCCCGTAAGATGGCAAGAGCATTGAAGGAATCCATGGACATTCTCAGAGCTGAGAATCAAGTCCAGGCCCATGTTACAAAGGCAGGGCCTTCTTTTCTAAAGAGGGAGTTTTTTCGGTCTAATCCGGATGAGCTTCTGGGGGATCCGAAGAGCCACTTAAGGCTGATGAGTGGCTTGAGCAAATGACGAAGACATTTGAGATGCTTGGCATCGAAGACGAGGCTTTGAAGGTGACTTTGGCGTCTTTCCAGCTGAAAGGAGACGCGGGTCAGTGGTGGAAGTTTGTGCGGGGTCGTATTGGCTAGACTTGGGAGGCTTTCGTTGACGTCTTCCAAGAGAAGTTTTTGTCTCTCGCTGTCAAGAAGAAGTTGAGAGATCAGTTTTGTCAGCTCAAGCAGCTGAGTTCATCAGTGGCCAAGTTTAAGGCTGCATTTACCAGTTTGTCCAGGTTTGCACCTGAGCTAGTGGCGTCTGAGGAACGCCATTGTCTGGAATTTGAGAAGAAGTTGAGGACCAGCTTCAAGATGAGAGTTGCGGGGTCCATGACTCGAGAGTATGGGCGCCTTGTGGATGCTGCAGCCCATATGGAGATTATCATGCATAAGGAGGAGGAGAGGTTGAGGGGCTGCAAGAGAAGTCAAGATGGCTAGAGGGATGGTAGGAGGCAAAGGGGTTCTAACCCTCAGCAGTCCCAGGGTGCTTTTGTGAGGTCTACCTTTCTAGTGCCAAGTTTTGGCTCTGGGAGAAGTAGTCAAGAAGACATTACTTGTTACAAATGTGGTCAGCTAGGCTACAAATCTCGGCTTACTGCCGAGAGGAGGAAGCGGAAGGCGGTTTCATCTTGGCTCGTCCTCGAGCGAGTCGAGTAGAGGTCACCGCTCTCTTGTTACCCGGTGTGGTCGGTAGGCACTGAAGAGGTTTTGCCTGCAGTTGAGTAGCACATCTGGTGCATCTGGGTCGAGGCAGAGTTATCAGCCTGCTCAGTCTGTTCAGGTCTCGAGGACCAATCAGGTAGCCTCATCGTCCCAGTCTGTATAGCAGACTTATGCTCCGAGAGGTGAGCAGGTAGATCAGAGACCTTCGAGCGTGTATCTTTATTCTGCATGAGGATCTTATCTGGCTCCATCTGTTGTGAGACGTACCTTCTTGTTTTGTAACTTGATTGCCAATGTGTTGATTGATACGGGTGCATCTCATTCCTTTATATCTGCTGCATTTGCATCTGTTTCGGGGTTGGAGTTGGTGCAGTTAGTATCTCCTATTTGTGTTGTATCACCTGTTGGGGGTGAGTTGATTTTGAAGTAGGGGTGTAGAGGTTGTGATATTGAGGTCGTCGACCGCCGGTTTTTATTTTCTTTTGTAGTTATAGCTATGTCGGGTTTTGATGTGATTTTGGATATGGACTGGTTATCGTCATACCGGGCTGTTATTGATTGTTACCGCCAGAGGGTCACTGTATGTACCTTGAGCGGGGATTGTTTCCATTTCTTGAGGGATCGGGTTGGTAGTGTTTTGCCACCAGTGTATAATCCGCGAGGGCGGAGTGAGCTTAGTGGTCTTCTCGCTAGCTTTATGAGTAGTGAGTGTGATGAGATCCAGATTGAGTTATCCAGAGTGGTTTGTGAGTACTCGGACGTCTTTCCCGATGATCTTGTTAGTTTGCCACCCCATCAAGAGGTGAAGTAATCTATTGATTTAGTGCCCGGCACTGTGCCGATTTTCATGCCACCTTATCGTTTTGCCCCAGCTGAATTGAGTGAGTTGAAGATTCAGCTCCAGGAATTGCTAGATAAGGGCTTTATTCACCCTAGTACCTTGCCGTGGGGAGCATCGACCATCTTTGCTAAAAAGAAAGATGGGGCTTTGAGACTTTGTATCGATTACCGGAAATTGAATCGGGCTACGGTTAAGAATAAGTACCCTATGCCCTGTAAAGATGATTTGTTTGACCGGTTAAAAGGGTCCCGTTGTTTCTCTAAGATAGACTTGAGATCGGGTTACCATCAGTTGAGGGTCAGGGAGGAGGATATCCCGAAGACGGCATTCCGTATGCGGTATGGCCACTACGAGTTTCTGGTGATGCCTTTTGGGCTCACTAATGCACTGGCAGTATTTATGGATTTGATAAACCGGATATTCCGGGAGTTTTTAGATCACTTTGTGGTTGTCTTCGTGGACGACAGTCTAATTTATTCACCTTCTGAGGAGAAGCACGAGGAACACTTGAGAGTGGTGCTTGAGTTGCTTAGAGCCCATAGGCTATATGCCAAGTTTGGGAAGTGTGAGTTCTAGCTAAGAGAGGTCAAGTTCTTGGGCCATATAATCTCCGGGGAAGGGGTGTCTGTTGATACATTCAAGATTAAGACAGTGCAAGATTGGGCACAACCTAAGAGTGTTTTTGAGATCCGCAGTTTTCTGGGATTAGCTGGGTACTACCGCCGGTTTGTGAAGGATTTCTCCAAGCTAGCTTTGCCATTGACTAGATTGACGAGGAAAGGGGTCAAGTTTATATGGAGTGAGACTTGCGAAAAATCGTTCCAAGAGTTGAAAGTTAGACTTACCACCGCTCCAGTTTTGATTATTTCGGAGAGAGGCTTGGGTTATGCGGTTTATTGTGATGCTTCACGAAAGGGTTTGGGTTGTGCATTGATGCAAGAGGGAAAAGTAGTAGCCTATGGCTTGCGGCAGTTGAAAATACATGAGAGGAATTACCCTACATATGACCTAGAGTTAGCAGTTGTGATCTTTGCCTTGAAGATTTGGAGGCACTACCTTTATGGTGAGAGATTTTAGGTATTCTCGGATTATAAGAGTCTGAAGTATCTATTTACACAGAAAGACTTGAATTTGAGGCAGAGGAGGTGGATGGAGTTTATCGAGGATTACGACTTCGAGTTGCATTATCATCCGGGGAAGGCCAATGTTGTGGCCGATGCCCTTAGCAGGAAATCCATTAGTGATGTAGCTTGTATAGCCATCCAGGAGTGGGAGATGTTGGGTGCACTTGGCGTGTTTGATTTGCTTTTGGGCAACTTTGTTGAGTCTACGGCTTTGGTTTCAGTAGTTGCGCAGCTTACACTTGTGAATCGAGTGTTAGAGGCACAGAGAGGTGATCTTGAGGTAGAATCCATCCGGGAGAAGATCTCCAGTGGGAAGGTTGAGAAGGGTTTGACTGTGCATCCTGACCTGAGTGTGAGATACCGTGACCGTCTGTTTGTGCCGGAGTCTTGCCGAGAGGAGGTACTCCGAGAGTTTCACCATTCACGCCTTGCGGTGCATCTGGAAGGCACTAAGATGTATCGTGATTTGGGTCGCCAGTTTTGGTGGCGGGGTATGAAAAAAGATGTGGCAGTTTTCGTGTCTAAGTGCCTTACTTGTCAGCAAGTGAAGGCTGAACATCAGAGGCCAACGGGTTTGCTACAACCCTTGCTTATTGCCGAGTGGAAATGAGAGCATGTCACTATGGACTTCGTTATAGGTCTTCTAAGGACTCAGTGGGGTAGTGATGCTATTTGGGCGGTTGTAGACCAGTTGACTAAGTCGGCGCACTTTATCCCTATGCGCATGAGAGATTCAGTAGATCATCTTGCCGACTTGTCTGTTCGGGACATAGTGAGGTTGCACAGGGTCCCAGTGTCGATCGTCTCAGATAGAGATCCACGTTTTACTACTAGGTTGTGGCAGAGTTTGCAAAGTGCCTTGGGCACTAGCTTGACCTTTAGCACAGCTTATTATCCTCAGACTGACAGGCAGTCCGAGCATACTATACAGATCCTTGAAGATATGCTTCGAGGTTGTGTCCTTGACTTTAGTGGGTCGTGGGAGAGACACTTGCCCTTGGTGGAGTTTACCTACAACAACAGTTTCCAATCGAGTATTGATATGACACCGTTTGAGGCCTTGTATGGCCGACCATGTAGGTCTCTAGTGTGTTGGGCCGAAGTGGGTGATGCACCTTTGTTGGGCTCGGAGTTGGTTCAGGAGACGACGGAGAAAGTTGAGCTTATCCGTAAGAGACTTGTTATAGTCCAGAGTCGCCAAAAGTGTTATGCCAACCGTAGGAGGAGGCCTTTAGTGTTTAAGGTGGTGATCATGTCTTTCTGAGGATATCACCTAGGCGGGGTTTGATGAGGTTTGGTAAAAGTGGGAAGTTGTCCCCTCAATTTATTGGCCCTTTCGAGATCCTTAAAAGGATTGGCAAGGTTGCTTACCATTTAGCTTTGCCACCGTAGTTGTCCGGAGTGCATGACATGTTTCATGTTAGCATGCTTCGGAAGTACGAGTGGGATCCACCGCATGTATTGGATCGGACCGACTTAGAGGTTGACGAGGATATCTCGTATGAAGAAAGACCGGTGCAAGTCTTGGATATGTGGGATCAAGTCTTGCGAGGCAAGACGATACCCTTGGTAAAAGTTTTATGGAAACATCAGGGGATTGAGAAAGCCACTTGGGAACGTGAGTTGAATGTCTGTGAGAAATATCCAGACTTGTTTGTTAATGTTTAACCATATATTGGGAATTTTGTTGTATTGATAAACTTTAAGAATATTGGATATATCTTAAGTTGTAAAACATTGTATATGTTTTGGTTTATGGGAATGTTGTGAAGGTTGAGTATGCCTTGAGAATGGAAGTTTATTTTAACATTGTGTATGTTAAATATGTTGTAGAAATGCAAGTATGTTATTAACGTTGCATATGTTATAAAATTATGGATTATGATATTGAAATTTGTTGAAATTCAAAGGAATGCATGTTGATAATGCATGTTGAAAATTATGTTGTAAAATGCCTCTTGAATAAAGATGGAATGACTGGTAATGGGTCAGGATGCGAATTATTGAATTGTAATGTTGTTGAGAATTGAGAAAATCCCACTTCTGAAAAACTTATATATAATTTCGGGGATGAAATTCTTTAAGGGGGGGAGGTTATTGATAGACAGAAGAATCATGGTATGCACTTTCGTGTACTAGCTAAAGCGTTACGTATGTCTGGTGGAGACCATATTCACGCTGGTACTGTAGTAGGTAAACTTGAAGGGGAAAGAGAGATCACTTTGGGCTTTGTTGATTTACTGCGTGATGATTATGTTGAAAAAGACCGAAGCCGCGGTATTTATTTCACTCAAGATTGGGTCTCTCTACGGTGTTACGCGTGGCTTCAGGGGGTATTCACGTTTGGCATATGCCTGCTCTGACCGAGATCTTTGGGGATGATTCTGTACTACAGTTCGGCGGAGGAACTTTAGGACACCCTTGGGGAAATGCACCGGGTGCTGGAGGTTATAGTAATCTCGGGTTTTTCCCTTTATGTACAGTATTCCGGACTTAGGTTCCGTGGTGTTAGCTGTGTATATATCTTGTTTCCGTCCTTTAATTCCTTGTATTCGAATTTTGGGATGTGTTGGGCGGGTTTGTAACAAGTCGGTTGTGATTGGGAGCAAATGGTTGCTGTCCAGATTTTGGTGTTTTCGCTCGAGCGAGACTTTTGTCGCTCGAGCGAGCTCTTTGTTTTAGTTCCTTCGCTCGAGCCAGGGTTCTTTCGCTCGAGCAAGAGTTGAGTGTTGTGCCTGGTGGCTCGAGCGAGAAGTTTTGCGCTCGAGCTTGCGTCTGTGTCTGGTTTTGGACCTGAAGGTTGCAATTCTTGGCTCAAGCGAGCTTTCCTTCGCTCGAGCGAGCGAGGTCTATGTTTTGAGTTTCTTCGCTCGAGCGACCTTTTCTTCGCTCGAGTGTGCTTCTAGGTTGCAGACCTGAAGCTTCGAATTGTTGGCTCAAGCGAGACCTTCTATGCTCGGGCGAGGTTTCTTTGTGTCTGGTCGTTCGAGCGACCACTCATTCGCTCGAGCGAGCCTCGAATATATCAGTTGGCAGCAGCGGGATTACACTTCACTTTTTCATTTCTTTCATCTTCAAACCCTAGATCCGGCTTCTCCCTCTCTTTATATACCTTATCTATAGGGTTTCATCTATTTCTAGAGTGTTTCTATCCTAATCTCTTTGTAAGAAAGATAGAGGGTGGCATGAGCTTCACTTTAATCTAAAAATTTGTGGATTTGGAGCACTTTGAGTTTTCATCATCTTCTCCATTTGGTCTCTTCATTTCGAGTTAGGGATAACCTACTCTAATCTATGAGTCTTAACATAAATTTTAGTCATTTTGATTAGTTGGTATTGTTTGGTAATTTTGAAAAAGTTAGGGTTTGATTTGTAATTTATAAAAGAGGAGTTCTTCATGTTTGAGTCAAATATGTGTTAAAGACTTGAAATTGGGAGTTGTTTATGAATTATGAGTGAAATATGAGCCTTGGGGGCAATCTTGTGAATAAGGAAAAAATGCCCTAATTACGTTGAATAATTAATTTGGGAAAATATGAAATTGAGTTGAGAATAATGAAATTGGGAAATTGTGGAAGTAAATGGTATAGTTGGATAATTTAATCACTCACCTATGAAAATGTTGATATTTTATCTGTTGATAAATTTATTATCTGTTTAGAGATAATTGCTTTGGGCTATCGGTGGAGGATAGTCTTGATTGTTGTAGACACTGTATGTTGATTAGGGAAAACTAAAATTAATCAAACGTGTTATGCCATTGAATATGACAGTTGGAATAATACAGCGAAAATGTGTATTGATTGATTATTGTATATGATAACTGTTTAAATACATTGTACATGTATATTGTTTGAGAGAAGATAGAGGATGAACTCCATGGTTTGAGGGGAGATAGGGGATGGACTCTCAAACCAGTTTGAGAGGAGATAGGGGATGGACTCCATTAATACAACAAATATATGTATTAAGTTGAAGTATTAATACATCAAATGTATATATTAATTAAAGTGTGGAAGTGTTTTAATATGAGTTGTAGACTCATTTGAATTGTGAATAAAGAAAGTGTTTTAATATGGGATGTAGTCTCATTTAATTGTTTGGTCAGGTTTTGAGCCATGTTTATGAATTGATTTAGACAAGTAAAGGAAAGTGGAATGAAACATGGACATAATTATCATGGAACTGTATTGTGTTATAAGTTGGTTTATAAGTGCTAGCCATCTATCAAATACTAATGTTTTAGTTATTTCTCATACTTGGTTTAGTATATCTCTACTAGGCATTGGCTCACCCTATATGAGACATCATTTTCAGGTTCAGGTGACATGCCACCTCCAATGACATAGTTTAGAAGGTTTTGGGAGTTGAAAACTCTTTTGGTTGTTTTGTTATTTTAGTATTACATGTAAAGTCAAGCCGAGGGCTTAATGTGTAAGAGTTAGTACTTTCTTTAATGTGTAAGAGTTAGTACTCTCTTTTTGTAATCAAGTGTTGGCTTGAAAAGTTGTAAACCCATAGGGTATTTACTTTTGTTGTTAATATGTAATACTTTTGTAATGAATACTCTGATAAATAGAAATATGGTTCATTCTCTTATGTCTATGTATATCAAGAATGTGGGTTTATATGTATTATTTTGAGTGCGTTACACGATCGCAATATGTCGAAAGGTGAGATTTCCTAACCTTTTTGACGCATTCACATGTAACCCAAATTGGTCAGAAATTCAACCAGAGGTAGCGCGCACTCCAATATAAGCAAACAGAATTTCATAAAGAATTAATACCAACCAATTGATATAGAACCCGATACTAAAATAAAAAACATAAATATACATGTACGTATGTGTGTGTATATATAAATGTATATCTATATATGAATGAGAAAAGAAGGAGTAGATAAGAACTAACAAGTTGAAGCAGCCCATAACTTAGCAGCAACCCACATTCCAAAATAAAATATTCAATCAATTCAACCCACAACTTAGCAACAACCAACGTTCCAAAATAGAATGTTCAATCAATTTCAAGAAAACATCATCGACTTCTTGATTACATTTACCCACAAGAATTAGCAAGTTGAAGCTGCCTACGAATAAAAAAATTTCAATCAATCACAACAAAACAGAACTGATTTCTTTTTTAAATGTACAAATATTTTTTTTTTTTTAAATGAAAAGAAAGTGGATAAGGATAACAAGTTGAAGAGGCTGATTTTTACGAATCTGGATTCTCTCCTTGAGCTTGGTGCTTGAGCTCGGTCTTTGAGGGCCTTCGGATCTACTTTGAGGCCCGATTTTGATAATCTGAACCGTTCATATTTTAATATTTACTCAGTATAAGATACCTGTAAAAAATCAAATTGATCGGATATCAAAAAGTATATGTTAGAAAAATTGTTTATTAAAAAATAGTTTGTAGTCTCAATTTTCTGACACTTGATTTTTACGATCTTATACTGAATAAATATTAAAATATGAACGATTCAAATTATCAAAATCGGGCCTCAAAGTGGACCTGAAAGCCCTCAAGGATCGAGCTCAAGCACAAAGCTCAAGAAGAGGATCCAAATTCGATTTTTACCCCTATAGTGCGAACAGACAGGCCAATGAAAGCTATGAACAGAGGAATAGAAATAATAGTGAATCTAGTATCATCACCGCCGGAAACTATGGAATGATGGTGAATCCAAGAATATGTATATGTGTGTATAGAGAGAGAAAGGTTTTGGAAGTTAGCATGGAAAAGTATGTAGCTGAATTAAGATTGGGTGGGTGAAATATATGAGGGTGGGTAAGGGACTTTAGATATCACAAAATAATATTGTAGATTTTTTTATTATTAAAAATAGAAGAGGGGTCTTAAATTAATTTTTTCTATCTTAAGTTTGGCATGTGTTTAAAAAGTTAAAAAGTCAAAAAGTTACTTAAAAAGTTAAAAAATTATCACTATTCACACAAAAGTCAAAAAGTACGGCTGCATAACTCCCGATCTTAATTTTTCCTCATACACTAATTTATATAATTTTTTAATACATATTTTTTTATAAAAAATCAAAAAATTAACCCAAACAACCATATTTTTTTCCTCAACTTTTTAATTCAAAAAATCAAAAAGTGCACTTATTTAGAACATCCCAAACAATTTTAAAAATGATTTATCAAACAAATTTTTAATATTAATTTATATTTTTTAAAACAAAAAATAAAATTAATATGGCTTATGAATGACTGTGAGATAACGATATTTAGCCAATTAAAACCCCAAATTGGGTGGGGTTTTTTTTTTTAAGATAAGGATCCAAATTGGGTAGTTAGTTTTAAAAAATACTATACATTTATTTATTATTATTTACAAATTGGCATAGTTTATGATAACGAAATCTTGATTTTTAAAATAGGACATGCCAAATTCATGGTATCAATTTGGAAACTAAGTTTGATAAAAATATATATATTGTTTATATAAACATTATTCTAAATTTAATTATTTTTAAATCCAAGTTAGGCAGTGAATTTAATTAGAGCATTGCTATTAACTCCAAAAAATTATACTTATTTTTCAAACATAATGATGTAACAACCAATTTGAATATGTGAGCTAACTATCTCTCCCTTATTTTTTTAATTATCAATTAATTATCTCACTTACACATCATTAAATTAAAAAAATTAAATATAAAAAGTGAATTAATATATCATTTTTTTTAATTATATGTACCAATTTGATACATAATAATTAGTTGACACATGGCAATCGATATATAAATGGAGTGAAAGCCATTCCCTCTCTGTCAATGCATATATATATACATATATATTTCAACCAAAACTAGGGACTGACAGAGTACCAAACCATTTGGCCAGATCTAGTTTTCTTTTTTTTGAAACATTGCAATAGCAAAACTGTTTTATCAAAACAAAAACATGTATCTGGACCCTGTGTGGGAAGTAGGTGGGTTTTGTTTAGACAGCAGCTGTTTGCCCAGTTGGGTTTGGGTTATTTTTTTGTTAAAATTTATAAAAATATAAAATAGATTAAAATAATTAATAAGACAAAATGTCACATTAAATCTATAATCATTTCACTTTTTCTCTCACAAACATTAAATCATCTTTCTAAACACAAAAATTATAACCTACTAAAATAGTTAAAAACTAAAACAAAAATATTTCAGACCCCCATTGGGGGTGACCCTCAGGATCCCCAGTGGGGTTTGATTGGCCAAGAATTTTATTTATTTATTTATTTTTTCTTCTTCCAATAACCAACCCTCACGTGTGTGTGGGGGGAGGGGGTGGTAGTGGTGGTGGTGGGGGAAAAGTAGGGGTCTCAATCACGTCTGAAACTAAAATAACTTATTAAAATAACAACTTCTCACCAGTAAAATTCATAACAAGACAAAATAAGTTAAAATAGTCAATAAGATAAAATATCACATCAAATCTATAATTATTTTATTTTTTCTATTACAAATATCACATCTAACTAAAAAAAAGTCAATTATCTTCATAAATATAAAAATTTTAATGAAAAAATTAATTTCAAATCACTTGATATATGAAAAAATATTTTCAAATTAATGATAAACTTTACAAATATTAAAAAATAAAATATAAACTTTGTCATAAATTTGTAAATAGTTTTTGGAGTTCCCTCTTAGATGTAAATTCCCCTATAAAAAAAAAAAACCTATGCAAACAAACATTTTTTACAATATTCTCCTACAAACTACAGTAACAAAACCTTAAAATGGAATAATGCTAAAAAACGGAAAAATTTTAAAATTAAATGGTAAAAAAATAACCCAAGTTAGGTAGTGAATTTTAGAATAATACTATATTCCCTTAATTTATCACCTCTTAAGGCTCTAAATCATCTCTAATGATATGACATTGAGGTTAGATATTATGTGATAGAATGCTTGACAAATTAAAATTTGATACTTGTCAAATACATTATTAAGAGCATCTCCAACCCAATCCTCTCACCAAGAGGATGAAAATAAATTTTTTTATTTAAAAAATAAATATAAAATATGTTACTATTCATTCAAACTCCAACCACAAACCTTCAAAACCTTTCATCCTCCCTCATCAAAAAGTAAATTTTGTTCATTAACAAATATTTAATTTTAAAATTTTTGTAAAATATCTTTAATATTATACTCATTTTAAAGGTATGATTTCACATTTTTTAATGATGTCAATTTTATAAAAATTAAATTTACATATTAAAAGTTATTTGTAATATAATAAAAAATATAAAATAAATAGTGTTTTGGAGGGCATCTTCTATTTTTCATCCTCCCTTCATATTTGGAGGATCAATTCATCCTCCTCCCAAATAGAGATGGATTTAGAGGATGAGTTGGAAGAACAAATCCTTCATATTTGAAGTTATGGAGGATGTGTTGGAGTTGCTCTAATAATAATTTTTAAGAGCTTGTTTGGAAAGAACATTTGACCTAAAATAGTCAGATAAGACAAAATATGGTGTTTTTGCCAAATAGGATAAAATATCACATCTAATTCATAATCATTTCATTTTTTCTCTCACAGAAGTCAAAAAGTCTATCCCAAACGAAACTTTCTAACCCTAAGATAAAATATTTAAAAAGTCAACCTACATTCCAAACATGCTCTAAGAGTGATTCTTATAATATTTTTTTTTACTCCATTATTAATTGAAAGTACTACCATGACAATACAATGTGTTATTTCGAAACTACAGATTAATTATTCCTTGGATTTGGATTGTTTTCAGTTTAAATCTAGATTAAAAAAAATTGTTTGGGTCTGAAAGACCCATCACGAGTCATGATTTAATGATTCAGATTGCTCATTTTATTAGACCCTTTGTATATCTACAAAAAAAATTAAGTCAATTTGATAATCATAACTTATTTAATTTATCGAATTTATCACCAAAGAAATAATGCTCTATTTTTTTAAATATGAGTGCCCTCTATTTTTTTTATTGTTTATAAATACATGCAATAAACTGAATTTATTTTAATTATTGGATTGACCTAATTTTTTTATGAATAATATATACAAGGTACCCTACAAAATAGACAGTTCAAATCATCAAAATAAAACTTACAATAAAACTCACATGTTCGAACAACACCCTTCAGTACAGATTTTGGATGGAAAGGGTGTCCACCCTCGTCGATTATACAATAGTTGTTTTTCTTGTTTTGTTTGTTTGTTTTAAATAAAAAATAAATAAATAAATAAATAAATAATCCGTAGATAGTGAATCATTATACAGTAGTTTAACATAAGGGAATCAATACATATACTCTATATATATCAAGTGGAATGAATGCAATTCCCACTCTGTCATGCACATATATATATATTTCAACCAAAATCTGGGACTGACAGTGTACCAAATTAATTGGGCAGATCTAGTTTTATTTTTTATTATTATTATGATTTTAAATAGAAACATTGAACTGGCAAAAACTGTTTTTTCACAACAAAAACAGGTGAGAGATCTGGGAATGGGTTGTTGTGTTGTGGGCTTCAACTCAAGAGGGCATGGGGCAAATTGGGTCCCACACTGACCAGAAATGACAGCACAGTTCCAACGTTCATTCACACAACCACAGTCTGCTGTCTTCTCCTCTTCAAGGGATCATGACAATTGACAACAAAAGCACAATCAACGCAACAAATTTTTTTTTTTTTTTTTTTTAAATTATAATTATTTTGTTCCATTCATATCAACTGAAAAATATCTAATCATTAAAGTCTAATTTGATGGATATAGAAGTTTTTTTTTTTTTTTTTTTTTGGTTACAGAAAAATTCTTCTTACTCTCCTGTAGGTACAAGGCCTTTGTAAAAATCATCAAAGTGTCCTGTTAGCCGTTCCAAACGAAGATACTATAACCTGGAAATTTATTCCGACCTCCCAAGGTGTCCTGTTAGCCGTTCCAAGCGAGAAGACTATAACCTGGGAACTTATCCCGACCTCTCAAGACAAGTTCCGCTTAAATCAGGACTCGCACAACGGGAGAGTATTGAACCCACACTAAATGCTGGTTAGATAACTTAAGATCCAATCTCTGAACCAACTGTGCTACGCCGAAGAAATTGGCCTAAGGGGAATTTAAACTCATGACTTGAGAGTTTAATCCCTATGTTCTTACCATAAGGCCACCCACCCGAGTTAATGGATATAGAAGTTATTTTTAAATTTAAACAGTTTGAGCAAAAAGGTCATTTTAAAATTTAAACAAATTACTAAAACATACTGTCAATACTCCTTTTGGTTCACCAATTTGAAATGACGGATGAAAAAGAATATGAATATATTTGAACGTATGAGGTAAGTTGTCTAATACAATGTAACAAAATGGGTATCTGGTTGTCTACATTGTAAAGGCCTCTTTTGCTTACTTTATTTTTTAGTCACTTTTTTGAGTTTGTAGTAAAAATTAGCTTTTTTGAGTTTAAAGGCATTTGAAAAGTTAGTTTTTAATCAATAGTAAAATTATAATTCTATCTCTTATGGGTCAAGATGTGTTATATAGATAAAGTTATAAATATTTTAAATTGAATAAAGGTAGTTTGGTCATTTTATTGTAATTTGATATCATAAAAAAATATTAATAAAAAAAACTAAAAGCAATTTTTTATCAAATTCCCCAATCACTTGTCTAAAAATGCCAAAAACTTGGTTAACTTGGTTAAAATTCAAAAAATCACTTTTTACCATCTTATCAAAACACTCCAAAATTACCCTTTTCCCCTTCAATTAGTCCCCCTTAGATTAAACTATAACGGTTATTGATTTAGACAAATTGTCTACATTGAACTAGCTTATGGATGAAATAAGAAAATGATGATAATTTAGCGCTTTAGAAAGATAAATGAAAAAAGTAAGTGAAATGTGAATAAAATATACCTATATTTCACCTAATTTCACATACATTTTCTCTTTCATTTTCTAAATCCCCCAAACCAAATATAACGTAAGGGATAAAAGTGAAAACAATCTAATGTAAAAAAATTAACAATAATAGGGGCACAAAAATCAAATATGAATTCGAACACAGAAAGTATATGAATAAACAAGATTTATTTATGAAATACACTTCTCAAAAATCTTATTCATTCATTTATTTTCTATGTCTAATTATTTGTTTGATTTTTGTCTGTCCTAAAAAAGCACCCAAAAATATGTGTGGATGTGCGTATAGTGATATCTATATATCTCTCTATATATTATATAAGGAAAATAGGATTTCTAGTGAAAAAACTTGTGAGAGCTCCAAAGCCTCATTCTACAATTGCTAATTTTTGTAATTTTAAAAATATTTAAAAATAATTCTATTGGCTAACAAAGTAATTATAGATTAAAGGAAAAAAAATAAAAAAACCACCTTAAATTACAAGTTTCTAAAATCCCTCCCTTAATATTTCTTTATTTCCTAAATCTCATCTCATAACAAAGTAATTATATATTTAAAAAAAAAAACACACAAATCTCATCTTATAACAAAATAATTATATACTTTTTTTAAAAAGACGTTACAGATTAAAAAGAACGTAAAATCACAATTATTAATTTTTGAAATTTTAAAAATATTTAAAAATAATACTATTGCTTGACAATGCAATTATAGATTAAAAAAAAAAAAAAAGCACATAACAACCAAAAATTGCTAATTTTTGTAATTTTTAAAATATTTTAAAATAATGCTATTTGCTAACAAAGTAACAATAGATTTTTTTTAAAAAATAATTGAATTACAAATTCTTAAAATCTCCCCCTAATATTTATCTCTTTCCCAAAATCTCCCCCTAATATTTATCTCTTTTTTTATCAATGACCATTTTTTGTTTTTGTATTTCATATTTTGTGTGTATTTCTCCCTCTTCTCTACCAACTAGTATATGTTTTTTTTTTTGTTTTTTTTGTTTTTATAACTATTTTTTGTTGGTTAATGTTGTTTTGATAGAATTTTTATATTAAAATGGCGTGATAGGGTCATTTATATAATAAAAAGGGTGAATTATCCTAACAGTTCCTATAGTTTGAGCCTTGTGTCACTTTAGTTCCGAACTTTTCAATTATGACACATTTGATCTTGAATTTTAAATATTGTTTCAAATAAGGACAATTAAAGATACCTTGCTCAATTTCAATGGTAAAGTCATCATTTGATAAAATATAAACTAATTTGACAAAAATAAATGTCCAAAATTTTTTTTAAAATTTTTAAAAATTATTTCTACCCCTTAAAGATAAAAATACGTAAAATCGATAAATGTTTTAGACATTTAAATTTTTTTTTTATCAAAATAATTTTTATTATGTGTTTGGATGATGACCATGTAAGGAGTGGTTTTTTTTATTTTCATTAAATTAATTTTTATTTTTCCAAAATTTAAATATGGCGACATTTGATATCATTATTGAATCAATCTATTAAATCAAAAAATTAAAAACAAAAAACATTTCATATATGAAATATATCGATTACAAATTAAAAGCATAATAACCACCCATTATATGATCATCATTCAAACACATAGTAAAAATTAATTTGGTAAAAATAAATAAATAAATGTTTCAATTTTACATAATTTTTGGTGGGTATAAATTATTTTTAAAAATTCAAAAAAAAAATTTTAACATTTATTTTTGTCAAATTAGTTTATATTTCATCAAATTGATGACTTTGCCATTGAAATTAAGCAATTGTATCTTCAATTGAAACAAGATTCAAAATTCAGGGTCAGATGTTTATTATTGAAAAGTGAAGGATCAAAGTGACACGAGTCTCAAACTATAGAGATTGTTAGTGTAATTCACCCTAATAAAAAAATGTCACTCATTATAAAGTGATAGACCAAAATCCAAACAAAATCGTTATTAACAAGTTTTTTGTATTGATTTTATGTTTGTATATCATTACCTTCTTGAAAGAAAAAAAAACTTTTATATTTTTTGATATCATAATATATGTTAATTGACAGTTTGTACAGAGCATTACTTAAAAGGCATATAATAATTTTTTAAAACTATAAAAGGAAAATATTATTTTTAATCTATTTTTTTCAAAACTATTAAAGGTGTTAGTCAATTATTTAATTATTTATCTTTAATATGTGCAGCTCTTTTTTTCCTTTGTGCTACTTCTCTCTCTACTCCATTATGAGTTCATATAGTTTTAGAAAAAAAATCATATGTAATTTAAAATTTTGAATCTTTTTATATAGGAAGTTAAAAAATAAAATTTGGAATTTAAAATATAGCTATACAAAACCATCTGCTTTTAAACATAGATATATTTATAATTTATTTTAACCTATCTATTACCTATCCTTATTTATATTATTATATAAATAAAATTTTTGTACGATAATTAAAGTTGAAAGTCATGATGTATTTTTTTTTTAAACTTAAAATTGTTAAAATACATATATTGTAATATCATTAATTTCTTTATATTATAAATTTTATTTTAAATCTTATAAGATTTGTTCAATGACTAATATTTAATTTTTGTAAAAAAAATTCAGTACATTCCTTCCAAAAGTTAATATAAAAGTCTACAAAATAATATTTTAAAACTCAAAATTATTAATATTTTTATTTTTGTTTTAAATAAGCATGTTAGTATAAATAGATATCCAAATAACATAATATTTATTAATAAATATGGCATTAGTTTTAATTGTAATCACATCTTTAAAAATGTTTTAAAAAATGTGAGGTATTTAATACCCAAAGTCCCAGTTCATTTTTTAACTTTTTTTTGATATTTTAAATTATATGTTACAATAATTCTTTTTAACTCATTAAATTTATAAAATTTCTTTAATTATTTCCCTTTCAAAAACTAATATGACAATTTTTTAAAATTCATATACTTTTACTCTAAAATAGTGAAGTATTAGAATTATGTCATTTTTTTTATAACAAAGTATAATTTTAATTATTAATTATCAATACAACAACTTGAATCATTCTATATTATATATTATAGTAAAGGAACATTTCAAACAAAACTCCCAAACTTATATATATAATTTTATTTACAAGAGATAAAACACAAAAAAATTAAATATAATTATTTTATTTTTTATAAAGAATATATTATTTTATTTCTTGCATAGCGTGAATCACATACTACTATGCATACACACAAATACAACTTTTTTTTGTGGTCAAAAGCAAAGATTCTTTAGTAATCCTTTAGCTGCTTGCCGTGAATGGGTTACTCCACATATTGTATTCTGATCTCTATCCCAACCCCGCAACCCCAAAAAAAAAAAATTTCTTTTTTCTTTGTTTTTCTTTTTACTTTAATTTTATTCTTTCTTCAACTTGAAGCTACAAACATATGATTTTTTTTTAAAAAAAAATTATTTATTCTTGCCAAATTGAAGCATTTTGTAAATAATTTTTTTTTAAATTAATTAATTTTAAAACTTAATTTTTTTAAAAAATTAAGTAATTTTTTTTAAAAATTAATTAATTTTAAAACTTATATTGTTTTGTAAAATTGCATTTTCAAAACCATTTTATGGTTTAAGTTGTGAACTTGTGTTTTCAAAACATCATTTCAATTATTTTCAAAAAAAAAAAACAAACATAATTTTAATAAATTTATTCTAACAATTTTAAAGTTGTTTTTTAAAAATACAATAATATCTAACTTGGAAAAATAAGTTAAGAACAACTTTCATTTGAGAAATAAATTTTTGGAAATCCTATGAACCCAATATACTATCTCAAATTTTTACTCATAATGTGTTTGTGTTGTAAATATTGAATTGGTGTAGTACAGCATTTATTTATAAGATGAATATGAACCATACATTAATATTTCTAAATAAAAAAGTATTACTGATAAATTTTTAAAAGACTCAAGTTCGATAAATAACTCCTAAACAAGTACTATACAGGATCACAACAAACAAAAAAAAAATCTTAGGTTGCGTTTGATAGAGTTTTGTAAATATGATTTGAGAGTATGAGTTGTATTTTGAGTTTATGAGTTGTGGAATTATGATTTGAGTGTAGAAAATTTGTTTGGTTATGGTTTTTGAATAAAGTGTTGAATTGAGTTTTGAATTGAGTGTGGAATTGAATTTTGAAAGTTTGATTTGACATTTGAAGTAAGAAAATCTGTTTGGTTATGAGTTTTGGAAAGAGTTTTCAAAACTTAATTCAAATTGTTATAACTCATAACAAAATACACTGCTTTCACACTATTGAAAATTCTGATCAACAATCATAACCAAACTCTTTTTAAAATTCAATTAAAAAAATTTATTATTAACAGAAAATAATATTAATCAATTTTTTAATTGAAAATACTACAAAGGAAATAATTTTTTTTCAAAAAAAATATTCAAAAAATTTAAATCATAAATATTTAAATAATTTAAATAATCTAAAAAATTTAATAAGTAAAAAATTAAAATAAATTTTCAAAAAATTTAAATTGTAAAAATTTAAATAATTTAAATATTCAAAAAATTTAAATAATTTAAAATGTTAATATTTTAAATTTCAAAACAACTCTATACTCAAATCGTAACTAAACACATAAAACAAAACTCAATTAAGAAATTATTTTTAAAACTCATAACCAAACACATAACTCGAAACTCCATACTATTTTCACAACTCTACACTCAAATTGTAACTAAATACATAACAAAAAAATTAAAATATTTAAAAATATTTTTATAAAATAGAGTTTGAATTTATTTTTATAAAATATTTTAAAATTTAAAAAATTAAAATCATAATATTTTGAAATTAAAATATTTAAAAATATTCAAAAAATTAAAAAATTAAAAAGATCGTAACATATTTAAATATTAAAATATTTAAAAATTTGAAATATTGATTTGAATTGAGTTTTAAAAAGAGTTTTGCATTATGTGTTTAGTTAGGAGTTTTGAAAAGTAATGATTATGTTTTGAATTGAGTTTTGAGAAATGGGTGTAGAATTATAATTTGAAAGCTCAAAACAAACAATACACTCAAATCAATGGGTAGAACTATAATTTGAAACTCTAACCAAACGGAGCCTTATTTTTTATGCCGTTCTTTTTGTCTCATTTTTTTTAATTGCTGTCATATGTTAGAATTTGAATTCAAAATTAAGTTTTAAAATTTTGTTAACTATTCCAAAATAAATGGCTATCTTGTAAACTCTTTATTTTCTACTGAATCAAAAAAAAAAAAAAAAAAACTATTCCAAAATAAATAAACTATATTGAATTTAAATTATGATGGCATTATAACACTAAGAGAGAACAAGGGCCAAATGATATAACGTCTCACTATGTTTGATTATAAATGCTGGAAAGTGAAATGAAAAAAAAGAAAGAAATATATATTCTTGTATGAATTTAAAAAGAAGGAGAAATTATAAATTCTAATTATAAAAACTAATTTTATAAATAAATTTAAATTTTCTTGTATTTTTTTTTTTGTTGATATTTTCTACAAGAAACTATACCATGCTTTCATAATTAGTACAAGATTATATTTTAATTTTCTTGTAACTTCCATCAATTTCATACTAAACAAGCCTACGAAAATTTCACAGTTTGGTTTGATTTTTGAAAACTTATTTTTACATTGATTTTTCTTTGTCATTAGTTTACATTTTTCATATATATTTTTTTAACTTTTTAGATAGTTTAATATTAGATGCATCTAAAGAGTGAAAAAATAGTTGACTAAAATATCCAAAAAAAAAAATGCTAAAAATAAACAAAAATCAAATGCATATTTTTTTTTTGTTTTGGTTTTGGTTTTCTTTTGTTTTTAGTAAATTGTTTTCATATTTTAGTTAATATTTTATACTCTTTAGATATATTAAAATTAGATACATCTAAAAAAATGACTAAAATAAAATTAAAAAAAATCACTAAAAATAAATAAAAACTCATTTAAAATATTTTTAAAAAATAAAATGAAACTTAAATATTGGAAAGCTTATGGATTGTTTTGGGAAGATGGTTAAAAATTATTTTTTTTATTTTTTTTGAAAAAATGTGTAAAAAAGTGAGAGATGATATAATTTAAAATGAATTAAAAATTGAAAGATTACTTTTAATTATTTTTTCAAAATAACCCTATGGAGAGAGAGAGAGAGAGAGAGTTGGTCAATTGGACTTGACAAACTATTTCTGTCAAATACATGGCTTTTTACTTTCTTCTTTTTTTTTTCCATAATTGCTTCATAAAATGAGAGTCAAAAATACCAAGGTGTTATGCTCAAAAAAATAAAAAGTACTAAGGTGTTCATGGCACAATAGTGAAAGGAAATGGATGCTCCTTTCAAACTTCTTTTTTTTCGTATCTTTTCTTTTCTTTCTTGTTTCCCCCTCCTCCTTCTCCTTCTTCGTCTTCTTTTTTTTTCCCCCTTTTTTTGAAGGGTTTCTTTTTTGTTGAAAACTTATTTACATGACATGGTTGTTTTCTTGCTTCACATAATTTCTTTTATTTTTCTTTCATTGTCATTTCATGTTTATACTCCACGGAATTAAATATTTTGTGATATATAACTAAACTTTGTGAAATTTTCATTTTATTCTTTTTAAAACAAGCATGAATGTTTTCTCAAATAAAGAAAAATAAACCATCTCGTTTAGTTTAGTTTTCAAATTTTATTTTATTTTTAGTAAATATCTTTCATATATATATATATTGTTGGATAGGTAATATCTTTCATATTTTAGTTAATTTTTTTTCACAATGGAGGCCAAAGTTGAAAGCAAAACAACTAATGGTGGCACACCTAATAGAGGAGGGATGATTAATATTATCCAAATGGAAGAGATCTAAAGCATCTTGTTAATCCGTTTTCAAAAATCACATGGCGATATATCTCTACTAAAAATTAAAGTATATGTGAAGAATTATAAAAAAAAAAAAAAAAAAAAAAACCCACTAAAGGTCAAAAGATTAAAAAGAATTTTTTTTTTTTTTTTTTGTCTTTAGTTAATGTTTCCCACAAATTTATTCCCACAATATACTTTACTTTTTGGATGCACTTGCATCGAAATTTTTTAAAAAGTCACTAAAATGAAAAAAAAAATAATTAAAAAAAGTTTTAAATTTTTTGTTGAAAACTAAATGAAATAATTTTATACGCCTTTTTTTCAGCGTTAGATAAAGTTTTTAATAATTATTTATTAAAAAAAATGCTTAATTAAACTAAAAATAATTATAATTACAAAAAATGTCAAAAATAAAAGAATAAAAGGAAGCAGATTCGAGCACGAAATGTGCGTTCAAAATACGCTCTCAGATCGGATTTTTTTATTTTTTTTTATAAAAAAAAGCTCTTAAGAGTTATCCGAATACTATGCCACCTCAGCCACACGTCCTTTATCTAGTTGAATCTTTCTTTTACGCGTGTACAAATAGTTGATGGTTTTAACGGTGATTAGTGAATCTGTGTGATAAAATAAAATATTTATATATAGAATAAATTACAAATAGATCTTTTAAGGTTTGTTTAAAATATAGATCCTTTTTTGTGATTTTAAAAATTATAAATATCTCTTTATCAAAAAAATTTTATTTAACAAAATTAACTAAAAAAATAAAATTCTTAATTGTTCTATAATATAATAATAAAATTACCTAAATTATTAATTGAAACATATTTCTAACATCATTAAAAACTGTTAATTGATTTCATGATTTATTAATAAAATGGATAATTTGTTACATAATTAGAAACCTCAAAGGATGAAATATAATTTTTAAAATTACAGAAAGTGATTCGTATTTTAATTAAAATTCAGGGGTGTATTTGTAATTTATCCTGTTATACACTACGTGACAGGAAGTGATAAAACTTATTATTTTAAAGTTTGAGTTTTACTTTTTTTTCTTTTCTCCTTAAATAGATAATTGGACACTTTAATAATTGAAGAAGAGAAAAGTTTTAGGACACCATTAAAATTGCTCGTTTAATATAATAGTATACATATTATAGATAGTTAAAAACAAAATATTGAATTGTAGGTAAATGAAAGAAAAAAAAGTTTAAAAATTAAAATTAAAATTTAATAGTTAATTTTTTATTATAAGTAATTCAATTCTCTTGTATTATTATTCGGTTCTTCCAATTTGAAACAAAGATTTAAAAATAGTCAAATAAAAATTAAAACCGCGATATTATTAAAACCGTGTACCACCACTACATGGTACAGACAAATTTCACAACCTCTATTGAAATAGACATTAACTAAAATTACATTTTTGGGTGCTAAAATTAGATATTATATGATAAAAAACAAAATCTTATCTCATTCCACACCGCATGTGTGGACTAAGGCAATATCTACCTCAAAAAGAGTTTTGAAGTTCTCATTTTTTTTACAATAAATTATAAATATATATTTGAAGTTTGTTTAAAATACGAATTATTTTTTCATAGTTTTGAAAATTATATTTCCGCTCTTTTAAATTTTTAATTGCATAACAAATGACCCTTTTATTAATAAATTATTATGTCAATTAATCATTTTTAATGATATCATAAATATATTTTAATTAATAATTTTGATAATTTTATTATTGTACAAAAGAGTAGTTAAGAATTTTATTTATTTTTTATTAATTATGTTAAATAAAATTTGTTGACAATGGTATTTGTAATTTTTTGAACTACAAAGAATAATCCATATTTTAAACAAATTTCAGATAGTGTATTTGTAATTTATTATTCTTTTTCTAAATAAATAGGCAAAAACATTAATTTTTTTTAATAAAAATACAATGTGACAATTTTTTTATTATTGTTTTAATTCATTATCTAGTTGAATAGTGGTATATGGATAAGAAATTATGTAAGAAAAAAAAATCGTATATCGTCATATATGCGATAAATAATATAAAAATTGGTAATTTTAACACTCCCTCAGTTGCCTTTGTTATTTCCAATATTTCATTATGAGTTAGATGAATGTTATCTATGACATGTATTCATACATCAGCTAACCTGATTATATGTTGGATACATTATACCTTAAAAATAATAAGACTTACCATTATGAGATAAAAAATTGAGAAAATTCATTTGCGATAATAGTTGTCCTCTTATTATTTTAAAAATAATTTCGCATACTAATAATATACCCAAAAAACCATCCATAAAAGTTATATTTGATTTCACGTAACAATTAACCAAAACCAAAAAAATAAAATACAAAATAAGGGCCCGTTTGGGAATATGTTATTTTAATTTTTTAAAATTTTTTATAAAAAAATATGTAAAAAAATAGAGAGAATGATATAATGGCCCCGTTTGGTGTAGCTGTTAAAACAGCTTATAGATTATAGCTTAACAGATTATAGATTATGATTTTAATCAGAAGTTGTTAATGGATTATAGATTTAAGTTGCTGAGTAATGTTTGTTAAATAAGCTGTGAAATAGCTTTTTCAATTAATTTTTATTTTTTATTTGTCTACATTTATCATAAAAAATAATAATAATAATCTATAGTCCATTTGAGTCTTTTTCTATTTTTAAAAAAATAAAAAATAAAAAAATTTAAGAGTATAATCATAAATTAACATGTCTACAGCAGAAGCTGATAATTAGAAGCAATGGGTGAATCGATTTTTGAGTTAAAATAAGCTATTAGAATCAGAAACTGTTTGAAATAAGTTTAACCAAACAGTCCAAAATAACTTTTTCAAAACTAAAAGCCATAAGTTGGCTCTGAAAAACTGAAATAAACACCCCCAATAACAATGACTTTTTGACTAAAACTGAAGATTGCCAAACAATACCTACATGTGTAGGCGAAGAACATAAATATAGATAAAAGGTGAAGTCCATTATTTGACTTGTCAGAGTATTTTTTTTGAATGATTTTTTGAAAATATATTTTATGCTCTCGTTTGGCATGTGATTTTTTAAGGTGATTTTTTTGACTATTTTAGTTATGATTAAAAAGTTTGTTGTGGTTATTTTTTAATTTTTGTAAGTAAAAAAATAAAATAATTATAATTTGAATATGACAGTTTGTCTTATTAATTTTTAAAAATTTTTATAACTAATTTAGCCAAAAAAATCAATGTGAAACGAAATTTAGCCCATAAATTTATTAGACACATTCAAATTTTTTTATTTTTTATTTTTTATAAGACCTACCATCTTTTAGTTTGAAATTCAAAAAAAACAAAAAAAGAAAAAAAGAAATGACTTTAGTTTTCATTTCCAGAATTTTTACTTTTTGAAAAGTCTAAAAATTAATTTTAAAAAATAAAAATTCATCATTTTCATATTCTTATCTTTTGTAAAAAAATATTTTTAAAAATTATAAATTTTAGTGTTTATTTTTACCAAATTAAGTTTTAATATTTTTTAAAACATAAAAATATTTTCCCATTTTTGAATTTTTGAGGTTAACCTTTTTGTGGATTTTTTATTTTATTTTATTATCTAGAGTGATATTTTAAGCATTTCGATTTATACTTGATCAGATGGATCGAGAAAATATAAAGTAATGTATGATAGAATTTTAGAATTATAATTTAAAAATAAAGTTGTATTTTAAGTTTGTAAATTTTGAAATTATGATTTAAAAAGAAAAAATTTGTTGGATTAACAGTTTTGAAAATTTGTTTGATTATGTTAAATCCCCACTTAGACCATCGCAAATAGTTCATAAATTCATCATCAAATTTAAATTTGATAAAAAAATTAATTTTTATTTCTCCAACGGTTCATCAAATCTATCATAATAAAATCCAAAAAATTACTTTTCTTTTATCAAACTGAGAATCAATGTACATTTCATTAAATTACTATTCATTATCTTTGAATTTTTACCACCGAATATTTTCCAAATGTCTTATCGAATGATCACCTCAATATAAAAATTTATAAAAGAATTTACGGTGACCAATCGTCCACTTGATTGACTAATAGTTTGATGAAGTACAAAGGGTATGTTTGGTTTGAGTTTGGGAGATAAAAAGAAGATGTTTTGAAAAATTATTTTTGAGAGAGTTTGAAAAACAAAATCTTTTGTTGAGACATTTGATATTAAAAAGAATTTTTACTCAAATTTTTATTTAAATTTTATAAAAAAATTAATACACCATTGGATGCCCTTACCATGCTAATAGTAATTCTTCTAGATGTTCTATATTTTAAATTAAATTAAAAAAGAAAAAGAAAAAAATCAGTTTAGATCACACGCTGTCAATATACTATTTATTCTCTCTCTCTCTCTCTCTCTCTCTCTCTCCTACGTGTGTGTATATATATATACATACATATCTCCCAACGCCGCAACATCACAACAGCGAAGAGAGAGAAAGAGAGAGAGTGAAGAGAGAAAGAGAGAGGACTCAGCTCAGCACACCAGTTCCGTTAATTTTCCGGCGACTCGAACTACGCCGTGCGCCAACGCCGAAGAAGTGACTCAGCCATGGGAGAGGCTTTACTCTCAGATCTCGGCACAGAGATAGTGATCCCGGTGTGCGCTGTCATCGGAATCGTCTTTTCCTTAGTCCAGTGGGTGATCGTCTCCAAAGTCAAGGTCTTGCCGGAAAAATCGTCTCCGTCGGCGGCCAACAACAACAAGAACGGTGGCTTCACCGAATCGTTGATTGAGGAGGAGGAAGGTCTCAACGAACACAACGTCGTCCAGAAATGCGCCGAAATTCAGAGCGCTATCTCTGAAGGTGAGGTTTTTCACTCAGCTTTGATTAGATCTTGTGGATTTGGTTCTCTCTAGTTGTTGTTCGGTGATTTTGTTGCTGAATTTCGTTTTTTTGTACTGGATTTGTGCTTAGTTTTTGGGCTTTTTATGATTTACTGCATAAAATATTTCACTTGCGTACTTATCTACTCGTCTCAAGTAAAAGCTTTATTTGGTACGAAGCACAAAATTTTAGCATAAATTTGAGTAAAAGCTTCAATTTTGGCAGGGTTGTAAATTTAAAAGTTACGAAATAGTCTTGAAAAATTGGAGTAAACAATTGAGTCTTCCTTGATTTGGGTTTTAAAAAAAAAGGGGTAAAATTCAATTTGATAGAAGTTTGAGTCAAGGCGTGGAGAGGTTTTCGAGTTAACTTTACCCAAATTTAAATTTGGTATAGATTTGAGTTTAAGGGTTTCCAGCCCTTACTGATTATCTTGCTTAAATTTGAATTTGATATAGATTTGAGTCTAAGGGTTTCCGGCCCTTATTGAATATCTTACTCAAATTTGAGTAAAAGCTTTATTTGATATGAACTATTGAAATAGATAAACTCGGATATAAGCATTTAGAGTAAAAGCTTCACTAATTGACAAAGTGAGTATTATATTTGAGAGCCGCAAAAAAACTTTGAAAATTTTGAGGAAACATTTGAGTGATATGTGTAGCTTATAATTTGCAGCTTGTTTATGATTTAATATGCAAAAATTTAATCTTTTTTTAATTTTTTATTTATTTAAATTTTGATGATTTAATTTTCACCCCAGTTTTCTAGTTAAAGAAGAGGTTTTTCTTTGTTAATATATGAATAGTCGGTGGTGGCAGGTGATCAAGCCCTGGAAATTGGGAACCTTATTATTGTATTTACTATTATTGATTTTATTGTCAGGACTCCCAAGTGTTTGGTTTGTTATTGGGGCTCGCAGATGTTGATTATTTGTATTTATTGTGATGTGAATAGCATTCAAGTTGAATTATCTTCACATATGCTGGTATTTGTTCCAGATCTCTTGGTTATTTGATTTATTTATTTATTATTATTATTATGTTGATTTCCCTGTCGGTTATCTTTGAGTTGAGATAGCTTTTTTTTGTTTCTAGTTGTTGTCACACAACTAAAATGATACTCCTTTCTTTTTAACACGTGTATGAATGCTTAGGCTTATGTGTCGCTTTACCGGGTACAATCTCCAAAATCTTTTAAATTGTGTTACAATTAGCACTAAGTTGTGGAGCTTTCCATATTTAAGAACAATGGCATGCATATGTTTTTATTTTTGGTCAGCCACATGTTGTCTGTTTGGTTTTAATTATTGCAAGAGTAATGATATACAAACTAACAAATTTATCTAATTTTTCTTGTGCATATAAAATAGTCCCTATTGTATTTGTGGCGGGTTACATTTCAGACCAAAACAAAAGTGCCATTACTATATGCCACATTTTTAAGTCAGAAAGTTTTGAAGAATTTGTTAATTTGTATGACATTTTCTTTATTGTAGATTAAAAAACTCTTGTTTATGTGGGGCTCGCTTCTTTCTCCCTCATCATCAGAGCCCCTTTTGTGCAAATAGTAATATCTCACATAGTATATAAGATTTTACCCTGCCGGCTCTTAGTCATGCATTAGATATTGGTATGCCCCATTTAAGGGACAAGACTACCATAACTTATTGCCATGTTATTGATTTTGATTGGTGAATTTTATTCTATGGGCAATTTGGAAAATACAGTTTTTGTTATTATTTATTTATTTTAGTTAGTGTCAGGTGCTGCTTAGTTAATTCATTTTTATTTTCACCATGTAATTCACTTTTCGAGGTTGATGCATTATTTTGGTTGGGGTGGTAAGTTATACTTATGATACTTGCTACAACTGTGGTTTTAATTTTTATATTTCTTGTTTTCTTTATATTTGCCATTTTCCAACCTGTGGGGGAGCTTCGGGTAAATTCTAATTTCGGAATACTTTGATGTCACAGGGGCAACCTCCTTCCTTTTTACTGAATATCAATATGTTGGTATTTTCATGGTTGCTTTTGCTGTTTTGATCTTCCTTTTCCTTGGCTCTGTGGAGGGATTCAGCACAAAGAGCCAGCCTTGTACTTATGACAGCACCAGAACGTGTAAGCCTGCCCTTGCCACTGCTGCCTTCAGCACCATATCCTTCTTGCTTGGTGCTGTCACATCAGTGGTTTCTGGCTTTCTTGGAATGAAAATTGCTACCTATGCAAATGCCAGAACTACCTTGGAGGCAAGAAAGGGTGTCGGGAAGGCTTTCATCACTGCTTTTAGATCTGGTTCAGTCATGGGTTTCCTCCTTGCTGCAAATGGTCTTTTAGTGCTGTACATTACCATTAACCTCTTCAAGTTGTACTATGGTGATGATTGGGAAGGCCTCTTTGAATCTATAACTGGTTATGGCCTTGGTGGATCCTCCATGGCCCTCTTTGGCAGAGTAGGTGGAGGTATTTATACAAAAGCTGCTGATGTTGGGGCTGATCTTGTGGGCAAGGTTGAGATGAACATCCCTGAGGATGATCCCAGAAATCCAGCTGTAAGATGCCATATGCTTTAGAAACTTAGAAGTATCTTCAAATTGTTTGCTTATTGGGATCATAGTTGATCAATTTGTTTCGTTTTTCAGGTGATAGCTGACAATGTTGGTGACAACGTTGGGGATATTGCTGGTATGGGATCTGATCTATTCGGCTCGTATGCAGAATCATCATGTGCTGCTCTTGTTGTTGCTTCCATATCATCTTTTGGGATCAATCATGATTTCACTGGAATGCTTTATCCTCTGCTTATCAGTTCTGTGGGTATCCTTGTTTGTTTGCTAACCTCCTTATTTGCTACTGATTTCTTTGAAATCAAGGCTGTAAAGGATATTGAGCCAACATTGAAGAAGCAACTCATTATCTCCACTGCACTGATGACTTTTGGTGTTGCTCTAGTCAGTTGGATTGGACTTCCATCTTCCTTTACCATCTTCAATTTTGGAGTCCAGAAAGAAGTACAGAACTGGTAAGCTATATGATTGCTACTTTTGGAGATATGTCTTCTTTCTTGGTCTTATTAAATTATACTCATAAGTAGTTCCATTGTGATTTTATAGCGTGCATTAAACTAGGATTTAGGATTTGGTAGTTCGATGTTGTTTTCCCGTAGCATTTGAAGGCACAAATCCTTCTATTAGAAATGATTTCTTGCATGAGAACCCATCGCAAAAATAGGAATTCTAAATTTTAGAATGCTTTGTAGTGATGATTATTTTGTAGAAGGCCTTGTTGCAAAAAAACTAGGAACATATATGAGGAGATTCATTATCATTTCAAAGTTTCTGCAGAATACAAAGCAATTATTCTGTTTATATGGGAAATCCAAAAGGACCTCTTCAATCATCTAATATTTATTTTGGTGTGCACTGGGCAGGCAGCTGTTCTTGTGTGTTTGTGTTGGTTTGTGGGCTGGGCTTATTATTGGGTTCGTAACCGAGTATTATACAAGCAATGCATACAGGTACATTGTTTTTGCATCATTCATCTTTCCCCTTGCTATAAAAACATTCATCTTTCCCCTTGCTATATTTCTCTAAAGTTGCAAGTTTTAATACTGGATTTTCATTATTTTCCAGCCCTGTTCAAGATGTTGCAGATTCCTGCCGTACTGGAGCTGCTACTAATGTTATTTTTGGCCTTGCATTGGGATATAAATCAGTCATTATTCCAATTTTTGCCATTGCAATCAGCATTTTTGTTAGTTTTAGCTTTGCTGCTATGTATGGTATCGCAGTAGCTGCCCTTGGAATGCTGAGCACCATAGCTATTGGATTGGCCATTGATGCATATGGTCCCATCAGTGATAATGCTGGAGGTATTGCTGAGATGGCTGGCATGAGCCATAGAATCCGAGAGAGAACTGATGCTCTTGATGCCGCAGGAAACACCACAGCTGCTATTGGAAAGGTATATCATTACTTTCATTTTCAGTTGTTACTCAGGACAGGTGTCACTCTTTCATTATTTATCAAAAAAAAAAAAAAAGAAGAGTTTTTACCCAGGCCAGAGACTCTCTTCTTGCTTTCTTTCTTTCTTTATTTTTTGTTGTTGTCAGTAGTTGATCTTTGGGTGTTTATCACAAGGCTAATTTTTATTTTTTTTTGAACGCGCAAGGCTAATTTGTTTTCGTGGTTCTTCTTATCAAAAAGAAAAAGAAAATATTATGGTCTTTATGGAGAGAGTACTGTTGTGTTGACCTAAGGTTTTGATGGACATGCTAGGAAGCACAGGTACGCCGATACGGCATAGCTATAAAAACTAAAGGGGAAATTACTATTCAGTATAAATTTAGAAAAATAATTACATATCAGTGGTAAACTTATAAATATAAATAATTAAAATTTTAAACTTTTTCATTTACTTGTCAAAATTTTTTCAAAAATTCACTGAGATGTAATTCCCCTAAAAATAAATTATTAAAGCATTTTTGTATGGTCAAAAAAAGAATTCTAAGGATTTTTTTTTTATATTTTTGATAATTGTAAACATATCCTATTTTTTTATAGTTTTAAAAAATAGGCACAATATAATAATTCTAGTATCGATAAAAACCCTTTATTTTATTTAAAATATTTATTTATGGCCCAAAGTAACCCATAAAAGTACCTGAACCATACCATTCTAGTATCCATAAAAAGCCTTTTTTTTTTAATTTAAAATATTTATTTATGCCCCAAAGTACCCATAAAAGTACCCGAACCATACCCATTCCGTACCCGAAGTATTTTGCCTACGGGATAAGTATTTTGCCTTCTGGATATGTATTTTGCGTGCCCAGTAAACGTGCAGCCATATTGGTATGTGTGCCCATACCGGGTAAGTATCCGGTACTCATACTGCAGTATTTTTAGAGTACCCATGCTTCATAGTGTAGTACCAATGTTGATCTGCCGCCTTCAGGCATATCTTATGTGGGGCTATTTTTTATTTTTTGGGGAGGGGGTGGGGTGCATCTTGCTGCAGGAGTTACTTTTGCCTTTCTCTGTGACGGTTTCCAAGTCGATGGACCCCCTTTTGATTGTCTTAATTCTTAGCCCACAAGTATGATCTCATATAATATATTTGAGAAAATTCTTTTTCATGTAATTGGGTATCATATAAATTTTGAAATAAAATGTTTCAGGTGTTGTTTTGTATAACTGCAAAAAAGCCCATTATAGTCGTTGAATGTCAAATTATTTAAAATTGTTATGAGAAGTCTTTTTTGCAGTAAAGTATAAGTTTATTAGAGTGAAGTATTCTTGGATTCTTTAAGAAGATTAAATGATGTTATCTTGATCAAGACAGAAAATTATTTTTATGCAATGACACCCACATGCCCATGTTGAGATAAATATTCCTAACAAAAATTATTGTGCCCTTATTTTTAGGGCTTTGCAATTGGGTCAGCAGCCCTTGTGTCCCTGGCCCTCTTTGGTGCCTTTGTGAGCCGAGCAGGGGTTTCAACTGTAGATGTGTTGACACCTAAAGTTTTCATTGGATTGATTGTGGGTGCGATGCTTCCTTATTGGTTCTCTGCCATGACAATGAAGAGTGTTGGGAAAGCAGCTCTTAAAATGGTTGAGGAAGTGCGTAGACAATTCAGGGACATCCCTGGCCTCATGGAAGGCACTGCCAGGCCTGACTATGCTACGTGTGTGAAAATCTCCACAGATGCCTCACTCAGAGAAATGATTCCTCCTGGTGCTCTTGTCATGCTCACGCCCCTCATTGTTGGCATCCTTTTTGGTGTCGAAACACTATCTGGTGTGCTTGCCGGAGCCCTTGTATCTGGTGTACAGGTAATGTATAGAACATGGGTACCCTAGTTTTTTTTTTTTTAATTTTAATTTTTAGGGTAAATTACACTAATTTTCCATGTGATTTGGAAAAAATACGATTAGCACCACAATTTTGACAAAATTACATAGTGCTCTCTTAGACTATGTTTGGATCATGGATTTGTGTTGGAAAGGAAAAGGAAAAGGTAATGGATTTGTGTTGGAAAGGAACAGGAAAAGGAAAAGGTAAGAGAAATGTATGAGAGATACTCGCCTTTTCCTTTTTCGATCCAAATTTATAATTCAAATACAGTATTGAAGTTTAAATTAACATAACACTTGCCCCAACCCCATTTGTTGACCATCAGTCAATCAACGTAAAAAGATGGTCACTATTTTTATATTGAAATATCCATCTTACCCTGGATTAAATTGACTTGGATTTACATTGACATTATATACTTGACATGAAGAATTTGAAGACAAATAATCCTCACATAGATACATAGAGAATTTGGCATTAATATTAAATTTGACAAATTAAAACCCGGATATATTAGGGTAAAAAAAATAATTTATCTACCAAAGTTAACATTGGTAATTTTTTTTTGTTATTGAAAGGGAGATGATTAATATAATTATGCTAAGTTGTGGGGTTTGCTTTATTTTTTCAAAAATTTTGGAGAGGCCAACATAAGTTAACACCGTACGATCTTCATTTGCAGATTGCTATCTCTGCGTCTAACACTGGCGGTGCTTGGGATAACGCCAAGAAATATATTGAGGTAAAGTATTTGAATCAGACACCACAAATGCATTCATTTTATCTTATATAAATAGCAACTTACACTTTGAAATTGCTTTTTGGGATGATAGGCCGGTGTTTCTGAGCATGCAAGGACCCTTGGTCCCAAGGGATCCGACGCACACAAAGCGGCTGTGATTGGTGATACTGTTGGGGACCCACTCAAGGACACATCTGGACCGTCACTCAACATCCTCATCAAGCTAATGGCAGTCGAGTCACTCGTGTTCGCTCCCTTTTTTGCTACACACGGCGGTCTACTATTCAAGCTTTTTTAGATCTACATGGGATTTGCCAACAATTTCTTTCTGATCTATGTTTTCCGACACTCTCTCTCTCCCTCCCCAATTCTCGTGTTTCCTTCTTTCTCTGCCGTATCTACATGTTCTAACTTTTTTGTCTCGACAATGTTTAGTTTCCAGTGGTTAAAATTCTGAAAATTGTATCTTCTTTAGGTTAAAGCTCTGGTGGAGAAATTTTCCCTTTGATGAGGGGTTTGGTGATGGTGATGATGATGATAATGGATAGTCTTGTGAAGAGCTGGGATAGCTTTGTTGTTCTTTGCCCAAGTAAACGAACAAGTAGTTGTTCTCTGTCCTTTCTATATGTTGCAAACGCACTAAGCTGTGAAGGAGCTTGGCTCAGCTCGTTAAGGCTTTGATTTACTTAGCGGATTTGAGTCAAACTTTTTGATTAATTTAGATCATTTCTAACGATTCACTAAAGTTGACATCAAATTTAAAATTTGGTGAAAAAGTTACTGTTTGGTACTCCAACGATTGTACAAAATCAATATCAAATTGAGATTTCAGCAAACGGTTCATTAAACTAAGGACAGAATACATATTTCATTAAAACACTGTGTGTGACCGTTGGAGGGTGGAATTGGTTGTCCGGCCGGTTGACCAACCGGTCGATCGATTTCCTTTAAAATATGTAGGATTAAACCAGTCAAAAAGGTTCAAACAGGTTAAAAATATATATATATTTTGCCTCATCGGTTGATTGACCGGTCAACCGGCTGATCAACCAACCGGTCAACCCATCAGCAACGTTTGTTTCATTTGACATTGTTTTACATTTTAAGGCTCTCTCTCTCATTGAATCAACGTTTATCAATTATTGTTTCATCAACAGCAAAGACAACATTTTATGGCTCATCAATTGTTTCATCTGACATTGTTTCACATTTTAAGGCTCTTTCTTTCATTGAACCAACTTTTTCTTTCAACGTCGTCGTCGGTTGCACCAATGTTTATTTTCCTCTTTTCAATTTTCTTTACAGAAAGCATCTGACATTGTTTCATCAATTATTGTAATTGTTTCATCATTGAACCTATCTAATTGTTTCATCTTTACATAATAGTATTTAAAGCTGATATAAAAAAAAATATTTACGCTTACCGGTCGACCAACCGGTTGACTCAATCGAGATTTGATGCACCGTTGGAGCTAGTGATATCAAATTTGATGAAATAAGACATTTTTTACTCAAATTTGGTGAAAAAAAAAGTTCACCGTTGGAGATGCTCTTAACGGGTTTGAGTCAAATTTTTAGATTTTTTTAATAAACAAATTGAGTTCGTGCTCAAATAAGGGGTTGTTTGGGGTGTCCTAAATAAGTATACTTTTTGTCTTTTTAGACTAAAAAGTTGAGGTTGAAAATATGAATGTTTGGATTAACTTTTTGACTTTTTATGAAAAAATGTGTATTAAAAAATTGTATAAATTAATGTGTAGAGGAAGGAGTTGTGCAGCCGTAATTGTTGACTTTTGGTAAATAGTAATAACTTTTAAATTTTTTAAATGATTTTTTGACTTTTTAACTTTTTTTAGACTTTCCAAACTTAGCCTAAATTTGATTCGGTTTGTTTGCGACCTTGGTTGTGAGATTTCAAAATACAGTAGGTATTCTTTGTGAACTTCTTTTTTTAAAAAAAAAAAAACTTTTGACCCAATGGGAGTGGGTGGAAGCAGATTTGCTTCTGCCAGGAGAATTTTTTTGTGTCGTGTTTAGATGTTGAATTTGTATTAAAAAAAAAATAAAAGAAAAGAAGAAGAATTTTTTTTTTTTTTTTAAAGTATAGGGAAAGGAGAAATAACAAAAGTAGAAGTTTATTTATTTATATATATTTTTATAAATTTAAGATTGAAACACAGATTTGAACTTTTTAAAGATTGATTTTGAGTTTAAGATAAACGAAATAAAAACTTGGCATACCATGGATAATAAAAAACAGAAATAATTATTGGATAAACCATAAAGAAGACACATCATGTAGATAGACTTCATCACAAAAAAATATAGATTTACACTCTATGTTCTGCTGTTTTCCTTTTGAATCGAAAAAAATATAGACTTCATCACATGTGTGTAAGGTCAAGTTTGGCATATTGTAAAAAAATTAAAAAGTTAAAAAGTTACTCAAAAAGTTAAAAAGTTAACACTATTCACCAAAAGTCAACAATTACGGCTGCACAACTCTCAATCCTAATTTTTCTCTACAAATTAATTTTTACAATTTTTTATTACACATTTTTCTATAAAAAGTCAAAAAATTAACCCAAACATTCATATTTTCTTCCTCCATTTTTTAGTACAAAAAGATAAAAAGTACACCCCCAAACAACCACTCATGCATGTTATAGTTATCCATTCAATAGAATGAGTAGTGTTTCTATCATCGATTCAATCGAATGAGTAGTGTTTCTATCAAAGTTGCAAATTAACAAACAAACTGCCCTCCTAAGAAAAAGTCCAAAGTAGGACTTGTAAAGGGGAAATTTTATTGGAGTTTTCTTAGGTGTGCAACCCACAAAAGGTGTAAGTGGGTTGCATATCATGTGCCACTCACACAAAAAGTGTAAGTGGAAGGTATAAATGAAATGTATAAGTTGCACACCATGTGCCACTTATACAAAAGGTGTAAGTGCAAGGTAAAAAAAGTGTAAGTGTAAGGTGTAAGGTGTAAGTTGCACACTATAGCATTACCCAATTTTATTTAGCCCGTATTTGGTCTGTAGTTCTAATCATGGTTTATATTTATATTTGAGAATGGTATTTGGTTATAATTTTTAAAAATTAATTTTGTATCACTTTTGAAAACTCATTTTAGGTGAAATTTGAATTTTGAAATTTGGTCTATCCGGTTAGCCTTCCGAACATTTGGCCAGTTGACTGGAATAGTGTGAATTTTTTTTATTTTATTTTTTTTGTAATTGACATGTGTAATGTTTTATATATTAAATAAAAAATATTTTTCAAATTTTTTTTTATGAGTTTTGAATATAATTTTGGGTTGTGTGTTTAGTTATGAGTTATAAGTTTTTGAATCAAATATCATAAGCCACATCAATTATTCCAAACTCAATTCAAAATTCTTTTCAAAACTCATAACCAAATAAATTTTCTATATTCAAATCATAATTTCAAAACTCACAAACTTAAAATACAACTCTATTATCAAATCATAATTCTAAAACTCTATCAAATGAAAAGTTGTGTTTGTTTATGTGTTCCAAACACATTTACACCAACTTATTTGAGTGTGATATTTGTTTTAAACTTTCAAATTATAATTTCACACCTACTTTTGAAAACTTCTTTCTAGACGGTAAAATTTGGCTAATTTGGACGTCTCCTCAAACGTCCAGCCTGTTGACCGGAACAGTGTTCGGTTTTTTTTTTTTTTTATCTTGGGCACCTATTATTTTTATATTGTAAATAAAAATTATTTTTGAATTTTTAAATTTTTTATATGAGTTTTGAATAGAATTTCAGGTTGTGTGTTTGGTTATGAGTTGTAAATTTTTGAATCAACTAATTTTTCTAATTTCAAAAACTCAAAATTTCCTCTAAAACTATTTTCAAAACTTATAACCAAACAAATTTTACACACTCAAATTATAATTCCAAAACTCACAGACTCAAAATACAACTTTATTCTTAAATCATATTTAGAAAATTTTACCAAACGCTATCTTTAGTTTTTTATACATATATATATATATATATTTTTTTTTTTTGTAAAAAGTTAAAAAGCCAACTAAGATAATCTATTTTAAAATAAAATATCACAATCAAAATGTCACATCACTCTGTCTTAGGCTTCATTTGGTATGAGTTATCTTGACTAAATTAGTCAATAAAGATAAAACAGATTAATTTAACTAATCAGACAAAATATAATATCAAAATCATAATTATTTTATTTTTACTTTCATAACTATCAAATCAATTAAAAAATTTTAAAATTTATTCCAAATATAATTATTTTGGTGAAACTAAAATAGGTAAAAACTCAAAAGGCAAATTAAACTAACTCGTTCCAAACGAGATTTCAAATGACGAATAAAACACTCCCTTATATTAAAAAAAAAAAAAATCAAAATATTTAGATTGATTTAATAATGTGACTTTTTACATCACTGTTTTTCTAATTATATATATATATATACATGTATTCATAAAGATAACGTTAATATATCAGTATAGCTAAATTATAATTGAATGAGTTTACCGCTATTTCATCCGTTCGAACCTCTGATCTCCGCTCACTACACCTTCAAGTGTGACTATTGGATCAAACTCCTATGTCTTATAATTATTTTCATAGGGAAAGGGCTCCTCTCTAGTTTACTTTTGAATTGGACGGTCCTATTGGGCTATGGTGGGCCTTGATTTAGGCCTTGTTTGGGAAGACTAAATAAGTACACTTTTTGTCTTTTTTGACTAAAAAAGTGAGGTTGAAAATATGGATGTTTGGGTTAACTTTTTGACTTTTTATGGAAAAATGTGTAATAAAAAATTGTAAAAATTAGTTTTTAGAAGAAAATTTGAATTGAGAGTTGTGTAGCCGTAATTGTTGACTTTTGGTGAATAGTGTTAACTTTTTAACTTTTTGAGTAACTTTTTGACTTTTTGGATTATTCGCAACATCCCAAACAAGGCCTTAGATCTATTTCGATAATTTAAATTGTTCAATGTATAAAGTTTGTTGAGCTTATCATTCTTACAAAAAAAATTATATTGATCAGATATCGATAGTCCATTTTATCAGATTATATTTTTGTCACAATTTATTTTGAAAATAATACCTGTCGTTGACAAAAATATAATATGATCAAATAGTTATCGATATTTGATTAACGTGATTTTTTTGTATAGATGAAAAACTTGATGAGTTTTACATATTGAATGGTTTAAATTATCAAAATAAATCCGAAATAAGACTCATTCAGTCCGATGAAGACCGGAGAAGAGTCAATCCTTTTCATATAAATAGATTTTGTGTGTATAATTTTATTGAGAATTTGCCAATTACTTTTTTAGCAATTTCTTCGTTGATTTATTTTTGTTTTAAATGATTTTTTTGTAAAAAAAATTTGCACCTAGAGTTCTATTCAAATAGAGACTTTTCTTAAGTGTGCAACTCACACCTTACACTTATACTTTTCTGTTTACCGTCCTGTTTTATGTTTATACCTTACACTTATACTTTTTGTGTTGGTTGCATATGGTGTGCAACCATAACAGGACCCTTCAAATAGATGAACATGAAAAATAAAAATAAAATTTTAAAAAAAAATTATAAAGGGAAAATAAGCTAGAAAAGTTGACTTCTTAAAATTTCTTAAATTATTATTATTATTATTATTTTATTTTTTAAATTCTTTTTAAATTAAATAAATTTAAAAAGTAAAAAAGTTTGATAGAACTAAAAAAAAAAAATGATTAAAACATTTTTTTTTTTTTATCACATCGCAAACACCAATAAAACCACGTTTCATTTGACACACATTTCGCACGCACAACAGTGTCAAAATAGGACCACCTCATCGCCGCCACGCCACCTCTTCTTCATCATTCTGCGTCTCCTTCTCCCATTTCTGTCTCTCTCTGTCTCTCGCATTCACCATGTTCTCCCTCTCCTCTCTCCACCCTTCCACCACCACCTCCTCCTTCCTCCCCTCTCCCTACCACCAACGCCTCTCTCTCTCCCCTCCACCACCACCTCCACCGTCGCCACCTCACCTCCCTCCCCGCCCCCCAAACCCTCCCCGCCGCCACCACCACCGTCTCCGCATTCGCTCTCTCGACGCCGCTCAACCGTTCGACTACGAGTCCCAAATCTCCGATCGCTTCCACAAATCCACCAAGCTCAAGATCGCCATAATCGGCTTGGGCAACTTCGGCCAATTCCTCGCCAAAGCCCTAGTGCGCCAAGGCCACACCGTCCTCGCCCATTCTCGATCCGACCACACAAACACCGCCTCAAAGCTCGGCGTCTCTTTCTTCTCCGACGCTGACGATCTCTGCGAAGAACACCCCGAGGTAATCCTCCTCTGCACCTCTATTATCTCCACTGAAAAAGTCCTTCGATCATTGCCATTTCAGAGATTGAAGCGGAGTACACTTTTCGTTGATGTATTGTCTGTGAAAGAATTTCCTAGGAACTTGTTTATGCAAATTTTGCCTTTGGATTTTGATATTTTGTGTACACACCCTATGTTTGGACCTGAGAGTGCTAAAGATGGTTGGAATGGGCTCCCATTTGTCTATGATAAGGTCAGAATTGGGAATGATGAGTCTAGGGTTTCGCGGTGTGAGAGATTTCTTGATGTTTTTGCGAAAGAGGGGTGTAGAATGGTTGAAATGTCGTGTTCGGAGCATGATTTACACGCGGCTGGGTCGCAATTTATAACCCATACGGTGGGGAGGATTTTAGAGAAGTTGAGATTGGATGCAACGCCAATTAACACGAAAGGGTACGATACCCTGTTGAATTTGGTGGAGAATACTGCGAGTGATAGCTTTGATTTGTATTACGGGTTGTTTATGTACAATAAGAATGCGATGGAGCAGTTGGAACGGCTTGACTTGGCATTTGAGTCTTTGAAGAAAGAGTTGTTTGGGCATTTGCATGAGGTTTTGAGGAAGCAATTGTTTGGAAAGGCGGAAAGGTTGGTGATTCCGGAGGAGAGACCTGTGTTGTCAAAGCTGCCTCAGAATGGGTCTGCATTGCCATCTCCTTCAGATTCTGTAAGAGCCCAAGACAATTAGAAATCTATAAACTTGGTATGTGAGATTGGTACTCCCTTTGTTGCTTATTTCTCGGTTGAATTTCTGTAAGGCTAATTTGTATGGTTTTTTCTTGGACTAAAATTTGAATTCAGTTCTAGAAAATATGTTAACAATGCTGATCATGCTGAACTTGGATTACAGTTTCTTTTTGTTGGTCGGATGATTAAAATGACACAAATGGAAACGTTGTGGGTTAGTTTTTTACTGAAAGCATAATAGAATAGATGGTCGATTCAGTTGTCTTCTAACTGTAGAAGTTTGATGTGTTTCTGTTATGTAAGGACTCAAAAAGGATGTCAAAACTGTTTTTCAAACCTAACCTACATTGCATTAGATGGGCGAGATGTGGCATGGTCCATGTTCTCTATTTGGAGCATAAGAGCATAAAGCTGTTTATATTGACTTCTACTATGCATTCGAAGTACTAAAAATAACAATTGCTTTATTTCAAAATTACCAAAATACTTGTGAACATCCAACATTAATGGTCCCTAGCTCACCTAGTGTATGTGTACGATTGCACCTTGCACATGTCATCTCCTTGCCATTCTGTGAGCTCTGCATGTTAGCTAGCACATGGGAGACATGGACCTCCACTATGAGCTCTGCATGTTTGCTCTCTTTTGATTGGGTCATATCATTCTCTTGGTACTTAATGACACAATCCTCTTTGTACGAGCATGTTTCTCAGTGACACAGTGCCCCATTATGTGCCTTTTTTTTTTTTTGAACTGGCCCCATTATGTGCCTTGACCTTGACATATTGTTGCTTGCCTAGGTTGGTAGTGGGCCTAAGGGGTTCTTTGAGCTTGGTTCACAATTATGTTGTAGCTTTGCTGTGCTATCACTGTAATTCCTGTGGTTGTGGTATGGCATGATGGGATTGAGGCCATGTGATGTACCATTACCATTCATGAGATTCATAGGATTTTATGGTTCAGTTGTTAGGATCATGGGTGCTAAGGTGTGATTACTAATAGGTTGTGTCTTGGTTAATCTTAGAAAGAGAGACAGCCACATGCCTGGGCCACACCTCATTTCTAAGGATTAATAGCATGCTCTTTGCACCCACCATCCTCAACTATATGGCCCACTATCTCCATTACACATCTCTAGACTCGCCACTGCTAGTTGACTTCGCTTTATAAATGGCGTGTTAGTCTCAGCAAGATGGACCCTGGCCTTCTACCAGCTAACCAACACACCTCAGTATATGGCAGCAGCTAGTGTATGTACCTTGGAGCTCTATAATTAGAGGTCTCCATCTCCATGGTAGTTGGTCAACACCCATGATAGTGGAGGTTTCAGTAGTGCCTTGGAATACTCTGGAGGATTTTTCCATCTTCTCTGGTTTCAGTAGACCTGAGGTATTTACGACTCAAAGCTAAGCTGTGGAAGACCCCTATCAATGACATGCCATATTTAAAGTTAGTTAATGGCCTAGTAATTGCTGTGTGACCCACTTTATAGTTTGGAGCATGCACCACAAGAAGCGCCACATATTGCCATTGAAGCAAAGAAAGTTGATGTAAAAGAATCAAATGGGCTGTGTTTGGTTGTGCTTTGGAATCATGATTCTACATGTGTGTTTGAGCTCCATGTTTGGTAAGAGTTTTGGAATTAATTTTCCAAAACTCTGCCGAAAGCTCTGTCTTTTCTGCGTCTGTTCTGCGCGTTGTCTGCAATTTTTTTTTCCGTTAGGGTCGTCCGGCCGGTTGACCGGCCGGCTGACAATTTTTTTTTTTTATTTTTACAATTGATATGTTAATTAATTTATAATCGAAAAAAATATTTTCTGAATTTTTTATGTGCTTTAAAATAATTTTGAGTTGTATGTTTAGTTATGAGTTGTAAATTTTTGTATCACATATCAAATGTCACATCAACAATTCCCCACTCAAATCAAAACTCTTTTCAAAACTATTTTCAAAACTCTTTACCAAACAAATTTTCTACACTCAAATCATAATTCCACAACACACAAACTCAAAATACAACTCATACTCTCAAATTACATTTACAAAACTTTACCAAACGCTACCATGATTTTTGTGCCAAAAGTAACTACATGTCCAAAAGATTCCACACATTTCATATGCACTTAAAGGTGGCTAACTTCTTGTCTATGTCTTCGGATGGATAGAAAAAGGGGTATATGACATGGAACCTTTTGTGACGATTTAAAAATCATGGCAAAAGCTTGCTTTTTGCGATGACAAATAAAACCGTGGCGAAATTAAAAAAAATCTAAGATCGTGGCAGAAAGTAAGATCATATGCAATGGTACATTGCCTGTCGCAATTTTTTTTTTGTGTCTTACTATTTATTTTTTTTTTTTTTGCAACACACTTTGTTAGTTCATCGCAAAATATTTTATTTTTTCTCATTCATTCGCGATGATCGTTAACATCGTCACAAATCCTAATCCCTAAATTCGCACCCACCCCCCGTCCCTCCATCTTTCCTTCTTTTCCCAAATCTCACTCTCTCTCTCTCTCTCTCTCTCTCACGTGCCCAGTTGCCACTTTGTCTCTTGCAGTAGCAACAACAACACTGTGGACAGCGTCCAAGTAACCCTCCTCTCCTCTTCTCTTCTTTTCTTTCACTTTCGCTGTTAATACATCAAAAGCCACAGAGAGAGAGAGAGAGAGACACTAACGGCGGCGGAAAGTTCCACCTCCACCCAGTGCCACCTCTGCACAAAAGGGCATCAAATCGGTGTTGGGACATCGATCAGCACCAGCGCCACCTCCATCTCTTTCTCTTGCCCATCCATTGCCTTATTGCCATCGCTGCCTCACCTTTGTTCTTCCCACAAATACATCTCTGTTCGAGGAGCCATGTCCATGGCTGATTTGGGTCTGATTATAACTTGTTTTTGAGGTAGGTTTCTCAGTTTTTGATCTATTTGACCAATTGAACTCTGATCAGTCTTGTTTATACTGTTTGTTTTTGTTAAATTTCGATTAGGTTTTAGTTATAATCTTTATTTCATCAATTGGGTTTTAGTTATAATCTTGATTTCAAATGGGTTTGTCTCTAAATCTAGTGATGATTTGGGTTTTCTTGACTATTCAAACTAGCGATTGTTTTAGGGTTTTTGATTTGGGATTTCATCAATTGGGTTTTTGATTTGAAGGTGCGATTGTTTAAGGGTTTCTTGCCTTCAATTTGACTGTTAATAGCTTGGAACATGCAATTACTAAAATTTTAAAGTCAACTAATTTTGTTTAATTGTTGAGAAAAACTATGGAATTCGTCTTTGGTTTTTTTTTTTTTTTTTTCTTTCTTTCTTAAAAAAAAAGTGAAACTTGCAACAAAGTTATGATCTCGGTGTAAGTTGTACTTTCTTGACTTAAGTATAGGGTTTAGGAGGTGGGAATGATGAAAATTACATCCAAATGTTTTGGTATGTGATAATTTTATGATCTAAACAGATTGAATTTTGGTTGTTATAAATTTCAAAGGGTTTCCATGATATCCTTTAAGTGAAAATGACAGGTGAATGAATGAAAGGGGTTATGTGAAATGAGTTATGGCTTAGGGTTTTATTTATTTTTTTTCATTTGAGATTTTTCATATGCACAACGGCTTAGAATGCCATATTGGGAGAGGGAGCTCTTTCTAGGTTTAGAAAGACAAGCATTGAACTTCTGATTTTGTTGGAACTTATGTGTCAGTGCAATTTATTCCAGTTGAAAACTGGTGATGGTAATAGTGAGTACAATTACCTTTAGATAAAACTTCATATTTTTCTAGTAGGAAATTGCAAGTGAGAGTCACTAGTCAATGGTCCATCTTCAGTTCAAATAGCAACAACCGACTCAATAGATCATGTGACTTATTATGCAAGACAAATTACTATTCTTTTTTATGGTTAATTAATTACTAGAAAACAGGAGCATTGAGAGTGGCTTGATCAAGTGAAAATGAAGAAGAGTGATGTGGGTTTGTGGTGTGAGAGAATTGGGTTTTTATGGAGTACGGTGAGATAGAGGGTGAGAATGAAGTTTAGGTAAGAGGGTGTTTTAAGGTGGCAAGAGAACATTAATATGGTGTTGAGAGAGAGAGAGAGAGAGAGAGAGGATGGGGTGTTGATGGTGGTGAAGCAGCTAGTGGTTTGCTTAGCAATGGGGGAAAACAGCTGAGTGAGTGGGGGTATTGATGGTGCTGAAGTGATTGAAGTTTTTTGGTGGTTAAGATTGAATGATCTTCATTTTGCTTTGTTCCATGGACAACCTTATGGATAAAGTTTCCTCAAGATGTTATGGTGGAAAAGCTCAATTAATTAAAGTAATTTTGAAATGTTGAAGTTTTAATTTGAATTTTGGGTGCAATGTTGTTGTAGGAATGTGATGCAATAGGCATAGTAGATACTTATTGGGGGTGTTTGGGAACCAAAAGTTGAGGCTAAAATAGCCTCAAATACAAAAAAAGCCAAATAGCCTACTAAACTAATAATTTATATTTTTAAAAAAAAAAAAAAAAAAATGCACTGGCAGCCAGCAGTGGGTAGGCCCAACCTAGTCCCACAGGCCGAAAAGACACTTTTGCCCCTATAGAGTAATTTTGGGAAAAGTAAAGTTAGGGACAAATCTGTCATTTCAATCTCAAACATCATTTCAAACACATTTTTCAATACAACTCCTCCAATAAAAATCTATCCTATCTTCTCAAACACAAAAACTAAAATAGTCTTCTAAAATAGTCAAAAAGCCTCTAAAATAGCCACTTCCCAAACACCCACATTATGCTGTTACTAACAATGTGCATTGGCCTTCATATCCAATTTTTGCCAAGTTTCTAATCGATGGAGCATGGACAAATCACTCAGCCAAAGCAGGGGCAGCCTAGATAGCATGGATCAGCAATTGTAGCAGAAGCTAGAGCATGTTTCGAAGTGTTAAGATGGTGCATACAAAGCAAAGTGATGTCGGTTACCATCCTAACAGATTGCCAAGTGTTAGTAAAGAGGCTCAAGGAAGAGAATGAAGTAGATAGAGTGGAATCTGAAGAACATCTAAATGGACATCTGTTATCTATAGATTATGTATGTAGAACTGAAGTACCTAGGTAGGTAGTGCAAGCTGCACGTGAGGCAGCGAAGTCAGCCTCTATAAGGGTCTGTTTTGTGTTTTGTAATGATTTATTTTGATAGGACTATATGCAACTTAACCTTCCTCAAAAAATTTAGCCAAAAGTTTTAGTTTGATTTGGGTGTAAATTGTTATTAGTGGTGATGGCGGTGAAGTTGTTGGAGTGGCAACAGTGGTAGTGGATATTTCTTTCTTTCTTTCTTTTTTTTTTGCTTTTGTTTTTGCTTTTTTTTTTGGTGGTATTATTGTACTTATGCTTCTCCTTTGGTTTTTGACACATTACTTTGTTGAAAGAATGTTATCTATATTGATATGTTAACAGTGAAATATTTACCATTTTGACGCCACTAATTTCATTCAATTATGAGCAGGACTCTTTCACACATAGTTTCAAGTCAATTCCTCCAAAACCTTGGAGCTGGAATGCGTATTTGTTTCCGCTCTGGCGTTTGGGGGTGGTAGTTAGATATCTGATCCTTTTTCCAATAAGTTAAGCCTTTTATACTGTTGAAAGCATGAAGAAATAAAGAAAGCAAAATAAATTTTGAGAAGACATTTTGGATGTTTTGTGGTCTTGTTTCTTTTTGGTTCAAGGTTCAATTTATAGTTATTCTATGTGAATATAACTTCCTATTCTATTGTGCATATCTACTAATGTAGTGCTAAGAAGCACGAAAACTTTTAAAATATCAAATGCTTTATTTATTTATTTATATTTATTATTTTTAATTTGATGCAATGATTCTAAAATCTAGAGCCTAATTCTCCGTTTGTAAAAACTTGTCCTTTAGAAACTCTTTTCCGAACTGGTTGTCACACTAAAATGGTCAAACGTCATTGGATGTCAACGAAACTTAATACTCATGACTAACTAGGCACAAATGACTTGTAGGAAAAGATGGGATTCGAAACCGATTCCCGATTTTGAATCTATAGCTTAATTTCCATTTGTGAAAACTTGTCCTTTAGAAACTCTTTTTTCCGAACTAGTTGACATACTAAAATGGTCAAACGGCATCGGATGTCAAAAAAACTTAACAAACATGACTAACCAGATACAAATGACTTATAGGAAAAGACGAGACTCGAAACCGATTCTCGGTTTTGAATCTAGAGCCTAATTCCCGTTTGTGAAAACTTGTCCTTTAACCATAAAATAATTTATACTTGAGCTTTGGCAATCTAATAGCATTTGTTTCCACTTGTTACTGAAGGTTTTGTATTATTTTGAGATGTCAATAGCTGTATAGTAGTTCGTGATCAAATGAGACATGCATGTTATGCTCTAGTGTTGTAGTTCTTTGCCTCTTCTGTAGGTCGAAACTTGTTCTAGGTTAATCATATTGTACAGCTTTGACAATTTCATTGAAGGCTTATAGCAAACTCAATTTTGACTGGGCCATGAATGCAAAGATAATTTATACTTTATGCCTTTTGAATTCTGCTGAACGTGCTTAGTTATTGGTTATGTATTTCCTTGAAGAAACAATGGAAAAAAACAATAGAATGTAAGGGGATAGAAAAGGGACTAGGTGATCTTGATTCTAGCATCCTATTTCTTTTAATGTGTTTAAATTAGATTCTGAATTATTTTTTTTAATTTTAAATTGGGAACTCCTTAATGGAGAGAAGGAAGGTCTTATCCAGTTGCCATATCCAGTATTCTGTCCTCTGGTTGAAAAATATGCTACAGTATGTATATGCTAAGCATTTTTAATTTAGAGGTTCATTTAGTATAATTTGAAATGGACTCTCTTGATATAATTTGGTTGAGAAATATCTAACTTGGTGCTTGAAATATTACATACAATCTTATTTATTTATTTATTTATTGAAATAAATATCAAATGTTTTATATTTTCTGTATGCTTGAAATTAATTATATTGTAAATAATTTTTTTTCCTTTCTTTTTGCAGATGTGACCTTTTTGAGTACGTGATGATATTTTTGCATATCGATATTGGAGCTTACTATTGATATTAAAACAAGCTATAATATATATGTTTTTTTATTTGTATTGTCGATACTTTGGTTTTGTTTTAGATACAAAAATTTGAGTTCTTGAATTATAAAAAATTATTAGTATTGTTGGAGGATGTTTTATATATTTTTGTAAAGAATGTTTGGTTGATATTGTATTGTTACAAGGTACATATATATTATTATTCGTATGATTTTGTGAATGTGGCTGTAGATGTGGATGCGAGTGGGGATGTATTTTATTTTAGAAAATATTAATAATTTGTACAGGGAATGAATTAATAAAATATATATTTATTTTATAAAAATAATTTTATTGCGATAATAATAAACCGTCGCTAATGTAATCATTATTTCCTTGCATTTTATTAGCGATGGGTTAACCTGTTGCATATACATATTATTTCAAATATTTAGGGATAGTTTAAACAGTCGCGGAAACGGTGTTAATTTAATTCTAATTTTTTGGCGACATTTTAGACTATCGCTAATAATACTTTTTGCGATGTCCAGTAACGTCTCTAAAAAAGTTTTGGGCGACGGAAACCAAAACCGTCGCTAAAAGTGGAGGTTTTCTCCCTTTTTGTGTTAGATTAAACTGTCGCAAAAACTATTGATTTACCATTGCTATAAAAAAGCGACGGTTTGTAACCGTTGCAAAGACCTTTTGTCACGCCTTCTTCCGCCACCCTCCATTTCTCGTCACTACTCCGTCACAAAAAGTCTTTTGCGACGGCATGTGAACTTTTTGCGATGTTTTAGACCGTCACAAAAGTTCCGGTTTTTAGTAGTGATAGTTGTAATTGAATCTCCCCACTATATGGAAATGCAAGGGCGGTAGCCCCAAAGCTCAAAGCATGTTGTTGAACATCCAAGTCTCATTTGGGATCTCAAGCAGTTGATTTTTAGTGTTCGAAAGGGCGTTAGAAAGGGTCTTATTATGTCTAGTTTGGTTTATCATTGTTGCAAAGAGTTTTAGTTATGCTTTTTTATTAAGTTTCAAGAGTTAAGAGGTATTTTGGCAATCTTAGAAATTTTTGGACATGGACTGTAGATAGCGGGGTTGGAGATGTAATGTTTTCCCTTCTACTTTGTAGATAATGGAGCTTCATGGGATATTTCCCTTCTACTCTGTGCATGATATCAAATATCCATTGAAGTTCCATTATGCACGTAATAGAAGGGAAAACATGACAGCCCCACCTGATGGGCTGGTTGGAAAATATATATATAGAGAGAGAGTTCTGCATGCAAGTATAAATTTTTTTTGATATGTTTGCATCTGCATCTACAAATGCAAAATTTTGAGGTGGTCTCATGACATTTACATTTTGTGAACTTGTAAAATTTTTTTGTTTGAAAAGTTACTGTTGTTTTCACCTTTGATTGACCAGGTGTGCTATTTTATTTTTCTGAAGGTGCTGTTTGGTTATGTGGCACAATGACTCCCGGATCTATCCAGCTCAATGGAGAACTATTAATGCAGATGACAATCTGGTGGTGCACAAACCTACTATTCTCCTATTGTAATATAATAATTTTGTAGCCTTCAATTTGTAGAATCGTTTTTTTTTTTTTTTCATCCATTTGTTGTACTCTGCCCTGTATTAGGGGATTTATTTATTTGTATGAGCAGTGATAGTAGGCAGTAGAACTCAATCCCGTTGTTGGGGGAGCTCCCCTGGGGAAATTTGTTTTCATCTTTTTTTTGATCCTTGAGTGACATGAAATGGAATATGCTTATCCTTTGTTTAAGGCTACTGAGCTTTGGTTAAATTTGTTTTTCTTCCCAATTCTGTTTCTCTGCTTATTGTCTGTGTATCTTGGTTAGTGTTTAGGTTTAAGGAATGGCAAGAGATAAGATGCTATTGGACTAATTGGAGTGAGCTGAAAATCACTGCTCTCATGGTATGTGTCATGTTGATGCCCAAGTTAGGTGCCTGGCAACTAGCTTTTCCCGTGTTCTTTTGAATTCTCTAGTTATGTATCGATAGACATTTCTTTGGAAGGTTTTCAAAATCACAACTTGTCTTCTGTCATCTTCTACAAATCCTTGTTGGAGGGAGAGGGAGTGGTGATGGTCATAGATGTGGTTGTCTTGCCAAGGTAGTGGTGTAGAAAAAGATGTGTAGTTTTAGTTGAAATTGTCAACTTCTGGGACTTTATATGAAAGATTTTAGCTTATTGAGTGAGCTCATTGTGATAGATAGCAATGAATCAGAGAGAGGGGCAAAGAATAACCTAGGATTAATATTGGTATTTTTTAAATTTTCATTATTGACATTGGCATAAATCTTAATTAACCGCACACCTAACTAATGGAGGGAGATACATATAATTCTTAAAATTACAGGATATTCTCCTATTATATACATGGTGCTGTTTGGTAACACTTACGTTTTTAGTTTTCAGTCTATATTTACAAAAATTTTAAAAACTCAAATAAAAACTTGTTTGGTAAATTTTTTATTTATAAATTAGTGATCTCAGTTTATAAATTTGGTCAAAAAATGTAAACTCAAAAAATGTGTGTTCGTTTTCAGTTTTTTTTTTTTTAACCACCTAACACTAGCC